>CM023537.1:10632883-11945383 GCA_013350335.1 Chimonanthus salicifolius | reverse complement strand
GTGAGTGTTGCCTACCTCCACATATAAGCCTAATTCTTTCCCAACATACATTCGATGTGGTATTTAGCACACGCTTGTGTGACATGCTCCCTAACCCAATCCCTGTGGGGACCTACACCTCTTTTGTGTAGGGTTCACACATCAAGGGGATCACCGTTGTAGTGCCCCTGAGTTCACATGAAAGTGCTCCTGGGTTGGCTCTGATATCACTTGTTATTGAGCATTTGCCTTCTCAAAATGACTAGCCACTATGGGTGTTGCTTACCCCTACTTATAAACCCAAGTCTTTCCCAACACACATTCGTTGTAGAACTCAACACACGCCTGCTTGACATATGACAAGCTTGCATGAGTAAGAAATTTGATAAGCTTTATTCTAAAATGGCCATATAAAGCCCCATGTGATACCCTTGTGTTTGAGGGGCAGTGTGGGAGAGAGAGAAAATGTCAAGGAGGGTGCTCGAAGGCCCACATCACCTAGAGAGTAAAAGTTGTGATATATAAATGGGAGCACTCACCCTTTTAAGGCCTTTTTAGAGTGTGTATGGGTGCATACTACAAAACAAAGCTGCAAGAGTTTGTTTAGATCCAAAGTAAAAAATATTGTGCTAATCCTGCCTCTACACACCCGTTTTTGAAATTTCGTAGCAAATTACCATTTTGCCCCCGTATTTTCAATCATTCGAATGAATGCCCAGTTCATTTTGGCATTCATTCGAATGAATAATGTTTAACTATGAATGTATGTTCATTCATTCAAATGAATGAATTTGAATGGGCTTCATTCATTCAAATGAATGAAGACCTTCGGATCCTTCAGCGCTTCATTCATTCATTCATTCATTCGAATGATTCCTTCGGATCCTTCAGCGCTTCATTCATTCATTCGAACGATTCCTTCGGATCCTTCAGCGTTCATTCATTCGAAAGCAACAACATTATTTAAATATTTATTTTTAAAACTTTAAACTTATTTTTTGAGCACTGTGCATTTCTAAAAATTTTCAACTTGAATATTTAGACTAATTAAAATAACCTGATAAAAATACCTTAAGACTTCAAGGTCTTTTGACCCTCCTAAATATTTAAAACACAGTATTTTACAAATAAGGGTATTCCTAGGCTGTGTCGAAAACACATTTGGAAGTGTCAAAAGACCTTGAAGTCTTAAGATATTTTTATCAGGTTATTTTAATTAGTCTAGATATTCAATTTGAGAAATTTTGAAAATACACAGTGCTTAAAAATAACTGTCTATATTTTAAAACATAGACCGTTATTTTTTACGCACTATGTATTTCTAAAATTTCTCAAATTGAATATCTAGACTAATTAAAATAACCTGATAAAAATACCTTTAGACTTCAAGGTCTTTTGACACTTCTAAATATGTTTTCGACACAACCTACACAGCCTAGGGACACCCTTATTTGTAAAATACTGTATTTTAGATATTTAGGAGTGTCAAAAGACCTTGAAATCTTAAGCTATTTTTATCAAGTTATTTTAATTAGTCTAGATATTCAATTTGAAAAATTTTGAAAATACACAGTGCTTAAAAAATAATGGTCTATGTTTTAAAATATAGACAGTTATTTTTAAGCACTGTGTATTTTCAAAATTTCTCAAATTGAATATCTAGACTAATTAAAATAACCTGATAAAAATACCTTAAGACTTTAAGGTCTTTTGACACTTCCAAATGTGTTTTCGACATAGCTTAGGGATACCCTTATTTGTAAAATACTGTATTTTAAATATTTAGGAGTGTCAAAAGACCTTAAAGTCTTAAGGTATTTTTATCAGGTTATTTTAATTAGTCTAAATATTCAATTTGAGAAATTTTAGAAATACACAGTGTTCAAAAAATAAGTTTAAAATTTTAAAAGTAAATATTTAAATAATGTTACTGCTGCTTTCGAATGAATGAAACCAATCACCCTTCTAAGGCTTTTTTAGAGTGTGTATGGGTGCTAAGTAAACAATATTGTACTAACGGAATGAATTCTTACAAATAAAATTTGAGAATGATTTAACTATCTAACTATAGATTGGAGTTAGGAATGACTCTAATTTAAAAGAGATAGATGGACTCTAATTTAAAGTGAAAGTTGTTGTGGTACATAAAGTTTACCCCTCACAAGTCCTTTTAGAGTATGTGTACGACGGCACACTCCAACAAAAAGAAGTGAGGGCCTCTTTAGGCTCAAGCTTGGCGGCGCGAGTCGTTACACCCCCCGACTCAACAGAATTTTCTTGTCGCACGAGAAGGGTACAATTCGAATTTTGTAACAGAGCAAGCTATACTGGTACTGGGATCGAGCAAGATGGAGACGCTTCCTCTGATATATGCTAGCGTGTGAGGAGAGACATGGCATCCTTCCCCCCCTGGAATTGGAATTCGAATTGCCGTATAATAAGCGACCGCAGTAGCCTCAGAAGAAGAAGAAACCCATTACATTCGTCTTCTCTGGGAATTCGGCTTCCTCTGGTCCGAGCCCTTTGCGTCCTCAACATCACCCTCACCAATCTCAATCCTGCTTTCACCTTCAAGACGGGGTGCGCTCAGTCCCATCCTCTCCTCTCTTTCCTCAGGTATTTGCTTCAATTGGGTCGTCTGCCGCTTTTTTTTTTTTTTCTTTCTTTTTAAGTTCATAACTGCCCCCAAAAAATTATTAATTTCATTTGGGAACCATGAATTGGGGAACGGTATCGGATGATGTTTTCAAATAATTGGGACGGTATGATTTTCGAAAAAAATGACAGACTCGCATCAACTTTTCTACGTTTGTTACCATTTCAAGGGTGAAATAAACATCGGGTGTCTCGTTTGATGGAAACTTTATGGAAAATTCCATCGTCTCTGTCACTGTTCTTATGTAATCTGATTTTTAATGGATGATAGACTAGAAAATTTGTAAGATGTATACTTAACACTTAAATTGTGTTTATCTGCCATAATTTGTAATTTTTTTTTAAGATATGTCTAGATGGAATGTACTTGTATGTAAATACCGTAGGATTCTAAAGGAAACATATGCAAATTTTGCACAATTCTATGCATCTTAGAATGGCGACGACTAATGTTGCCATTTGAAGTGGCTCGGATAACCATCTATTTAGCCAGAGTATTCAATGGGTGCTAATCTTTCTAACATCCATTAGTAATGCCATTTTTCAATCTCCAATGAGAGGCTTCCTGTACAAAATGTCAAAATCTTTTACTTTAATGGCCCTTCCCCAAGAGGTGTCGCATATCCAAAATTCATAGATATTCCTCCATGTTAAGATGTCATAATATACATAATAACTAAAGGAGATCTGACCATAATAAAGTTAGGCCTGCATCTTCACATAAATATTTGAGATTTTGCTTGATTAATACTGGATGTAGAATATTTAAACTGAGGGATTTGATTCTAACACAAGTCACTCTACTGGACCTGCTAACTTACCAGGTCGAGGTTTACTAGTCAATCATCTACCAAGGGTGTTCATTCTACTGGAATGGAAGGCAACGCCACAACTGTCCCAAGTATTGTTGTTTATGTAACTGTGCCAAACAAAGAAGCGGGTGAGTCTATGTTCGAATTCTAATGGCATAATGATTTGTATGTAAGCTTTATATTTCCTTCATGTTGAGGTTCTTCAGTTTACTTTTAGGCCACCACTAGCAACCTTGAATTTAGGGAGTCTGGATGAGAAGCAAGGAAGAAAATGTAAGGATTGTCTACTAGGTACAAAGTGGAGCATGTGAATGCGGTGAATGCCTCTTGTAGAGAAACTTCATTTTTTCAGTTAATCAAGTAATCCCATTTAATGTTCACAGGAAAAAGTGAAGGTGGAGAAGCTTGTGTCTATTACAATGTAGTTAGAGAGCTTACCTCAGTTAGAAGTGAGGAAACAATGATTCCTTACCCTTGGTAAGGGTAAAATGAAATTTTTTGATGAAGTGGTGTCCACTTTCATCGCCGAAGTAAGCAACTCCCCATTTCCAAAATTCTCTTTGTTGTGTTACTTATGCAATCAGACCATGCTTCAGCCGGTTCCAAAATCCATTTCTTGTTTCCCTTGGTTCATTTCTGAAATTGATATTACTTGCATTGGAAGCAAAGGCAATGATAATAACAAATGTGCAAGGAAAAGAACTCAATATTATCCTCGTTTCATGATTTTGATTTTGGTTGGATATCTTATTTTATAACCAAGATCCCTTAGGCCCCTGTCCTCAAATAACAATTTGAGGACTTCTATGTGTTGTCCACTAGATCCTATGTGATGGGTTGGTTGGAAAGTTCCTTGCTTGAATAAGTAAAAACCACCTTGATTGGATAAGTGAATTCATGTGTTTTTTAGATCCCCAAAATTGATTTCTTTTCAATGATGGAAATTCTTTGGGTGAGATCAATGGCTAATTAACTTAGATTGGGGTCAAATTGGGTGAGGATCCACTTCATAGGGGTTGGTGGGTGTCAAGGATGAAGCAATGCAATTGGGGACATGATGGGCCCCCTTCAGTTGAGGCCGGGGCCTAGGAGATCTTGGTTATCTTATTATAACCCATGCCATGAATAGATAGCACACCATTTAGGGTTTCCTTCAAATATGTCATATTCCAGATGTAGTAGTCAAAGCTCAAAATTGTGCCTTAGTTGCATATAGGCCCTTACCTAGGATCTAGACCCACTTTGGATATCACCTAGCCTATTTTGTACCTAGGGCATCACCTAGTTTTTTAGACTTTTTACCTATGATAAGCCTATTTTTAAATTTTTCATTATAGCTAGTAAATATCATAGTTAACATGAAGCAATTGTTAATAATCCTTAATTAAAAATTCTAATTATTAGATAATTTGTTTGCGTTTGTATATAATATATGCTCATACAATGTACTTGAAGTTCAATTGCCAATATAGTTTGTTTCTTTTGGATGGGTGGTGGCATTTTGTTAACATTGATGTGATAAGGACACAAATCCTTGAATCTATACATATTATAAAGTATACAAATAAGAGCTGATGACAAAATTGGGTTTGAGTCTAGACATGCTCCTTGCGCCTTAGGCTCAAGGACCCCCTGATGCCTTGATTGCACCTTGTGCCTTGACTACTATGATTCTACATAGTAGAGTTATCCATTTGACTAATTCCTTTTTTAACAATGAAAACAGATCATGATCGAATAATTTAAAGAGTTGAGTGATGGGGCCTGCAAAGAGGGTCTGCAGACTTTGTATTGGTTGATAGTCATCACAATTCACAGTATCTATGCTGCTGCATACGCCTCCCTAATCCACCTAAATGTGATCAATTTCCATCTTAATGTTAGCCTATGACCTATACCATCCATAGAGCCTATTCAAGTAGGTTTCATTTTTGTTTATCATTCTTGCCTCTCATGGCCATTCTGTGGGGAAGAATTGGCAAGTTCCTAAAATTTTGGATGGAAGCTGGAATTGAGTTGGTTGTGGACTGGATTTGAGTGAGAAATGAAGTAATGTTTTTTCATATTTACATTCTGCCTATTCTCTTTTTATTCACCAGTAGCACACAAAGAAGCTGTAGAAATTATTTGGAAGATAAATGAACTCCACTCTCAGTCTCTCAGTCCCTTTTCAGCCTCCTCCCTTCCTATTTAGAATAGCACGTAAGTGTGCAGTAAACACAATGTTTCTTGCTTGTAGCTTACTAGCTTCATATGGTGATATTTATTTGAACATCAGAATGGATCAATAAAATAATTTATATTGTTAGTAGGATGTGTAATAGTGCAGCCCCCCCCCCCCCCCCCCCCCAAAAAAAAAAAAAAAATCCAGCTTTTGGTAAGTTTATCAATATGTTGAGCTCCATTACCACCTTGACCAATAAGATATCCTGATCTCTTCTTTGCTATCCCCCAGCTTCCAGGGATAATTGTATCTTATTAGAAACCACCAAATTGCAGAGAGAGAGAGCCCCCTTTATAAGAGTTACCAATACCTCTGGACTACACCATCTGAGGCTTCCATCAAAGTTGAATTTCAGTTTGCCGTAAGTTGATGGACTCCTTGGGTGGGCTTTATCAAAGTGCTTAATAAATCTGCCTTCAAGATACACTTAAATTGGGGAGCAACTAGCCCAGGAAATGGCCTTCAAAGAAACATGTGATATTGCAGCTTTTATTTTAAGAACTAGGTCAAAGAAGTGTAGAATGTCATGATTGTTTATTCCATTTTTTATTTACTCTTGTTTGGATGCAGGCAAGAAGCTGGCGGAAAGCATTGTCACAGAAAGCTCGCTGCATGTGTTAATCGGGTACCAGGCATGTATCTCGAAGGCATCCGTAGATACCCCTTAGAAATACCTTCCAGTTCATATTTTTCCAATTCAAATGGAATGTTACTCTGTATAATCCTCAGACTTTTTGTCTTGGTCCAATCTTTTGCTTGTTTGTTACGAAAGGTAGGGTTTAATCCTATTGCATTGTCAATGTTGAAAGACATCTAAATATGGATGAAGCTGAACTCTTTTTCCTTACGCCTGATGCTTTCACATTTTGTCTCTAATCCTCTTTTCATCCTGTGTGCAACTAAATTTTGACATGAATAAACAATGTCCTATAATGTTAGTAATGAAATGCTTTAAAAAGTAGAATAGTCATGTACAATGAGTTGTTTGGGATAACTAAGGCATCCACCCTTCAATTCAAATGAGGATTTTTTATAACATATTTATAGTTTATCTTCTGTATTTCAAAAGTTTTTGAATTGTATGCTTGGTGTCTTAGTTTCACTGCACAACTATTATGAGATTATCCATTTCAATTTTCAAGAAAAACCAATTACAAAAAATTAGTGGTAGATGATCATTCTATCACAAATTCTAATTCCAATGGTGGCAAGTGTGGTATTTTCTTCTGACTGCAAGTTCTATTTGTTATTTTTGTTGTACTTTATGCATGTTAAATACATGCAGAACGCAAACTAAATTATTTACTAGTATCTTATGTATATCCTGCATAATAGGTGCTATAGATAATCCAATTTGATAAATTGTTTATAATATGTGCACAGTTCTTATCTTTCACACACACACACACACACATATATATGTGTGTGTGTGTGCAGTTCCAATTCCTCTGTCTTATCACATGCTCATGCCTGGACACAAAGGGTGCTTCGATCCTATAAAAACATGTACCTTTATCAATTACTGACCATGCCTGACATTTTTGGGTGCTCTTCAGAATATCTTCAGGGCTGAGTTGCAATGTGAAATTTACTGGAAATCTAAATCTCTGAGGAATATTCTTGTACTCAAGAAATTGATCTATCTACCATTTTTATCAATGACCAAAAGAATTTAATTAAAATTGCCATGCCTAGCCATACAGGGCAAGAAGGACATATTATAATACATAGTTACATACACATGAACATAGATGCATAGTTGTCGACATGCGTACACCAATCTTAATTCAAGTAACAGTAAAGTGACTATGGAGATAATGACAGTCCTATAAATATGTCTTCTCTATCCACTCCTTGCTTTGCTGGCATCTGACATGTTGGCAACTCTATTAGGCATTGGACACTCTACAAAGACATAGGCAGGAAAGCGACCTAGCTTCAATGCCTTGACATTCCAAATATTACCCAGGATGGCAGCGAACATCCTTGGATATTTTCCATTGCTATTTCCCTTATAATCATGTTTGAAGAATCCCATTTGCATTAAGAAGAAATTCTTCAGTACCCTCAACAATTTTTTCATTTTTTTCAAGAAGGTTAGTGAGCACAAGAAGCGCAACCTAGCCAAATGAAAGAAACAGCACGATCAACATGGAAGCCTCAACAACTTCTTTCCTGCTGGGATTTCATCTTTTTCAGTTTTAATACTCTTGGGCCCAAAATGATAATCTGGAAGTCCTTTTTTTTTAACGTGTACACTCCAGCAATTCCTGCTGGTTCACTTCTCGCTAATCCATTGAAACTGAACTTATCTATCTGGAGAGAAACCCATTTTGCATCTCCATCTTTCTACCCTTTAGTCCGACAAAGAGGTTTACCCTATTCCTTCCAATTCTATTTTCAGAGAATTTTTTTATGCCTTCTATTTCTCCTAATAATTCATCAGCCCCATTTTGATAATTTCCACATTCCTATTTTTTTTTTTTTGATGACCAAGGTGTCCAGGGGTCTCACCTGTATTTGGACAGGAGACATTTTAACCCGACTAGCCCTTGGAGCATGTGCAAGCCTCTCAATCCCACAAACACCAGGTAAGAAACTATGGGGAGTGACCTATAGGGGTGTTGAGCGTGAATCGAACTCAAGACATCCCTTCATGAGGTGAACTTCTTCACCGTCAAGCCAACCCCCACTTGGGTTTTTTCCACATTCCTATATTAGACATCCCATTCATTTCGTTTCAGATAATCCACAAAATCATTGATAATTTTTAACTATCCTATTTAGAAGGTTCATTCATTTCTTTTCAGACAAGCCACAAAATCAGTGTTAGCAATGTTTATGATACATCTTACAAATGGTGAACAATCCACCAATGGAGTATCCAAATCCCAAGTTTTTATCATGTCACAAGTATTCTGTCAACCAGAGAAGAACAAATAATCTCACACTTATACCCTCAACATGCAAAATTTTGTTTTGGTATATTTTGTGTATGTCTACAATAATTTAAAGCTTTTGCTGTTGCATCTATTTTCAGTCACTGAGTTCATCATTCTTGAAACAATAATAATTTACAACAGTATTTTGCTTATTTTGATAGCTTTTTGGTTTTTAAACAAGGTAAGGATTGTAAGTTGAACTACAACAATATGATAGTGGCATGCTTTCATACAGCTTTGAACAGGATCTATTGATAGTCATTGTTCAAGAAGTGGTTGTCTATTACAGATGCTGCATCAAGGGAATGTTTTCAATCTGATCCATTTCTCAAATTATATAACTGTATTCCCTTGGGTATATATTATCTGCATGCCGTTTATGGGTGCTTTACTCCAAAAGACCTCACTTTGTTGACCATATTTTGCTAGCTTCTGCTTTCTTGCACTTATATTGAATACATTTTATTGTGTCGAGTCATTGATTTCCTCTCTTGCTGTGAGCAACAACAGATGATTTGTTCCGAAGATCCATGTTTTGATGAGTGCATGTTTACATTTTGTGACTGCAGGTATCGAGTCAGTTTATTTCTGGGATGGTAAGGTGAGGATTCTGCGTTCTTGTTTCAAATAAGGGTGTGTCTGGGACAAGAACCATCGTGAGCTGTTTTTGTTATCTGTGATGGGCTTTTTGAGTTTCTATTTGGGGTGATAATTTCTTCCAAAATATACATTCTTACCCTTTCCCCTTCCGATACTTTCTAAGCTGTTGCATGTATCCACCTATACACTCCAAACAATAATTTAAACAGTGCCTTCTCACTTTCGGCTTGCAGATTTAATGATGTTGAGAAAATGGCACACATTTGAGGGGAAAAAAAGCATGAAAATGTGCTAGGTAATTCAGGAGATAGAGATAGGGAGGGGAAGAGAGAGGGAGAGAGTATAAGGTATGCGACCCTTAATGGGTTTTTCAGTTACTGCTGTTTGCATTCTATAATTCAATTCAATCATTTGCAGAAGCAAGTACTTGTGGGGTGCAAAAGTGAACTTGTGCTTTGGTTGTCAGCATATGGATCATGCAATCAGAATTTTAAATATTTATGAATGTTTCCCCTTGAATTTCAGATTCAGACAGATTCTGAAGAACTGCTTATAATCAAGACCAGGGAATCCTTGTTGGAAGCTTTGACGGAGCATGTTAAGTCCAACCATGAATACGAGTAAGTAAAACTTCCATTGAGCAATTTCCTGGCATTTTTACCTGCAGCTATGCTGTTTAGTATTCAATGCAGTCAATATTGGATAAAAAGCCAGTCAATTTTTTTAGCAGTTAATGGATATGGCTAACAGGTTAATATTTGTATTCTTCATTTATTTACGCCTATCCAGATCAGTTGTTCTGCACCTCATCCATGCATATGGCATGCATGTACCCCATTACCCTGCAAATAGTTGCCAGTGTTAGGGATCTGACCTATATGCCAAAATCTTCAAAGCTGATGGAACGCGTGAAATCTGGCTCTTTATCTTATATTCCATGCTAGGTTGACCGACACCCAGGCTTTCCTTCATGAGGCACATGACGAGTCATCAACGAATCGCAACACTCCCCTCGTCGATGACTCATCATATAGCATACCACCACCATGCTTCCGTGCCGACGGCCCACCCTTCCATAGGTTTGCCTTCACTAGGATTCTAGCACGAGACATCGTGCCTAATCTAATTTTAATTGTTAGTGACTGATCCACACGCCAAAAGCTCCATAGCTAATGGAATGCATGAAATCGGGCCCTTTATCCTATTCCATGTTAGGTTCCAGGCGGGCCGCCACTAGGCACACGACAAGCTATCAACAGATCTCAGCAAGCAAAACGAGCCATAATGAATTACACTATGAATATGATCATAGCCATCAATGAGAGGAATCTAGAGGACTACAAAAGGGCAGTCAAAGGAGAAACTGGTGGTTGGCATTCCAAGCACAAAATAGCCCAATTGATAGCTAGAATCATTTGAGAGTACTTGCACAGCAATGTAGAGACTAGTGTGCTTGTGCTTCTTGTTCAAAAATAAAATAAAATAAAAAATAACGGTGCTGCAGAACTTTTGTTTGTTATCACAAAAAGATATGTGTTTTGGGTTGTTTTTAGTAACTAACCCATGCTAAGATTGCCACGTAAAAAGGTTTAGTTAGGCAGTGGAGCAACATGGACAGCTTATTTGACACTATTTTTTCATAGATTTAATTGCAGCTACATACTATATTACTATTACAAAGAAATTTTGTATCAGGACCCAACTGATCATCCTCAGGAGCCTTGGCGTGGATTAAGCCCAACCTAAAACTCTCATTGATTGGATGATCCTAACCTTTATCTAGAGGGTGTTTCCAAAACAATTTTCTTGTAAATTAAATGGATTTAAAGAGGGTCTTGGTCAACTTTTCTCAAAAATATCTATCTCAATGAGTCGTTCAAATTAATGATCAGGGTTATTCAACTGTTGTTAACTTGTGATTTTTTGGTTCAGGTAAAGCTTAAGTAACTTGATGTATACTCTTAATATATTTCCTTGTATGTTTGAATATTCTCTGAGGAGGTCCTCTTTTTGCCCTTTCCTTGCAGTGTTCCGGAAGTTATTTCCATGCCCATCACTGGGGGAAATCTCAACTACCTAGAATGGATCAAAAACAGTACAAGGGAATGAGCTATGTGCCTGCAAGAGCTTCATGTTAGACCTCTTTAAATCATGATCCCATCCATGCCAAGTGTGAATGACAAAAGTGGCATTATATCTGTTCTATGAACTGTACCTGCTTGTCATATTCTATCAGTTAACAGATAAATGACGTTTGTTTTTCGTTTCTAAGGTGATAAAAATATATTGAAAAATATTACCCGAAGCCTCATGGTCTAACTTTGGTGTGCCTTAGGGGTAGTGGGCTCACCCGTGGAGGTTTTACACTGGATATTGTAAGAATGGTTCTAAAAAAGTGTCTTATTTATTATTTGAAATGATAAAGAATATCGAGGAAGTTAATGTATTTGATGAAAGAAATAGTTTTAAAATAAAAATTGGGAATAACTTTAATTTTTATTCATTATCATATTTAATCTCTTTAAAAAAATATTACTCTTATTATAAATGATAATGCTATCCAATCCTATATGACTTACTAGTCCTACTAAGTCCGAAAAACACCCAGTACTTCTCAAGTCCGATAAACTTAGAGTGAGTCAGCTTGAGTGAAGTTTACTTAGTTTATTAGATTTTTAGTTGACTAATTTGATAAATTTTACTAATCTCTGAATGGATCTTCAAAAAAAATTGCTGGAACACTATCATATTAGATTTAATTGAATTTTGATTTAAGTTTCTTTCATAATGGTTTGTAGAAATGATGAATTATGTAAGAGATACCGTCTGAAGAGAAAATACGAAGCCACAGCCAATTACCAATGATTAAATTGAGAGATTCTCAGTAATAAATTTGTGACTTGAGACCTCTAATGGACTTTCAGATTTTAGACTGGTACTATACACAATCACTTAATTATATGCAAGCTCAAAGCACAAAGAGTATATTGAAAAAAAAGAATTTTAAAAAGGTTGTTCATCGAAACATTGATTTAGACGTATAGAAAATGATATAAATAATAATTACAATAATTTTAAATTTATCTAGACTCTGATTATTCAAAAAATAAGTGAAAGTAGAATGCATCAAATGCATTACACCTTTGACAAGTTGACCTCATCCCATTCAAGATTTTTGAGAGTATGTTGAGCACAAGGAGTCTATTTTTAATTAATTTTTAGAGAAAACATTTGATGGTTGACAAGTCGATTCTGAATCTATTTATCCATTTATTTATTTTAGGATTTAGAGATTCAATAGTTGAGCCCTAATTTGTGTTTAAAGAGTATGATATATTTAACAACTTGGATTAATTAATAATTAATCAGTTAA
The DNA here is from genome assembly GCA_013350335.1 of Chimonanthus salicifolius. Taxonomy (NCBI): domain Eukaryota; kingdom Viridiplantae; phylum Streptophyta; class Magnoliopsida; order Laurales; family Calycanthaceae; genus Chimonanthus; species Chimonanthus salicifolius. The sequence continues at coordinate 11,932,798 of CM023537.1, read as the reverse complement.
ATTTTTTAAAAATTACATTCACACAACTTTTTAAAATGTAAAAAAAAATTCTCATCCAACCAACTAGCCATTTAACCTTTTTAGAGAATGCAATTTATATATTTAAGTAACTTGTTAACATTTTTAAAAATGATTTTTTGACAAATTAATTTAAACCTATTTTCTTAGATATTAAAAATACATTATATTTTGACCTAATTCAACTTGCATCCTTCATTTGGAGTTCATTGGAAAAATTGGCGTGGAGTGACTTGGGAGCGTGGCATACAACCGTGAAGTTACGCACACCTAAGAGAGAGAATCGTGCGCATACACCAAACTCACCGTATATATTACAAACATTTGCGTTCATAGCTACACCAGCCGTAGTAGCCAGCTGGTCGAAAGAAAAAATAGTAGCAGGAGCTCGAAAATGGAGCTTTGCACCCCTCGCCTCCTCTCCCACTTCCCTCAACACAGATCCTTCAATCCCAGCCGTCCATTTCTGTTCTCAACACCACCTTTCTCTACCAAGGTTACCCTGCCGTCGCCAACCAAACGAGGTATTCTGTTCTATTCTTTTCTCCTTTTCCCAATCTTTACTCTCGCTGGAAACATGACAAAAACTCTAGATTCCTTCTCTTTTCTCTTGTATATGGAATTAGATATGTATTACGTGTGTGTGTTCTTATTTTTTTTTTTCTCTCTCTTACTTTTTTATCTGTTAAATCTATGATGTCTTGATTTCATTTGTTGGTTGATGTCATTTTTTTTTTTCAATTGCTCTTGATGGAACTCCCAAACCCCAGACGGTGGGTGATGAGATCGCACATTGGCGTTGCGTTTGGATGTAACCCAGATCACAGTCGGTTTCAATATATTATGGTTTGGCTTGCATTCTGTTCTTTGTTGTGTCTCTGGAAGTTGCAGCAACCCCAGATCACAGTCGGTTTCAATGTGTTATGGTTTGGCTTGCATTCTGTTCTTTGTTGTGTCTGTGGAAGTTGCAGCAAATGCTCCGTTTGGATTGATGGAGAGAAAAGTATTTCTTAGGAAATAACCATTTTAACTTAAAATAAAAATGGTTCCTACCATCTTTGGTTAAACAATGGTTCAGGAAAGTACTTTCATTTCCATGCATCCAAAGGGAACCATAGTTTAGACTGTTTGTTAGTTTTCTCATGCTACAAATAATTTTCGTTACTGCCACTGTTGGTGATCTGGGGGTGAACCGATGAATGCTGGCGGTCCAACTGTTATGATTTCTGATTTATGTGCTGTTCTATATGCAAACAGGAGATGATAAGCATCTGTTCTCCCACAATTTTCGCTGCTTGTGATTTGGGGTTCATCTGTGTGCACAGCGAATCTCATTTCTTGATTTATTCTTTCTTCTATTTCCCTCTTTTAATTAATTACACTGATTGAAACTACCATCTTCATCTATTTGGGTTTGCCTTTTGGAATTCTATGTTTCTGCTCCACCCTATCACAAATAATATATAGTTGCTTGTGATAATGATCTGTTCAGTTGCTCTTTTTTTGTTGGAAAGATAACCCTTTTATTATGAGACGGGAAAAATACAGCAGTAAAAGAAATAATATGTCAAGAAGAAAGCCAAACAAAACCCTCAACTCTCAGGGGAAGAAATACAAGAAGCAATCCAGGGTAGAACTACATTAAGATTCAATATCTCTTTCATTCACTACCCCTGGATCAAGAAACAACTCCTCCAAAAGCTGAGCACCCCTCTTTGCCATTCTATCCGCTCTTTCATTTGCCGATCTAGGGACATGAGAGATAACCAATTCTATTTTTCTACTAATCATCCTCAGTACCTCGACCTTATCCAGAGGGCAGCCACTTCCTTTTGCCCATTGAACAGCCACGAAAGAGTCGCCCTCTTTTATAACTCCTTAATACCCCTCCATGAACCCATTACCTCGGCCTCATACGAAGAGCAAACAAGAAGACTTTAAGATTTCTATGTGTTGTGTTTCTTAAATTAAGATTTTAACGTCCATGATAAAATAGAAGACTTTTACAAATGCCATTTAAGATGGTGGCACACATAGAAAACTGTAAAGAACCCTAATTCAAGGAACCAAAGTATTACAAGTACTTGGAGAAGGAGACCTTTGAAGACTTTCTCTGAGGCGGTGAAAAAGGACATGATTGGTTTTGGAATAGCAGAGAACATCAGTTTTGATAGGATTGTGGAAAAGTAGGATGTACAAATTTGACCCCTGATAGATAGGATAATGGCTTTGGTAATGATGAAGTTGCTATATAGGTATGATCTAACAGAGAGATTATAAATAAATTAAATAAAATTAGAAGAAACTACTCATAGGCTTGTTCATATGGACACTAATTTCTAAGACATGGTTTCTGTTGCCATAATCAGTCTAGCACATGCTTCCACTTCCATCTACAACTGCATAATTTCACATGCATGAATGCGTGTCAAAAGCATCCATGGGACACATAAAGTTATGGCCCTATCCTTGCAAGCCATCTCTTACAGGGAAAAGTGACAACTTGTGTCCAGGTAATTTAAGACATGAAAGGCCTGAACAAGTTCAAATTTTATTAGTGTGTCCTAAAACCCAATCTGAAAATTTGCTTTTAATCCCAAAAGTCTAGTTTGTTGGGCATTAAAACGGGCTGTATGTATATTCGACATTGATAAAATCTACCATTGGCATTTTATCAGGCCATCTGAAATGGTTGCACTGAGTGACTTGGGTTTGTCGTTCCATGTCAGTCGGACAGGATGTTGGCAACTGGTAGTGTTCTTAGGCGGCACAATTTTTTTTTTGAAAGGTAGATTTTATTGATAAAAAAGAAAAGAAAACACTCAGTTGGAATCCTACCGAGTGGCACGACTAACAACTACCAAAAACTACAACAAGAGAAAGCCCCAAAAAAGATGGTTCAAGTGCCAAAGAGACGGCAGAGCAAGACGATGATACAAAACAAACTTACATGACCTACAGATTTTTGAATTTCATACCTACTAACTGCTCTAATTGCTAGGACCCCAGACCTATACCATTTCCCACATCAAACTTCATTGAGAAACCACTTCTTCACCCACCCCATATCTATATTTCGGTCATAGTTTACCAAGGATTGAAGCTTACGGAGTTCTCAATCCCTTTTCCCCATTCTTTTAGCTAGCGCCTCTTCTTCTTCTCTCCCGACTTTCCGCCTCCCAAAATTCTTGTAGAATTTCTTTCATTTGAACCGTTCTGTTTTGACATGAGATTCTCAACATGGCACCCACCATGAGGGCCTTTTCATCATCAAAGTCTGGAGAACTCTTCATCATCGCCAGATGATTCTACGAAACCTCATCTGTCACCCTTTCGACACCTCACCAACCCAGTTCACCGGAGGAGGAGAGACTGCATTTCGCAGAGATGACAAGCCAACACCACCTTCGAGAAAGACCGTTCTCCTTCCCCTTACTTTTTCGTATCTCATTCAGATAGTCTTTAGGAGGAGCATGACTGCTTTCCATCACCCCGTCAGAGTTCGACACCAAACTCCATTGAGAGTCGATACATTCCTACCAATCTCAGCTGGGTGCGAAGAGATAAGAGGGCCCACGAAGGCCACCTACACCTTGGACAATGCCCAAATGATTTTGACTGACAGTCCCCACTTCCCTTGCTTCGCCTTATTTTGTTTCATCCCCCCATCTACGAGGAGTAGAAACCACCTTGACGGAGTCCAGAGTAAAATATCCTTCGAAGCAGTTGGGCTAGCAAAGTAAGAAGGGATGACGATGAATCTAGACCGGAGTCCAAAGTTTGTCTAGTTATGGTTGGGCCAAAAGGGCCCAACCCGGTTAGGCCCAAACTTTGGGCCTGTGAAAAGGCGTGGGCTTTTGAATCGAACCAGGCCCTACCTGAGTCCAGGTGCCTCATCCCATTATAAACAGGAACCCTCGAAGAATCTAGATGAATTCCTGGCCTTTCCCTATTAGCTCTCTCCTCTTCCTTCCTCTGCGACTCCACATTCAACACATGCCCTCCCATTGGTCTAAGAGACCCTTTTTCCCCCAAATTGCACCAAAGGATCCGCCGAAGCAATCCTTTTGTCAACTCCATTCCTCTGACGAGGCAAGACAATCCTTCTTTTCTCTTTCCACGTGCTGACAAAGGTCTCTTGCTGCCAATTATCGTTTGCCACGTTGGAGAGGGCTTGAGCAACTGACAAACCATCTGTCTCGAGAATAGATCCTAGCTCCACCGCGTAACCATTCAATTTGGCCTTGAAATAGGGTCTGCTTGTCCCTTCTAGCCAGAATCTCCTCCATTGATTCCATTCTTTTTGGTGCGATCTTCACCCTGATGGTGAATCGCACACTACCAATGTCCAACCAAATGTTTATTGGAATTTGGGCATCTATAGTATGACTGATCTTCATCTTGGCGAATTCCACGACTTCTAGATTTATACATTGGTCATCAATTTCGTTTACCAGCCCCAAAAGCTCACTAAGTTTTTGGAAGGTCTCTTTTCTCCATCCATGCAAAGGGTATCCCATACAGTCTCACTCAGTCTGCCATCACCATTGACCCCCAACGTTTCAGTCCACTTATCTAGTCGTTTCAAGGGACCATCAACAAAGTGTCTACCATCGAGACTCAATCTTCTACCATCTTGTGTTGGAACAATCCAAAAGAGTAGGGGAGATAGACGATGCACCATCACTCTTCTGTCTAAGACTCAAGCATCCATGATCCAGTCATAGACCTCGATCTCCTCTAGATCTGCTCTTCTCGCCACCCCTATCCATGTTTCTGATATGGATTCTTTGAAATTGGAGACAAATTCTTCATTCACCTAGAGTAATCTCCGTTCTGGATGAGCAGCAGTCAAGAAGAAAGATTTAGGGCTATTCTCCTTCCTCGAATCAGGTAATTTCTCGAAGATTTTCCTCCCCCTTGGTTCTGGCCTTTTCACTCCCTCATTCCCCTTCGCCAAACTGAGCCCTAATAACCTGAATCTTCTTCCCCTCAAACTCCTTGCCATCCAACAGCTTGATGGCTTGCTCCACTTCTACCTCTGTCTTGAATCTTACAAAGGCAAGGTTTCTTCTTTTTTCCAGTTCTTCTATCCGTTGGAATGAAGCTATCAAACACTACTCCTGCAATGTTGAACACGCACCAGATCTCCCGCTCCCCATTCCGATATGTTTCCTACAACGACACACTCTCTCTCCACCATTCTTGTGTTAGGTTGTCATGCATGGAATAACCCTATTGCCATTGTGCCAGATTGATCAAGTCATGTTCAGCTAGAAATTGCTCTCATTAATGCATTAGCACAATAACTGTTGTCTCAGATGTGAATGAATCTTCTTGAATCTCATAGGGGATTTGTGAATCAACTGGAGATCTTCGCCTACAACACACAATCAGACCTTACAATTAAGAAAGCATTAAGGTTAAAATGCTTGATTGCCTTAGAAATAGATAATGTGTCTCAAGTGAGTCATTGTACCATTTCGCTAGATAGTTCGGACTCTTTCTGATAGGTAACTTCACTCCTAGTGGTTATGCACGGGTACACGCACTAATGTTCCTCTAGACTCACAAATATAGGGATTCGCTCCAAGAAAACCACCGCAGAGGATTTGCAGAAATTCGCAATCTTGTTTTTTATTTCATCGTATGTCCCATGCCCAAAAGGGCTATAAAGCTTTATAAGGCTATCTCACTTACTAAAAGAAACTAAAACAGAAAATTACAAGATTGCCCTTGCTTAAAATAAAACTAGAAAAATAAAAGGAAATAACTAAAATAGATAACAGCAAAAGGAAATAACAAAAATAGCAGCACAGGATGCACCGCATCAATCCCCCCATCTGAGAAAAATTAGACCTCGAGTTCAAACAGATGAGAAGACACAAATCTTCTCACGCACATGTCTTCTTAGTGTAGGGTCTTCATAATGCAAAACATGCACACGGGAGATCTTCAATGTCAATCAAGTGAATCTTCATCAAGCCATAATGATGGAGTTGGAGCGGCTCTCTTCCGTCGTCGTTGATAGACTCGGAATCCTGTTTTGTCATTGCTGTAATCTTTTGCTGTAGAAGAAGAAGGCACCTCTGACGAAACAAAACTCCGATATCTCTCTAGAAGGTCTGGATCAAGTCGCTGTAACTCACTTTCTGTCAACCATGTGGCGTCTGTAATTGGTCTGTTTTTCCATTTAACAAGATACTTTTGATAGCTCCGGCACGTGTAGAAACAACTTCCTCATCCAGAATAGATTCTATCTCATCCCTCTTAGGTGGCAAGGAAGGTAAAGTAGGTAAAGGCTGTGAAGGTTCATGCCATGGGTCATGAAGTGGGTCAGGTAGGCCAATAGAATGGTTAAGGGATTGATGTGATGATGGGCTTACAGGTGTAGCTGTTGGGCCTTGAAAAGGGACTAAATCTTCCATATTGAAATTAGGACTAATACCCATATCAGATGGTAGGTCTACAATATATGCATTGGGTCTAACTCGCCTCAAAATTTTGAAAGACCCTGCACTACGAGCATGTAACTTTTTCACAGGTCCTTGTGGGAACCGCTCAAGTCTTATGCGGATCATCACATAATTACCCACATTAAATTCTTTGAATCTACGATGAATATCTGCAGCAGATTTATACACTTCATTGCTTATATTAATTTTTCTTTTAATTTCAACATGCAATTCATGTATGCGATATGCAAATGATGATGCAGACTCAGATGACCTATTTGACATAGACATGAGAATGAGATCTATAGGCTTCTAGGCTTATAACCATGCATGACTTCAAAGGGACTCATACCTATAGATCTATTGATCGAACTATTATACGCGAACTCAGTAATCAGTAGAACAACATCCCACGTTCGCGTATTCTCTCCAACCAGACAACGCAACAGATTTCGTAGGCTACTGATTAACTACCTCAGTCTGACCATCAGTTTGAGGATGATATGTAGACGAAAAAAAACTGTAATCTAGTACCCATCATGTGCCATAGGGTCCTCCAAAAATAACTCATGAACCTAACATCCCTATCTGACACAATTCGTCTTTGGTAACCCATGTAGTCTCACTATTTCTCCGAAAAATATCTTGGCAATATTAGAAGCATCGAAGGTTTTAAAGCACGGAAGGAAATGAACCATTTTAGAAAAACGGTCCACAACCACAAGAATGAAATCGTACTTAATAGTCTTCGGAAGTCCAAGTACGAAGTCCATACTGATATCCTGCCAAGGAGCATGGGGAACTGGCAAAGGCGTATACAATTCTGTGTTTTGCTTCCTTTGCTTTGCCAGTTGGCAAGGTCGACATTGCCCAATGATTTTAGCCACAACTCTCTTGAGACTAGGCCAATAAAACCTGTCTTCAACCAGGGCAATCGTCTTGTCTCTCCCAAAATGTCAGGCCATACCTCCGGCATGTAACTCCCAAGCAAGAAAATCACGTAGGGAAGTTCGGGGAATGCAGATTTTACTTCCTTTAAATAATAAATTATCCACCATGAGAAACTCTTTATTACTCCTTTCTTGGTCACTCAAGAGTGAAGCATACAACTCCCCAAAATCCGGGCATGTGGGATATTCATCCTTCAATTGCTCAAACCCAGTCACCTATACACTCATGGAGTGTATTAGTGCAACCCTACGACTCAATGCATTAGCTGGTTTGTTCTCAACCCCGGCCTTGTGTTTCAACACAAAAGTGTATTCCTGAAGACATTGAACCCAATTGGCATGTCTTGAGTTTAACTTTTTCTGGGAATTGAGATATCTCAAGGCCTCATGGTCCGAGTACAAAATGAATTCGTGTGGCAGAAGGTAGTGTCTCCAATGATGGAGTGCTTGCCTAACCGCATAGAACTCTTTGTCATAAGTGGAATATCGTTATTTGGCTTCATTCAACTTCTCACTAAAGTAAGCGACAGGATGTCCTTCTTGACTTAGGACTCCACCTATACCAACACCAGATGCATCACATGCAACTTCAAAGACTTTGGAGAAGTCTGGTAGTCGCATGACAGGAGCTTCGACCAAACGAGTCTTGATCTCCTGGAAAGCTTTCGAGGCTGCTTTAGTCCATTGGAACTCTCCTTTTTTAAGGTAATCTGTGATGGAACTAAACCCTCAAATAAACTGCCTATAGAAGATAGCTAAACTGTGAAAGCTTCGCACCTCATGTATATTCCGTGGTTCGGGCCAACTTACTATGGCTTTGATCTTTTCGGGGTCCGCTGACATACCTTCAGATGAAACCACAAATCTTAAGAAAATAACCCTATTCGACATGAATGTGCACTTCTTAGGTTTGCGTATAATTTTTCAGTTCTGAAGAACCTCATAGACTCACCTCAGATGCTGCAAGTGTTGTTCCTGGGAGGTACTATAGATAAGAATGTCATCAAAATATACCACCAAGAACTTACCCATAAAAGGTCTCAACACTTGAGTCATCACCCTCATAAATGTACTGAGAGCGTTGATCAAACCAAAAGGCATAACCATCCACTCGTATAGACCATCCTTCAGTCTTGAAGGCTGTCTTCCATTCATCTCCTGGTCTAATGCGGATTTGATGATATCCACTTTTGAGGTCAATTTTCGAAAAGACAGTAGCATGGGCCATCATGTCAAGCATGTCATCGAGACGTGGGATTGGAAACCTATACTTGACAGTGATCTTATTAATAGCTCTGCTATCTATACACATGCGCCAGGTGTCGTCTTTCTTGGGTGTCAGGAGGACTGGCACAGCACACGGGCTTAAAGTCTTCTTGATGAATCCCTTTTGTAGAAGCTCATCCATTTGACGCTTCAACTCTTCATGCTCCTTAGGGTTCATCCTATAATGAAACAGATTTGGCAAAGTCGCCCCAGGGACAAGATCTATGGCATGTTGTATGTCCCGCATGGGAGGTAGTTCATTTGGCAAATCAGATGGGAATACATCTTGAAATTCCTTAACGATCGGAACTACAACCTCTGGCAACTCAGTACCAACCTCAGGAGAAGTCTCTTGAGACACTAGGGCATACACAATCGAAGTTTCACTAGTCTCTCTTTCGAATTCTTTAGCAGCAATGGTATGTAGAGACTTGGATTGGGTCTTTGATGGGGTTTTCGGTTTTTCTCTTTTTGTGTCATCCTGTTTTGAATGAGGGGGCCTAGGTTGCATAGGGAGGATTTTGATCTTCCTACCATTATGCTCAAAGCTACACATGTTCGCTTGACCGAACAGTGTCACATCATGATCAAACAACCAAGGACGACCCAAAATAATGTGTCCTACTCCCATAGGGATTACATCACACCACACAGTGTCCTGATAGGTGAGGATCTAAATGGGCACGGCGCACCGTTGAGTGATCGGGATTGATGTGTCATTGACCCACGCAACGCGATGTGAATTAGGATGAGGTTCAGTCTTCAAACCCAATCGAGCAATCGTGCTAGTGGATACGACATTTGCACAACTTCCACTATCCACAATCAATTTGCAAGATTTCGCACCGCACTTAATGTAAGTGTGGAAAATGGCTGTGCGCTTCCAATCTCCTGAGGGTTGAGATCGAGCAAAGGCACATCTAACTACTACAAGAAAGTCTGTATCGATCTCCTCATACTTGACAGTGATCTTATTAATAGCCCTGCTATCAATGTCAAATAGGCCATCTGAGTCTACATCATCATTTGCATATCGCATATATGAATTGCATGTTGAAATTAAAAGAAAAATTAATATGAGCAATGAAGTGTATAAATTTGCTGCAGATATTCATCGTAGATTTAAAGAATTTAATGTGGGTGATTATGTGATGATCCGTATAAGACTTGAGCGGTTCCCAGAAGGACCTGTGAAAAAGTTACATGCTCGTAGTGCAGGGCCTTTCAAAATTTTGAGGCGAGTTGGACCTAATGCATACATTGTAGACCTACCATCTGATATGGGTATTAGTCCTACTTTCAATATGGAAGATTTAGTCCCTTTCCAAGGCCCAACAGCTACACCTGTAAGCCCATCATCACATCAATCCCTTAACCATTCTACTGGCTTACCTGACCCACTTCATGACCCATGGCATGAACCTTCCCAGCCTTCACAGCCTTTACCTTACTTTACCTTCCTTGCCACCTAAGAGAGATGAGATAGAATCTATTCTGGATGAGGAAGTTGTTTCTACACTGTGCTGGAGGCTATCAGAAGTATCTTGTGAAGTAGAAAAACAGATCGATTACAAACGCCACATGGTTGACAGAAAGTGAGCTACAACGACTTGATCCAGACCTTCTAGAGATATATCGGAGTTTTGTTTCGTCAGAGGTGCCTTCTTCTTCTACAACAAAAGATGACAGCAATGACAAAACAGGTTTCCGAGTCTTATCAGCGACGACAGAAGAGAGCCACTCCAACTCTATCATTATGGCTTGATGAAGATTCACTTGGTTGACATTAAAGATCTCACGTATGCATGTTTTGCACTATGAGGACCCTATACTAGGAAGACGCGTGCGTGAGAAGATTTGTGTCTTCTCATCTGTTTGAACTCGAGGTCGAGTTTTTCTCAGATGGGGGGATTGATGCGGTGCATCCCTGTGCTGCTATTTTGGTTATTTCCTTTTATTTTTCTAGTTTTATTTTAAGCAAAGGGCAATCTTGTAATTTTCTATTTTAGTTTCTTTTAGTAAGTGAGATAGCCTTATAAAGCTTTGTAGCCCCTTTTGGGCATGGGACATACGATTAAATAAAAACCAAGATTGAGAATTTCTGCAAATCCTTTGCTGTGGTTTTCTTGGAGCGAATCCGAGAGTTTGGCGTGAAGCTGTCTCCCTTCCTTCCAGGTACTCGATCCTTCTTCCTCTTCTCTTCACTCTTCTTTCTTCTCTTTTCTTTTCCTTTTATTCTTCCCTTACCTACCGTGATTCCCAAAATCCCAAACCCCTTGCTGCTGCCCCAGATCCTTTCTTTTACTTTCGTCCAGCCCTTACACCCTTCATACTGCTTCCGTACCTTTCCTACTGCTGTTACAGTTTCCAGACAATCCCAAACAGCAACCATAATCCCTGCTGATCATTCTCATACCTTTTGAACCCCTTTCTTAGCCTTCGCCGCCCTCGTCTTCCTTTCTAGCCATTGACATCCACTCCCAGACCTCTTCCTTGTTTCCATAAGCCTTCCCAAGCCCAACCAGTCTTGCCGCAACCCATATCTTCCCCCCATTGTGACTTCCGTAACTTCCAGCCTCTTTTCATGTTAACTTATCCCACTTTCTTTAATTACCAAATTGCCATTAGTTCGCTTTAAACCCTTTTAAATTCGATTTCAGTCCTACTTTGATGTGGTTCTAAGTGCGCGTAAGATTTGATAAACCCCTTTCATCTGATAAGCCTTCTATTTTGAGCTATAACTTGATTTTGATTGTGATTTAATTATTTACATTGAACTCTCTCTGGATTTCTTGATTATTTGTGGTAGATTTTATTATTATAATTGTTATTATTAATTTTAATTTTAATTTTAGCCTCATATTAGTTTCTTGTTATAGCATAATCGCATTTAGACATTTAGGGTCACCTTTTGTCTTGTCTTGCGTCACTATTTCTAGTTGAAACTCTTTAGCATGCCTTATTAGTATAATTTTGGCATGTATATGTTCTGCAGTGTGTTGTATCATTTAAAGCGTGTTTAATAAATTTCAATAATTAAGAAGGGTGAACATCAAGCAACAGTCTTTCTTTCTGAACACCTAGACAGGCCAAGCAATTTCCTTCTTTCACCAAGTTCTAAAAGACCCGCTTCGGAAAGACTAGGAGCAGAAAAATTGGCAGAATCAATACTGTCGGTTTGTTTACTTGCTACTGTAGATCTCTACAGAAGGATTGCTTGGACCCACAATTAGAGTGATATTGTTATTGGTCTAGCTCCCGCGCTAATTAGAACTGTGAAATGTGATTGGGGAGGAATTGAACCCCTCAATCCCCCATTCCGTGATAGTATATCGCTAGCCGATCGAGCAGGGGGTGTGTGACCTACCTACCACCAATTCGGTGTGGTCGATGGACTCCCAGTATCCGATTAGGGGTTTGTGGTTCTCCGTTCCGACTTCAAATGAAGTAAATGTGAAAGGTTGCAGGCCGGGTTTTGGGTAAACACCCATCCGGGCAAGTAGAGGCATTCACCGGCCGTAACAGCAGGCTTGAATCGGACGGCTCTCTGAACCGAGCGGGATAGTCCCCTATCACTCAGATCGCTATGGGTAGGGGTTAATGAATTAAGAAGAATGGGAGGATTTGGTGATCTGATTGAAGGAGACTCTGCTACAGTTGTCAAATGGGTGATGGACAAGAAAGGGTGGTGAAGGCTTCTGGACCTCATTGAAGAAATTCATGAGATTATGTATACCAAAGGGTTTCTCATTCGGCATGTGCTTGGATCAGCGAATGATGAAGCTAATCTGTTAGCTAAAGAATGGGTTGGGTTGCAATCAAGAGGGTGATTTCTGTCTAATCTCTCTTGGCTTTAGGTCCCGGGCGGTAATTTCTGGTTGTTGTTTCAGGGCCTTTGGGCTGTTCAGGGTGTACCTTTTTTTTTTTGAGTCAAGTTGCTGTGTTAGTTTTTTCTGGTTTTTCTTGTATTATCTTTACTTATTAATAATTTTTTTTTTCTTTCAAAAAAAAAAATTCAAATTTTTGTCTAGAGGAGTTGAAGTATACCATCTTGTGATTTTTTCTTAGAGAAAGAGAGAGAGAGAGAGAGAGAGAGAGAGAGAGTGCATCATGTGACATCAAGTGCCAAGATACGACAAAAGATTAAACACAAACAACGCATGCATATTTTGTGATAGATGTGTAGAGTACCAAGAAAAGATTGAATGACGTAGGAGCACATAAAAGTAGAAGGCTGCTTCAAGAGAAGACTCAAGTTATGCCTTTAAGATGGTCTGGGAAACATCCCTATGAGACCAAAAAAAGCCCCATCACTAAGAACTGAACAAATCCAGGTTGAGGATCTAGGAGAGAGGGGGACTCTGATAAGATGGACTGAAAGAGATGACATGCTGTTGTAAGTGGTGGAGAACATGGACGTTAGATGGTATTTTAACACAACAAAATTTGCAATTGCAATGCTATTCCAAGTGCATTTTTGTCTTCCTTTGTATTGGGACTCCGAGTTTTTTCTCTCTGGGAGCTCATTATCGGTAAATTCAGTAAGCGCCTTGCCTCATGAAGAGCCAAGTACCTTTCTTTTGGCGCTCGGGTCACATTATTGAAGTCGGTTCTCTCAGCCTTACCTGTCTACTTCTGTCTGCTTTCATGTGGCCTAAGAAGGTCACCGACTCCCTTGAGAAAATCATGAGGGATTTCATTTAGGGCGATCAGGCAAAGAAGAAGAGGGAACATTTAGTTTGTTGGCACCAAGTCAGCCTTCCAATGAATCTGGCAGACTCGGAGTTCGGCCCATTAGGGAGGTTAATGTTGCCCTGCTCACGAAATGGTTGTGAGGATTGGGTCTGATGACAATACTCCATAGAGATCCTTATAAATAATATTGGAAACAATGGGTGGGACTTCAATCTAGCCCTGCTAAGGGCTTTAGGAATGTGGAAGGCTGTTAGTGCTTGTGTGGCCAGATTCAAGCAAGGGATTCGTTTCAAAGTGGGTCGAGGAAACCGAGTTAGGTTTTGGACTGATTTTTGGTGCCATTTTGCCTCTCTTGCTAACCAGTTATCCCTCTCTCATGAAGCTTTTGTTTCTGGCTTCTTCTCAATGGCTGGTGATCAGATGTATAGAGTGTCTGCTTTTATAGGAACTTGTCTGATGTGGAAACGGATGATTTCTCACACCTCTTTCTTCTCCTCAACTTTGTACTGATTTGTGCTAAAAAAGAGCACTCCTTGTATTGGTGGCTCGATTCTTTAGGCTCTTTCTCGATTAAGTCCTTTTTTGTGTGGCTACTAGTGTGATTCTATCCCTCCGGTAAATCATCCTATCTGGTCTTCTAAAGCTCTTCCCCGAGCTAACAGATTTTTTGTGAATTGCAGACTTGGGGAAAATCCTCACCCAAGATAACCTGCACAAGAGGGGAAAAATCCTGGTTCGCACTTGCCCTTTGTGCCTTTAAGCTTCTGAAGATGTGAACCATCTACTCATCCACTGTCCTTTCTCAGTGTCAGTCTGGAACTTAGTCTTGAACTAGTTTGATATTCTGTGGTCTATGCCCTCCTCGGTTGCTCAGCTATCTTTCTCGTAGGAGATCTCTTATGTTTCATCAAGATGTTTTGTATTGTGGCAGTTAGCCCTTTTTGCCACTGTGTGGAGCCTTTGGGGGAAACAATGCTGAGAGCCCTCAAGATGTTTTTTTGCAGAGTTAAGACCAAATTGCAGCTTGGGCTTCTTCTCTTGCTGATTTCCAGGATTTCTCCATTTCTAACATATTAAGAGCTTAGAAAGAGTGCATTGGATTGTCAGCTGTTTTGTACCAGGGGTTCTTTCTGATGGGGTGTAAGTGGTTTGGGCATTCATTTTCTTTTGCTTTGTTCTTTGTTTTTGTGCACCTCTGGTGTCTTTCTCATATTAATTGTTACTTTTTTTTTTTAAAGGTACATATGTAGTTGATACATAAATATCCATTGTGCCAAAGTATTCACATCTATTATGACAAACATAATCTTGAGCTTTGTCGTACTTTGTGCTTTGTTATGTGAAAATTCTATCATGGTAGAAAAGCACATCTATTATGACAAACATAATCTTGAGCTTTGTCGTACTTTGTGCTTTGTTATGTGAAAATTCTATCATGGTAGAAAAGCACATCTATTATGACAAACATAATCTTGAGCTTTGTCGTACTTTGTGCTTTGTTATGTGAAAATTCTATCATGGTAGAAAAACACTTCAAGTATTACTTTTGACCAGATTTTTTCCCTTGAAACGATGCTTATCTAAATGATTTCTAGGAGGATGGTGGAACCACTATTAGGTTCTCTTTTCCTTGTGTAAGTTTTTTTTTTTCTCCTTACAGGTTCAGTATACTTCACTGCACACTTGCCTAAAGCTACAACCTCTGAAGAGACTTCTACCAGCATATCAGATAAGTTTAATGGGCATGATGAAGAAACAAATACCGAACAAGCTCCCATTGATGTACGTGCAAAGGCCATTGAGTTCTTAGATAATCTAAACGTAAAGGTACACTTTATAATTTTGAATTCCTCATTTTTACTGTGCTAAGGCAGTTGTATCTCTCATATGTTTCAAAAAGAAAGAAAAAAAAGTTGTACATCTCTTGAAGTTCTCTTTCTTTTTTTCATTTTGGTTGGTGGATGTACCATGGCTGCACTTGGACTTTACAACTACTGATGTTGGCATATAGATTTCTTTATGGAGATAAAAGATTTTTTACACTTGCATCATGTACACGTAGACAAGTGTTATATCCTGTTATTCACAGTTGCCATGCAAGTAGCATTCCCTAGTAAGTGTAGCGGGTATAGTCTTTTAAATAAGGGTGGTTGTTTACACAGGTATTTGTGTTAAAAATTGACCTTGCATAACAAGCAGTTTCACTATTTGCCCTCAATGACTGCAAGATTTTTTTGCCTTTTTTCCCTCTTGAAGCTCTAATGAAATTTGGTGGAATGTTTTTGAATATTAAAGGAGCTGCCTACTCTTATTTGGCTTGACTTGCACCCTTGGAACTATTTTTGGATGTTTTATTTGGCATGGAACTCACTAATTTCGGTTTTTGACTTGTAGCTGGGTTCCGTCGATCCATATCCCATTCTTCTCTATGGAAGTGGCACTGTGTCTGCTCTCTGGATATCATTCAGCTATTGTTGGAGCAATTGATTCCATCCCCTTGGTATTTAACCATATTTTACTAAGAAAATGTTTGAAAAATTCCAAGAGTGGTCTTATTATTTGCTGATCCCTCTGACAGGTTCCTAAAGTGTTGGAAGTCGTTGGGCTTTCCTTCACAATCTGGTTCAGTTATCGGTATCTAATCTTTAAGGTGAGCAATGTGGCCTTTTTTCGTGAGGAACCATTTTCTTAGTTACCAAATCATATATTTACGAGTTAGATTGTTTGGTTTTACAGAAAAACAGGGAAGAATTGTCAGCCAAAATTGAAGAATTGAAGCAGGAGATTCTTGGGTCGCCTGAAGATTGACCACACTGAATCTCTGCCATTCTGCACATGGCCTGTCTTTAGGTGCATCTAGGAAGTAATTGTGTCAATGAATCATCTTTACTTTCTTAGCTTTAAGATATACATTTGCAAAGCTGCTGACCGATGACAATGAGTTTCGCCTAATATTAAGAAAAGTTTTATGTTCCAGTCCCCCAAGATTATGTTTCAGACCAGTGTTCTGTGTTACGTTGGTTCTGTTCCTGCAAGAGAAGGTGCAATTGAAAGCAGAAAAACTCATGTTGAAGGTCAAATTAAAAGGATAAAGAGCCATTTGGTTTGATGGATGGTTTCGATGATTCTGTTTTAGCATCGTTTGAACCTCACTTGTTTTCACAGACGTTCCAATGTTTCTTCAATAGAACAAGTAATGCCCTTGGATTTTTTTTTTTTTTTCTTTTGTTATGTGCAATGCACACCCTTGACTTATATTTGGAGCGTGGCCAAACACATGCTATATGTCGAAAATGCATATTTTATTTTTCATGATCATATTAAAAATTTGCTACTATTGAGTTTTTTTCCAAACTTTGCGATGCCAAATTACTAATCATAGAAGCCATATATCCCATCTATTTAGATTTGACAATCATAGTTCGATTTGGTAAATTTTGTTATTGGTTGATTGCCTGTTCTGACATTTGTAGTCTTCTGACATTTTTAGGTCTCTCTCTGCAAATTGTGTGCAACTTCAAACTTGCAACAATGAACAGCAGCTACATCTAAGTAGGCCAATTACATTAATATCTAATTACCATCATCATTATCAACATTATAGCCTGTGTAAGTTTGTCCTAATGTTATTTTGCATTAACCCCATCGATTACCAAATGGCTTATTATATGAACAACAAATAAACTTTTGCAACAAACTCAGCTCATGGAAATGATTTTCTCCTGCTTTACCCCAAAAAAAAGAAGAAGATTTTCTCCTTTATAAGTACTTGGCATGTTGATTATGCTGTACTCCCTTAAACAATTAGAAAAGTGTAAATTAAGCATCTATCAAATATTGACGATGATGGTAAGCTGGTCCATAAGCCATCCATAATGGTAACCAGCCGTCCATAGAGGCATGGGTAGTTGTGTACTTGGCTGAAAATTCATATGAGGATTGTTCTTCGGATGGAGAAACCCCAAAGCTCACTGATCCCAAGGAAAACTATGAAGCCCAAGTCGATCAATGAATCAATCATTTACCATATACAACGTTATAGATTTTTATGCCGGCTTTTTTACTAATGGGTACACTAGTATTATTTCTCTTGGTTTTTTATTCTATCCCTCCCGTAATTAAAGAATGGAGGAGGAGAAGGTTTCTCTGGCGAAGAAGATGGACGAATCAAGGTACAAATGGAAAACCAAATCCGAGATCTTGATAGAGAAGGAAATCTCTCGTTTCAAATATGCAGAAGTTGGAAAAAAAAGGAGGAGATGGAGACCTTGGGCGTTAGCAGAGACTCAAGAGTGGAGACTTCGAGCATTGGCTGAGACTCGAGAGTGGAGAGCGTGAAAGCTAAAGATAGTAACGAAGAGACAGAGAAGAAGCTGAGAGTGGAGAGAGCACCGAGAGAGATGGAAAGAGAGGACAGAACGTTGAGAGTAAGAGGTGGGATATTATGGTGGAAAGAGGTGGGATATTATGGTGGAAAGAAACGAGGGAGAGGAAGAGTATCCGGTGTATGTGTATTGATCCATTAGTAAAAAAGCCAAGGTAAACAACAAAACCAATATGTTATAACAGGAGTCTGAATATCGGTTGATATGAATAATATTGACCGATATTGATATGGTTTTTAAACCTTATCATATCGGCCGATATGCCGATATCTCGGCCGCATCATATCGGTCGATATTTTGGTATTTTTGTTAAAAAAAAAATTAAGAGAGAGAATTTTATCGGGCGAGATATCTTCGACCCTTGGTTATAACAGTTTTTATCTTTTGCATAACATCTCATGTGAATAGGAAGATATATTCTTGAATATAAAGGTAAAAAATCAGCTTTATTGATAATGCCAGTCATAATTTTAAAGGCCATAACATCTATTGGATGATAAAAATATTTTTAATAATAAAAAAGGTAGCTATTTAGACATCCGACTTTTTTTTATGAACTTGATTTCAAAATTTTGTATGAAAATTACCATTTTGCCCCTAAATTTTTTAAAAAGAGACTTCCTCTACACAAAGTTGAGGGGCAAAATGATAATTTCGTATAAAATTTTGAAATTAGATGTCTCTTAAAAGAGAAGTCAGGTATCTAAATAGCTAGTCTAAATACTTTCAGAATCATGACCAAGTGATTCTATCAAGAATTTTTTTAATAGACCTCCTATTAAAATATAGCTTTCCAACCATTAAGAAAAATTACCATTCAGACTCAGCCACTCAGGGCTGGGATGATACTTCGGCCCAAATATTTAATCCAGCCAAAGAATCAGATCCAGGCCTACTAATTGAAAAACATATCAAGCTGGCCCGAACGACAGAAGTTTGAGCTCGGCCCAGATGATGACAATGCTGCTGAAACTCTGAAAGCCTGAAACGCGCCCTGGCAAAAGTGAAACGAATCGTACTTGCGTCGCATTTCGCAATTTCACCTGAAGTCCTGAACTCAAAGGTTCTGTTCTGAACTTGAAAGGGAACGAATTTCTTTCAGCAATTTCACCAAACGGTCGGTCTGCAAGACAACGCCAGCAATCTTCTCCTTCTGATGATCTCATTCGCCCACTTTCTTCTTCCTTCCTTCCATTCCTTTCAAAGACTTCCATGCTCCACAAGATCCTTCTGTTCCATTCCATGGATTTCTCCCCTCCAATACCAAAAGAGACCTTCCCTCCCCAAACCAGATCCTCCACCCCCAACCCCTAACTCCCTCCATGTAATCCCACCGACGAAAACACCCAAATTCATCTCCCACGACACAGCCATCCACATGATCAAAAAGGAAAAGAACCCTCAAAAGGCCTTGGAAATCTTCAACGTCACCTCCAAGCAGCGCGGTTTCAATCACAACCACTCCACTTACTCCACCATCCTTCACAAATTGGCCCTCTCCAAGAAATTCAATGCCGTGGAAGCCATTCTCCACCAAATGTCTTTCGAAGCCTGCAAATTCCACGAAGCTCTCTTTATCAATCTCATGATCCATTACTCCAAATCATCGCTCCACGAAAAGACCCTCGAAATGTTCTACTCCATCCAACCGTTTGTCCGCGAAAAACCATCCCCTAAAGCACTCAGCACCTGCCTCAACCTCCTCATTGAATCCGGTTGCACTGATCTTGCTCGAAAGCTACTCTCTGATTCAAAAACTGTGTTCGGATTGCAGCCTAATACCTGCATCTTCAATATCCTGGTTAAATACCATTGTAACAACAATGATCTCGATTCAGCATTTGCAATCTTCAAGAACATGAAGATGTTGACGCATTCCCCACCGAATAAAATCACGTATTCAACGCTGATGGGTGGCCTCTGTAATGGTGGGAGGCTTGCCGAGGCAATTGAATTGTTTGAAGAGATTGTTTCCAAGGGGATATTTCCTGATGCAGTAACATATAATGTCTTGATTAATGGGTTCTGCCGAGGGGGGAAGGCCGACAAGGCAAGGCAAATCATGGGTTTTATGAGGAAAAATGGGTGCATTCCGAATGTTGTCAATTACTCATCTCTGATGAATGGATTCTGCAAAGAGGGGAGATTGGAGGAGGCTAGAGAGGTCTTTGATGAGATGAGGAAATGTGGGGTTGAAGCTGATGCTATCTGCTATACAACATTGATTGCTTCCCTTTGTAGATTTGGGAAAGTCGACGATGCCATTGCATTGCTAGAGGAGATGAAGGAGAGAGGATGCAAAGCTGATGTGGTGACCTTTAATGTGATAATTGGCGGGTTGTGTGGGGAAGGGAGGTTTGAGGAGGCAATGAGGATGTTGGAGAGGTTGCCTTGTGAGGGTGTTCGTTTGAACAAGGCAAGCTACCGGATTGCATTGAATTACATGTGTAAGGAAGGGGAGATGAAGCTGGCCATGAGCTTGTTGGTTTTGATGCTTGGAAGGGGGTTCTTGCCTCATTTTGCCACTTCAAATGAAATACTAATTGGTTTGTGTAAGTCTGGGAATGTGGTGGATGCTACTGAGGCATTATATGGATTGGTGGATAAGGGGTTTAAGCCAGAGATTGACTCATGGATTTCGTTGGTAGACTCAGTCTGTAGGGAAAGGAAACTTCTGAAAGTGTTCGAATTGCTCAATGTTTTGGTCGTCGTTAAATGAAGTGCGCAAGTTGATGTCGGAGGTCTTTGGTTCAAATCATCTCAACACAAAAGGGTCACTCTCCACAGTGTTATCCAGTGTGTGTGTGTGTGTGGATAGAGAGTTTTGCATATGCCTCAAGGATTAGTTAGGTGCTCTAAAAGGTCTGGACACCTCAGTCTTCAAAAACCAAAAAAAGAAGTGCACAAAGTTATTGTTGATGGATGTGAGTGGAGCAGAAACAGAAAACCACATCAAGTTGGATACTGTTTTCAATTCCGCATTAGTCATCTGCTTTATTGTTGATGATATTGAATGGCTGCAGACAGTTCATCTGCTGATATTGAACTACTGTAAGTTCCTCTTCTATGCTTTTCAGATACACAGAAAAATGTAAAACTATAATTCTACGAAACCGCTCAAAGCAATTGCAGTTCCAGTTCCATTCAGAAGCATTCTTAGTTGGTGAATGACTTGAACATGTACCATTGGAAGTTGAGAAACAGTACAAAAGCTTGAAGGGAAAAAAAAGAAGTGGAAGAGGACTGCAGAAGTGGTGAGCAGATGATCTGTGACCTCGAAGTGGTGTTAATGAAGACCTGCAATGGTTTGGAAGTTTCTGAAGTCATGGGCAGCTATGATTTCACTTTGGTAGAAACAAGAACTATAAAATGGAGAGGGGGAAATTGTGGCTTGTTTCTCCACTATTCAGAATCCAAGAACTCAAGAACTCTACAACCACTGCTTTTTGAACTGTACACCATAATATCCAATTTATACAGAGTATAGTTTTGGTTTGTTCTGTCCTTTACAACATTATTATGTATTCTAATTTCTCTATTGTTATTTTGGAAGATCAAAATCACGAGAATATGATAATGGGAAATGGCGGTGGTGATGATGAAAGTGAAGAAAACATGCTCACAAGTGATAAAGAAGATGAAATTGACGACAATATGAGATAATAATTGAGTCTTAGATGAACTTGCATGTTTTACTTGATACTCTTTTTTTAAGGTTTTGAATGTTTGCACTCCCAAGAATTTGTTATAAGATTTTTTTGTTGAATTTATCATGTTGGTAGGCCACATTTTTAATGGTCATGGTACAATATATTGTCTTACATACAAGCAAAAAACATTTGATTTCTTAAAACTTATAATTGTGCCCACTAAAAAATAAGATATTTTCATTTTCTACAGTAAGTCATGCCAAACAATTACAAAAATGCTTTGTACCGCCAAATAATGAAAATTTATATCCGTGAAAAATGAAATCCTCAATTTTCAAAGGAAAATGAAATTATAGAGAAATATAAATTCATAGAAATTGTGTTCACAAAACACACTTAAGACTCTATTGGGCTATTTTAGCCACTCCCATGGAGAAGGTTCAGACCTTCAGATATAGAAAAGAGGACAAGACCAAAAACATAGCACACGCCCCACCAAGAAGATATACTAATTGAACAATCTGATTTCGCTGATGAAAATTTTGATATATGATATTATGAATAAGTCATTTTTTAGCTATGAAAAATGAAAAATATAAAAATTGTCAAAATGAGAACTTTCTCTTTTCTTTCATAAAACAAGGGTTCTTTGTCAAGTAGCACAACAAATGAGACTTTTCTTTCTTCTAAGAAATTCATTTTCTTGGAGGAAATAGAAATAAAAGTTCTAATCCAAACAACTGAAATGTTAGGCTTTTATGGCCCAAGGTGACATTGATTTTCATGGTGTTTATCACATGTGAATCAACACCAGATATACAGAATTGATTTTCTTAAGGAAATTGTCAGAACAAATCCTAAAGAAATGCTTTAAAAAATAAAAAAGAAGAGAAATACTTTTCCCAGCGCAGCATTATTTTTCCTCATTTCTTTTGCAAATAAAAATTGCAACATAAATGTGTTTGATGCACAGACACTAGTTGTGTCTCATTTTTCTCGATTCTTTTTCAAAATTTGATTTTGTAGCAAATGAGGCAGGAACAGTCTATGAGATAGATTAACCCCATTCGGGTGTGTTTGGCATCCAGTAACTCTGATATTAGAGATTATAAATTTAGATTAAAAAAATCTACTCATTAAAACTTTGTTGTTTCAACGTTATTGGAGGATGGAGAGACTGAGTATTGTTAGTGGAAAGGTTTCTGAATATTAAGAATTAGGGTTTTAACTCATTGTGATGGTTGAGGTTTCAAATTTTCAATACTCTCTCTCTCTCAATTTTTCAAACACTACATAGAACATTTTACCAATACTAACGAGAGATTGGTGAGGACAAAATTACACATGCCGTCGACACGATGTCAGATCATTTTGGTGGAGGCACTACGTCCCTCTTAGACAAGCAAAGGAGCACAATGCCATCATAAGTCATAACAAACAGCGCTCGCCACATAGGCCAGCATATTAGTTTTATAAGTTAGCTATGTTATAGATCAGATAATCTGCTATACATGAACTCAAAATCAGAATTTTCTCATCAAGACTACTATTAACAGATGAAAACCATTTATCATAACAGTAGGAGCTAATCCACTTTTTGCCTGCATGATAGAAAAAAGTACATGAGACAGTAAAGGTACCCTGTAATACATGAAGTCCCATCAGAATTTCCTCATTACTAGAAGTGATCCAAGGTAAACTCCTCAAGGAGTCAAGACCGTTGGCACTTGCTCATATTCGATCTGCATGGAGGACACGTTTGAATGAGTTAAACACTGTCACTACAGAAAACCCCAGAAGGCATCCCAGGGATCTCCACATGCTAGCACTTCACCAAATAGAATGTCGGATGCCAAGGCCAGTTGCAAGTCAAGATAAGGCCCTTGAAGCGATGAAGGTACTCCTGAAAACAAAGTTGAAAAAAAGTTAGGTTTCAAAGAAATCAAAGTTGAATTTCTAATAAGGCGGCATCAGAACAGTTCAAACACGAGAAACAAAAAGAAACAGAAAATTATCTCACGATGAAATTGTAATCTTGGAAATGCATAACGCCATTCTGGTCGTATTCTCTCCTTTTGATGGGATCACTGAGAACTGTCAAACAGTTAAAAAAATGAAATGATCAGTAATACATCTGAAATGCATTTATTTGGTGTTTTACACATGGGGGTGATGGTGTTGTTTTAACATATACAATTTTCTTTAGAGAGAGAGAGAGAGATTGTATTAAAAAAGAAACATACTTTCTGTTTCTCCCCTCTTTGATCCATAATAGTCTCAATGAGAAACATACTTTCTGTTTCTCCCCTCTTTGATCCATAATAGTCTCAATGGACCTCTGATGTACATACTTGCTCTTTCTTTATATTTTCCTTTCTTCTTTGAAAGGAAATGCATTCTTGCTCCTCTCCAGGATGATGATTAATTGATATTACTTTAAAAAATCAAATCAAATATTCAGTTAAAGATCATGTGCCATCAGTACAGCTGCTATTCTCTCAAGGATATGGGATGCCAGAAATTAAACAAAAAAGAAGAAGAAGAAAATTATCTCCCATATGTGAAATCTGTCAAAAGATCATGAGCAGATGGCCAGGTTTTATTGAGCCAACCATACTAGAAAGCCTTAAATCACGGAAATTAGGCAAGTCATCTTGTCGAGGCATCTGAATCAAGCAAGAAAGTCTTCTTCAAACCAATTAAAAAAAAATCACTGAAGCTTTAAACAATTAACAGCTAACGAGCCTTTGCCAATGCTACAAATCAGTCCAAAAAATGTCTTGGCTAGGACTTCAGCTTAAGTCGTCTGGGGATTTTTGTTATCATAACAAGCTAAAATTATATTAAACATAAAATATTCTAAATGACAGTGGAGTAAAAGATACCTAACAGCTACAACGCAAAAGATGAGTATGTATGGTTTGTTCAACTCCTTATTTGCTAATAGGTCCGCTACATATTAGCCTCCACCCTGACATGGGAAAACAAAACCACCGTCGAGTCCTAGAACATGCAACTCGCTTATCATGTCAAAGATATAGCCATGACCCAGTCTCTTCCCTATTATGCAACCAATAGCTCGGAGCAGTTCCCTTCCACAATAGTCAAATCCAACCCTCCATTTGACACCATAAGGCCCCTAATTTTAAAGCTCCAGATTTATAAATCTCTTTCACCAATCAGGCCTGATAAAACCATGTCATTGTTCCACCATTCGAAGACATCAGTAATATTAGCCAGTTCTAGATTTCATTTAGATGCCTTACATGCATTAAATTTCACAAAGGGCTAATGATTTAGTAGCCCACCTTTCCTTCTAATACTTAAAGATCTACATCCCAATATTGAGGCTTCACGGCTCCTCAATACATCTACCACCTTAAATCATCAATTTTTCATTTACTCAGAAGGGCCCACTTTGCTTGCCTCCCTGACATACAATGAAGTAAAAGGTCTTTCCCAATTGTTGACAACACAGTCAATTCTTTTCGTGGAGTGGCAATAATACCACCAGAGACAATGGCTTTGGAAGTATTGCAGAACACCCAATCCATTCCACAAGATAAGAAATGAACACAAATTGTCTATATGCATTACGTATTGCATGAAAGATGGTATACTGCTTCACATTCTCAAGCATAACTTTGAACAAAATGTCCCTCCCATAAAGATGACTTGGCTGTAATAAATGAGGATCTCAGTAAATGTCATATAAGAGAAGCACAGCCATTATGGCACATGGACCACCATTTGATCCTCAAAAAAAAAAGGGTACTAGCAAATGCTGACAAAAAAAAAAACCTCTCCAGTCTAGCTTTTTCTATGCAACTCGTCAAAATTCAGCTTCCAATTGATGGCATGAGGAACCACCAACCAGGTAGAGACTGGGATTCCAATATACAGGCTATTCCAATTCAATTGTATAGATATACTGAAGGAAGATTATGGCTACACTTTTGATCCAAAAAAAGTAAAACTACCTGCAATCAAAAGTGTTCTGTATTTCACCAATTGCACCACAGAACCTCAATGTCCAGATATTCTAGTGGAACAGTTCATTGAGGAATCTTGCATCCCATACTATCAATATAAACATGGGAAGCCATTAACAATTCCCAAAACAAACCAATGATGTATCAGCCCCATACCCAGTAAAGGGAAACAAAAGCAGCCTTTCACAGAAAGCAACCAGAAGCAGAGAAAACAAAATCAAGGACCATGGGGATAAGGCTTGCTAACATGGTTTCTAACCACCTTTAAAAAAAAACATGTGTTTCTAACCGAAGACAATTTGAAGTGAAGGAATTTTGCCCTTCCTAACACGTGTTTATTGTTTTGGAACCATGAGGAATTGCTTTTGTCTTCCCTATTTGGACCTATTTATTTCCTCATCTTCTGCCAAGTGGGCGGCCCTCCTTCCACAACTCTCATTATGAGTTGGAGATCAGATCCTTTCTCAAGGAAAGGTCAATCTCTTTGTAAATTGGCTTCCATTACCCACAGTGTGGTTCATATTGAAGGCAGTGTAACCAGTAGATTTTATATAATAAGGCTTGCCCCAGATCTTCCTTGATTAAAAAAATAAAGTCGAATATTACCAGGTGGGCCTTGGCATCTAATGAGTTTATTGGTGTGCCGGAGATGCACCATAGAGCAAATTGGGCAAGTTTTTTATCTGGGGCTTTGTAATGTAATCTACAGTGGTGCCTTTGCAGGCCCAAAAACTCTTTGAGTCTGCAGTAGTTTTACTTGTTTTGGTGTTGAATAAAATTTCTTGTTCTCTCTCACAAGAAGCCCAGGCAAAAAAAGAAACAACCTGCATTTTTCATATAGACTACAGCTCACTAAACATGCCAACCATTGCCCCATTGATTCAATAGAATGACCAGTTTTAACAAACTGTTAGGATACAGATTCCAAGCCACATTCGTTCAAGCTTGGTTCATCACATACCAAGTAATTCTTATTCTGTGTTATAATGATGATGATGAGAAAACACTTTATATATTCCTCACTACCCACCCCCACAAAAATTAAGAAGTAAAAAAAAATCTGGTTCCACAGAGTGACAACTGACAAGAAACCCATTTGAATATAAAAAAACACTGGAGCAGAAATCAATAAAGGCACTCGAAAGTATAAACAATCTAAGACATGCAAAGAAGATTCTTTTAAACAGCACACTGACCCGAGTAAGCCTCATTGATCTCCTGAAATTTTGAAGTTGCACTCTCCTCACCTTTCCGTTTGTCTGGGTGCCACATCTGTGTAAGCAGCAAAATCATAAAAAAATGCTCTTAATATTCTAAAACTGAACTGACACAGCCTGTTGCACAGTTGGCATGTGCTCATTATTGCAACCACAAAGGTTGTGGATTCAAATCTTGTTACCGATTCAGGACGTGGATGTGAGTGTGGGTGTCTCAACAAGTGAACTACAGATGACAGATTACAAACAAGATTTCAAAAAAATGTAAATAGGCAATTAGTTTCTTGTTCTTTTTTATGACCAAGGTGTCCAGGCGTCTCACCAATATTGAGACAGCCGACATGAGACATTTTTTAACCTGACTAATTCCTTGAGGCATGTGCAATCCCCAATACCACACACCTGGTCCACAACTATGGGGAGTGGCCCGTTGCCACGGGCATTTAGTTTCTATTACAAAGGTTATGAATGTGGTGGCAGATGATTCCCCACCTAGATAAAGCACATGATGTGAAAGAGAATCTAAAATAGAAATGAACAATAGAGAAATAAAGTTGTGATGATTTAAAAGTTTTTTTTGGATAAGGATTATATGATGAAAATATGAGCCAACAAGTATTTATTTTTATTGGTTTTGCAGCTTTTTGCTTGAAGAATCAAGAGGTATGGACTCTTGCGATAGATAAAAATAATATTTTGATTATCACATAGAAACATGAGCGCTTATGTACTTAATTTCATCTTGAGTTGATGACATTTTATTAAGGGAAATGTACATGAGAGAGAGTAAATCAAAGAAGCAAACATGTGAACAAATTGGCAGAAATTTGCTCAAAAATGAAGAACCAAAATTAGCAGCATCCACTTGTAAGAGGGACAAAACACTACCAATGCAAGACGAATATAGTTGGATCGAATAGTATCCTCTGTAGCATCATAATCAACCTCCAATATTTTATAATAATCCTACATATGAATGAAAAGGGAAAGGAAAAGGAAAAGGAATGAATGGTTAGGATGTCAAATAAATAGATAAATAAATAAACAAAAAAATGCACTCCCAATAGTAATGTAAAGGGTTGGATCTGAATGAAATCTGCATCTGCATCAGTATTATGGTTTCACCAAACACACGTTCTAGAATTCCGAGGAATTTGAAAACACACTTTCTAGAATTCTGGTTTCACCAAGCATTGAATACTTCAAAGAATCTTGTAAATTCCACAAAATTCTGATTCCAACTAAGATTTCCAGGCACTGTTTGAATGCATAGAAAAGAAGGTGCAATCCATGGGGGGAAAACATTTTTTAACAAAAAAAAGAAGTAAAACCTCATTGTTTTCAAGAAAGTACTTTCCTATCCATGCATCCAAACGGAGCCTAAATTCCGTCGTGTTGATTGACAAAAACCCGTGTTTTCATCTTTCCAACTATTGTACTCCCGATAATCGGAAGGTTACCCTAAAAATGACAGTAACCAAGCTAGAATACGCTCAAAAGAAAATAATTCAAAACGAGAAGAACGCAGGAATTCTAAAAGGTTCGTTACCTTCGGCTTGGACAAAAGGGAAAATAAATCGAAGTTGAATGGAGTTCCTCCTTCCCTTTCTTCTTCTTCTTCTAATTCTTCTTCCCAAATCATTCTCGAAACTCGAAGGAGGAAGAGGAAAACTACCAGATGACGGAAGGAAATTTGTGGAATCTGCAATTCAAGGGTTTTGCAGGATTTTGCAGAAAATACTTTTTCTCAAAATGGAAGGTAGAGATTGGAAATTTCGATTTCGTCCCATCAATCGGCCATGATTGCTTTCTCACCTTTACGATTACTGATTTTTTTCGACCCACTTTAGACCCAGCATCGATTCGAAAATGCTGATAATATAAGATAAAACAGAGGTGACGCGCGCTCTGGAACTAGACACGTGACATAGGTATTGAAAATTATCATATTTATTAGAATTAAAAAATCTCATAGTATAGAGCCAAGGGGCAAAATTGCACTCGCCTCGGGATGGAAAACTTCAACAACTAAAAACATTTAAAATTTAAATACATAACTTCTATAATTAAATGTAGATGATTTTGTTAATGTAACTTGAGATAAAAATAAGATTAATTATTTAATATTTATTTAACTAATACTTAGAAGCAGGGGTTTAAATATCGGCCGATACGTATCGTATCGGCCGATATATATCGGTTTTGGGCATGTGAATATCGGCCGATATGTATCGTATCGGCCGATATTCACAATATCGGCCTTGATATCGGCCGTATTATATCGGCCCGATATCAAAATATCGGCCGATATCGGCCGATATTTAAAAAAACAAAGAAGAAAGAGAAAAATATCGGCCGATAACGATATATCGGTCGACATATCGTATCGGCCGATATATCGGCCGATACCGACTTTTAAACCCCTGCTTAGAAGTGCCTTATATACCATTGTAGAAGAAGTCTATTTACAGTCAATACGATATATATCGGCTATACTAAAATATTATTGGCCGATATTGTTGATATATCGGCGATATATATCAGTAAATATCGATATTTTTTTAAAAACAAATCTCTTTGGATCTGACCGATATCTCAGCCCATATTATTAAATATCGGCCTATATTTCAAATATTGATCGATATTTGCATTAATTTTTTTTTCAAAAACAAACTTCATTTCATTTTTTTAATTTTTTTAATTCAGAAAATTAAAATATATAAAAATATCGATATTCAAAAAAAAAGAAAAAGAGAGAGATCTTCAATGATATCCGATATGGCCGATATTTCGGAGATTTCTACCCTTCCTAGAATATAAGATTATTATTTTAATATTATAATATGATGTGTCAATGCACTCTATTATATTAAATTTAGATTATTAATGAATCACATCATATTAAATTTAGAACTTTGAATATTTAAAAAAAATAAGACAAAGATTACTTTTAGTCATGATATAGGGTGGTGATTTTTACACCAACAAATTTGATCACCTTACACCAAATTTGAGTAAAATCTCTATTTTACCCTTTCTTCATTCAGTCCCTTTCTCAAACTCTTCTCAACTACTTCCTTCTTCCCTCTTCTCTTTTCCATCTTCCATCGCTGCCAGTTTCCATCCCTCTTTCCCCTTCTCAACTCTTCCCTCTTCTCATTTTCCACTCTCGCGTCATGTATCTCTTCCAAATGGGATTTGCGGACATGGGGTGGAGGCTTTGAACTTAATCTCACAGAAGCAAAAGCAAAGAATAGAACCAAATGAGGCTACCTTTGTCTCCACTTTAACAGCGTGCAGCCATTCGGGACTGGTAAACGAAGGGTGTTTTTGGTTTCAAAGGATAGTGGGCGTTTACCAAAAGCCGCCCATACAGACACCACTAATTCCTGCCAGCAGACACTGCATTTCAAATTCTTAATGGAAATTCCATTTCTGTCATTCCACGTAGAATTGATCGAATGAATCGACTGTTATTTTTGTTTCGATCGATCGCTCGATCTTAGACGTATAGAATTGTGCGATTGAACAGATAATTCATTTTAGATTCGTGCAAGTGAACAGATAGTTCATTTTAGATTCGTCCGATTGATCTTAACAACACTTAAAATCTATCGGACGATTCCTATGGGATCGTGCGGTCGATTTTACTAGCCCGGCGTATTGTAAATTTGCCTATTAATACTGTCGCTTTCTTCATCAATAAGCCAGCCTCTGTCTTTCTCTCTTTTCTTCGTGTGATCTCCATGGAGGATACTAGTTCAAAATGCCATCGCAATCTTGTGACGAACAAAATCCACTCCTCATGCTTTGATTTTCTGAAACTGTTTGCTCTGTCCCTTGCCAGTTCCATTGAATGTTGCCTCATTCTGTACAAAGTGAGATCCAGTTACCATCTACTTCCTTTGAGCTGCTTGCTTGCACTTTCAATGACTGAAAAGAAGTAGATGGTAAAGGACGGCAGTAAAGCCACCAATTCTCAGAAAAGTCAAACATTCTTTTTGGGGTCTTTTCCACATGATCCATTTTCTCTGGGTTGCTTTCCAAAAAAATTGAGAATTTTGTGCAGCCGGAGGAAGAGGGAAGAGGGCGGAAGGTGGAAGAGGGAAGAGGTAGGAAGGCGTAGAAGCTTCTGCAGGGTGGTTTGGTTTGGTGAGGGGTCGTCCCTTTTCCTGATCATGGGTTTGTCTACTGCAATTCCAACATCTACTGCCGTCTATTAAATGATGCTCTCCACTGGCTGGTATGCAGGCAAAGACCGACGTAAACTTCTTCTCAACTGCACCTTTCGGAATGGAAGCTCCTCCATCCTGCTTACCAATAGGAAGGAAGCACATTCAGTGTGTTCAACAGGCTAGTAAAATTGATCGCAAGATCCCATGTGATAGTGTTATCGATTTTAAGTGCTGTTAGGATCAATCGGACGAAGCTAAAATGAACTGTCTGTTCAATCACACGATTCTATATACCTAAGATCGATCGATCGAAGCGAAAATGATTGCTGATTCGTTCGATCAATTCCACGCGGAAGTGCATAAATGTAATTTCCACTTGGAAATTGAAATGCGGTGTCTGCTGGCAGATTTTAGAGGTGTCTGAATGCCGAGCCTTTACCAAATGACCCAAATGACTTTAACGATAACTATAATGAAACAAAAAGTGTTTTAAAAGAGAATATGTACATGTTCATTTACAGACTCCAAAACTGAGGAGAACTCTTTTTCTTATGGGAGCGATTGGAGGCAACAATTACAATCATCCAATTGAACGGGGGTGGAAATTAGAGCAGATACTACCTTTGTGCCATAGGTCATTAATTTTTTTTTTTTTTTTTGAGCGGTCATAAAAGAAATTCATTAAGAGAGGAGAAATTACAAGGATAAAGAAATGGTCTAAAAGAGATAGACCCAAAGAAAAACACAAAAGAGAGACAGAATACAAGAAGAATAAATAAATAAAAGATCACAACAATAAAAAAACTCCAGTCCAAAGGTTGTCAACTCCCAATTTTGCAAAATAGTCCGCCACACCATTGGCTGATCTTCCAATAATTGAGAAAGATATTCCCATTGTTTTAGCCAAGTTTCTCACCTCTCTAACCACATTTGTCAATCTCCAAGGTGGGCGCCGCAAACCAGACACCCATTTGAAAGCATTTGCCGAATCCCCTTCAATAACCAACTGACCTTGACCAAAAGCCTTCCAAATGACTAGAGCTCTCTTAATGCTAAGAATTTCTGCTTCATTTGAGTCTTTAATACCCACCGACTCATTGAACATGATGGATGATTCTCCCCTTTGATTTCTAAGCACACCTCCGATCCACGTTAGACCCGACTTTCCTCTGGAGGAACCGATATTAAACTTCCAAGTCTGCTGTTGGGGACACTTCCAAAAGACTTCCAAGTAGAAGTGACTGTTCCAAATCTCATTCGCAACTATATCTATTTGCATTGACATCAAGTTCTTAAGAGATTCAAATTTATGTTATGTGCTACTCAAACAGTTTACTATGCAGAAATTGATCAAATAAAATTACAACCCAACAACTGGCTGTCTAAAGAGATGGAACAAGTTTGCTAGGTACCACAATAGGCTACTTCAAAACGAGTTGGATCGACTGCGAACACTCTATCCTCTTGCTACCATCATTTATGCTGATTATTACAATGCAGCCATAGGTTTTTTTTATCATTGTCCAACAAAATTTGGTGCAGTTCTCTCTTTAAAACACTTTTTGTTTCATTATAATTATCGTTAAAGTCATTTGGTAAACGTCCACCATCCTTTGAAACCAAAAACACCCTTCGTCGACCAATCCCGAATGGCTGCACGCTGTCAAAATGGAGACAAAGGTAGCCTCATTTGGTTCTATTACTTGCTTTTGCATCTGTGAGAATAAGCTCAAGCCTCCATCCCATGTCCGTAGTTTGCAAACCCATTAGGAAGAGATACAGGAAGAGGGAGAGATGCAGGACGCAAGAGTGGAAAATGAGAAGAGGGAAGACGTTGAGAAGGTGAAAAAGGGATGGAGACTACTGGTAGCGATGGAAGATGGAAAAGAGAAGATGGAAGAAGGAAGAGTTTGGAAAAGTAATCCACTGTAAAAGGTAAAAAGACAAGGTGTAATGGAGATGTACATAATACATTGTACGTGTAAATTAATTTTAAGAGATATAATTAAAAATAATGTTATTAGAGAAAATCTAAAAATAACTCTAATATATGATTAATTGAGGGAAACCCATATATATTTTTGTTTAAAAAGAGAAGTTGAAAAAATACTTTTTTACTAAATTTTCACGTATGAAAATTAAAGAAGAAAACTTAGAATATGAATAGAATGTAGATTTATATCTTTTTCTCCGTGAGTATGATTTTTATTTTTTCTTCAGCATTTTTAGATAAATATGACTAAGTCTTAATCCGATTATTATAGCTTGATGCCATGTGTTACGAGAAATCAATGATTTTATAGTAATTAAATTTTCAAAATATAGTTAATGATTTTATTATCTTTTACACATTTTATCAAAAATATATAGTCCAACTCAATATTAATAAATAAATTTTATATTTGATTCTTAATTTTAGTAGTGAAGCATTCTATAATTATATATAAACTGACAAAAAGTTTCCTAGCTCATGTAATGCCATACATTTGTGTAATATTTTTATTATTTTAATTAAGTTATCACAGTTTTTATTAATTTTCAAATTTTTGTGACTCAGCACTACACGCAATGGTCTCCATCTTTCTTTTTTAAACGAATAAATGGTTCACGAGTAAAGTAAAAAAGTCACGTGCAAGAGCTTCTCACCCTCCATTGCACGTACGTTTGTCGCGGAAATCTCAAAGCCAGCGTCAGGTATCAAACCTCGCAGCTACTGCTGTATCTTCTTCTTCATCTCCGCCTACCGTTGCCAGTCCACAAATGGACTAACGAGATCCTTTTCACTGCGCGAATCCTGTATTCCCCATCTTAAAGTCAGCTGTTTTTCCTTTGACTTTCTTCCATTCAATTCATGGCTTCATTCTCAGGCATCTGCTCTTCTTCTCCCACCATTAGACGCGAGAATCCCATCTCCTTCTCCTCCAAAACCCACATCAAATACTCACCATCACCGCTGTTCGTCCGACCCAAGCCTGTTCTCTTCCGTCTGGTACGGTCGGTCGCGCGAGAAATTCCAGCGGACTTGAGCCAGCTTGAATCCCCGCCGTTGGAGAAGAAGGGGTTGGAAAAGGACTCCACCGTCCTTTGGCAGAGATACGTAGACTGGCTCTACCAGCACAAGGAGTTAGGTCTCTTTCTGGATGTGAGCCGGATAGGGTTTACGGACGATTTCTTGGGCGAAATGGAGCCCAGATTCCAGAAGGCCTTTCTTGCTATGCAGAATCTGGAGCGCGGCGCCATAGCCAACCCGGATGAGGGGCGGATGGTTGGGCATTACTGGTTGAGGAATTCCCGATTGGCGCCTAACTCGTTTCTGAGGTCCAAGATTGAGACGACACTCGATGCTGTGTGTAAGTTCGCCGATGATGTTATTGCCGGCAAGGTCAGTTCTTCTTCTTCGCCGTCGTCATTGTCAATCTTATTTTATTTTCTTTCAGAACCTCAGAGGTTATTATTTTCCTTTCCGGTGAATATGATACTATGATTATGAGGTGTTTTGGAGGCACACTCATTTAAATGAATTATTATTATTATAAAAAGAGATGAAACATTTTATTATAAAAAAAAAATGCAACTCAGACGGGAGGGAACTGATGACGAAACGACGGGCCTCTATTCTTGTGACACGCTCTGACACTGCTTTGAATGAATGATTACCGTTTTCAACTTTTCATCAAACCACCACCCTCAACATAATAAATTCATTGGAAATAAATAAATTAAAAATGTCATTTCCTAAAAAGCATTTATATAAATTGATTAAATGTGAATTTGTTAACTTATAATTTTATAGTGTTTAAAAACATAATTTTCATCTGTGCTTCCAAATTATAATTATCACAATTTGCCTAATTCATATTTGAATTCTGAGTTTATAGTTTGATATATAACTTGCTATTTTGTAGCAGTAAGTTCATTTCATTCACTCTTTAGTCCATTGATTTGAATCAAGCCATTGTTCAGACAGACCGGCACTGAAAGCCTTTTCCTCTGCAGGGGCTCTGATTTTAGATCGTTAATTTAAATGATGTAATCTAATTTTTCAGTTAGATATGCGTAATCGATAATCAGC
This sequence comes from Chimonanthus salicifolius, assembly GCA_013350335.1. Classification (NCBI taxonomy): domain Eukaryota; kingdom Viridiplantae; phylum Streptophyta; class Magnoliopsida; order Laurales; family Calycanthaceae; genus Chimonanthus; species Chimonanthus salicifolius. The sequence goes on along the minus strand of CM023537.1, from coordinate 11,897,923 downwards.
TAATTAATTAATTAGTTCTCTCATTTACAATATCTAACCTTAAATGATGTGTCAAAACTTATATATTGAGAAAATGACATGTTCTTGTTAATTAACTTTCTAAAAAATCCTCCATTCAAGTTGAGGCATGCTCTCCACCAGGATAAATATAGCAATTTAAAGATTAAAGGTTGATTAAATTAAAGAAATTAGAATTATAAGTTTTAAATGAAATTGAACTAGATCGATTCAGTTCACTAACTAGATTAAGTTGGAAATAAATACTTGACAAATTGAATCGCAATAGCAATTAAAAAATACTAAAAGGGGATTTCTTGTACTTATATATTGGTTTTTTTGTTAATGGTCCATGTGAGTATGTGACAAGGAGGGGCGGCGAATCTTGAGATCTGGGGGTGTGACAGTTTTGAAGCCCATTTGATAATCTCAACTATTGATTTGAGCTTCACACAGTTCCATGGGTATATGGTAGATATTTTTTTATTCAACTTTTGAAATTGGATATGCTTCAAGCTTGACAAGTAGTTAATTCTCATTATTTCACTCACCTAACTCATTTAAAGTGCAATAACGTGGGGTTCACCTAGTGGCATGGGTCATAAAAATAATAATATGCTGCACCTATATGTAAACAAGAGACCCATTTCTAAATTTATATAAGTCGCAATTGTTGGGGCCCATTGGTCGTGTCAAGTGAAAGAAAACTTTTAGATCAATTCATACGCTAAAACTCATAATAGGACTGAAACTCAGGCTAAACCCAACTCAACTCCATATGAAAAATTATTGAACTCGACCCGATCTGAATTGCTGACCCAAATTGCTCAACCTAACCTGACCCGAATTGCTAACCTGGCTCAACCCGAGTGCTGGCCCGAATTGTTGACATGACTCAATCCAAGTGCTATATAAAATTTTTTGAGTGGGTCAGGTTGAGTTAATTTGGGTCGGGTCGGGTCAAATTTAAAAAAGCTTAATCCGACCCAACCCGACTTTAATTCGAGTTTTTTCTTCAACCTAATCCAACCCTAATTTAAAAAATGTAGAACCCAACCCACTTGATTTCTCGGATCGGGTCATGCAGGGTCCGGTTAAAACCTAACCCAAGTTTCACCCCTAATTCATCATATCATCTCCCACCAAACTTTTAACTATTTTGATAGCTTTAACTCTTGATACAATGCCTTGAAAATGGATAGCTGAACTTGAAGCTCATTTTTAAGTTAGGAACTTGGGTTTTCAACTTCAACCATTAATTTTCTTGACCTCACATCAAATAAAGCTGTGTAGTTTCCTCAAACCACTTGTGCAAAAGAGTTGGTTTTTGAAAAGCTACACAAAACGATTTGAAGCTATTATTTCTATCCTCTTTCCATTCTAGTGTTGCTCTTATTATCATGTGGCATTTGTTAACTATTGGACCTATTGTATTGAAGGCCTGCCTGCAGACTACCCACCATAAGCGTCAAAGGTGATTCCTAGCCATCCAATCCAAATATATAATAGATTTGATGGCTATCGATAAACCTTGGGTTTTTTTTATCTCGGGGCTCTGTTGTTCAATGAAGTCAAGTTGAGCAATGCATCACGTGCTACTTGTCAATAAAAGCATTCATGTTGTTCTAATTACGATGAGATAATCATGCCAAACAGTTATGCTTTGCACACATCATTCAAGATTTCTTGCTGATTTCCTCTAGAAAAAAGGTGTTGCGGAAAATTAGGACATTAGTGCAAAAAGTTTATAGAGACTTTTTTTGGTAAGACTCAATTTCGAGATTGTCTCTTAAATAGGTCTTGCCCTCACATAGTTCGGTGTGATGGGTATGGGACCACATTTTATGTTGTGTTTGAAGTTTCCCCATTTGATCATCCTATGTGATCATCAAAACTTAAATGTTAAACTGACATGGCTATGATGATTGATCGGTGGTGAAACTTTTACCCATTATCTATCTATGTGGTCTTCTATGTGTCTCACCCAATTATGGCCTAGGACCCATTTAAGGGATAATCTCGGTATTGAGTCTTGGTAGTCTTATTGGTGCAATTGATAATAATGCCACCTGTTTTTTTTTTCTACAAAAAAATAATTGTAACTTCATTGAAAAGGGCACAAGCAGTGCACCAAAATAGAGTGCCACTCTTTACATTTCCATAGTGGTTTTTTGTTTTGGAATGCTACTGGCGACGCCATACATTTCCATAGTGGCTTTTTGTTTTGGAATGTGAGTCGTGACTCCAACCTGCAACCTCAAGATTGCAACATGGACCTCAAGATTGCAATATGGAGTGCTTTCTACTGTGCTGCAAGCTATCATGATTGAAAGTTCATTTGCTGGTTTTTTTTAATAAGAGAGGAAAATGTGTGCCATTTTCTATGTTGAATTTTCAGAACGTCCTCCTCCAATCTAATTGGATTTTTTTTTTTTTTTTGAAAATGTGTTGTTCCCGTGGTGGGGGCTTTCTTTTTGTGGGAAGGTGGTGTTGGGGTGGGGTGGGGTGGGGTGGGGGGGTGCAGGGTGTACTTTCTATCTGTAATTATTTATTCTTTGTGTTAGGGTGTTTTTGGTCTTCAATGTGCCTAAACCAACAATATTGGCATATACTCCAATTAATATTGTAAAAATCCAACAATAAACTAAAAAACTAACGTTGTCTATTGGTTTTTATGGCATAAGAGGCTTATACCAACATCACCCAGAAAACATCTACTATAAGACCCATGAAAGAACAAGGAGGAATTACAGCAACCATCTGCCATAGTAACTAATCTACAACAATCAAAACTAAAACAATTAGCAAAAGTTGATAATAACCCCATCCCTGTCCACCCTGTCTTGGCCAAGAAATCAGCCACTCCATTCATAGATTGCCTAACATGAGTAAAAGAGACCTCCATATGAGAGCAAAGGATTCAAATCTCCCTAAGCACCTCTATCAACCTACAATATTACTAATGTTTTGTATTATCCTTTTGTGGTCGATTCAAAAAAAAAAAAAAATCAATTCCGTTTCTACTGTGACAAAATATACGATCCTTCACTCTGAGGATGTGTATGATGCCATCAGTCACTGGGTCTGTACAAGTGTTGTGGACTTGGTGAATACAATTTTCATGCATGGGCCCAAGATGGTTGAACCGTGTCTAAGTGGTCTCTTCGGTGTGGGCACTCCTAGCCCTTAAATCAATACTGAACGTAAAGTTCCACATTTTACTGAAAATGGCCAAATGTTTGATAAATCAAGAGTCTGGATCACCAGTTAATTTGCTGTAGTTGTATAGACGTAGGACCTAGTACTCAAGAACACTGCATTTCTCATCAAGCAGTGTGTTGTCCATTATTAGCATTGTAAGGTGACAGGATGTGGTTTATCTTTTATAGCATCGCATTTACTTACATTTTATGAATTCAAACATTAATAATGGTTACCAGCTTCTATGGATTGAAAAAATCTTTTGCACTTTTTTTATTTAAATGAACATCTGCATTTTTAAATTGATTGCTTGAGATTATTGCAGACTGTTTCTGTGGAGTTCTCCTTCAGTTTCATTAGACATTCATTTATTTGTTAAATTTAACATTTCAATGTGAAACAGATTAGGCCCCCATCATCTTCAGCTGGTCGCTTCACTCAAGTGCTCTCTGTGGGGATTGGAGGTTCTTCCCTAGGACCACAGTTTGTTGCAGAGGCATTGGCTCCGGACAACCCTCCTTTGAAAGTATGTTAGTATCTGGAACCATGAACCACCTATTGTTTGGATGATTTGTATCTTCTTTTTTCCTTTTTATCTGACTGAACTTAGTTGTTTTTTAGTTCTTTCTACAAATAGTTGTTTTTCCTCTATATTCGTTTTTGTAGCAATAGATAGTTCTTTACACATTAACAAGTCTTTGAATTACATTGAACTTTTTAATAAATCTTGAAGTTCTAATCAGTAACTACAACTAGTTGCTACTGTAGTTCTAAAGAGAGAAACTGCAACTGTGTACTAATGTAGTTCTGAACTTAATGCTTACTTTCTGATAGTCCTCTTCTATGTTTTGGTTATGTCAAATGGCAGATAAGATTTATTGATAATACAGATCCGGCTGGAATTGATCACCAAATAGCACAGCTTGGAGATGAGCTTGCTTCTACACTTGTAATTGTGATTTCAAAGGTTTGTATGGAATTTTCTGCCTTTGAATTTTTTTTCCATGCTTTTATTTTACTATTTTTCTCTGTTTGAATGCTTACGGTCATGTCTTACCTTGTCTTGTTCAGAGTGGTGGTACCCCTGAAACACGTAATGGTTTATTGGAAGTACAGAAAGCTTTTCGTGAAGCAGGCCTTGAATTCTCAAAACAGGTTTTGATCTCAGGTTTTTCTTTCTCGCTCTCTATGTTAAGAATGGATATCAAAATAAATTCTATTTTTGTGATTTTATTTCGGCAAGGTTTTTTCTTCAGCATTGCTGAGCTATTGTTTTCCTCCTCAATTTCATTGTTTAAAATCCACACTAACATTGCATACCTGAGGTTATTTTTTACATGTTTTCTTAACCATTGAAATCTGTTTACCTTTTTCAGTGCTTTATTTTATTTCTACCCTTATTTTGTTTGAATTCTGTTAAGCCAATATAAAACGCAAAGCACCGTCACTGTCAGCATATCAGTTATTTGGTGGAAATGTTCTAAGAAATCATCAACTGGTACATGAGGCAATTATCTCTCTCATCAGATGGAAATATAGGCAGATTATTGTTGTTCTGTTTGGCACTGGGATGTTGTGTTATTCTACTGTAACTAGATACCAACAAATGGTTTACCATTTTTCCATATTGTCATTGATGCATTTCCAGAAGTGTAAGGAAAAGCAAGTTGCCGAGTAATTTGTATATGTTGTTGGTGTTCTTTCAATTTTCGCTGGATGAATGGATAATGGTCATTTTATTACTGACTCTACAAATACAAAAGCTTATTGTGGGACAAGAATGGAGCCTAGAGACCATGTTTATAGTGAGGGCATTGAATAACCGTCCTTCACAATGGTTCATCATTTTGATGTAGCTGATTGAATGCCACTCAGGTAGCAGTTGACCATTACCACTATATACATATATACATACAAATTGACTATTACCACTAATGGTCATGTTGTGAGACCCATTACAGTCACCAAATTGACTATGTGGGACCCACATTTGGTCCTAGTTGACCAGGATCTTTCCGGTTTGGAAAGCTAGTTGTGTAACTTGTAATTAGTTATTCTTTGATCGATTATATTCCTTTTTTGCTATCGTAATTGGCTCTCATGTAATTATAAATTCATGTATCCTCTTCAGCTTTAGTCATTCAATACTATATATATATATATATATATATATATATATATATATATATATATGGGCTGGGGATTGCTCATCTTTCAAGAATCATGCCTAAAGAACATTGCTGGTTTTCTGATTTAAGACATTGATTTTTGGTGGGTGGGCAGTCCACCATCCTGCCTTCAATTAGGTGGGACTAGTGGGCCTGCCACATGCCAGTAAAGAAGATTTCTGCTTCCAAAGATTGCAAGAGGTATCTTTTACTTATATATTTTCCTAGCTGGCATCTTAGAGTTACACCATTCTCGAATCTGAACTCGGAATTGAATTTTATGATTTTTTATAGTGTTCTCTTGATTTAAGAAGTCAAGTAATAATCATAGCTTCGCTCTGATGTGCACTTTTGAGGACTGAAAAATTGTACGACAGGAAATCTGTTTTTCTTTTGAGGCAGTAACAAGTTAAAAAGTATTAATAAGAAAATATCAGAGTTCAAAGAAAATCAAACCCAATAATATGGTACAAGAGGCTTGTACCACAAAACTCCATTTTTGCTATCCGCAAAATCCCTTACATACATCATAAGCCCTAACCCAAGTTACAAGAAATCAACTACACCTCCCTCTCTATCCAATCCCAATTTGGCAAGGAAGTTGGCTACCCATTAGCAGTCCTCCTAACGTGCCTGAAGAATACGTGCCTCCTAGCACACAGATCCCGAATTTCTCTTGCCATCTGGACCAACTTGCAGGGAGGTCTTTTCTTACCACTTGCCCAAGAGATTGCATTCACCCAATCCCCCTCCAAAACTAGCGCAGCAGTACTGTGCCCCTCCAAAAGGGACAAAGCCCTCTTGATATGAAGCAACTTCGCCTCATTAGAATCCCTGATACCCACCAATTTTGTTTTTGATAACTAGAACGTCTCCTGTTTGACTAGAAAAATAACTCAGTGGGATTCCATGCAGGGTGTCGCTATTACCCAAGAGAATTCTTTGTTAGATAATACAGCAAGAATTGAAGGATGGTTAGCAAGATTCCCAATGTTTGACTGGGTTGGTGGGAGAACCTCTGAAATGTCTGCTGTTGGTTTACTTCCTGCTGCACTCCAGGCATGTTAATGGTCTTAAAATTGTTGGTTAAATATCCTGTTTTCTTTTATTGTGAAGATTGTGCTAATTCGCAAGTAATTCCAACTTCAGGGAATTGATGTCAAAGAAATGCTAGCTGGTGCGTCATTGATGGATGAGGCAAATCGCCCCACTGTGGTAAGATCTGCTACTGATGGTTTAAAACCCGACCCAAGTTTCACCCCTACTCAAGGGTGTAGCTCAATTGTATTGAGCTTTAGACTAGAGGTCATGGGTTTGACTCTCACCGAAGTTACCTAATATATGGGGGCTTGGGGTGGTTGCATGTATCCATAGGATTAGTTTTACCTCCAATGTGGGGTGGGGATACCCATGATATTTTTTTTTTTTTTAAAAGGAAGAAAAAAATCCTTTGAGATTAAAATTTCTTGAATTTTATACTTGCACAAACGTGACCGAGGTTTTAATAGGGACAGGGCCACAAGGGGTTGTTCTATACCTCTACATGCATGTTAATGCTCACTAGTCAGTAGTCACTGAGATTGTGTTCTCCATATGTTAGTAGAAATATACTATTATAATTGGTTTTTGCATTAAATGATACATTTCTTATTAGATGAATGCTTTCTGGCTGATGGCTCACAAAATCTCTTAGGATGCATCAAAAAGCTCCACATTGTGATTCTTTTGGGGTTCCATACTATTTGAAAACTGTGTGATAATTTGACAAGTTTCTTTAATGCATTCCTTGAACTTATTATGAGTTTGTTCAAGATTCTAACCAGGATGGTTAATGGAGTCTACCAATACTGCCAGTCTGCCACAACCTTCACATCACATACCATTTAAAAATATAGGGTTAGACATCCTAGGCAGGTCTGGTGGCTGCTTATATGTTGGGATGGAAAAGGAATTATGGGGGAAAAAGGCCAAATATAGGAAATTGGGGGATTTATTTGAAGTGCATCGAAATTGGACATTTTTCTTCTAAATGGTCCATTAAGCTGAGTAACTAAACGAAAGGCAGAGGAAGGCATAGAATCACGAAATATTATGGTGGAGGATAAGTACTTATGGTGACTAACTGAGGTGCACAGGCAGGAGATAAACTTTTGCTTAAGAAAGGATTTTGGTTAAATATGTATAGCGTGTTTATTTTGTCTCTGTTTTTGGACATGTGGATGGAATACTTGGGCACATGTAGTCAGATGCAGGCAAACATCCACATGTGCAGACATACCCGTGCAGAAGCAGTCACACAGGTCACACATGTTTACATGTAGAAACACACGCACAGATGCACACACACTTGCATGCATTGACACATAAACACATTGATACCAAATGGACTTAGAAGATAGTTTGTTGTAGGAGTGACAAGGTCTTTTGATTAAAGCAGGAGCCTCTAGGTTGGTTTGTTCATGGTTTAGAATGGGTTTTTGCAGATCTGGAAGTTTCTTTTACTCCATAATAACTTGAAATTTGATATGAAGATTTATACATTAGCCACTTCCCCAATAGGCATTATGCATTATATGTAACTTATATCAACTAACTTATTTTTACAGGTGCATGTATATTTTGGGATCCAACATTGGCACAATTCAATCCAACAAATAGCAACACATAGCATTTGTGGATTTGGCATAATATTAGAATATGTTTAAATAAAAGATGATCATCATCATTAATTTCCCCATCTATCCAGGACAGCTTTTTGACTTATACCTTTCCTCTCTATCTTATTAGGATTCATATTCTCCATAACTCTACTATGTAGCATGTCCTTTCTAGCCTCCAATCTAAGTCTTCAAAGGCCTCTCCCTTCAGCTAGTACCTCAATTTTTTTGTAAGAGGGCTATTTCTAGTTGTCCAAATATGTGCTTGAACCATCTTAGATGACATTCTCTTATCTTGTCCTCTATCACTGCTACCTTTAAGGTTCCACTGGTGCAATCATTTCTAAGTTTACCATTTAATGTTACTTCACTCATCCTTCTTAACATATGCATCTTTGTTACCGTTATTATTAATTTTTCTTTTTCTTTCACCCTACATTGCCATTTTATAGAAATGTACCTGTAATCAATATGATTCTCCTTTATCATAGTCAACTAGTCTACTTGCATTTAGCTCACTTTGCACCCATCCTGTTGGTTATAGACAGATTGACCCTCCACTTGCTTTTGTGTCGCACCCAAGTATCAAATTTGTTACAATTCTGTACTAAGTCGTCAGATTTCACCAATTCATTTACTCCACTGAGACCCAATAAAATTATACTCCATTCATTTATATTTGTTCTACAAATCTTCAAATAGAATAAACTCAAATAAAAAAATTATGGAATATAACATCAATAAACAATTTGTTCAAATTTTACTTGAAAACAGTCAACTAATAGACATCTCACTATTTCTAGTTAGATTTCAAAAGGAAAAGGGTATAAAAGTATTTTGTGATCTTGGAAAGTAATGTTAAGATAGCAATAGAATTTGACATGGAAATGTGTCTGGCATGAGTGTGTCTCTCATTTCAAAGAATTGGTGCAAAACTGCAGCTAACTATGTTATTTTTTTTTTAAACATTAACTGCTAAATTCCATTAAAATGAAGGGGTATAAAGGAGGGACTTGAGTATAGGAGGAATATACTCAGATCGACAAAGAACAACAAGAAAAATAAGAACCAAAATAAAGCAAGAAAAAGAAAATACAAGAAGTAAAAGTACAACAAGTACCACCCCAACAACAAAACCCCCAACTCCCAAGGTTGGCGATAGAAAAAAATTCCAAAGCCGGTGTTTGTAGATTAACACCAACTTTCGCCAAGAGATCTGCAATGCAATTTGCTGAGCAAGGTGTATGAGTGAAAGTGATGTTACCCATATTGCACAAGCTCCAAATGTCCCTAGCAATACAGACTAATCTCCACTTGGGGAGAATTTCCTATTATGTTAGCTGTTTTGTGTTGGTTGAAACCGTTAACATTTTATGCATCTTTTTCTTTTCCTTGCTTAACATCAAGAGATCATGTAGTTGATCAAAGTTATTTACATGGTATGCATTTTCCTTTTTGGTAATTCTCTATTTAGGTGAAGAATAATCCTGCAGCCTTACTGGCACTTTGTTGGTATTGGGCTTCTGGTGGGGTGGGATCGAAGGTATGCATTTGCTATTACTTTAAATATGTTTAGTTGGTCTAAGCTTCTAGGATTAGACTAGAGGTGTTGGTTCAACTCCTCCCGGGCTTAGCTGATACACAAGGTTTGCGGGTGGTTTGTGTATCCGTGAGATTAGTCCCACCTCCAATGTGGGGTAGGGGTACCCATGTTATCCAAAACAAAAAATCTAAAGCTATTTGACATGTTGCTTTTGTATTATGATTATCTTTTAAAACTTAATTTATACTTTTCTATTTTTTTTCCTTTTTTTAAAACCAGGATATGGTCGTACTTCCATACAAGGATAGCCTGCTACTGTTTAGTAGGTATTTGCAGCAGTTGGTCATGGAGTCCGTTGGGAAGGAATTTGACCTGGATGGTAATCGGGTAAGCATGCAAATTTGAAAGTGAGTTTCCATGAAGCTGAACTTGATTTATTGTTAATATTTTTTTGCAAAGTTAGTTGCATACAAATTTCATTTGAATAACTATGTTAATAAATTGACAGATGATCACATGTGCATTGGGTTACGTTGTGCACTTTGTGGACACCTTGATGTGGCCTGCTTTGGCCCCATGTGATGGGTCCTTTGTAAAGGTGTATAGTTGAATATTAGGCCCACCAAGATCACTTTAATTGGATAAATAAGGTCTTGCCTTTTTAAGTCCAAAAGATTGAAATATGTTGTTTGAGTTATTTTATAGTGCATCTTGATGGGTATAAATCTCCTATACTTGGATCCTCCTCTTGTACTCTCTTTGTTTTTAATGAATTAAGTCGTCAATGTTTCCAAAAAAAAAAAAAAATATTGCATCTTGATATGCTATCCTTGTTGCTGCTTCTTTCTTAACAGGTAAATCAAGGGCTTACTGTCTATGGAAATAAAGGAAGCACAGACCAACACGCGTGGGTTTTACCTCATGCCTTTTACCCTTGTAGTACGCACATTCAGATTAGTATTTGATTAAACTTACCACTTTGTTATTCTTGGACAGATACATTCAACAACTGAGAGAGGGGGTACATAATTTCTTTGTTACGTTCATTGAAGTACTACGTGACAGGCCCCCTGGCCATGATTGGGAGCTTGAACCTGGTGTTACATGTGGTGATTATCTTTTTGGAATGCTACAGGTTAGCTTTCTGGATTGTTTCTGTTTAAGTTTGATCATGTTATTCTTGGTGAGTTCCTTTTTTTTCACGATAGCAGAACACCAAAATAGTTGGAACGCCAAAACATTCTGCGATGGAGACAAACCGGAATAGGTTTTGGAACGGATCTAACAACTATGCTCTAGAATGCTCAAGTAGTGTTTAGAAAGTTGTAGAAGTTTGTGAAATTGTGTAGAGGACACTAGAGATGTGTGAGAGTTTTTAGACATGTGTAAATAATAGTAGAAGAGTATGAAAGTGTTCTAGGATGATGTAGAGTTGTAGGAGTTTCTAGAGAGACTTAAAAGATGAGAGAGCTGTAGAGATTCCAAGAAAGTTATAGAGAGGTGTTTGGATGTTCAATTGTTGTAGGATTACACCATGTGCTAAGATCTTAGCCAACCATGAGCTAGGAGCTTTAGTATAAGTAGAGGTGGAGGTCTCATTTTCCACTAACCTTGATAGGAGTCTTAAAGCTTGCAAAGGTTCAAGTCAATCATTGTAAGTGTGTATTGAGCAACAGAGTGAAGCATTCTCTTTTGTTTAATTTGTGTGATCTCTTTGTCAATCTTCTGTGTGCAAAATAGTTTGAGCTATGGGGTGGAAACTTTGGTTCAAAGTGTGACCAAAAGTTGATCAATGATGACTCACCTAGCAAAGGAGGCTTGAGTGAGTGCCACGTGGGCTAGCATCAAGGGGAGATTCGCTAGGCCCGTGATAGTAGGCCTCACTCTCTAATTGTGTTGACCACCAAATGGGCTCCACAACATGCATCTAAAGAAAATCTCAAAGAAAACTTAAATTGATCATTACTGAACTAAGTCCTAGGGCTTTTTTAGAAATTTTATCAAAATTAGGGACCCTTTTAAAATTATGAAAAAAGTAGGAGCTTCTTTTGGATAAATCCAAATCCAAACAATGGAGACCTTTTTAGAAAAAAAAAATTCCTTCGGAAAAATTTTCAGTTGTCACCTCTCAAAGGTAAAAAGAAAAAAAACCATAATCCACTCAAACATGTCATTTGTTTTTTTTTTAAAAAAAGATGTGCAGTATTCTACTCTGCGTCGATTATTTCACCTCCCTGTCATCTTTGTTTTTTTGAATGCTAAATTTATGCCTGTTCAGGGAACACGTTCTGCACTGTATGCAAACAACCGCGAGTCCATTACGGTCACAGTGCAAGAAGTAACCCCTAGATCAGTGGGAGCACTGGTAGCACTATATGAAAGAGCTGTTGGAATCTATGCATCTCTTGTCAACATCAATGCTTACCACCAACCTGGTATATATGTTATATGCGTGTTTACAGCTGTCAGCTTTGAAGTTGACTTTATGCATTTCTTAGAACTTTTACATGCATTTGGTACCATTCGATCCCCTTATTTCCAAATCTGTTCTTATATGGTAACTTTCAGGTGTGGAAGCTGGAAAAAAGGCTGCCGGAGAGGTATTAGCTCTTCAGAAGAGAGTTTTGACCATTCTAAATGAGGCCAGGCATGTTATTACCCTTACTCCAGAATTCAATGTCCTTAGGAATCAGTACATTTTTCAGAAACTTTGTGTATATAAAATCCTGGTTGCTTCCCAAACCCTCCTTGTGCGCATCCAATCTCTGTCAATTGGATCCCTGCCCAATTTGACCCTATTCCATGTTGATCTATCATTAAATAAAAATCCCCCTCCCAAGTTGGATTAAAAATATTTAAAATTACCCAAACTTTGTAGCGTTCAAAAGAACAGCTTGATTAGATCAATGAAGGTTACTTTTTATAGGCTCTTTATTCAAGCACAAACCTTTCCAGCCATCCCATCCACATGGCATGAGGTGGGCTTCATATAATAGTGTTTGGTGTTGTACTCGATGACACTGCATCCACTGAATCTAGGTCTCTACTAGTGACTATTTTTTCACTTATTTTGATGGTGGGGGATGCAGGAGCACGCCTGCAACTAGGCAGAAAGAAGAAGAAAATATGCCTATAGCTAGACAAGAGAAGAAGAAAGGGAAAAGGCTATGCCTTCAATATTTTCATTCAATATTCATCGTTGCGTTGTTGTTCTCAACCCATTACATGGCTTTATATTAAAAAAAAAAAGAAACGAAAGAAGGAAATCTAAAAATAAACCTACACAGGAATTAGAATCCCACACACACTAAGAAACTTCCTGATTTATTCTAAAACGAAAATAACAACTTCTAATCTTATCTTAGACTCCTAAACCAACAAGGAAAGCCACCGACCTTGGCTTCCTAAAACAAGGACTCTACTAAATATGAAAATAATAAAATACTAAAAATGGGATTAAAGCTCTATCTCCTACATCACTCACCCTTGTAAATTGGTTTATGACCCACTTTTAAACTCATACCTCTTGTAGACATTGGATTTTAAAATTCTAGAGAATTTGTCTCATTGAAGTCTCTTATATCTTTGGACCTAACAAATCAGTGGCTGGGATTGAGGGCTCGACCTGAAATTTGGCCCACCAGAATCCAGCCAAGACCTTTCAATCCAACATCTGACCACTTAGGTGGAACAAAAACAGAAAAGAGTGGTCACTCCCTGCCCCACCCCCTCCCTCTTTCCCCTTTGTATATGTTGAAACGGTAGCTTAAAAGTTTGTTTGTATTTCAAAGATTTATAATGGGCACAACAGTATTTGAGAAGTATACTGAAGACATACAAGTAGGGTACATGACAAAAGGATATCATTACAAAAGGCCTTTATGTGAATCCAACCTCTCCACCCCCTACCTTAGCCCAAAAATCTGCTACCCCATTTTCCGAGCACCTCACATGTTTAGAATTCCCTTATTAGCCTCTCCCTCATCACCATTGTCAACCTCCAAGTAGGTGGCTTCCTCCCACTTGCCCACCCAATACCATTGGATGATTCCTCGTCCACCACCTACTTCCCACTACTGACATTCCTCCACAATTCCAGCGGCCTCCTAATTGCCTGCACTTTGCTACATTGAAGTTTTCACCTTCCATTGGATCTGAAAAGAATATTTTCATATTGCCTTCAACGATCATGTAAAATTCCCATATACCTGCTGGCCCTGATTTACCCTCTCGCTACTCCATCTACATTGAGTTTCATCCAGCCTTCAGAAGATGCCAAATCATGCACTTATCAGGATTTAGTATGTTCAGATTGCACAATCATGTACTGGGTGCAACTAAAAGTGCCAGTTTGTTATCTGGGCTGTCCAGTAAATGGATCTTCTTGTCTGCTAATTTTGTCCCCTTGTTTGCAAAATCCAGGAAAGTGAATATTCCTGATATTTAATTGTTGATGTCTTGAGGGTGGTGATGAATTTGAAATCTCAGGATATTGAATTCACAAGACAATAACTTTCAAAAGTAAATTCAGATTACAAACAACTTGTCTTCATCATCAAAACCTTTTTCACGTTCAGCATTATGAGTTTTACTTCTCCTCCATTCAACCTTATTAAATGTTAAATTAGAACTTCTATTAGGATTTGACAAGGTATTTTACATGGGGACCCATTTGCTTTCTTATACCCATAATGGTAGAGATATAACCAAATAGCTCATATAGTTAATTTTCCATATAAGTGTTTCCAGACTAGTTTACTTTCTTGTTACTGTTATTTTTTTTTTCCCCTTTTATAGTTAATTTCTCTTCTTAAATGTTTGTAAACATGACATTTTTTATAGTCAAGCATGATTCCATAGAATTCTGTCACTTGCTTATTGCTCCATTTATGGTTTTGTGTGCAGCTGCAAAGAGCCCGTGGAACCATTGACTTTGGATGAAATTGCAGATCGATGCCATGCCCCTGAGCAAGTATGGTTTTTGTTGTGCATGTATCATGTAGAAGGCTCTTATCTGTTTCGCTTCTGTCTTTTACCCACTGTGCTTGCTAAACTTGGTAACGTTTGCATCTTAACAGATAGAAATGATTTACAAGATTATTGCACATATGGCGGCAAATGACAGAGCGCTTATAGCGGAAGGCAGTTGTGGGTCCCCTCGAAGTGTCAAAGTTTTCCTTGGTGAATGTTATGTAGATGAGTTATATGCCTAAATTTAGTTGAATTTCAACTACTGGCAATCTGACACATGTGGATTTGGACTTTAACATCCTTCTGCCTAAAGGTTTTGTCTTTAAATAACAATAAGTAATTTAAAATACAAAATTCTTTTCAGTGAGGCACGTTGTGTATCAAGTTTTGCTTTCATGGTCGATAGCAAATGAAAACAAAATTTTGGAACACAAGTAGTTTGCTGATTACTTTTGTGTAGTTAAATCATATTAATATGTCATGAGAAGATTATCCAATAATTATCTGAACCGTAAACTCTTCCGATGTAGGCGTATTCAGTTGTATGTGGATTGATTTGATGTCGGAGTATGGTGGATGTGGCACCCTGGCCAACTTGTACTTTGTTAACAGTTTTTTTTTTGCCCCTTTCAAGCTCCCTTCCCTCTCAGGAGAAAGGCATTTGTCACTCATTCAAGCAAGACATACATAAAAGAAAAGTTTAGGGGTGGGCGTAATCCAGCCTCTAAAAATGGTAGAATAAGTAAAAATGCCAGTATTAGCGTGCATAAACAAGATTGGCATCACCAAGACAATTACTAACAAAGCAGATTCTGTGTGTTCTAAAAAAAATAAACCAGGCCCTATCTTTTAGATCCCCAAATCTCCGGTACATGGAGTCTTTTGGGCTATCTGTGGCTATTGTTGCTTTTGCTTATGTATCTACAATTACAACTCTGAAAACGATTCTTGGAATGTTTCTGCTCCTGTGAAGTGGTTTACTCGTAAATGCATGACAATTGTTCTGCTGTATATTGTTGCTATAGTTATGCTTTAGTAATTTTTTTCCCTATTTCATTCTGGCTGGTGTGAGTGTGCTTTAAACCAGTCAGAGAATTTGAGTCTAAACGGTGTTGGGAATAGAAGTGCACAAACAATAAATGAAAAAATAAATCATATGTCAAACACATACAAAGATTTTACGTGATTCCCTTTTGATAGTTCATGAATTCAAATTAAATCCACCTATACTCAAAGGCAAGAAAATGAAGAAGAGACTGCGACCCTTGTTACAATTTTTGCTTATGCCCTCTCTCTCACGAAAAGGACATTATATATTGTCCAGATTAGGATTTGCTCAAGCACAATGTAAATTTACATAATTGCCTTTCATTAAAAAAATCGGCTCGGGGCTCTGACCCCCTTTGACCTCCTGCGAACTCAGCATAGAGCCTGACCCACGACCGGACCATTAAGGTCCACTAAGGTTCACTTAGTCTATGTGCCAGTTATATGTTCGGTGTGGATTATTCAATGCACAATAGATCTTCTGACATCTTCACATTCCTCCAATGCAAGGTCCAAGTAAGTCATGTAATTGACAATACGAGTGACTCGGACAAGCCGAGACACTAACAGATCGGACAATTACATATTTGATAATCAGGCTCCACATAATATAATAGACTGTGATAAAATGCCTCTAGAGCTCACATGGATGGATGAGATTTGCTTCGATACAAACGAGTTACGGATTGTCGCTTGCAATTGCAAAACTTTCATCAACTAGCATGAAACTTGTGAGTACAGGTGAAAAGGGCATGGACTTAATGAAGACCAAACGCAACAAACTAGGTTCCCAAACCTCCTGTGAAATGATCACGCCGGTTGTGCCTCAATTGGTTCCCATTGTTTCCATCAACGTCCATTAGTTTCCTGATTTGTTGTTGAATGATTAAGACCAGCCAGTTTGGTTCGTGACTGCAGGTTTATTTTATCTTATAGGGCCTTTCAGCCTACTTACAAGTTTATTTGAATGTTTTCAGTAACAATGGTTTGCATGGACTGTAAAATTGAAAACAACGCTACCTTTTTTAATAGAACTTGAAAAGCCGACTTCGACAGATTTTAGCTTATAATAATGATGGCAAGATAATCACATGGTTAGATGATCGTAACCATTTGATGAGAGGCGTACAAGACAAACAGTTAGATATCTTGTCATTTTTTTTTAAGAGACCCGAATTAATTTCATTGGTGCCAAAAGGTAAGAGTACAGTACATTAAAAAAAATAGTCTCTCTTAAACAAAGCAACGCCTGTTAAATCAAATTGAGATGGATGCCATGTATTTATTCTCAATTTGGCCATATATCTCCCCAAGGTAGGGTTGAACTCTTGGGGTCTGAACGAGAGTCTCATAATGATTGTGAGGGATGAATTTAAGAACTTATAAGGGACTGAGTTACTCTACCTATAGGCTAGTCTTTTGTGTTGGAAGCACAGTCCTAACAGTAGTATCAGAGCTAAGTCTCCAAGCCACAGCATGTGTATTCAGGGATCTCCTATCCAATCAAGTCCTAACAGTGGTATAAGAGTTAATTCTCCAAACCACAGCATATGGACTTAGGGATTTCCTAGCCAATGAGATGGTTGACGATGTTCTATCGGTCGGATAGCCTCGTTCGAGGGGGGGGAGAGGGAATTGTTGAGGTGTGAATAAGAGTCCCATATTGATTGTGAGAGAGGAAATTTAAGGGCTTATTAAGGACTGAATCATTCAATCTATCAAGCTAGTCTTTTGGACTAGAAGCTAATCCTAATATGAACTTGATATTTTTAATTTAAATAAATGATTGGATGCACAAATTTGATCAACCTTGGAGAAACAGTAATGACATTTTAATCTTTCTTGTGTCTTCAATCATGAAACCGACTAGGACACCTTAGTCACAATCAAATTTTGTTCTATCTAGCTTGAGTGGAGTGTTGATACATTTTGCAAATTTTATTCAGCTTGAGTGTTGTGTTCATAAGTCCCAATTCTAATTTTTTATATTCCACGAATTCGATAGGTAGGAATTAGGAAATACATGGATCTCTAAAAGAAGATAGGTCGGCCACCTTAAAGGAAAGGTGTACTATATAAAAGGAATTTCCACTCAACTCATGTGGGATTCTCGATGCAATTCTTTAAATTCTGCTTCATAATTGGTCTTCATTAAAAAAAGCCCAGTTGAGAAAGTCTGAAAGAAGGAAAAGAAAAAGAAAGCACAAGGAAAATAATTATATATATATATGGAGTAGATGAGAACAAGGGAGGTGGTGGGGATGAAAAGATGGCACATGGTCCAATGTGTAAGTTTGTCTCAATGACTCACTACATTTTGTTTATCATTTACTAAAGAGAACCCCACTTGTTAATTCTTAATTATTAATCACTTCTTTTTCAGAATCTCACATTATTTATTGGTTTCAAAAGTCAAATTTGATAAAAAGAAAAAATAATTAAATTGTCTGGGTATAGCTCAACTGATAATCTCTTTTCTCAAGAAGTGGGATGTGCGAGGTTCGAGTTACTATGATAATCTCTTTTCTCATCTGGTGTGTTCTAATGAAAGTGTAGATAAAATCCAATTCAAATTCATTCAATAAAATATGTTCTAATTGAGTTATGTTATAGTTTTAGCAGTTTTCATCATACTTGGCAGTTCCCTCTTCAATACTATAATAAAAAAAAAAAAAAAATTGCCATGAAATATAGATACGTCAAAAAGTCCAAGAAATTATTGTATAGATATCAGACATTGTAGTTGAAAGATTGGGAGACCAAAATTTGACTATATTATTATAGGAAATTAATATATTTGATTTTCTAAAATATTTAAACAAAAAAAAAAAAAAAAGCAAAAACTTGAAACTATTGTTGTTACAAATATTTTAGAAGAAAACTTAATTTAAAAAAAAATATATTTACCTACATGTATATTAGGTTAAACAAAGAGACTCATTTAGATATATACAGATTTTTATTTTTTCTTCAATTTCAATGTTTAGAACTCATCAATTACTTTAACAAAAACAAGATATTGAAATTATGTCTTCGTATATTATTAAAATGAAGAGAATATATAAAGGAAGCGATCTTCTATGGATATTTTGTGTAATCCGACTACGAGTTTTATAATATTGTCCATTTTACCTTTCGAATAAATTTGTGGAACTCTTCAAATCACTTATAGCAAAGAGTTCGACGAGCCTATTCGGAGGGTACAAATTGAACAATATAGTAAAAATCATGTCAGGTTACACAAAATACCCGTGCGAAGATCACTACCCATATATAAATGCTAAGCTAATTGAATAATTAGTTAATGATATGCTACATATGAGATATGTTTATCATACCTTTTATATCAAATAACATGTATAGTTAATATATTTTAAAAGAACATGTAAAAACTGCATTTAAAAAAATATATGCGTATTAGTATAATACAAAAATTAAATAGTAAATTACTAACTATGATCTCCATTTGATTCTTTTCATACAAGGTATGTGGTGATTCTGAGTTTTGACCACTCAATTAATGGGCTTCAACGTGAGTGGGACACTTGAATTGGATAAAGATCTGGATAAAAATAAAAAGAAACAAAATATACAAATGCTTCACCACAAATGTTTTTCAAAATTCTTACAAAGAAAAATCCCATGACCCCCACCTCTCCTCAGTACAAACGCTAGGTAAAACTGTGGATGTACATAGCTTTTTGCAATTTGCAAGTCACAAATATCAAATTACTACGAGACTCGAGCCTAAAACATCTGATACTGAAGCAACGTGTCTACAGTTGAGTCAATTGATAGTATAAATAAGATCTCTCTTTTTTTTTAAAAAAAAGTATGTTTTAAAGTTAACTTCTAAAAATTTTAGGATAATAATAGGGAGCACTTACACACACCTGGAAAATCTGTCTCTACACACCCGAATCCGGATTTTCGGATGAAATTACGATTCTGCCCCTGCGTTTCATTCATTCGAATGAAGGCCCAGTTCATTTTGGCATTCATTTGAATGAATGGGCAGTTTATTTTGGATTCATTCGAATGAATTGGCTGAACAGTAACACGGAATACTGTTCAGCCCCATTCATTCGAATGAATAGATGATTTATTCGAATGAATAGTGATAAAATAAACACCATTTCTTCCATTCATTCGAATAAACCCATCATTCATTCGAATGAATACGGGTTCGTGCATTTCATTCGTTCCGTTCATTTCATTCGAATGAACGAATTCGTTCATTTCATTCCATTTGCAACTGCACATTTCATTCGAATCGTTCATTCGAATGATTTGAATGAAATGTGCAGTTCACACATTCATTTAAATAATGAATGTTTTTTTTTTTAATTTTAAACTTATTTTTTGAATACTGTGTATTTCCAAAATTTCTCAAATTGAACATCTGAACTAATTACGATAACCTGATAAAAATACTTTAAGACTTCAAAGTCTTTTGACACTCCTAAATATTTAAAACACAGTATTTTACAAATAAGGGTATCCCTAGAGTGTGCCAAAAATATATTTAGGAGTGTCAAAAGACCTTGAAGTCTTAAAGTATTTTTATCAGGTTGTCGTAATTAGTCCGGATATTTAATTTGAGAAATTTTGGAAATACACAATATTTAAAAAATAACTTTAAAGTTTTAAAGGAGATTTTATTATTTAATACAGTATGCACATTATTTTTTAGGCAGTGTGTACTTCCAAAATTTTACAAATTGAATATCCGGACTAATTATAATAATCTGATAAAAATACTTTAACACTTCAAGGTCTTTTGACACTCCTAAATATATTTTTGGCACACCCTAGGGATACCCTTATTTGTAAAATACTGTGTTTTAAATATTTAGGAGTGTCAAAAGACCTTGAAGTCTTAAAGTATTTTTATCAGGTTATCGTAATTAGTTCAGATATTCAATTTGAGAAATTTTGGAAATACACAGTATTCAAAAAATAAGTTTAAAATTAAAAAAAAATATTTATTATTTAAATGAATGACTGAACTGCATATTTCATTCGAATGAATGCCAAAATGAACTAGGCATTCATTCGAATGAATGGAAACGCAGGGGCAGAATCGTAATTTCAGCCGAAAATCTGGATTCGGGTGTGTAGAGGCAGATTTTCCGGGTGTGTGTAAGTGCTCCCTAATAATAGAGTTTAAAACATGGTTTTAACTTTTATACTTTTGTTCAAATATTAAAAAAAAAATACAAAACACATATGTATGTTAAATTGATTTAATAATGCAGCAGAGTTTTTGGTCTCTAAATCTTTCATAGAAGACAACTTATATCTATATGTATCTATATTTGACTTTTTGATATCTATTTAAAAAATCTTTACTCATATTTTTTTATAATAAAGTTGGATCATACCCAATCATATCTATCCTTAAGCTGAATTGTTAACTATATCTTTTATCCTAATAAAATTTTGAAAAAAAAAATAAAAAATTGAATAGTATAGTAACTAGAATGTAATGAGAGAAGCCATCAATGAAAATTTAGTGGACCAAATAAAATCTTGATGAACCAGACATTTTAGGTCCACTGCATCTATAATTTTGTCCCTCCCCCCTCAAATATTCAAAGCTAAGAGAAACTCTTGAGTGCCTAAGGCCCCAATCGAATAATTATTCTTTTCCAAATATTATATTTTAACAATAATTTTGTGCCAAAGGTTTCAATCAGTGATTATTACTTGAATCTCATTATAACATCTTCTACCGTTGAAACTTTTGTTTTCAAAAATCAAAATGCAGAGGGTTAGAGGTAGGGGTGGTAAGTCGTCGGGTTGGATTCTTGATTGAATTGAGTATGTATAATAATAAAAAAATTTATCTAACTTAATTTGATTCTATTTGAATTTTTAATTATTGATTTGATATGGAATGACTTCGCATTATTATTTTATTCAATTTGAGGTGACTCAACTCAGTTTGAATTTCTCTAAAATAGTTTTAAAAGAATATTCATTCTAACACGAAAAAACTTTTTTAGAAGACATATGTTTTAATGAACTTCCCATCCGTCCTTACAGATTTTAATGGACTTTTAAAAATCAGTTCACTTTTCACTGAATTAGTGCACCGATCGAATCACTTGAAAAAGAAAATTTGAGAAAAATTATATAGTCTGGTACACCGATCCGTTGAATCATTGTAAGACTTTATTCACTCGTATCATCACTTAATTTTCTATATATGACTTTAAAATTATAAATAATAAAAATAAGCTCTCGTCATAAATAATATTTTATTACTTCAAGTTTTTTACCTCAACGCGACTCATGATTTTTGAGGACAGATTGGTACTTTCTCAATTCTCAGTCCGTATTTGACTGAGACAAGTCGAATGAGTCTTATTAAACAAAGAAGTCATTTGACATTTACTTCATTTATGATAATAATTGTGGGCGAAATTACCGGCTGTGTATTGGCCCACGTAGAGTCTAGTTAATAATAGATTTAAATTGTTTAGCAATATATATTTTTCTTTAAATTTAAATTTAATATTAATTGATAACTAAATTATATTGTTTTAAATAAAAACATTGTTGATATTAAAAAATAAGAAATAAGATGGTTTATTTGATTCTATGCAGGGATGAAAATCTGAGTCGATATGGCCGATATCTCAACAAATTGTACCAGCCAAATATTGGCTGATATCTATTTTTTTTTTTGTAAAATTCGATATCAATTACGAGTACAAGTCGATATTTCAGCTGATATTTACGTTTTTTCAATTTTTTTTAAAAAAAAACATTATTTTTTTTTCTTTTTAATTTTTTATAATTTTTTTTAAAAAAAGTCACCGATATCTTCAAAAAATTTAAAGAGAGAAAGATATTTGCCAAACCAGTTTTTGCACCCCTGATTCTATGTGATTAGTTTGATAGTTTTTACACCGATCAATCATTACATTTTTAAAAAAATTATAAGATGAATTCATCCCTTAAATATTCTGTTAGATCTATCCCTTAATTGAGTATTTGATATATTTAGATTTTTACTAATTTAATGGAATTAAAAGATTAACAAACTTTATTACTTTTCTATCGTCTTAAACTAACCTGAAGTGGCCTTACGAACATACTTTTCTTTTCTTTTCTTTTTTTTTTTAAAAAAAAACGCTCTAAGAGGTATTATCTAATTGGAACTATAATTGAGATTTGAGAAGAGGATTAAAAATTGACAGGTGTCACATTGTCTGATCTGTGACAGGTAATGCTGCTTTATACCATTGTAACACACTGTTCTTTCGGTCAGACAGCACGTGATCTACTGTGCAACGTATGCTAGCTTTGCTAATTGACATTGAAAGCTAATAAAGGTTTCAAAGAAGGCATCTGATGTTTTTATTAAAATTATACTTTTTCATTTTATTATAACAAAGTAGAAAAATAAAAATATTATAAATTTATTGTAATAAAATAAAGGAAAAAATAAAAAATAAAAATATTTTAATAAAAATGCCATTGCTCATCGCCCCTTATAACTTTATTTTATATATAAGAAAATGCTACTACTTGTGAAAAATGGAAACAACTCTGTTCTTATATCTAAGTAGCTAATATTGAGTCCTTAATGAATCAATATGTAGTATATATTTTCTTTAAAATAAGCAATAAAATTATATATTAATTTTATTCTTAATAACTTTAAGAATTGTAAACAATTGATAAATATAGTATAAACATTTACAATCATTATAATTAAAGTATAAATTCTTTCTAACCTCTCAATACTTCAATTTTTCTTATTCGTGCATGTATATTAATTTTTTTTTTAAAGAGAGCATAAGAAGATGATATTTAAAAAAAAATTGCTTTACTTTTTCATCTTAATTTATAAAAGACAAATTGAAAAAGCTTTTAAAATTATATCATCAATATCCCATTTAAAAAAGAAATGATAATATTTATTAATTAGGGTTAAAACTCGGGTCAAGTTTTTATGAACCTAATCTAACTCATATAAAAAATGATTGAATGCAATCTAATTCGACTTGAGTTACTTAACTTAACTCGATCTGAATTTTCGATCCGACTTAACCTAGTACTATTTTATAATTTAGTACACTTGTGTTACGTCGGGCCGAATTGCTTTTAAATTTTTCAACTCGACTCAACTCAAATTTTATGCGGGTTTATTTTTTCAATCCAATTTGACTCGAAATATACAAAAAATATAATCTAAAATCTATTGATTTCTCAGATCGAGTAATGCGAGTTGGGTTAAAATTCGACTCAAGTTTCACCCTAGTATTAATTCTCCTTCAGACTTGTAAATTAAGGAATTTTAATATTTAGATTATTAATTGCGACAATGAACCCTAATCAAATTTCTTAATTTGCTAGTTTTACAATATGATTTGACGTTAGTTGCTTTTCAAATCTTGAATCGAGAGAGAAAGGAAGGAAATAAATCAAAGTGAAGTGGAGCCCACCCTGACATGTGACCACGTTTGAAACGGCAGAAAGAAAGAGAGAGAGACAGCGCATGTTTTGTTTCCACGCCACAGTCCACGGCACCGCACTCCGTCCACTTCCCTTCTTCTCGACCGTTACAGGAAAATGCCCTTTGCCACTCGGCCCCCCTTAAATGCGAGGGCCAAACTGCTGCGTCGCCCTCTTTTTTTTTTTTTTCCTTTTAAAAATTTAAACTCATTTGAATTGTTCTTAATCTTGGTAGTCCTCAAGACTATATTATTTAAGCCTTCTTTCAGAAAACGGCGGTTCTTTTTCGAAACCAATGTTCACAAGTTTGACCAACAGGTGATCCCACTTGTGCATATAAAATAGTTAAAATTCAAAATAAAATAAAAACTTAGAGGCGTATGTTCGAATTAATTTATTCTTTAAAATTTAGAGTACAATTGAATTAATAGATTTTACTGAACGGAGTTACTCAATTCTATATGTTTTAATTGAATATTGAGTTAATTTTATATATAAATTCAGTTGAGACGCTTCGGGTATGTTTGCCAAATTTTTTGTGACTAATTAAGCTTGTGGTATGGATAAATAATAAAATACCTTAATTATTTTAAAAGTTTAAACATTTTTATATATTTAAATTAATCACATCTGTAAATTGTTTACATTACAAGGTTACCTAGTCTCGCGGCTACCGAACGGAAAAAACATACCAAAGTGAACAAGCGACTCTTTCTTTTTCTTTCCTCTTTTTCCATCAAATTTACATTTCTTATTTGAATCATGAAAGCAAAGAAGCAAATAAATGTGAAGAAAGAAGCAGAAGCAGCAGCGGCAGAGGCTAAGTGGACGAGGGTTGTGACGAAAATACCTTCGACTCTAAGTTATTCTGTGGGCTTGGTCTCTGGATCTTGAAATCTCTCCCTACTGTAAAGAACACTTCTGTTACTGAATCTCTTACCATTATTTTATTTCTCCGCATTTTTCTCCTGCATTTTTCGGTGTTGATTTTGTTAGAATTAGTAATGTCAGATTTAGTTGTATCAGGATTGAACTTTTTTTGTTCTTCTAGTTGTACTAGGATTGAGTCTTTCAGCAAGTCGCTAATTTGGGTTAATGCCAGGGTGAGTGGGTCTGTAATATATGTATGAATCTAGTTTAATGCATTTGGGGTTTTTCAATCCAGGTGAAATTGGTGATACTAAAATGTTCACAGAAGGTCTCGATCCAAATGCCCTTCGATGGGTTCGAGAGGTGATTTTTCCATTAATATTCACTTTCACATGGTTTTACACACAATTACAGTATCAGTTAGCATTTTCTGTTGCAAAGTCTACTGCATTTTATCCATTTCTTGCATTTAACGTGTTGATTTATTTTATTTGTTCATAGAACTACAACATTGGACAGTTTCTTTGTTTTAGCATTTCCATCTGTTGCTGATATCGATCTTTTACATCATGTAATTAAAAATAAGAAGGGATTATAATTATTTGTTTTGTGTTTGAATTTGAATTAGGCAACCAGAACCAATCCATTGCATAATGTCCGAAGTGGCATTGGGGGTTTTGGACTCCCTCCTACTTCAAAATTTCGAAGCGGGCATTTGCCGGCGGGTGCTATCCCAATAGCCCATTCGATACCTGTTGATGCAGAGGATAGCGGGTTTGCCTCTGACATGGAAGAATCCACTGATTCTGAGGAGGATATTTATGGGGGAAGGTACTCCCTGGATTCATCACCACAGGATGACAAGGTGAACAGGGCTCCAGTTGGAACAACTGGAAGATTTGTAAATTCAAATCTGAGGCAGCAGCGCTACGTGAGAGATCCTGTTTACTCAGATTTCAGTTCGTCTAGAGAAACAGTAGGACAACGACAGCAGGTTCGAGTGACTGTTGATAGAACAGGTGCTGGGGATGGGTGGCATACAATTAGGGATGATGATTTTACAGATGACGAAGCATCAGATTCTCCTAGGAGCTCTGAATTTTCTTCCCACGTGGAAAGTAAGAAGGGGGGCATACCTCCAAGAGGAATATATACTCCTGAGAGCTACTCTTCTAATGTCCCACTACGAGCAAATATACCTGCATCCAATGAAAAGGTAATCATCTTCTTTGCTTGATATTCCAGTCAGTTTCTCTATTACTTAGTTCTTGATTGGAATTCTATGATGCTGCTATTGTAATGGGTCTATGATTCAAATAAAATTGTATCCACATCAGATTTCTTGGTGCAGCATGCTAAAAAGCACCTTCTTTTATTTCCCCCTCAAAAAGCACTTTTTTTTTAATTTCCTCCTCTTCTTCCTCCTTTTCTCCTTTCTTTGTGTCTTTCCTCTTCTTCCTTCTGCCTGTTATTAGAGGCTTTCGCCAGGAAATACTGAACCCCAATACTTACGACCCTCCTTACCCTCAGTTGTAGGAGAATGAATAAAAGTTTGACTGTTGTGGATATGGACCAAGCAGTTTCTTTATTACTGAGTTCTTGGATAGAAGTAAGATTAGTGAATTCTACATTGCTTCTTTTGTAATGGTGTGTTTGAACGATTTATCCTTTCTTATCAGTTTTCATTTCCAGAGCTTTGTTCATGTTGAACTTATTTCTGAGAGGGTTGCATTTCAGGATTATGTTTAACACTACTTTTGAACATTGACAATTGTAGATTTTTGAAAGACAACAAACATTAAATCTCTGACTGAGACGCCAATATGTTTCATCTATTGTTTATGAGTATGATATTATTAGAATTCTAGGTAGTACTTTGTTGTGAATATACTAATGCCCTTCTAATTCGCAGGTTCAATGCATATACACATTCTCCATTTCTTTATAATTGCTAATGTTAGCTGGCTATATGTATATCTGCAGGATCACCATGGAGTAGGCATACAGAATAAGAAGTTTCCTGATGTCAATGCCCCAAGTGCACCTCCATTTTGCGGCTCTGGTCAGGAAATTAGACATGATATTGATCAAGTTCCTGCCTCTAGACCACTTGCTAAAGACTCAAATAGTTCCACCAGAAAGGAACATGAAAAAACAAAATCCATGGCTTATGGAGTTGGCATAAATAATAATACAATGAGCATGCTGCCTGACCAGTGTGCAAGGTGTGTATAATTTGCATTTTTATTTTTTCGATGAAGGGGCTTGTGATAGGACATATGGGAAGCATATCAACAATTATGCAGTGGAAGTTGCACCAGGTTGGGTGCATTGGGAATTTATATAAGGTTGGTTTCCTCTATCTCACAGGACTACGGCTGGTGTGGAAGCTGCAGTGCCCGCTGGATCATTACCTGTTCGTGTTCCCATGTTTCATGCAAGGTAAATTGTTATAGAGCCTGTGGTCGGAATTTGATATCTGCCTTTAGTAATTAATAGTGAAGCATATGATGCATGGGTTATTTCATTCTTCATTCATGCTCTCCCTCCTTTCATTGACCGTTTTTGTTATCTTATTACTTGTTTCAGTGGTCAGGGGCCATGGCATTCTGTGGTTGCATATGATGCATGTGTTCGACTCTGCCTTCATTCATGGGCCAGAGGTTGCACAGAAGAAGCTCCCATCTTTTTGGAAAATGAATGTGCACTCTTGCGAAATGCGTTTGGGTCAGTTCGATTATGTCATTTTTTACTCTTTTCTTGCTATCAATAATCAATTATCAAAATACAATAGAATGAACTGTGTAGTCAGATGGTAACTGCATGCACAAACAGAATATATGAAACCACAAGCCTTGGAATCCATTTGAAAAAATAATTACATGCTATGGAATTCCAAAAAAAAGGGTGTGGCATGCTGGGGAAGAAGTTAATAGAATTTTCAAAAATGAAAAAGATCACCGGGCTGTTCCTGAATGTATGTTGTGGAAATTGAATGCTGATGATGAATTTAAAAGGAATTCTGGCTGTTCAGAATAGGAGGAGCTAACTAGGATGTCTTAGGGAATATTAAGCTAGTGTTTTTGGGTTATGTTGTGTTGAGGCACTTCAAGAGAGGTGGATTTATTTTTTAAATGGTTACTATATCAATAGAAAAAGAGTACAAGAGGTGCAAATTCAAAGAACATAAAAACAAGAAAAGAAAACAACTCCACAACCCCTTACACCCAAAAGGACCTGCAAAAAGAAAACAAAAAAGAAAAGTAGATGAATTTTAAGAGAGGCCTATGTACTCTTTCCAGGAATGCAGGATTTTGGACATGGGAAAGTTCTTTGAAATCACCAAGCGAAGAAGCCCAAGACGCACATTTAGCAAAAATCCGATTGTTAACTTCTTGGGGTCCTTTCGCACAGTTCCTAAAAACTCTATCATTTTGTTCCCACCAAAGGCTTTAGTAGGTGGCAAAAAGAGTAAGACATCACAAAATAGAGCAGCTAGGGGAGATTGCTAACAATCTCCCAAAGCAAATGAAAGTTGAGCAACTGAAGAGGGCATGGTCCATTGAAAGCCAAACCGGTTCAAAATAGTGTTCCAAACTGCCAACAACAAAGGGCAATGGATGAGTGGGTGATCAACATCCTCAGATGCGTTAAGGCATAATGGATAGGTACTAACCATCATGGCAGGGTTGACAAGGGATGTGAGTCATACGAGTCATCTGGCCACCAAAGCGGGGAATCATCCTCAAGAACTCGAATTCGAGTGGAGTTGAGAATTTGCATGAGATTCGAGAGACCCTCAATTTCAAAGTCCCTTAAATTCCGATGGAATGGGATGTTCCACACTATCTGGTTGTCCAGTAGCAGAGTAGAAACCAGAGATGCAATCAGACTCGGAAATAGATAGGAGGTAGAGAGAAGGAAAATGAGTGGCTAAAGGGTTGACATCACACCATGGATCAGTCCTAGAACTTAGTTCTATCACCACACCCCACATTAAACTGGATACATTGCTTAAATTTGTTGATACAAGCAAAAATGACTCTCCACATTCTAGAGGCTCTACATGGAGCAGGGTTGATGTCGCATCCCAAATTACTGAAACTGTACATAGTGATGAACAAAGACTTCCAAGAGGCATCAACATTGGATCCAGTCCTCCACAACCATTTTGACAAAAAAAGCAATCTTGACTTAGTTGATGGGCCACACATCGAGACTTCCAACTTCAATTGGGAGGCAATCTTGCTACCAATTAACAAGGTGGCCTTTCCTTTTGCCTTTTGGGTCTCCCCAAAGAAAATCCTTCATAATTCTTTCCAATGAAACTATGACCTTGTTTGGGCACTTAAAAGTTGATAGGAAGTAGACAAGCAATGCTGATAAAACATACTTCAGGACACTTATTCGGTCACTGAAAGACAAATACTTTCAACTCCACGAAGCAAGGCACTTATTGAATTTGTGTATTATGGGCTCCCACAAAGAGTAACTTGGAGAGCCGATGCATAGAGGGAAGACCTAGATAAGTGGAAGGAGGAGAGAGGTGGATGCAAGAAAGTCTTACATTTATTGTCTATTATGAATTTCAACAAGTATCATTCTTGAACGCAATATTGTACTGCAATCAGGGGGACATGCAAACGCGGAATAACTTTTACTGTTGCCACTGCCATCATCATTGGATTTTTATCTCATCTATCTTGTGTTGCTTTTATTTATTTATATGTGAAACGTAAAGAATTTTTTTTCATGCATCCTATGTAGATTTTGGTTTTTTCCCCTTTCATTCCAGAAGCGAACATGTCATTCTTTACTGCTTCATTGAAAGTCTCTGCAGTTTCTCGTAGTTATTTGCAAAACTTCAATTAGTGCACTAGGATGGTTTTGGCTTTTTACCATTATCTTAAATGACATCCTTTATTCTGCCTAAATGGATTGAAGTAAGGCAATGAGTGAGTCATGGCTATAGAGGTGGTGAAATTCTTGTATGAGGATATGGGTCCTCCATTTGGTTGTCCTTTAGAAAGAGCATGTGATTGAGGAATGTAATTGGTTAATTAAGTGATTTAGCATCTCACTAGCACATTCATTGTTTCACACCAAAGAGAACTTTCTATTGGAGGCACCTGTAGGATTACCTTGTGTATTGTTATTAATTCTATCTCATCTTGTTACTTCATTCATTCATCTTACTGTAGGCATTCAGTTACATGTATTTGCCTTGTTGTTTCATTGTTGCCCAGCATTCACTTCATATAGAAATATAGGCCTCTATAAAATGCCCCTTTATATCAAGTAGGAGGGCATTCAATAACATGTACTTTGTCTTGTCGTTTCTTTGTTGCCCAACATTCACTTCATATAGCAATGTAGGCCTCTATAGAATGCCTCTTTGTTCAAGTTGGTACTCAATGACTGCACAACACTCTACTGGCTTGTCTCCACTTCACCACCTTGCATTGCTCCTATTTGCAAAATCCTCTTCACCCACCTTGCATTGTTCCTATTTGCAAAACCCTCTTCGATTGTTAGTTCTATAATTTCTCCCAAAAATTGAAATCTATTCAGTCTTGCATGAAGTGTTTTTGAATTTCTGACCACATCATCCTCCACGGTTTTAGAAGTAACCACTTTTGAGAGAGAGTGCTAGAAACTAGAAAGCTTTCTTGATTCAATTTTCACAGGATCAAGGCAACTCAGAGACTCGTTATAAAATGTATACACTTATATGTAAAAAAATATTAAATATAATCACTAAAATACTAAATAAAAAGCCAAAAGTAATTTTAAAAAGAAAAACATTAAAAACATGAAATGTCTCTCAACCTTGGAGTATAAGTACTCACTGGGAAAGAGAAGTATCATTTATATTTGGTGGAACTAAGACCTCTCAGAATATTTGATGGGGTTAATGATTTATTGATGGCTCTAGATTACCAGATTTTTTTTTCCCTGCCATATGCATGAGAAAAAAGGGTTTAGAGAACCTAGTTCATGTCATTGATAAATCTTCTGTCATAACTCTGCAATATTTTTGAATGATAAATCTTTAATATATCATGAATTTTCAATGACTACCAATAAAAAACGATAGATAAATATCACTCTAGGTTGCTAGGTCTTCCTTCTTACCCTATGCATGAGAAGAGGGACTAGAGAATCTAGTTCTTCAGATTTATTTATCTTAAGCTTGGAATTTACTTCAGTTTCTCATCTTTATAATAGTGGCTGAAGTAATTCTGTAGTATTTCTATGATAAACTTTTTGAGTGATAATTCTGTAACAAGATGTTGAATAAAACAACATCATCTTCAATGGAGTGATAGTTGCTAGAAAGGAATTAAATAGCACCCATCACAGAGCCAAGACATTCTTTTTGGAGTTCAGAAATATATCATCACTATTGTATTGACATCTGTATTTAATGGAAAATGTTGGTGGAGGTGAAAGATCCATGATTAGAGAGACATCTTATGTAATCTTTTAAAAATAAAATTTGTTCTTATAATGTGATGCAGTAATATTACCTCTAATGTAGCTGATTTATTTGATAGCTATTACCGGTTACTGATGCACATGCTATCTTTCAATTGCTCATTTTCTTATAAATTAACAACATTTGCCTATGCTCATTGGTAATGTGGACAGGCAAATTTGATCTTTTGCTCAAATGTTTATGGGCCATGATCAATTAATTAATTCATCATCATCATCATCAAGAATTTATCCCATCAATCTGGGGTTGGCATTTTATATTTGAATTTGAGTAATTGTTTTCCATGGTTTGAATGTCTATGTGACACCTATGGGACGTGAACCCACAACTTTTAGACAACAACAACGAGTCTTACCAGTTGAAGTAACGGTTCTGTCTATGATCAACCAATCAATTCTAGCTGAGAAATGGGCTTTTTTGTTGATCCTTTACTCAATGTGCCTTTTTTGTCAACTGGGATTCACAAAAGCCACATTATGACTGGTATATCTACAAAATGATGGGATGTTTTCTCCATGGACCATGAGTTTAGAATATAGGGCTTTGACACATTAGGTAACTCTGTAGGGTGCACTTTGGCTTTATAGTTTGGACTTATTCTATTTTGTTCTTGCATGGTGCATGCTGATATTTGGAAAATGTATTCTTCCCTTGCATGCAGAAAGTGTTTTAGTTTTCTTTTTTTCTCCAAAAGTTTTTTTTTTTTTTCTGATCATGAGTTTACCTTGGTTGATGTATGGATTTAGATTATTGATGTCCTAATTTTCTGACATTTATTTTAATTGTCTATATCCTAATCTCTATTCATTTTCTTCCCTATCAATGTTATAGCTTGCAGCAGATCTTATTACAATCAGAGGAAGAGCTGCTGGCCAAACAATCGTCAGAGCTTGTCAGTGAAGGACTAGCACCAAAGCCGAAGAAAACCATTGGTAAAATGAAGGTGCAAGGTACTGTTATTTTTCCTAAGTTACATTTTTATAACTTTCTGCAATATAAATTAGTCAATCACAACAAACTTTTTTTTTAAATGTTCGAAATGCTTGGATGCTTAGAACAATGAGAGTGCATGCAGTCAAGCTATACATTTTCCTCAGTTGAGGCTTTAGTCATTAGGCGTGCCTTTGGTTGATTTCTAGTTATATGTTTTATTCACATGGCATCTCCATATTCTGGCTTAAAAACTTAGGCTGATGGTGCAGTTCGTAGAGTGAAAATGTCCCCGGACATTCCTCCACGATGCAGTTTTGCATCTCTACAGGCACCAACGATCAAGTTAGAAACTCTTCGGAATCGTGTGGCAAGTCTGCAATCAACTCTCTCTTCAGGATGGGAAGCACTTCGCAATGTTCGTTTTGTGGCCCGAGTACCTGCAAACAGCTCCTTTTCACGGCATAGCTTGGCATACATGCAAGCCAGTACTCAGTACATTAAACAGGTTTCTGGGCTCCTAAAAATTGGGGTGACAACTCTGCGCAATAGCTCATCATATGAAATAGTGCAAGGTATATCAACTTTGTTATAAAATGAATGAGTTTGTAGTGTTTGTTTTCTGGGTCATTTTTGTGACTGGGCATTTTATTTTATTTGTTTCAGAAGCGTACTCATGTATGTTGAGATTGAAAAGTTCAACTGAAGATAATGCAGTTAAAATGCAGCCCGGATCTGGTGAAACACATGTCTTGTATGTTCTTGTCCTGGGTTGTTTCATGCATTATTTTCTGTCTCAAGTAGACTCTGATTTCCAATTTTGCATTACCATTGCCAGCTTCTGCGTTCACACATTGTTACTTCCTGTTTTAATATGCTGCTGTTTTTTTTAAATGCCAAATACAGCTTTCCTGATAGCCTTGGAGATGATCTTATAATTGAAATTCATGATTCCAAGGGAAAGTTTTGTGGTCGCGTCCTTGCTCAGGTGGCTACTATTGCAGAAGACCCGGTGAGCACTTTTAGAACCTCTTAGTTTCATGAATTAGGATCAATGAATGGATATTCTTAGTAAACAAGCTTATAATTGGATGACAGGGTGACAAGCTTCGCTGGTGGTCTATTTATTCTGAGCCAGAGCATGAACTTGTGGGCAGGCTACAGCTTTACATAAATTACACAACTTGTCCTGATGAATATGGTTCTCTTAAGGTATGTGGCCTATTCCATTTTCGGAGTTTAATTGGCAGTGTGCTTATGGTGCTGCCTTTCCCCCCTGTGAGCCAGTGATGAAAGATTGAAGCCGTGGTTCACTTTCATAACCTGCATAGAGTGAGATTCTGGAGAAGTGATGTAGCCAGAACACGTGATCAACAGAACAGATAACAGAAAAAAAAATAGAAACAAGGGATTTATGTTCTACAGGGTCTGCATGGATTAAACAAAAGAATCTCCTCGTTTGTGAGAGGGTACTTAATAACCCATTTTACACTTGGGTCCTGCTGGTTCACATTTTTTTTTTTTAATTTATTATAATTGGAAGTGAGAACTAAAAATTTAGTAGAGGAGAACAAGAAGTGCATGAAAGGAACCCCTCCCCACTTTAGGGGCAAGAGTATACAGCCTTGCACATACAAAAAGAAGGGTAAGTCAGCCAAAATCAAGACACTCTGTCCATGCTCGAAATAAGTCAGACTTCAACCCCTGAACTTGATGCAAGTAAACCACCCAAGACATACACTTGGCTTTCAGAGTTAGAGGAACTATTTTTTTTTTTAATAATTGAGGGCATCGCTTGGCTTTTTTCTTTTCTTTAATCTTTTCTTTCTTTTGGGGTACCATTGGCTGCCAATGGTGCAAAAAAGAGTGAAGTACTGCTTCCAATTATTATTACTTTTTAATAAATGTGTTGGCCCAGTCAGAGAATTTACCTTTCTATAATGAAAACTAGTATGACCGTAATGCAATATCTAAAATCATCATCACTATTGAAGCTTTTCCCATCTATCTGGGGCTTCCACTTGTCCCTATTTAGATTTAAATCCTCAGTTGATCTGTAGCCTAAGATAATGCTTTTAACTACTACAGTACTAAATTCCATGTACTTATTGTCTTAACCCTTTTCCTAATACTTTCAACTATCTGCCCTCTAAGTTCCTATTTTCTTTTCAAAACAAAATTAACCCTAACCTCCAATGATGATAACTAGAAATTCCATCAAAGATGTTTCTGAGATTACTGGGACATATTTCTCACTTAAGAGGTAACTGATGCCTTTTAGAACCCTGGATTATCAGAGAAGGCTGGAAAATAAACCCCCTCTACAGACTGCAAGTTAGGAAAGGCAGAAAAATAGAACATAATGATAAGAATAAGTTCTTGGAATTGATAAGACTTGTCAGATAAGAGATGGTATTTGAGAAGGGTGCTTTTCAATTTAGTTTTGTAAATAAATTGGTGTTTTGTTTGGGTTGCCCAAGGCCTGGGACCAAACACAATCTAGACTTGAATTGGGTTTCATTTTGTGCTCAAGTTTCAGGTAGAATACCCAGCACAATCCCAAGTTAGGTTGTTTTGTCGCAAGCTTGAGTTGGGCCAGCCCAAGTTGCATCTCTATTTACTGGATTACTTTGCCTTGGAGCTCCTAAACATCAGGAAGTAACTGCTGATTTTAAGAAAGAAAGGAAGGAATGAATCGTTAAACTGAAGTGCTTGAAGTAACTGCTGATTTTAAGAAACAAAGGGAAGGAATGAATCATAAAACTGAAGTGCTTGACAGATTCTCATAGAGTTATGGAAATAATGGTAGATTTGGCTTGCTCCATCTTTTGTATACTTTTCTTCTTTTTTTCTTGTTTTTGCCCCTTCTTTGACAAGTATGCTGCGACTTCCGTTGGTTCAACTTGAACTTGAATGAACCAACCCAAATTTGGCTTGGGTTTTGGGATGGTTTTAGTGTTGAACTCAACCTGAAATCCACGTGTTGTGTGTTTATATATATAGCAATATGTTTTTTCATGAAATTAGTTCTTGAAAGAGTTGGTTTCTAATTTCTTAACATGTTTTGCTTCTATGTTTTTTATAACAATAAGATCAAGGCGATGAGGCAACTTTTGGAGCTGAAAACATGTACAATCTGTAGTCAGATTGTCTGGTGAAGTTGATTGAGTGAAATATGCATGGTGCTGCTTAGTAATCTTAATTGAAGTTGTTCATTTGCTTGAACCAAACCCAAAATTGGATTTGATTGGGTTGAAAATTGATGTGATTTGGGATAGGGTTGAGGGTAATAAAAGTTGTGTTTGGTCTTGACTCAATACATCCTGAGTTGCACCCTATTGATGGGTTGGGAGCAATTCTCTAATTCAATTTGTGGAGGCAGCCTAACGTTAAAAGCAGATGATCACCATCTTTCATTAGCATATATTGCTTTTTTCCTCCTAAATTCTGGCAGCCTAACGTTAAAAGCAGATGATCACCATCTTTCATTAGCATATATTGCTTTTTTCCTCTAAATTCTCTGGATTATCCTTTGCCTTCACAGTTTGGTTACGGCTTGGATTGATAACCTTTTCATCTTCAAAGTCACTTATCCCATCTATGTGGGGTTGACACTCATAATTGGATTTCACAAATTGTTAAATGACCTATTCAATGTCCATGTGGCTCGAAACTGAAAAGGCTTTACCTTCTCTTCAGAAATTTAATTATCTTCTACAATTGCTTCTGAATTCACTTTTAACTATCATTCTGAATCTATAAATATAGTTTATTTGTCCCTTTTCTTTTTTTCCTTAGTGTGGCTCTGTGGCTGAAACTGTGGCGTATGACATGGTTCTGGAAGTAGCAATGAAAGTGCAACATTTTCAGCAAAGGAATCTATTGTTACATGGGCCATGGAAATGGTTAGTAACCGAGTTTGCTTCCTATTATGGGGTGTCAGATGCTTACACAAAGTTAAGGTATACCGGCACAAGTTCAATTGATGAATTTCTCCTAAAATTGCTATAGAAAAGCTTGACTGATATTTTCCCATGATGTACTTTTTATTTATAATGTCCTTAAAATATTTCACAGATACCTTTCTTATGTTATGGATGTTGCAACACCCACAGCAGACTGTCTCAACCTAGTTCATGATTTTCTATTACCTGTTATCCTGAAGAGCCGTAGCAAAAACACACTGAGTCATCAAGAGGTACTTGCAGATAATTTTTTATCAATGTAGGGTATGTTTTGGGTGGAAAAGTAGATGTATCTTCTGGATAATGTTGGAACATTAGAATCAAAAGAAGGTTATTAACTCTTAGAGGGTATGTTAAATTCCACCTGCTTTTTCTCATCGATGAACAGGGCCACTTCTTTTAATGTTTGTCTAGCCCGTTATTAGGATACTAGATGGTGCATCAGTACTGCGTTTAAGTACTGAATATAGATAGTGGCTTTCCTTTATATTTCTCTCTGTACAAGCTTTTATGTTTCGCTAAATTTCCTTTTTCTTAGTGTGGTCATCAAAGTCAGTTTTTCTAAAATACTTAGAATGGTTGGGGTTGGACTAGAACCGCATCTTAGGTGAAATCGAAGAGCAAATTGAGCAGATCCTTGCATTGGTTTTTGAGAACTACAAGTCATTAGATGAGTCTTCACCGTCAGGAATGATGGAATTTGTAAGACCTGCAACTGGATCCCCAGCTCCAGCTTTGGTACCAGCTATAAAACTTTACACTCTTCTTCATGATATACTATCTCCAGAGGCGCAGTTGAAACTATGCAGTTATTTTCAGGTTTACAAAACTGACCTTTCTTGTGCCCACTGAAAATTTAGTTGATATTTTATATGTTTCCGTCTCTCAAGTATATCTGTTTATCCAGGTTGCTGCAAAGAAGAGGTCAAGGAGGCACCTGGTAGAAACTGATGAATTTGTTGCCAACAATTCTGAAGGCACAGTGACAGATCCAGTTACTCTTTCTACAGCTTACCTAAAGATGAAGGCACTCTGCCTGAATATTAGAAATGAAGTTCTCACAGACATTGAGATCCATAATCAACATGTGCTACCCAGGTAGAAATCTCCCATAAGGCTTTCTCTTGTTTCAATGTTTGTGTTACAGTTGTGTTATGGTTTAGGTTTAATTGAATTGTTCAAGTTGATTTTGGTGGTTGTGAGCTTGAAATCCATTGAAAAACTTTGACTGCTTGAGTATGTATCTGTAAACTTTTGGAAACGTGAGCTATCTTTTCCACTTGAAAAGTTGGAAAGCTAATGTAAGGCTTGAAATTCCCCACCAACATCATTTATTAATATTAAATTGCACAGTGATGGTTACAAGGGTTTGGGATACATTATTTTCAATGCGGGGTCTTAGCTATGCATTCTTGTTTCTTTCTGGATATGGATAGGATATTGGTGAAGAGATGAAGAAGAAAACAGGAAGAGTAAGTTGAAGAGGAGAACACATTCTTATATCTGATATGATACTGGATACAACTAAGTGTCCTTTAAATAAATGGGTACATAACCATACCCCAGATTTGTAAAATACACAGTTTGGACCACTATACCTGCAGGCATACATGAATTGGTACTCCTTGCAGGTGTAGAGGAAATATTACTTCACGACATTCTCTTCCACAAACCCATTTGATTGCACTTTGTTGAACCTCCTTCCACCATCAACTTGAAAGTGATGGAAATTGTTTCTATACATTCTTAGTGCTTCTTTTCTAGCCAATTGTCATTGTCGTGCTCAGAAAGAAAGCCCACAACTTTCCTTCTTGATGATTCAGAGTCACTCCTGGATAAATGGATATCCCTCATATCCGATGGATGTCTCAACAACTACCGGTCAATTACGAGTCTTAACATATTATCCATTGCTGCTAAGAATCTATGAACTGGGCGCTGCTTAAAAAAATCAGTGAAATAATTTATTTCAGAAAAAATAAATGACAAAAGCTTTTAGTATAAGTTTTTTTTTTTTTTAATTTAATTCCACACTATTTCTATGGATCTATAATAATTCATCTGTGTATTACGAGGCCCTATTCAGAAAAAAAGGATGAATGATGACTTTTGCATTACTCTTTGTTTTGATAGGAAAAAAAATTCATTGTCAAGGATAAAAATGGAATTCACTTAAAATGGGATAACTACTAATTTCATTTGTGGTATGTTCTTTAGACATACCGCTTCCATACTTGAAGGTGAGGGAGTTGAGGCAATGAATTTGAGGACTCACTAAGAGCCAGCCACCCAGCCACCACAAACCCCCGACCCAAATGGCATACAAAATCAATTTTGCATCATGAAAATACTATACTGTGAACTTTTCTTTTTTCCACGTGCTTGTTGATGTTGTGTATTTCTCTTATTTTCTCATCTGCTATCGTATTTAACATTCAAATGCTCATTTATGTTTTTCTTCATCTGTTTGCAGTTTCATAGATCTTCCAAATGTATCTGCCTCCATCTACAGTGCAGAGCTTTGCAACAGATTGCGTGCATTCCTTGTTGCATGTCCTCCCACTAGCCCTGCATCACCTGTTTCTGATCTTGTAATTGCAACTGCAGATTTTCAGAGGGATCTTGATAGTTGGAATATTTGGTAACTCGTGTTCTGGATGTTATTTCCTTGTTTTTTTGAAAGGTTTTTTTTTTGAAAGGTGATGTTATTTCCTTGTTTTGTTTCTCTATTTAGTAATCACTTTTGTTTTTATGGATTTCACTCATCTCTGATTTTCTCAGTGCCATCAAAGGCGGTGTTGATGCAAAAGAGTTGTTCCACTTGTACATCATCCTTTGGATTCAAGATAAGCGACATGCATTGCTTGAGTCCTGCAGATTAGATAAGGTATGTATTTTTATTTCTACCAGTAGGTTTAATGGAGCCATTGTAGACATAAAAGCTTGAGTAAATATAATGCAGACTGGTAAAATGTCAGTTTTTTTCTGGAGAGCTCGTGATATTTCCACAAAATAAAACCCAAAACTTATTGTAGAAAAATTTAAAAATCAGGCTTATTGCACACACAACACACACACACATGCACAAGCACACACGCCCAACCCAACCCAACTCAACTCCAGTCATTTGAAGGGAATGCATTGATAGCTTGAAAGCTTCAAGTCCCTCCCAAGTCCCATCTGATACCATAAGAAAAGCACTTGGAAGAGTTGTCATTGTTAATGGCATTGTAAATGTGATGTGTTGTAGTGGTGCCTTTCTCAGACACTGGTATGCTGCTGTACATCTTATCTGCTTTTTCATTAAAAGTTGGTTGTCGTTCAAAAAAATTGTTTACCGACCAAAAAATTATCATTATTTTCATAACTATGATGGAGTCTATATATGCCATATTGAAAGAATAAAAGATGCAACTCAAAGTATTGATTCAAGAATATCTATATAACCCACTTCAGATCTTAGAAATACAATAATATTGTAATCATAGTGATCGAAGCCTTATCTTATGCATCTAGGTTTAGCGTCTTGAGTAAATATGCTGACAATGGTAGAAAGGGAAAATTGATTAAAAGTCACATGGAGATCATGTTGAATGTTGAAACCTAAAAAGTACCATAGAATTGAAGTCGTATTATTGAATAATTAATTATCTTTAACAAAGCTCTCAAAGAAAAAAGCTCCTGAAAAAATATCAAATCACAAGGTAACTCTGTCATCTTACCCAAAATTGACTCTGAGGTTCAGTCAATCACAATCCATTTGAGAAAGTACAAATGTTAAATTCCCAAGTCTTACTGAAATAAGTCCTTCAGGTCAACTCAAAATAGCATGTAGGATTGACATCTGAAAATGATTTTGAATTTTCAGTTATTTCAATATAGTTTACATCTCATTTTTTCTACAATGATTACTTTGCACAGGTAAAGTGGTCAGGGGTTAGAACGCAGCATTGTACGACTCCATTTGTTGATGACATGTACGATCGACTAAGAGAGACTTTGAATGAGTATGAGGTCATAATTTGTCGTTGGCCAGAATATGCATTTGTTCTAGAGAATGTAGGTGCTAGTATTTCTTGTTTA
Source organism: Chimonanthus salicifolius (assembly GCA_013350335.1). Classification (NCBI taxonomy): domain Eukaryota; kingdom Viridiplantae; phylum Streptophyta; class Magnoliopsida; order Laurales; family Calycanthaceae; genus Chimonanthus; species Chimonanthus salicifolius. Next base: position 11,857,523 of record CM023537.1, on the reverse strand, counting down.
GTCTTCAAATAATCAATTCTGTTTTTATCTCACTTTAGAGTGACCTTCATTGCCTTAGTTTAATATGTTATGGTTGCATGCAATGAAGGCTGTTGCTGATGTCGAGAAAGCAGTGCTAGAGGCTTTGGATAGGCAGTATGCAGATGTGCTGGCACCATTGAAGGATGCTGTAACACCGAAAAAATTTGGTCTAAAATATGTTAAAAAAATCACGAAGCGCAATCCTGATCCTTACGCTGTCCCTGAGGAGGTAGGTTTTCTTTTTTCCTTTTATTGGGCTCTATAGTAAAATGCTTCTCAGGTCAAGAAATGTCGGTTTCTGAAAAGATTTTTTTTCCCCCTCCAGTTAGGAATTCTCTTGAATACCATGAAGAGTTTGCTTGATGTGTTGCGACCCAAAATAGAAGCGCAATTCAAGTCATGGAGCTCTTGCATACCTGATGGTCGAACTTCAGGCCTTTGGAGAGCGTCTTAGTGAAGTGACAGTGACCCTGAGAGCGAAGTTCAGAAACTATGTGCAGGCAGTTGTGGAAAAGCTTGCAGAAAATGTTAGTATCGCCTCATCCATTTGAACTCATTTTTATTTTCATTGCTGTTGCATGTCATTCTAGAAAGCTGTTTTGTTTTCCATAAAGAAAACTTCCAATTGATCTCCTGGACTAATATCAAAATGTGGATGAACACTAGAAAGGCATTTTAGATTGGGAAGAAAAAAGGTATGAACTTGTTATCAAGAAAGCATTTGTCAATCATTCGAAGTGGACATAATCTGTTCACTTGTTATATTCTGTTTGTAGGGATGCCTATTGACTTTCAACTAAAAAAATTACATTTACTAGGGACGGTTTTTAGATGGGGAAAGTGAGAAGTGAGGATTCCCTACTAGGTGGAAGAGCAAGAAAAAAAACTGTGACCACTTTCTTTTTTTCGATTCACTAATGGAAGTGGGATTATGTTGAGGAAATGAGGTAGTTGCAACTATTAGAAGTGGGGAAATTGCATCCGGCCTTCTTTCTACCAAATTAGCTCCAAACATGGACAGACAACTTTCTAAGGATACGTGGTTTTTGCACCCTCACATTCCCAAGACTGCCCCTATTCCCATGCATCTCCACAACTTCTGTTTAATATTCATTCTAAAAGGATCTTAACGATTTTTTTCCTCAAAAAGGTTAAGAATAAATTCATATGACCATTTATCGCTTTTATTGAATATTCCACTATTATCATGTATTTAAATATTCTATGATGTACGGACACATGCATGTCCCATGTTCACTGTGCGGACATGGTACGGAACAGAACGTGCACGGGAACATGGTGGACAGCCCTTCCACTCTCCTTTTTGTTCTCTCCATTTTCAAAATTTCAGTCGCAGAAACCCAAAATTTCAATTGCAGAAAACCTAATGTTTCGCCATATGCCTTTGCTTTTCTTTTTTCCTTTTTTATTTTTAGGAATTCCAATTGCAAAAACCCTAATGCTTTGGACTTCGCTTTCCTTTTTATTTTCATTTCTGTTGCATCTTTCCTTCTTTCCATTTTCAGGATTCCAGCTTGCAGCACTCCACTAATTTTGTTTTCCCTCCCATTTTTAAGCTTTCCCTCCAAATGTGATTAAGCATAGGCACGTGTCTTCATTTTTTACCATGTTTTTAGTTTAAATTTAAAAAATGTAATTAGAAAGAATTGTTGACCCAATTGGATGATTTTAGTTAAATATATAAATACATTTTAGAGAAGATCAATATCTAAATTTCATCGATTCATGGTTTTAGTCAATAATGTGGGACCCACATAGTTAAAATTTATTCTTAGGAACTTCAAAATTGTTTTAGACATTGTGTCTAGACTAATATAAATATGTACAGAGTGATACATTATTTAATGTCAAATTTGGTTAAATGATGGAAGTGTCCTCCTTATCAAAACTCTAAAATAACACAATTTATTAAGATGGCTTTATATGCAAAATTTTATATATAACTATGAAAAAATATGATGTGTTTTTTCTGTCCTTGTGTCCTAAGTTTTTTAAAATGACATGTCTCATGCACGTTTCTGTGTCTCGTATCCGTTCCCATGTCTATATCCTAGCATCATAGTAAATAGTGTATTTCCAAATTGAAGTTAATATAAGCTGCCAACGCATACTCTTTAATTCTAACATAGATGTTGCTGGTGCCTGATTCCACGAATCATGCCTGTGCTCCTTTGACTTAGTGTTAGATGTAATTTGTATGATAAGCTCAATGTTGAATGAATTAATGTATGTGCCTGGCTATTTTCTTTTGCTTTAGTTGTCAAAGTCCCTGGATGTCCCTATGCATTACCCATTTTGCACCATGCCTAGATCTAAGGCAGGTTCACCTTCAATTAAGTCTTCTTTTTTTTTTCACAATTTTTTATGAGAACTCTTTTTAGTTATTTCTGTAATATTAATTGGATATCCTAGGAACTCTTTGCTAGTAATGCTCAATTAGAAATTCTAGTTGGTATATAACATGTCTACTTATAACGAGTTTTAGTTTTTATGTTCAGAAGGCTCTATTGCCAATGCATTTTGATGTTTTAGATGAATAAAATTATACTTTGGCAATATAAAATGTGAGAGATAGAAATTAATGAAAATATACATATTTTGAACCACCTAATAAGTGCACCTGACAAAGTTAGGCTTTCGCCTAGTCGTGCGCCTCACACCTTGGGCCTCCAAGACCCCTCAATGAAACATTTTTGCAGATTTTGGAATGTGTATCTGATTCTATTGATGGGTCATATTTCTTGTTCTTTAATTATTATTTTTCAAATTCTTTTCAGACCCCTCAATGAAACATTTTTGCAGATTTTGGAATGTGTATCTGATTCTATTGATGGGTCATATTTCTTGTTCTTTAATTATTATTTTTCAAATTCTTTTCAGACCCCTCAATGAAACATTTTTGCAGATTTTGGAATGTGTATCTGATTCTATTGATGGGTCATATTTCTTGTTCTTTAATTATTATTTTTCAAATTCTTTTCAGACTCGGGCGCAAAGTGCAACAAAGCTTAAAAAAATTATCCAAGACTCAAAAGAAACAGTCATCGAGTCTGATATACGAAACAGAATGCAGCCCTTGAAAGATCAGCTCACAAAAACAGTAGATCATCTTCATTCGATCTTTGAGACTCATGTCTTTGTGGCAATATGCCGAGGCTATTGGGATCGGATGGGGCAGGTTTGTTTACGTGAAACTTCTCTGCAATTCTCATTTATGGGATATGAAAATATGTGACTCAATTTCTTTTCTTCTTGTAGGATGTACTGAGCTTCTTAGAAAGTAGAAAAGAGAATCGGTCGTGGTATAAGAGTTCACAAGTTGCGGTGGCTGTAAGCATAGTGTTTTCTTCGTAACTCGAAAAATAGTGCTTTCTCCATGACTTGTATACCATATCTTTTTTAGTTAGAAACTTTATGATGTTTATGGTTTGCATTTTGCAGGTTTTAGATGATACCTTTGCATCTCAGATGCAACAGCTGCTTGGAAATTCCCTGCAAGAGAAGGACTTGGAGCCGCCCAGATCGATCATGGAAGTGCGGTCAGTTCTTTGCAAGGATGCACCAAACCACAAGGATGGTAATTACTTTTACTAGATTTGACGTTAGTGTACATATATAATAGCCTGGAGACCCTACAGGGTGTTGAGTCGAGAGAGTTGATGTGGTTATGGTAAGCATCTGAGATGTGAATGTTGAGCACTCACTGCAACTGGGAGAATGAGAAACCAGATGCAGCAGATTCTGGCAATTTTGTTGTACAGAAAATGAGACGACGACCGTATGTGTGACGTATAGGTGATAAGAGAGGAGTAGCTTTACCTCGTCAGGAAATGCAGTATCCAATATAATGTACACAATTCAATTATGTTGATTCCCTAATACTAATTGAAATCCGAAATGGTTAATTTTCCTCGTATTCTAGGACTTGTGAATTTGTACTTGTACCGGTTCAAGTGTTCCTTCAATCTGTTCCTGCATTTCATTGATTAGGTTAGAAATTGTGCTGTTTATGTTTCTGGTTTTGGATTGCAAGATGGGTATCGATAATTTGAAAATGTTACCAGGGGGTTGTGTTAAGACATTGCCAAAACCGTATTCATAAGTTCACTTATTGGACAGGTGCTGGCTTTCGATGGAAAAGTGGCTGTTACGAGCTGATGACCATCTGGTTCACAAGAATTAATGTGAATAATAGATCACTGCTTTTAGTTGAGCAAAAAGTTTGCTTTTACAAACAAAATAGTAAAGTTTATCTAAAAATAGAAAAAGATATGGTAAGATGTAATTTGATGAGTTGAAATGATTTACTTAAAGAAATGGTAAAATTTATTAAAAAATAGAAAAAAATATTTTAAGATAAGATTGTTAGAAGGGTTAGATCAACTTTGTCATTGTTATCTAAAAATAGAGAAAATTATGAAAAATTTGTCAAAGATAGAAAAAGAGATTTTATGATTAAATTTGGTGATTTTGAATGATATGATTAAATTTCTTTTGTATTAGGATCTCAAAATAGATTATTATGTACAAAAAATTGTGAATGAAACAAAAATTATTTACCTATAAATTTTTTACTAATTTCACTCGTGCAAAAATGCATGCCTCCTAATTTAATCAAATGGTTTGGATGATAGTTCACACTAATTTGTTATGAACCAGTTCATAAGGGAATTTATACTTACACAGGTCTTTCTTCATTATACATGGGATTCAAATTCCTTTTTACCATTCCCGTTTTACCCTCCTGTCTTGTTTTTATTAGACTTTAATTAAAATAGGTTTAAACTCGATCAAGTCTAACATGATTTTATTTGATTTTTTAGACACTTTAAATACAAACCCAAAAAACTCTAATCATATCATGTCAATCCTGTTTAATCTAATCTTAACAGATTTTAAAAATTAATTTTCCACCAAATGGTATCTGCTTATGCTGTCTCAAATCTCCTAACTCCACATCGCGAAGAAAATGCACAAATACAAGCAGCAAGAATACTAAAAACAAGCACTTTTCTTTATCTACATTCCAAATATTGACAAAAATAAGTGGTACCCAAATCATGTTTTTAAAAAAAAACTAAATAAAAAAGAGGCCATTTCCTTCTAAAAACCATCACAGCCCCTTTCTCTTTCACTCCTCTTTTTCTGTCAACAGCACAAGCTTCAATCTTCAAACTACTTCCAAATCAATATAGAATAAAGGGGAAAAAATTTGGCCGCCGTAGATATCTGACTTTTTAAAAAGTTGAAAGAAATTACTCTTTTTCCCCTTCATGTTTTAGAAAAAATAATTCCTCCGTATCATTTGAACTAACCTTGAGGTGTAAATTGTATCATTCGAACGAACTCTATGTGGATTGTAGAGTAAGATTTTTAAACGAGGCCGTTTCTTGACCGATTTTTAGAAACAAGGTATCAAAATTTATCTAATCTGAATTTTATGAACTTCAAGATTGATTTTAAGTGAAAAAGGATATATTTTTTTGCTTAAAAAATTATACCCAAAGAATTAAAGAAAAATGACATTTCCTCTTAAATCTTTGGGTACGATTTTTGAAGCCCAAAACTATACTATTTTCACTTAAAATCAATCTCTAAGTTCATAAAATTCAGAATAGGTGAATTTTGATACCTTGTTTGTAGAAATAGGTCGAAGAAACTGCCTCTTTTGAAAATTCGAGCCAAACGCGCAAAGGTTACAGTTGGCAGGGAGGTGGTTTTTTGACCTATTTTTACAAACAAGGTATCAAAATTCATCTATTTTGAATTTTATGAACTCCGTGACTAATTTTAAGTGAAAATGGTATAGTTTTAGGCTTCAAAAATTGTACCCAAATAATTAAGAGGAAAGACTATTTTTCTTTAATTCTTTGGGTACAATTTTTTAAGCAAAAAACTATACCCTTTTCATTTAAAATCAGCATCGGAGTTCATAAAATTCAGATTATATGAATTTTGATACATTGTTTGTAAAAATCGATCGAAAGACAACCTCGTTTGAAAATCCCACTCCGAATCCACTTAGAGTTCGTTCGAAGGATACAATTTACACTACTTCTAACAAACCAAAAATGTTCTGCCCTCCGTTCGAATGATGCGGAGGAATCATTTTTTCACTCGATTTTTTGAAATTGGATGTATAGAAAAAGAAAAGTCAGGTGTCTATATGGCCGGCGAAAAAATTAAGATATAGTTTATTCGTATTAAAATTTTAATTTTGAAGGGTCTATTACTTTACGAAACATATTTTAATAAAAATATGCTCACACTAAATTTTTAAAAAAAATTCTGATATCTTGTGTATTTTTTCAGAACTTTTTTTTGAAAGGAGAGTAAAATCACACTGATGCCGCAAATACGAAACAGGGTACCCTTGTGACATATGCAATGGTTTAATCTCATTGTAATTAAAATGTGAGACATGTAGAATCGGATAATGAAAGGATCATATTGTATGATTATGCAACGAGTTGACGATCCTGTGGATATTCTTAGTGTAAGAATTCTGAAGAATTATTTTTTAAACAACAAACAAATTACAATCTATTAAACATAAGTAATTGTGCAAAATATATGAGATTTATATATTTGAAGAGACTTGATGTGAGGCATTTATTTTTAATAATTTGAGGCAATTTTGAGTGCTAAAAAATAATGTCAATCTGTTGATTTAGATAAAAAGTTTATAAAATTTAAATGATAGTGGATATTAATATTATCGAGAGTATATGATAATTACTCTTATTATAAAAATTATTATTAATAAATTCATATTTAACACATAAATGGCCTATTCTGCAATGAAGGTCACCTTTGGGATAAAGGTTTTTTTTTTTTTTTTAATTTACGTGTGAGAAATCGTAGAAAGCGCAGACCTCCCGCTTTCTAAAACTGAAGATTACCAGTTGAGTACACCCATGTGAACAACTTTAGGACAAGTTAGTCTTTCAAAGGGTTCATACATTCTCTATTGTTATTATTAATATACCTTTAGAACACTTAATTAAATAATTTTCTATTAAATCTAATAAAAATTAGAAAAATTGGATGATCAAATGGACTTTAAATCTTTAAATTATTCATTCATCCAGCTAATCAAATAATCAAAAGCAATGGCTCACAGACAACAGCCAGTAAATGTAGTTGAACAAGTGATAAAAGATGACTAATAACATGAATACCCATCCATTATCTACAAGAAAAATTCTATATAAAATCATAAATTCATAATGAACTTAGCCCAATCTATATGTTTTTATAAAAACAGTATTTACATTTAGCCAAGCTATTATTAAATGTGGGGTGGGGCCCACAGGAATTCCATTGTATACACTGGAAAGAAAGGACTCAATTAAACTTTAGTAAAGAGAAGGATGAGAAAATCTTTTCCTGATTTTCGCTACTGTTGGCCAGAAATCGTAAAAACCGGTGCGAACGGCTGATCTGATGGTTCGTTTCGGGCACCGACGCAATCAAACGGCGTTAACGGAAGGAAACCTGCCCTTGGAACTCCCTGTCTGCTCTCCATCAACCTTTTCAGGCGACTCGACGGGAACCGTCTTTGACCTGGCCAAACGGTCAAACCACCCACGGCTGCTCCCGTCCTCGTACGTTCTCCCTCCGCGGCTGCTGCCCTCCCCTCCGCTCCTGTACCCCCTCCGCCCGCGGCTGCTTCCGCCGGAAACCGGCCCATCATTCCTCGGAAAGGGGACCCAGCTGCTTGTTCGCTGCAGGCTGCCATTCATGATCTCCTTCATCACGTCATCGGGCAGCCGAAGCGTGAACCTGTCCAACCTATCCCCAACTTTCCCCAGCGAGTGTCCTGTCGAGTGCGATCTCGGGAACCACCGCGAGCGCTTAGAGGATCTCGACAACCGCGGAGTGAGCGGCGTCTGGGCCGGGTTCACGCCGTCCGTGGCTATCGGCCCATCTTCGATTGGGATAGAGGTGTGGAGGGGCTGTTCGGCTTTTGGATTTTGTCCCTCCCGGGCCGAGTGGGGCCTCAGATCACAGAGGCAACATGGATCTGGGCTCTCGGGATTGGGGTCGGCGAGATTGGAACGGCAGAGGGGGCACGTAGTGTGCGAGGAGAGCCAGGCATCTATACACTCAGGGTGGAACACGTGGCAGCACCTTGGGATGACGCGCAGCACCTCCTGATCTTCAAACTCGTTCAAGCACACGGCGCATTCCAGCACAGCCTTCACCAGACTCAGCCGCTTGACAAACGAGTACTCCACGGTGGGGAAGGTGTCGATAAGGCCCCGGTCCAGGCCGCTCGGGCCCGTCGGTCCAGGAAGTAAGCCGGTGGGACCGATGGGAGGTTGGTCGGCGCACTGGCGTACGTAGATGGAGAAGAAGCACATGAACAAGAAACAGCAGACGAAGAAGGCGATGATGAATGCCATGCCCGGGTTTAACCTGTGTCGGCTGCTGCCAGGCCCATATTCAGGCGCTGGGCCGCTGCTGTTGGATGACAGCTGGGCCCATCCGAGCGGGGCCTGCAGCTGCAGAATGAGGAGCAGGAGCACCAGCAGCCCCACAGGCAGACGACGGATTGGACGGCTATGATTGATCGACACCATCTACTTGTGTCAATTCGATGTTTGAAACGGCGACTCGAGTTTTTACCTGCATAAAAATCTGTATAAAAATAATTAGAAAGAGAGTGTGTGAGTATATGGAAAGAAGAACAAAAGGAAATTTTAATTTCTAAATTAAAAATAATTGATTTCTGAACGTCAAATTTATTTAACACATTATTTTTTTCTCTTTACAAAAATGTCATTTCTCTTTTCTTCCAATTCGTCGTCGAGAGTCTAGAAGAGAAAATTATTAAAAAGAAAGTTATTATTAAAATTTATGATTAATATTGTTTTATATTAAATCCGAGTTATGGTATATAAGTAGAGAATAGGAAAGATAAGATCGGAGTGAATTTTCAAGTTCAATTTATTATTTGAAATTTTCTGATTTTAACTTTTAGATGTTTTATTAATATAATTTGTAATTGAAAATAAAAAATAACTTATTTAATTAAGATACACTCAAGAATTTTATTGAAAGGTGATTTGCTGTAAGTTTCATAAAACTTTAAAATTTTAGAGATTAAAATTAACAGCAAATTAAATTAATCAAAATTTAAGTGTTTCATACGCAAACCTTAAATTAAACTCATTACCTAATCACAACTTACAGTCAGGTTTTTTTTTGCCAAAGTATCAATTTAATAAATTTTGGCCAATTTCTTCAAAAATAAACAAGAAAATTTATCTCGCTCAAAATGTGAATTCAGATCAATCATATGGAGCAAAATGAGGTGAGGCCCACGTTGTATTAAAAAGGTTCAAGAATTAATTAAATAATTGAAGTCATCAATTTTTGAGAATTAAAAGTAAAATTTGATTAATTCAATTAAAATATTATTTTTATTAGATCTCTATCCAAATATAGACTTATCTAATATAGGTAGTATTTTAGATCCTAACTTTATTATCCATTTATCCATTGGCAGATATTCTAAAAACGTTGGCAAATCCTACTAGCTGATACAATGTATAATTAGTTTTATGTTCTCAATTTTCAAGACATGATTTAAATTATTTGAAAAAAAATTACTTTTTTAAATTTAATACCAATGTAAAATTCCTACATATCAGTTCACTATCCTTAAAGCTCCAACCCAATCTCCCATTTTCTAAGAGGGCCTTACTTTTCATTAAATTCTTTTTGCATGGTAAAACCTAATAAGATGGTTTAGGATAACGCCTAGTCAGATGGTTCTTAATGACTGGAAAATGTCTATCGAAATTTAATCATAATTCTTAGCATCTAATCATAAAAAAAAACAGTAAAGAAATCTAATTTAAGTGTATAAACTAAATTAGAATTTAATTTACAATTAAGATTTTATTCTCCTTACCTGACGACTTAAGATTGCTCAAGTCCAAAAGGAAGAAGGCAGTGAGTCGGGCCGTGAGTCAAGCAATCGAGTGACACAGAGACGCAGAGAAGAAGGCATCCGAATCAGTAGATCTGAATCAGATCTAAAGTTGCAACCGATAGACTCGAAGATTATCAGAATGGTAGCAGTAGGAGAAACGGGATTAGTGATCTGAGGTCGCTGCTTCAGTCGCTGCGGTGGAAATGGAGAGGGGTTTGATGGGAAAGAAGAGATCTGTAGGCTTTCCCGACTCTGAAGAGGGAGAGAAAACGAGAGATACAGAGAGGAAAACGGGTGGATGAGAGAGAAGGGATCGGAGCAATGAGAAGGGGAAGAGGGAAATCGGAAGTTTCTTGTTGAGAAACGAAAGGTCAAAAAAGGAAAGTGACAGTAAAAAAAAAACAAAGTGGAACAGAGTGAGTCACTGAGTCGGGAAAGGTGAATCAGGCAAGGGAAAGGGCCGATCGTTTCGGAGGCCGAGGGTGAGGCATTGAGCGAGCGAGTGGAAATGTGGAATTTGGCTGAGTTAATTTTATTTATTTATGTAATTATTAACAACATATCTAAGTTAATCGTTAATTAATACAATCTTAAGTTTAAAAATTTATTTGTAAAAGGAGAGATATTTAACTGGGTTAATCCTCAAAATTTATTGTTTAATTGATTTGGAAATTCTTAAATTACATTTAAGTTTGATTAAAAATCGGAAACTATTATCTGAAATAATTAAAAATCTAAGATTAAGAATTTCATTTTATTCTAATTATGTAAGTTTTAATATTTTAAATCAATTTTTAATTAAAAACTTTTAGATCATTTTGGATTCAATAAAAAAACCTAGTCATTTCAGTTCTTACTAAGAGATGGCAATAGTTTCGGTCATGTTTACTCAAATTTGAGTTGAGTTGGTTGACTATTTTTAATAATAGATTTTTTTTGTCTATTGTGAACTGAATTTCTATATAAAAATTTAAAAAATTAGACAAATAATTTTCTCAAAATGTTTACATAATTAGAATCGAATTAAATTGAATTAAATAAAATTTAGGTCAAGTTAGTACTTAAATTTTTGGACAGGGAGTGGTAAAGTAAAAATAAATTGTTATTAAAAATAGTCAACTTGAACTAAACTTGACCCAACCTAACTAATTGCTACGCCTAGTATCAATGATATGTTTATCAACCGTTGATATTTTTAAAACCCCTACTATGAAAGGATATTAAGGTAAAAAAATATATAGTAAGTAAGAATTGGAATCCAAAATTTACCTACATTACATAATTCGATAATTAAATATAGTTCTAACAAAAAGAACACCTAAATTAGATCAATCAATTCGTATTTTTAAGCTCTTAAAAATTAATGACCGTAAATTATTTAATAATCCTTGCACTTTTCAATCCAACATGACCCCATCTTGACTTCATGTAATGAGCTCAGTTTATAGTTCAACCTAGAAAATTTTTAATTGTTTTTGAAAATTTCAGTCAAAATTTGTTAAATCTACATATTTACTAAATAATTTATCTGAAATTTATAACTGAGGTAACAGATTTAGTAGTAAGATATATATGTATGAAAATGAGGTTCAACAAAAATAAACACATTTTTTTAAACACCTTAAGTTTTCATTACTTTAAATTATATTTTAAAATTGAATCTTTAATAATTTGAAAAATATGTAAAAGAAACAACAAATCAACTTAAATAAAAAGTTTTGGGTGTTTCTTATTTGACTAAATCAAGCTTTGTTTTCTAAATTTTATAGACTATTTAACAAAATTTAAAATCTAAATCAAAAGTTTAAAATCATGAATTAAAATTAAAATTCATTCACATTATATATATATATATATATATATATATATATATATATATATATATATATATATATATATATATATATTCCCATTATTATTAAATAGTATTAATCATAAATATTGATAATTTTTTTACTAATAATGACTTTCTCTTCAATGTAGTATACTAATTTTCCTTTCTCTAAAAGACCGGAGAGAGGACAATGCATACCCTTGCTTCACCAGTATGGCAGTATAGAGGAAGTACTGTAAATTAATTAATAAATTAAAATTTTATTTCATTAAATATTACTAGTTATCTAATTCAATGATATAATTACTGATCACTAAATTTAGTTAAACACAAAAGGTTACCAGTTTACTGATAAACTTAGAATTTCAGTTGATTGACCAAATACATTTAAATTTCAATTAATGTAAAAAGAATTTCTATATGGATCCACTTGTAGGCTTAATTTTATATGGAGTTCAAAATCCTTCCATTATAAGCTCCCGGTTTTCTCCTTTTTCATTTTAAAGTGAGCCCCACTTAAAATTTCTAGCAAATAGTTTTGAGTACTAGGATGGTCAGTTCTTAACTTGGCCCGTATAAGTCGATCCAAAAAGTCAATAAGTTTGGGTTATATATTTGTAAATTTTGAGTTGAGTTGAATTAAGAAAAAAGAAACTCGTATGAAATTTGAGTCGGATTGGATTGAGAAATTTTAAATCAACTTGATCTGACCCGACGTAATTTGACTCGACTTGAGTGCACCAAAATATAAAACAATACTTGGACTGAATTGGATCAGAAATTCAAGTTGAGTTGGATTGAGTAATTTAGATCGTAAATTAGAGTTGGTTTGGGACATGTTCAATGAATTTTGATATGAGTTGAATTGTGTTTATTAAAATTTGATTTAACCCAACTCGAGTTTCACCGACTATATGAGGGTGAAGTTCGACTCTACAAGTTTTAACTTCTGAGAACTAGTTTGGATAATAATTTTACCAAGTTGACCTACTCAATAATTGGTTAACAAGTAGGTGGTTAAATGAGTTTGGATTAGATATATATTGTTGCAAATCGACAGGGTCAGCTCTGAGATTTCAGGGGCCCTAGGCGAGGTTTTAAGATGGGGCCTTTATATACTCACAAAAAATAAAATCATACAATTTCTTTTACAATGTGTGAAACTAAATAAAATATCATAATCAAATTTATAATAAAGTATTATTTAAAATTTATTCTTATTTTGAGATGCAAAATTACTAATTAAATTACTATATTCAAGTTTTTTTAATATTTATTTTTCAATAGATAAGATAGCTAATCCATTCAATCTTTATTATGACATTATAGACCGAAGATAAGATTTTATCAGTTTTAACTTTGAAAAACTTATTTCTATATAGGTAACTGGAACTGGTATAATCAACATCATTCTATAAACAATTCATGCATTTGGAAAACAGTAATTCATTCTTTTTATATAATTTGGCAAGTTCATTCTTTTGGTACTGCATCTTTTATCATATTCAAGTGTGACACTAATGCAAATTCTCATTTGAAACGAAGATATTATTATTATTTTAATTTTTCAATTTTTCTGTATTTTTCAAAAAATTAAAAATAAAAAATAAAAAATTATCTTAATTATAATGATTTATACTTGTATATTACTTCTAATAAAATCTACATTGATCAAATGAATAAAGCTATGTTTTTTCTTCTCTTCAAATTTTAAAAGCTTTAAATTATTTTTAATTCAAAATTATCAACTCAATATAGATTTCTCTTTCTCTTTATTTTAATGATAGATATATTTTAAAAGATTCTTTATTAATTAAAATTATTTTATTATTATTATTATTAAACTCAATAAAATGAGGATTATAATAATAATTATTATGATTGTTACTATCATTATTTTAATTTTTTAAGAAACCTACGCTTTAAATTGAGTAGAAAAATTATCAATATATAAATTTTCAATTTTGAGTGTTTTAAATTCGAAATAGTTAAAAATAGTCAAATGATTTCAAGTAGTATTAATTCAAATTATTGTTATTTTTCATTATTATTATTAAATAACTTGATAAAAATAAAAATAGTTATTAACGCAGCCCGGATTTGTATTTGTAAAAAGACAATTCTAACCGATTGGATAAGAACGAAACTTGTGCTTTAAATATACATTATTAACTATTTAACATATAGTGAATGAGTTTATGGACTTAGGGGCCCTAGGCGACCGCCTACTTTGCCTATAGCTAGGGCCGGCCCTGCAAATCGATCATTATCATCAGTCAAAACTTCATCCATCTTGAGTCGGCTCATGAAAGATAAAATTAAATAAAATTGGAAAGCTCTAAAGTTAGCAAATATAATATTAGTAAGCACTAAATAAGAAATAATCAAAATATTAGCAAGCACTAAATATATTTTAATATTTAAATAGATTCTGACAAGTGTATATGGAAATAGCACAAAATAATGTCTATATGTTGATTTAGATAAAAAGTTTATAAAATTAAATGAAAATTGGATATTAATATTACCGATAGTATATGATAATTACTCTTATCATAAAAAAATATTATTACTATGTCCTTATTTGACACTTAAGTGGCATGCTCTGCAATGAAGTTCACCTCTTGGACAACTTATGCAGTCTTTCAAAGGGTTCATACATTCTTTGTTGTTATTAATATTAGTAATTTTTTTAGAACACTTATTTAAATAATCTTCGGTCAAATTTAATAAAATCAATTTTTTTTAAAAAAAAAATTGGAATGATCAATTGGACATTAATGATATCAATACAGTTTTCCAAACTCTACAAGATAAATTATATAGATAATGCAATCTTTTCACAGGTATTTTTTTAATTTGACACGAGTTTTACTTTATTGTTCATTTTGTCGTTCGAATCGACTCGTCGAACCCTTCAATGTAAATGATTCGAAGGATTTGACTAACCGATTCAAAATATAAAATAAATAATATACTAAAACACATATCAAATTACACAAAATATATCTAGTAAAGATAGCTGCACTAAATAATAACATGATACTCATTTAATATCCACAAGAAAATTCTTTATATGACCATGTCATCATAATGAACTTGGCCCTATATGAAAAACAATAACAATATAAACCTACTATTAAATGTCAGGTGGGGCCCAAAGGGATTTCATGGGTATGCATGGAAAAATCTTTGAAAGGTAACGTAAATTAATAAAAATAAATAAATAAAATGAAGAGAAAGATGAGAGAATCTTTTCCTGATTTTCGCTACTCTGCCAAAATTTGCCAAAAAAAAAAAAACGACGCGGATGCTCGTGCCAACTGCTGCTGCACTGATGCTTCATTTCATGCACCGAGGCAATCAAACGGCGTCATAACGGAAGGAAACCTGCCCCTCGAACGGTGTATCTGCTCTCCATCAACCTTTACAGGCGAACCATCATCGAGTTGAACGGCGGGTCCCCAGGAACTCGGCGAGATTGGAACGGCAGAGGGGGCAGGTAGTGTTCGAGGAGAGCCAGGCATCTATGCACTCAGGAATGGAAGACGTGGCAGCACCTTGGGATGACACGAAGCACCTCGTGATCTTCAAACTCTTTCAAGCACACGGCGCATTCAAGCACGCCCTTCAACAGCCTCTGCCGCCTGTCAAACGAGTACTTCACGATGGGGAAGGTGTTGATAAGGCCCCGATCGAGGCTGCTCGGGCCCATCGGTCCAGGAAGTAAGCCGGTGGGGCCGCCTGGAGGTTCTACCAGGCGGAAGCAATCTCTGCAGCATAGGCAGACGACCAAGCAGATAATGACCAGGTAGTACCACGCACACTGACGAGCCTATGTCGGTGTCGTCGGCCGCTGAGCCGCCGCTATTGGATGACGGCTGGGCCCATCTGAGCGGGGCCTGCAGTTGCAGGAGGAGAAGCAGCAGCCCCACAGGCAGACGAAGGATCGGACGACAACGATGGATCGACGTCATCCACTTCTGATGTTTGAACCGGCGACTCCTCGAGTTTTTTCATGTATAAAAATTAAAGATTAGAATGAGAGAGAGTGGGTACATTCAATGCATATTATTTTGTTTCTCTTTACAAAAATGTCCAGTCGAGACTCTCTTAAGTTTTTTTTTTAATTTATTTATAGAAAATTGTAGATACCAGCGTAAAATTTTCATGGATGAGTTTACTATCCTTAAAACACATCAAAATTAAGCCATAGAATCTCAAACCTCCAACTTCCAACTACACTAGGTTGGTCTCTTAAGTTTTGATTCCTTTACATTATTATTTTAAAATTTTATAATTTAAAATATGAAAAACAACAATAATCACCTTAAATAAAAAGTTTTGGCTGTTTCTTATTTGACTAAATTTAAAATCATAAATTATAAGTTTAAATTTTTGAATTAAAATTTAAAATGAAAACCTGGTATTCATTCTATTATTGTGTCAACATATTCATAGAGGATTCTGATTACACGATAAGATATCCTAACAATATGATAGACACTATAGTATACATATGGTTTACAAGACTAACTCAACTACATTACCTAATCCAAAGTAAGTCTAACCTATGAAGACTCTTTACTTATTAAGAGCCGTGATGCATCAGATCATTTGGCTCACCCAATGATTTGGTCTCTAAATGCAACTCACATGTTCAAACTAGGGCTGAAATTGGACGGGTCGGACCAAGTTTTAATTAATTCAGTATAATTTATATAAAAAATTATTGAACTTAAATCTGATCTCACCTAACTTGAATTGTTGAATATAATTTCTCAACTCAACTTGATCCGAGTTTCTTTGACTTGAGTGTTGACCGAACCCAACCAGAAATGGACCGGTAAACAGATCCATTTTTAGCCCAATTTTTATTAATTAAAAATTATCAAATATGGCTCATCTTGCCATGAACGTGCCCAATTTTCCAACCTTGTCACTTTTCCTTCGACATTAAGGGAAATCTTGGTAAAAATAAAAAACTAAAATCAGAAAATAGATATAATATAATGAGATTTGTGCTTATAATTTTAATTTAAATGTTTTTTTTTCCTTGTTAATGTTATGCTTTACTAAAACGAATTCCTCACTACCATTGATATATTGTGGTTCAAAAACCCTAAAGGAAAGAGGCTCCATCTAATCCTAAGTGGCAACAAGCAATGGAGGAGATGTTAGCCTTAGACAGCAGCAAAAAGGGAAAGAAACTCAAGCATGGGAGTTAGTTTCTTTACTAAAAGAGAAGAAATGTCAAACGCTGAAGCGAGAGAACTGGCTGAAAGCCGGAGAGAACTTACAGAGAGCCGGAGAGAACTCAGAGGAGACGGAGAGGCACCGGGTCGTAGGAGAGAACTCAGACGGAGGCGGAGAGAAAACTGAAAAATGTGAGGAAAGACAGGAAAAACTAAGTCATCGAAAACGTTCATAAGAGCTCACTACTTATTGGCTTTTTTGCCTTTATTGTAATCAATACTTTATTTATTTGAGTGGTTGGATATTCTCATCTACTGTGGAAGGTCTTATCTTCAAACTCTTGAAGCGCCTAACCTGATCTATGGTGCTTGTGAGTAGTATCATGGATCCAGGCTTTTACCTATGACCACTAGAAAGTGGGATCGGCAGATTTTCACGTATTAAAAAAGTCCTTAATTTTATTTTTCTTTTTTATATCTCAATAATGATTAGATGATTTTTTATTTAGGACGTTAATCCAATAACGAGGTTGTACCAAATGAGATTTTATATAAGTTGAACCTAAAACTAAAGAAGAGAACAACTTCTTAATGATTTGAATTCATTATTATATGGCCTTACCTGTCGTGTACACTCATGCTAACAACCGGCTCGGATGTTTCTTAATTTAGGCCCAAAATCAGAGCTCGTCATGAGGCTCAACACAGTGAAAGAGGCCATATCATTAAGCACATGCACTAATGGGCTAGCCTTTGTGTAAGTAAGGGTATAAATCTCAGCTGATACTGTGCATATCAGCCGAGATATCTCGGGATTTTGAAGACCGAGATATCTCAGCTGATACATTAAAAAAAAATATTTTTATTTTTTAAAAATGATTTTTTTTAAAAAAAAAACCACCAAGATTTTTAAAAAAAATTGAGGAGAGAGAAAAATCTCCGCCGAGGTATCCGTCTTGGCAATATTTGGACCCCTGGTGTACAACCTTTAAAGGCCCGAGAAGGAATCTGGACTTTTGCCTGACCACCATAAGATTTTAGATGTACTTTAGATTTGCAAACTGGAGTAAGCCCAAAACTTACATTCTTTAACTTAATAACTTAATTAAGTTCTATGGGCCTAAAGTGGATTACTTGTGTAGGAAACTACTCTGGGCTCAACAAGCCCTTAATGTTGGATGTAAGAAATAGCTAATTTAGCAAACAAAATGGCTACTTATATTTTATTCAAGTCATTATTTTTCAGCCAACTCCTATTTTGATCTCCTCGAACCCATCCATAACTTAGTACAATTTTAAAACCTCAAATCATTTTTACTTATAGATGAACTTGAGGAGGTCAAAATAACAGTTGGATAGAAAAATATGACTCAAATAAAATTTGTAGTTATTTCATCGTCTTAAATGCTGATACAAAGTTACTAACATTAATTTATTTCACAGCCTCATGTTTCTCTTACAGAAATATTACGAAGGATTCTAGTGAAACACCATGGCAAGGTCATTTTATTTATATATTTTTGAATTTACATGTGGAAAATCACGGGATATCCAACATAAAATCCTCACGGATGAGCCCACTACCCTTAGGGTATACCATGGTTAGACTATGGGGACTCGAACTTGTAACCTCCCACTTTTTGAGAGGGGAGGCAACAAGTTCAACTAGATCTATGTGGGTTAAAAGAAGAGTTTAATAAAAATATCGATTTCAAGCTAGTTATATTTGGTCGGCTTATATGATTTCATTGGAAGCAATGCCATAAATATTGATTTCAAGCTATAATCAGCTAATGATATTCTTGAGATATTTTCAAATTTTGAATACCGTCAGAAATCTCATAAAAATATAATATTTAAAAAATAATAAAAATATGATAAATAGATATATAAATGAAAATATACTTAAATAACCACTAGAAAATTAAAAGAATGAGAGATTTAAGTCGTATCAAAGAGTTTACAAGTATTACAAATGATGAGAAACACAAAAAAAAAAAAGCTGATAATGTCGTAATATATTGCATTATTATTTTTATGTTGTGATATTATTGTCATGAAAAGAAAACTGTTGATAGAAACAAGAGTATCTCGATAACTAAATGATAATAACAATAGATTGTATTTTTCGGTAAAAATATTAAATATGAGAGAGAGAAATAAAAATACAAAGTATTTATTACAATAATTTGAAGTACAGATCTTCCTTTGGACATCGCCTATCGGCATGACTTCTGTGACAAGCTGAATTTTAAAACACCGGCTAATATTTTTGTCTTTTTTTTAAAAAAAAAAATGTCAGCCAAAAAATTTCAAAATATTATTGAAAATCAGCCAAAAAATTTCAAAATATTATTGAATATTTTAAATTTTAATCAAATTTTTATCTAAATAATTTCTCTAGACTCAAATTGGTAACTGAGGACCTGACACACACAAGTGTTTTTTTTTGGGTGTCATCATCCATAGCTTTTTGGGCCATGTCCTGGAACAGGTGCTCTTAAAACTACTGAATAGGAAAAAAAAAAATTGATGTCTCATTTGAATGGGAAAATTTAACTTGAATAATCTTGAAGCATATGAAGACTTTTTAATTCTGCACACATCGCTAAATAATTATGGAGAGTGGTTATTGTGATTAAATGTAAATCAAATTCAAGATTCTACTTTTTAAAGTGGATGTTTTTTTTTTTTCCTGTCAACGGGTTAGACAGTCGGCATATTCCTCCATGTAAAATGTGGTTCCAAACTTCATAAATCATATGATTTCTGTGGAGAATGGGTTTCTAGCCAAAAGACTAGTTTGATAGGCAGAGATATCCACCCTAATTTTCTCCCCTCTCACTTATGTGGGACTCATTTGCACTTAACAATTCTCTTCTCAAACAAGGCTCTCCGACGGATAGAATATCGTCAACCATCCCATTTGATTATGGGATACTTGCGTCTACATGGGCTAGTTTGGGACCCTGGCTTTGATATCACTTGTTGGAACTGGACTTCCAGTCCAAAAGACCAACTGAATAAGTGAAGATATCTAATCGAATATAAATCTTTAATTTTCTTCTCCTCTGACCGATGTGAGACTCGTTCTCGTTCTGAAGCAACAATTTGGATAGGAATGTTTTGATAATTGCATGGTTGAATGGTTGGATTTAGGCAGTGCAGGTTTCTCACATTGCATCATTGTCCTTCTCTCTCCCATTCCCATGCATGTGAACGGCCGGACAGTGACAGTGGAAATGCAGCAGAGAATGAGTGGTGGTTTGGATGCAGGCTGGGCTTTCTGTGGGAAGGTTGGTGACTGGTAGCCAGACTCTAGTATCAGAGAAGGAGGTGGGCCACCAAGAGACAGGTGGGGCCAACCAGGGACGTGGACGATGAGAAGATGCTCGTCCAAACACAAAAGACAAAAGTTTAACATCAGAACCGATATTGGATACACACGTTCCGCCATCTCCTCCTCCAATCGCCATGCAAGTTTCTGTCTTTTGTTCTTTCGTGTCTTCCTTTCTGTGGAGACTGAACGTCAATGACCGGTCAAATGTGCGATGGCCGCAATTATTGGTTATTTCTCTCCTGAATCCACCGACTGATGACCCCATCCAATGAAATTACGTTCAGTTTTGAAAATTGAGAAATATATCAATATTTTTTTCTTATTTATTTTGTATTCACTTATCATCACTTAAATAATAATAAAATATACAATTGTCGTACTTATTTTTTTATTTATCTTTCCAAATAACTTTCTTTATTTAATTTTTTATTGATCCTTATAAACATAAATTGCATAAAGATAAACGGGTAATACAGGTGATCACTTTTCATTCAAAGTTGTCTATCCTAAGTAAATTTACACCCATCCAACAATATTTAGACTTTTGCAGAATTAGGTCATTACACTGTCAAAATATAATTTAATCTAGACCGAGGAAAGTTACATGCAATGCTTAAATCAATAATATTTCATTATTATATGGTAAATAGAAGTGGTATCTAATAATGAAATTTGATTCTACATAGTAAACTAGCAATGCCTATGAATTAACTCTTACTAGCATATTTGTATTATTATATCATTCTTATTATCATTATTAGTAAAAAAAAATATTTATTTGCATTATACTTTTTTATTTATTTCCATCGTAAATTATACATCCAATCACTCTACTTATCAATACATATTTCACAATAAAATAGTATCTTAGTAAAGAAAAATTCTTTATAAATCAGAAATTTATCTAGTACTATTTATTGAGTTCACCAACGACGTTGTGGAATATTCTTCATTATTCTAATGGAAATTATGGAGGAGTGTAGTCCTACTTAGCCAAAAGGAGCAGTGACCATAGCTTCAAACATACAATGAGACGAAAAATACTGGATATCGAGTTATGAAAACTTACAATCTGCATATAAAATATTTATAAAACTTCAAATTAAATTCAATCATTTGAGTCAAATTATTTGAATCATGGCGTTGATTAACATCATAAAGATATTATATATTGTTAAAATTTAAAAATATGTCAAAATTTACATAAAATAAAGAATCACATCAAGATCACGGCATTATGATGATAATCAGTGGAAAATAATAATTTAGAGAAAAAGAAATAAATAAAATAAAATCAATACAAGTTATAATAGTTGTGAACAAAACAAATTACTTTTAAAAATGAATCATCTTTGAAACTGATTGAAATCCAACCACATCAAATCGTATTGTTGGGTTTGGTTTTATAATGCTGCTGTAAATTGTCTCCCTGTTCTAAGCTTTGAATGAAATGGTGTTTGGTGTAATTATGCAAGCAAAATATATTTAAATTAATATGATTTCACTGTTGATTTTTGATAAATCTAAAAGTTAAAATTAAATTTTGACTCTAAATTCTGATTTTAAGATACTCTACAAACATATATTCAATATCATACAGTGTACCCACTTATAAATTATGTCATATAAAAATATTTTTTATTTATTAGAAATTTATTACTTTAGCATTTCTCGTGTAAGGTGTTTGGAGAAGTCATAAAATAATAGAAATTCTTTTGCCCCATTGTTTGGTGTGTTTGCAAGGTACTATGGTAGAATTAAAGTAGAGATTTTCTTAGAAATATTTTGTGTAATTTGATATGAGTTTATTTTATTATCTATTTTGTCGTTTGAATTAACTCGTCGAAATCTTCTAATCACTTATATTAAATGGTGAGTTCAGCGATTCAATTATAAGATCAAAATAGATAATATAGTAATATTTTTGTCGATTATTAAAAACTATCTGTGAAAGAATTACTGACATAAAATTTAATAATAAAAAAATAAAAATAAAAAGAAAGAAATAGCAAAGACTTACTCAAGGTTCATGCATTCTCTGTGTACGAGCTTCGCTGGACCAAGTACTGAACGTGTCAGATTACGTGTTCACACTTCGTTGTCGCATAATTGTCGGAATGTGAGAGTAACCATTCTCGAATGAAATTGTTTTTCTGTTTAGATGATCGGGGAAAGACAAAGTGGAATTTACAATTGAACCGGAGAGACAAAGTGGGTTTGATTGAAGTTATTTATCATCGATAAAGTGGTAATTTAAAAAAATATCAGCACAAACTCATTTATAGCCGTTTTTATGTAAAGTATTAAAATTAATACTCAAAAATAAAAATTCAATGAATCTACACGGCTTTAATGGTTTTTTTTTTTTTTATGATGAATGTATTTATATCTTACTAGATAAATCTATATAGAGTAGCTTTTTGGATGAAGTGGAAATCGAATTTAGAACTCTCAATTCTTTCTATCGACTACGGCCTCCAGCATTCATGGGTGACTTGCTCGCACTTCGGCCTTTGCGCGGCATCATCCTTCGGATTCTCTCTTTCTGACTGACAACTTTGATCTTCGCACGGCTTCATCGTCCTTCCTCCTTCAGATGAGCTCTAACCATCTGTCTGGTCTCATGCCAGTTGTTTTTTCTTTATTTCTCTATTTTCCTATTTGTCAGTGTTTTTTTTATGTATGATCATTTATTTATTTTTTTCCCTGCAAACCAAGTGTTGAGTTCAGTTTCTTTTCCTGTTCCATTGTAATCACACTATTGATGCTTTTTATCTATTATTATTAATACTTTTTATCTATTATTATTAATATATAAACCATTTAAAAAATCCTGAATTAAATTGTTAGCAATGATCTTTCATAATTTAATCGCTTCAAAAAATCTATATCATTCATTAAATGCGATAGAGCCCAATATTAATATTTCATCACATGATGCTCATAAGATGTTTCTATTCTTACAACAAAATTATGATATAATAGGATGCAATTTGCAAAAGCACGGGACAGAAAGGCACAAAACCCAACTAGGGCGAGCTCAGTATTAAGTCCTAGACAAGCCTAAAAGTTCAATTTCAAGCCAACACTTCCATTCAAACATAGACTCTTTCTAAATGTAATGGTACATCTTTTATAGGGTAGTGTTCTTTCCATGTGCATTTTATATAATGAGGTACGGGATTAAGATATTGTCCATTTTACCCTTTCACTGTCGTCTATATGAAAAAAACAGTCTCACTTAGATAAATTTCATTGAGCTGGTCAGTAATCTGACGAGCCGGTCAATGAGCTGATTGATATCACAGTGGAAGGGTCAGTGATCCGGCGAGCCGATTCTAAGTGTTCGACAAGCCAGTTCAAAGGACAAAATGAACAATAGAGTAAAATCCATATCGGATTATACAAAATACTCGTAGGAAGATCGCTACCCACTAAGAAACTAATAAAAGATTCATACTGTGTTTTTTAATGAATCAAGATGCTTCAGCTGCTATGCGGCTATGGTAACTCCTAAAAACTTCAACAATTGACAATCAATCAATTCTGTCCTGGTCACACGGCTGTGACTTGTTTAGGTGGGTGGGCCACACACGCAACAATTGTTGAGCATTAGATGAAAATCCAGTAGTACATGATTACATCATATTATGAATGTTAACCCTAATATTTGTTTGACAGTATAGGTATGACAACTGCTACAGTTTTCATAAGAATCCATCCCAGTTTAGATTAGAAGAGACGAAGAATAGACCGGCGCAGTGCATACATGAGACAGAGACACAATAAGCTGGCGTAAAATGTCTTCTACTACAGTGACTTACTTAGAATATTAAGGAAAGAGTAATCAAATGCTAATTATACTTTTTATATTAGCCTAAGTTGCCACCTATCATCTAAACCATCCACCACTCTATCAACACTAGAAAGAAAATGGGGATAAAGCCTAATGACTCTGCTTAATCAGGTCTCTAATAAGATGCCATAATTTTTATGTGATGAGTCGAGAAAAAACTTTTATCAATTTCTAATTATCCTTTTATAATTATCTAATTCATTAAATTGAAATTTTGAGAGCTAAAAAAAATATCGTTGACATATATGGGCAAAACTAGTAAGTACAAAGACCTCATGTGGAGTTCATTTTGTTATATATAAATGTCATTAAAATTTTATTTTCTTATTTAGACTTAGATTTAGTTATCTTTTATGTCCTTTTGATATATCTTTAGTGTTAAATAAATCGTAAATAAAAGCAATATCAACTGATTTATATTTTAGAGTAGCGATCTTCCCACGAATGTTTTATGTAACCTAGACACGGGATTTAGGATATTGTCTATTTTTTCCTTCCACTGTGGTATAAATCGACTTACTGACCGGCTCACTGAAATTTATTTAATTGAGACTATTTTTTTTTTAATACAGATTAAGAAATTGGATCACTGATTCTTTTTAAATGCTTTCGTACGGTAGTGAAAGAATAAAATAGATAGTATACTAAACCCTGTGTCTTGTCGCTACCCCATATTTTATTCCAAAAAACAAGGGCTGTGGTAATTTCGTAGATTTCATTTTCAGAATTTTAATAAATTTTACAATATCATATCTATTCATCCATTTTTTATCTCACACACAGGCGTACAGAAGGGGAGAAGAATCTCACCAAGTGGTAAAGGTGTTTTTACTCTTCCTTTACCATTTTCTCTGTTCTTTTAACTTTCTAGTCTTTTCTTGTTACTTATTCCCATGCATTCATTTGATGGCTAATAATAACTTTACACTTTGATTTTTAATTGACTATCACTTTAGAGATCCATCTTAAAAGTGGTAATCTCTACTAGTCCACAACATCCACCTATCACAAATATTCTACAAATTAAATAAAATGAACTAAATTTATAACATCGTTTTTTCTTTTATTTTGTAACAATTTCGATGGATATTGTCCATTTTATCCACAAAATCAACTAAAATATTGTAGATTCCAAATACAAGGTGGTTATATGATATATTTAGCCATTAGACGAAATTAGACAAGATATGAAACTATTATTTAACTGTACTTTTTATTTTCTTAAAAAAATTAAATGGATAAAATGTTTAGGAGTAATGATATGTGCACCATGAGTTTTCACTATGGTATACTACCTTTAAAAGGAAAAGACCATTTTGCCATTATTTTTGTTCTGATATTTTCCTTTTAAAGGTGGTGCACTATGATAAAAATTCATGATGTACAGATCATTATCCAATGTTTAGTGAGGCTGTTTTTAAAAATTTTAAATGGCAATCCATAATTCTATTGGGTGGCACAATTAAAGTCTGTCTATTACACCAATTATGCAATTAGTTAAGGGAGATACATTGGGATAGAGTGCCCTTTTTATGTTGAGGGTCTATTTTTACTTAAAAGGAGAAACACTATTTTCTTTTAATGAGATTGACTTAGACCCAAGATCTCTTATATCACACGCGGGTTCTTGACTTTTTTCTCACGGGTTATTTCATAAGTGCAAAATCGTTTAACATTTCATATGCTATTTAACAGATTAAGGATATTTTGAATTTTGGAGACGAGATGGTCTCCTAAACAATAATATTTGACTATATCTATTTTACCTCTGATCACAAGTGCAAAACAATTAACAATCGAATTACAAAGAAATGTTGAACCTCTATTTTTCATATTTAATTGTCATTTTTATATACATTAAAGTTGTTGTTTTGTAAGCCTTGTATTAAAAAACTCTATTGCAAGGGAAGACAAACAAGTATATTTTGAGAGAGAGAGAGAGAGAGAGAGGGGGCAAGTGTTACATTATATATGAAGAGAGAGAGAGAGAGGGGGCAAGTGTTACATTATATATGAATGGTGTTGGTGATGATGCAGAAGAAGATATAAATCTTGGGAAAGGATGTTAGTCTTTATCGTAGATGATTGCAGAGGCCTTTGAGTGTTTGGTCACATGGATTCCCCTGCAAATCTCCGACACCTGAGAGAAACTGCTTCGAAGCCCATTCTCTCTCTCTCTTATCTGTGGCTCGGGCTTTATAGTCGAATCTCTGCCTCTGTCAGCCTTTACAGAACTCCTTTTCCTTTCTCTGTTCTTCGGGTCTTACATCCAACCGTCATAATTACCAAATGAAACAAAACCTTTCTCCTCCAAACGTTCCTATCTTATTTTTAATATATTTTAGCCCTCGCATCAAAGCAGAAAACATCTCTCTCTCGTTCTCACGTGTTGAAAGCTGTAGAATTGTCTGTTTAGCGCCTTTAAAACTCTACTTTCTCTTCCAAAGAGGACGAAAAGGTGAGTTTGGTTTGTTCATTGGGTGTTCATGCGAGTTTCTTCAACTGGGCTGTGTTAGAAAACAGAGCTCTTAGCCTCCTTTTTCTACATTCGGATGATAGAAGTGATAGAAGAAGTCAGCAGAAGAGATGGCACTAGAAGCTGTGGTTTATCCACAAGATCTATTTAGTTATGGCTGCAAGGATTTGTATTCTTTGGCAGCTGCTTTGAGCTGCGATGTCAAAGCGGAAGAGGTGAAAGACGGTGTGGTAGAACGCGAGATGATTTTCCCTACCAGCAAAAACCATGATCAACCTGTTAAGAATGGGAACCGGATTCCTCACCAGAGCCTTACACCCCAGACGGTTTCTTTACGGGAAATTTTCCGACAACAGAGACTGCAGTGGCCGGCGGACGAAGGAAGAGACGACGGTCGAAGAGCTGCAAGAACAAGGAAGAAGTAGAAAACCAGAGGATGACCCATATTGCAGTGGAACGCAACCGCCGGAAGCAGATGAACGAGTATCTAGCAGTGCTCAGATCTTTGATGCCTCCATCATACGTACAAAGGGTCTCTCTCTCTTTCTTTGTTATGCTCACATGGCTTTCACCTAAAAACTAATTTAATAGGTGGAGTGACTCAATTTCATATCACTCTTTATTTTTCCATCACAACTGATGTGTAACTCTAGTTCGTACTCCAACAATTGCCCCCTTTAAAGATGTTCTCTGAGATAAAACATCGCCAACCATTTGATTCAACTAAAAAATCACATGTTACCATTGCTAGAACTGGCTTCCAGCCCAAAAGACTAGTCTAGTTGGTGGGGTGACTCAATTCCATATAAATTGTTACTTTTTTCCCTCACAATTGATATGGGACTCTCTTTGTACTCCAATACTCAGGTGTATAGCAGTCTGCATTCTAATTCACTCTTTTGCCTAGTGAATCACCTTCATTGCTAAAGTTAAAGATACCATTACCAAATTTCTACCTAGATGACAATCTCTGTCATTGAATAAAAAGTAGCAAAAAGAAACAGAGGACAATCTTTGTCATTGAGAACCAGTGGAGTGACAAATTATTGCATTTTAAAGCTTTCTAACTGATCTGTGCATGATTTTTTGCGTGCAACGTTGCACATAGAATCTCTTGTCATGAGCATAAGAGTTTTGCAATCTTCATCTCAGCAGTTCATAATATATTATGGGTTGCATTCCCTATATTTGGGGTTTTTTTTTTTTTTCATTTTGTTTCTTAACAGTGTTGAGTCTTCCCCTTTCTTGAAATGAAGGCAGAGAATATTTGTACTCGTTCTTGAATGAATAGAAATCCCTGCTTCAAATAGGAAAATTTTCTTAGAAAGTCTCTAGACACATGCATTTTCTATTCAAGGATTCTCTAAGGTTTGGCTTTGTTACAACAATTTTCATGAGTTGGCTTTATCTATTTGTCTTCTGTTTAATGTATTGGGTATCTCAGGGTGACCAAGCATCAATCATTGGAGGCGCTATAAACTTCGTTAAGGAGCTCGAACAACTTCTTCAGTCTTTGGAAGCTCAGAAGAGAATAACCCAACAAACAGATGCTTCTTTCTCCTCTCCCTTTGCCAATTTCTTCTCCTTCCCCCAGTACTCTTCCTGCTCAACCAACTACAATTCCACCGGTGAGGCAATGGCAGAGAACAGGTCGGCGGTAGCAGATATTGAAGTGAACATGGTTGAAGGCCATGCCAATCTCAAAGTACTAACTAAGAGGCGACCGAAACAGCTCTTGAAGATGGTATCTGGATTTCAAAGTCTTCAACTCACAATCCTCCACCTCAATGTGACAACCATTGATCAAATGGTCCTCTACTCTTTCAGTTCAAAGGTTGAGAGACTTCAAGTTATTTCTTACTCTGTTTCTTGTTCTGTATGAATGACCCATTGACCAGATTATTTCAAACTTTGTAGGTTGAGGAAAACTGCAAGCTTACTTCAGTTGATGAGATTGCAACGGCAGTTTATCAATTGGTAGGGAGGATTCAAAAGGAGTCCAATTTGAACTGAACAAAATACCCATGTAATTCACCCACCTCTTCCTGAAACCTCAATTTGTAGTTTCCTTGCTTCTCTTTCATGCTTTATTTCAGAGCTTTGTGTACATGAAATGATTTTATGCAACGAGTATTTGGCACCCATTCATGTGGCTAGATGTATGTGTCTTGGGCCAAAATTACAGTCTCTACAAGTGTTTTTTTTTGAAGTAGGAATTTTATGGCCTGTGTTAAAGAGTAGTTCAACTTCTTGGTGCATGAGATAATCAGTCTGAGTGAATGACTAATCTTATAAACTTGGGCCTGTCCCCCTTTGATCATTAGTTCACTAGTTGGGAAGATATCTAGAGAGCATTTTAGATTCAACTCTGCCAATGAGCACATGATCTTCCCTTAAAACCCATGAGTAGAATTGACTATTGAAAATCGGCTTTTAAAGAAAGAAAACCTGTGTGCTTATAAATTCCAAGACCCCTAAGGCACACGGATGATGTGAGATATACTAACACTCCCCTCAATGCCAAATGGTTAGAGATACTCAGCTCTCTCCTCCATCCAAAGCTGAAGATACAATATCGACCCATCCCTATAGTACCTCTGCTCTAATACCATGTTAAAACTATGGGTAGAACTCACTCTTGAAAATCAGACTTATAAAGAGAGGAAATCCAGTGAGCTTATAACTCCAACATGACACTAGTATCTCCATACTTGAAAGATACCTAAATCACAAGATTTTCATTTTACACATTCAGTTCATCAAATATGTTGAAATATTGTCAATCTTTAACTCGTGCCATTGGAAGATTTTCACTTCTACATCCTTGAATATACAAGAATCCCCAAAACCTACAATCTACAAAATATAATTTCAGCTTTTTTTTTTTAAAATTTAAAATACCATCACCAAGCCCCTATAGGTTATTGTATTTATAGTGTTCCAAACCTTTCTAATGGAGGCAAGAATAAATTACATGAATCAATTACATTCCCTTGATTAGGGATAGAAAATATTCCAAAGAGGAAGGTCAATAGTCTGAGTTGGCATGTGTGCTAATACTTCTCCGCAAACTCGACGGTGGTAAGTAGACGAGTTTGGAACTAAGTACAGAAAACTGATGTTTGAGAAGGTCCTTAGTAAAAATATCAGCCAATTGATCTTTAGAGGACACAAATTGGATGTGATGAGAGCCGGCAGCAACTGTCTTATGTAGCACTCAAAGCGAGAGTGGATTCTTTTGTCCAGTAGGAGGAGAGATGGAGGAGAAGAAATCGCATTTGCACGAGGGTCTATAATTTTTTAATTACAGGAAATAAATATTGATAAGTTGATAGAAAATGTGAATCCAAATCATGATTCCAAATGCGACAACAAGAACCGGATATGATTAAAAAAATGCAAAATCACTCCAGATTGGAAAAAAAAATGGCAATATGCTAAAGATGTACGATGTCCCCTTGTCATTTCCTGGTGAAAAGGAGATTTAAGCATGTGGGCGTCTAAAGAGGTCCTGATGGGACCCATTAACAGGAGAAAGGTTTTGCAAGGAAGATCAATCATGAGATTGAGATTTTGTAAAGGAGATAAAGGTTAAACCTTGCCCCTTCATATAGGCTATGAACCAACAATTCTATGCCTACATCATAGAGAGGGGTCTTAAGGAATATAATTGTAGATGAAAGAGCTTTGGGCTGAACTTTTAAAAATAGATTTTGAAAGTTTTGAATTTGATTGTTTTAGATTTATTGGACATAAACACATACAAGATTTACAGATGATTTTGTATATATATAAGATTAACCTCACTTTAATATGCGACAAAGATATCTTTATTATCAAAAGATTAGAACAGATAATTTTATCAATAATACTAAGATTTTGATTCATATACTATTTGACCCAAAAGCTCAAGAAACGGAATTTGTAACCATGAACTCAGCCCTAATTTCATATGTTTTAATCGTAGCAAGTATGAACTTTTACCGAGGGGAAGCCTGAGCCCAGTTTGAGCCCGACAAAGCCCCATCAGTTTGATTAAGGCCAACGCCAAATATGAGTCCAAAAGCAAGTATTTTTCTTGATATATTTGGCTATGAATAATGAATTTAATTATTATCTAATTATTAAATTATAAAATAACCTTTAAGTAGGAGGTCGCAAGTTCGAGCCTCCATGACCTAGGTGTGCTCTAAGAGTAGTGGGCTCATCCGTATAGATTTTACACTGGTTATTCCACAGTTTCTCACACATAAATTAAAAAAAAAAAGTGTGTATTAGATAATGAGTTCAAATCTTGTATAACTTTTTCCATTTTTATATTTTTAGTGAAATAGTGAAAATCAAAGTGGACATATTGAAAAATAACTTAATGTCTTACACGTACACCAAATATCATCCCAAAGCATAAATTGAAGTCATATGATTTTAGTAGTCAAAGCCAACACAAAGTCAGGGTGAAAAAATCGACTCGGCTGATATGATTCTCTCTTCTGTTTTTTTTTTTTTTTAAATATTAGTATTATTTTATTATTTTATTTTTCTAAATTAAAAAATATTAAAAAAACCCGAAAAAGAATTTTTTTTTTTAAAAAATTGAAAATGTAAATATTGGCAGATATCAGCTGATATTTTTACCCGTGCCCATCACCGTTTTGATTTTTTTTTTTAAATACCGATATTAATCATATCGGCCGATATCAGACCGATATAATTCCGCGAGATATCGGCCATATCGGCCGATATGATTACTGTATGGCCGATACAATATGTATCGGCCGTTTTTATTCGACTCTTTAATACAGAATGATATCGGCCAATACGTTTTGTATCGGCCGATATCTGTATCCCTGACTAAAGTAGCTTTCATAAGAATTTTGGTTGAAATTTAATATACATCTAGAAAATTTAGCTAGATTTCAATTTAACTGGTTAGATTTTTATAATTCTTAAAAAAACTAATAAAAATAAAAATGGACCTAGTGTATTGTGCAACCTCATATACATATTTTGGTATATATGGGATTGGCTGAGGTTCTGTCTAGTTCCGGTCAACCCATACTACCCTTTTTTATTTTATTTTTTCAAATTCACTTAATTTATTTTTAAAATAAAAATTAGCAAAATCTGGGCCATAATAAATCAATCCTCCTGGACCCCATCAAAACTTAAGATTTGCACAAACCATCCCTTCCCTACCCTCACATGCAAGCCATTGTGCAAAATGCTAAAACTTCCAAAACAGAATTGGAATTTCCTATTTATAATGAGGGAAACGGAAAAATGAAGACTACTTTTACTTGTTTCAAGAATATTTTGGTTCAATTTGAGTCTGAAATTTCAGATTAATCTTGAACAAGTTTAAATTTCAACACCTTAATAGATTTAGGCATTTAGTTGTTCCCTTTCACATCGAATGGTTTGTTGGTCTGTCAATTCCAAAATATTTCTAAAAGATAATGAAGAAACCTTAACTCCTGTTTTAGTTGTTGGAGATGACAATCCAACCACACACTTTTTTGTTCTAAATTCTCTACAGGAAACTCTATTTGTTGGGAGTGGGGACATTGATATCAGTTTTAAATAACCATATGCTATATGCCGTGTGGATTTTATTCTAGATATCTTATTTTTGTGGTGATTAATATACATTAAACACCAAATTGAAAGAGAAGCTTACGAAGGTGTGCGCTACTTGTTGGTTTTGAGTTGGTGAGGATATTTTTGTAATCTACGGTTAGATACCTGATTTTGTAATACATTAGTTATGGTAAATGTAACAAAAGATTGTCAATTGATTTACTTGGTAGATGAAGTAATTAATCAATGAAAATATCTAGTTAAAAGTTTGTCCATATATCAGAATCAAATTAGGACATTAATATCAACATAAAATTTATCAGGCTTCTTAGAACACCTTACTAATTTTCAAGATATGTGCAAGTCTCTTTATCTACACACAACTCTATGCGGAGTGCTTGTAAGTTGTAATACTCCACCCTACATGAAAATGTGGGAAAAAGTCTCACATCGTCCTATGAGGTAAGTGATGAAGATGTTAATACGAGAGGCGGTCTCTCAAACCAATACGAGTGTGGAAATCAAACTCATGACTCCTATTTCATAAGACGGATTTCTAATCTCCAACTCCATTATATTATAAAATTTAAGATATATGAAAGCAAGAAGTTACAAATTTTACTCCATCTATTGATACGACAAGTCGACAAGAGCAAAGTCACAAAGTAAGCAACATCAAGATAAAAGAAGTGTTAGAAGAATGGACAAACACATTGACGTAACTAAAGCAAAAGCCAAGAGGATTGGCAATGTCGTTGTAGCAAAAGGAAAGCAAGAAAGGATGATGTAGACTGATGATCTGATGGATTTTACTGTGTTATTACCCAAGAATTTCTCTTTGATTTGGAGATCTTTAATACTCATAAAATTTTTAAGTCCAAACAAGCAAACCATCAGGGTTTGATATGTTCTCTTCATTCCTTCTTTTGAGGAAACTGGCACATGTCTATCCAATCCAAAGCTCTTCACAAAACTTGATACAGTAGAAACTGGAAATTTCATAATTCATAGTTCATATCATAAACTAGCATCTGATTTAATGTGCTTGAAAATTTCATTGACTCTATCTTCCTGGTTCAGATTCAGAGGTCTCAATGGAAGGATGCTTACTGATATAGTGTATGGGTATGCACCGTATTATCTCGCACATCTCGACATCAAACTCATCAAAAGTGGTGAAGAGTCACCTCTTCAAAATCATCTTGATTGAATTAATTAAGCCAAGCTATTTATTTCAATGAATTTAACTTGTTTTTTAATCTTAAATCTTATGGTATTAAAAGGCATGATTTGATTATTCAATTAGGATAATTTTCAGTGAACCACATATGTAAGGAATGATATTTTTTCTACGGATCCATCAGCACCCCATTTGATGGGCTCTATACTTAATTGTATGGGGTAACACACTACACACTAATGTTGATGATCCTTTCACTTAAACAAGTAGGATTTTCTTGGCCAGAAGACAAGGGAGAAATGTTTAAAAAAAATTTAATTATCACTTTATAATTTTCTATAGAGAATTGATCCAAGCACCAGTATTTTTATTAACATTGGGCACCATTTTTAGATAAATTGAACATTTTTTCATTTTACCCTTCTGCTTTAAACTGACATTTCAGTTTATCACAATAAAATGTATAAAAATTCAATTTATACTAATTTATACTAATAAAATGTATAAAACTGCTTTAATACTAATTTGCCAAATTTGATTGGTATTTTTCTTCAGAAAATGTGAAAATGAAGAATATAGCTACTTCTAAGAAATGAATATCCTTATGAAGGGATGATTCTAAATCATTCCAAATTGAAGAAAAAGTAGAGACCCACCTGCCTCTTTAAGGTTTTGTTGGACATTATCATTAAAGAAAAAAGGTTAGAAAATAAAAACCTGATAAATAGATGAAAAGGGTCATGGGCCAGGTTAATAGATGAGGGTGAGTTGCAACTAAGCCACACAAGCCGATTTTGTGCCGCATTTAGATGAATCTACTGGACCTGACACTGAATCGGGGCCGTGGCAGATATCACCTATGGGTCCTGACCAATCTCTTTGTTATAAATTTGAACATGGCCTACTTATTCATAACAACGAAACATAAACATGCCCAAAATTACAATGGGTTTAAATGTTTTGACAGATGGGCTGATTAGTCAGTGATTCAGACGTGGTTAGTGCTGTAGGAGATCTGCCTTTTTAGGCCTGGGCCAGTATTAGGCCCAAAATCAGGGGCACTAATCAACAAGATCAGGGAAACCTATTTTTAAAAGCCACCAGCCTCACCTGCAAATGTCTTTCATGGTTTTAGTACCCTTTCTCCTTGAACCAAACTTTAGTTATAAACTGGTGAAGAGTCAGAAAATTACTTCAGGGTCCAAGACACCCATTTAGTGGCTGATTTTGCTGAAGAAGAAGATGAATAAAAGCATGAACGCAAACCCACATTGAAATTAAAAACTTCTCAAACTTTCCAGTCTCAGTAGTTGCTGGATTCAGAATGAGATATAAAATCTTTTTTTCATTACATGAAGTATAATTTTTTTTGGAAGACCGAAGTATCCAGGCATCTAACCTAACTAATTTGCACACGTCGGGTACAAAACAATGGAGAGTGACCCTTGTTGTGTTGTGGGGGACTTAATCCCAAGACTTTCCGCGAAAAAAAAAGAAAAAAAAAACGAGTTTTGACCACCAAACGAACCCATGAGAGTTTACACAAGTATGATCTAGTATGTCAAATGTGATCAATATGAAAAGCAAAAGTCAGAACAACACTTCCTGTTCGATCTATCTGATCATTGTTAAGCCATGTCAGTCTAAGCAATCTGACTTGGCCGCATGATTCTACTTGTACTTTCCTATTTTATTAGGTTTAGCATTTCTGAATCCTAGCAATTTTGCTGTGGTCTCAAAATATGAGATGAAGTAACCCTGA
Organism: Chimonanthus salicifolius; assembly: GCA_013350335.1. Lineage (NCBI taxonomy): Eukaryota > Viridiplantae > Streptophyta > Magnoliopsida > Laurales > Calycanthaceae > Chimonanthus > Chimonanthus salicifolius. The sequence continues at coordinate 11,822,318 of CM023537.1, read as the reverse complement.
CAAGTTTGTATCTGGAATTGTAGATTTGATCAGAAGGACCTTGAAACAGATTGTATATCTAGTATTGTACTGACATCTTCAATGGTTATCTAAGTCTTACTGGACACCGGATTTCAATTGGAAGTTCTTGAAAACTTCAATTGGTTGTGAAGGCAGAAATTTAGGGACTTAAAAACACTTGAGTCACTCCACCTAATGGTCTAACCTTTTGGGCTGGATACCGAATCCTAAAATATACTGAATCTATGAGGGATTTCTAGAGTTACATGTATTCATTTGTATTGAGAGAGGTGAGGGAGGGCATTCTAACTCTATTCTCAAAGATAGTAAAATTACTCGTCTCTCATTGGACTCGACACAATGCCAAACCATGTAAATCTCATGTACTTTGTTCATTTGTTTGTGTATACCGCATTATAGTTTATTAGTGCAGTTTTTCAACATCTAGAAGCTAAGATGAAATGGATGATATCCCAATGAGCATAAATGTAGAATTTAACAGAGTGAGAAGTTTGGCTTAGTGTCCAGAAAAGAGGACTTCCAATCAAACTAAAAATGTCACGACCATGAAAATTTCTGAACTAGCTGTAGTTACAAAAGATACCATGAATCTCTTCGTTTATTCTGTAGCTTCCTGCAACTCACACATCATTTTAAGTAGAAGAACAGACAAGGGTGAAGACACAGTCTTAAGATATTAGTGTAGCAATTCAAAAAAAAAAAAATTGCAAAAGCAAAGTCTATACATTCTATAAATTAGATCTTACCAGTCCAACCAAATAGTCTACAGTTCTCTCATTAATCATAGAATATATACACTTGTTTCATTTATAGAACTGACCAAAACAACTTTAGATCGTCGGTATTCGATAGACGCTTGGCTTATGAAAAACAATTTGTTAAATCTAATTATGATTGCCAACTCCATATGAATAGAGAAAGTGATCATGTCGATGATGAAAGAACTTACTAAAAAAAGAACTATTTAGCTGAACTTTTGTCTGCGACAAATCCCAAAGATCTGTATTCGAAGTTAAAAATGTTATGTAGATGGCAGAGTTATTTTCACACATATTCTTGTCAATCAAGGATGTATCTCTGCAAGAAGGGCGTAACAGGGATCTTCTTAATGTTTGACATCACCCAAAAAATTCAGGTTTGCAGATATCATGGAAAACCATCAGTAGAACACTGACTATCAATCATGGAGATATTAAAATTTTCTTATTCTTTCATACTTAAAAAAAGTTACAAAGCCAAGAACCCTATCTGCTATGCTGTGTAAGAATTCCAACCTGGGATTCTTCCGCTGAATTTGATGAGATTGAACTTGGGTCTGTTGAATTCTAGCTCACCGAATTAGAAATGACATCCACACGGCAGAGTGGGCAACTCACATGAGATTTCAGCCACGTATCTATGCAGGGGATATGAAAAGCATGGGTACAATTGGGCAGAAGTCGGAGTTTTTCGTCGTTGCGGAATTCATTCAGGCAGACAGAGCACTCAGTCCCTTCGATGAGACCGTCACCTCTCTTGAATTTGAATACAGTGATTGAATTTATCTCCGATGATTCAACACCAGAAGTCCTAACTCGCTGCTGTAATTGATCCACCGGGATCCAGGTCTGGTCTTGATCCACATGGGTGTTGTCTCTGGTGGCTGTAAACCTCCTTCTGGAGGTGTTGCCATTAGATGAGCACTTTATTATGAACCAACAGATGATTACAAGGAGAAAGACGCTAAGAAGAACTGCTAAAGTGATTATAAGATGAGACTTGAATTGATTGAAATGGGGAGGGGGAGGAAGGGGAGGAAGGGGAGAAAGGGGAATACATACAAGAGAACAATTGAGGCACCTGTCGTAGCATCCATGTGTTCCATTGAAGACTGGAGGAGAAGCCATATAAGAGAGAAACAGAGGGAGAGAGAGAGAGAGACAGAGGAATTATCTTGAAGATGAAGCAGCGAGGAAGAAGACTTGGTGCTTGTTGTTCACTGTATTCCTTTTCTTGGAAATTCATTTTTCAATTTTCATGTTTCACATCTGTTTTGGACTGAAGTGAATAGATCCATCCGATGAAAGGCCAAGAAGGAATGCATTGAGTAAGAGTTAATTAAAGAGTTAATTGTTTTGATTAATTCAGTAAGCAACCCAACTGGTAAAAGTCAAGTGGTTGACAGGGATAACCTAACCTAATCATGGCTTTCACCAGTCTTGGCCATACTATGACACGTGTCAGGTGATCAGAAGGAATTAGATATTTTCCTGGAACAAGATAAAAAGAATCTTACTGTGTCAATCAAAAGGAAATTACATTAAAAAATAGATTATTTTGTTATTTGTGAAAAAAAAAAATCACCGTACTTTGTAGCTCCACCTACCCAATGGACATAGACATCCATCTATTAGTTAGCCAATTAATAAATTTCTGTGCTGGTGCAGCAGATTCTTCTAATTCAAACGCCATTCCTTAAGTGGGGACCAAATACTGAATGGTCTCCTCCCAAATGATTAAAAGCTAGATGCTATCTCTTTTTTTAAATAATTAAGTGTTTAGTTAAATAAATATTAATACTATTTTATTTAGTCAACATTTACACTTTGAATAAATTTTAATCTAATGTTAATTTATAAATATGTAAATATATAATAATATTAATTTAAATATTATTATTGAATATATAGTTAAATTGGAGAAGTAGAACTTGAAAAATTGACTCACGATAGATAAGATTTTAACTATAATGGTGAGAATTATATAAACTATAATTTAAATAAAATCCTATTTTTTTAATATAATTTTTATTTTATTTTAAACTAAGATATTGATATATACACCAAGAAATTTACTCTGCACTTGTCATGTAGTAATTAGATTAGGCTTTCACCAGAAATGACCAATCCAAATAAGAGTCTACACCTTCATGGCTTCATCCTACCAAGCGACAATTCATGGCCATGGCCAGTCAGTCTGAGATTCTCTCTTTGAGGGGTAAAAATATCGTATCAATGACTCTTACCCTTTATTTTTATTTTTTTTGAAAAATAAAAAATAGGAAATATTGAAAACTTAGAGTGAACTAATCTTTAAATTAATGGTCATTATTGTGGAGTTTTAGGTCCTTGAAAGTCAAAATTTCGATAGTCTTAAAAAATTGAAAAATGTCTAAAAATTTTACAAAATAAGGAAATCAACAGTAATATGAACTTCATGTTCTTAAATATCCTCCAGTAAAGTGTATCTTTTATTACAATTCATAAATTTTTATTATAAAGATTTTTGAAGTTTCATGAAAATATCAAAATATTAAAAAAAATTATATAAGGACCCTAAAAACTCTATCAATCACATTTAAGACTTTTCATTTAATTATAGAAACATTTGCATATTATTTCATTCTTTTCTTTTAACAAAAGAAACTCGAAAATAGAAAGTATCTTGAAAATCTCAATTTTTATCTAATTTTTAGAAGAATCTTAGAAAATTACCGACACTCTAAAAACTATGTGAATGACTTGCTTTAACCTTTTTTAAATTGAAAAATATAGATGAAAATATCTCGAAAATATTGATAAAACTACTTTTAAAAAAAAAAATTAAACTTTTTTGCATCGGTCGGGTGAATCAACATTTCGCTCCCTGCGAACGTCAGAAAAAAAATCCGATACGTTATACCTATGCTTTGTTCTGGTCAATCCATTTGGGAAGTTGTAGCTGGCTGCTGGCCTGATGAACATGTCTGAAATATCGGCCCCGTCTAAAAGCCCATTTTCCATTCTATACCCAAAATTGGGCTTTTTCCGCTGCCCTGGATTTAAAATCTCTAGGGCCGTAAGATCGTACCTAGCCCACATTCAAATCTGGCTTTTTTATTTTATTTTTTTAATTAATTGTACTCTTGAGTTTGTTCAAGCCCCATGTTTTAGGGCAAGTGTCGCAGATGTTTTATTAAGATGAAGTTTATCTCAATGATAAAAAAAAATCAATACATAGATTATCATAGGATAACTCCAAATTGGCCTCTAGAAAAACCTGGGCCTCCATAAGCCTGTGTAAAAAGTTGGGTTTGAATTTGGACATGAGCTCTACATATAAAAAATTAGAACAGCTCATTTTTTACCAAATTGACTCAGGTTTCAAATTGGGCCCTTTGATTGCAAATCGAGCCTAGCCCTATACAGGCCCAAAACCTGGCCCAGCCCATCTACGTTGCAGACTCAGTAATGGCCGTCATCTTGCGTCTATCTAAAAGTTGAAATTGAATTTGGATCAATGAAGTAGACCATCTTTAACCAAGTAATAATTTGGATGGCCTTGCTTTGATACCACTTGTTAGGATTTGGGATTCTACCCCAAAAGACTAATCTTTTAGGTAGAGTGACCAAAGTCAACCCCTTGATTTTCATCTATACTTCAAATGTGGGACTTATTCCCATTAGCCCCAACAATCCCCCCTTCGAATGAGGCCCTCCGGTAGAAACAGCGACGCTGGCCATCCCGTTCGCTTGGGGGATCTCCTGAGCCCACATGAGGTAGTCTGAAACCTGACTTTGATACCACTTGTTAGAAATAAAGAATGCAAATCACACCAGATCAATCACACCACACATAAGAGAACACTGAGATTTTACGTAGTTATGCAATACTGCCTACGTCCACGGAACGTGACGATTTCACTAAGAAGAAGTTCCTGGTAAGGTTATAAGGATTACACTAACCTACCCATACCTTCCTCTCATCTCTCTTTCTCTCCATTCACAGCTCAAGAAAATCCTAGGAGAAAGAGAAATCATATATTTGTGCCTATCAAAGATAACTGGACCCAGTGAACCTGGATCCAATAGACAATCCAAGTCCAAAAGAACTTTAAACCATAAACCCAACAAAAGTAAAAAATTCTTGATATAGTTTACAACTAACAAAGTAACTTCCATTTGTAGTACATCTAGTATGAAGCTCTAAAATGAAAAATCAACATATAATCATCAGTAGCATCAAGAGCTGGAATTTCTTACAAAGAAGCCCTTGAAGGATTTTGTGTAGGAAGAAGTGGATATGATCCAGATGAGCTTCATAACGAAGTAGTGAAATGACAAACGGTAACTAAATGCCCTAGTGTGCAAGCTTGGATCTCATCTATACAATCCTTTGCATGGTCTGATACGGCTTTCCTGCAAGAAATCTTCACTCAATCATGAAATATCAATTCTATCAAGATAGGAGTTCATAAAATTTTAATATTTCACCACCCCATAAATTTTGTCAATGTCATGACATTCTTTTTATTGAAGCTTTATGCTGCCATTCTATGAAGTTCGGGTAACGAATTTGGCCGATATGGTGCACATCGGCCGAATCATTGAAGAATTCTAAGGGTTGAACTATTTTGACCGCAATGCACCTATGTATTACGGCCGTATATAAATTGTTGTGATATAATTCGATATAAATTTAGAGGAGAGATAAACTGTATCAGCTTCAATTCAGTTGATACAGTGCGTTGTGTTGATATGGGTGTTAACATCTACACGTATCGGTACAGCTCAAAGTAGACAATGGAGCATCCATGGAGACTAATCTGTGAACCAACCGTATTCAGTACCCATCTTTTCAACGGTATACTCTCTGGATCCATGGTTCTGAAAAATCTGAGTCAGATACAAACTCATGTGCAAATCTCTAATTGGAAATAAGCTCACCAGTTGGATTTCTTCCCAACCCAATATGATTTTGATAGTCTCTTTAGAAACACATCACTTGCAACAACAATCCATAAACATAATGACACGAGAGATTTACGCAGAAAATTCAAGAAGGAAAAAACCACGAAAAAATAAGAGAATTTTTTTTATTGTGTTGTGTGTTACAAAATACACAGATAATGCCTATATATATATATATATATATATAATAAGGAGTCCGATAGGAGTCCAAATATGAAATGTACTCTTTTTCCTCTGTTCTATCAGTCTCCCACCACTGATTAAGAAGAAATGGAACTCGAACCTGTAACTCCAGCCGATGAAGGGGTTGCAGGATTAGAAAGGACATCGGCACGGCAGAGCGGACAATTCACTTGAGATTTCAACCATGTGTCGATGCAGGGGAGATGAAATGCATGGCTGCAGTTGGGCATAAGCCGGAGATTCTCCCCGTCATGAAACTCGTTTAAACAGACACAGCACTCTGTTCCTTCTACGAAACCATCGCCTTTCTTGTATCGAAATTCAGTGATGGATTTTATTGTGTGTTCTTCAAGACCAAGTGTCCTGTCATGATCTATGGAGTTATTGCTCTGATGATGATCTTCATGGGTGTTGTTGGTTATGAAAGAACAGATGCTTATAATGACAAAGATGACTACAAGGATTACAACAATGATAATAACCTGATCAATGTGATGGTGTGGGTGGGGATGAAGAGGGGGAGGATCATAACAGTGATAGATTTGATTAATACAATCTGATATGCAATTTGCGTACGGTTTTACAGTGCAATTGTGGATACAATCATCGAATTTCTTCTCATTATCTGAACAAGAAGCCATGGACAGAGACAGAGAGAGAGGCGATAGGTTCAAACGTTTTATTATGAATCAATGTTTATATTTCCTCTGATGCTTGAAGGTGGTTTTCTCATTATTTTAATGAAGAATGATTGATCGTATAGAATTCATCGACAAGTTTTGTCTTCTCTTCCTCTAGTGACAAATGATTTGATATGGGCTTTTTTTTTTTTCCAATTTAAGGAACATTGAATCGGAGATAACTAAATTTCCATCATTAGACTATCATGTAATCATGTCTCGACGAATTCATAAATTCTCATGTTATACTCTAGTTTTTTATGACTAAATTGTTCAAGCATTTTAGAACGTCTGATTAACCCTTAAAACATGTTTAAGTCTGTTTACCCGTTACACACCTGATAATTTTACAGAGAGTAAACCTTTTAGATGAAATGAGAATCAAAATTAGAGTGAGACGGATTCTTAATCATATTATACTCTGATTCAAATTGAATAACTTATTTTCTTAAATCAAATTATAATCGAAACTCCAATACAAGTAGTCAATTTTAGTTTAAGAATAAGTAGTCAATGTCTTCTGAAAAACTGCCCCCTAAACATCAAAAGTTAAAAATATGAATTCCAATACAATTCCAATCAAATTATTAGTACTAGAACTTTACACTTAAAAATCTTTTAGAGGCATTTTAGTTCATGAGTCTCAACTTGATCAAAGCAAAAAAATTTAAGTTGCTAGTTAATATATCATGAATTATCTTTTGAAGAAGATGAAATTCAAGATTTTTTTTAAAAATTTAAATAAAAAATTTAAAATCAGTGGACTCATCATAAAACCTTCACAGATGAGCGTACTATCATATAGACACACCAATATTAAACCATGTGAATTTGAAACCGTAACCTAAACCATGTGAACTTGAAACCACAATCTCTCGTAGCAGGAGACAATTACTTGAACTTATTTAAATAAGAATTCACTTGATCATGTTGACCAATACACGAACCGTTGAAAGAGCTAATACGGAAGAATCAAGTGATTCATCAAGTGATTATGAGGACGTCCTCTAACCTTGGTCTGCACCAATCTATGCTAAGCATGTGCCACGTGTATGGTGATCAGAGCTGGTAGGGAAGTTGAGATGGGGAAAGAAAAGGAAGTGGAGAAAGATTTTCAAAAGAGATCGTTGCTCGATCGATTTGTACAAATAAGAGTATTAAAATTCATCTACTCTGAATTTTATGAACTCCGAGACTGATTTTAAGTGAAAATGGTATAGTTTTGGACTTCAAAATCGTATCCAAAGAATTAAGGAAAAATGACATTCCTTCTTAATTCGTTGGGTACCGTTTTTTAAATCCAAAACTATGCCTCTTTCACTTAAAATCAGTCCCAGATTATCATAAAATTTAGAGTAGATGAATTTTGATACATTGTTTGTAGAAATAGATTGAGAAACCGCCTCGTTTGGAAACCCCAACAAAACGCACAAAGGTTACAGTTGGTAGGGAGGTCTTTTCTCGACCGATTTTTACAAACAATGTATCAAAATTCATTTACTTTGAATTTTATGAACTCCGAGACTAATTTTAAGTGAAAAATCTATAGTTTTCGGGCTTAAAAAATCATACCCAAAAGAATTAAAAGGGAAGACCATTTTTTCTTAATTATTTGGGTACGATCTTTTAAGTCCAAAACTATACCCTTTTCACTTAAAATCAGTCCCGGAGTTCATAAAATTCAAAGTAGATGAATTTTGATATATTATTTGTAAAAATCGGTCGAGAAACGATCTCTCTGCCAACTGTAACCTTTGCGCGTTTTGCTCGGGTTTTCAAACGATGCAGTTTCTCAACTTATTTTTACAAACAATGTATCAAAATTCATTTACTCTGAATTTTATGAATTCCGGGACTGATATTAAGTGAAAGTAATATAGTTTTGAGCTTAAAAAATCATACCCAATGAATTAAGAAAGAATGTCATTTTCCTTAATTCTTTGAATACGATTTTGAATTCCAAAACTATAACCTTTTCACTTAAAATCAGTCCCAGAGTTTATAAAATTCAGAATAGATGAATTTTGATATCTTGTTTGTAAAAATCGGTTGAGAAACGATCTCTTTTGAAAATCCCTCTCCACAACATTCGTTTAGATGATTCTTGGAATCGTTCGATCGGATGATAATTAACAGGAGTTTCAATCGGATTATCAAAACACGGAAGGGCAAATTGGTAATTTCACACCTAAAAATGAAAAGAGTTGTCTCCTGACAGAAAAATGTGGTGTCTATATAGCCAGCCTTTTTTATACCATATATTCATATAATATAAAAAAAAACTCTACTAAATTCCATTTATGTAAATAAAGTCTTATACATATTTGAAAAATTAATTAAATACTCTTACGCTTAGATACCTTTATCATGAAAATATATATATATATATATATAACAACTTTACTATAGAAGGAGAAGCATGGGTCATATTTCTCTCACACTTTGCTCATATAAAATAATTAAGTGTTTATTTAAATAAATATTAAATATTAATTTTTATTTAGTCAACATTTACACTTTGAATAAATTTTAATCTAATGTTAATTTATAAATATGTAAATATATAATAATAATAATTTAAATTTAATGATTGAATGTATGATTAAATTGGAGAAGTAGAATTTGAAAAGTTGACTCTGGATAAATAAGATTTTAGCCATGACAGTGAGAATTATATAAACTATAATTTAAATAAAATCATATTTTAATATAATCTTTTTTTATATTTTAAACTAAGATATTGATATGTACACCATGAAATTTACTCTGCACCAGTTACCTAGTAATTAGATTAGTCATTCACTAGAAATGACCAATCCAAATAAGAGTCTCCACCTTCATTTACCAAGCCATAATTCATGGCCTTGGCCAGTCTGAGATTCTCTCTTTGAGTTGAGGGGTTAAGATGTCGTATCAATGACTCTTTTCCTTCATTTATTTTTATTTTGAAAAACAAAAAATAAGAAAAATAGAAAACTTAGAGTGAACTAATCTTTAAATTAATGGTCATTATTGTGGAGTTTTAGGTCCTTAAAAGTCAAAATTTCGATAGTCCTAAAAAATTGAAAAATGTCTAAAATTTTTACAAAATAAGGAAATCCAACGTAATATGAACTTCATGTTCTGAAGAGTCCCTCCAATCTTTTATTATAATTTATAAATTTTTATTATAAAGATTTTTGAGTTTCATGAAAATATCAAAATATTAAAAAAATTACATAAGGACCCTGAAAACTCTATCAATCACATTTAAGACTCTTCATTTAATTGTAAAGACATTTGTATATCATTTCATTTATTTATTTTTTCAAAAAGAAACTAAAAAATAGAAAGTTTCTTAGAAATCTCGACTTTTATCAAATTTTCAAAAAAATCTTAGAAAATCACAGAATTCTAAAAATTATGTGAATGACATCAACACATCTCCATTTAATTCCATAAATACTCGATATTATTTCATTAAAATATTTTCACAAAAAAACTTGAATTTTGGATTATCTTAAGCCAAAACTCGAAGAAATTGATGAAAATAATTCAAAATTGTAAAAATTGATGAAAATAATTCAAAATAAGTAAAAAATTGAATAAGTTGCTTTTAAACCTTTTTAAATTGAAAAATATTGATGAAAATAACTGATCAAAACTGTTTTTTATTTTTAATTAAAAAAACTTGCATCGGTCGGTTTCTCAACAATTCGCTCCTTGTGAACGTCAGAAAATAAAATCCGATACGTATACCTATGCTTTGTTCTGGTCAATCGATTTGGGCCAGTTGTAGACTTGTAGCTGGCCTGATGAACTGTCTGAAATATCGGCCCAGTCTAAAAGCCCAATTTCCATCTATACCCAAAATTGGCCTTTTTCGGCTGCCCAGGATTTAAAAGCTCTAGGACCGTACGATCGTACCTAGCCCACATTCAAATCTGGCTTTTTTATTTTTTTTTTTTCAATTAATTGTACTCTTGAGTTTGTTCAAGCCCCTCATGATTTAGGGCAAGTGTGACAGATGTTTTGCTAAGCCATGTTAGATAATGAATTTTATCTTAATGATAAAAAAAATCAATACATAGACTATCATAGGATAACTCCAAATTGATCTCTAGAAAAACCTGAGCCTCGAAAAGCCTGTATAAAATATTTGGTTTGAATTTGGGCATGACCTCTACGTATAAAAAATTGGAACAGCTCATTTTTCACCAAATTGACTCAGGTTTCAAATTGGGCCCTTTGATTGCAAATCGAGCCTAGCCCTATAAAGGCCCAAAACCTAGCCCAGCCCATCGAAGTTGCAGAGTCAGTAATGGCCTTCATCTTGCGTCTATCTAAAAGTTGAAACTGAATTTGGATCAATGAAGTAGATCATCTTTAACCAAGTAATAATTTGGATGGTCTTGCTCTCATACCACTTGTTAGGATCTGTGCTTTCAGCCCAAAAGACTAGCTTTTTAGGTGGAATGACCCAAGTCCTTTATAAACCCCTTAATCTCCCTCTACACTTCCAATGTGAGACTCATTCCCAGTAGCCCCAACAATCCCCCATTCGAATGAGGCCCTCCAGTAGAGAAAGCAACGCCGGCCATCCCGTTCGCTTGGAGGATCTCCTGAACCCACATGAGGTAATCTAAGACCTGACTCTGATACCACTTGTTAAAATAAAGAATGCAAATAACACCAGATCAATCACACCACACACAAGAGAACACCGAGATTTTACTTGGTTCTGCAATACTGCCTACGTCCACGGAGCATGATGATTTCACTAAGAAGAAGTTCCTGGACAGGATATAAGGATTACACTAACCTTACCTATCCCTTCATCTCATCTCTCTTTCTCTCCATTCACAGCTCAAGAAAATCTTAGGAGAAAGAGACATTATATACTTGTGCCTATCAAACACAACTGGACCAATAACCCTGGATCTAATAGACAGTCCAAATCCAAAAGGACTTTAAACCATAAACCCAACATAAGTTAAAAATTCTTGATATAGTTTACAACTAACAAAGTAACTTCCATTTGTAGTACATCTAGTATGAAGCTCTAAAATGAAAAATTAACATATAATCATCAGTAGCATCAAGAGCTGGAATTTCTTACAAAGAAGCCCTCGAAGGATTTTGTGTAGGAAGAAGTGGATATGATCCAGTTGAGCTTCATAACCAAGTAGTGAAATGACAAACGGTAACTAAATGCCCTAGTGTGCAAGCTTGGATCTCATCTATACAATGGCTTTCCTGCAAGAAATCTTCACTCAATCATGAAATATCAATGCTAATCAAGATAGGAGTTCATAAAATTTTAATATATCACCACCCCAGAAATTTTGTCATTTTCATCATTCTTTTTGTTGAAGCTTTATGCTGCCATTCTATGAAGTTCGGGTAACGAATTTGATTGATACAGTGCACATCAGTTGAATCATTGCAAAATTCTAAAGGTTGAACTATTTTGACAGCAATACACCTATGTATTACAACTGTATATAAATTGTTGTGATATAATTCAGTATAAATTCGGAGGAGAGAGAAGTTGTATGTATTGAATTCAGTTGATACAGTGCGTTGTGTTGATACTGGCGTTAACACCGATACGTATCGGTGCATATAGAAGTAAACAATGGAGCATCAATGGAGACTAATATGTGAACCAACCGTAATTCATTACCCATCTTTTCATCGGTATACTCTCCAGATCCATGGTTCTGAAAAATCTCTCGAGTCAGATACAAACTCATGTGCAAATCTCCATTTGGAAATACTCACATTTGGTCCCAATCCAATTTTGAGAGTCTTTGTAGAAACACATCATATAGAAAAACAATCCATAAGCATCATAACACGAGAGATTTACATGGAAAATCCAAGAGGGAAAAAACCATGGGAAAAAGAGAGAATTTTTTTTATTGTGTTGTGTTAAAAAAAAACACAGACAATGCCTATATATATACAATAAGGAGTCTCAAATATGAAAGGAGTATGTCCAAATATGAGATGTACTCTTTTTCCTCTGTTCTATCAGTCTCCCACCATTGATTAAGAAGAAATGGAACTCGAACCTGCAACTCCGGCTGACGAAGGGGTTGCGGGATTAGAAAGGACATCGGCACGGCAGAGCGGACAATTCACTTGAGACTTCAACCATGTGTCGATGCAGGGGAGATGAAATGCATGGCTGCAGTTGGGCATAAGCCGGAGATTCTCCTCGTCGTGAAACTCGTTTAAACAGACAGAGCACTCTGTTCCTTCTACGAAACCATCGCCTTTCTTGTATCGAAATTCAGTGATGGATTTTATTATGTGTTCTTCAAGACCAAGGGTCCTGTCATGATCTATGGAGTTATTGGTCTGATGATGATCTTCATGGGTGTTGTTGGCTCGTGGTGTGTAGTTGGCTATGAAAGAACAGATGCTTATAATGACAAAGATGAGTACAAGGATTACGACAATGATAATAACCCGATCATTGTTTTGGTGTGGGTGAGGATGAAGAGGGGGAGGATCATAGCAGTGATAGATTTGATTAATACAATCTGATATGCAATTTGTGTACGGTTTGACAGTGCAATTGTGGATACAATCATCGAATTTCTTCTCATTATCTGAACAAGAAGCCATGAACAGAGACAGAGGCGATAGGGTTCAAATGTATAGAGAAATCAATCAATGTTTATATTTCCTCTGATGCTTGAAGGTGGTTTTCTCATTATTTTAATGAGGAATGATTGATCGTATAGAATTCATCGACAAGTTTGTCTTCTCTTCCTCTAGTGACAAATGATTTGATATGGGCTTTTTTTTTTTCTCAATTTAAAGAACATTGAGTCGGAGATAACTAAATTTCCATCATTATATTTTAATTTTTTATGACTAAATTGTTCAAGCCTTTTAGAGTGTCTGACTAATCCTTAAAACATATGTAAGTTTTTTTACCCCTACACACTAGATAATTTTACGGGAAGTAGACATTTTAGGTGAAGTGAGAATCAAAATTAGAATGAGAGAGGGCTCTTAATCATATTATACTCTGATTCAAGTTGAATAGTTGTTTTCTTAAATCAAATTATAATGAAAATTTGAGATGCACAATTTTAGTTTAAGAAATAAGTAGTCAATGTCTTATGAAAAATTGCCGAATAAATATCCAAAGTTAAAAATATGAATTCCAATACAATTCCAATGAAATTCTTGATAAGCTATTTAATCTCTAGAACTTTACACTTAAAAATCTTTTAGAGGCACCTTAGTTCATGAGCCTCAGCCAGATCAAAGTATGAAGACCATCCAATATTGGATTGAGATGGGATTAAATCACATTCAATGAAAATATTTTAAGTTGATAGTTAATATATCATAAATTATCTTTCGAAGAAGATGAAATTTAAATAAAATATAAAAATTTAGAGTCCCCTGTTTACACACCCGATTTTTCTGCCTCTACACACCCGTTTCAGGGTGCAGGTGGCAAATTACCATTTTGCCCCCGCGTTCCTATTCGTTCGAACGAATGATCAGTTCATTTCTCCATTCGTTCGAACGAATGGACGCATACCCCCTCTGTTTTCATTCATTCGAACGAATTCCTAGTTCATTTCGGATTCGTTCGAATGAATACATGCATCCTGCCGAGATTTTGACACATTCGAACGAATGCCCATGTGTAGAATCCATTCATTCGAATGAATGGGCAGGAGTTGTTCATTCGTTCGAATGAATCCATCCATTCATTCAAACGAATGAATCAGAGGGGACTGGAAAATACAGTCCTTCGATCGAATGTCATTCGTTCGAATGAATCCATCCATTCATTCGAACGAATGAATCAGAGGGGACTGGAAAATACAGTCCTTCGATCGAATGTCATTCGTTCGAATGAATCCATCCATTCATTCGAACGAATGAATCAGAGGGGACTGGAAAATACAGTCCTTCGATTAAATGTCATTCGTTCGAATGAATCCATCCATTCATTCGAACGAACGGCATATAGACGTGCATTCATTCGAATGAATGGATCATTCATTCGAACGAATGTATCAGAGATGACTGGAAAATGACAGTCCTTCTCTCGGATGTCATTCGTTTGAATGAATTGAGCCATTCATTCGAATGAATGCATGCGTATATGCCATTCGTTCGAATGAATGGATCAATTCATTCGAACGAATGACGCATAGACGAGCATTCATTTGAATGAATTGACTGATTCATTCAAACGAATGTATCAGAGAGGACTGGAAAATGACAGTCCTTCCCTCGGATGGCATTCGTTCGAATGAATCGAGCCATTCATTCGAACGAATGACACCTTAAATGTAATTCGTTCGAATGAATGGCTTGATTCATTCGAACGAATGACATTTAAGGTGTCATTCGTTCGAATGAATGACGAATGACATTATCAGAGAGGACTGGAAAATGACAGTCCTTCTCTCGAATGGCATTCGTTCTAATGAATCGACCCATTCATTCGAATGAATGCAAGTCTATATGTCATTTGTTCGAATGAATGGCTTGATTTATTCGAACGAATTACATATAAGTTGTCATTCATTCGAATGAATCAACCCATTCATTCGAACGAATAACAACTTATATATATAAGTGAGCATCCACGAAATTCCACTCGTTTCATTACATTCTAAACCCTAAACCGTGGTTTCTCTCTCCCTCTCCCTTCGCCATTGAACCCCTTTCTGAATCCCTTCTCCCTTAAACCCCATTTTCAACCCCATTTTCGAACTCCCTTTCAATCCCAAACCCTTGAACCCTAGTTCTATCCCAAATCCTTAAACCCCCATTTTAGACCACTTTCTTCAAAGAGTTCTCTTTAAAACTCCATTTTCAACCCCATTTTCAATCCAAAACCCTTGAACCTCATTTCAATCTGAAACCCATAAACCCCATTTTGAACCACCTTCTTCAAAGATTTCTCCTTAAAACCCCATTTTGAACCCCATTTTGAACCCCTTTTTCAATCCCAAACCCTTGAACTCCATTTCAATTCCAAACTCTTAAACCCCATTTTGAACAACCTTCTTCAAAGATTTCTTCTTAAAACCCCATTTTTCAACCCTCATTTCAATCCCAAACTCTTGAAACACATTTAAATTTTCAACTCTTAAACCCCCTTTTCAATCTCTTCTCTCTTATCTCGGTTCGAAGTTGTCTCTCTCAAGGCTATTGTTTGGATCTCTTATCTCGAATAGGAGGTATCTCTCTCTCTCTCTTATCTCATTATTATTAGTGTTTTAGTGGTAGTTTTTAATCTTCAAGTGGCATGGAGTTTGTTGAGGGATGTTTTGAAAGTCGTGAGGACCTTATAAATTATGTTAAGAATATCGTTTATGGAAAATGATTTATAACTACCATAAAGAGGTCATATAATAAGGAAAAGAAAGTAGTCATTGGCTGCGATAGAGGAGGTAAATACCGCATCACGATTAGCGTGGAAGATGATGCGAGAAAAAGGAAAGCATACTCTTGCCAATACAATTGTCCTTTTCAAGTGAAAAGTAAACAGAATGTTGATGGGTCATGGAAGTTGACCATAAAGAATTTGGATCACAATCATGATATATCAGAGGTATTATTAGGTCATCCAAGTACAAGATGTTTTTCAGATGCTGAGAAAAAAATAATCATTGAATTAAGGAGTTGCAATATACCACAACGGTAAATTTTGACGACCCTTAGAAAACAAAATCCAGATATTGAAATATCAGCGGGTGATTTGTACAACTTTTGTTCTGCGCTTCGGAAAGAGCAACTAAGGGGTCGAATTACAATTCAAACTTTGATAGATGATCTTGAAGAAAGTAGTTACCAATATTTTCTTGATCATGACAATGATGGTCATTTGTCCCATCTATTTTTTGCACATCCAAAGCCCATTTTTCTTACCAAGAGCTACCATAATGTCCTTCTAATGGATTACACGTACAAAACCAACAAATTTCATATGTCATTGCTTCATATTGTTTGTGTAATAAGTTTTAATAAAAACTTCTGCTCATGCTTTACATTTCTACGAAATGAGAAATTTGAAGATTATGTATGGGCATTACAGATGTTTAAAAAGATCTTTGGAGTGGAGCATGATCGACTAGTTCTTTTGACTGATAGGGAATTGGCGTTAAAGAATGTCATTGATTTGGAGTTCCCTAATGCTGTACATATTTTGTGTTCTTGACACATCAACAAGAATATTGTTGCTCGTTGTAAACCTATGTTTAAGAGAAGCGAGGATTGGAATGCATTTTTTACCGAATGGAATAACCTGATTGAGTCCCCAACCGAAGAAGCATTCAATACAGCGTTTGAGGCATTCAAACAAAATTTTAGAGATGATTCGCAAGCAGTAACTACTTAATAAGGACGTGGATCCCACTTAGAAAACAATTCGTCAAGGCATGAACCGGATGGAGTTTACATTTTAAGAATCGAGCTAATTCAAGGGTTGAGGGTGCACATGCTATTCTGAAAAGTTATATATCTACATCTACAAGTGATCTAGATGTTGTCCGAAGAAAGATAGCCCATGTCATTGAAAATCAATTTGAAGAGTTCAAGATTCAACTTGAGGATGAGAAGATTCGGTTTGCATGTGATGTGTTTATTTCTTTTTTTGATGAATTGAACGGCAAAATTTCTCATTTCGCAATGAATGAGATTTACAATGAATATGATATGCTTATGAATCGATCATTTTCACCAATTTGTACGGAAGAGTTTACAGCTTTAATGGGCCTACCGTGTGTGCACAAAATGCAATGGATGGAAAAATTACATTTGGATGATATACAACCACAATGGAGAATAGACTTAATCTCATTGGACGGCTTAAATGTTGTAAGGCAGAGGCCTGAGGATGTAGTAGACGTACACTTTGAAGGTATTAAGAACAAATATGGACATTTGTCTTCGTATGATCAAGAGGTGCTGCTAAATCATCTTCAAAATCTTGCCATCCATGATAAGCCAATCAGTCACCCTATTATGCAATATTCTAGAGGACATCATCCAGGTTTAAGGAATTCTACACAAGGTCAAACATCTACACGTCGAGATCCTTCTGCATTTGAGATTGTAGAGAATTAACTAAATGGAAGAACTTGTCCGAATAGACCACTTCCTTCACAGGCATCTACGAGTGTAGATTTAAATGTTCATTATAATGTAGGTGATTTTCATGAATCACAAATAGCGAGTTTTCCACTAGGATAGTGAATCTTACAACTTTGGTGACGATTTAACATATAACTCTAAAGAAATGACCGAAGTAAGTTCATTCCTTAAAGAGCTTTATATGTATTTACCAATCGACATATAACTTTTCCATATGTTCTAATGTGATTTTTTTAAATGTTATGCAGTGGCCTGGTGATCTTAGAGATAATGACGATTTATGAAATTGTGGAATCAATGAAGTGAAGATAGGAGTGTCAATATATTCATTTTAAGTGGAAAATGTATTCATTTTAAGTTAGGAATACTCTTGAATGTACTCTTTCTTATATCTTATATTAAGCATGGTCTTGAACGGCTTCCGATTGAAGTAGAGTTATTCTGATATTTAAGTTAGGAATGCTCTTGTCAGCTTGAATGTATTCATTTTAAGTGGAAAATGAAGTTAATTTATGGAGAGTATGAAAATCAAATGAAATATAAAATTTAAATGCTACTTCAGTTCAAAATAACATATTTAAAGTAACGACCCAATTCATAATGAGCAAGAGATAAATAATATAATATGTTCATTCAAAATATAAAATTTACATCTCTTTTACATGCCAATAAAAAAAAAATCAATAGTAGACCAAAGACAAATAATATCCAGATCAGAGGTAGAAGGTGAGGCAGGTGATGCAGCAGGAGGTGTATCAGAAAGTGCAGCAGGATGTGCAAAAGGTGGTGCAGCAAGAAGTGCAGGAGGTGCAGCAGGAGGTGCAGCAGGAGATGCAGCAGGATGTGCAACAGGTGCAGCAGGAGGTGCAGGAGGTGCAACAGGTGCAGCAGGAAGTGAAACAGGTGGTGCAGCAGGTGGACTAGTGGAAGCAGATGCAGAAGGAGCAGGTGCAACAATCAGAGCTGTGGTGGCATGTGCAGAAGCAGGAAGTGCAAACTGAGGTCGCACGAATGGAATAACTGCAGTTGAACGAGGAAGGGGGCGCGAAGCTACTACAACTCTAGTCAACACAGAACGGGAGGCAGTACCAGCTGATCCACTCTACGGTGTAATGGGGCGAGAAGATGCTGCAACTCCAATCGCATAAGGCAATGGACCAGAAAGTGCTGCTAATCCAACCATCAAAGAACGGGGCCCAGAATCAGCTGATCCGCTCGGCTGAACAGATGCTCCAAATCGACTAGCACGACCAGATTCCCCCGATGCTGCTTTTGCTCGTTTAGTACGAGCAGGGGTGCCAGATGATGCTCATGCTCGTTTAGTATGAGCAGGGGTGCCAGATGATGCTCCTGTTCATTCAGCTACCCCTCCAGATGGACGAACAGGGGGAAGAACTGCTCTTACAAACTCGGGTGATACCCTTGCTCGTACAGTACCATCTGGTTCTGTAGATTGGAATGCTGTTATCCCCCTCGTTTGTGCTAAAAGCACTGTCAACCACAAAGTATCTATAATCTGGCTCTACATAACATCCACCCTTGCGGTAAGCTGATCAAATCTCTGCACCTGCTGATCATATCTCTGCTCCATCTTCTCCTCTAGAGCAGAAATGCTAGCAAGAATCTGCTGTGTATCAACTGCTGTAACAGTCGGAGGACTCTCTGCCTCACGTGGGTCGCGTGCCTCATTGCCCTCAAATGGCCCAGGTGGTTCAAGTGCCGCATGCGCCTCAGATGGCTCAGGTGGACTGTGAACCTGAACTGGTGGTGCCTCGACAACTTTGGGGAGCTATTTCTTACTAGTTCTGTCGAAGTGGAATCCCATCTTCTTCAAAGTTGACTCATTAAAATAATTATAGCGATGTATAGATACTTTATCATCGAGGAGAAGTGAGATTCTGCGTTCTTCAAAAAATGAACATAGAAAAAGACCGTACGGAAGACTACATTTTCTGGTCTTCCGGCAGGCGTGCATGCGATTGATGATGTATTGGAGAGGGAGATTTTTTTCCCATTCATGATGCACCAAATAAGAAACACTTCGAACCATATCACACTAGAATGCCCTTTTTCGAGGAAAAAGGCAATTGACAATTATTTGGTGGATGATTCGTACTTCTAATGTAAGCATGGTCAGTGGGGGGGTCTTCTTCTCTGTGATATTTGTCCTCCCACACATCTCGTTGAGGGCTACCAAAACATCGAACCCCTCAACATCTGTGATCCATGTACGACAATCATACATTCTAATGTCGTCTTTTGAGAAATTATATAGGTAATCCAACCTTTCCTGTGTAATCACAACTTCTTAGCCTCTGACGGTTGTCTTAACCGTCTCATCATCCATTTTCTCTACATTCGCGTAAAATTCTTTTACTAAACTAGGGTACATGTCACATTTTAATGACAAAAATGAAGCCCAACCCATTTCTTCAAAATACGATTCGATTTTCAAACCAAATTGTGTGAAAAATGAGAGGTCGATTTTACCAAAAATATACGATCGTGCGGAAAAATCGTCTCGGTACAGGGTCACGGCTTCAGAAGATATGAAATGCATCAGGTCGAATGCCGTGTCCTTCTTTTGTTTCTTCCCTCCCCTTGTTGTGCTTGCTTTCCTTTTGGAACTTGAAGATGCCATTTACACAGTGTATTTTTGGAAAGAGAGGGAGAAGGAAAAATTAAAATGGAAAGGGTATAGGGTGATTGGTTCGAATGAATGGAGAGAGGTTCGAATGAATGGGGGATTTCCGAGGGAGAGGGAGAGGGAAATGAGGGAGGGGAAACCTGAGAATGAGGGAGCCGGAAGCGGAGCCGGAGAGGGAGAGGGAGAGGAAGAGGAAGAGGAAGAGGGAGGGAATCGATCGATTTAGGGTTCGGTTTAGGGTTTCGAAAGGGGAGGAGCGGCTAGGGCTTGATTCGATCGAAGGAATCGCAGCTTATATATAAGTCGCCATTCGTTCGAATGAATGGTGTCATTCGTTCGAATGAATGGCTCGATTCATTAGAACGAATCCATTCTATGGCTCGATTCATTAGAACGAATCCATTCTAGGGCAGGACTGTCATTTTCCAGTCTTCTCTGATACATTCGTTCGAATGAATCAGTCAATTCATTCGAATGGATGCTCGTCTATATGTCATTCGTTCGAATAAATTGATCCATTCATTCGAACGAATGACATATACGCGTGCATTCATTCGAATGAATGACTCAATTCATTCGAACGAATGACATCCGAGAGAAGGACTATCATTTTTCAGTCCTCTCTGATACATTCGTTCGAATGAATGATCCATTCATTCGAATGAATGCACGTCTATATGCCATTCGTTCGAATGAATGGATGGATTCATTTGAACGAATGACATTCGATCGAAGGACTGTATTTTCTAGTCCCCTCTGATTCATTCGTTCGAATGAATGGATGGATTCATTCGAACGAATGAACAACTCCTGCCCATTCATTCGAATGAATGGAATTTACACTGGGGAATTCATTCGAATGAATTGTTCATTAGAATGAATGGATTCTACACATGGGCACTCGTTCGAATGAGTCAAAATCTCGACAGGATGCATGTATTCATTCGAACGAATCCGAAATGAACTGAAAATTCGTTCGAATGAATGAAAACAGATGGGATATGCGTCCATTCGTTCGAACGAATAGAGAAATGAATTGATCATTCATTCGAACGAATAGGAACGTGGGGGCAAAATGGTAATTTGCCACCCGCACCCGGAAATGGGTATGTAGAGGTAGAAAAATCGAGTGTGTAAACAGGGACCCAAAATTTAAATCAGTACTTCCACTTCCTAAATAGATAAGGCAACAAGTTGAAATTACTTAAATAAGAGTTCACTTGATGATATTGACGAATACACGAACCGTTGAAACTTGAAAGAACTAATTCGGAAAAATCAAGTGATTCGCATGACCTCCCCAAACCTTGGTCTGCAGTTTTGCACCAATCTATTCTGAGCATGTGCCACGTGTATGGTGATCAGAGCTAGGGGAAGTTGAGATGGGCAAAGAAAAGGAAGTAAAAGGGATATTTATAATTTTATAATAAGAAACACCTATGATCCCATCCATTTTCAACATATTTTATACTATTCAAATGGACAACTATTTTGAGACAATTCAAAAATTCATATAGGACGACTAATTTAGGACATAGGAGGTATGTAATTATAAAGAGACGTATTTATTAATTAAACTAAATGTGATTAGGATATCATCCTTTGATGGAAATTATTGCGTAATATTTATCTTAATTGGGAGAGGTTCGATCTTGAGGTTTAAGTTTTAACGGTGACAAAAACGGATTAGATACTGAGTTATAAAAAAATTAGATATTAAAAGTAGGACTTTACAAATCCAATTAGGTTTTTTAAAAAATTCATATTTACACAAAAAAATTCAACAAATCTATCAAATTGAGTCAAAGTAGGCCCTAAAAGAAATATAAAATTTAAAGATAAAAAAATAATTTAACATTAGGTGAGTTTAAAATTATGGTTTATCAATCAAAAAATTAAAATATTTTTTTTCTGATTACATATTCATATTTAACTTTCCAATAAACCTATCACATTGACTAAAACGGGCCTCAGTTACAGTGCAAAAGTTTAATGATTAGAAAGTTAATTTTGAGCCATCAAAGTTTAGAGAGTCAAGAAATTGATCCAATCAAGAATTTTTTTTTTTTTTAATCTTTTATTTTTAAAGACTAAAGTATGGAAGCTTCCCACCTAAATTTTCTAAGCGGCTCATCTGATTTTTTTTTTTAATCTCATATTCATTTTTACACATTTTTAAAGTACTTATCACATCTTGGTGAAAATAGAACCTAAATATAGTGTAAACTTTAAATGTTAAAAAAGTAATTAAAAGTTAAAAAATTCAATAATTTTAAAATTGTAGCTTTATGAATTAAATAAAAATGATTTTTCCAAACTTATATTATGTTTAGACCTTTTTAATAGAATCGACATGGGCTCTGCATATTATAAATTATATAAATATATTATATCATGGCAGATGATGTAGACATTCTTTTGTCTTTTAAAAATATAATATTGTTTTTAGTTATCTAAAACGTCTTACTTTGTAAAAACAATGATAAGATAAATATTATGGAATATGGACGGTAGATTACAAAAGAATGACGCTAGTTTGTAAAATTTGCTGCATTTTATAAATTAACACGGATCTATTAAAAAAATTAAAAATAGCTAAATAATAATTATTAATGAATTTACATATAAATAAAATTTATATTTTATTAATATATTCTTTTATAATATTGATGGAACTATTAAACTCAGTTGTATTATATATAATATATAATGTATAATGTATGAAATATGAGTTAAATAATAAACAAGTGAACTTGTATATCAAAACTCAATCATACAATTCATTTAAAATGTTTATAATAAAAGACTATATAATTGATAGGCAACACTAGTCTAAAACTACCTTTTATACAAAATTTTAAAGATTAAAAAATAATTTAAAATTATTAAATTTGAGGAGCTTAAATAAAGGAATTTTTTGAGGAAAATACTTCGAAAACTACAATTTTGTGTCAGAATATCTTAAAAAATCCCTGTCGATGCATTTTTTATTTTTTTTAGAAAAGGTCAATTTTGATCGATTGTCAAGTAATTTTCACCAATATCTTCGAATTTAAAAGTGTTTAAAAGTAATTTATTTAATTTTAGAGTATTTTCATTAACTTTTATCTTTTTGAGTTATTTTCATTAATTTCTTTGAGTTTCGGCTTTAAGATAATTTTGAAATTTAAATATCTTGTTAATAATTTTATGAAATAATATTCAGCGCTTATGGAATTCAATTGAGATGTGTTAATATCACTCACGTAGTTTTTAGAGTGTTTGTATGATTTTTCAAAATGCTTATGAAAATTTAATAAATTTCGGAATTTGTAAGATACTTTCCATTTTTAGTTTATTATCGAAAAAAATTAATGAAATATTATAAAAAATCTTTTAAGAGCCCTAAATGTAGTAGGTAGAGTTTTGTATGGACTTTGTGTATTTTTTTTAGTATTCTAACATTTTCATGAGATTTTAAATTTTTTACAATAAATTTATGGTAAAGTCAAATATCCAATAGATACTTGCTTTTGGGGATTTTCCTCTTATCTTTTGAATGATACTTACCTTATTAAAAAATGTCCAATAGATCTAAATTATGGAGATTATAACTTTTTTTTTTTAGGCCTACTAAGTAAAGATATAATTGTGCAATTTTAACTGAATCAAATATCATAATTAATTGATCTAGAGTGGGCCTCACACTAGGTCTAATCTGCAAAGAGATGACACGTGTCCTGATCGAAGGGAACGCCTTTCACTCATCTTTCATGAAACGTGGCCCACCCACTTTTATTTTTATCAGAGAAGGAGCTTCGCTTAGAGCATCTTCAATGAATCCTCAAATTTGGAGAGTGGCCCAACAAACACAATTCCAACTTTCCAACTACATCTTCTATCTCTAAAAAATTAGAGATTTAGAGTTTTTATGAATAGTACATCTTCAAATTTGGAGGTGGTCTCCAAAACAATATTCATGTGGGACCCATGTAATATTCATCTACTATTTATCTACTATTCATTATTTTAAGCCAAAACAATTCACTAATCATGTACTATTAAATATTTTAATCATGTTTTAATAAATATTTAATTTTTAAATTAATTCATTAATAAATCCTTTTTAGTTTACTTTTATTATTTATTTATTTTCAGATATTTTTTACAAATAAAAAATTGATCAACTAAAGAACATTTGTCTCCAATAACAATTAAAGTTACAAAATCCCATTAAATATTTTACTAGTGCTTGTAATTTTAATTTCTTAGGTCTTGGCTAATTTATCTTTTATTAGTTTCTTTATGTATTTTTTTTAATGTATTTCATTAGTTTGTAATGGGTTTTTATTTATTTTCTTAATGAATTTTAATTTGCAATTTCATGGGTATATTATTTAGTTTTAAAAAAGTGTTAAATAATTTAATTTTGGATAAATATATGATGTCATAATTACATTAAGGAAAAAAATGGGGACACAATATGTGATTTTTCATTTTTTTTTTAAATAAAAGAATAAGGATTTGGAGAATGAATAATGAATTTGGAGATTGGTACAATTGAAGTAGGAACGTGGAAAAGTGGGATCATGAATCTCCAAATATAGAGAAGATGCCAATTTTAAATCAAATTTGGACTCTCCATTAGAGATGCTCTAGAAGCCAAGCTACTTGGGCCCATTTTATACATATGTAGCCAAGTCGTGATCCTACTTGACAAATCTGACCCAGCCGCATTATAGTTAAATATTTTATTTACATATAAAATACTTAAAAAAATTAATAGTGAAAATGTTTGCTTTTATTTTTTTAATTTTATAAATTTCTAAAATAAAAGAGGTAAAAATGAATTGAAATATAAATTAAATATTGAAATACCAACAGAAATCATCCAAAAATTATAAAAATAAGATGGAATTATATGCAATTGAGTCCTTAAATACCAGTGAACCATCCAAAAAACAAGCAGAAAGTTGATAGATTTTTTTTTTTCATTTTTTAATTTTTTAGTAGTTTCCCTTAAATTATTTATGAACATATAAAAACTTGATATGAGTATATAATCTATTTTCTATTCATATATAATTAAATTTTGATGGATTATAAATATAGATATCTCCTATATTTTATATTAGTTATTACAAGCAATTTTTACTGTATAGAATAAAAGCACCAGTGGTCTAGTGGTAGAATAGTACCCTGCCACGGTACAGACCCGGGTTCGATTCCCGGCTGGTGCATATTTGTTTATTTTCATTTTTTCTTTTGTTTTAATCCATTTCTTTAGCTTATTGTATAAAAAATAAGTTTTACCGCTCAATATTTTATTTTTACCGTATATTTTCTTATTATATGAGGCATAAAACAGTCTAATTATTTATTATAAGTGATAATTTTTTCATTTAATAAAAATAAAAATATATTTTTTATTGTTCTCTACATTCAACGACATTTTAAGTTTTTTAAGAAAATGTTAAAATCTGTCCATTAAATTAAGGCAGCACATTTAGACACCCGAAAAATTTATTATCGGACACCAGTTTTCAAATTTTTGAAGAAAATTACCATTTTGTCCTTTGCATTTTATCTTTCGGACGATTTTTCAATTGATTTTTGGGTTTCTTCGAATGATTCAACTATACAGTCGAATTATTCAAAAAATCATAACGATCATGCCAACAAATTACGGCTGATACTAGAGTGAAATTCCTTTAAAATTTTAAATAGTAAAATCTCTTTTAAAATTTTAAAGTTATTTTTTAAGTACTGTGTACTTCCAAAATTTCTCAAATTGAATATCCGGACTAATTACGATAGACTGATAAAAATACTTTAAGAATTTAAGGTTGTTTGACACTCCCAAATGCTTAAAACACAGTATTTTACAAATAAGGGTATCCCTCAGCTGTGTCAAAAATACATTTGGGAGTGTCAAAAGACCTTTAAGTCTTAAAGTATTTTTATCAGATTATCGTAATTAGTCTGGATATTTAATTTGAGAAATTTTAGAAATACACAGTGCTTAAAAAATAATTTTTTAAATAATAAAATTCTCTTTAAAACTTTAAAGTTATTTTTTAACCACTTTATATTTCCAAAATTTCTTAAATTAAATATCCGGGCTAGTTACGATAATCTGATAAAAAAACTTTGAGACTTCAAAGACTTTTGACACTCCCAAATGTGTTTTTAGCACCGTCGAGGGATACCCTTATTTGTAAAATACTGTGTTTTAAGCATTTGGGAGTGTCAAAAGACCTTGAATTCGT
Organism: Chimonanthus salicifolius; assembly: GCA_013350335.1. Taxonomy (NCBI): domain Eukaryota; kingdom Viridiplantae; phylum Streptophyta; class Magnoliopsida; order Laurales; family Calycanthaceae; genus Chimonanthus; species Chimonanthus salicifolius. Next base: position 11,795,707 of record CM023537.1, on the reverse strand, counting down.
AAAGTATTTTTATCATACTATCGTAATTAGTCCAGATATTCAATTTGAGAAATTTTAAAAATACACAGTGCCTAAAAAATAACTTTTTAAATAATAAAATCTTCTTTAAATCTTTAAAATTATTTTTTAAGTATTTCAAAAATTTCTCAAATTAAATAGCTAGACTAATTACGATTACATAATAAAAATATTTTAAGACTTTAAGGTCTTTTAACATTCCCAAATTTGTTTTCGGCACAGTCGAGGGATACCCTTATTTATAAAACACTGTGTTTTAAACATTTGGGAGGGCCAAATGGTAATTTTCCTAAAATTTTAAAAACAGGTATCTGGTAACAAATTTTTCGGGTGTCTAAATATGCTACCTAAATTTATCAAATAAAGTGTCTTAAATTAGAGTGAAATTGGCATTAAAAGCTTTCAATCCCCATTAACCCTTTTTATTTAGGCAAATAAAGTGTCTTAAATTAGAGTGAAATTGGCATTAAAAGCTTTCATTCCCCATTAACCCTATTTTTCAAAGGCTCGGCATTTATACACTTGGAAAAACTATCTCTACACACCTGATTCCGTATTCACGTGGCAAATTACCACAATACCCCTGTATTTTCATTCGTTCGAACGAATGCTCAATTCATTTTGGCATTCGTTCAAATGAATACCTGCATACCCTCGCAATTTTGATTCGTTCGAACGAATGCCTCGTATAAATTTAATTCATTCAAATGAATCGAGTGAACAGTAACACGGGTTACTGTTCACCCGTTCATTTGAATGAACCGATGGAATGAATCACTCGATTCATTCAAATGAATTGATTTTCTTTAAAATTTTATAGTTATTTTTTAAGCAGTGTGTATTTTTAAAATTTTTCAAATTAAATATCCAGACTAATTACGATAATCTGATAAAAATACTTTAACTCTTTAAGGTTTTTTGACACTCCCAAATGCTTAAAACATAGTGTTTTATAAATAAGGGTATCCCTAGGCTGCGCCGAAAATACATTTAGGAATGTCAAAAGAACTTAAAGTTTTAAAGTATTTTTATCAGGTTACCGTAATTAGTCCGGATATTCAATTTGAGAAATTTTGGAAATACACAGTGCTCAAAAAATAACTTTAAAGTTTTAAAGGAGATTTTATTATTTAATACAGTGTAGCATATGGAAGATAAACCATTATTTTTTAAGCACTGTTTATTTCCAAAAATTTTCAAATTGAATATTTGGATTAATTATGATAACATGATAAAAATATTTTAAGACTTAAAGGTCTTTTGACACTTCTAAATATATTTTCAGGCACAGTTTAGGGATACCTTTATTTATAAAATACTGTATTTTAAGCATTTAGGATTGTAAAAAAAGTTTAAAGTTTTAAAGTATTTTTATCATATTATCGTAATTAGTTTAGATATTTAATTTAAGAACTTTTAAAATAGATAGTATGTTTGTTGCATCAATTCATTTGAATGAAGGATATTACTATAGTAATGTACGTTCTATAGTTCGATTCATTCGAATTAATTAAATTTGTACGGGGATTGGGTATTAGTCGAGACGAAATCAAAATTGTAGAGTATCCATCGGAACGAATGCTAAAATTAACTGTACAATCAGAACGAATAAAAAATGGTGATAATATGCCACTTAATACGATTAGAATCCGGTGTATCAGCCGTTTCTTCAATCACTGGGACAGAGTAGGGAGCCCTTCTAAGCTCAGTCATAGTCTGGATTCCTTCCAGATTCTTTCCTTGCTCTTTCCATTGCCTTCTTCTTTCTTCTTCTCTCATGCATTCAGCGCCCATAACTCTTTCTTCTTCTCTAATCACTCTCGCACCTTACAAAAAGAATGAAAATTGCATGACCATATCACCATTTTCGGGTTTTTAGTCGTCTGCTTTGTTCCCCATCACACCATTGTAACAGTCTCAATAGAAAACCCAAAGCTCAGAAGGAACGACAAGCATTTAATTTATTTGCTTTCGTTCTTCAGCCAATGAATTCTCCTACTCCCCCATTGAAGCAATGCTCTGAGAGCCAAGAGCCCACAATGCTCAAGAATGAGGAAACCGGCCACATTGAAGCCGAGGAATCTGAGTCTTCTCTTAATGTTTCGAAGGATATTAATCCCAAAGGGTACCATTTTTTCCACAATGAAAGTCTTTCTTTCCTTGATTCTCTTGGTGGTTATTTTCCCCTCTTCCCGGTTTTGTATTGCTTTTCCCGTTAATTTTTTCTTGGATTCCTTTGGTGAGTTTTTCTTTCTATATGTTTTTATTCGGATTTTTGTGTTATTTTTCTGCCTTTTCCCTGATATATTCTCTCTTTTTTTTGCTCGGTTATGTTGGTGGGTTTTTCTTTCTGTCCTTTTAAAAAAAAACATGATTTATGTTGTTTTTTTTTCAAGTTTTACCTGAAACTTCTTTATCCGCTCAGTTCTTTTGTATGCTTAGTTTTGTTTTTGGGCTTTCCTTTTCTAAAGCTTCTTATTTGGAAAAAAGAGAGGATTTGTGTGCATTTGGCTTTTCTAATCCCCAATCCCCCCTCTGAAGTTCCTTTTTTGGTCCAAACACAAATGGTGGAAACCATACACTGTGTGTGCCCACAGTAATGCATCCTCGAATTATGCTTTTTAAAATTTTATTTTCCTTGGGTGTTTTAGTTGTTGAATTCTTCTTGGTCTTGGATGCACCAATTTGAGGTGATTGAAGTCCACCCTAACTTCAAAGTGGTAGAGTACTATGGAGGACAAGGGAGTTGACAGTTGGACTGTTAAATGGTGGGAGAAGGAAATTCACATGCAAGAAGTAAGCCCTCTACTTTCATCTTATTTGGGTTACATATAACTTGTTGCATGCTTTTAGTTATAGAGGCCTTTGCATTGGATGGTTAGGCCTGTCATGGATTTATAATCACCTTTATATGATTTTTCTTAAATGGGAATCACCTTTATAGGATGACCCAATCTGCTCATCAAGAGCCTATAAAATTTTATGTATGTTTGATGGTCACCTTTGAAGTGGTCAAATCAACTGTTTTGGAGGGCCTTGATGGGTTGTTGATGATCATCTCTGATTAAGATGCTAGAGGGATCTGGGTCCATTGTAGCCCAAAAAGGCTATTTCCATCTCATTTAATGCATCCCACAAGATTGATTTGAGGAATATATGAATTTTGTTCATGATTCTTTGTGTCAACTGAGAATAGTCTTCCCTGTAACACTCAAATTCTCAAAGAAAATTCCAATATTGCTCTTGAGTGGACAAAGATCCTTCAAGTTCTCTAAGGAAGAGAGGTTTGAAGATTTCCTCATCAATAGAGAACTTGTAAAATGATAGAAATGATGATGTAAGTGCCCACTTTCTCTTGTAAAGGTTGATGGATTGGTTTTCTATGGAGAAGCCATTGACCCATTAGTGAAGAACATATTGTTCTCATTACTCAATAAAAACATTAAAAGAAAATCACAGGTGGACCATTGAAGTTCTCAAAGACTTGAAATTTCATGTCTACACTCATCATGGGTTTGTTATAGAAGACCTAGTGTACGATTCAAAATGAGTATGCACTATTTCAATTCCTCATGGGCTACTCTTTGAATCCAACAATAATTATTCGCAAGATAATCTATTTTATTCATTCGAATAAAGAAAAGATGGAAAATCTATTCTACTCATTAAAATAAAGACAAGATGGCACTCCCTTGGTAACTATTGCTACATCTAGTTCACATGCACATGAATTTCTACATATCTAATATTGCCGTTTTCAGATTAGGTCGGTTCATATCTCTAGCTGTTATTCACTCAAACAATGCATACACCACACAACTTATACTATGATTCATTTTAATTTAATCAGCTGGGAATAATATGCCTTCTGAGTTTAGAGATAAGAAAGAACTTAGCAGTATCATATATTTCTTTATACAATTTATTCATAAATGACAACAATTAAATAAATTCAACCTTCTCAGCAGCCCATGCAACAAAACGTTAAGAAGAACATCTTGAATGTAAATGAAGACTACAATTTCAGCTAGGCTCTGTCCCAACAAAAAGAAGAAAAACATATATAATCCAAATTGAAATCAACCGCCTACAAATATGCATTTCAGACAATTATTAAACACCATCATTGAAGTTGTTCATTATCTATTTGGTGCTGCTTGGAGCCCTAAATTTTAACTTTGCGCACAGCCCTATTTTCAATTAAGGCTAAACAACAGCCTAACAGTTGCCACCAAGTACCCCAACCCCGAAGTTTTTTTTTCTCTTGAAGGAGACTCCCTAACCCCAAAGGATGGCAGTATACGAAAGGTAATTCACCAAAACAAGAGAATAAGATGTTTTCATCCATTAGTAATCTTTTAGAGGCATTGAATAGTACCCCGTGAACATGTGGGAAATGCTTAATGTATATATATGAGCAAAACGCCCCAAGCACACATACATCAATAACTACATGCATAAAAATTATTATAAGTCTCACGCACATGCATTCATCATCATCTAAGTTATGTATCTGATCAATCTAGGTTGACTTTCATTATATTTGGAATTGGCAAATTATTAAATGAGCAAACTACCTATTCAATGCTCAAGAGACTTAAACCCACAACATTTAGATCAGTGTTGTCAAAATCTTATGAGTCGATTCGAATCGAATCGGGACCTCAGTGATTCAAATCACAAGAAGAATCAGGATTTACAAAAATCGTACTATTTTATGTAACGACCCATCTCGCTAGCACAATATTGTTTGTTTTGAGACCCATACACCCTCACGACTTTATAATGGTGCACTAGTGTCACATCTGTGCCCAAAACCCGTTGTACTAGAGGGAGGAGTGTGTTAACTTAAATACTCCTCTCAACTCCATGTCCTGGTTGGTATGGGACTTTGTACGCCTCTCACTAGCACAAATTTCTCTATGGCCGATCTCTCTCTTACACCTCTCCACACAAGGTGTTGGCCATTACAATCCCACCCCCTTGGGCTAGAGCCAATCCCGCTTTTGACATTCTCATCGTCCCACACTTGGTCTGAGAGTTGAACCGGGCTCTACTATCATCTGTCACACCCCACCTTGCGACGAACCAGTGACACCGACATGTCACAATCAGCCACGTGACGAGCATGTCAGAATTTTTTTTCTTTTTGGAAAATCTGGCCAAGTTTAACCCCTAAAAGTGGGACATTTGAAAAATTTCCTTTCCCTCCAATATGATACATCTCGTCTCATCTCATCAAATCATACTAAAATATATTCTCAAGTAATCACCATCAACACGTGCATCAAAATACTCTATCTAAACATGATCGGAGTTAAACATAAAAGCTCATACAGTCCATAATTTGAAACATAAAACTCAAACCAGAGTGTCTCAAATCTGAATACAAGTTCTCATCTAATGTCTCCCATTCATAGGAAATATAATAGAAACCATGGCATCAATGTCAATTACTCCACCTCTAAAGAAGTCTCTCGGGGTTCCTTGAAACCCCGCATGCATCACGGTTCTTGAAATTTGTAAGGGTGAGCTACACATGCCTAGCGAGGAATAATAAACATAACACACAATACAACACATATTTAAGATCAACACAAGTAAGTTGTCCACATTATTCTCACAAGTACTCATCATGTTTCACAACACGGTGGAAGAGTTATAATAGGAAATATAAGTTCTCATCTAATGTCTCCCATCAATAGGAAATATAATAGAAACCATGGCATAAATGTCAATTACTCTGCCCGATGTGTGTAGGTAGGGAGGCTTGCACATGTCTCAAGAGTTAGTTGGATGCTTTAACAGACTTAGACACCTTGGGTAGTTATCCGATGTGTGTGCGTAGGGAGGTTTGCACATGTTCCAAGAGTTAGTTGGATGCTCTAACAGACTTAGACACCTTGGTCATAAAAAAAATTGACTAACACTAAAGATGAGTCCGACGTTTGATATCTTATTAACCAACAAGCTTTCTTCCACTGGAGGGATTAGGTGCCCTATACATGCAAGGTTTCTCTTAGACCAGTTATTGGAGAAAACCTCTGTAGGTGCCCTAACAGCAACCACAATAATATTAGTATATATTTTGTCAAAAAACTAGGTCCATTCCAATAGTGTATGTTAATGGAAAAATAGTGGATTCACTAAATACAATTGAAAGGAACATTATGGTGAGCATTTAGTTAAGCACAAATGGAGCCAAATGGGCCCATCAGGGTGATGATTTGTTTAATCTTTTAATTGAATAAAGAGAACACATACAAATCACATACATTGTGCTTAGGCCTAATTAGAAGCTTGAGTCAATGTTGTGCTTGACTTTTATGTTACAATTTGTTTTCTTAAAAGAAATCTTTTGTTATGTTGTTTTGGAACCTTTGAAGATTAACACGTTAAAGCAGATCAAGAATATAAGCAGCAATGGGTTAGATTGGATTTTATTGTTGTTGTTTTTGTGCATAAGACCTAATAGAAATTCATTTTAACCTAACCTTACTTATTTTTATTTTATTCAAACTCATAATTTGAGTATATCTGTTTTTTTTTTTTTTTGGAACATAGGTATCCCCACACCCACATTGGAGGTGAGACTAATCTCATGAGCATGTGTAAACATTTCAATCCACACACAATCGTTAAGTCGATGAGGAGTAACCCCATAGGGGGACTAACTTAGAGGGGTTTGAGCGTGAATTGAACTCAAGACCTCTTTTCATGAGGCCATCTTTATTTGAAAAATAAGTCTTACAAATTATTCTCTCATGTTTACAACAATACATCGATGTTAAATGGCATTAGCTACACACCAAATTCTAAATAAATTATCATGAATTTCAATGAATGCAAATGAAAATGTAAAATTTATAAATGTAGACAGCTGCTGATAAAAGGTAATTGGCAGTGACACCGGTGTCGTTTATAATAACGAATGATGAAAATATAGAAAACACCGGTTTCTCTATCAATTCCTACTGAAAATTCTATCTCCGAGATATTATTTTACAGACAAATGATCATTGTCCATCATCTTAATGGCCCACTCCCTTGATCCATGTTCTTCGATAAACCTTGCTTGAGATGCGGCATCATGCACCAATCTCTGATTATAAACAACCCCATTACGTCCTCGGTTTTCCATTGCAATATGATTTTGAGAAGAGATGGAGCTTGAGCCTGCGGTGTTTGTGGTGGAAGAACTTGCTTCCTGAGTTGCAGTGGAACGAACACTTGCCCGGCAAAGCGGGCAATTAACGTGAGATCTCAACCATGCATCGATGCACGGGAGATGAAATGCATGGCTGCAGTTGGGCAGAAGCCTGAGATGTTCATCCTCGCGAAAATCATTCAGACAGACCGAACACTCCGTCCCTTCTACAAGGCCATCTCCTCTCTTGTACTTAAATACAGCGATGGAGCTTATCATAGATTCTTCGAGTCCGACAGTCCTTTCAGGGGGTCTATTATCAATTGGGTTCTGGTGGGGCTGATGAAGATCTTCTTGGGTGTTGTTTGCAGGGGTTGCCGTAGAAGTTCCGACTGCATTTTCCTCAGAGTACCGCTTTACGATACATGAACAGCCTACAAAGACAAGGACGACGACTAGAACGACGACAATGATAACTGCATCGGAGTTCTGTGGTTTTGGGTTGTGGTTGTAAAAGTAGGGAGGAGGAGGAGAATCAAAGAAAGAGAGAGGAGGAATACATAGGCAGCTCGAATTGTAAGGATTTCCAAGACACTTGGACATACAATCTTCCATCCAGGCATCGACTGGAGATTCAGCCATGAGAAGAAGGATCGGAACAGAGAGAAATGGAAGAAAGTGGCAGTGCTAACTACTTGGTGTTCCAATGAAGAAGAAGAATTCAATCTTTATATTTCTCTTGTGCTTTGATTTATCAGTCTCTCAAGAATTGATAAAGAAAACTAATGTATTTGTCTCAATAATGAGCAACAGAAGAGCAAGATCAAGACCATTTACTAGTAAATTAGAAAACTTCCAATATTTTGGATTTATCCAAATGGAAGCAAGTTTGAATACGACTGGGATGGATTATTATTGATGTTGAATGGGTATTTTACGCTGTTTCTTGAATTCATCCAATTCTTGGATCCTCCGCTTGGACGCTGTGATGAGGTTCTCAGCATTCCCCTCAAATGTCATCCCAGCTTCCAATTATGTTGTCCCAAATGAAAGTGCCATGAACTAAAAAACCCTCAAATGTCATGTCAAGTACTTGAATGTATGACTTTCTTTAGTTTAATTTAATTATAATAATCATCTCATTACTTTCTTGGCAATTGCTTGTATTGTTGACTTCAATGATAAGGTTTTTCTAATCCAATTTGAATAAGAATGATAATGAATAATGCCTAAACAATACCTGTGGTTTGCATATGGGACACAGGTCGGAGGGTCAGGTCTGTTTAAGAAAATGACCCAGAAATGCTCAGACTAATTCAGGGTGTGCATGCATCTAGTGAAAATATTTAGCAGTTCTGAAAGCAGAGTATCTGTATCGTATTTATAGAAATGAATCAGGCAAAAATGTGCTCACTATTTTAAACTAAAACAGAATAATTTTACTAGCCAGTTCAATTACCAAACAGGTATAACCCGAAGGGGTTGGAGTGATGGTTAGGAACCCACCTCAGGAAGTGGGAGTCTTGAGTTTGATTCTCACTCCACTACAAAGGGCCATTCTCCATAGATTTACCCAGTGTGTGGGGTAGGAAGGTTTGCACACCTCAAGGATTAGTTGGATACTCTAAGAGGCCAATAAGATGCTCTCACCCAGACTACCAAAATCTGCACAGGATGAATCTGAGCCTAACTATTACTGGAGCTGGGCAAAAAAATGGACGGTAGGGACTGCATTGAATGGAGAGGAAGAGCTTCAATCCAATGCTTCCAAGCATATTCACTGTTAGAGATGTAATGGACCTCAATTCATCTATTATCCCAAAACATCCAACCTAAAATAAGTGGATGTGGATGCAAATTTCTCTCCCATTTAATCATCAGATGCAGATTCCGATCTACATTTCTCATTCATTTGAAAATTGGATCTGCATTTAGATCAATACAGGACCAAATGCATTCACCAGAAAGCCTAAATGATGACGCAAATATAATTAGACTGCTATTGATTTATGTAAAAACAATTTCTAAAATGTAAGGAGTAGATCAGACCCCAAAAGAGGAAGAAATCACAGCCTAGGTGATAACATTGGATATCTCCACCCCACATTGGAGGTGAGACTAGTCCCATAGCTACACTAAAACCACCCGCAAGCCTCGTGTAACAGGTAAGCCTGAGAGGAGTCGAACCCAAAACCTCCAATCGAATCCTAGAAGCTTAGGCCAATTGAGCTACCCACGGAGATTAACCTAGGTGAAATTTTGTGAAAAGCAAGCTCAGAGTTGGATGCAGATTTATATCATTCAGCCATTTAAATTCATACAGATGCCATAGTTTGTGAGAAGGTGATCTATAAACCATACAAGTACCAAAGTTTGGACATTTAGAATGACAAGTACAAAGTCAGGGATTTTGAGGAAACTACTAATATTGTCCCATCTCAAGTGACAGAACAAGTTTTCAGCAAAAAAAATATGAACATGAGCACAGATCATTGGTAATGATCAGCCAGGTCCACACATAAATGAATACCAATAATTACAAAGAGAACCCGTAGACCATGTTCCACCTAATCAGCGTGTTAGACCCTGCAAAAACATGTATGCCTTGTTAGCAACTACTCAATTTTGATGAAATCCCACAGATGAATCTTGATGCTCATATTTCTATGTGATTTCCAAAATTGTCTCACCATTTAAAGATTGACTTACACTGTAATAACCTTTATCTGGTTTGAACTTTGCATCTCGCAGTGTTTCTAGATTTTCACTCCAATTTCTGGGAATTTCTAGTAGTCTAACTCGCGCGCAAACCATTTCATCTGATGCTTCGATTTTTCAGTCTTGTTGGAGCCACTCCTAAGCTAACTCCTATGTAGAATGTAGTGATTCATCTTCCTAATTTCAATGGAATTACTATAGATAGGAAAAACTGCATGACATCTCAAATGGCATTGACAGTAGAAACCGAGCAAGGAGCATAGAGAAAATCACCTCAGTGCAAAGATGATTAGAGACCAATTTTGGATGGAGAAAAATTGATTAGGTTTAAGCTACAGAAATGGTCAGTGATGAAGTAAATTCTATGGAACAAGGCCACCATTAAAGGAACCATGTGTATCAATTGAGATCATCTATAAAGTAAATCAGTAACAATAGTTAGAATGAAGTAACAGTACAAGTCCCAAACATCAGAATGAATATTCTCAACGGCTAGGCCTTAAGAAAGAAACATGATTTCTGAAGGCCTCAGAGTACTGACCATTAGGATGACTATGAAAGACAAGTAAACTATGTCAAGCTGCATCCATTAAATTGGAAGATTAACTCGCAAACAAGTATTATATAACAAGATGCGAAATTTAGCTCAATTTTTGGAAAAAACATTGTCAAAAAATAATTGAACCTGACAAGAAATGATCATTAAAAGTTGACCAAAACTAGTTAAAAATGGAAAGATTGTACTCTTCAGAAACTTGAGTCTTCTGCATTTCACAAGTGTAAAGACAGCTATGAGAGTTAACTCGAGAAGTAACAGGTCATAAATACAAAGGAAAGATCTAACTATATTTATTTTGTGTGCTTGAAAACAAGCCATAGTTACATCAGTCTGAAAATGTCAAGTTCTCCTTCAGAACTTGAAAATGCCAATGGAGGGAAGATCTATCCAATGCAGTATAAATGTAGTTTTCTTGATATTTACTCTATGCAAGGACTGAACTCTCTTCCAGAGTTTCAGCAATTTACGACAACACATATTGGATGCAGAACACGAAAGGGACGATCAGTTTATGCAGCTATCATTTTTATTACAAGGGAAGTAACGAGTTTCGGGTTCTTCTATATCTTGTTAATAAGGTCTTGTTACCACTTGAAAAAGATCTTTTCATTAAAACAGGCCCTTTCTGCAGTAAAGACCCTTTAGAACAATTGCGCAACATTTTGAGTAAGTTCCGATCACGCCTGTGCTTAGGAATGAGTCTCTTATGATCCAATGATTCAACCCAATTTGAATTTCCATTTCCCATCCATTGTGCTCCAGTAGCTGTTGAACTTCCTTCAGAATCTCTCTGTTCAAAATTAGCCGAAGCAATGTTGATCAATAAAGAAGATGAAGAATCCATAGAAACTGATCTCTGAAAAGGCTGTATATCATCATCCATTATGTCAACTACACACTCCCTGGATAGATTCTTATCCACCAAATCACTATAAGCCCTCAACCTGCCACAAAAGGAGTCTTCTAGTTCAGTTATGTCAGGATGTACAAAACTCCGATTGCCAATTACTGCATTGCTGCAACTGCCTTCGAATCCAATCTGATTCTGAGAGTTCCCAACCAAGGATCTGCCCGACGAATGAGAAGAAACTGAATTTAGATCCGTTGAACCAGAGCTTGTAGGAGTAGAAACCACATTTGTACGACACAACGGGCAATTCACATGAGATTTCAACCACATATCAATGCAGGAGAGATGAAATGCATGGCTGCACTTTGGTAGAATCCTGAGATTCTCATCCTCGTGGAATCCATTCAAACACACAGAACACTCTGCCCCATCCACAAGACCCTCACCTCTCTTGTATTTACATATAGTGATGGAATTTATCACAGATTCCTCGAGGCCGACATTCCTAACGTACCATATATTATGTATGGGACTCTGGGTGTGATCATCATCTTCCTCTGTATTATTTGTGGAGGCTGTACCCCTTCTGGAGGTGTTCCACCCAGAGAAGTACTTTGTTATTATTGTATAGTAGCTTACAAGGAGAAAAGTGCTTACAAGAACAGCTAAAATTACAATGCCCAGAGCGAGGTTAAATTTCTTTTCTGAGAAATGAGGACAGTTAGCTACATTTCCACTTGTGTCTGGAGAGTAAGCTAGATATTTTTCATGATGAGCCATTATAGGAAAAGGAAAGAAACAGAGAGAAGAGGGAACTACCTTGGATTTGAAAGAGAGAGGGCTGATGATGTGGATGAAGTTGTAGTTTGGTTCTTCATTCTTATTAAATTGTCCTGCTTCTTTCTCACTTTCTCAGTTTCTCCACCACTGCTTTGGTTGACAATTCAGTAGTATGGTGAAGAGGTCGATGAAGTCGATGAAGGGATGTATATGGGCAAGGAGTTAATTGTCCTTACCATTATTATTTATGTGTATATATGGTGAAAGGGACAAAAGTAGAAGGAAATATTTACAGGGAATCCTTATACTTTCTAGAGTTGATTAACATATCAATCAATTACTTATCATAGGAGAAGGGTAAGTTTAGGATTTTCTATACATAAATTCTAAACCACATTACCCTACGATTCTTAGAGGGGGTTGGTCTGACAGTCAAGAAGCTTCCCTCATGAAGAGAGGTCTTGAATTCGATTTATGTTCAAACCCCTCTGTGCCGCTCCCCATAGAGTTACTCATTATTAATGTAGCGTGCCTACGCTGTTTTGGACGTGTTGCTGTGTTTAGAACTATCATTTCAAATAAGAAAAGGGAAGAAGAGAGAAGAAGAGAAATTGTGGGACAGATTCGAGAGTATCCCAGCCTCCTAACTCCGTGAGTTGATTAAGAATGAACTTTTCTTCAATCAAGGAAGATATTACAGAAAATTAGGAAACAATATCTTCTTCTAGCAATTCGACCGCTTTCATCGCTTTGATTAAGGTAAAACTAATTTAAAAGTGCTTATTTATATTTTTCTATACTTTTTGCTTCTATCTGTATTTTATATATATATATATATATATATTATATTTTGTCTTTGGATGAGTTTGAAAAATCTAATCTTAAACATAATATTGATAAAAAATCAATTTGATTTCATTATTCCAGTCATAGTTATATAGGACCTAAAGATCAACAGTAAATAGGGATTCAATTTTATCGAGCTCATTTTATAGCTATAGTCATTTAATCAAACGATTTTTGCATAAACCTCCTATACACACAGATTTTTCAAAATTGAATCAACTCTATAGTCATAGATGTCTACATGGAGCTCTCACCGTAAAAAAATTTTATAGCACGGGCGACTGATCATTTTCTTGGTAGACAATATATAATTATTACTTCTCTTAAATTTGAAAGATTATTTAAATGCCATATATTTTAGTGCAAGAGATAATGCACATTTCAGAATAATATTTTTACATTTTAAATTAAAAAAATACTAAAAATGTCTCTTTATAATATTAAAGAAAAGGAGTTTACCACTTGACCTATCAATCTCCAAATGAGAAACTCATTATAAAAATAAGAAATATGAGAATTTTGTTTTTGATAAAAGAAAAATACACTTTAGAAATCAAGATAAAAATAATTCATTAAAAAATACTTATTATCGATTTTTAGCATTTCTACCTGTTTTTTTTTTTTTTTTTATCGAGGTTATGTGTAGGTGGGTAAGGGTGGGTGCAACTGGGGGGTCATGTCAGTTTTAGACCCTAATCTCAGTGAGCCCATATTAAATTTGGACTTCTACTTTTAAATTTGATCTCTTCTAACATGCCTATAATATAATTTATTTTTAATTCGGACAAATAAATTAGGATAAGATAAATATGATCACAGGTTAACCCATGTACTTAGAGTAGATAATTGAGTCTACTTGCATTGTGTTGATATTCTCTAAGCAAAAAGACATTCATAAAAGCAAGTGTCTACTATTAAAATATAATCACCTAAATAGTTAACTTTAAAAAATGATAAAATAGTATAAAAAATAAGGAGTGTGTGCTTACATATATAAAATACGAGTACGTCAAGTATGTTGGTTATACAATGCATCACCCTAATCCGGCCCAAATAAGAAATGGGTCAAGTTTTTTGCCCGGACTAAACCCATATTTTGAATGGGTGGAGTTAGCCCACCCATATTTTAGGCCCAGGTTAGTTGACTTTGAGTTGACTTAAGATTCCCAATACTATTAATACAATACGTATTGGTTGATATATATCGTTTTTTATCTATCCAATATCTCTCTTACCTGAAAGATATAGGTATGACCAATTCAATCACTTCTAGCTAATATTAGGCCAAAATATCACTGAGACAATCACATATCTCTCATCGTGATATATTTTCAGTAAAAAATAGTTTTACGAATTAACAGTCACATGTTGCAATATTATTGTGAATACAACGTATATCACCTATATACTAATTTTTTTTTTTGATTAATGTGGAGGAAACTCAAATACAGTCCTACTAAAACTCATATAGATGAACTCACTACCCCTAAGGCACACCAAGATTAGGCTATGGGGGATCAAACTCTTCTCTCTTTCTGAAACGGGAGGCAACTAGTTGAACTACACCCATTTGATATTAGCTTCCTGACAAATATTTAGAACCGTGAGTTGGCCTTAACTGAAGTTGCACTCTAAACCTTGTGCCTTTAATAATTTAGTTTGCTTTTAATAATTAATTTTTTCTATTAAAAATGAAAAAAATGGTATAAAATCCTAGATCCACTCTCTTGGTCTTATATTCGGATATCAGCAGCCTCTCCAACTGGAAACAACTTGAGAGTTGAGAAGACACGCATCAACCACAGTACAATCTCAAAAGTCTTGCCTGCATCTTCTCCTTCTTCACCAACACAACTTCATTAATAAATAAAAATGTGATTTGGATTTTAAGCATGGATTCCTTCTCTAATTTATATTTCTTAGTCAACATCTTTATTCAACTAATTACTCCCAACAAGTTAAAGAAAAGAAGACGCGACGAAGAACTTTCTTAGAAAAAGTCGAGTTGCTTCTAAATCCCGATATCTAAGATTCCAAGGGAAAATATGAAAAAGAAAATAATTAGAGGAATTTTAACTACAGTATAATAAATTTAAATCAAGATTGGTTAGTAATTATGTAAACTTTGCAGTTGATCACTCATCGTTGGAATCTAATAAATTCTTAATAAAAAAAAAAAGTTTCCCATGCAAAATCAACTCAAACTTTTTTTAATTTACATATGAGAAATCATAGGAAATCCAATGAAAAACTCCCACAAATAATATCAATTGCCGTCCTTAGAGCAGCAGGTGACAAAGTTAATTAAATTTTACTGAAACTACAATCGATTGAACGAGCTTAATCATTATCATTCAGCAAAAAGTAACAATAATATTGGTATAAAAAATTCTAAACATGTAAATAAATTTTCTAAACACTCAACGTGATTTAATTAATTTTTTTTTATAAAAAACTCAAAAATGGAGATAATCTTAAAAAAAATTTAGAAATTGACAAATTAATTAAACTAAATCATCTGCACTGATGGTCCTACTTCAATATCTAGAAATCCCAAATGGTTAGATCTAAATGCATATAAACTTTATCTTATTTTTCCAAAAAAAAATCTTAATTTCATAATATTCTTGAAAAATATTAGAAAAAGTAATAAATATCATCCAAATTGTATAACTCATCATATCACATGCCCATTAAAAAATATTATGTTGTAGGCAATAAATTCATCGATATTGCAAAATATATATATATATATAATATATATATATATATATATATATATATATATATATATATATATATATATATATATATATATATATCCAAAAAGAACACATGATAATATATCCATAAAATTTTTTACAACAAAGATTCACACGACCCCACCTCTCTTCTAGTACAAGAGCGTTAAATATACGGTATACTTTACTAGGATTATTGCTTCTGTCTGTTAATTACCATTTTACACTTTGATTTAATTACTGACTACATGTGAGCTAACTTTAGAATAATTTGATGTATTCATCGGAAACTGATAAGTTTTTCCAGTTTTAGATCTTTAATTTATTTTTAAATCATAAATTTTTGTTGTCTTATCTAGAACCCACTTGGGTTGATGTGTTGAGTGTGTTAAGACATAGGCAAGTTTAAGCATGAAAATATTAAAAAGTCACGTAGATCAAATTATTCAAATCATACTTTTTAAGTTATTTAAAATTTTTTAAGGTTTTGAATTAATTTCTACTCTTTATATTTTTTGTATTCTATTTTTTTTTTTTTTAATTTACATCACTTAGCATCTCCACGGGCGAGCCAACTACCTCTAGGGCACTCCAAAGTTAGGCCACGGGAGGTCGAATCTACAGTTTCCCACTTCCTGAGACGTGAAGCAACCAGTTGAGCTACACCCTTTGTTCTATTTAGGCCCACTTTGATTCACCTCAGGGACCCATTTGAAAAGTGTGAGCATGAATCTACGGCTTGGAAAAGAATCTATAATTTGATCAATAAAATTATATTTGTAAAATTTTAAATTTTGAAAATGTGAAATTATTTTCATCCTTTAACTTTTGGATCTTATATAGTGTAACTTTGGTCTAATCTACCACTAAAAAAATATTTAGTCTAATGTAACTATCTTACAAATATTTAACGGGTGGCAATATAGACACCGCAGAAATCTGCCAGGAGACACCGATTTCCGAAATTTGAGTGGAAATTACCATTCTGCCCTTTCCGCGCGAAATCGTGCGATCGGTTCTGCAACGCCATTTCGCGTCGATCGATCGATCTGAGGCGTATACGCTCGATCTGAGGCGTATACAATCGATCGATCGATCCGACAGTTCATTTTCGAATCGATCGATCGATCATAACACGGGTTTCAGTCGATCGCACGGTTCTATGGGATCGTGCGATCGATTTTAACTGAGAGGTCGACGGTTTGACAGTCGACCTCTCCCACCAAGATCGATCGTACGATTGTATGTGATCGTGCGATCGACTGTGACCCATTCAAAGATCGATCGCACGATTCTATGTGATCGTGCGATCGATCTTAACTGAGAGGTCGACTGTCAAACCGTCGGCCTCTCATCTCAAGATCGATCGCACGATCACATCTGATCGATCGATCGATTGTCTGTTTAGGCCAAGATCAATCGATCGATCACTGTGATCGTGCGATCGATCTTAACTGAGAGCTCGACTATCAGACAGTCGACCTCTTATCTCAAGATCGATCGCACGACCACATATGATCGATCGATCGATTTTCTGTTTAGGGCAAGATCGATCGATGGATCACTGTGATCGTGCGATCGATCGATCACGTGAAACTAAGTATAAGTTCAATCGCTCCCCTCTTCACTCTCATTTTTTGTTTTCATCTCACCCCTTTCGAAACCCTAGTCCCTCAGAACCCCGATTTCGAAATCTTCTCCTTCAAAACCTCCCCGATTTCGAAATCTTCTTCCTCAAAGCCTTTTCTACACCCCTCTCACTCAAACCCTTCTCTCTCAAACTCCTTTCCAAACTATTTTCCCTGAAACCCCAAACCCGCTTTAAAAAACGAACCACTCCACTATTTGAAGATACTCTCTCAAATCGCCTATATTGATTCGAAAGTATCTCTCAGAAGTTACTCTCTCAATCTCCGAACCGGAATCAAAGGTAACTCTTTCTCAAACCCAAGACTCTCAAAATTTCTTTGAAATTAGTACTATGGATTGTGAAAATGATGACATTGTTGAGAATGATATTGTTGACAATGAGTTTGTTGAGAGGTGTTTTTCAAGTCGTGACGATTTAGTGAAGCATGTTAAGGAGGTTTCCATTGCGCAAGGATTTGTAGCTACCATTAAGAAGTCATGCAATAGAAGCAATGTAGTTATTTTTTGTTGCGATAGAGGGGGTACATATCGTAGCACAGTTAATTTGAAAGATGATGAGAGGAAGAAGAAAGCATATTCTCGCCTTGTTAATTGTCCATTTGAAGTGAAAGGGAAACAAATTGTTGATGGGTCATGGAAGTTGACTATAAAAGATGTGGAGCACAATCATGATCTGACGAGCGTATTAGTAGGTCATCCTAGTACAAGGTGTTTTTCAGATGAGGAGAAGAGAATGATCATTGAAATGTATAACAGCAATGTACCACCCCGGCAAATTATGACGACCCTTCGAAACGAGAATCCAAATATTGGAGTATCATCTACTGATTTGTACAATTTTTTGTCATCGGTTCGAAAAGAGCAACTTAGAGGTCGTACTTCAATTGAAGCCTTATTAGAAGATCTTCAAGTAGGTAGTTACCAATATTTTCTCAACTATGACAGTCAAGGTCATTTATCTCATCTTCTCTTTGCACATCCACTGTCAGTTGTACTTATGAAGACCTATAATAATGTATTTCTCATGGATTGCACTTACAAAACCAACAGATATCATATGCCATTGCTTAATATCGTTGGTATCACAAGTTTCAACAAGATTTTCTACTCATGCTTTGCATTTATGAGGAATGAAAAATTTGAAGATTACGTATGGGCGTTACAGATGTTCAATAAGGTATTAGGAGTAAATCATGATCGACAAGTTTTTTTGACAGATAGAGATTTGGCGTTGAAGAATGCCATTGATTCAGAGTTCCCTAATGTTGTACATATCTTTTGTATTTGGCACATCAACAAGAATATTCTTGCTCATTGTAAGCCTCTTTTCAATAAAGTGGAAGAATGGAATACATTTTTACTCAATAGAATGAATGCGTCGAGTCTCCATCCGAAGTTGCATTTAATGAAGCGTTTGAGGCATTTAAACAAGATTTTCAACATTATTCGGATGCAGTGAATTATATAAGACGCATGTGGATCCCACATAAGAAGCAATTCGTCAAGGCATGAATCGGTTGGAATTTACATTTTCAAAATGCAGCCACTTCAAGGGTTGAAAGTGCACATTCAGTGTTAAAACGATATATAGCTAACTCCACTAGCGATCTATATGTTGTCCGAAGGAAGATATCCCATGCAATTGAAAATCAGTTTCAAGAGTTCAAGATTTAAACGGAGGATGAGAAAATCCGGTTTGCTCTTACTGTTTCGATTCCTTTCTTTGATGAAGTGAACGGCAGAGTATCACAATTTGCATTATCTGAAGTTTACAAGCAATATGTTATGCTCATAAACATGTCATTTTTACCCAATTGTACAAATGAGTTTACAGCTTCCATGGGTTTACCTTGTGCTCACAGAATGCAATTTATGAACAAGTTACATTTGGATCAGATCCATCCACAATGGAGAATCGATTTGATTTCATTTGACGACTTGAACATTGAAATGAATCGACCCGGAGATGAATTAGATGTACACTGGGAAAGCATTAAGAAAAAATATGGAAACTTGTCTACATTTGATCAAGAGGAGCTCCGAGATCATATCCAAGATCTTGCCAGTGATGAGATGCATATCAGCCAACCTATTATGTAGTACAGCAGAGGACGTCATCCAGGTTCAAACACCTCAAAGGGTCAAACATCTACAAGACGAGATCCTTCTGCGTTTGAGATTGTAGAGAATCAATTGACTGGAAGAAGATGTGGGTTATGCAAAAATATTGGTCATACGTCATTCCGACCAACTCACTATTTTTCTTATCAATTGTGGCATTCATCCTCCCTTCCATCTGAGCCAATTTATCGTCAACCAATCCCTCAAGCCTTCCAATCAGTCTTCCTTCCATCTCACCTAATTTTTCATCAACCATCCCTTCAAGCCTGCCCATAAGCCTTTCTTCAATCTCGGCAAATTTTACATCAATTTTTTCATTCAATTTTTCTATGCTATCAAGAATCAGCATAGTATTGACTCCTGTATCATGTGCCTCACCACTCCCAACTTCAGGTGTCTCTGCTCCCTGAACTTCAGGCGCCTCAGTCCCCCCAACTTCAGGTATGTCACCCTCCTCAGGTGCCTCAACCTCAATAGGACGATGTTCTACTTTGGGAACCCAACGTGCATTGTCGAGTTTGTATCCCATCTTGCCCAAAGTAGACGCATCGAATATATCGGTTTTCTTCATTTCTATTTTCTCATCAGGGGGGAAGGTGACTCCGCAAAATCGAAGCAAGTAAGACAGAAATAAACCATATGGAAGGCTACATTTTCTAATCTTACAAGATGCAACCATGTGTTTTATGATGATGAAGGATATATCAATTTGCTTCCCATTCAAGATTCACCATATCAAGAAACTATCAAAATACGGCACTTGATTACTAAGCCCTTTTCTAAGTAAAATATTCTTCCTAATAATGTAATATACAATTCGGGCCTCTAGGGTTAGCTCCATAAGCCCGATCTTATCTCCTCTGGCACCATCACTTCGCCCACACAATTGGGTCATGGCCTCCGAGAGAACGAATCCGTCAACATCGGTGGGCCATGAATTTGGTTCATATTTCGAAATAGTGGCACTAGGAAACCCAAACATTTTGTCCAGTGCCTCAATTGAAATATCAATTTCTGTCCCCCTAACTTTGGATTTTATGGAGTGTCTCGCCCGGTCCTCCGACATATTTGCATAAAATTCCTTCACCAATTTTGGGTAAAAATCTTCTTTTATTCCCAAAAACCTCCCCATCCAAGTCTGTAAATATACTCATCGATTCTTAATTCAAATGCAGGAAAAAAGCTTAGGTCCATGATTTTACCATAAATCATCGGCCGAGAGTACAAATCCTCTCGGTATAGTGTGGCGGCTTCCAAAGTCTTGAAGTGGTTCGAGTCGAAGGTCTCTGTCTCCCTAGGTGGTGTCTCCGTCAATCTCGCTCTCTTCCTTCTAGATGAAGCCGGTACCTTTATCTTTCTCCCTCTCAATGTAGACGCTTTGGATGCCATGTGAAGGACTGTTGTGAAGGAAATCCGGCGAGGAAGACAAAATTCGAGAAAGGCAAGAAAAGGTTTCCGGAAATCCGACGAGGAAGACGAATTAAGAGGGTTTCTGGAGAGGGCAAATCGCACGATTTGGTGAATCGTGCACTCGATTTGGAGAATCGTGCGTTCGATTTGGTGAAGAGGAAAGGGTCGATCGATCGTTCGAGAAGAAGAAGAGAAAGGGTCTTCGGTTTCAAAGGTTGAATCGCAGGAAAGGGCGAAAGGATCGATCGGTTATATATATAGCTGATCGATCGATCGCACGATCACAGTGATCGATCGATCGATCTTGCCTAAACAGAAAATCGATCGATCGATCTTGGCCTAAACAGACAATCGATCGATCGATCAGATGTGATCGTGCGATCGATCTTGAGATGAGAGGTCGACTATCTGACAGTCGAACTCTCAGTTAAGATCGATCGCACGATCACAGTGATCGATCGATCGATCTTGGCCTAAACAGACAATCGATCGATCAATCAGATGTGATCGTGCGATCGATCTTGAGATGAGAAGGCCGACGGTTTGACGGTCGACCTCTCAGTTAAGATCGATCGCACGATCACATACAATCGTGCGATCAATCTTTGAATGGGTCACAGTCGATCGCACGATCACATACAATCGTGCGATCGATCTTGGTGGGAGCGGTCGACTGTCAAACCGTCGACCTCTCAGTTAAAATCGATCGCACCATCCCATGGAACCTTGCGATCGACTGAAACCCGTGTTATGATCGATCGATCGATTTGAAAATGAACTGTCGGATCGATCGTATACGCCTCAGATCGAGAGTATACGCCCCAGATCGATCGATCGACGCGAAATGCCGTTGCAGAACCGATCGCACGATTTCGCGCGGAAGGGCAGAATGGTAATTTCCACTCAAATTTTGGAAATCGGTGTCTCCTGGCAGATTTCTGCGGTGTCTATATTGCCACCCATATTTAACATGTATGTAAAGAGGGCCTTGTAGTAGTTGGTTCAACCATATCTAATTTTAGGCATCCCATATTATCTCCAAATTGACAGTTTGTAAATTTTACACTTTTAATTACATTTGTTATTTTAATGATGAGAGCACTTCAATTTTTTTTATAAAGGGAAATTTCTTCTATATTATTTTTTATTTTCAAATGATACATTTAATATTAAAAATAGTAGGTCCTATCAAAGAAAAAAAATATCAGTAGATACGTATCCTATCAGCCGATTACTGATATCAGACGGTATCCGATATATATCGCCGATATCATTCGATATCGATAGTTTTGATTGAAAAAAAAAAAAATAAGAGAGAGATTTCTCGACTCAAATCGAGATTTGAACCCGTGAGTCTTATTATAATTAATACCTACAAGTTTTACTAAAACTTGTTTCTTGATTACAAAAAATAATTAAATTGATTCAGCTAATAGTATAAAACCTACATTATGTATAACTTTATCCAAGAAATTTTAATTTTACTTATAAATAGATTATTATTTTTTCATTATTTTAAACACGGACCTACGGGCCCACATTCGAATGCAGTACAGCATCTCCGCATTCTACGGGCTATGTAAAAATGGTTAAAAAATAAAAACATTTTCCACATGTAACACAGTTGGCCTATGTGCGCTTATTGATGGACGATCTCAAGTCTCAACGTCCATTCAACCATCAAACAGAATTACAGCTAAAAAAAACCATCAAAAATATTTCTCCCGTATAATTTAATTTGTAACGTTTTTCAAAATTTTCAACAGTTATTAAATTAGAGAGTTAATTAAATAATTTTTAAAATTCAATTTGTAAAAATACATTGATGTGATACTTTTAAATAGATTATAAAAAAAAACTAATATCAAATTTATTCTCGACTATAAAATACATGTTAATTAGCTCTTCTCTATTTTAAGCGTTTATATAATAATTTCTTATAATTAAAAGTTAACATTACATTAAATCTGAAATTACTTAGGTATTACATCCTCAAATTATAATGTGAGGGCATTGATTAAACTGAGGCCACCGTGACCCTCCTACATTCACATTTTTTTTTTCCTTTTTCATTTTTGAGTGAGTCGAGGGCCTCTTAGTTTTCCTACACACTAAGTAAAACTATGACGAGTGCCTCTTTAAAGTAAAGTGTGATTTGAACTCATGACTCTAACTTTCTATCGTGGGTTTCTAGCGAACACTCCAAGCCTTTGGAGTCGACATGTACATCCCTTATCTTTTGACCTCTTCTAACTTTCATCAACAATTGTATTCATATTCAGTTGGACTTCAATTATAAATGTCAACAACTATAAATTTTTAAAATTGAATAGAAATAAATTTTAAGAAATTGAAGAACTTAACTTTACTTATGGAATCAAAATAATATTTTATAAACATATTTAAATAAAAACTTTTTCAATCTAAATTCATCTTTGTACCCACATTGCCGCAATTGCCCATCATCTTCAGCGAAATCGTATTGGTCTTTCTATGGCTGATGCTACCAGCACTGATTTGGTTCATAGTTTCTACAGGGATTAGTCTTCCAATATTGCTGTCAAGGATGGGTCTTTGAGCAATTCTTTTGGACTACTTGACTTCGGTTGGGAGTTTTGTACTTTTCATTTTTTTGCCCAGTTATGAGGTAGTTTCTTCTCTTTGAGGCTTCTTTGTCTCTTTTTTATGTTTTTTTTTTTTGGTAGTGATTTTCTCATGGACATTTTGTATAACTCAATATGGAAATTAGTGGATTTTCCATTTTGCCTCTGCATCTTCCGTACTAGAAAATAAAAAGAATGGAATATTAGAAACCGGCTCTCCAAAATGGGAAATCGGCTTACCAAAAAATCTTGCCGCGAGCCGATCACTTCAAGACGGCGAGCTGGGTTCGTTCATCACCTGTGGGTTTTTCGCTTGGATTTTCAAACTAGGTCGTTCATCAACCGAATTCTACAAACAAGGTATCAAAATTCATCTACTCTGAATTTTATGAACTCTCAAACTGATTTTAAGTGAAAATGATATAATTTTGGCCTTAAAAAATCATACCCAAGAATCAAAGAAAATCAGTCCTGGAATTTATAAAATTTAGAGTAAATGAATTTTGATACCTTGTTTGTAGAAATCGGTCGAGAAACGGCTTCGTTTGAAAACCCGAGCGAAAAACTCACAGTTGATGAAGGAACCTGGCTCACCATTTTGGAGTGTTACCGGCGAGCCAATCACTCCTAGACGGTGAGCCGAGTTGGTTAATCACCTGTGGGTTTTTTGCTTGGGTTTTCAAACGAAGCCGTTTCTCGACCGATTTGTACAAACAATGTATCAAAATTCATCTACTCTAAATTTTATGAGCTCCAGGACTGATTTTAAATGAAAAGGGTATAGTTTTGGGCTTAAAAATCGTACTCAAAGAATTTAAGAAAAATGACTTTAGATTTTTTAAGTCCAAAACTATACACTTTTCACTTAAAATCAATCCCGGATTTCATAAAATTCAGAGTAGATAAATTTTGATAGCTTGTTTGTAAAAATTGGTCGAGAAAAGACCTTTTTTGAAAATTCGAGCCAAACACTAGAAAAATCCATGGCTCACTATTTTGGAGTGATCGGCTTGCCGGCGCAGATTTTTTACTTTTTTAAGTTATCAGTACTGAAGGGGTGAAGGGCAAAGTGGAAAATCTACTAATTCCCATGTCTGATTACATAAAAATCACGTGTGAGAATCGCTTGCCCTCTCTTCTTTTGGGAGTTTTTCCCCTTTGAATCTACTTATCTATATTTAAAAAAAAAGGAGTCCACAATTTAAAATTGACATTTGAGCACAAATTCCTAAATGATACAATTAATAATTCAAAAGCTATATTTGTATGAAACTCGTTTTCCGAATCCCACCTCAGCCACGTGATTAGTTGTGAAATGCATGTTATGTTAAATGGTGTGATTTTGATTCCTCTTGTCTGTGAGTTGTTGACTCCTTCAATTGACTAATCAAATACGAAATTAGATAATGAGCCTCACTTGTACGGAAACTTCCTTATCTTTCCTTTAGTACAATCTATCTATACTTTTATTCATGCAAGTATCCTTCTCAGCAAAGTCATTCTCCAACCTTTGATTTTTCAACGCGGTCTTATCCAACGGATAAAACGTGTAGACGCTTACAACTTCAAATTTAAAAATTTGCAGCAAAGTCCAAACAATGTTGCAATTTGCAAAAACACCAATCTCATTTTTGTGAACATTAAAAAATAAAGTCATTTAATCAATTTTATTCTTACCATGCTCTAAAAGAAAAACCATCTTGTATTGAAGAAGCAAAAACCCTAGACGGTTGCTCTTTAAATATTAAAATGTACTATATATTTTCTGATTGAATATATGAAAAAAATTAAAAATACATTAGCTATGTAAAATTTGAGTCTAACAAATCATCTTAGTCTTTTGATTTTAGATTTTAAAATAGAGTAATTATACGACGCTCACTTATAATAAATCCAAACATTACACACATCTAATTTATGATTGAAGTTCATTAAGAATTATTACTAAAGTACCCTTTTTTTTATCTTTATTGTCAACCGTTGACTAAGGGCCCCACGACACTACCACATGGTTACACGTGACCTGATATCAGGATTTCAATTCATGGAATCAAATGAATTGGCCAACGCCAAATACCTCCCAACGCGTAGCCTTTCATGGAAGCTATATATTTACTGCTCTTGTCTTCCTCTCCATTCTAGCCCTTCCTTCATTACCTTATTATTTCCTCCATTTAAAGGATTTCAAAAGTCTCTCCATATCTATTGGATTTTGGCTTCTGCAACTCGCAAGGTCAAGCATTTACGAACCATGTCTATGATGTTTTCTCTACCCTCTGCAGACGTTCGAAGACTCAATCTACTTGCTAGACATGGATCTTCTGCTCGCATCCAAAATCCTTCTCACCGTCGTCTCAAGATTTCAACAGTAAACTTTGGGTTTGGTTACTTGGTCTGTAAGGGGATGCAGTCGGCTATTATTGGACGTGGAGTTAATCTGAAACCACTTGCATCTCTGTAATCTTCTTTGAAACTCATTGCTTTTCCCCCTTTTGATTCTTCGATTCTATTTTGCAACTTTGAGGTCCAATGGTTAAGAGTTAGGATCGGGTGTGGGTAAAATTTGCTAGATTTTGTTCTTCTTGGTACATGGTTATTTCTTACAAGGATCGAGAAAGTGTTGGGAGTGCAAATGAGAGTCTCACTATCGGTTGTGAGAGGGACAATCTAAGGACTTATAAGGGACTGAATCACTCCACCTATTAGGCTAGATTTTTGAGTTGGAAGCCTAGTCCTAATGGTGGTATCAGAACCAGGTTCCCAAGCCACAGCATGTAGAGTCAGGGATCCCCTAGCAGAACGGGATGGTTGGCAACGTTCCATCCGCCAGAGAGCTTCACTTGTGCTGTGGATGAACTTTCGATAGAAGCTTTATCAAAGGGTTAATGGGTGTCAAAGTTCGAAATCCAATACTTTGGCCCAACTCGAAATTCAATTTTTCATCAAGTTTTTTTAAGATTTTGTGGGAATGTTTCTGGATTCTATGGTTTGCTTACTTTCAATATATTGATCTGATGCAGGGGCGACTTGCTACCAGGAGCTTCACCGCCTCCACCGTCGAATTTCCCTAACTGGTAAAAATGAGCCATCTATTGATTGTGGTTACTTAAGTTTCTTTCCTTCTTTCTGATTTCTCAAAAAAAAAAAATAATAATAATAATAAGAGCCTTTATCTGTTGATATACATTGCAAGCTCTTCGATCTAATTGCAACTTTACATTTCAAGCAGGGCAACATGGATTCTGGGATCGATAGTAACTATAATTTTACCACTTTGGAAGATGAAAGGTGGATTTTTACAGATAATAGAAAGTAAGAACATCTTTACCCCTTTGTTTTCTATACAATCTAGAAATGGGTGCACCTACTTGACTTGTAATTCTTGTGTTGGGTATTGAATGTATATAGATAAGGTGGAAAAAGTTGTAGACAAGGTGGAAGACGCAGTGGAGATGGTTGAAGACGTCGCCGAGGTGGTCGAGAAGGTATCATCGGAGTTGGCCGACCATCTTCCAGAGAATGGAGTACTCAAGGACGCAGCTTTATGGGTTGAGAATGCATCTAAAGAAGTTGCAGAGGACGCGAAAGGAACGTTAGATTTCATTGAAAAGGTAATGCCTACCGTTTTATTTTAAATGCAAAACCTGTTATGAAAGAGGCTAAACAAAGAGGAAAGAGAGTTTGTGTTAAAAGACATAACAACACACACGGTTGAAAGGTTGTCCAAGCCGTTTACAAGATGTTACTTTTGACCAAGCCGCTGGTGTAAAACATTTTGCCTGTGGATTTTAGCAACTATAATCCGTGCCTCCACCAATCGTATTCTTCGATTTTCGATCTTGAAAGATGACAGAAGTAGGAGAAAAAATCATTTTCAATATGAAAATAATAAATCTCTCTTTCCCGTGGTTTTCCTTATTTATTGTAATTATTTTTATAGAATTCTTCAGCTTCATATTGTTATTGGCTTTGTGTCTAGTTTTAATTCAACCGAATTTGTGAGTACAGAT
The DNA here is from genome assembly GCA_013350335.1 of Chimonanthus salicifolius. NCBI lineage: Eukaryota > Viridiplantae > Streptophyta > Magnoliopsida > Laurales > Calycanthaceae > Chimonanthus > Chimonanthus salicifolius. The sequence goes on along the minus strand of CM023537.1, from coordinate 11,768,254 downwards.
CGATGATTTCAAGGAAGAGGTGGAGAAAGACTGGGAAACAATCGTGGAAAACCATGTAGAAGAAGGAGAAGAATCAGAGAAAGAGAAAGAAGGAGAAGCAAGTAAGGAGAACGACGACAAAGAAAGAAAAGAAAGAAAAGATGAAGCACAAGCACCAACGGAGAAAGTTACACAAACAAGCACGACTTGAATTTCAGTGGTCCCAAATTTGGTCAAAGAAAAACTTGGACTTTTCTGAAGCACTTGAATATATAATTCCTCTCTTGTTGACTTTAGTTTTGGCAATTCTTTTATTATTCCCATATTTGACGTGGTATTTTGCCATTGTTCCTTGTAAACTTTATTAATAGAACTTATATTATTTAGAATTTGTTAAAATATTACAAGAAAGCAGCTATTGGAAGATAACCATTATGTCTAATGTATTTATTACTTTTTTTTTTTCGATTAACGTGTGAAAAATTCTGACATGATTCTACTAAAACTCTCACAGATGAGTCCCGCATAGTAAGACGGGAGACAACCAGTTGAGCTACACCCACTTTACATGATAGAAAAGAAGTACTTTTTATAAAATAATTTATATCATAATTATCTCAATAAATAAGAAAAATCTCCCTCTTTAACTCATTGAAATAGATGTCCTAGAAGATGAGGAGAAAATTCTTTTTTTTTTCTTGTTTTCTTAGTAAAAAGTTTTTATTTCATGAAAGAAAAGAGAAAAGATTATAATAAAGAGATTTAATTTTTATTTAGCCTTTATTTTTAACCGGAAACGATCCCAATTTTCATTGTACCATGCATTTTTCTTTGCGTTTGAGATTGGTGGTCCAGTGGGTTGACAATAAATAAAAAGTACTACCTTCTCAACTTTGATTTTTTTTTTTTAATGTTAATATCTCCATCCAATATTAAAAGTGAAAATAATCTCATAAATGCACGAAATCATGCAACACATAAAAGATTCTCACAATTTTTTTATTTTGCATACAAGTGCCTTACCTTTTATCCTGTGCAGTAGGTAAGATAAGATTGTCAAATCCCATCATATTTGTGTCTCTTTCAATTATTTGATATTTATTTTATTTATTTTTTGCAAAGTTTGTTGATATTTTCTCCAAGATACAGCTGGAAGGGGTTGACAATTTTCTTCCAAGGCATTTTATCCTACTTGTGGCCATTGTCACAAATCTCGTTCTCAGGGCAATTGTTAATAGCAGGATATTTTCAAATTTTCGGGTTTTATCAGGAAAATCTCATGCAAAATATATTATTTAAAAATAATAATAATAAATATAAAAATAAATAATGTGGCTGAAATTTGAAAAAATAGATGATATTTCAAAAATAAAAAATTATATTTGGCCCAAGCGTTTTTAACGGGAATTTAATGGCAAAATCTCCCAATTTTAATGGGAATTTACCGTTTCTCGCGATAAAAACATGTTTTTAATGAGAATTTACAGTTAAAAATGGCAGACGCGATAAACTCGAGTTTTTAACGAGAGAAGTTATTTTGCCGATATTTTCGTGATAAAAATGAAAATATCGGAAATATTTGTTACATTGCTTGTGGCTAGTGATTTGAATATAATGGAGTGCAAAACTCTTTCAATTTGAAATTTGATTGTGTAACGGCTTTTTTTTTTATTAAAATTGGACCATGAGTCTATTTTATCTCTTAATTTATTACGATAAATTAATAATATAAAAATTTTGTTTTCACTTTTTAAATTATCATAATAAATAAATTACAAAATATATTTAATGTTTTATTTCAGTAATAGTACTGATGTACAAATTAAAAAAAGTATTGAAATATATTCAGACATGATAATTGATGGAACTATGGAAGGTTCATTCATATTTTAAAGATTTAATAGATTAAAACTCTGGTATTCTCCACCAAAATTTGACCACAGCTACAAGTAATGCAATTTTTTTTTTTTTTAATTATCATGTGGGAAACTCAGACATAGTCCTACTAAAATCTCTACCGATGAGTTCACTACTCCTAAGGCACACCGAGATTAGGCCATGGGGCTCGAACCTGTAACCTCCCGCTTCCTGAGGTGAGAGGCAACCAATTGAGCTACACCGGTTGATTTGAATTTAAAAAAATTATTTCATCATAAAATGATCACCAGCAGACTAGTATGTCCCAGTGTAGCGTATTATGCTGAACACTTAGGTATATGACTCACTAAATAGAATAATGATGGATGTATTGGAAATGTCATTTGTTGGCCCATTAAAAATCACGTTAGTTGGATCAATAAAGCCATGTTTTAAAGACTGTAAAGTTTAAAGATTAAAAAAATAATTGAAATTGATCAAATTTTAGAGAACTTAAAAAATGTAGTTTAATTAATTCAACCAAGGTGATTTTCGGTGGGCCAATTATTCAAATAATGAAATTTTTTATGCACTCATCATCACTTCATTTGATGGGGCCTACACCTAAATGCTCGACATTGTAGCAGCATACTAGTGTGTGAGTGATCAGCTCTTTTATTTCATCTTAATCAATGATAGATACAACGAACAATATTAGATCATTGCTCAAATATTAAATGTTTGAAAATGAACTTATTTAATGGTAGTTGTTAATTGCATAGGTGTGAATTGGTGATGCGATAATTTAAGGGGTATTAGGGTATGGAGAGATCAGATTTGATCAATAAATGAGCCTATTATTAGAACATAAAAATAACTACATTTTTTTTATTAGGGACATTGTATAAAATTTTAAGAGATAAAAACATGCAAATTATTTTTTAATTTATAAACTTTAGTAGATTATGTGGAGCCTATTTTGACCTTATCTAATATATCCATGGGAAAAGTTTAGTAGGAAGATGACATTAAAATAAAAATAAAAATAGATCGGGTTAATGAAACCATGTCTTTAAATTTTTTTTCTTTTAAGCTATTTTTCTACATGGGCCCACTTTGACCCAATACCACTTGAATGAACGCTTCATTAGAATTTAGAAATGAGTATTTGAAGCTCCGTACAGCTGCTCTTCCAACTTTAGTTGGAAGCCACTTATTTTGTAAAGAAGGATGGGAGTCCATAGAGACTGGAAATCCTGCCTCTACACATTTGAATCTGAAATTTCATGGCAAATTACCATTTTACCTCTGCATTTTCAATCATTCGAATGAAAGTCCAGTTCATTTTGGCATTCATTCGAATGAATCTTCAAGTGTATTTTCAATTCATTCGAATGAATAGGCTGAACAGTAATACGGAATACTGCTCAGCCTCATTCATTCGAATGAATGGATGATTCATTCAAATGAATAGTAATAAAATACCACCATTCTTTCTATTCATTCGAATGAACCGATCATTCATTCGAATGAATGAACGTTCATTCCTCATTCAGTTCTCGAATGACGTTCATTCCTCATTCAGTTCGCTCGTGAACGAACGTTCATTCCATCAATAGATTCATTGATATTAAATAATAATTTTTTAATAAAAATTTAAACTTATTTTTTAAGCATTTTGTATTTCCAAAATTTCTCAAATTGAATATTTAAACTAATTATGATAATCTGATAAAATTACTTTAACACTTCAAGGTCTTTTGACACTCCTAAATATTTAAAACACAGTATTTTACAAATAAAGGTATCCCTAGGGTGTGCCAAAAACACATTTGGGAGTGTCAAAAGACCTTGAAGTCTTAAAGTACTTTTATCAGGTTATCGTAATTAGTCCGGATATTCAATTTGAGAAATTTTAGAAATACACAGTGCATTATTTAAATAATAAAATCCCCTTTAAAACTTTAAAGTTATTTTTTAACTACTGTGTATTTCTAAAATTTCTTAAATTGAATATCCAGACTAATTACGATAACCTGATAAAAGTATTTTAAGACTTTAAGGTCTTTTGACACTCCCAAATGTGTTTTTGGCATACCCTAGGGATACCCTTATTTGTAAAATACTGTGTTTTAAATATTTAGGAGTGTCAAAAGACCTTGAAGTCTTAAAGTATTTTTATCAGATTATCGTAATTAGTCTAGATATTCAATTTGAAAAATTTTGAAAATATATAGTGCTTAAAAAATAAGTTTAAATTTTTTTAAAAAAAATTATTATTTAATACCTATGAATCTACTGATGGAATGAACGTTCATTCATTCTTCGAATGTTCATTCACGAGCGAACCGAACCGAACGAGGAATGAACGTCATTTGAATGAACGAACCGAATGAGGAATGAACTTTCATTCATTTGAATGAATGATCAGTTCATTCGAATGAATAGGTGGTATTTTATTACTATTCATTCGAATGAATCATCCATTCATTCGAATGAATGGGGCTGAGCAGTATTCCGTATTACTGTTCACCCCATTCATTCGAATGAATTGAAAATACACTTGAAGATTTATTCAAATGAATCCATTCATTCGAATGAATGCCAAAATGAACTGGGTATTCATTCGAATGATTGGAAATGCGGGGGTAAAATAGTAATTTGCCAAGAAATTTCAGATTCGAGTGTCTAGAGGCAGGATTTCCAGGTGTGTGTATGGGCTCCCAAGAAGGATAAATCGGTAATTATGTATAATGATCTAAGTTGAAAGGCCAGCCATATATACTTGACTTCTCTTTCTTTATACATTCAATTTTAAAAAAATAAGATAAAATTACCCTTTTGCCTTTCATTTTTTAAGAAAAAACAATTCCTCCGTATCATTCGAACCAACATTTTTCATTAGTTCGAACGAACTTTGTAGTGTAAATTGTATCATTCGAACGAACTTTACATGAGGCGTGAAGTGAGATTTTCAAATGAGTCTGTTTCTCGATTAATTTTTACAAAGAAGGTATCAAAATTTATCTACTCTGAATTTTATAAACTCCGGAACTGATTTTAAGTGAAAAGGATATAGTTTTGGGCTTAACAAATTGTTTCCAAAGAATTAAGGAAAAAATGATTTTTTCTCTTAATTCTTTGAGTACGATTTTTTAAGTCCAAAATTATACAATTTTCACTTAAAATTAGTCTTAAAGTTTATAAAATTTGAAATATATGAATTTTAACATCTTGTTTGTAGAAATAGGTTGAGAAACTGTCTCTTTTAAAGATCCGAACCAAACACGGAGAGATAGTTGGCCGAAAAAAGTGAAAAAAAACCTTCTAACAACTAAGGGTAATAACGAGAAGAGAGAAAATTAAAGAAGAGACAAAAGAGTAATGATCAGATTTTCTTTTACGAAAGTGTGCAACTGGCACTCGAATCAGGCCTAAACGTTTGCCCCGTTCGAACTGCTATCCATTTAGGGTTTGAGCCCGGTTCTGTGTGAAAATCATTACCAACTAAATACTACAGTTACAATGATTCTCTAAACTTCGATGTAACAATACTCCATCAATCCCAAGATCAATACTTAGCTTGTTCAGGTATGACTCCTTACGAGCCTTTGATGATATATAAAATTGAATTTGCCTTTTTATCTCCTCTCGAACGGAGGAGACAAGGTCTTCGTATTGAGTAAATGAGAACAACTCGGATGAAGAATAGAACTTGAGTTGAATTTGAGCTGGAATTTCTTAATTTTATTATAGAGAAATAATTCTATCTCATTGTCCATCATTTTAACGGTAATAATGACTCAATATGCCTCCCACCCAACTAGCTCTATTTCAAGTCATTCTTACCATTATAATGATAATATGAAATTATTCCTCTTTAATATATACTAATATAGTGTTAGGTACATAATTTCGTATGTCTTCTATTTTTATTTTTGAACATTTACTTTCATTCTTTGATCTCTAAAATAAGTAGAAATGAAATCGAATTCAGCTAAATGAATTTAAACTTAATTAATATATTTCATTTTCACCTATTCTTAAATCAAATTGATAGAGTGTTCATCCAATTACTCTGAGATGGGGTCAAAGAAGATTATAAATTGTCCGGATTCTTTCTTACATGTTTCCTATTGACAATTTTAGATTATGGGTATTAGAGATTTTTAGTCAATGGAAATGCATTAGGGTGGTATTGATTAAATATACTCTTTTATACGTTATATTCAAGTTTTATCTGAATTTTTTTAATGATAGAAATATTTATTCAATTATTCAACTTAATACTTTAAAAAATAAATATTAATGAAGTCTGATGCACTCATTTTAAAATAATTGGATGTCTCATCATATTTCAGAAGTGGCAAGACTATCCATTGAGCTTTAAAGTCATACATGTAACCCAAAATTTAATGAAATTCCCTCCTTTTCTTATCCAAAACGTGTCCAGAATGACTAAGTGCCATTGAATGGGATATGTGATTATGACCGTGGCCTAAGTATTCAACTCTGGTAACGTGCCATCCAATCAGCTTCTTAAATTTAATGAGAATAGAAAATATATAATTTTTAAAGATTTACTATAAATAGATGGGATTTTGACTTTAATGATGAAAATAACAATTAGGTTAGAGTTTAGAGAAATGGAATTTCTAAATGTTGGGTGTGATTGATTATTTTGTTGATTGTGTTATACCGCTTATAAATTCAACAAATGGTATTAGAGTCATACTCAATCCCAAAAACTTAGATCTTGCCGTAACCCCAAATTAGAAAAAAAAAATTGGTATTCAAATTTCATCAATCTTCTTTTTCTGTCCTCTAAAGTTTCTATAATTTAGTGATTGACAGTCCAAATCCAACACAATAGCGTGCTAAAAACATTAAACCCAGTGGCTAAAATGGCTAGATTTAGTGGGACAAGTAATCTACTCGAAAAGAAGATATATTAACCAATAACTAGTTCCCATCCCTTTAGAAGATGAATGAACTTTGATTCTCTCATCTGTTTGTTTGTGATAACTTGAGTATAAAGATCAAGGGTCATGGCTCTGGTTAGATCACTGGCATCTTACAACATTAGAAGATATAGTCTCCTCACTCATTGCAAACTCGGAGATCGAATCCATACTCAGCTTTGCCTTCCAAAGAAATCCACATTCAAGCATCAGTTTTGTTTCTCAGTGTATCGAGGAATGCACAGTAAAATCAGTGCCCAGATGTAATTATCCTCCAAAAATAATTCATCCCTTTATCCTTCTAACTTTTGCTTTGAACTGATTCTGATTTGGGCCAAATTAAGATTTTCACTGAGGTTATTAACTAGTCCAATGGGTATTGTAGTGCAGTTAACATTAAAATATTTAGACAGATTTATTTAAAGTTCATCCATTTCACACAGGGACAGCAACAATCCCCCACCAACTCCAAATCCTCCAAAGTTCAGTTTCCCTACTTGGTAATGTTCTAGCTCTTGGGTTGTTTTCTCCATAGGACCTTAGGTACTTGAACTTTTGCATGAGCATGATTAATTGATTTTTTGTGCAGGACAAGATGGGTTTTGGGGAAGATATTATCCCTATTTCTGCCATTTTGGAAGAAGAAATGGGAGAAAATACAACAGATAGAAGGTAAGGATGCAGCCCACAATTTCTATGCTAGAAAGAAAGCATCTATATCACTTGTCATATCTAACCCTAACACTTTTGGTAGAAAAACCTTGGAAGACAAATGGCCAAGTAGTGGGTGCCGGGTCTGAATTCGGATCCCCTAGTACACATGCAGCAGATAATCTTGTACAATCATTGATGATTTACCATCTGGCCACACTTTAGTCATTTTAACAATTTTAGCATCTTTACGTAGTTGAAATGGTATAAAATCTCAACTGGTTGCCTCCCGCCTCACGAAGCGGGAGGTTGTGGTTTGATCTCCTATGGTCTAACTTTGACGTGTCCTAAAGGTAGTGGGCTCACCCATGGAGATTTTACGCTGGGTATCCCACAGTTGCCCACATGTAAATTAAAAAAAAAAAAATCTCCCATTTTATCTACATGATTTTTCTTGATTGGTGTTGAAAAAACCAAATAAACCACAAGTGACAAAACATACAAGCAATTACACAGAAATACAAGAGATATATGTGATTTGATAGTGTGTCTCCACGAAGAAAGATGAGAGCAATTTCACCATCTTCAAAACTAGGGTTACAATACTCTCTTCCTCCTGCCTCTCTCTGTACAAATTACTACTGGCCCTAAAAATCCCTCAAACATGTGACACTAGGTACAAAATTACAAAATTGTTGTTATATCCTGGAGTAATGATCCATATCATCACATAATACAAGACATTAAAATAGAAGATTGTTTTTAGAACGTCTTCACAACCATACTTGCATGAATTTGTTATGAGAATTCTGTAAAGAAAAGTAGGCAGTGCATGAGAAATGAGAAGCTCACTCATCTTGTATGTGCGATTTTAACCTTCCAATCAACTCTTAATGATCAGGGGAAGTGGAAAAGGTTGTAGAGGCAGTGGAAACTACGGCGGAGGTGGTTGAGAAGGTGGCGGAGGTGGTTGAGAAGGTATCAATGGACATCGCCAATAAGCTCCCAGACGACGGAAAGTTGAAGAGTGCAGCTTTGATTGTTGAGAATGCATCTAAAGAAGTAGTAAAGGATGCTCAGCTGACAATGGACTTCATTGAAAAGGTCGTTTTCTTTTTCTTTCTTTTTCTTGTTTAATTCTCCAGTCTTGAGGAATGATAGACTACCCACGTGAAGATTTAAAATGGGCCCACTCCAAAATTGTCCAATCATCTTTGGGGCCCACCAGTTAAAGCATATAACTGTGGCCCACCGTCGATCTCTAAGATTGGTAACCCTTTGATTGGATTGGAAGCTTTTAAGGGATGACTTGGTGAATTGGGTGAGGTAAAATAATTCGAGATTTGCCCATTTCCTACCATTGACTACTTGGGCTTTTCACCAATTGAGAGTCAAAATCAACCCTTTTTATGATTATTTTTTTTGTTGTTGTATTGGGTACCATAGAGAATTTAGAGGTCGTTTTCGTCTGGGTAGCTAAATATTTTAGAATAGAATTGAAATTTTATGGAATTTTTCAGATTTTCATCAGAAATTTCACATTATACAGATTTTGAATTTTAAAACTCTTGAAGATAATTCTAAGCCTAGTGTAGGAATCTCTAAATTTTAAAATTAATACAAAATTTCTAATTCTAGAATTTAAAGAAACATAAATTTCAGCTAGAAAACAAGTCATCTAGTGGGCACCTATAAACAATAAAGTTAAAAATACTATGATATTAGAGGCTGGAAGATTTTTTTTTTTTTTAAATTGGGCTCCATAAGATTATTCAAACTCATGATGTCAGTTCGAAATTCAGTTGTTGTTAAATATTTATATCTTCGAATATTTGATCTAATTTTAAGGTAAAAATAAGACGGATGTCAGCTTGTATAAAATTCAAATATAGAAATGATGAATAATATAGAAAGGTTTGAATGGATCACCAAATTAACCCTATGCTGCTTTACATGGCCCATTAGCTCATGCAAAAGTCCCACCTAAGATTATCATAAATTTACTCCTACAATTAGTAGATAACCAGATGAAAATTGTTTTTAGAAAAAGGATTTAACCATTAAACAGACACCCTTATCTACTGGTTGACATTTTAAGAACTTATTTAAAGTTGTAAGCTATTTTAATACTATGCTAAAATACGTGAAAAACAAAGCAGGTGTGCATATTATTTTTTTATGATTGTGTAATATATAAATACAAGTTGAAAAAAACTTGCAGGATGACTAGTAATGGCTTATTGTTATACTTTAAAGGTCATAGATTTAACTTCTAGGTTGATGAGATAAATGACTTAGACGATAATAAAATACAAGTTTATTAAAAACCCGCGTTCAAGTCCCAATGGCCCATACCCGAGGGCGTGGATGCAATGGTCCTCCTCTCAGGAGTTTAGTAGGGCTATTGCCAAGGTGTAAGTTGGGGTGAGTCTGAGGTTTCTCTGAGTCTTCAAAAAAAAAAAAAACACAAGTTTATTAAAAATGGATAACACTAAGTAGATAGTACAAACCCTTGTATATAAATTTACAAAATTATGATAATATGTTATTTTAGTTATACTAGCAATTATGAAATTCTTGACCCATTTGACGAAAGTAGGCAATATAAATAAAACCTTGGAAGAGAATTTAAAAATGTCTCCAATATTTTCATCAATATCATAATATAAATTCAATAGTTTCTCTTTATAAGAATTTTAATTTTTTTTAGAATGCCAATAGAAATGAGAACACAATGATATTTCATGCTAGCTACATGATTTTTTTACACATTTTAAAGTTTATATATTTCTATTATTTGACAATATTTAATCTTACTTTTAGTTTGTGATATTTTAAAGAAAAATCTAATACAAAATGACTCATTTTAGCATGTAAACTCAGGTGGATGAACTGAAACAAGAGGTGGAAACATTAATGGAACCTGCGTCCCACGATGAAAAGGAGGAAGAAGAAGAAGGGGCAGGAAGAAAATAGAAAGGAACAAAGGTACCAGAGGATCTTATCTCCCTTCAATTCATCCATGATTCTTGTATCATATATTGCAAAATATGCAAAAGATGTCTATATTCTAGCTGATACTGTACATGCATGTACCTATCAGTCGATACGTATTGTCCAAAAAATAAATAAAAATAAGTGATACACTTATCATATTTGTTAGATTCTATTTTTTTTATGTGAAAATAGCCGTCACGACTTTTTTTCACTTTGAATCTTACATTTGATGTTATTTTAGTATTCTTTTAAAGTTTTTGGTAAAAAAAATTAAATTCAAAACATGGAAGTCTTCAGTTTATTCAAAATATTTTAAAAAATTATAAAATACATGAATATGATAATATTCTCAACTTTTTAATGCATGTACTTTTTTATCGTACTCTCAACAAAGAACAAGATGAAACCGTACACAAACTAAATTTGCCTCGTATTTTATGTACACTGAATTGCTAAATATGACCGAGCTAATAACTCTAAATCAAACTAAAATGCATGCATTTTTATAAGTCTCATGTAATGATAAGTAATAAGAAGGCCTAGTAATTAATAATGACGACAATTGGTTTGATGGGCACTATCGTAGTACAATATGCAACCTTATACGAGTACAATATTGAGTTAGAAGGTTGCAGGCTTGAATTCGATGAGCATCAGATCGATAATCGATTGAAAAATAACTTGTCAAATCTAAATATAAATATCAACTGGACAAATCTAAATATAAATATCAACTTTGAATTGATGGAAATTGGAATAAATAGTTAGATGATAACGATGTTTCGATTATAGAGGTCCACATCATCTTTCCATGTTAGCTTACATCAAGGAACAAACAATGGGGCACTGGGTATGCTTAGCCTCGATGAAAACATTGCACCCGCTCTTGATTCAACCAACATCACTTGTTAAAAATCGAAATTCAGTAACATTTTGCACTTATCATAGAAGATTCGCAAGTTAACAACATTAGCATGCCTAGATTTATCCAATTGAGCAATGTTGATGCGCACATCAATTCATTCCGTTACAGCAAAAGGTTGAGCACATTACAATCCATAAGATACGACTCAAAAAAAAAAATTGAAAATAAAGAAGTGGCCATAATTAAACACGATCCATAGCCACCAAAGAACTTCTCCAAGCAGAAGAGTGTTAACAATAATGAATCTTCATCATCTCTTTGCAATGTGAACCAACCACAATACACCCTATTTGGGTCTCCCTGCATCAGAGGATATCATTGCATTTCAGTAATATACAACGATGGGTTTCAATTATCCACCCATCAACTGGAAGAAGCAACGCCGAGCTTGACACTTGGGGAAACTAGGTGCTATTGCCTCCTTTGCCTCTTGATTCTTTCAAGAGCACCTAACTGATGACTCTTGTGTTCATCCTCGTTTTCTTCAGCAGAAGCATCCTTGTCCTTGTCAATCTCGGCCTTCTTTGCAAGCTCTCCAAACACAGCGGAAGGCACATCCTTGTGTGCAATTTCTATTCTTTCATTGGACTCATCTTCTGAGTCATCCTCAGGCAATTCTATATCTTCATCATTGGTGCTGAGGACAACTCCAGACTCTGACTCCACTCCAGCACTAACAAAGCCTAGCTTCCTTCCAGTGTTACTGGAAGGTGCATTAACAGCAGCAGGAGCTAACTGACGTTCTAAAGCAGACATTTCATCTTCAGGGACCCCTGCACGCTTCAATGTGTCCACAGTCTCCTCAAGGCTTAGCTTCTGGTCTTTTTGCATCAAGTACTCAGGAAGAATGAAATGTGTCTGCAAGAAAGTATATAATTAGCAAAATAACTATATGAAATAGTAAAAAATGGGCTCTTTGTTGAAGACAATTCTGATAGTTTAGTAAACCAACCTGACTATAGCTTGCTGAGACGCTGCGTTTGATGCGAAGCATTTCTCGGAAGGTATCCTCATTTCCATGTTGCACCTCAAATTCATGCCACCTATTCCAAAAATCAGTATCAGAGCGTGGATCTGCAAATTGTGATGCAAAGACATATACTCCACGGGCACGATCAATCTCTCCTAAGCTCTTCTCCAATTCGGCATACTTGATGCACATAGTTTTCACATCTTTGTCAGGAAGACCAGACTCAATGGCTTGCTGCAAATATCATTCAAAAGCATTGAATTAACAAGAATCAATGCATGCAACACAAGCATACTCGTGCATCTTACACATTCCAAGATGGAAACGAGAAGCAATAAACAAATGCCTACAAAAATGAGCTACAATATAAATATTCGTAGCATGTCAAAACGGTATTTTTCATGCAAGGTATGAAACCAAGAAAGTATAAAATAACAAGGAAAAGGGAAGACAAAAAAGTGGCTTTAACTTCGCAGCTTCCAATTGAACTGTAAACTCAAAATGGAGTACAAGACATTTGATTTTCACATATTCACTGAAATATTATCATTACATACTACATCCTATGAATCAGAGTTCAGGATGCTATTAGAAGATTTTGGGAGTCCTATTAGATTATTAGATATTGACTAACTGAAATTGAAGATGCTTGTAATGTCACTATGATATACAGCCACTCTCATCAATGATAGGGCTGTTATGCATTTTCTTCATTTACTTTTTTTTTTTTTTTTGAAAGTTAACAATTTTATTTATTTATTTATTTTGTTGAATGATGAAAAGTTAACAATTTGATTGATTGGAGAAAGAATACAACCCGAGCAAAAACAAGCTGGATGAAGAACCAGCTATATCTCACCCAGAGAGAAGAAACAAGAAGGAATCAGAAAGGGGAAAACATCACCCAATAAGCAGGAAAACAGAAAAGAACCCTTAAGGTCTAACCTGAGAACTGAGACTACCCCCTCTTTGTAATCTTTTTGGGTGGGGGTCACGGGCTTAGTTTGCCCAGTTTTGTGGCTATCTTTTTGTAATGTTCTCTTTCTTTCGTGAATAAAGTAGTTTACATTCAAAAAAAAAAAAAAATTGAACAAACTTTAAACCTCAGGATAACTACCCCACTCAGAAGCTCTTCCTTATCTGCATTTAGAATATAATGGTTATCATCACCATATTGTAAATGAGGAATATCCCAAGTCCAAATGTTCAATCTGAAAACCATGGATGAAGCCTCTCACCATAGCTGCCTGAAGCATCAGATATAGGCTCTTAACTATCATTGAGAAATGGGGAGAATGGATTGCCTTGTCTATTGCCTTTTCAAGAGCTAAAGAACCCTTTAGGGACTGCCCTTGACCAACACAGACATGTATGCAGAAGACACATGCTCTCATCCAACCTCTCCATCTATCTCCAAACCCCTTTCTCCAGTAGAAGCTTTCTAAAAGTTCATCATACTCATTTTCCTTTTAGGTTCAATTTGCATTAGACTAGCTCTTCAATTTGTTTTTGACAGGCCCTGACTTTCGATAAAAACAAAAACCTTTCCAACCAGCTTACTTGAGCTTCCTCCCACTAGGACTTGAATTAAATCATCAAAGCCTTCTACTTTCAACAACAGTAATTTGAAGTCAAGGGGAGTAGGTCCCAAGACCCCATACAGCAATGAAGAATTGGCACATGATCTCAAATTGGGTTTGGAACCACCTTTGTAACATTAAACCAGTCCAACCATTCTTCATCTACCAAAAATCTATCCAGACAAGAAAGTCTAAGATCTTCTTGCTAACTAGACCAAGATCCCACCTCCCAAGGTAGCAAGTCTAGCAATCTCATTTGTTCAATCTAATCATTAAATTCTACATGCTAGCAAAGATTTTGTTACAACCCTTCTTCTCACTCATTCTTTGGACGATGTTGAAGTCCTCACCGATGTATCAAGGAAGGCTACTATTACCCAAATCTATTTCAATTCACTCCAACAATTCTGTCTTAGACCATCTAAAGTTGGGTCATACACGTTGGTAAGAAGTCTCTTTTAGCAGTTCCTAATTCCTCCAAAATAACCAAGACAAAGAAGGAACGAATTTCCAACGAAATAACTGCCCATTGCCTGCATCCAAAACTATCCAAAGACCCCAGAAGCACCCTAAGAATTTTCTGTGACGCAACCATTCTACCTCTCCCCCCAAATAGAACTCATTAACTAGTAACCTATTCTTGGATTTTACTCTCCTTAAGGAAAATAACATCTAGCCTTATTTTTCACATGGCTCGTTTCACCATTGTTCTCTTCACTTGAGCACCCAACCCGCTGTCATTCCATGACAAAATCCTCATGGAGTACCATCTTCCACTCCCAATTTCCTTTTATCTTTCTCTGATGTATGGTCATAGTTAATTGATGCTTTCAAATTCTGTAGCTGTCTCTCTTTTAATTTACCTTCACCTCCGGTTCCTTTCTCAATTCTCTTTGTTCTGCCTCCTAAAAGATTTTTAGGATCCTTTTAAGTTGCTGAGACCTATTCTAAGAAGTCACACCCAACATCTCACCGAGGATTGCCATCTTTGATCATTTATATCCAGAGTTGTGATTGACATAGATAGATTAAAATCTTCAATTTCTTCCAAAAATAAATCTTCATTCACCTAACCATTCTCTTCAATTAAGTATGCTCGCCTGTCACTTATAGGCGATGAATTCCTCCAATACCAGAGAAATGTCTTGGGACTGCATTTCGATCAAATCTTCATTCACCTAATCATTCTCTTCAATTAAGTATGCTCGCCTGTCACTTATAGGCGATGAATTCCTCCAATACCAGAGAAAAGTCTTGGGACTGCATCTCGATCTTGCCCTTTCCTTTCTTCTTTCGGACATCAATCCAACCCTCTTTGTTCTTTAACATTCCTCACTCTCCTCCACAGACTCTTATAAACTTCTCACTGAAGAGAGCCCAACAAAGGAAAGGGTCTAAATATTGGGCCTCACCTTTCCTTGTCTCAGACCAGTCCCAACTGTTGCTTTGGGCCAAAATTTCTTCCTTGCTTTAGGCTTGCTGGCTATTTTATCTCCTTGAAGGAAGGCAATAAGTCCATATTACCCTTAAGGGAGACATTTTCAGCCTATTTTTTGAAGTAGAAAAGGTCCCACCCTGTCTACATCTTTGGCACGTCTTTAGCTAGTGAGCCCCCTGGTTCCACAACCAATGATGACTCTTTTGTTTCAGCCACGTAAGAGGGAGTGGGCAATGAATCATCAAATCCTTTTTCCACGGCCAGGAGGGATTGCATCAACTTCTCCAATCTCAGCCTGCTGCTCTATCTTTGGCGATGAACGGCCAGTTACAACCCATTAATATTCCTAGTAGTATCTCTTGTACAAGATTGTTTCTATTGATAAAAGTTTCCTTCTCCTCCACTTCAACCCAGACAGAGTACACTATTTCCCCCATTTCATTAACAAAGGTGTGATTTTTTTCCTCTTAAGACCAAATAATTTTCACCCTAGAAAAACCAAGAATAAACCATACTAAGGCATCTATCATCAATAGAATCCACCAACCCGCACATCTTACCTAGATTATGAATAGTTTCTTTCCAAATGGCATGAAAAGGTATTCCATGAAGCCTTACCTGTCTGCATCCATGATTGGCCCTAGAGGATTAGTCCATTGCTCTAACCGCTTCAAAGGGCCACGTTTAAAGTCCATTCCACCCTCACCAATCCTCTTTGCTTCGTTTTCTGTGGCTGGAACAATCCAAAATAAGATGGGAGAGAGTCCTCTATCAGAGACCCTGAAATTGAAGCCCCACTGGTTGATGAACCTTTGGCATGTTTTAAGTTCCACTAAGTCTGTTTTCCAACTCATTCCTATGAAGGTCTAGGGGAACGAGTCTTTCACCTGAGAAGTGCTCCCTTCATTTACAATTCCCTCCTACCATGGTTTGTCACCATCAAACATGTCAGGGAACTCTTCTTCCTTCAGTTAGTTTTCTCCATATTCTCCCTACGAGCTGTTTTCACCCTTTTTCCATTGTCTTCCTTCAAGTAACCACCCTCTCCCGTTCTCCCATCTCCTCAACTCTAGTTATCTAGCCAAACTCACCCCAATCTTGTTTTTTTGTTTTGAAAAGTAACTATATTATTCACAACAGGAGATAATCTTGACAAGAAATAGGAATACACAAACGGGCACCAGAAGCCCTCCAACCCACTAACCCAAATAAGAGAGAAACCACCCAGAAAATTACAGAGATCTATTAACCACAAAATGGCTTTGCTGGCTTTACTTGCTGAATCGGGATTCCCCTCTTGTAGGAAGGCTGAAATTAAATTTCGATGGAAGCTCTATGCTGGAAATTGGAAGATTGGGATGTGGTGGGCTCATTAGCAATGCAGATACGGACGTAGTGTTCTCCTATTGGCAGATCGGCATGTAGCTGGAGCATCATGCCCCGTGGATGGGAGTGGAAGAGTTGCAAAAATGGGTCTCAGTTGGAGACATTGTAGAAGGTGATTCCTTTGTGGTAACCCAATAGACGAAAGGGGTCAACTGTCCATGGACTCTCCTAGATAAAATCGAAAAAGTGAAAGATATCATCATTAAGAATGGCTTTGAAGTGTGGCATGTGCTTAGAGAAGCCAACGGAAAGGCTGATGAGTTAAAGTTAGGAAAAGGGGGGGAAATATCATCTATCAATGTATAGCCTCTAGTAGTTAACTTCTGGGAGCTGTTTTATTTGTTCTATCTCTGTTTGGTCCCTAGCTTTGTTACCCTCTATATTAGGGAGTTTGTTCTCCTGGGTTGTATTCTTTCCTGCTTTACAATAAAACAGAAACCCTTTCAGCAATAAATAAATAAAGAGGCCAACAATATGACAGTTTTCCTGGACAAGAAACAATCACCAACAATGTGAAAAAATAGTGACATTGCCTTTAAACCCCCAACCCAAAACCCAGAACCCACCATAACAAAGAAAAATAAAGTAAGAAAAAGGAAAATTTCCATTTCTAACTTTTCCCCAAATCATAGAGACTAAATTAGTTAATTTGCTTAGTTGTAGCCTGATTTATCTTGCAGTTGAAAGTAGAATCCTCCCAAAGCAAAAGCTAGTTTTAGTGGATGCTGCCTTCAACAGTTGTAGTTCAGCACACAGGTACTGAAATAAAAAAAACAATTCAGAAAACAATGTTGCCCCAGACAACTGCTCTAAGTTGAAGAAGTGACCTTATTGGTTCGTAATTGGGCCCGGTGAAAAGCCAACTGCTCATGGAATCCAACAAGACAAATTTTATTAAGTTAAATACTAATGGGATGTCTACAGCATCCAAGCTCGGCTAGGACTGACAAAAATGGATGCTAAAGTGATTCTTTGTGAAATTCAAGTTGGCTGCAAATGGCATTTCATTTCTCCCTTGGGACATGAATGACTTACAATGAGGAAATCAAAAACATGACAAATCAGTTCTATTTGACTTTGCTAATATGAAGAAAGATGCTGTAGCTTGATAAAGATTTAGGAGTATGTTTTCCTATTATCATGGGTGTCTCTTCCTTTTGTAATTTGCTGCATCATGTGCAGGTATTATTATTCAAATGCAAATGCCAACTCAGATTGATGGGATAACTGGCTTTTCACGATGATGGCGTGGTGGATCAAGCATCATCACATTTCCTAATAAATAGATCTTTTAAACCTAAAATTATAAAAAAAAAAAAAATTGAATGAATGAGTTAATTTTATCCATGTTTTCTATGACTCCGTAACAGCGGATAACATCTGAAGCAATTTTGGGTTCACTATGCAAAAAGCAAAGAGAAATGTGGGACCCTGGGCTGTTTCTAAGTTCAAAGAGTCCTTTGATTGGTCATGGTTACATTTCGTTTGGGGCTAGATAGTTTTCAGACAGTTCTTGATAGTTTGGAAATGGCTCTTGATCCAATTTTCCAGAATTTGTGTAGCTTAATATATGTGCCTCCTTGTTACTATTTCAAGACCTAAATCAAGGCATACATTTCAGTTTAGCTAAATTTATCTCCTCCAAACTTCACCCAGTTAGTAGGTTCCATGCATGGAGTGACTTCAGAACAGATTCATGGTGAATTTCAGTTAAAGCCATCCTCTAATTTTATTGATTTAACAGAATTTCATGAATCAGATGAAATAAGTGCTTCATTTCTCAGTTGCTCCATGATATATGTTACTCGTATTCCCCTTTTTGAAGGTTAAGTTGACTCATGCCTATAAAATGATGGTTGCAACAAGGAGCACCATCTTGTACTTACTATTTATGACCTTTGAAATTGCACTCCCTTGACAATCAGATTTTCATTATTGCTTAAATTAACATGGTCAACACTTTAATAGTCCCTTCTGAACTTGTTCAGATCTTCCTCATTTCTTGGGGAAGTAATGGAATATAAGCAATTGATTGGCAAAAGAATTCAGATTTATCACGTCAGCAATGTTTTCTAAGATATTTTGCACAAAAATCCACACTGAAGTACCTGACAGGGAATGCTCCCTTCCCATGTTACACATTACAAATGCATCCAATAGATTGATAAGCATCAGACAGTTAAGGCTATATGACTATCAAGTCACAACATTGTCTACATGTGTTGAGAACAGAATTTTTATATTCCAAATGATCAGATGATAATATATTAGAGAAAATAACTAACCTCGTAAATTTCCCTTGTCTTTGGAACACCAAAAATTTCAGTTGCACGAGCTATGTAGATCTCATACATATTCATTTTTTCACTGTCAGGAACAGCCTTTGTAGCTTGATCATAAACTTTCATTGCACGCTTTGCAAGCCCATAGTCTTCTTCCAATTTTGCATATTGTAGATACAATTGCTTAACATTTTCAGCAGGTGCCTGAGATGTTATTTATAAAAGAACGATTAGCACCACAAGGCATTCTAATCACATACCACAGGTGATATCATCGGATTACAAACAATGTAAAGTTGAATAACACAATTCTAAATTCCTAAGAATGCAGCATGAAATCACTCAGATAATTCCCATTCAAATCACACACACACACAACTAAGCCCCAAAGCTGCAAACACGAAGACATTCCATCCCTTCCATTCAAATCCTTCGCCCCCCACCCCCACACCGCACACCCACCCAACCCTCTCTAGTCCTCTACACCTACAATCAATCTACTCTCTACACAACCCTAACTCCTCTCTCCCTAAATTTGAATCTGGCCCAGCACAACAGCCATTGAACTGCTCATACTTGATGACACCTGTCTCTGTGTGTGTGTGGTTGGGGGGGTGCAGGACAAATTATCAAGTATCAACCCTTCAAACTTGAGGGCCTAAAGATTAAAGGTGAGATGATCTAATGCAGCCTACTTTTGACAGCCCCAAATTTATAAGATTCATACTCTCACATTTGATGTGTTGAAGGGTGATACCTAGCCATTGACTAAACAAAAGGTGGGACCTACCCTCTTCAGCAAAGTACAAAAATCCAGAACACACTATGCACAATACTGGTGATTGTCCATGATTTTGGAACATAAGAAAACATTAAGCATTTCCACAAAGAATATCCATCAAGGAAATGAGACTGAAGCAAAAAAGTGGATATGGAAGGATTATGAATCAAGATCAACTCTCCAAACAAGGGTACTTTGATATCCTAAGATTAGGTGACAAAAACTTATTGCATGTAACAGTATGAAGAAGAAAACAACCAACCAATATAATCAACCTCCTATAGAAGCTAATACTTGCAGTAGCTAAGATGACACCCATAAATATGCAGGAATTTCAGAATTTAATTTAATTTTATTGTACATTTAGATGATTTCATACTGTAAAGGTTTTTCTTTTTAGCGGTACTAGTTCGGAATATATTAATAAGAAAATCTTCACAACAGCAGAACAGGATCTAGGAGAACTAGACTGAAAGAGAAAAAACTAAACAATAACTATGACATCTCTAGATGGCTGAAAAGCCAAAAACAGTCAATTACATCTGTACAAGAAATCCTAACTACTCAGAGAAAAACCACTCCTGAAACTGAATTGCTGACTCCATTTTTAGCAAAGAAGTCGGCCATGCCATTTGCTGTACGACTGATTTGAACAAAGGATACATCGATTCCCAAAGAGAGGGCACTAATCTAACTAATTGTGGTAATCAATCTCCAAGAGGGACGCTTTAAAGGTTTTAAAGTTATCAATCATCATGGTCCAAAAAAAAAATATAAACCAGTATTCTTGTGTGACTTGATAGATTGCAAAACTGTTAATGGTTCACACCATGGTTAAAAACTCAATTTAAATGCAGTTGACTTTGTTGAGTCACCCTGAGAGTGTATGCTGGAGAAGGTTGCATATAAATGCTTTACTGTAGCCCCATGGAATGCAGCCCCATTGAGAGATGATTATCATCTACTGTCCATGTGACAATCTTGATTTTAATCAAGATGTGGCCCTATCATGGTCGTAATATCGTGTAATTCAGGCTTAAATTTCTTAAGAAAAGTTGTGATTACATGACCACCAACAGTAGGTCTCATACTCCTTTTCTTTTAAGTCATAAAGTAGGCCTCGTACATCCATCATTAAATCTGCATATCGGATTAATGATCCATGAGTTGCATTAGGAAGGTTAACTTTTATATGGCCCGAGCATTGCACACAATGCTAGAATTTATCACGTATTTTGGTGTGTGAGAGTATCATGGCTTTGCAAGTGATCCGTAGTGACTCCTCTTTGCATGCCACCCAATGAGGAAAAATAACTTTTTTTCTAGTAATGATAAATTTATTGATAGAAAAATAGAAGCCTATTGTAGTAAGACAGATTGACACTTCCATGTTAAATTGTACTTGATGGAGTCATCTAACATAATGGCTCACAAAACAAGTGGACCAAGAAAAGACCCATATTATATGGAAACTTGTTCCTTCCCAATGAAATTATATGTATCCCTTTTCTTTCTTCCAGCCCTTTTCTTTCTTCCTACCCCTTTTCTTTCTTCCTTCTTCGAGCATCCTTCCTTCTGCTCCATGCCATCATGGGCTGGAAGAAATCTTCACGAGACTGCAAGAAGCCCCCAGACCCCCCTGATCCATTCCCAGACCCAGGGAATGATCCGAAATATCAGGCTGAATGCCTAGAGCGTACCCTTCTTTCGGAGTTCTGGTCCAACCAAATTAAAATCAATGCCCTTGTTGACACTTTGAAGAGGGGCATTGAGATCCCCCTTGCTGCCCGAAAAGAGCATATCCTGGCTGCTAAGGATCGGATCTCTGCGGAGAAGGTTGAAAAATTTAATCGGAGATTGGCCTCGTGCTCTGACGAAGCAGAACAGATTGAATTGATTGCAGATTACATCTGTAAGAAAAAGCAGGAGATCATCCCCTCAACTATCCCTCAAAGACTTCTTCTCTTAGGAGCTGACAGAGCTTCTTTGTATAAAAGGCATAACCTATCGGAAGCCTGTGTTGACAGTGAACTACAAGTCAGTTCCCCATCTCACAACCAACTTGGCTTTGATTTGCATTCCTTCTATGCTGCCACCAACGAGGAAAAGGTCCGCATGATGACCTCTGCCTTTGCTGCCTCAAATGGTAACTCCATCCCTGTAGATGCTGATCCCTCACTTGCTAAGCAAGCCCGTGCTCTGGTCGATGGAGCTTACTCTTCGTCTTCTTCGACAGCCAGCAACCCACGGTCTCTCTCTAGGGCTATGGACCAAGAGGTAACCTCCTCCACCCCAAAGCAGCAGCCCCCTCCCTCTGCACCCGCTGTGACTATAGGTCAATCCAACCACCCCCCTGCTGCAGGCTCAGCAACCAAGAAACCTACCCCCAAGAACCTGGGGCAGTGGACTTCTCCACAGAAGAAATTGCTGAAGGGGAAAACAGCTCCAAAACCACCCTGGCTGGCTACTTCCTGGGCAGGAAATCATGGTATCCACATGTGAAGAATGGTTTACTGAAGCAGTGGAATTCCCCCATGGGATTGGAGATCTACTCGCTTGATGATGGCTTCTTCCTCTTCAAGTTTGCCTGCGTGGAGGACAGCCAACGTGTGCTTAAGAATGGCCCATACTTCATCGAGAATAAGCCCCTTTTGTTGAAGCAGTGGAATGTATCTTCTGAATTGAGTAAGGTACACACTGAGACCATCCTCCTGTGGGTCAAATTTCCCAATCTCAATGGAGCTTTTAGGACCCCAAAAATTTGGGGAAATTGACAAGCGTTATAGGAAAGCCACTCTTCATGGATTCCGCCACTGCCAAGGGCACAAACCTGGCCTATGCTCGTGTCTGTGTAGAATTCTCTCCACACATCATTCTCTACGATGCAGTCACCATCAAAACCCCTTTGGGTAATCTAACCCAGAAGGTCATTTATGGGTGGACACCTAAAATGTGTAACACGTGCAGCTCTTTTCTTCACTCCTTGGAACAGTGTCCCAAGAAGCACAAAACTATCTGGAGAGCAAAAAAGGCTTCTGCACCCCCAACAGAGACCAACAAAGCTTTGGCTGTTCCGGAAGCTCCTTTGGTGGCCAATAACAACCAAACTGCTTCTGCTTCTGCTACTATTCGTAATGCTCGTGGGAAAGCTATAATTGTTACTACAACCCCACCTGCTTCAAGTTTACCTCCCTTGTTCATTGGCGAACCATCTAATACAGAGAGGTCAAATCTTTCTCCGACAAATGCACTGTCAAACAAATTCCAAGTCCTCTCTAGTCTTGAGGATATGGACATGGAACCTTATGAAGATCCAAGCTTGAATCAGAAAGATCTCAACATAATTGATGCACTCATTGACTCATTCTCCTGGGCAAAAGGCGTTGAAGGACATGAGGAAGCTGCTGGGCCGGTTGGCTCTCATCCCTCTCCATGTTAATTCTTTCTTGGAATGTTAGGGGGTTAAATCGCCCCCGTATGCAACAAGAGATCAAAGACATGATTATCACTGAATCTCCTGATATTTTTTGTATCCTTGAAAGTAGAATTAGAGCAAATAATTTGTTCTTCTCCTCCAATAATATCCTGCCCAGAAACTGGAGGAGTTACTCGAACTCTTCTCTCTGTAACTCTGCCAGAATCTCGATTGCATGGAATTGCAATACCCTTTTGGACATAGTATTTACTTCTAACCAAGCCATCTTCTGCAAGGTCACTGATTCTTCTGGCGTGTCCTTCCTTTGCTGTATCTATGGCTTCAACTGCCCATACTCCAGGAAGACTCTTTGGAGCGACAATCAAAACTTCTCTGCCACCAACAAGGGAGCCAGTATTTTTTTGGGTGATTTCAATTGTATCAGAGGTGCGGAGGAAAAAAAGGTCGTGCCCCTCCTAACTGGGCTGCCATTGAGCAATTTAATGATTGCATTGACAAATCTCATCTGCTCGATTTTTCTATCATTGGGCACAAGTACTCTTGGTCCAATTCATCCTATGGGGATCGCAGGACTGAATCAAAGCTTGACCGAATCCTTGTCAACCAGGAATTTCTTCACTCCTTCAGCAATTCTAGCAGCAGACACTTTGGTCCAGGGCTCTCTGATCATAGGGGTATCCTTCTCCAGCTAAAGCAACGAATCTCCAACAAAAATGCTCCTTTTAGATTCATCAATGCTTGGTGCAAAGACCCTGCTCTTATCAAAATTGTTGAAGATGGTTGGTCTCATCAAGTTTCAGGCACTCCTATGTTCAGGCTTGTTTCAAAGCTCAAACATCTCAAGAGACAAATTGTTGCTTGGCATAGGTCCAAACCCAAAGTCAATGTGCAGATCTCCAATGCTAGATTGGACCTTGATGCTGCCCAGCTTGCTTTTGATACCAGCCAGTCTGCTGAGAATCAATCCCGTCTGGTTAATGCAAAGCACAACCATGGAACCAAGCTTGATTTTGAACTCAGTCTTCTTCAACAACGCTCCAGACTTTTCAGCTTAAACCTCAAAGACATGAACTCAAGGTTCTTCTACAATGCTGTGAGGGTTCATCAACATAGGAACAACATTAGCTCCATCCAATGCAGTGATGGGCCTTTCAGTGATGACCCCGCTATCATCCGGTCCACCTTCATTGACTACTTTATAGATTCCTTTGGCAGCAACCAGACGTTTTATGACCAGCCCCTACCTTGTAGCAAGTTTGATAAATTCTCCATATGTTCCAGCCTAAGCATTGAGGAAGCTGCCTCTCTTGTTACCACGGTGGACAGCTGTGAGGTGCGTTATGTCGTCTTTAAGGCTAACCCTTTGAAAGCACTTAGACCTGATGGTTTCAATGCCAAATTCTTCCAACATTTCTGAAGCATCATTGGGACCGACGTTACTACTGCCATTCTTAACTGCTTCTCTTCTTTGCAGATCCTCAAGCAACTCAAAGCCTCTTTCATCGCACTCATCCCCAAGAATGAAGCTGCATCAAATCTGGGACACTTTCGGCCCATTGCCTTATCCAATGAAGTTTACAAGATGATTTCACGGATCCTTGTTAATAGGCTCAAGCCGTATATGGTTAAGCTCGTCAACAACAGCCAGAGCGCTTTTATTCTTGGTAGAGAGATTACCTCCAACATCATGCTTTGCCACGATCTTGTCCGTGGTATTCATTTGGAGATGGGTCCACCGAGAATGTGTTTGAAAATTGACCTAAAAAAAGCTTTTGACAGCGTCAGTTGGAACTGCCTCTTTCATGTGCTTCGTCAAATGAACTTCCATGAAGATTGGCTGAATTGGATTAAGTGTTGCATTACTTGCCGTTCATTCTCTATTTTGATCAATGGCTCCTCCAATGGTTTCTTCCAGAGCTCAAGGGGGCTTAGGCAAGGTGACCCCCTATCCCCCTTTCTTTTCTGCTTGATCATGGAGTCTCTCTCTTGCGCTCTTAATCGTGCTATCACCAATGGCGACATTAGATGCCCCTTGTCCAAACATGGCGTTACCATTTCTCACTTGCCGTTTGGCGACGATCTAATGATATTTTGCTCCGCGGACCATAAATCGGCACACACTTTGAAAGCCTTATTTGATGATTTCAGCTGCTTCTCCGGTCTCTCAGCCAACCTCTCCAAGAGCCAAATCATCTTCGCGGGTTCTGTAGTTGATCGTCAAAATATTGTGGATATCCTTGGCATGGGTGAGGCCTTGCTTCCCATCCGGTACCTCGGCCTCCCCCTCTTCTCTGCGAGACTCCACACTACTACTTGTGCTCCTCTCCTCTCCAAGATTCGTGCAAGACTGTCTGGCTGGAATGATAGTTCCCTATCTTTTGCTAGCAGAACTGAGCTTCTTCGATCCACCATAAACAGCTTCCATGTCTTTTGGACCAATGCATTCCTCCTCCCGAGATCTTGTATGGAAAAAATTGAAAGACTGATGCATGACTTCCTCTGGGACAGCACGCAGTCGAGGAAGCTTCACACTATATGCTAGGCAAAGATCTGTTGTCCTAAAAGCAAAGGTGGCTTAGGCTTACGTCCCATTCTTTTCATCAATCAAGCTTGCCTGATGAAGCAAATCTGGAACATCGCCAATTCCAAAAATGATCTCTGGATCAAATGGATTCATGCAAAGTATCTGAGAGGCAGAAACATTTGGGAAGCTGGTCTTGGTAATTCCCCTTCTTGGGCTTGGCAGTCACTGCTATCTGTGCGTGATAAGGTCAAAGATTTCACCATCCACGCCATTGGCAATGGCGCAACTACAAACTTTTGGAGGGCCCCTTGGCTACATTCTGTTGGAGCAGTTCGATCATCGTCCTATTTACAATTTGGGGCTTGGCAAGGATCTCAGAGTGAGCCACTTCATAACTAATGGGTCTTGGAATCTGCCCCCACCTGCTTCTTTGATATTTGCTGAAATTTGGAATTTGATTAGAGCTATCCCCTTACCTGCTGCCGATACTAAGGATGTGATCCTCTAGACTGGTGATGATTATGGCATCCTCTCAATTGCCTCAGCTGTTAAGCATCATTTTAGGCCTATCCCGGAGCCAGCTTGGGTTCCATATATTTGGTTTACTGGTTGTATTCCGCAGCACTCGATCTTCCTATGGTTCCTCTTTCTTCTGGGTTGAAAACCAAGGATCTACTTTGTGGGATTGGGTTGAATGTTAACCCCTGTTGCATCCTTTGTAATAGTTGTTCTGACTCTCCTTAGCACCTCCTTCACTGCAATATGGTTCAGTGTATTTGGGCCCTACTCCTTCCCAAGTTTAATTACCAGCGGTCTGATAACATTGTGCTCGTTGATTTCGACTCCCTAATTCTCTCAAGGTCAAACCCAATTGAGCAACTTGCTGCTAAGCTGCTTCTTCCGGCTTTGGTTTGGCACTCTTGGAGGGAAAGAAACTTGAGATCATTTACCAACTCCTTCAGCCCCCCTTCAACAATTAAGGATATGATTCTCTCTGATGTCCGGAACAGGATTTTTTTCTTGGCTTCGAGTGCTGATCTCCGTAAGGTTAATGGTTTATTTGCTGCTAGCTGGGACCTCCCCCAACCATCTACTCCTATCCCCCACCAAATCACCCATGCTGTGACACATCCTAAGTCCACTGGCACTTTACTTTTTGGCAGTTTGTCCCATAAAAACTTTGTCATGGTTGCTGCCCTTTATGTGGGCATCTCCCCTGAC
Source organism: Chimonanthus salicifolius (assembly GCA_013350335.1). Classification (NCBI taxonomy): domain Eukaryota; kingdom Viridiplantae; phylum Streptophyta; class Magnoliopsida; order Laurales; family Calycanthaceae; genus Chimonanthus; species Chimonanthus salicifolius. The sequence goes on along the minus strand of CM023537.1, from coordinate 11,741,266 downwards.
CTTAATGGTTTCTGCATTGGCCCTCCCACATCTTCCTTGGCTGCCTATGTGATGACACTATGCCATAACTGTCTAATCTTTCTTCTGGAGCGCGGGCTGCCTTTATCCCATCTGGAGTGCCTCAATCCTGCTACTCTGGGTATATTATCCAAGCCTAATTCTGCCAACTGGAGGATTCGCACTCATGTCAATGCCACCTGCAACCTTTTGCAACGTCTTCGCACCACTATCTTCACATCTTCTGACCTCCTTTCCAACCTTCTCAACGCTTGGGCAAATGACAAACCTTCTGATGACACTAGTAGAGATGGCATTTTTTGCTCCCTTTTGTAGTCTACCTGACCCAGGTTTATTTGGCTTTATCCCAAGCTTACCTCAGTTACAAGTCTTCCGCCCCCTGCTGCAATTAAAATCATCTCTGCAGCTACAGTTCTGCTTCAGCACCTTCGATCTTCTCTTATCAGCGTCGCCTTCCATCCATAAACCAGGTATTTTGATCCCTTCCTTCATCTTCTTCTTCTCTTGCCCTTCGATCTCTCTTCTTCTTCTCCCTCTTCCGCCGCTTTCTTCTTCTCTTCCGCTGCCTCCCTTTTCATTTCCTCATCTCTTCCAGCTGCCCCTCTCGTTTCAGCCATAAAAGTAACCCTAAACCCTTCATTCCACGTGACTTAAGTCCCTCCACTTAAGTTAGAACTCGCACGTGTGATTCAACTCACGTGTGACTCTTTTCAAGTCGGGTTTTGAGTTAATTCGATTTTATCCCCACTTCTTCTACATTAGAACCCACCTCGAACGCCAATGCCACTGATGAACTGCTTTAGTCTCTAACCACTTTGACTAATGAATGGTGAACACGATGACGATTTGCATTGATTTTTTTCTTAAAAAAAAAAAGATATACAAACATCTATCTAGCTTTATATCAAGCAGTCCCCATCTTCAATCAGACATGTTTCCCAAGCATCAATTTAGCATGACAATCCAAACTATCATATAAGAGACAAATGCAGAATAGTTCAAATATAACTCACAAAGAGGAAGTTCCAACCAATGATCTAGAACCCTCTCCCCTCTCTCCCCCTAATCCAAATAAAAGAGAAACTCAGAACTAAGTTGCCCCTCCTAGATTTTCTACTTTACCCAACAATCACTAGATCAGTCAATCTTAACCATCCAATCATTGGCAAAGAGAGGGACGAATAGAGAGAGAGAGAGAGAGAGAGAGAGAGAGAGAGAGAGACAGAGAGGGGGGGGGGGGGGGGGGGGGGGGGGGGCATCGCTATATCAACAACAATTCAATCATTTTAGACCATAAATTCATGGGGCCCTACTTTGTATTACACATGTTGTAGAAGGAGATGCCCATGCACGTTTGAACTATTAACATTTTGAAGGAAGGAGTAGTCTTCTTGACCTTTTTGTTTTTGTTACGCCTGCTCACAGATTGGGTCTAGGTCAGGATTTGCCAAAAAAAAAAAAACTCATCCCGTTTATATCTACAAAACCCCGACGGGCTTTTAAAAGCCAAATCCCAAGCCCATCCGATTAAAATATATAAAGCCCATCCCACCCATTTATTTTGTAACTCAATTTTTTTTAAGAAAAAACTAAATAATTTAGAGCATTTAGGCATGTCCGCTTAAATGAATTGGGGTGGGGTGCGATGGGGTATAGATTATTTAGTTCTTTTATAAATACATATGTAATTAATGTATAAGAAAATAAACGGGGCCTAAAAGCTCAATGGGCCTCAATGGGATTTAAGTAAAAGTTTGAGTCTGACCATTTATATAAACAGGCTTAAAAAAAATCCCAAGCATAGTCCGTCGGACAAAAATGTTTGTTCAAGCCCATTTATTTAAGTCGAGTTCAGACTGGTGGCGGGTCAAATTCAGACAAATGAACACCCCCAATTTTTGTGAGATCTAGTATTGAAAGTTTCATCATTCCTAAAAATTATAGGAAATGGCTCTCTAATACAGCCAATTATTATACTCCTGAATTAAGTGCTTCCAATCAAGCAAGAAAAGTTAGATACTATCATCCCAATCGAATATGCAAGACTGCAGAGATTTTAAATGGACTAGTTATAAGCCATCATTTACAAAGAAAATAGCTGGTAGTTTAGCCACAGTTCCATACAAAAACTAGTAGTGACGAGCAAGTCCAAATTCACTTTTTAGAAGATTAAAACTACCAGAAACTTAAAAAGAATAGAGCAAGATGTGTCAAATTAGTAAAGCATTGCACAAACCTTTTCAACTGCATGCTCAAACAACTCCCTTGCTCGTTCCAACTTTGTCTTTCCATATCTTTTCACAAATTTTGACAGATAAGTGACCCATATATCCTTGACATGTGGGTATTTGAAAATCTTCACACCTCTTTCATATACCTTAAATGCATCTTCAAAGTACTTATTTTCCTACATAGATCAGAACATAAATATTTGTAAAAGTCCATCCAAAACTGTATGTGTGTGTGTGTGTGTGTGTGTGTGTGTGTGTGTGAGAGAGAGAGAGAGAGAGAGAGTCATAGCTATCAATTTATAGGGTTGCAAAGTTCATAGAGTTCAATATCATTTTTCAAGCCCTTAAAACACTGCTGTTGATATGATCATCCAATTAGGAAAAGCTATGAGATACTCTCTCTCTCATAATTATAAAGATTTCCTTTTACCTCTAAAAGCAATGCATAGTTAATTATAATCTGTGGGGTGGCTATTCTGAAATCAAGTATTCGCTCATATACTGAACGAGTAGATTCCAAAGTTCCCAAACTCTCCTCTAGATCCACATAGAAGGACCAAATCCTCAATGACTTGTGTAGCTTCATTTGCACTGGCTCATTGCCATCAGCAGCAACTACAAGTAAAGGGGAAAATGGAAATAAGTCATATAAATTGGAAATTCTACAAAATTTTAGAAACAATCACATCTGTGCAGCAAAGATACCAATCAAGTTTATTCACAGGACAAATCACACATGTCAACTTAGTTTATTGCTTCAATTTCCACTTGATTTATTGCTTCACTGACCACTTGGTTGTGTTCAATCAAGTTTCCATCAATCACTAAGAAAAAAAACCTATAAAATATAAAATTTCCATTGAAATGAAACACCTACCAAAACTGGATAGTGGAAGGACAGTTTGAATATTTAAATGATCCATTAGTATATACCGAAGTCCCAACACAAAGGAACTTAGCCAAAAGGATGGCCAACATAAACCTTAGATAGCCTCCATGACCACTCCCTCATGTTATCAAACAAGCCGTAGAGAAGCCGGTCAATAAAAAGTCCAATTTTGCAATGTCCAGGGAAAAAAAAATTCTGATTCACAAACTTATCAAAGAACACAACTTATTCCCATTTCCTACTCTCTAGTCTCTATCCATGTATAAAAACAAAACAAAAAATATCCACCTATGTACCACTGTGTCGTACAGTTTTTTATGTGTGTAACATTTCAATAAATGTATGCATGTATTTAACTACATATAGCATATGTGTATATATGTGAAACACATAATGCATTCCCACTATAAGGTTTGCACCAAAAGTGGTACAATATCTGGGAAACCAAATCAATCTATTATCGTTCACTCTTCATTCATGAATGAACCTCTACCAACCCCAATGGTTACCAGTCGCCCCAAGTAAGTCTCATAGCCACATGTTCACAAGTAAAAATAACAGTATATATAAAATATTCACCAATACATTGTGCATGAAATATCTGCCAATGGATTTTTCTTGTTGGTACAAAGCAGTTTTTTTTTCCAACCTCTCCTGTGTGTGAGAGGGAGAGGAGGGTAGAAGGAAACAGTTAAGCAGGTAAGTGCATGCAAGTGAGGAAGTAAGCAAAAAGAATTGAATGAGAATTCCAGCACAATAGAACAAGAACAATAGCCAAGCAAGAGGAAAGCATCATATGAGTAGGACAGACCAAGGAGCTGTGTAGCACCAAGAAACAAGAACTCAAAACAAAGAGGAAGCAAGCAAAAAGAACATAATGAGACATCCAGCTAAACAAAACAAGAACAAAACCCAGACAGCCAACCAAGAGGAAAGCATTATAGGAGTAGGACGGACTACGGAGTTGGTGGAGCACCAAGAAACAAGATCTCGAGGCACAAAACAAATGCAGCACAGGGGCTGAAACTCAAGTCTACAAGCAAATGCACTTCCAATATACCAAAACCTCCAATCATGATGAACCAAGGAATTCCTTTGGCTTTCACCTTGATCATCTCCACTAAAGAAAGCATTTGGGTTTTTGCCCCCTTTCTGTGGGCAAGGGGCAGGGAGAAGGCAGGCAACAAGGAACATACATATCATGAAGTGAAAAGTGCATTTATGGTTGAGGAACCTGACTTCTAATTTTATTTTTGTTTGAATTCATCAAAAAAAGTGTATATCTTAAAGGGGATTTTTATTTATTTATTTTAAATGTTTTCAGTTTTTCAGAGATTAAAAAAGATTCAAGGGATCTCCACTTCCCTCCACCCACTAGGTTCAAGTAATCTTTCCCTGGGGCAATATGGTCTCTCACGCTCTCCACGTCACAATGATTAGGGGAATGAGGAGATGTTTAAAGATTAAGATTGAGGGGTTAAAAAAGGACGAGATACAATGTATAGCGACAACAAATATGATCTTTGTTAGGGTAGAATGGCAACATAAAACCCAAAAAAATTAACCTCAAATACATGGGAAATTGGCTGATGGTGATGAGATGATGTCAACATCCAACTAACCAGTTCAACAAAAAAAACAAAATTTGATCTCAACTTAAGAATGAACTCCTCCAACCATGGAAAAATTGAAGTGCAAGGACAAATTCTGATCTCATAAAAGAATCTTCTCAATTACATCCTGCTCCAATGCTCATTCCCAACTTATAAATGTGATTCTAAGGAGTAGGAACCCTATGGCTTGTACAAGAGTTTTCCATTTCCAAGCCTCAGACTGAGTTGCAAAATAAATGATGAAAATAGTACAGTTGCTCAGGATATTTTCTTTAAATGGGTTTGAAGTCAAAAGCAATGGATGCCTATCATCATCATCACTACCAAAGCCACTTATCCCATCTATGGATGCCTATGAATATATTTTTTCCACTTCTCTTTTCTTTTTTCTTTTTTTTGAAATGGATGTCTATGATTAGATAGGCTCCATTCTTCCTGAACAACAATTATGCATATGAAAATTTCGTATTTACTAATTAATAATTAAGTTTTGAGAGAGAGAAGAGAGAGAGAGTTTTCTTACTTGGATATGGTGTTCAATGCTGATTCAAGAAATGCTTAATGGTCATGGATGGTGATAAGATCATGCTAATTTTGTTGGGAACTAATGATTATTTGGGTTTAACTTTCAAAAAAGTAAATATTTTGGGAGTTTGTCTCTATGATGACAATCATTTTGGGTAATTGAGCCCATATGGACAGATGGGGACAAGCCCCTTCTCAATCAAGTTCTCTGGAAATAAGTACATTTGGCCACGGCATGGACTATTTGGAAAGAAAGAAGCAAAAGAATTTTGAACAATAGAGGTGGGTTCAAAGCCTCAAGTATTGCTTCAATTAAAACATCTATCATACAATGGGTGAAGGTAGCTAAAGAATTTGTTGCTTCCTTTGACAAGGAAATCAAAGATGAGTTTCATTACAAGGCTTCCTCTACTGTGCTACCAATTCTAAAGAGAATAATTTTGAGATGCCAATGGGTGTATTGGACCAATAAACAAAGTTAAGACAGATGAGTGGTTCAACCCTAAGGGATAGAGTTAGGAGCAAAAATATTAGGGATAACTTGAAGATAGCTACGATAGATAACAAATTGAGAGAAACTCGTTGGAGATGGTTTGGTCATATCAGTAGAAGACCAAATACAGCCCCGTATGTAGAATTGAGAGGCTATAGATCAAAGGCACTAGATGCAGAGGGCGACCTTTGAAAACATGTAAGGAAGATAAAAAAAGACATGTTAGATTATAGAGTAAATGAGGGCATGGTTTATGATAAGGGCCAATTAGAGAAGAAGAACTCGAGATGGGATATCGGCTGCTAATGATGATGAAGATGATGATACCACGTGTCTAAATCTAAGTTTTGCTGAGTGACACAAAGGGCAACTACTTTGTACATTCTTAACTTCTTCAAAATTCTTATAATCATTACTGAAAGAGAGAGAAATGGAGAAGCCTATCAAATGGTAACAATTTTGTATGAATTGAAAGGTGAATAACACCATTTGTAAACTCATAACAATAAATAAGGTCAGCCATGAATGGTGAAAGTTGTGATTGTTAATGAAAAATGTCAACAGAATAAACAATTTAGCAAACCCATGACAATTAAAAGTCAGTAGTTAAAAGATTAAATGAGGATCTAGAAGATCAATGTACAAATGGATCCATTAAATGCTATGGAATTCTACAAGTAAAATACAAATAAAAGCAATGTAGATACCTCTTCGTTTGACCTCCACTGAGGGCTCTGCTGTCGCCCGCCTCATCAGTGCCAGTGCCTCTTTGAAGTTTTTATGTCGCAACTCAAGTTCTGCCCACTCACACCATACACTGGCAAGGTTGTCAACAGTCTTGTAGTTGACTTGCACAGCTTTCTCGAAAATCACTCTGGCATTGTTAATGTCACCGTGGCTTTCATACAGAATTGCGAAAGCAACCCACAGCGTATGGGGCCTACCCACAGCTTTCATGGGATCTACGGTTCTCACAGCCTCAGTGTAAGTAAGTATCTGCCGTGTGGGATTGCCTTCAAAGAGTCTTACTCTCCTATGCCACTGCTCGACATTGTGGGGATTCTGCCGGAGGAGGACACTGTTAGCAAGCTCGGGCCTCCTATTCATGAGGTGCTCCAATCGAGCTATCCTCAAATCCACATCATTATCATCATTCAGCCAAAACCCATGAAGAATCTTCTTCCCCAACTTCTCAACTGAAAGGATGTAATCCAACCGTGCATCACACTCTTCAACAAGGCCATTGTTGTCCTCAGCAGTGCCTTCGTCATCGTCGTCACTCTCATCCAATGACATCATCTTGGCATTAAGGGCACTGTCTTCAAATTGTGCATAACAGTCAAAGATGACACTAAAATCCCTCACAGTGACAACTGTTGTCATCCCCTCCTCAAACACATCTCGAGCCTTCTCATAGAGCCCACGCCGAAGGTAGTAATCAGCGAGTGAAGTCCAAAGGCGGCCTACCTCATCAGTGAACTTCCGGATGCCTCCACGAATGATGGCATCAACCTTGAGTCCAGATACCTCAGTAGCATGGCGAGTGAGCAGGTCACAGAGCTCAAGCCAGAGCTGGTGCTTGGTCTTTCCCTTGATGGAGAAGAACTGGTCATCATTCAACACCCCCGCGAGCCGCTCCGCAGCCTCCTGCCATAGTTTGGAATTGAGGAGAAACTCAATGAAATCCTCAATGTGGGAGGGGTCAAACATGAGGTAGCGCCGGTAGACACGAAGGGAGGTCTCAACAGGGACCCCGTGCTGGCTGACAAAGGCAAGGTACGGGGCCCAGATGCGGTCGTGCTGGGTGACAGGGAGTGCACAGAGGGCACGGTCAAAGGTGCGGCGGGTGCGGGTGAGGAGCTTCTGCTCAGTGAGGGACTGAAGATACATGAACCAGACCCGAGGCATCTTATGCATTGTGACGAGGGCACGCTCGAAGGTATTGTTGAGGGACTCATATTGGGAGTGGGATATCGGAAGATTGCGAACAATCTCAAGGCGCTCGCGGAGGTAGGCATGCCAGAGCTTGTAGCTGCCGGGGAGGGCCTTCAGTGCACGCTCATAGATAACAGCACGCTTCTTGAAGGGGGCCTCAGTCCGGGCAATTAGGTATCGCCACCATAGCTTGAGGCTGAAAGGGTTCCGGAGAATCTCCTCTTCATAGAGGAGATCATCTTGACTGGGATAAAAATCGGAAGAAATCACTGCAGATGCCATCACTCGGTTCTTCAGTCTTCGAGCACCCAAAGCCTTCGCCCCCTCCAACGGTGATGATGGGTAAGATTGGGTTCGAAGTGACGGGAACGGAGGAGAATTCGAGAGACAGTGATGTAGGCTAAGACGGATAAACTGTGGAAAGCCCGATTACTACGCGGACGCTTGATAATAACCCGACGCAAAATAAAATTAAGACAATCTGTAGCTTGAATGATAATACTAACCCAAAGGGGCTGCTGCTCCCGGCCTCAAAGGGGTTGCTTGAACAATCCTGAGAAATCAGTCTTATGCCGGTCTCCTCTCAACAAAATCTGGATTGTCCCAACACGATGTTGCTTGGACAGGTTGTAGGCAGCCTGCAACAGTGTGCAACAGCTATCTGGTTTCCAGCAGGGAACGTCGTTCGACAACACCAGGACTGGGGCTGGTCTCTAGAGGGAAATCTGCAACGTTTTGCAGTAGAAATTATCCCAACCAATCCTGCAATAAATTGCAGTCTCAAATTCCACAATCACACCACGGTTTTGGAAAGAAACTAATCTAAAATTTTATTCATCCAAAAATATCTGCCTTAATCGGCTGATTACAATTCCTGTTGTAGGAAAAAGTACCGAATGAAAAATAAGGGCTGCGTTTGGATGGGGTAACCCCAGGTTACCTCTTGTTACCCGGTTTAAGAACTGTGAGGCGATTCAAATTTTTACTTCTCTCGTCCTATTTTTGAATGCCCCACTGAAAATTGGGGCATTAACAATATCCTACTCTTCAATAACCTTTGCCTTCCTCTTTTTATTAATTATATATTATAACATTAAAATTAAAAAAAAAATATATATATATATATATATTATAATTAAAAAAATAATATATTTAAGTAACTAGCAATTTAATTTTATTTGAAATTTATTTTAACAATATGTCGAACATTTTTAACATAATGCATTTGAATGAGGAGTAAACTTTATGGGGATTATCATTGAGTAGCGATAAACTGACATATTAACAATTTTATGAGAATTAATATTTTTTATTAAATCTATTGGGATTTAAAATTATAACTTTTATGAAGAGATATGTTGATATTTTTTATTAATTTATTGGGATTTAAAATAATAATATCAAAAAAATTATTTATTTATTTTTTAATGTTAGAATGCAAGAGTTCATTTTAAATTATAATTATGAAAAATAATTTATAAAAAATAGATAATATTATTATAATTTATATTATTAGAATTTACTTCATAAATATTATTTAATAATTATGTTTTATAAAAAAATTCAAAAAATATTAATATATTAAGTTACCCTTGCATGTAGTTACCAAACAAGATATTTTATCTTTAGGGTAAGGCTTTACTTTATTACTGCAATTATCAAAAAAGATAAGGGTAATCCGAGTTCAAAGGTCACCCCTACTAAGAGGTAACCCTTATAAAAATTACCCCTAATCCAAACGCATCCAGGATTAAAGGAACCGACCCTCCTCTAATTTTGGTAATTAAAAAAAATTATAAAATAAAGAAACTACTAATTAGAGAAAAGAAAACCACTCCTAATAAAACTAAACCACTTACCAATCCTAATAATTCTAAACTACTTTATCCAAATCCCTACTGATTCTAAATTACCAAATCCAATCTGATTAGGAGAAGATTCGGTGATGGGTTTGGGTTTCACAAGTATGGGCGTGAGTTGTGGGTCTGGCTTGATGGGCCACTCTAAGTCTGTTCTTGGACTGAATTCTATGATCCAATTGATAGAATTCATTGTTATTAGACATCTTATGGAACTTATCGTAAAAATCTAATGCCAAGGCTAATATCTCATCTTATTTGTTACCGATGTCCGCATCAGACAGAGATAAGACAGAGATAACGTACGAAAGAAGAGAGGAAACAGAGAGATGAATCGAAGAAGAAGGAGAAGAAGGAAAGCAGAAGACAAAATGAAAAAAAAAAAAGAGAGAGAAGAAAGAGAGGGATGGAGAGAGGAAAGGCAAGGAACACAAGTGAAGGAGTGGCAATTGATTTTTTTTTTTTTTATATCATTTAGTAAAATACAAATAAATTGTATATTACATAAGTTTTATATTTAAACATAGTTTTAATTAAAATATTAATTTTACAATTAGATTTAAATTTGTGCTTTTGGGCCAAACTTGTGCTTTCATGTATTATCTTTTATGTGCTTACGTGCTCTTCATGTACCAGCTTGAATCTATTTGAATATCTTTTCATTTAGTGAGATACTGGTGGAAAATGTATATAGTCATGTTTGTCTCTTGCTTAATCTTTCAAGGGTTATTTGTCATTTTCTAGTTAATGGAAAATAAAAAGTATGAAAATGAAGACCTTTCTCTCTTCTTTTGTAGGAAGAGGATTCTTCTCTCCCCCTTTTCTCAATGAATCTATTTCTGTGAAAGAGATGAGTCAAAGATCTATTTCACTTATTGAGATAATACTCTATTCATTTTTAATAAAAAAATATTTTGACACAAACAACAAAAATACCGAATTTTCCATATATTGAATGAATATGAATTGACTCCAAATATAATTTTTTCACCAAAAAAAAAAAAAAACTCTCTACCCAACAAATAGAAAAAAAAAACAGTTTTTACCATTGTAAGAACCAACTTACATTAAAAAAAAAAGTAGATCTATGATTTTGTGGAAGTTATGGGCTTGGTTCAATGGGCCTATAACCATGACTCATACTGAATTTTTTAGTTTTTCTTAGTTCCTATTTTCCTAGTTATTTTTTTTAATAAAATGGATGCCACTTTTCAAAATCAAATAACCAAATAACCAAGTGCTTTGAACTTTGTAATGCATTTCTTGTAGGTGATTTGATATTTGAATTTTGAAATTCATACGCATTATTAGTTTATATTATAATTCATTTTTTATCTAAAATAGTTGATATATTATTATCATGATCATTGAATTCCTCTATCCAAGATTAGAGTTCATAATTAAATTTAATAGAAAAATTTAATGACCCATTGTTTATTTGATGATTATAAGACTCAAACATCCAATTTTACGGTTGTAATAAGGAGTATTTTTGTCACATGAAGATGTATACATGATTAAGTTAGTCTTATTGTCCAAAACAAGGATAATCCAGATAAAACATGAAATGAACTATAAAATTTAAAATTAAAACAATTTTATCATTATATAAAAACTTTAAAACTAAGATTAAACTTAAAATATCTGATGCAGCCTGTTTGACTAATATCAAGGACATATTTTGTGTTACTCGAATTTTTATTGTAAGTGATTCGAAACTCTTCGATGAACTCAATTCAAAAGTCAAAATTAATAATAAAGTAAAATTCGTGCCCGATAGAATATTTGCATCCCAATAACCCAATATCAATTATCAATAAATATCATAATGTACACTAGAATTTTTGACTCCCTTAAAGGGCGTGGAAAACCTATCAATCTGTCATAGCTTGTATTTTCTTTATTTATTATTCAATTAGACATTTTGATCACATGATTTTATATCATAATAAATAATTTTTTTATTGGGGTGGGTGGGAAGGTTGAGAGGAGGGAAGAACTTGGATAGACTCATTGATTGACTAGTTACCAAGGAAGGGTTTTATTTAAATCGAATTTGATCATCTTTTGTTTAAGTATTAATTTCAAGCACCTGCAAGTCTGCAGCAATGGCGATGGCAAGATCTCTCACTTGTAGCAACCTTGGTTCTCTCCACCTCCGTCCCAGACAAACATCTCACTATCGAATCCGCCTCCCTCTTCGCCTTTTGGGTGCACCCACATCGAATTATGCCTGCTTCTCGTCGGAAAATCGAGGGATCGGCAAATCAACTGGTCTCTTTCGCCGTCTGCAGTATAATCTCAGTGCAAAGATGTAATCTTCTTTCCTTATTTGTTCTCAAAAAGAATAGAAGACACGTGTTGTGATTTTTTCCTGCTAGTTTAGATGTATGTACGTCTCGAGATGGGACTTTCAGTCCAAAAAATTAGTCTGTAAATAGAGATATTCACACTTATGTAAGTTTTTATATTTCTCTCTCTTATTTTCACTGATGTAGGACTAATTCATACTACGACAATCTCCTACAACAATCTTCTCTTCGAATGAAGTTCTCGGATAGATGGAACATTACCAACTAACTTGTCCTGTTAGGGGGATTTCCTAAGTCCATATACGGTGGTTTGGGGAATCTGAATTTGATACCGCCGTTGCAGGATTCCAACTTAAAAGACTAGTTTAATAAGTGAAGATATCTAATTTCGTATAAGTCTTTATATTTTTCTCACTCTCTTCGTACCCCAACAAGACATTGGATTCTAATCTTAAACCAGTTAGAAACTCTAATCATCATGTGTTAGGATGAACTTGAAATCTCATTTTCAGAAATCCCCCTTCTGTTTGTGTCAATTTTTTCAAAATGTAAATCTATGTAATCGAACAGACCCTAATGACTTTACCATTTTCCTTTTTCAATTACTGATACAGCTGAAGTTCGTATTCTTGCACCCCCTGCCTACTTTTGATTGAATCGATTTGATGCAGGGACGGTGACAGTTCACGTTGAAGAAGAAGCTGCTAAATCTCCAAAACAAACTTTCCCAAACTGGTATTAATACTAATATGTCTTCTAGTTTGTATTTTCCCATCTCTATTATACACCAAAAGAATTTGTATGAGCGGGACGAATTCATGTTTGGTACACAGGATTGCATTGGTCTTGTTGTTGATGTTATCTGTGGTTCTACCTGGATTGGAAGGAAAAGTTGAAGATGATGTTAAAATTGGAAGGTCAGGACAAGCACACCATATAGAAAATATACTGATTTTTGTATTCTAGCCCATTTGGGTATTGTTGTTCATGATTTTGGGATTTGGGACTTGGGAATTGGACTGTAGATGAAGCAGAGAAAGCAATTGAAAAAACAGCAGAGGCTGTAGTGAGTATTGCAGATGCGACGGAGAAGGTGATCGAAGAGATGGAAGATGATCTTCCCGCCGACGGCAAGCTGAGGAAAGGGCTTTTGACAATTGAAAATGCAGTAGAAGCAGTAGAAAGGGATGCCAAACTAGCTGAGAACGTTATTCACAAGGTACTTTCTTCGATGACTTTTTTTTGTAAATTAAAAAAAAAAATCAATTTTGCCCATAATTTCTTCTTTCCTCTTTTTTTTTTTGAATTTTTCTTTAAATTTGATATTTTTCTGTAATAATAACTTTTTTCTTTACCTAATATGTCATTTTTTTAAAGTATGAATGCCAAATTTTAGCTTTTTTCTAATAATATTACTTTTTGACTAATATTTGGTCACTTACTAAATTGGGTCAATGAGTGACTTGACAAGTTAATTAGATGAACTACTTCAATTTTATACAATTACTTTATTGAATTTGCATGAGTTTATCTTATAAAAATTATATAGCTGATAAATCAGTAAAATAAGTCATTTTTCGTAGAATCAAAATTATGATTGTCTATTTGTACCTTACTCCTCACTCCTTACTCCAAAATTCAGTAATAAGATTTTTAATTGAAGAAAGATTTTGCTATAAATATAAATATATAATAATAATTTATTATAGTAAAATGATTTTATTTGACTTTTGATTTTTATGATAGTAAAATTATAAATTATTTAATAAATTTTAATATTAAGTACAATTCATGTGAAGCTCATTTGTGATGAAATTAAAGTTGTTAAGTTATACTTTAATTTAATATAATTTTTTAAAATATTCATTTAATGAATCTTCACAGTTAGATTGATAAATATAGGTAAAAAACTTATTCAATAATTTGTATTCAATCTCAAAGACTGAAGAATTAAAATGATTTTTGATAATTAAATAACTTTTACAATAATCTATCTGAATATATAATTTTTTTTATCACAGGGTGCATCTCACTCTGAGCCCTGCCCTTTTTACCAGCGTACAGATTTTCTTTATATATTTATAATATTTTCTTTTGTCCTCCTTACATTTACTAAATAAATATTAAATGTAAAAGTCTATGTATCATATTTACTTAAGTAAAAGACTTTATTTATCTATTGTAGGGCCATAAAATAAATAGCTAAATTAAGAAATTAGAAGTTATAAATTTAAGTAAAATACTTCAAGCTTCATCATTCACTTTCATTAAATAATTATAAATATTTTTTTAAATGCATTTTTACTATTGAAATGAATTTACAGAACTTATTTTCTTTAATATAGTTATTGATACCTCCAAAAATTATCTCAAAAAATGATTTATAAGAAAAAAATGTTGCATCATGTACATATTGCTTCTCATTAATATAATTTATTTCATTTATTACTGTTAAAAAAAAAAAACAAGATTTAGCCTTAAACTTTGGGGCTGGACCCTATTTACACCAAATCCAAGTAGCTCAAAAAAAAAGTATTATTAGAGATTTACTAAAAGTTTGGCTTAAAATAAATAAAATGAAGCTAATGAATAATGGTCAAATGGCAAACTGCGACCAGCTGGCATTTTGGACCGTCAGAACGGGCTTCAGCCTCCAAAAGTTTACACATATAAGCCTCTTATTCAGCCTTTGGGTCTTTTTCTCATGAGCCTACCTAGACTTGCCACTGGAGCTGAAATTTGGGTGAGTCGGATTGAGTTTTAATAAATTTAATCTAACCATATTAACAATTATTGAACCCGACTCAATCCGAATTGTTGATCCGACTTAAAATGAGTGCTGATCCGAATTGCTAGCCTAACTTAATCCAAGTGCTATATTAAATTTTTTAAGTGGGTTGAGTCGGGTTTGATCAATTCAAAAAAAGTTTGACCTAATCCAACTCAAATTTAATTTGGGTTTTTTTTTCTTCAACCTAATCCGACCTTAATTTAAGAATATAAAACTCAATTCACTTGATTTCTCGAGTCAAGTCATGCAGGTCAGATTAAAATCCGACTCAAGTGTCACCCCTACTCGCCACTCACCCCTACTTGCCACCCTTGCCGCTTGAGCTTTTTTTTTTTAACCCAGTTCAGATGATTATTGGTTGGGCACTTACGATCCATTTAGATGAGAGAAAAGTAAGAAAATCTTTGATATATATATATATATATATATATATATATATTTGTTTATTTTGACATTATCAAACAAGATACAAGAGAATTCAAGAATTGTTTACTCAAGAATCATTTAAAAGACTTTCTTCTCATCTAAATGCAGACTTAGGTTGAAGCCTCTTCTTGACTTAGTTCAAGTGCTCAACTTTAAATGTTATATTTGTCGGAACTTCCAATAAATCAGATATAACATTAATGATATTAAACAATATTATCAACATATATAATATCTGATTTTTGATATGTCTGTACATTATCCATATTTGTCGATACATCCATCCCTAACCAATAGAGTAATCGTATTAATTGTATTTTTTGGATTAAAGTTTTTTAAGACATATGATATATATTAATTGTTCGAGAAATTAATAACCTTGGAATAGAGTAAGTGGTTTTGGATTGTGAAGTTGACAAAATTCCCACGTCGTTGGAAAATCAACGACTCTATATAATACTTAAGGTCCTTTCAATGACTAACTTTTGAGAGTGAGTTCTATTTAAGAATGTTAATATGATTTTGTTCATCGGTTTAATGTTAGAGAGGATAAATATTGATTATGGAATAGTGAATTGGTGGGTGATCTTCATTTCTTTTTAATGTAAATTCAGATTGATGAATTAAAGGAAGAGGTGGAAACAATTCTGGAGCCGGTCCTCAATCAAGAAGAAGTAGTGAAAGAAGAAGCCTAAGTAGAATTTCAGAACAGCTTGTTCATGTAATCATGTTGAACAAGTATTTCTATGTATTCAAGTAGACACACGCTTTTTTGTTGGATGTGATGCTTAGATTAAAATATTAGCAAATATTTTATGATAATCATTAAACTATTGGTATGATATTTATCGATCAATATCTTATATCTCGCATGTATAAATTACAATGGATATAGTATTATAGTCTATAGCCTAAAATATTAATTTTCACATATTGACTTGTATGTTGCATTGAACATTCAATGATTTTATAATTTAACTTATGTATAATCGAATTGAGTAGAAAGTCTTTTGGAACAAATTGATACCTCATTTTATATAAGGAAATTATAAGGGAAACTATTGTTGGATATCGAACTTGTTCTTTTGACTACTTGTCTTAAGAGATTAGAATTTGGTCCGAAAGCCCGAAGAACACGGCCAGAGAAAAGATGCAGTTGAGCAAAAATTGTCAGCTTGATTTATAATAGGCCTGGGCTTGGACAAAAAAAAAAAGGCCTGATTATTATTCTGGCTGGGCTTGGACCTATGTATATGAAATCCCGAGCCCGACTCGATTTATGTAGACGTAAAAAAATTATATAAGAGAATTGCCCATCACACCTGATCCATTTTCTTATTTATTTTTATTAAACTTCCTTTTTGAGAATGATAATCTAACTTGTTAGATCGGAAGCTAACTGAATTACCCACATTTACAATAAATCTCATTAAAACATTCAGATGAAAGCCAATTGATCGGAAGCTATCGAGTTTTTTTTTTGAGTTTTGAAAAAATGACCTAGAGTTTATTTAATGATCCTATGGAAAGTTTTCTCTAAATATGAGGCTAACTAAAATGATCTTGATTAGATTTATGAATGAATTTCCTCATCATTTATCTAAGTATATAGTGTTTGAAAATATTATAAAATCTTGCAGCACCCAATCGATGAAGAATTATCAACCTCTATACAGAAAGTGGCTATTTTAATCTCCCTAGACTTTCGGTAAAGAATTCATTTCCAAACTTTCAAATTTTAGATCCATAAGATCAAACTTTAGGACATTCCTTTAAACCCACTTTAAACTTCTCCTAATCTACTCTATTCCATACCATCCCTTCTACTTGTACCTACGGGTGCAAATTGGGCCGGGCTTAACCCGAGCCTCCATGTAAAATAACAGGCCAAATTTAAATTTGGGTTGGGCCTGGGTAGTACAAGAAAGAGACTGCGTTTTAGCTACATTTTATAAAATATAATTTTCTTTAATTGATATTGCATATAAATAACTAAGTTATTTAACATTATTATATAGAATCAAACAAAAAAAAATCCATTTTAAACCCGCAGAAGCCCACGTACACATTTCAGGCTTGAAATCACGTCGGGCTCAGGTTTGAGTAATTCTGGTTGATCCAGGTTCAGACTCAGGCTCCAATCTTTTGCAATTTAGGCTTACGCTTAGGATCAAAAACCTAACCGAGCACGCCCAAGTTGCCGAATTTTTTTCTCTTCAAAATTTTTTTTTTTGGGAAATCTCAATTCTTTTTAAAAAAAATCATGTAAAAAATAAAAAAAAACTGTTTAAAAAAAATTTAAAAACATAAATGTTGGCCGATATTTAGATATCGACGGGCCCGCAACCGATATTTGTTTAGCTGATTTCTTTTTTCTCTGTGCATACCGGCCGAGATTTATACCCCTGCTTGTACCTCAATATGCAATATATAACCAAAAAACTAATATGATAGAATAGGCTAAATTTAAAGTTAATAATTTCCTTGTGTCCCATTCATTATGTCAAGGTATGATATGCTGTCCTACCAAATATGAATTAAATTACTTTAAAAACATTCCTCCATGGATACAGTTCATTGAGATCTATTCTACAATGAGCACCATCATTGGATGGATTATCTGTGTTCTAAATTTCTAATAGGCAAGCATGCCCTACTCACCCATCTTAACCACTAAATATGATGATAATTGTGTTATTGAACAGCATGATCATTGATTTACCCCTCTCTAGAAAGTAATTATAATAATAAACGACTAACCCATTGCTTCGACTCCGCACTTGGAATCAGTGAAAATGGAATGACATGGACTGGATGAATCTGATCAAGCTCAAGTACATCCACTTAGTTCCGTTCCGTTCTGTTCCCATGACTTCAGAAACCAAACATAATGTAAAAGTAGGAGGAGGAGTTGGTGCAATGCAGGAGATGGGCTAAACAATCACAAGCATTTGTACCATATATAGTGAAGCTAAGACAAATTTACAAAATTACCTTCTAATATCACGGTTGGCATAGAAAAGAAAATTACCTAATATGTAACATATGTCTGTTAGGTGATCATATAATGCCGAAGTGAACATTTCCCAAGTGTTTGTAGCATTCATCACTGGCATCAAAGCACTCCAAACAGACCCAGCATAAGTGTTTCCCGCACTTGCATGTTAAATGGTTACATCCTTCCACCTTCTCAATGACGTAGCTACAGACAGGGCAGTTCTTCACATTATCATCTTTCCCTTTACGCCACTGGAAGAGGGATGCATCAGGATCTTCCTTGAACTCCCTATACCTCTCGCATGATATCGAAGGATGGTATTCCAGATGACACTTCCGGCATGTCTCCACAAAGCAAGCACCACATACAAAGGGTGATTGCTCAACCCACGTCTCAGGTCCTGCCACCTGATACACAGCAGGGCAGTCGGGGGATGGACAGAACCTGTAGAGGCCACCACTGGATGCCACAAATGCACCCAGTGATGCCCTGAAGAGATCTTCAAACTTATCGCCCGGCAGCAAACACCTCAAATCCACAATCAGAATTGGAGTCTTGCAACCCTCCTGAGTGCAGCATAAGGGGAATCCCTCACGGCTTTTTATTGCAGATTCACATTGATCAACCAAGCATGTGGAGCAGAATACATGCCCACAGGCTTCAAGCTTGTAACAATCTTCTACCTCGCACAAGCAGATTGGACATGTGGTTTCCCCTATAGACACATTGCCTCGCTCACCACTCAAAGATTGTGCCGTCTCAAAAATAATTTGTTCCACTCTTTGCTTCAATTCCTTGTTTCCTTGCACAGAAAGGATATGGCGTCTGATGTTCAGCACAAACTCTACCCCAGGTATCTTCTCCTTGAGCCCATGAAGATCTGGTCCAAACCTTCCAACCACCTCTTTCATCAGATCATGTGGCAGATTGCTGCCTCGTAGATGAATTTCGAGTTGCTTGTTTTCATGAAGATGCAAGATGTATTCAACCAGTTTCTGCTCAGCCACAGTGACTTCATGTGGAGGGCCAAAGACTTTGACCTTTAGATTCCGCTTATCATGCAGAATGTATGTCCCTGTTTCCTGTTCCACTCTCTTCACAAGCGAAATTCCTTCTCGGGAAAACAGTAGCTGCATCACATTTGGAGTGAGGCTTGCATGAACTATGATTTTCCCATTCATCAACTGTTCCAGTGGCCTTCGTAATTCTGCCACAGTCTTAGTTGCATTTGAGGATACCTTCACACAGTAGGAACCATTGTCATTCCTGTCCAGAGAAATTGATGCACCTGCACCATCAGAAGTCAGAAATTCCTTAGAAAACCTCACTAACTGCTTTCCTCTGTGAAATATATTTATAACCTAAATAAGAGCCTATGACATGGTAAGTGCTGACTGTTACAACCAGAAAGGTTTTGAGTTTGAGTCATATAATATCATTCCTTACCCTTGTTATTAGTGAGTGAGAAGGATGTACCTTTCCAGTGTTTGAAGCACTCAAGCAAAGAATCGAGTTGTTTTCTGATGACACGATACACAGGTGCAGGGCATGATATGGCGCTGTGAAAAACCTGCTGACAATGTATCTTCTGCCATGGAAGGAAGCCACGGGGTGCTTTCCCTTGAATGTCTTGCAAAGCATTTGCTGCTTCCAGATGTAGATTTCCATCAAAACTGATCAAAGCTCTCATCAGGTAATCCTTTGGTTCAGGAAGAAACACTTGGATCCTACAATTATTACTAGGGAAGTTCTTATGAGGCATGAAGGCAGCAATTTCTCTTCGTAGTGCCTCTGCACAATCATCAACTGAGGGCCGATCCACAGCTTCCCCTCTTAACAGGAAAACATCTATAAATCTCCTATCTGTTACATTCCTCATAGCATCAGCAACTTCTTGTTCTGAAGTATCTTTGTCTAGACCTACAATGATAACTGAGTCTTTGTTTTTGTGGCTAATTTCACAACGGACAGACCTTCCCCTAATGAACATGGAAGAGCAATCCTTGCGAATAAAACAAACATCCTGCTCAGCACATTTGACAATGGCAATACCCTTACTAGGCCTGCGTGGCCAAGAAATCCTGGCCCTTACTGCGGGAAATGGCAGTGCTTTCAGATCACCTCCTATGGAGCTCTTTGCAGGAAATACTTTCAGCAAAGAGCCTCGAAACTCTACTTCATTCATCTTCATCACAGCATTTTCAGCAGATTCAGGAGTAAGAAATGTTATCTTACCCCACTTTCCTGAGTCACCACCTTCTTGTCCAATGCCTGTGTATTTGTGGAACCCAGCTATACCAGAAGTGCAGTTGTCAAACATCATAAGGAGTTCCCTGTCATCAAGTAAATGAGCATTTGAATGGCAAACTTCCACACTAAAGTATCTTTTTTCCAGTTCCAGATAATTAATCTTGGCACCAGCTCCAAATAATGCCACTGAAGGATAAAAACCAGGTCCCCCATGAAATAAGCTTTTCTCAATGCATTCATCCTTTAACCACTTCATTTCGTGCTGCAAGGCATTATTTACAATCTTGGAAACCTTGTCAATGTCTTTTAATGAGGCAAACAGATGAATCTCTCCCTTCTCAAAATCAGCATCAATTCCTATACGACTGTCCATGCAATATCCACGAATGTGTGAAACAAGACAAAGGAGATTCTTTTTGAACTTCCCACAGAACCTTCTCAAGAGATTGCTGCCAAGTCCAGCAATCACATGCATCTGCATCTTTCGGCGCTCCAACTGTGAGATCTCAAAGGGAGGAGGAGGCCGAAGTTCAACCAAGCATTCATAATCAAAACTAGTTACACAAACCAAATACAGATTTGATATTGATAGAAGTTCACCAAAAACGACCCAGCTTGGGTTCTGACCATATACCAGCAGCGAACATGAAGGATGGAGTTGCACATGTTGACCAGTCAAAGCTACCTCATAACCAAGCCGATCATTTCCAGAATACATAGCTACATTTTCTGCAAGGGAAGAAAGCATTGCCTTCTTTAACAGTTTATCCCATACAGTACAAACATTTGGCCTCCACTTCCAGAAACTGGGAACTGTAATTTTGAATTCTCGTTGAAGGCAGTGTTCTAATTCGAGAACAGTGTCCCTACATCTTCTCATGGACTTTGCATTGATGCTGTTTTCCCAACACCACTTACTTCTTCTCTCTTGGTGCTCATTCTCCCATTCCTTGTAGACTGACAACAATGTGAAAAGGTCCCCATCACGATGGCAGAATTGTACCCTAAGACGGTCTGCTTTTGATTTTTCCTCATCACTACCAACCCTACAAAAAATGCTACTGGCATTCGCCATAACACCAGCAAGAACAAGAGCCTCTCTAGCCAAGCCAAAATGACAGCCCTTGAGGATAAGCCTTCCAAGCCGAGGTTCAATCCCCAATTTGACAAGGCAGCGGCCGACATCTGTTAGTTCTAAAACACCATTCCTTCTAATAACAGCCTCTAGCTGAATTAGGTTCCTGATAGCCATGTCAACAGCCTCTGGCCTGGGTGAATCAACAAAATCAAAATTTTGTATGTCTTTGGTTCCCAAGGAAAGAATCTTCAAAATGGCAATGCCAAGGTGAACTTTACGAATTTCAGGTTCCATGTGAATTTCCATAGACTGAAAATCACATTCCCAATAAAGCCTGTAACACTGCCCTGGCTCTGTTCTACCAGCACGACCAGCCCGCTGTTTAGCAGAACTTTGGCTTATCCAGCAAACTTTGAGCACATTCATGCCAGAGCTTGGTTCAAAGCGACTCTCTTTAGCCATGCCAGTGTCAATTACATACTTAACACCTGGAATGGTTAGAGATGTCTCTGCTAAATTTGTGGAAAAAATGACTTTCCTCTTACCAGGGTAGTCCTGAAAGACATAACTCTGTTCTTCACAGGAAAGTTTTCCATGCAATGCCAAAGAAACTGCAGCAGGTGCATTGAAATTTTCACAAGCCCACTCCACCTCAGATTGAGAAGTCAGGAAAGCAAGAATTGCTCCATCATCCTCAGTTTTGTGAATCTTAATTGCCAACCGAACAGCATCAGAAACATAAGAAGATAGGTTGCAGGAATTGAGCTTTGCAACAGGAGTCTGTTTACACTCTGCAGATACATCTGGAACATACTTGATTTCGACAGGAAAAGTTCTGCCCCTCACATGAAACATGTCACAACCATAGAAATATTCTGAAAGTTTGCATGAATCAGCAGTTGCAGACATTATAATAAGCTTTAAATCTACCCTCTTAATCAGTAACTTTTTTACCAGTGCCAATAAGAGATCAGTGTTCAAACTCCTTTCATGAGCTTCATCTACAACTATGTATGAAATCCTATCCAAGTTCATATCATACATGAGGTGTTGGAGGAGACAATTATCTGTCAAAAATACTATCTTAGAAGTGAATGCTTGAGTGGATGAGAATCTCTGATAGCAAATCACCGAATGCTCTGCATAGCACCCTGCACTTTCTTCTCCAACTCTTTGCGCCAAAGTCATCGTAGCAATTTTTCGGGGCTGTGTACAGATGATTGAGCCCTCAGCAGCTAGTCCTGAATCAGCAAGATATTGAACCAACTGCGTACTCTTCCCACAACCAGTCTCCCCAATCAAGACCAATACCTGGTGATGGAAGAATAGAAACTAAATATTTGGTTTCATAACAAAGTGAACAGGTCTTACCATACAGTGGAGAGAAAAAATTGAGCATGAATATAAACAGTTAGATATGAAGCAAACAGTCGATGTGATGTCCCCACCACGGACAGGCTATACAGAAATTAATCCAGTAGAGAATATTTTTTTTAATATTTCTCAGGTACTTGTGGATGTGAGTACAACAAATGCATCCAATGGGAGAAGATTTACTACAACATTTACTGCTGATATGTAATCAATAAGAGAGGGATGTACATATATCCACAAGTACTTGAGAATTTTTGCATTTTCAAACCATAAATTTCTGTGATGACAAAGATATATAACAGGATCTTTAAAACCTATCAAATCTTGTCCAAAGCCGGAAGACTTAAACAAGTTCAATTCACAAGGTAGGTGCCAAACAAAAGGAGTTCAATATATTGGCTGCATTGGATCTCAACTGCAACTAGACAGAAGCTACCCATATAATTAAGTTTCTGCAGTATTTGATGGAGAAGAACTTCATAGTACTCAATTATTTTATTTCAGGAGATCTTGGCCCAACTCGATGGGGATCCAAAAAGTTTCCATAGCAACATCAGTGCTATTTAAAAATGGACAAGCTATCTCTAATCTATTGTGCAATGAAACCAATTTTGGAATATAGCCTGACAATATAGTTTACTACGAACCTAAAATTGATAATCGTACTGATATTCTGCAGTATATAAAGGAGAAGAATAAGACTTCAATTAACTCCATGGTAACATGTTCCAAGTTGGCAGAAATCAACTATCCTCAGTTTGTCAAGTTGGGGCTTGGGACTATCAAAACAAGCAGTTCTGCGGAGGGGCTGTCTCCAAGCATATTCATTAGGATTGTAACATGTAAAAGAATCATTTGGAATAACTGATCATTTTAGATGTCTTTTCTGTTTTTTCTTAATGACTGATTATGCATATTAAATTATGTATATTTGCAATTATATTCTTAAAAATTTGCACGATTTTGTTGTAATATTTAAAACATGCATTTGAAATGACTGAACATGTTTTTTTTCTTTTAAATCTCGCTGATGGTTGTAGATCTAATTTTGTTACTTTTCTATACTTACACAGTTCGAATATTATTAAACATTTGCATCTTATTGCTATTGATAACCACATTATTTTCAGATACTGCAGATTTAAATGTTAAATTTGCTTCAATACAGTTTCACAATTAATCACAAAGGTTCCCTAAAACATAAATATATTCCTGTAATTGTGATAGTTCTTTCCTCAAATCTCAGAAGTTCATTTCCCAAATTAGAGATTTGCAAAGCAGACAGTGACAATGTCAGGAGATTGCTCATGTGTGAAGTTGCAAAGGCTCCATGTATGAGTTATATCGATACACTTGAACCTGCAATCACAAGATAACAGCATAGAAAAAAAAAAAAAAGCTGATCTTAATCGTGATGGAAATAACTGAGTTTTGTAGGATTCCCAATCGATTTCATGAAAAAAAAAACTGATTTTTTATGGTGATGGATAATTTTTCATGGTCGTTTCTACTCAAATCATAACAAACAATTCAATCGCAGTAAGCAACTACGACAGTAACTCTACATTAAATTATGAAACAATCATAATATAGATATGGCATTCAAATTTGACGAGGACTAATGTACCTGATTGCTATTGATCTTCTCGAGGAGCTCCTGCCGATGGCCATAAATCGGCAAGCCTTCTTCAAGGCGGCGGCACTCCCGTGTCATCAGATGCTGAATTTTGCCCCATTCAAAGTCTGGGCCAAAGCTGAACACCGCCAGCTCTTTGTCCACAGAGCCTTCCCACTTTGGGCCGTCAAGATGGGCTAGAATACAGTACATGGCCGCTTTAAATTCCTCAAATCTCTTCTCAATTTGCGCTCTCTCCTCCCTCAGAGACTGCAATTTCGACTGCCGGTGAAGCTGTAACCCGAACTGGGACACCCTCTTCATTTGAGCCGAAATTGCACTAATCTGAGCTGACAGATCTTCGGCCCGCCCCCGGCACTGGCGTGCAGACTCGCCTTTTAGAAGGTCATGGACGCGGGAGGAGAAGAGGTCAGAGAGGCGAGACGTCAGGTCCAATCCGTCGGGGAGTGACGGCTGCAAAACGGGGGTGAGGCAGTGGGTTCCGTCGAGGCGTCGGGACCAAAGGTAGACGATGGCGTCGACCGCGGAGGGAGCATGGAAGAAGATGAGGCGGCCAGCGACTGGGCCGGAGTTGTAGGCGTCGAATTTGTCGGGTGCGGAGGGACAGGCAGCAATGAGGGCAGCGACGTCCGGCTTATGGAAGGGCCGGCGGCGGGAGAGAAGATTGATGATGTATTCCGGCGACCGAGCGGAAGAGACCCCTTTACTCATCTTTGTTCATTAATTCCCTGTGTGTCCCCTCTCTCAGCCTTTCAAAGACTTGCGCGAGAAGAATGCTTGGAAGTAAGCGAAGTGCAAGAAGGAGAAAGGGAAAGTTTTGGAGGGGAGAAAAAGAGACAAAAGAACATTGAAAAGCAGCCAAATCAAAGAAGCGGCCCAATGCCTGTTTTTAAGTATGTCCCTAATGACCTTTTCTTTATTTTTTTTTATTTTTCTATTAATCTTCAAGTAGGGACCACATGTGACCAGTCTAAAATGAATATAATTAAAAGTTCATTTAATTTTAGAATTTATAAAAAAAAAATTACAAATTTTTTTATAATACAAAAACCCACTTGAAACGGAGAAAAGTTTGATCTATGTCAACTTTATCTATTATATTTGTTAATGCAATCTCACTAGTGAATTCCATAATTTGATACTACTTGTCAATGTGATTTCACTTGTACAATTAAAATGATTGTCATATTATTTGAATTTCTAACACGAAATTTAAAATCATATCACATTAGTTTGGTATTAAAATCATCACAAATTTCTTACAAAGTACAATAACAAATGAAATTCAAAATCATATCACACTAGTTAGGTATTAAAATCATCATAGATTTTATACAAAATGCCTTTTCTGTATTAACCTCACTATTAAAGAAAAGTCTTTATCCAATTGATTCTCCACAATGGCTAGTTGTCAACATCTCTAATCAAGAAATTATAGATTGATTTGATTGATGTCTTGATTGATTATTTTCCTTTGTTAGATGGTGTATTACACGGGTCGAAATATCGGCCGATACATATCGTATCAGCTGATATGTATCGGTTTTTCAGGACCGAACGATATCGGTTGATACGATATGTATCGGCCAGTCAAAAATGTTATCGGCCAATATGACCAATATTCGGTCTAGAATATCGGTCACTATATCGGCCAATATGCATAAAAATAGGTATTTAAAATTTATTTGATTTTTTTAAAAAAAAAATAAAAACTGATATTGCCATTTTGACGGTTTTCCACAGTTTTTTGACAGTTTTCTACAATTTTTGATGATTTTTCACGGCTTTGAATATCGGAGGAGAGAGAAATGTAATTAAATGCAAATATTGGAGGAGAGAGAAACTTATCGACCGATATTTCGACCCCTAGTATATATATATATATATATATATATATATATATATATATATATATATATATATATATATATATATATATATATATATATATATGCGTGTGTGTTAATAATATAAGAAAACCAAGTAATATCTATTTTTTTATATCTTGCATGCACTTGTTTAGATTTTCTTCACATTCAAGAAATTAGCGTCTAGAATTCTTGA
The DNA here is from genome assembly GCA_013350335.1 of Chimonanthus salicifolius. Taxonomy (NCBI): domain Eukaryota; kingdom Viridiplantae; phylum Streptophyta; class Magnoliopsida; order Laurales; family Calycanthaceae; genus Chimonanthus; species Chimonanthus salicifolius. The sequence goes on along the minus strand of CM023537.1, from coordinate 11,714,774 downwards.
ATTGTGGACTATATGTTTGCAAATGGATGCATTTTAATATCTTTCTAATCATTTTAGGGCTGCAACTCGGGTCGGGTTTTGTCCCGACCCGCATAGCTTAACTTGAGAAATCATGTTGGTCGGGTCAAGAATTTTGGGATCAACGGGTCGGGTTGAGAAGATAAAAACCCACATAAAATTCGGATCAGTCGGGTTGAGGATTCTACAAGTTAACATGGCCTGACCCAGCTAAAATGGCTTCAGAATGCGGGTCGGGTCAGAATTCGAGTTGATTCGAGTTGTGAAGTCCGAGTTGAAAATTCAGGGTCGGGTCAGGTTAGGTTCCATATATATTAACTCAGATCGGATTAGATTTTAAAGAACCTGACTTGAGTTGCAGCCCTACTAATTAATGAAATTTTATATAAGCTATTAATATATATTAATCTTTTTAGATTGAGCATTCTCTGCAAGATTAATAGATATTATCTACTAATGGTTACAAAATGACAAAAAGCTTTTAAGGTGTTAGCTTTTTTTTTTTAAGACGTATCTAAGTGTCCTACTAACTAATCCTTGAGCCATGTATAAACCTCTCAATTCACATACGTTGGGTACAAAATTATAGAGAATCGACCATCAAACTAGCCCCTCAAAGTTAGGTGATAATTTGAATTGATTTTAATTTCATTGAATGTTAAATCAACTAAGTCAGTACCAATAAGTCTATAGTTTTTTTGATTTGAGTAACTTAACCAGATTTAATTTTAGTCAAGTTAAATGTAAATATTATTATAATATAATGATGATACTCTACCATCATTTTGAATGAATAAAATGTAAAAAAGCATGTAAAGGATCTTTATGAGAACTAGACCTACTAATGAATTTAATCCGGTTACTTTTAAGTTCAGGATAACAATCATCATAATTCATTACTTATTTACTTTAAAATAGGTTTGTCAATATCAATATATTTCAAGTTTGAATCACAAAACTTTGAAGACATCTACCTTTAAAAATATTTAGAGTTCAAATATAATATTTATAATTATTATTTAATATATAAAAAAATGATACACAATAGAAAATATTTTATGTCAATTAATGATAAAGCCTCGCTTAGACATTTTAAAGGTTGCATGCTTGTTTTGACCTGACTTGCATGACTCGACCCAAGAAATCATACGGGTCGGATTGTGAATTTCGAGTCAATGAGTCGAGTCAAGTTGAAAAGACTAAAAGCCGCATAGAATTTAGGTCAGGTTGAGTTGAAGATTTTAGAAGTTAACCTAAATCAATCCAACCTAATTTGGTCTGACCTGGCTAAAATTAAACTAAAATAAATTCAAAATGCAGGTCGAGTCTGAATTCGGATTGATTTAGTATTAGAATTTGAATTGGATCAGATCTAGATTTTTGGATTGAAAATTCAAGTCGGGTTAAATTGAATTCTATAATAAACTCGACTCAGTTGCAGCCCTAAATATTTTTAAAACCGGTAGACACTTTGGCTGCATTTAGATGAGGTAAGATGAGGTAATCTGAAATAATTCCATTATCCCTATTTAGTAATTAAAGAATAAAATTAAAAATAATAATTTTTAAGTATTCATAATACTTAAAGCAAACCTCTATAAAACTCCTCAAGCAAAGGCAGCTTTTGTGTATCATTTCTAATGAACAAAATGAAAAGGACACCTCAAAAGTCAGAAGTACGAGAACGACATAATAATGGTTTGCTTTAATACATCTCAGATGATTCACATAAAATATTTATAATTATTAATTGAGAGCACTTATAGGGCACCTAGATTTTCTTTCTCTACATATTCATTTTTGAAATTTCGGATAAAATCGATAAAATTATGATTTTACCCTTCAATTTCCATTCTTTCGAATGAATGCCCAGTTCATTTTGGCATATTCATTCGAATCAATGTCCATATGTAATTTCAATTCATTCGAATGAATGGGTCTCGTTCATTCAAATGAACTAATCATTCGAATGAATGAAACCCATTCATTCGAATGATTCCTTCGTATCCTTCAGCCTTTCAGCCATTGATTCATTCAGCCGTAAACATAACATTATTTAAATATTTTTTTTTTAAACTTTAAACTTATTTTTTGATCACTATGTATTTCCAAAATTTCTCAAATTGAATATCTAGACTAATTAAAATAACCTGATAAAAATACCTTAAGACTTTAAGGTCTTTTGACACTCTTAAATATTTAAAACACAGTATTTTACAAATAAGGGTATCCCTAGGCTGTGTCGAAAACACATTTGGAAGTGTGAAAAGACCTTAAAGTCTTAAGGTATTTTTATCAGGTTATTTTAATTAGTCTAGATATTCAATTTGAGAAATTTTGAAAATACACAGTGCTTAAAAATAACTGTCTATATTTTAAAACATAGACCGTTATTTTTTAAGCACTGTGTATTTCCAAAAATTCTCAAATTGAATATCTAGACTAATTAAAATAACCTGATAAAAATACCTTAAGACTTCAAGGTCTTTTAACACTTCTAAATATTTAAAACACAGTATTTTACAAATAAGGGTATCTCTAGGCTGTGTCGAAAACACATTTAGGAGTGTCAAAAGACCTTGAAGTCTTAATGTATTTTTATCAGGTTATTTTAATTAGTCTAGATATTCAATTTGAGAAATTTTGGAAATACACAGTGATCAAAAAATAATGGTCTATGTTTTAAAAATAGACTGTTATTTTTTAAGCACTGTGTATTTCCAAAATTTCTCAAATTGAATATCTAAACTAATTAAAATAACATGATAAAAATACTTTAAGACTTCAAAGGTCTTTTGACACTCTTAAATGTGTTTTCGACACAGCCTAGGGATACCCTTATTTGTAAAATACTGTGTTTTAAATATTTAGGAGTGTCAAAAGACCTTGAAGTCTTAAGGTATTTTTATCAGGTTATTTTAATTAGTCTAGATATTCAATTTGAGAATTTTTGGAAATACACAGTGCTTAAAAAATAAGTTTAAAATTTTAAAAGAATTTTAATGAATTTACTGTATACTGTATACTGAATGATTCATGACGAATCATTCGAATGATTCGTGACTCCCTTCGTGTTCGGATCTAAATCATTCGAATGATTCGTGACGGTCATTTCCTTCATCTTCATTCGAATGAACGAATGAATGTACATTCATTCGAATGAATGGTCTATTCATTCGAATGAATGGATGGAATGAAGGTCATTTTATTACTATTCATTCGAATAAATCATCCATTCATTCGAATAAATTGGGCTGAGCAGTATTCCGTGTTACTGCTCAGCCCATTCATTCGAATGAATTGAAATTACACATAGGCATTCATTCGAATGAATGCCAAAATGAACTGGGCATTCATTCGAATGAATGGAAATTGGAGGGTAAAATCGTAATTTCACCCGAAATTTCAAAAATGGGTGTGTAGAGACAGGAAATCCGGGTGTGTAAGTGCTCCCTTATTAATTTAATAATTATAAATATTATTTAATAATAACTGCAGTTCATCTGCTACGTTTCTAGTTCGATCTAATTTTGATATATTTTAAGAGTAGAAATTCACCTGTAGTGTTTTACATATGCCATGATTTAAAAAAAAAATTATTAATTTAATAAATAAAGAACATATTAAATAATAGAAAGTATTTTCTGTCAATTAATATGAATACGAACTTGCAGGTTTCTATCGTTTATTTTTTGTATTTTAGGAAAGAATTTATGATACACTTAAATTTTTTTAATATTTGACTATAAAAACTTTCTAATCAATAAGTTTGCTTCAGTCCTTTGGTTGGGTCGTCTCTCTCTTTTAAATATAGGAAAAGAAATATTTTTATGAATATTAAATAAAATATTGTACGACATCATGTAAATTTTTTAATTTTTAAAGGTCTCACCGAGTCACCATTCCAATCCCATTTCTGTCAGAGTGAGAATGGAGTTGATGGGACCATTTGAGAGTACAAAGGGCCTAATGAAATCACCTCGGTTTCACCACCATTGAATTTACAGATTATGTTTTTAATAAATTAATATTTTAGACAATTTTTTTTAAAAAAAATAGATCTTGAAATTTTATAAAAAGATAATATAAAAATATCAAGTTGATAGAAATAAAGTTCTTGCCAATGCAAAGCTTATAAGTAAAATAAATAACATTTACAATGAAGGATGTTTTTCAAATGATTGAATTTTTTTAATGATTAAAATTCATATTAACTAAATATTATGTTTTTTTATATTAATACATGATAATATTGTTAAATAACCAATTATAAGATTTTTTTCTTCATTTTAAGTTTTGTTTGAGTATCTTTAGTGAGTTGAGCTCTATTTTAATTATTCAGGTTTTAATTTTTGTTATGGATTTAATTTCATGTCATGTATTTTTTTCTCATTCTTAATTAACTTACAATTCGCAACCAAATTGGTTCTTAAAAAGTTTAATGGTTATGATTTGAATTAGTACCAAATTTAATTTCTATACATGCATATCAATTTTAGGCCCTCGAGGAAGACAAAGCATGCATCAATTTAATTTTATTAATTTTTTATATTTATAATTTTGTTTGGGAACATAATATTTTTTTATGAAAATATAATCTTGTATTTTATTATCTATTAATTTCTTTTATATTTATTTAATATTATTTATAATATAATATTCATAGCATGGATTTGACCATCGTTGAACTCAGTTGAACCTTATTTAACTGATCTTCCTCGAAGATAATTCAAAAAACCGTTGGTTCTGATAACATTGACAACATATATTATAAAGATATGTAATATGTAGTGGATAATGATTATTTTATATCCAACAACAACCATCTCTCAATAAATGTCATTTAAAAGATAGTTAATTATATTAATAGGACTCAAATCTGTTTATTTAAGTTTTGATTCAAATTTATTTAAATTTAAAATAAAAATCATGTATTATTATATTAAAAAAATTGTTATATAAATTCCATATTAATATACAAACCTACAATGAGGGTTATCTCACTTACACCGAAGCTTATATCTATACATAAGTAGAAATAATGATAAAACTCCAACCATTACACATTTTATGGCTTAGATGTCAAATCCAGATTTCACATCCTTCCAAATTTTACTATTGGCCATTAATCTAGAGAAGTTAAAATTGGTTGAATTAGGTTAGATTAACTCACTCAATAAATGTGTCAACATTTATAAGTAGATTAAATCTACTATTTAAAAATAAATCAGCTGAGTCAACCTATTTATATTTTGTTAGGTTATAGAGTCAAGTCGATCGATTTAATGAATGAAATGTCTTAGTTGTGTAAATTAGTTCATTTAAGATTATTTAGATTGAGTTAGTCTATTTAATAAATAAATAATTTTAAATTATTTTAAATAATAAATTATTTAATTTATGTATAATTTATGTTGGATCAACTATTTAATAAATAAGTTAAAAGTTGGATTGACAGAGGTATGACTTAAGCTGAGCCTAAACCAGGGGCAAAATATCATTCTATAATGAGGACATGGCCCGCCAGTTTGCCAATGAAAGATTGAAAACTCCACATAACTAAAGTAACTGTCTAACTGACAAAAGCCACCTTCTTATCAGTTCTGTCCTTTTTATTTGCGCTTACTTGCGCTCGAAGAAAGAGTTAGACCAGTGGGTTACAAAGTAAGACTCTTTAATAAAATATGTCGTGAAATGATTGATGCATTTTACATAATTGAATTTATTTGATAGCTATGAAATATATGAAATTTTACTATCAATTAATAATTTAAATTATATAATCTTAGTTTTTACCCATTGATTTTTAAATATTTAAAATCAAGAGACAGAGTAACTAGATATAGATGAAACTTCAAATACAATTTACTCGTATAGTTATTTTTACATTACATCCAATTATATAGATTTCAGGACTCATTTAGATAACTTTATTAGAGAATCTAAATAGACAAAATCTTAATAGAATTTTTCCTAAAGAAAAAGATCTCCCACTCTGATGTCACAACTCCACTCACTGTCCACCAGTAAAAGTGGCGGCCCACAGTATGACACCAAAACAAAGGGAGTTTATATTTTATTTTACAGTAGGTCTTTTTGTTAAAAAAGGTTTTTTTAATGCATTTGTACAAAATAATGGAGGGTGGCCATCCTATAACATGTAAATTTTTTAAGAGATACTGTGTGATGTAAAATGTCCATTTTATTCCTACTACCGCTCAATAAGTATCGATATATTTATAATACACCATTCTACATGTATATGTTCTGCATATCAGTGCACCGTTCTTCTTGATCGGTGCACCGATATGGGTAAAATGAATATTTCACTTTATTCTGTGTCTCCTAAAAGATTTTGCCCATGTTAAAATGAGCACTCTTATCCAAACACAGATAGCTTTTATCTTGTACTTTTTAAATAATTTTACCCAAAACAGGAATATATAATGTACTTGTAAGTAAGTGACAAGCAAGAAAAGTCTAATTAGTGGACTAGAACTATATAATTAGATAAAATACCTATTACAATCTAAATAAATTATAAAATTTATTTTCATTGATGACCACAACTCATAAATCAAGAGCACTGGTTTGAATGATAAATGAAGTGCCTAATAGTTTTATAGGTATCTCAAAGTAAGAGTAATGATATTTACATAGGCAAAAGGGCGGTTGGCAGCAAGTCCTAATTCTTAAGGAATGGTCCGGTGTCACTGTAAATATCATTATCCCTAAAATAATTATACTGATAATGCAGTTTTCTCTAATATTTCTTTGTCAAACTATTTAATACACTTGAAATGGAGATCTCATAATTCAGATTTCAATTCAACTCAGAGCAATTATGTGCAACTCAACTTCAATATTTCAAGTACTTAAAATAACTATAATCTTGGAAAGGAAAATGAACCTATAACCATAACTCAACTATTTTAATTTGGTAAGTTCTCACAAAATAGGTCTATATAACCATGTTTAAGTAAATGGCAACCTTAGAATAGATCTAGCAAATTTGAACCGATTTAGCTCATTTAATAAATAGGAAGATCCAACCCAACTGTTTAATAAATGAGTAAACTCAACCAAAATTTATTTATAATTTGGTAGATCGAATGAGGACTATTTTTAGAAAAGTCTCTTTGGTTTGTCAAACGGATAAATTGATCAAACCTAAAATTTAAAATAGACTCAAATTAGACTAAATCCATTTAAATAAGATTTAAAATAGACAAACTCAAAATAAAACTAAACTCCAAATGAAACTCTGATGCTTACTTACAACTGGTTACCACCATTACTAATCACCATCAGTCCTCAGTAAGGCATCAGAGCAAGACGACTCCCTATCAACTTTCACCGCTTGTGTTCATTTCGTGTTTCTATTTTATTTATGCTCAATTACAAAAGGTCATTTCCTATTGAATTTATTAAGTGTGGATTAAGAAATTTATTCATGCTTTGAAGATTAATCAGATAAGGCGCCTACACACCTTAGTTAAAAAAAAACTTTCACAATTCTAACTTCTAACTAGGCAGTCTCGTTTTTCCACAAGTCCCTATTAAGACTGAGCTTTCAGCCCAAAAAATTAGTCTGATAGGTTGAAATATCCAGCTTCATATAAGTTCTTAGTTTTTCCCCTTCCCGTTTGAACAAGACTCTCCAATAGATAAAATGTCGCCAACGATCCCGTTTGATTAAGGAATCCCTAAGCCCATATGCTGTGCTTCCAACTCTAAAGAGTAGTCTAATAGATGAAATGACTTAATCTCTTATAAATCTTTAGATTTTCCCCTCACAACCGATTTAATACTCTGGTTCACACCTCAATAGTAACATAACAAGCAATCACTCTTCTCCTTTAATACCACGGTTAAGATTGAGCTTACAGTCCAAAAAAGTAATCTGATAAGTGAAATGACTCAATTTCTTATAAATCTTTAAAAATTTTCTTCCACAACCAACATAAGAATCTCGTTTGCACCTCAATAGTTCCATAAGAAGCAACCACTCTCCTCCTCTCGTGTGAAATAAAAAAAGAGAAAAGTTTAGAAGATTGACCACTAATCTCTTTAAGAATTGAGTGCAAATCAAGGCATCACATCGAACAAAAGCACTGACCCACTTAAAAAATTTAAAGGGCAAGAGTCGTTTTCTTAATTAAAATACTTTACTTGCTCCAATCAGCTTCTTCCACCTATAAAATCACTGTCCATCCTCCTAATATGACACCCAATTCTTCTCTCTCTCTCTCACTAGTGCACCAAAATGGCTGCAATCATTGCTAGAGCCATTGGCGCAGTCCTACTACTGTGTTGTGTGGTGTGGACCTCAGCTACAGATTACACAGTGGGGGATACGAATGGATGGACCACAAATGTCGACTACAGCACTTGGATAAGCGGCAAAACATTCAACGTCAATGATACTCTTGGTAAATTATGTCTATAGCACAGCTCTAAGTTCTAATATTATTAGTGTCACACTTCAAGAAATTAATCAAAACATTTCTTTTCAAAAAAAAAGAAGATTGGCTGATTATTTAGTTCTGCATAACTGTATTTTCATAATTCTCTTTTAGATTTATGTGTGAAAAATTCAGAAAGAGTCCTACTAAAACTTCTACGGATGAGTTTATTATCCTTAGGGCATACCAAGATTTGGCCATGGGGCTCGAACCCGCAAACTTTAACTTCCTGAGACAGGAGGTAACCAGTTGAATTACTCCTATGTAGATTTATTTTCATAATTTTCTTAGGAGAGTTCTATGAAATCTTAGCAAGAACTCTTTGAGAGACCGTCCTCTATTATAACTTATTTTATGTTATTGTGAATGAATTAAATATTTAGAATCGTTCTTCATTAAGTATGTGTTTCCGTTACATTTTGATTTAGGAATATGAAGGGAAATAATAATTAAGAATGGTTACTTTACGATTTGGGAAAGGATCTGTTGAATTGAATGAAAACATCAAAATGTATGGAGAAAATTCCATTCATTTTCTCCACAGCTGAGAATTCTTGAATCAGGTGGACATTCTATTGGTAAGTTTAATCTTCAATTTACTCCATTGTGAGAGAAAATTTTCTCCTTGATATATGAACTTATGAATCTGCAATCCATTGTACTCTTCTTTTGGCCCAGACTGTGGGCAATAATAGTCTTTTCTTTTTGGGCCTCTGCTTTTGAGGTCCTGTAATTGTTGTCGCTCAGTTTGGTTTTTGGCTTGGCCTGGGCTTTGTGCTTTATATTAAAACTTTGAGCATGGCAGTGTTCAAGTATGGAGGAGGGTCACATACGGTGGATGAGGTGAGTGAAAGCGATTACAACAGCTGCACAACAGGAAATTCCATCAGCACAGATAAGAGCGGATCGACAACGATCACCCTCACCACGCCCGGAACTCATTACTTCATCTGCTCCGTATCGGGACACTGTAACTTAGGGATGAAGCTATCCATCATGGTCCAAGCAGCGACGAATGGGACATCAACAACTCCTCCTTCCACTAACACCACCACTTTGGCGCCTCCACCGCCTATCACGATGACCTCTCCCTCATCGACGACCGCACTCTGTCCCTCTATAGCCATCTTCATTGCCATGGTGGCACTATTCAAGTTGGCTCTCTCATAAGCCAGCCATGGAAGAGGAAGTGCAGTACTGTATCTATTTATATTGATCGATTGTTCCATATTCATTTCTTTTGCCAGTCTAAGAAGTATGAGATGCCATCGATTCTTGCATGTACTATGTAGATACATTGGCATGTGGGCTGTCTATTACTCTTCCTGAATGGCCTAGTTGCCAAATCACTTGTTGGGCTAGATGATTTTTTTTAATGGTTGAAGGGTGTTCAAGTGTCTCATCTGATTAATCTGTCGAGGTATGTGAAAACCTCTTAATTCGCATACACTGGGTAAAACTACGGAGAGTGGCCCTTTGGGATTGAACATGAATCAAACACAAGACCCCTGCTTCATGAGACGGATGGATTCTTGACCATTTGGCCAACCCCTCGGATTGGGTTAGGTGATTATTGATGCTGAATTTTGGCAAATGGAAGGATGAAATGTTAATTGAAAATTAATCCAAATCTCACAATATGCTGAGATGTTGGATGCTTACACAGGAACATTTGGATGCTGAAAGAAAAGTGTGAAATGAGAATTCCTTGCAGATGGAGCAACTTACATTAAGAAGGTAGATTCTGTTATGCTGAGATGTTGGATGCTTAGACACGAAAATTTGGATGTGGAAAGAAAAGTGCGAAATGAGAATTCCTTGCAGATGAGCAACTTACACTAAGAAGATAGATTCTGTTGGGAAATTACACCTTTCTCCATCCCACAAATCTAATAGCCAGAATAATAAGAATAATGACGGAAGAAATCAATCAATGAAAAATAAATCAAGCACACACCAAACTTAAGTGGAAAACCCCTTCAATGTGAAGGGTAAAAAAATGAGAGAACTTTGAATAAATATTCCACTACAAAATAATGGACTTACAATGTTTTTCTCTAGTCAAACTAGACCCCTCAAATAACACTATTCTTCACCTAAAGGTGGATTCCAACGACAATGAAAAATAAGATATGAAGAGATCTCACAAAAGAGGGTATGAGAAATAGCATGTGGAGATGCTGAATCTACGATCTGAACCAGTAGATGTGTTCTCTAGGATATCAGGAAAAAAACCCTCAAAGTTTGAGTTGAATAGGAACAAAGATGATAGCTAGAGCTGGAATGAAAAAAAAAAAAAAAGATATGGAGAGATCTCACAGAAGGGGTATGAGAGATAACCTGTGGAGATGTTGAATTTACGATCTTAACCAGTAAATGTGATCTCCACAATGTCAGAAAAAAACCCTCAAAATTAAAGTTGAATAGGAGCAAAAATGATGGCTATATGTCACCTATTCTCGTTTCTTCTTCTTCCTTCTCTCTCCTTTTCTTCCTTCTCTCTCCTTTTCTTGCCTTTTTCTTCTCTTCTACCGTGCATTTCTTTCTTTCCTTCCGTGTTTTAACCATACATAGTTTTCTCCTTCTTTTTCTCATCACCTTTTTAAGTTGTAGATCCCACCTCACATGAGGAGAGACTCCCCAACAAATATCTTGTTGAGACTGGACTTCCGACCCAAAAGGCTAACCTGATAGGTGGAGTGACTCAGTCTCATATAAGTCTTTAAATTTTCCCCATCACAACTGATACGTGACTCTTGTTCAGACCTAACAATCCTCCTTTAAACGAAACTCTCCAGCGGATAGAACATTTCCAACGATCTCGTTCGGCTAGGGAATCTTTGAATCCACATGTTGTGACTTGAGAATTTGACTATGATGTCGGAACTAGACTTCCCACCCAAAAGACTAACCTGATAGGTGAAGTGACTAATTCTCATATGAGTTCTTAGATTTTTCCCCTCACAATCGATATAGTACTCGCGTTCACACCCAATCTTCACAGGGACTTTAATTTCTCCAAACAGTGAAAAAATTACTTCACTTACTCCATCAAAGTAGAACCATGGTTGAGTTCTTAATGATTATTTCAACAAAATTGAACACCAAAATTCTTTTTTACAGCAGTAACTATTAAAGCTGTGACAAAACAAAGTGAGTTTAAATCTGTTCGTTTATGAGGCCCATTCAGCACGTGTCACTTCCATACTTGTACTGAAAGTTGATGGAACTGTTCTTGCTCCCCTTCAATTAGTGAGCAGCGCAAAAGACGACAACAAATTGTTTCTCTTTAATTATTTTTTTCTTAGATGACAATAACACTTTGATCATGCAAAGATAAAGGTATTTACCCATTAAGCATTATTATTTTTTTTTATAATAAGAATATTTTTACAAGTGAGACTAATTTCATGTATAAATAAAATTATTCACAAGTCTCGTATATCAAGTAAATTATAAGGAGTTAAATCCATTAACTATAGTTTAATACTAAATGCTTAGACTACTTTTGTCATTTTTGTTTTCCACTTTCTTTTTTCTTCTAATAGAAAATAAGGGAAGTCCTACATCGAAAATGTCCTCACAAGATCTTGGGTTTATACGTAGAGGCGGAAAATTTTGGAAGCAACTAACTATTTTGAGTGTGAAACTAACATATGACAATTTGACAACAGAGTAAACTGAGACACTTTCATATGGAACTGGGGCTCCCTTTGATGCTTGTTAATGTGTACTAGTTAAAGGCGATATGGGCTCAGAATTTAAAAGACAAAGACAAGAGTATACTAAGAGTGTTGTAGTCGTGTGGGCTCTACACAAGAGATGTGAGTCCCTCCAGCGAGGGGGCTAGTTGGATTTTTAAGTGGAAGTGGAGAACCTTGAAAGAGTGTGAAACCGACCCATGGCATTATGTTGTCTTCCGACAAGAGAAACCAAAGTACACAGAGAAAGAGCCAAAGTTTCATCTGGTTTATTAGAACTAATGCAAATGCTATATTTCAAATGCAGTTTTGTAAGACAAGAGTTGACTCAGTTTATTCATCATCATAAGAGGCCGCATTGAGTTGAACCGTGAGAAGCTGAAGTTGGAGTGTCTATTTTAATTTTTCCAAGCTTGAAATGATCATGTTCCTGCATATGGTTGATCCATTCTTGGAGAACCATGCGAGTTTAATCAATTTTCGGTGCGTTAACTTGGTTGAAACTTGAAACAACTCAGTAGTGGGGACTTTTGACACCAATTTCTTCCGAGTTTGAGACCGACTTCAATAGCTTTGTACTTTGGTTAGAATGGTTGCCGTTAGCCTAGTGCTTATGTGAAAATCAATCCTTCAGTCGGTTTGAATTTATTTTGTAAAAGATGAATCTCTAAGTCTATTCCTTTTAAGAGTGGATATCTTGTATTATTGATTGACTCAATTTTTTAAATAGGTTAATCTGGGTCTCGTTAAATTAAAGTATTTAAGAGGCTCTTAAAAGACTTTGTACTGTAAAATTGTTTTTTAAAAAGTGAAACCATATTAGTCTTAATTAAGATAAACTAATTACTAATAAATAAACTAAGATGGATTAATATAGTTAAAATACTTTAAAGTTTAAAGTTATTAATTGATATCAAACTATATTAAATTATTAATCCATCTTAATTTATTTACTAGTAATTAATTTATCATAATTAATATTAACATTTTCACTTTTTAGAAAACAATTTTACCATAAGCAATTATCTTTCAGATAATGATAGTGCACATATGTTTAAAAGTAAAAAAAATAAAAAAAGAAAAAAGAAAAATAATGATAAAATGATCTTCTCAGTTTAAAGGTGATGGACAATTCTGAAAACCTTGAAAACCATAGTGGATTGATTATTACCCTAATTTCAGTTCTCTTCTAGGGTAGAGATCCTTGCGAATGTTTTGCTTCTAGACGCTGATTTTACTGAGTTTCCAATTTTGCTCTTGAAAATCGGTTGAAAATCGGCTCTCCAAATCAATGAGTCGAGTATTATAAAGGTTCGACGAGAAAATTTAGAGAGTTTGACAAGTTGATTTTCAAGGGTAAAATGAGAAACACAATAAAATCCAATATATATATCTGTATACACAATCCTGCCGAGGATCACCAAGAGCCTCTAAAATACTTTTAATTTAATGATAAAAATAATTTATAAAACATAACTTTGATACACTGAAATTTCCATAACAATATTTTCTTTAAATAAAATAAAAATATTAACACATTTTTTATTAAATAGAAGGTCTCTTTTTAACCCAACTTTCCGGCCCAAATTAACCCATTTAAAAAATTCACTCAAAATCTAAGCCCACCCAACAAATAATACGAGATATCCACTCTAAAAAGGAATGCAGTTAACAGTCATTTAAAAAAAAAAATCCACAATTAGATAAAGAGATAAACTTAGACTTGAACCAGACCCATCTCAAATACAAAAGAGATTTAAACCAACTAATTCAAATTATACAAGGCCTATCCATGATTCAAATTACAGGGGTTGATAATCACATGATTAAATTAAGATCAGACGAAACTACAAAGTTAATTTCGTTAATGAACTCATCTACCAAATCACTCAAATCATTGCAGTCCACACATTCAATCAAAATCTTACCTTTCAAATGAGAGAATAAATTTGCATAGTTAGAAATTACCAACTCTAATTAATTTTTTGTAATCGATGATTAGAGATTAATAATTTATTTAAGATGGTGATTTGATCCGAAAGTAATAAAGCCAAAACCAGCCCAAAACCGAATCCAATAATATATATAAGTGAATTTAATTTAAAATTTTAATGCGTTATATATAATTTAATAAACCCAACCATGCTCATCTATGAATTATTAATTATAAAATAGAATAAAATAAATAATGAATTAATATTATATTTATTTATTATAAACTTATACTTTTAAGCTAAATATTTCATGATAATGACTTAAAAAGGAAATAAATCGTTCAACGAGTTTATTCACTGATATACTCTGTCAATTAATTAACTAATTTGAAGAAAAGATTATGATTAATTAAGCCATAAATTCAAACAGAGGATTAAAAAGGGAAAGAAAAAGAATAGCTGAGAATAATATTTAGAAAGGAACTAAAATCAATCAAAATATCCAAAGTAACAAACCCAAACAAAGATCCTAAACCCTAAAAATAACAGCCTAAAAGAAACAGTCTAGTACCAAAATATATATGAAGAAAAAAAAAAAAAAAGAACTCAACTCAATACGCCAAAATAAATCTTAACACTAATAACAAATAAAGAAGAAATCAGACCCTAACGAATCTCCACTAGCCAAAGAAGAGCCAACGACGGAGGATCTAGAACAGCATCACAGCAGCGAGGATGCCAAAGAGTGCAGCACCGGCGGCGGCGACTCTGCTGACGGCTGGGATCGCAGAGCTATTGTCGGCAGGAGAGCCAGTCGGTGAGGACGACGGAGGGGTGGAAATCGAAGGAGGTGGAGAGGTTGTAGAAGGAGTAGTAGGAGATGGAGATGATTGAGGCGGTGCCGGAGGGGAAGTGGTGGTGCGTGGAGATGGAGAGGAAGCAGGTGGTGTGGAGACAGGAGAAGGAGCGGAAGCCGGTGGGGTAACTGTGGGAGAGGCTGACGGAGGAGTAGTGGATGGTGGCCGAGAAGCCGGTGCGGGCGCCGATCGTGGCGGAGAGACCGTCGGCGCTGCTCCCGGTGCCTGAGCAAGAGAAGATCCTGCCAAGAGCCCCAGCATTATCAGAACCGCGACGAAATTTCTTCTAAAATGCTCCATTTTTTTCTGTCTTCTCAAGGTTTTGATCTTCTCTGTCCGCTTCAAGTGCGTGAGAGAGCGGAGAAAGGGAAAGTGAGGGACGGGAATATATATCGAGAGAAAAGTCGGAATTAAAAAATTAATTAATTTTAGCTTTAAATAATAAAAGGATAGGTTTTACTAATTAATAAATTAATTTAAAATTCTTAAATGTAACTAATTTTAATTTGTAACCTTTGTGAGCAGTGCAAATATTTTAACTTTTAAAAGATATTAAAGCTATTATCGAAATAATTCATTTATATTAACAGTAAGTACTGAGTTGAATAGAATATATGAGTGAGAATTTAATTAATTAAAATATAATATAATAATTGTGGTCCTTTTAGGTGGGCGCTTTCAAACAACTATTTTACTTCATTCTAAATTGGAAATTATTACTTTTTAGAAGATGCGTAAATCTATTCCTGTCCTGCACTACGGAGGGAAGGAGAGGGAGTACAATCCACGTGTCGCGATCGAAGCTGTTCGATTCGATTACGTGTTGGTATTCGGTAATCCACGGATTATTGGATTTTTGGAACTCGGCACTTTGGTGGGCCACTGGCAAATTAGAAGTTAGAAGGCATTTGATGGACTTACACGTGTCCACGTGAAAGACAGGT
Organism: Chimonanthus salicifolius; assembly: GCA_013350335.1. Classification (NCBI taxonomy): domain Eukaryota; kingdom Viridiplantae; phylum Streptophyta; class Magnoliopsida; order Laurales; family Calycanthaceae; genus Chimonanthus; species Chimonanthus salicifolius. The sequence goes on along the minus strand of CM023537.1, from coordinate 11,698,855 downwards.
CAAGGTCGGTTCCAACTCCGAACCTTAGCCGTTTGATTTTGGGGGCTGAAGGTAGTCCTGGTCTTGTTCTAATTAATGATTTAGTCAAATTTAGTGTCGTAAGCATTTTAATGGCGGTGCGAGTCCATTTAAGCCTGTTTTCTTCATTCTCTTAGGTGGCTTTATCCGAAGAAACATTAAATAATAAAATTAGAATCGAAGAAGTCTGAATTTTAAGTAAAATGGCCTAACATTTTAATATGAGTAAAATCTGCAAGACATATAATGGAATAAAATTTCTATTTTATTTTTACTGACGTGTATTGAATAATAGATTGTTCTATATGTATATATTGTACATCGGTATATCAGTATTTGATGAATGGTGCACTAATAGAAATAGCATCTCGTGTCTTCTAAAAAATTTTACTTGTATTATCATAATTTTTTGAAAAGTTTCATAAAATTAGCATTTTCTAAAAAGTGTAAAATAATAATGTAATAAAAAAATATTGTGCCTGATTAGATTATAATAATATATTCATAGTTCAAAAGTTTGGAAATGCTCATAAGTGTTTAATGAGTCTATAAGTTTTATCAGATTTGTTTAAATAAAAAAAATTAATTGAATTATTTGACTCGATAAAATTTTAAATTCAATCAAATTCTTAAGTGTCGATAATATAACTCGTATGGGCTCTATCGGTGAAGCCAATGCTTAAACTGCTTCAAACTCAATAAAATATTGAATAAACTGAAATTATGTTTAACTTATATAACTGCTCATTACTAAAGAAATACAAATTGTGCTTGGAACATGCTTAATGAAAAATAAATACCAACCATATTTTGTGTTAATGGACTAACCCAAACCCATTATATACAAATGGGTTTAAACACGTATATCAGTTTGTCGGATTGGGCTTGTTGATATAAACGGTTGGCCTAGAGCTTTTGTAACAAGCCTTGAAAGTCCGTTGGGGTTTTTCAGCCTGTTTAGCCATTATAAGTGTGTATTGTAAATTTAGATTAGTTGAATTAATTTTTATTTAAAAATGTATTTTAAAATTAATTAAAAAATACCGTTCATATTAACATTAGAAATGAAGAGCCACAAGTGGGAATCTGAACTTAAATGCAATTTTTAGTCACTTCATCTTAGTGGTTAAAATTATCGGACGTCCTTGAAAAATCATCAAGATAAGAACATCTGGTGATCTTGACCACTAAAATCGATTGGCTTGAAATTGAGATTATCATGATTATTTTCAATCTAAACAGTTGGACTTTTAATGGTCATAAACGGATAAACTCGAGCTTAAAGCATTTCTAAATAGATTGGTTTGGGCTTTTACTTGCTAAGCTCGATGGGCTTCAGGAGGGCTTAGACTTCTGCATATAAAACGTGTGTGGACGACTGGACTGCCATAGTAGGCCCAATCATAATCCGTGAACACCCTTATATGGTCAATAAACAATTATATCAGTCATTATTCTATTAAATAAAAATATTTACTTTTTAAAAATTAAAAACGAAAATATATACGGATCGAAGTTTCTAGAAACTGTATCTCAAGCCCTATAATGCAAATCAACATGTTGCATCCATTGTAAAAGCTACTCTTATGGTTTTAATAATTATAAAAACTACTATTATCTTTTTAATCAATTGTGAACTCTCTCCTCCAATATTTTATATGTTTAAAATGTATTAATATTCTAAAAGTTACAACAATAAAATAATTCTAGAAAAGTAATCTACTACGACAACTTATAAAAGTACACAATCTTTTGCAATTTTATTAAATTTAGAAAAACTATATAGATGGAAGATTAGTAAAATGTTACTCTTATCAAATTATTTTATCTCTATGAAATGGGCTATAAAAAACATAAAGTTTATTAAAACTAAAATTTCACCAATCAAAATCGCATAATTAACATGATTAGATGCATATGAAATATGACCTATCTCTTATCCACGCATACTGATCCCTTGATTTTTGATAAGCTGTTTAAAAAGTATATCTCCTTAAGAGGATTATGTCACTATAACTCTTTAATTAATTAATGATACTTTGAACATTTAATATATTAGAAAGTGATGTTTATATTTTATACTAATACCATAAGTTGTTTGATTAATATCATTAATTAATTAATGAGACTTCGAACATTTAATATATTAGAAAGTGATTTTATAATTGAATAGGGATAATTTTTCAAGAAAATGCTAAATTTACTCTTAAGTTATACTTTTTTATATTTTATACTAATATCATAAGTTGTTTGATTAATATCTTAACTAACTTTTTAAAAATGTTAATATAGAATCTGTCTATTTATAATTATTAAAATTAAAAGAGTGACATTGAAGAAAAAGAGAAAGGAGTTACTTGTAAAGACGGTAACAACATGGGTCTCATGCGAAACTTGTTTATTGAATTCAGTCCCTTGAAGTTTACGTTTTTATTTTTAAAACTTATATTCAAGCTTTTATAATATTCATTTGATGCATTTTTACCATAAAATTTACTATAAAAAAAATTCAAAAACTCATTTTTACCTTAAAATTTAAGATTTAATATAATTCAATAAATCTTATATATATTTATATAAATTTTATAATCATCAAGTAAATATACAATTTGATATAATGTCTAAAACTTTTTCCTATGAGATCAACGTATTTAAAATTTAAAATTAACTCAACATGAAAAAACGATTGAAGGGGCAAACAGCCAAATTGACAGGTGAATGAATATATATATTGCTTATATGGATAATTATTTAATATTGGTTAGGTATGCCACATGCCAATTTGTAATCAGTTAATTACTAATTAGGATCCAAAGCTAAGAAACGCAGAAGAACGTGCTTACCATTTGATTTGGGGCCGGCTTTTAAATTTTCTAGAACCATCGAGGCGTATTCGTCTTTACACCGAATTCTCCGAATACACGGTGTATGCGCTAATTTCTAATTTGGACCAAACGCATGCCGCAAGTGGGGCCCACGACCAGATCATCTTTGCAGCTAAAATAAGTAGTGGTCCCCGCGTCATTTGACTAAATTCATCATTATATTTATTTTTACATTATGATTTTCCTATTTTTATATTTATTGAGCAAATCAATTGATCTTATCAGAGTAAATAAGATATCAGACAAAACAGAATAATTTTATAATTTAAGTCTTAGAATTTCTTAAATGATATGAAATTTAAAAAGATGAACTAATTGTTGAAAGAAATTAAAATTCTTCTTTCTCATAAAAATTTGAGTCTTGGGTTTTAATTTTTTGTGTGATTCACATAATCCTTGTAAACTTTTACTTCGAAATTGGAATTTTTTGAAATAAATTTTATTATTTTTTAGTAAAATATGCTTCAGCCTCGAACAAATTAAATTATCTGAATGGATTGTTTGACAATTTTTTTATTAAAATAATTTTTAATAAATTATATTTCAAATGTTAAATATTTTTAATAAATCTCCACCTCAACTAATGAAGAGGTAAGTGAAAACTTGTGCAGAACATAACACTTGCTTTTTCCAAGCAGTGAAATAGCAGCTGGAATTCTATTAAAATTATAATAAAATATACTATAAATTTAATCATTCAAGATCTTAAAAGATGCTCAGGCCAATCTGCTTTTTTTTTAAAAAAAAAGTTCAGTACTAATAGAGCATTAAGTAGTATTAAATCAAGCATCAGCCGAAATAAATTGAGACCAATTAACAAATATAAAGAATGGAACTATATTAATATTAAAAATGAAATTACAAGAACAGTGAAACTAAATAGAAACTCCAGAAGCCATCACCCCCAAAAAATAATAAATTAAAAGAAATAAATAGAAACGTCGACTATGATTTAATCTGCAGGCTCTTGGCTAAGGATCTCCAATCCCTGATCCCGCGCAATTAGAACAAGAATGCGGCCGCAAGGACACCGGAGAAGACAGATCCGGCAACGGCGATTCTTGTAAGGGCAGGGACAGCAGCGCTGTCGGCAGGTGAACCGGACGGAGAGCCGGAAGACGGTGCGTTGGGCGGCGGCGCAGAAGAGGTAGGAGTTGGAGAAGATGGTGCGTTGGGCGGCGGCGCGGAAGAGGTAGGAGTTGGAGACTCTGGAGTAGGTGAAGGAGGAGAAACGAGAGTTGAAGGCGACGGGGATGAAGTAGGTGGTTTAGAGAGGGGAGAAGGAGCGGATGCTGGAGTGGGACTAGCCGCAGGTGGTCTAGAAGTCGGAGCCGGCGCCAGAGATGGAGGCGAGACCGTGGGAGATGGTGGCGAGGCCCTTGGTGAGGCTGTTGGTGCTGCCCCCGGCGCCTGCGCCAACGCCGATCCCATCAAGCAGCCAAAGATCGCAAAGATCGCAACGAAACCCATCTTCTAAACGAGAGAGAAAGAGGAAGGGAAACGGAAAGAGAAAGAGAAAACGTTACTTCAAAGCTTAGACTGGAAAGAAAGTATTGATGGCAATGAACGTTTGAAGGAATCGGAGTTGGAAAGGGGTATTTATAGGAGTCTTGGGAGTAGGGAGTCGGTTTAGGAGAAGTGATTAAGGGTAATTTGCATCTAAATCCCTAACTTTCTGACTAATTCTAAACAAGCCCAGAAGTTGCAAACTATGCCTCTCGAATTAGGGTATATCTCATCATTGCTCAAATTAATATATTTTGATGAGTTATTTTAGATAGTAAAAATTTTAAATAATTAAATAGATTATAGGCTATTTTACTTAAAATGAAACATTAAATTATAATATTTTTAATATTTATGATTAAAATAGAATAATTGAATAAATATTACTAGTGAAACATTAACTTAATAAAATCAAAATGAGCCAAAGGTGAAACATATATAGAGAAATATATTAGTGTTATATAGGTGAAATACTATTTTTATCCATGCCTTTCTATCTCTACAAAATACAAATATAAAAAATGATTACTAATTTTTATAGATCAAAATTAAATAGTAGGTGATAATTAAAATTTGAGAAATGACACGGACCTCTATAGTGGCAGTGGAAAATCCATACGTTCCATTATTTTGAATGTTGGTCATTGTATAATATTATCATAAAACAAAATTATAATTAAAAAAGTAGAGATAATTATATTAGTAGATCGAGGAAAGGGGCTTATATGCAAATTACTTTTAATAGATGATGATTGGTGTTACTAAAAAACGCGATTAGACAGCTAAGCAACGGTCGACTCTGGGTACTGACTTCGTGGAAACTAGCCGTTGTCCATCTGGCTTTGGATTCTTCTTCTACTTTCTTATTTTGACTTCGTGGTAGAGTGTGAACGGACTGATTCTTTTCTCAGCAAGTGGGCTAGTACACGTGTAGGGTTGGAAATAACACGTCTGAAGTGTAGAAAATGTCTTTGTGGGAAAATGGAGATGACTTGTGTGACTGGAAGAACGTGAAAACGCGTATGTATCGATCTCAGGTGGGTGGGCCCACCATCGAACGACCTTCGATGGAAAGAGTTCTGAAATCTGCTCACTCTGACCAATTCAGATCTTTTATTTTATTTTATTTTTAAATAAGACATGGTGATGAATATAGATAGTTAAAAAGTTTGATACCTATGAAAAATAAGTAAGTAAGATAAATCTCATGATAAAAAAGTTAGGTTTTATATATCTCTAATTTATTGATAAAATTTAAAATGTTATAATTAATTTTTTCTTCTAGTGGATGGTGATGGGTGAATTCGCAAAGCTAGATGTTATATAGTTATGTCTTTTGCATTTCTTTTTTAGAAAAAAGATTATAAAAAATTTATTTTTATAAAAATTAGTGTTTGAATTTAAAGGGATTGAAGTAATGACCACGAATCTGTTTTAAAAAGTGGGAGTCCTGAATTTGATTCTTAATCTGCTTCAAAAATCCAATTTCTGTAGATTTATCCGGTGTGTAGGGAGATTTACACATGCCTCGAAATAGGGGTGCAAAATTCGGCCATCCCGAGATATCGGTAGATAAAATTCTCTCTCCTCTTTTGCATTTTTTTTTTTAAATATCGGTTTTTTTATTATTTTATTTTTTCTGAATTAAAAAATAAATAAATAATCCAAAAGGCGGCTTTTTTTTAAAAAAAAAAATTGAAAATGAAAATATCGGCCGAAATCAACTCGGGCCCACTACCGTTTTGATTTTTTTTTTAAAAAAGGACCGATATTATGGATATCGGTCGATATCGGACCGATATATATCACCGATAAATCGGCTATATCGGTTGAGAAATATCTTGTACGACCGATACAATACGTATCGGCCAATATGATAAGGGACTGAAATTTCGTATTGCAGCCATGCCTCGAGGATTAGTCAAGTGTTCTAAGAGGCTTGAACACTTTGGTCATAAAAAAAATTAGTGTTTGTATGTGTTATGCACATGTAGTTATTTTATTCTACTAATATTTTACTTAATTAATTAAATATTTATAATTATTAAATTAAATTTTAATATGATTGAAATTTTTTATGAGTTTGAAAAGATTTGACTCATATAGATTATTATTGTGAGCAATTATATATATATATATATATATATTCTTGAAGTAGAAATTTATTATAAAGTATTTTTGTTAAAATTTATCTGTTTCTAAAGTCCTTTATATTTTCTCTAATTGAAATTATGATGAATGAATACAAATTTGAATGATTTTTAAATATTTTTTTATCATTGATTGAATTAGAGAGTGGATAATATGATTTTTGAGTAGAGAACATGAGACAGCATGTTCTAAGAGTGGAGAGCCCATTGGAGAATGGTTTTGACAGACAGCGCATTGGAGAATGGAACACATTCAGTTTGTCTCTTTTTATATATATTTGTATAAGTATATGATATTAAGTCGGAGTTTTAATATTATAAAATTTTAGAAAATAAATAATAATTTTCATTGAGTTGGTGCAATGAATACAATTATAAATATTTTTTCATGAAGAGACTAATTAGAGAAGATGCTTTGTAAATTTATGCAGAAGTACACTTCTAAAGTCCCATTGATGTGAGTACCCGACATTCCCCCCTCAACGAGGCTCTCAGGAGAATTAAACATCGCACGGTCATCCCGTCCAACTAGGATATCTATTGGTGGCTTGGACTTCAACTCTAATACCACTTGTTGGGTCTTGGCTTCCAGCCTTACAGATTAGTTTGATAGGTGGAGCTCTTCAACCCCATATAATTTCCTATTTTTCTCTCCTTCTCACTTATATGAGACTTGTTTGCATTCAACAAATCTCACCTTCCGACCTGGCCACCGATGGATATGCAATTTTGCAAATTATACACATGCTAGAGTGGCCTCTTCAAACGATTTTATCTATTTTTCATTTAATATTAAATGAGACTAAGACTTAATGGGATACAAGATTATAGTTGTAAGTTTGTAACATCCTCTACTCGAGTATATAAAAATAAGATTTTGGCATAGGAGCAGCTTGTCAGACCTGGTCCAATCAATTCAAAACAACTTTTAACTCATGTTAACATCAGAGTTTTTGTAGTAATTATCCTTCATCTAGATTGAATTAGTTGACATGTATCCACACGCATTGAATAAAATTATACAAAATAATCTTTTAGAGAAGTGAGAATTGAACTTAATACTCTCGTTAAGAAGATAAATTCTTGACTAAAGTTCAAGTTTTCCTTTATAATGAGAATATCGGATGTCTTACATTAAAAGATCAACTCATTTGTATAATTACATACTGTTGATGATATTATTCTGCCTATATGTTTTATACTGCTTATAATGAATTATAACATAGACGGTATACAAATAGAATATTGGAAAGACTGCATACATTACTGTATTTAAATCTCAGTCCAATGTGGCCACCTAAGTGGATTTGGATGTGTAATAATTGAAAGTGGGAATTCCCCACTCGACCAGAAGAAGCTTCTTTTCTTTTACCATCTTTAGTTTTGTTGGGCATTTAATGTGGAGAGTGATCTTGAAGCCACTAATGTGGGAAAATATTATGAATTTAATATCGCATAGAATAGATTTTTGTTCCCAACATGGCTAGACTAAATTTCAAATACCACTTTATTGTTGTACAAGAAATAATAGAAAAATTGATGTTTTTAATCGAATTTGTCTTAACTCTATTTGTATTCATCTACCTAACGTCTCTTTTCAATTATGAAGGATTGATTTACCAGTTAAAATCCACTCTTATTTGCATAAAGTCTTGGAATAAAGTCCTCAACCAAAAAAAGTGACACTCTCTATTGTTCTGTATCCGATGTGTAGAGATTAGAAAGTCTGCACATACCTTAAAGATTAGCCAAGTAATATACTAAATACTTTGATTTTAAAAGAAACCTAGCGTCTCTACTTATAAAAAATACAAATATCCCTGTCATTTCTCTTATTTTACAATCTTTTAGATCACCAATCACCAATTTTCAAAGAGTCAACCAAATGGTTGCATAGGTTAAGAATTTGATTGGAGGGATCATCAATATCGTGAAGAGCTTGCAATGGACCACCTAAATCATGCTATGATTAGCTTCAAAAAATGGACGTAGTCAATTATCTATACAATAGTTGGATGATTTGAAGTTTTGATCTTTTAAAAGGAGGTAGCTCTATTCTATTCTCCCTAGTCCATAAATTCTAGAAGTATGATCTGGATGATGGAAATGAATAGAACAGACAAAAAATAAAATATAATAAAATAATAGCAACAAGTAGAGAAGCAACTAATATGACAGGTGATCTGTTTCCTTTGTTGAACAGATATTGAAGAAATCATTGGATGCTCTGTTTCTTCTTTGTTTCTTGTATCAATTTTTTTCTTCTTCTTCGTTCATGCACTTGGACTCACTAGAAGATCTTGAAAGGTCCATTCCGGATGTGGGGTATAAGCTGACTAAAAAATTGACTGATACCTGAATATTGGTTTTCAAAAAATCTGATAAATATCAACTCATATTTCAATTTATAAGATTCTATTTTTCAGAAAAAGTCAAAACAACTATTGATATTTCAGATAATGGTCATATTTGAATTTAAGAGTATAAAGGCTACATCAATGAAACTTATCTGACTGCATTTATTTTGACTGTTCCATTTTCTTTTTATCATGTGCATTTTTCTGGGTGTACCCCTTTTTAGACCCTTTTCCCCTCGATGGATTTGTATTTGTAATTTCTCTATTAATATAATTAATCGTCGTTACCGTCTAAAAAAAAATCTTATTTTGATTTTTGAATCAAAGCTTGCGTTTTATCTAAGCACCAAAAAATCAACCATTTGTAGCTCCATTTCAACTTCCTATTTCATTTTCCTTGGACAGAATGCTATAATTGCCCAATGTTATTGATCACTTCGAAAATCTGTAAGCCTTGCATAATATGGAGGATTAGTGGACACCTCTGCCATGTTATCAAACTATAGCCGTCAACCATCCAACCATCACTCTTCTCAGTGGTTACCCATCAAAAGAGTGGTACATCCATACGTCCAATCAAATCATGAAGCCCCCTATTGAAGAGAGAGAGAGAGAGAGAGAGAGAGATTTATGAAGAGGTTTATAAGTTGGAGGTGCACTTCCAAGTATCCAACAAAGAAACAAAACCTAGTATACCAGAAAAGAAATGTGTACCAACAGCAATTAGCAATCTCCCAGGTTAGCTTCATGGCTTCACCTATCAAATTCCATTTATTCCTGATATCTGACATGAAGCTGGCATGACCAGATAGCAAATCTAATCTGCTTCACCAGTTGTTACAAAGAGAACTTCCCAGCAAACCACTTTAATAGCAACTCTTATTGTCCACCTCATGGTTTTGCTTCAAGAAGTATAGATGCGTATGGAGCAATGTTGTATTTGTTTTTTATTCCAGGGATGCCGTCCGGAATAAAATCGTGAGGAGATTCAAGATTAGTATCAACCTGCAATTCAGCAGCGTCATGGATGTAACTCGGGATTGTTACATGTATTGGATGAATGTATTGTCTTGATTGTTTATGCTACTGTGCTAGGTACATGCTGATGCTGACAAGGTTAACAGTGGCCAAATACCATGTCCCTATACAAGATATCATGACAAATTGAAAATACATGCCATGGCAAATTTTCTTTACACCAAAATGAAATTACGGATTTTACCCGCCAGTTGATTTGTTTAGAGTTACAGGAGTTTGGATTTTATTTAGAGCTCATTGATTCCTACCGGCCCCCGCTTTCCAAGAAAACTAACATGCACTGCTGAATTAGAACATTTGATACGATTTTACTGTGTGGTGTGGTATTTATTACCTAATGTTTTTTTTTTTAATAGTGGTGGTATTTATTACCTAAGTTACACTGCTGCTGGATCGAAAATTCATAAACATATGATCTTTGGGGCTCTAAAAACCATACCTAGAGTCACCCATTCAAGCTGATTTTTCATAGGCACTATATTTAAGCATTAGTCAATGATCATAATTGGGCCTAATACTTAGTTTTGACTGCGAGAACCCCTCATGGGTTTGCAGCTAATCAGTTTTGTACATACACACACACAAATATGTGATATACTATACTAATGACAAGAACCTTGCACATTAAGCATATGGTATTTGTAGCATTGGCACACTATAGAAGGAAGATGTAGAGACATTTGACACATATAGGCAAGATGAAAGAAGCCATACCACTCGGTACCATTGCCTCTTATGCGGTGGAGAGGGTATTACAGCTTTAACAAAATAATCATGTGCATTGAATGCTAAGTAGATGTCTCCAAAATTTCCATCATGAAGCCTACAAAATTAAGATTTCATGCCAATCAGAGTGAGTCCATCTCATCATGCTCATTATCAACTATATTATCCAGAACATAAACAACCACTTCTTGCATGTGTAACAGAGAAAATGAAAAAAAATATTGTTTCTAAGAAAGAATCTGAAGTTGACTTAGTTAATTGGGAATATTCAAATTTATTGAGTTATGTGGGTTTTTCTTACGTAAAAGCAATGAATCTGCTTTCGTAGTTGTCCCAGTTATCCTCATGCCAGGTAATATCATTCTGCATGGCACAGAAAATTTGATTAAAAGATACTTTTATAGGAATACAAGAAATAAGTGACATGAATAAATGTGGAGAATGAGATATGATGAATGCTTAAGTTCTGGCAAACACTATTTTAGAAGTGTATCTGCAGGCATCGCATGCCAGTAACTAAAGGCCAACTTCCTATGAATGTATTGTAATGAAAACACACAGGTCAATCATGGTAAAGACACGAGCAATGTAGAGGCAGAAACACTAACTTTATTAGCTACAAATATGCTGCATATAACTTTTTTCCCCGTATCTTTCTATTTAGTTCTTCAATTCATTTGATGCAACTCTTGCCCAGTAACGAAGAGAGGTAAAATCAATGTTGTGAAAGGCTAGTCACATTGTATGTTAAGAATGTTTCAAAGAAACAAGTTCCTCAGGTAAAAGTGATTGTAATCTCCCCCTTAAAATATGGCAAAGGTGTGAATCAGAGAGAAATGATAAAGCTTCAGAATATATCCCTAATGATACTGTGTAGGAAGAAAAAAGGCACAAAAGTTAAGCGTAGGTGTGGGGATAAACTTTTTAATAAGTTAAGATGTTAAAATATCTACTTTATAATGCAAAATCTGTGAAGGATCTAAATCAATGACAAGAAATCTCTAGAAGGGGGCTCTAAGACTGCTTTAGCTTGGGCGTGTGTTAGAAAGAAACGCCCTTGGAGGTTGGCTAATGTAGTGAGGGACATTAGAGAGGCTTGAAGTGGTAGGACAATTTTGTTTAGCCATGTTAGAAGGTCAGCAAACTGATTTTCTCAAAAACGTTGGTGTTTAGAGGCAAAAGGGATTTGTGGATATCTTATAGTTGGGCTAATGGGGTTTTGGATTTTTTTCTTTTTGTTTTTTTGCTCTAGTATAGTTCTCATATACAAAGCTTTTGTATTTCCCATTTTTTTCTCTCTCTTCCTTTGTACTTAGTTTCTTTTAGTAATATTTCTTTCATTATTATCTCAAAAAGAAGAAGAAGAAGCAAATAGAATGCATAGCATCAGTAGCTTTTGCAATTTACAGTAAAACAACCCTAAGATTACAACCAAGGCACAAATCTCCATATTTACTTCCTCCACTTTGTCTTCTTCGCCAGTGTAAATAATTTCCTAGTGAACCAAATGACAACTAGGCAGCTAGAATATCAGGCTTAACCATATCCTAACAGAACCTAATACAAGTTGTGCTTTGCAAGCATTTTATAGCAGTTATATGGTGCACACATGCAATAACATTCTTAATAAACACAATATACAGGTTATAATACGCAGTTAACTAAAGGAGGAGTTTTTAATGGAAAACAAGCCATTACAAAAAAAAAAATCTTTAAGAATCTAAATGGCTTACTTTGTCAAGAAATTTGTCACGGCCCAATATAGGATGCTTGTGGCGGAACTTGATCATCTCTGAAAAAAATCTGAAGTGACTCTTCTTTTTCACTTCCAACTGCTCTTATAGACAAGGAAAACTTGTTAATTTGTTTCATTTGTTCAAACATAGACTGTGGTGGATGAGATATAAGAACAACAGGTGATGCACCTGTCTCCATTGGAAATGGTTTATGGCAGTATCATGCCCATAACTATTGTTGTTTCCTTTGCGGGTATGGGCATATTCATCTCCCATTAGCATCATTGGTGTTCCCTGGTTATAAGTCAAAATTGCAGGAGCACATAAGATGACAAATAATAATTTAAAGAAAAAAAAAGATTCAGTGAACAAGGCATGGACAAACATTCCTAGAGTCCTTTTTGATTAGTCAAAAACTCACAAACATGCTAGATGCTGAAAAAGTTAAAAAAAAAAAAAAACAGAATTAAAATAAAGTGAGTAGGATAAGTTGAAAGAAAAAAATAAAATAAAATAATTTTATGGAAATGAGAAAAGTCTCTTTGATATCACAAAATTGAAGAAGAAGAAGAAGAAGATTGATGGCCCAATTATATTTTTGCACTAAAATATATGAGGAATGGAGAATAAATGCAGATTGCGACTCTCTAGAGGCTCAAATAAATGTTGAGAGATTAAGGTGACCTTATAGCATGAAGAATAAGTTACTAAGCTTACATGCACTGAAATATTGAGCATCATCTGTAATCAGGTAATATTCACCACTAGATTGAACCATGCTGTTAGTGTAATTGACTTCTACAACCTAAAAGGGAGTTACTCATCAACCATGGCAAGTAGAATTAAGTGCTGATTATCACTGTATCAAGTGATATTCATCAGACCCACCACCTATCATGGATTCATGGAAGGTGATTTCTGCCACAAGGAGAAGTAAAGCCCAAGTTCAGATTTGACTTGAATTCTTGAACGGGCAAGCATGCATAAAAATTACCAGGATCTACTAGGCGCCAGTGCTCAAATGAGAACTGTCCAAATGGGGTCTACCAGGGGGCCATTTTCACCCCTTACCCCCCACCCTCAAAGTCCCCCCATGTTCCTCAACCCTCTAGAATTGTATCCCCACCCAATTTGACGCAATTTAAGATCTCTCCATTAAATTCAAGCCTAAATGAATTTAGATTAAAAAAAAAAAAACTTCAGAAGTGAGCCAACTTTGGGCCCTTAAAAAAACATGACTTCATTATCCAATTAAGTTGATCTTTTGTAAGTACCCTATCCAAGTAAGGACCTTTCCAACCAACCCATCCACATGGGCCTAAGAGTGCCCCACATAGGGGTGCTCAAATAAATAAAGGTTCAGAGTGTGTGTGTGTGTGTGTGTGTGTGGGCCTAAGAGTGCCCCACATAGGGGTGCTGAGTGCCCCACATAGGGGTGCTCAAATAAATAAAGGTTCAGAGTGTGTGTGTGTGTGTGTGTGTGTGTGTGTGCCCCACATAGGGGTGCTCAAATAAATAAAGGTTCAGAGTGTGTGTGTGTGTGTGTGTGTGTGGGCCTAAGAGTGCCCCACATAGGGGTGCTGAGTGCCCCACATAGGGGTGCTGGTTCAGAGTGTGTGTGTGTGTGCGTGCGTGCGTGTGCGTGCGTGCCTAAGAGTGCCCCACATAGGGGTGCTGAGTGCCCCACATAGGGGTGCTCAAATAAATAAAGGTTCAGAGCGAGCGAGCGAGCGTGCGTGCGTGCGTGCGCGTGTGTGTGTGTGTGTGCGTGCGTGTGTGTGCGTGCGTGCGTGCGTGCGTGTGTGTGTGCGTGCGTGCGTGCGTGTGTGTGTGTGTGTGTGACAATGATGTGTGTGTGTGTGTGTGTGTGTGCGCGTGTGCGTGCGTGCGTGCGTGCGTGCGTGTGTGTGTGTGTGTGTGTGACAATGATGTCTTGCACCCCTCAACGTTTATGACTTTAATCATAGCTTCATTGATCTAATTTGGTGAGCCATGAATTAAATTTAGAGCTTTCCAACAAGCTTATCTAATGAAGTGGAAACATGACCGGTCAAATAAAAACATGTGTGGCTCAGTCAAACTGTAGTCAATGGCCCCAAGAACACCAACAATGGGTCAAACGGTCCCACATGGAAAGGAGTATTAAAGGTAAAGAAAGAAACAGGGATCCACAGGGTTGAGTGAGGAAAAACAGGGGAGACGACATTCGCTCGGGTGGGAACTGCGCATTTCCAAACAGCTTGGGCGAATGACGGCACAGGACGCAGTGAATGACAACAGATCGCCGGTCCAACGATCAGGTGTTGTAGTGAGCGGTCGGGAGATGACCATCGGAAGTGCAGAGGATGGGAACGGCTAGGGGTGAAACTCGGGTTGGGTAATGCAAGTCGGGCCAGTGGGTCAGGTTGGGTAGAGAAGGCAAAAACTCGCATGGAATTCGGGTCAGGCCAGATTGAGAAATTTACAAGTTAACCCGACCGACCCGACTAAAATGGGTTCAGAATGCGGGTTGGGGCAGAATTCGGACCAGGTCGGGTCAAGATTTTCGGGTCAAAAGCATGGGTCGGGTCGGTTCGGGTTTCATAATATACTGACTTGGGTCGGATTGGGTTTTAAGAAACTCGACCCGATTTCAACCCTAGGAACGACCGTCCACTTGTGCGATTGTCGTAGGGCAACTGGGAATCCACCTAGGTCGGTGACTAAAATCAAGGATAGAATGGGGAAAGAGGAAGAAGAAGAAGTAGGAGAAGAGAGGGGACCGGGGAGCACCGTCATTGGTGTGAGGAAGAATAGGGAGAAAAGAAAATGGAGAAGAAGAAAGAAGAACTCTTAGAAGAGAAGAATCCATTTTTTTTCCCAAAATAAATTCCCCCCTTTACCATCAAACATTGGGGATTTATACAGAAAGAAAAATAAACCAAAATAGATAAAAGATAAAAAAAAAAAAAAAATTCAAGATGGAAAGTTTCCTATTCGGCTTGTTGACACACGGGATCCATTCGGGATTCGGGGAAATCTTGTGTTGCATCAATCCCCCGTTGTTGAAAGGAACTCGTCTTCGAGTTCGTATCCAATGAGGGAACCTCCAATACTTGATGGTTCCTTCTTTATACTTTGAAGGTTCAAGCATGTCAGGTAACCCTTCATGGTGAGCCTTGTCATTCACAAGTTCAATATGTGTGTGTGGAACCACGATGACAGTAGCACGATGTGAGATGTCCTCAACGATAATGAGAAGTGGCTTGATGTCAGAAGAGAACAAGTGATGCTCACTCTTGATCAGTTCCATCTTCTGTGATGCTTGTGGCGCTTGTGGCAGTTGCAACACCAATGGTGGGTCGTCCTCCTCCGGTTGCATCGTCTGTAATGCCAACAATGCAGGTGGCTCATTCTTCAGCAATGATATTGTATGTGGTGCTTGCACTGGCTGCAACTATAGGGAGACGATATTCTCCGGTGGAACGAGAGCTAATTTGACTCCTGTACGACCGACGCCAAGACTTCACACGTCTCTACCGATTCTTGCTTGATGTCATTGACAAGGAGGAAAGATTATTGCTTCTCAGGTCCCGGTGAACTTCGATCATAATCTACCGGAAGGAAGTGGATGCACAACAATTGTCCGTTGAAAGATGGAAGGTCCACCTTCATAAGGTAATCTCTATTGTGATCGTGCATCTCAAGATCCACGTGTCACCACTCATGCCGCACAAGGAGATCTACCACCTCATCAATGCTTGAGTAGTCAATGTAAGTGGGTTGAGTGTAGGATATGTGGGGTCTCCTACCCCTATTGCCACGAGCATCATCCCTCAGCGGGACATGTCGATCATTTGAGTGCCTTGGGTTGAGATTCATGGTAGAGTCGCATCACTGCTACTTGCAACCCATTGGACGCTTTGTCGTAGTTCGTTGAACTTGGCTTGGGCGACGGCTCGATTTCTCGGGGCACTTCCCATAGGCATTGAACTATAGGGGAAGGCTGTTAGATCTGAGATCCCACCCTTGAGTTGCTGTCCGATCAAGGCTCTGGTACCACTTGATGAAGTGGAAGTAGGATCGGTAGAATAAAAACAGGTGTGGCTTGGTCAAACCGTGGTCAATGGCCCCAAGATCACCAACAAAGGGTCAAACGGTCCCACGTGGAAAGTAGTATTAAAAGTAAAGAAAGAAACAAGGATCCACTTGGTTGAGTGAGGAATAACAGGGGAGATAGCATTCACTCGGGTGGAAATGCACGAGTGAGGAATAACAGGGGAGATAGCATTCACTCGGGTGGGAACTGTGCATTTCCAAACAGCCTAGGCAAGCCTGGGCGAACGACAACACAAGACACAAGGAGCGGCAGCAGATAGCCGGTCAGGCAATTGGGTGTTGCAGCGAGCGGTCGGGAGACGAGAACATGTGTCTTAGTCTCTAACACAGTTATTGATACCAAGAGAACATGTGACTACTATATGAACCCAGGAAGGTGAATCTTAACCTAAGCTCTGGCTACATCAAACTATTGATGATATGTGCATGAAGTCATTCTAAAACATGACAAAATTTCACAAACAATTGGCATTAAACTCTCTAAATCATTCAACGAGGTGCCACAACCTTTGAAGACTGAAACCTGTTTACCATAGGCTTGTTGGGAACCAACTTAGAAAGATCACATTTGTTAAATATCCCATACATGATATTATGAAATTGATGGTTTTATAATTAAACTTGTTTCTAAAAGTGCTACCTGTGAGATCATTAAAGCCATATGGAAGTTTTTCATTTGTCGTGAACGTAGAGATATAATGTTGGAATCATTAGTTTCTCCTGCATATGGTAAACCACAATGAGAACATGTACATC
This sequence comes from Chimonanthus salicifolius, assembly GCA_013350335.1. Lineage (NCBI taxonomy): Eukaryota > Viridiplantae > Streptophyta > Magnoliopsida > Laurales > Calycanthaceae > Chimonanthus > Chimonanthus salicifolius. Next base: position 11,681,585 of record CM023537.1, on the reverse strand, counting down.
AACCTAAAAAAAAAATTGAGATCATAGGAATCAACACTCGATCATAAGACAACAATATCAAAATAAATGATTATCAGTCAAACAAACAGTAGACCAACTGAATTCTGTATTAAAAATGAATGTATTGAATCGGTACACAGTTGGATGCATTACAATTGTTGAATATATATTACTAAACAGACATAAACATAGGCTTCAACTGTTGTAGTAATATTCAGACTCACCTACAAATTGTAGAACTGATATTAACTTAGAGGATGTTAAAAAATGTTCGACTAAAGGTAATTCACAAAATAACGTTTGCAAATTGACAACCACTCTAGTGGGTGGAGTGGGGAAATGGAGAATGGGTTACAAATGTTGATTTTAAGCCATTATAACCAAGTACCTAAGAGTTTCCAAAAGTAGCATGGCACCAATTATGCAAACAATACAATAAGAACCTTAAAGTTGTTCTCTTGCTAAGATCTCAATATGTAGCACATGATCTTTTAATAGAGCCATGGAGAAAGACTAAGGAACAAGTACTCTGATAGGACAAAAAAGTTCAAAAATATGGGAAAGTGCAAAATGATAATATACATACATTCAAAATTTCATGGAAATTCTAGGAAGGTTAGGGTTGTCTGGTGTCCTCCAACAAAGGGGTGCATTAATTTTAATGTAGATGAGACAGCAAGGAGAAAGCCAAGTTCTATAGGCATTTTGTTTTCTTTTGTTTTTTTGGAGGGGGGAGGTGTAATGGAAGGGGGGAATTGCTTTTCAATTTTTCAGAATAAGTGGGTGTTAGGGCACTTGTCTCGGGCCTGAGGTTTCCTTCGCTCAAATCAGCCGAATGGCAAATGGGGTGACAGATTATTGCAAAGAAAGAAGTCGACGGTTCAGTTACAAGCATCTTTCAGCTACCAGGACGATAGACCTATTTCTTAGGCCGGGATTTTTCTATTTTGGTTTTATTTTTGTGATGTACTTTTGATTCTTTCTTTTTATTGTTGGGTCTAACCCTCTTAGGCCACTTCTTAAACTTTTGTACTTGATTTTCCCTTATAACATAATAGTTAATCGTTACTACTCAAAAAAAGGGGGATTCGAATGAAAGGGGAAATATTTGTTATTAGGAAGGCCTTGTTTCTGTGGTCGAGGCATGGGTGAGCTTGTAATAGAAGGTGATTTGATGACTGCAATTAAATGGGCGAGCGGAAAGAAGAGACCTCCTTGGAGGAGGATTTCAACAGTTGGATATCTGTCCGTCATGTCACATGCTCTACAAATGGGGTAGCTAACTTCTTGACCAAGACTGGAGTGGACAGAGATGGTGCTCTTATTGATTTTTGGTAATTGGTATGGGGTTGTTGATTCATGTTCTGTTAGATTTTTGGGGTAGTGGGGCATATTCTCATTTTGAGTGTTGTATTTGTGGAGTATTGCAGGGGTCTTATATTGGTTGGTTTCAAGTTGTCGGTGGTATAAGTTTCTTATACCAAGGGTAATATACTTTTTTTTTTTTGAGCGATAAAGAAGAAAATTCATTAAAAGAAAAATAAGTACAAGGCAAAGCTACAAAACACAAAAGACCTACGAGGATTAGGCCCAAGAAAACAAAAACGCAAAACAACAAGAACCACAAAACCACAGATATCTTTGCTATAAAAGAAAAACGCCTAAAGTTGATCCTTCAACACCATTCTTAGCGAAAAAACCTGCCACACCATTTGCTGATCGACTAATCTGATTGAAGGAAACCTCCATGCCCAAGATTAGCCCCTTAATCTCCCTAACAGTTGTGGTTAACCTCCAGGAGATCTCCTAGTACCCCTAACCCATTTTATAGCATTCGAAGAATCACTTCCAATTTCTAATTTAACTCTCCCTAAACTAACACCTAAGGTCAAGGCTCTCCTAATACTATGAAGTTCAACCTCATTAGAATATTTGATCCCCACTGTTTCCGAGAAAAAAACTCGAATACCGCCCGAATGGTCTCTAAGGACTCCCCCAATACCAGCCGGACCCAGTTTGTCGTACGAAGCTCCATCCACATTAAACTTTAGGATCCCCCGAGGAGGAGGGGGCCACAAAGCTTGCTTAGGCCTTTTTACCATAGGAGCAGACCTCAAGCAACCCTCCCAAGATTGCCACAGATCCCCAGCCTTGAGATCTTTGAAATCCTTGTTGTTACATAACCAAGTATACAGCCTCCATTTTGCTTTGTGAAAAAGATCATTAACTTCCAACGACTGTCCTTCGAAAATCCTAGAGTTCCTCTCCTTCCAAATAGTCCACGATACCACGGCCGGGATCGAAACCCAAGCAGGCTTCCTTCTTCTTCTAACCCGACGAATAACCCAAGAATCCATCAAACTATCCCAAGAGCCAGGGCACACCCAAGTAACCCCCATAAGATTTAGAAAGAAACACTAAATCCTCCATGAGAACGGACACGAGACTAGGAGATGGTCAATAGATTCGTCATCACAGTTACAAAGAGGGCACAAGGTAACACCACCCAAACCCAATAGTCCCCTTCTCCTAAGCTCCAACCTCGTCAAGATTTTCCTTTTAGCACAACACCAATTAAACAACTAAACTCTTGGTGGAGCAACACTACTCCACACAAAAGCCAAAGGGCCATCCGAACTAAATGCACTCTGAGATGCCAGCTCAACCAAAGACTTGACCGAGACTAAGCCAGAGGAATTACCCATCCAAACCAGTTCGTCGTCACCGTCAAGGACCAGAGGGAATTCACCCAATTGAGCTTTGAGATCAATAACACACTCCACTTCAAAGTTCCTCAGCTCCCTTCTGAAGTAAAAATGCCACGACATAACGCGATTATTCATGCAATACAAATCTTGAATCAATGTATCTTGGTTTCTAACAACCCTAAAAAGCCTAAGGAAGCTCTCTCTCAATGGCCTATCTCGTAGCCATAAGGTTTTTTCCATAAGTAGGTCATGTTACCCTTATCGACTAATAGACAAAGATTCCTTTTGAACAAGTAACCAACCTCCGAACGACCTTGACAAATCCTCCACCAATCTTTAAGAATCCTAGACCCCAATCTATCCACTTCCTCACCCAAATTCCATCTATTATCGTTCGAGACTCCATATTTAGCTGAAAGAATGCAAACCCAAAGGGCATTAGATTCCCTACCAAACCTCCAACCCCACTTGCATAATAAAGCTTCATTTCTCAAGCGGATGGGAACCAAACCCAAACCACCTTTATTCTTAGCTTTAGTAACATCTTCCTAAGCCACAAGATGAACTTTTCTCTTTGCCTCCTGATCACCCCAAAGAAACCTCCTAAACAACTTCTCCATTGTGTTGGCTACTCCTTTGGGAACTTCAAAAATAGAAAGGAAATACGTGGGGAGGTTGATCAATACTGACTTCAAAAGAGTAACCCTGCCACCCAAGGAAAGATATTTTTTACCCCATCTGGCCAACCTTCTTTCAATCTTCTCCACGACCGGGGACCAAAACTTTTTAATTCCCACCAACTGGGAGGCCTAAGTATGAGAAGGGTAGTTTTTTGACACCACAACCCACTTTGTCTGCCCACTCTTTTACTACCGAAGTGTCCAAACCCACCCCAATTAGGGTACTTTTGCTCAAGTTTATCCTTAGTCCAGAAACCAACTCAAAGCAAAGGACAGCCCTGAAAATCAAGAACCTCCGAGTTGTTGTTATTACAGAAGAGTAAGGTGTCATCTGCAAATTGAAGGATGGGTAATCACAGGAACCCCATGGCACACTTCAAAACCCCTCACAATACCCAACTCTTTTGCCTTCAACACTAACTTGTTCAAACTTTCTCCCACCATTGTAAAAATAAATGGAGGGGATCTCCCTGCCTCAGACCCCTATTCGTGGCTATTGGATCAGTTGGTGAACCATTCACGAAGACTGAGTATTTTGTATTTTCAACGCATGCCTTCACCCACCTCCGCCATCTGCTGCGAAAGCCCATCCTGTTAAACAAGTAACCCACAAAGGACCAATTCACGCAATCATATGCTTTTTCCATGTCAATCTTAAATAACAAACCTGGCTTACCATCCTTCTTCCTCATATGAACCAATTCATTAGCAATCAAAACCCCATCCAAGATTTGCATGTTCTCAATGAAAGCTCCTTCTGATTCCCCAATAATCTCAGGTAAAACTTTCTTTAATCTTTCAGCTAGAACTTTGGCTAACAGCTTATAGATACTACCCACTAGGCTGATAGGGCGAAAATGCGACAACTCAGAGGGACCTTCTTTTTTCGGAATTAAGGTAATAAAGGAGTTTTTGAGTCCTTTATTGATGATACTATCATTATGAAACTCCCTAAAGAACCTCAAGATATCCTGCCCTACTACCTCCCAACAGGCCTTAAAGAATGCAAAATTGAAACCGTCGGGGCCATGCGCTTTATCACCATCCAGACCCTCTAAGGCCCCTAAAATCTCTTCCAAGGAAAATTCCTTTTCAAGCCAAGCCACTATGCTCCCACTGATTTTTGAGAATTCTAACCCATTCAACGTCGGTCGACTGAATCGCGGATCCAACATAGAGGCGGAACTAATGATGAAGAAAGGAGAGCCAGGCCTCCTAGAGGGGGTGGGGGGATGAAAAATTAGAGAACGGGAAGACAAAACACCAACCTAATAACCTAGGGATAGAGGGACAAACCCCAGAGGAGAACACAAAACTGAAAGAGGAAAAGAGATAAGGGAAAGTACAATACCCGGGCCTCGGAGGGGAAAAACTGCGCAGCCACGAAAGATGCTACAGGAGAACGGGCCAACTGAAGAGTATGCCAGCAATCAGCAACCAAGAGCCGAGAAGAAACTGCAGACCGCCGCTGGGAGCTAACGTCAAAGAGCAAGGAAACCCTCTCCGAAGCTTGAAGAGGGAATGGAGACGCACCAGCACAGCACACCGAAGGGAACGCCACCACGTCCTGATCAGCATCTCTAGAATAGAGGAAGCTCCAAACTGACCCAGGAACGTGAAACCAAAAGGGACAATGAGGAAAGCCAGCCACCACTCGAATTGGATACCGCCTGAGACAGGGAGGAGGCAAACAAGGCACGAGGTTTTGCAAACCAGCCAGCACAAAAGTGAGAACAGAGAAAAGGAAAGGAAGTACCCGTGTCCACAGGAAGCGGCAGAGAGCAGGAGGTGGGGGGCGACGAAGGTCGATCCAGCAAAAGAGAGGAGGGAGGCAAAGGAGCAGAAACCGGCTGAAAAATAGCAGAGAAGAACCTCGTCACTGCCTCCCGAATGCTATCCTTATCCGTAATCCTTCTACCATCCACCACCACCGATCTAATACAGTTAACTGCCCTCCTATTAGAAGCACACAAATGGAAAAACTTTGAGTTCTTGTCACCTTCTTTCAATGACAAGGCCCTCGATTTCTGTCTCCACTCTACTTCCTCTAACCTCAAGCAGTCCCAAAGGATAGATTTGGACTCCTCCTTGGCTGCAAATTCCCCCTCCTCTTCCAGGTCCCGCTCTTCCTCAATCTTAGACCAAAGCTCAAGGTCCCGAATAGCTATTTCCTTCATTTCCAATATACTGCCTCCATTAGAGACAGCCCATTCTTTTAATTTCCACTTGAGCATGTTGAGTTTTTTGAAAAGAACAAAACCCGCCCAACCATACATGTCGAAACTGCCCCACCAAGCCTTCACTAGCTCCACGAATTTCGGATTTAGCAACCAAGCATTGTTAAACCGAAAAGGCTTCGGTCCCCAATCAATCTCTTCTGAGTCTAGGATTATCGGGCAGTGGTCCGGAATAGGAAGAAACAGTTTCACCTGACTAGCACCAGAGAAAAGGGCTTCCCAATCTGCTGTAACAAGGAATCTATCAAGTCTGCTAGATGCTCCTCTATGCTGACCATTGGACCAAGTGTAACGCCCCCCAATGAGAGGAAGATCGATCAGCTCTCCTTTTTCTATAAAATCTTAGAAGGCTACCATTGATCTTGTGAAGTCCCTGCCCCCTTTCTTCTCGGTTGGGTACAGCACAACATTAAAATCACCCCACACACACCACCTAGAAGAAGCCCAAACCTTGACGTCTTCTAATTCGGACTAGAAATTCTCCCTTTTCCCATCAACAGTTGGCCCATAAACATTGGTAATGCTGATTTCTACCCCCTCTGCCAGAAGCTCTCCTTTTACTAAAATCGATCTAGAATCCATTCTTCTAACCACAACTTTGATGATAGACGGATTTCACATAGTAAGCAGTCCTCCCGATCTCCCCACCGCTGGTTTGTAGAAGCTATCACAATCTCTAACTCCCCATAATTCTTTAATCATTTGTTTTGAGATTTCTTCTCTTTTTGTTTCCTGAAGGAGACGAATATCTACCTTATTTTTTTGAATAAATCTCCTAATCGCTCCCCTCTTCTCCTTAAGTCCTAGACCTCTGATATTCCAGGTCATAAGCTTCATTGGGAAACCTGGGCACTCCTAACCAACCTTCTTGGCATCTGAATACTTCTTCTTCTGTAAACCTTGAACAGATGATGACAACCCCTGTAAGAAACAGTCTGTTTCCTTTTAGAGCTTCTAGATGAATTAGAAGAGGCGCGATCCTCTGCCTCTAACTGAGCCAATCTATCTAGAGATTTAGTCTCATTGTTGAACTGAATACCCAGTTGCCTCCCAACATGCAGGATATCTCTACCATCCTTTTCTGAATAACCTTTATTTTTCAGTTTTTCCATATCCCAATTTGCTTCTTTGAGTCTAAATTTCCCTTTTTTTGACAACTCCTTTATTTCTGCAAAGTTGAGATCAGAGGCATCAGCCAGCTCAGAGTGCCTTGAAGAAGCCGAACAAAGGAGGCGATGAACCATGAACCATGTTAATATGTGGTCCACCAAGAACCACTTCAATTGAATCAATGAAGTCATGTTTTTCAAGCTTTCCAAAATTTGACTAGTTTAATTATTTCTTAAACTTAAAACCTTGTAGCCCAAAGAAACATAGCTTGATTGTTTCAATCAAGGTAATTTTTGGTGGGCATCATACTCAAAGAAAGACTTTTTCAATGGAACCATAACTATGATCCAATTAAACCCCATTTTAAGAACTTGAAAAAACTCAATCAAGTCAGTCCGAATTGACTAGACTCAACAGGATTTCGAGTTAAGCAAGTTGATGAGTTTTTTTTACTTTTTTTTTTTCAAAAACTCAACCAAGTTTCTCAACTTGGATTTTGAGCCAAGATTGAGTTTTGAGTTTTTGAACACTAGTTTAGATTGAAAATATATTTTTTAAGTACTGAAATATTATGGTATACATTTGAAGATTATGATATACAAATGAATGATACCTAAAATTTCGTCATCTAGAGATCTTTCAGTCCCTACAAGTTTCGATACATTTCAGCCAATATTTGGAAATTTCAGTTATTTATCAATTAATCTTTCAAAAAATATTTTTCGCCGGTATAGATTGAAAATGTTCGATGAAAATTTCAGACTTCAATCAAATCACATAGTACATATTACAATTTGATCGAAATAAGGAAAAAGTGAGAAAAGAATAAAGGAGGCGTCTAGCAAATTCTCGAGGGAAAAAGAAAGAAAAGAAATAGAGGAAGAAGAAAAATATAATGAAGTAGAACAGAGGAGGCTTTTGTGGTAGATTTCCCCGGGAAAAGAAAGAAGAGAGAGAGAGGATGAAGAAAAAAGAAGATGAGTTTGGTGTCCACTGCAGATTAGACAGGGAAACAATAAAGAAGACAAAGGGAGGAAGAAGAAAGAAAAGAAGAGGAGATAAGTCACAGCTGGTTTCTAGTTTGTAATGGGGGAGAGGAGAAAAAAGATAAAGAAAGAGGAAAAATAGAAAGAATGAAAGTATAAAAAGAAAGGGAGATCTGCAGAAGAGAGAAATAAACTAGTTTCTAGTTTCTGATGGTAGAGGGAAAGATCAGTATAAAAGGAAAGGAAGAAAGAAAGAAACTAGTTTCTAGTTTCTGATGAGAGAGAGAGAGAGAGAGAGGAAGAAGAAAAAGAAGACGCAAGATCTGCGTAACAGATGAAAACCTTCATACAAGGAGATTTGTAAGGAGAGTCATTTTTGGGAGGAAAAAGTGTTTGTTGTTGCGACTCAGAATGACAGAAAAGCGTAGATTTCGCTCTCCCATTTGAGCGTAGATCTCCTCCTATGGGTCCCCTCTCTGAAGAGGGAAATCTCTCATTTTTTGAGAGATTAGGATTTAATTTCTCCCTTCCCAACGAAAATATTTTTCTCTTTTTAACAGTAGATTAGAACTTTTAATCTCTGGAGATTAGGTGTTCCCAAACACACACTTAGCTATTAGGAGACACTACAGATATGAAGGATGTAAGGGATATTAGTAGTGAAAGGCGGTTCAACGAATGACATAGAGGGTTAGTGGCAAAAGCCCTCCCTGGAAGTTAATTCCAAACATTATAGACATTAGAAGTTCAACGGGAAGAGTGAGACTGTTTCAGACATGCCAGGCATTACTATAATTGGGTGGCTGATTTTTTGGCTAAACAAGGCTGGAGAGATTCAAATTTTTATTATCTGTGTAATGCAGTTATATTTAGCTGATGTAGTATAGCTCTCTTATAATGTGTTGTATGCTTTGCAACCCTTTTTGTTTTTTGAGCAATAAAATTTCTGTTACCATTTCAAGAAAAAAAGTCATTTATTTAAGGATTGACGAAATAAGAAGCCAATCCAATCCTTCATAATCTCTGTAGTAAAGAAAGCATATGAGCGAGCGAGAGAGAGAGAGAGAGAGAGAGTATAGAAACCACCTTCATAACCACAATTCCAACTAAAATTATCATTGCTTCCATCTCTGCCACCTTCTCCATTAGCATCATTGTGCTACATAACCAACAGTTGAGGCAAAAGAATATTCAGAATCTCATAAATACATTCACCATGTATGAAAAAGAAATCATCGTTAGAATACCTTAAAATTGTAGGAAACAAGGTCATACAATGTAAACCCATCATGTGCAATGACAAAATTAATACTGTGGTATGGCCTCCGCTTGTTCACCTATCAGACATGTTCTCATATCAGCTACCATAGACCTTAAAAACCAAGGTCATTATTAAGATGCTTAAACACGATAGCAATATGATAAATATGAATATATAGAAAATTACAGAGTAAAATTTTTCTCACAGCTTAAACACACCGCAAATTTCACACTCAAAATCACTTTTGGAACCAGCAATGAAGTGTGAGTAATGAAAGTCTGGCAGTTTAGTTACTAAAAAGAATGAATGATGCATGAAAATTTTAATTTCTAGTACCAAATAATTGAACAAGCCAAACAATTTACAGAAGACGCCACAACCATTTTTAGGTTTTAAATAACACAAGAATGTAGCAAGCACAGGTGAATAGTTGATCAACCTATTTCAGGTTACTTCTTATAAAATCATAAAATAATTAAGGTGGTATTTCAACTTAAAAATTCATAAATAATTCATGGATGTTTTAGAAACAAAAAAAAAAAAAAGAGAGAAAATCATATTACTGATACTCTTACCCGAAATAGATCTGATGATCCAGCCACACGAGTTGCAAAATTCCCTTTCATGCTTAAGTCACCCTGCGAATATGAATATGCTTTCTCAAAGGAATTAATTGAACAGAAACTTTGACATCTCTAACAAAACATAATAGAAAATCCCCACACATTGACGAATTCAAGAAAAAAAAAGTCTAAATTCCAGAGAGACTTCCTGTGAAATTTAAAGAAAGCAAGTTCCTTTTTCCCTTTCTGAAATGATAATGTGACTCAAAACCTGGAACTCCAAGGTTTTGATAGTGCACCAACTTGCAATTGGCTCGTCATAATAAGTTTCAAGTTTCTAAATGTAAATCTGTTAATATATCATAACCTGTCAACAACTGCATGTCAAAAGCAAGGACGACTTCTTTCTTTCTTTCTTTCCTTTTTGAAAAAAAACAAAGATGAATTTTTCAGAACTTCCATACTACTATAGCACTTAAAGTAGTCAGACCAAAGAAAATCATCATGATCAGAGCCTTGCCTGATCTATTTGCGCTCAGGTTAGTCACAGTAAAATGACATCAGAAATTTTGCACTGTTTGGGTTTTTTTTTTAATGACATGAATACAATTAGAGATTATCACAAAGAAGTCATAATCATCAAGCGAATCATAGTCTCTTGAAATAAGCCCATTATCTTGGACCATGCTTAAATGTAAGCATCGATACCCTATTGATTTCTTAAAGGAATGAAATGCTGATGCATGTTGGTGAATTGGTCAATCAGTATTGAATGAAAAAGATTGAAGTAGGAAAAAAATTGGAATATTTGGAAAACCCTAAATATTATCAAATTTTAAGTGTTTCTTGGGCTCTGATAAGTGGGCCAACTTTAGTATTAGCATTAGCTTTCCAAAAGTGATATATGATATTCAAAACTGTCTTAAAACAACTATATTGTCATCATGAACCATTTTCTCATCAAGTGACCAACTATGATTTTTCTAAGATTAGAAGGGGATAAATCACATGGAGCATTACATTAAAATATATACACATATATACATGGGATGAGCATAATAAGATAATACATTAACATCTAGAGAAACCTATGATGCATTCAGACTTTTTTTTAGGAAATACATTTTGTAGAATGGAGCATTATTCAAACAATAAAATCAGAGATCAACAATGGTCTGGGTTTCAGAGGAATTAATTCACCTAATATTACTGCTCACTTTGTTAACATTGATCAACAGATAACTGGCTCACAAAGGGATATCCATAAGAGACATATAACAATTTTATTTTGACTCTCGATAAATGAGAAATGTAGTAACCAAGCTGCATCCTTGAAAAGGATCCTCAAACAATTCTAGTATCCGAGTACAGCATATTATTTGTAATTTAAACTGGAACTAGGAGACCTTTAAGATAAATCAAGTATTAGAGCCAAATTGGCTGGTTGATCAGGATTGCCATTTTTCTCAAGAGACATTCTATTGGATGGAACTCCATGTAACTCAAGTTGCATCAGTTGAGCAATAATCATTGATCAAATGGACATAACCAAGGTTGCTCCTAGTGGAAATGAATAAGAAACCCATGTGATTGAATGATCATGAATGACACAGTTTCCCTGGGTCATGCATTACCTTTATGAATCTTCTAACATCATCACGATACTGTCCATTCCATTCAGCCCACCTGCAGGACACAGAATACAAAAAACAGGGGTTTGCATGGGTTCAATCATCATAAGACATCAATTAAACACATAATTTTAATTTTTTGAAAAAAGTATAAGAATGCATATATCTCTAGTTCTAAATAATCATCTAGAAGTCTAATTCAGACTATATACTAGAGACCAAAAATACTTGGGGATTTGCACAAATGAGATTTTTGCATCATATTCAATGTAGTTCAACGTTGAAAGTCAATTTCACCTATCCCAATTAGGAAATCTTCCCGCTAAATAAAGTCCTCCACAGTCCCATGGTTCTGCAATGATTTTGCATCTTGATAAAACAGCATCCTTGGCAATGGCCTGGTTCATCATATCATAAGAAAATGAATGTTAAGGTAGGCTGAGTATGTTTCCACTGGGATGTCAATGTTGTTAAGTTTCCACAGATTACGAATTTATTATAGAAAGATTTCTCCTGCTGACAGTTTGCATATAGAATTATATGTGAGCTGCCATAAGGGGCCCACTACAGATCATCGCAAGCAAAGGGAACAAGTAGACAGAGAGGACAATGCATAGATTAACTGTGCCACAAGAATCATCTTGATTAGATGAATATAGACATTGATTTTAAGGCCTCAACAACGATCAAAATGGGACATATACAATGTGTGTATGAGGGGGTTGGGTGAGATGCAAATTGGTCAATAAGAATGTGAGAAGAAGAGAGGGGGAAAAAGAAATGGTTTGGATGCATGGACAGGGCCTCATAGGACAGGCTGCATATAAAAATGTATGCAAATTAAAGATAAAAGTTTCATGTAGACAGCAATCCCATCAGTTTTTCATATATCTAAAAGCAAACTGACAGAACAATAAATTTGACTGATTATCCTCAGCAAAGAAAATAAGAAATTAAGAATGACATAAACACATACATAGAAGTGTTTAGCTCCATCCAAAACATACACAATTTATTCAAAATGGTTACATTTAGAATTTGTGGTCACTTAGTGTGCAAAGCAAGTTCCTAACACCTCCGATTTATGCATTTATATTTTGTAATAAATTTACCATTTTCAAAAAAAACAAAAAAAAGTTTCTAATACCATATGAATATTGATGTATCCTGAAGGTTTAAACAACGAAAAAGGAAATCCTAAAGTTTAAATAAATACAGAGGTTGGCCATTTTTTTCACTTTTTTATTTTTCTTGTTTCATTATTTCCACTGCGATATTCTGTATCATGCCAAGATCTTTCAGTAGTCTCGTTATGAACCAAATGATATTCCATATACAGATAAAAATTAAGTCTAGTAATTTCCAGAGATCATATTTTGTTGCCACCCTTCTACCGGATGCAGTGCATTTAATAAAAATACACTATTTTTCCTGATTGGTTGCATGTAATACCTAGCTAAAACTATGATAAAAACAGACGAGTTCAATAAATAGTTTGGAGAATACATTGATCCTTGGCAAATGGAAGATAAATATGCACAAAATCCCATCAATAAAAATATATATTATTTGAGTTGGGGGTTGTGGGAGGTCATCTACATTCAGCTATTTCAACTACGTAACAGAGTATTTCAGAATAACTGAAACTAAAACCAAATCACCTTAACAAGTGGAGGTGCATTAAGTGGAGAGCCATCTGTTCCTCGACAAAGAACACTTGCAAGGTCAAAGCGTAACCCATCTACATGATACTCCGTCACCCTTTTCATAGACAAGGAAAAATGACATTGCCAATCTCGTACATGGAAAATTTAGTCACAAAACCTTACTAGCAACAAATATGCACAGGTGCAAGTAGGATGACATCTAATGATACAAGTGATATAGCCCAGAATTAGGTCATTTGGAAAATCCTATGCAATTTATTTGGGTAATGAACATGTGCAGTTGCTTAACATTTTTAACATCATCAGATCTAGCAATTATCAATTGTCTAACCAGCATAATTTGTAACGACCCGTCCCACTAGCACAATATTGTCCGCTTTGGGCTCGAAAACCTGCACGACTTTGCATTGAGCCCAAGTCTCCCTTGGGCCAAAAAGGCCTTGTGCTAGATGGCCTCAACCCTTCCAAGTCTCTGGGCAGTAATGGGATCTTTTTTCCTCCCATGCCACCCTTCATACTCAGCCCCCTCACAAGGAGCGGGGATATTATAATCCACCCCCTTAAAACCAGAGTCGTCCCTGGCTTTGTCACAACACACAAACACACCGGCAAGCACACATGCAGAGGGTTGAACCGTGCTCTGATACCATTTGTAAAGACTCATCCAACTAGCACAATATTGTCCACTTTGGGCTCGAAAACCTGCACACCTTTGCATTGGGCCCAAGTCTCACCCTTGGGCCCAAAAGGCCTTGTGTTAGATGGGAGGGGTGCTCCCTCTTTTAAGCCTCAACCCCTCCAAGTCTTTGGGCGGTATGGGACCTTTTCCCTCCCATGCCGCCCCTCATACTCAGCCCCCTCACAAGGGGTGGAGGTATTACATAATCTTGGACCATAAGTGCCTATGTACTCTAGTCACATCACTATAAGCAAAGTTACTTTTCTCCTTTTCACTTGAGTGAAATACAAAATGGCTCCAAAATGACAACCCAACTAGATGCAAATAGATGATACATTCACAAGTGCTGGCATATTCACTGAATTTAATGAATGGAAGGTGCCACATATAGCATAGTAATTATCATATTCACCAAGTGAGAGGGAAAAGCCCATACCAGTGCCTCAAACTATCAAGTATAAGTTCCATGACCACGGGATGGTTGCAGTTTAATGTGTTTCCTAGATGCCAAATGTAAGTAAATAAAGGAATAATAAACAAAGAAATTACACACACATAAAAGAATCTTAGCATTCATTAAGATTTTTTAGGCCCCTTCAAACATTAAAGCATCATGATTATTAATTCGGTTGAGAGTGTGGTTGCTAAGGTTCAAAGGAATGCAATTATCAGGGCCTTACAAGTGAATAAAAAGGCATATTTTTGTCTGATTTAAGGTTTTTTTTCCCCTTTTCTTTTTTTGATTGAAGGGTAGGGGAGGGGTGGGGTGGGTTGGGGCAGGTTAGTTGGGAATGGAGTGACTCAAAGCTCAGGAGTGATGCATCCATGGGCCAGCAGGGTAAAACAACACATGTAAATCCAACCCCAACCTCCACCCACCCAAAAAATGAAGATTTATGGAGCTGTTGTGAGGAACTTGTTGATTCTCATACTCGTTAGGATGTTCCTTTCCAAGTGACAATTCAGGCTCACTAGAAGGCTACTGGTGTTATTGTTGAAGATCATAATGAGACAAGGGAAGCTGAAGTTATTTGGGACCTTCAAAGGATCATCATCATCATCAAAGCCCTAATCCCATCTATCCAGGGTCAGTTTTTTTATTCACCTTCTCCATTTTACCCCACCAAAAATCATGTGGCCTGTCACTCCACTATCTATGGAGGGCAATTATGTAATTTTACATTGCACCCATGTAAACCCTAATCAGGGCAGTATATGTCTCTTTTCGTGAGAGAGGGTAGAAGAGCGAAAATTGTAACAAGGGTCGACTATCTCTTCTTCGTTTTTCTTGACTTTGAGCATAGTGGATTTGGTTTGAACCCGTGGACGTACCGAAAGGGAATCACGTACAATCTCTGTGTTGTTGTGTGTGTTTGATCTGTGGATTGTTTTTTCATTTATTGTTTGTGCATTTCTATTCCCAACAATGTCCATTTGATTTGAGGATTTTGACATGAGCATTAAAAATGTCACCCAATTAGGAGTTCTTCTAAGCTTGTTGAAGCTTCCCCACATGCACACCACTTGCAACACAAGTGAACATTAAACACGAATATGACCTCTTTTCCCCACAAGTGTGTCAATTATGAGGACATCTTGGCCATTAGGCAGTCTTCCATTACACAGTCCTAGCCCTATCTTAAGTAGTATATCCCAAAATTCCTTGGTCAGATAATTTTTAAGTTCTAGCTGTAGTCTTGAGGAAATTAATAATAAATTTTAACAAACGCTCCACCTTGTATCCATAGTGGATCACTAGAAAAGTAACAACCCTGTTAAATTGTGTTCAATGTTCATGCATATTCTGAGATGAAAGGTGTGAGTGCATAAAAGGAGTGCATAAAAGATGTAGCAAGAATGAGGCCAAATTCACAAATGTAACTTTGCATAATAAGATGGCTTATTTAAATTTTAAAAAAAAAAACCATGTATTCAATTAAGAAATTACCACAGCCTGAGAAATTAAGATATTGAACATCATTGTTACAATCCAGCATGTAATAAACCTGTAAAAAATTTAGAAAGAAGGGGATCTCTGTTTAGCAATAAATTCATGTGTATCTTTTCAAAACTAACACCGAACAACTTAGATTGAAAGAATAAAGGAACCTAATCCAGTACAAAATTATATAGATTTAGTTCATATCAGTATGTTATCATCCATAATATAGTTTCTCCAAAGGTTAAAAATTACAGGCATTTGTAGTACCCACTTTATTGTCAATGCCACGGAAAGACGTAGTATAAGGATGAACATCATCTGCCTCATTAGTATGGTTGTAGACCACATCCAAAATGACCTGTAATAAATAAAGACTTTCACTTATTTCTCATAAAAGCTTGAGAACTGTAACTATGGAGGAAAGGGGCTAAATCAAGCCAGAAGAGTAAATAGTCCAATTTTTAAACTCTGATCAGACAAAGATCCGCCATACCTCAATTCCAGCATTATGCAAGGCCTTCACCATTTGTTTGAACTCTTGAGAAGCAGCAACAGGTCCACGACCAGCACTGGCATAGCGACTCATGGGAGCAAAAAAGTTTATTGTGGAATAGCCCCATGTGTTGATCTTAGAGATCATAATGTTGCAAATAATCAGAAAGAACACTCAAAATCTGAATTTAAGTATGTAATAAAATTTAACAAAAGAGGAACTGGTAAAACTAAGGTAATAATTAATTTTGATACCTTTTTTTAGGCAGTAATAGAAAGAGCAATGAACAGACTAGAAAATCACCATAGCAAGCTAAGTAAAACTCTACCATGTCATGACAACAAATTAACCAGAAAAAAAAAATTATGGAAAACAGAAAGTACAGTAAGAGCACAAATCATCATCATCTAAGTTATTTATCAAATCAATATGGAGGAGTACAAATGCAAGTTAAAATATTAAGTGGAAATATAAACCTATAATGGGAAACGTGGAAAAATAATTATTTAAATTGCAGGGAAGTAATGTATCTTGTTTCCTTGGGTTCATCACTCTTGAACCTAGGGACCCTTCTTCTTTCCTGTGTACATATTTTCTTTTTTATGAAATTTTAGTTACCGCTCAAAAAAATTTGTAGGGAAGTAAGAAGATTAGTTCACCATGTGATCTCTTGAGTTCGGATGCCTCTGAAATTCAAACTCATCAAACTCAAAGACTGGCAACAGCTCCACAGCATTGACTCCAAGCTCCAACAGATGAGGGATCTTAGAGAAAAGTAAAAGGTCAGATATATTGCTTCAGAAAAATTAATGTAGTTAACATCCTCCTAATATCTAAGCAACAGTAACTATGTTTAAGCAGCAACAAACAAAGTGCGTGTGTGTGTGTGAGAGAGAGAGAGAGAGGGGGGAGGGATTCATAACTATCGTTCATCATTCAATGGATTTAACATTGGCAAACCTGATATTGATATTTTTGTTAAAGTAAATAAATAGATTGATGAGTTTATAGGTGTAAATTATGTCATCTCACATGAACAAATCAAGAAATAAAACTAAATCAACTGGTCACAAATCAAAAGTCACACAATAATAGAAAGTATCACTATTTAGTTTCAACAAATTAAAACTTGTAGGCATATTAGCTTTACCAACAAATACAGTTAATATAAACACCTACCCAAGCATAGAGAAAGACATAAGCAGGTTTCAGTATTCAATGACACTCAATTTAACTTTAGCAAATTTCATCTACCTTTGCAATAACACCAAGATAGCTGCCACGAATATTTGGATCCAGTCTACTTGATTCATCAGCAGTGAAGGCACGGACATTCATTTCATAGATAACAAGATCCTTCTGCATAGATAAAAAGAAAATACAATGTGTTAGAAAAGAGAAAATTGTATCATTAAAGAGTATTACACAACTATATATAACCTTAGCCGACCCTAGGGCTACTACACTTCTAATCTAAATAGATCTCTTAATAGAGATAAACCCAAACTAGAATCCTAATTACATTATAATTAGGATAATCTAAATATATTCCAACACGCCCCCGCAAGCTGAAGCGTGGATGAATGCGAAACTTGGAACGTGAAGAAACGGCAGGTGAACTGTAAAAATGGCACACCGATTGGCCACAGAATTTGATGAAGCAGCACACTGATTGGCTGCAAAACTTGTTGAAGTGGCAGCATTGATTGGCTGCAAAACGACAGGCGATGAACACCAATGGTGGCCTGAAATAGAGAAAGAGGCTCGGACAATGGCAGTGGCCGTAAGACAATTGTCCGGCAAACAATGATCGCAATATGCGATAAATGCAGGCAATGAGTGACCTGCAAAACAAGGGGCTGAAGCCATCACATCGATCAATCAGATCATAAAAGCCAGTGAACAATAGTTGTAGCCTTAAAAGCCCAGCAAATGGGGCTGCAACCATGAAAGGCCAGCAAATGGAGCTGCAACCATGAAATGCCAGCAAATGAGGCTGTAACCATAAAAGACCAGCAAATAGGGGCTGCAACCATGAAAGGCCAGCAAATGAGGCTGTAACCACGAAAGGCCAGCAAATGGGGCTGTAGCTATGAAACGCCAGCAAATGACACTGTAGCAATAAAAGGCCAGCAAAAACTGTAACCATGAAAGGTTAGCAAAGGTTGTAGCCATGAAGGCCAACAAAGGCGCTGAAACCATAAAAGGATCAGCAAAAGTTTGGGACAAATCAGTCCTCTAGATAAAAGGAGTGGATGAATTCCACAACAAACGGACATGTGTCCAAAACATGCCGTCTCATTTTCGAGAAACGACAAAAATGTGTCCCTTTCTTCGCTTAAACAAAGTAGGAGAATGTTAGGATGAGAAGGGCAATTTGTGTCCCTTTCTTCAATTCTCCCCCTTTCTTCATGGCACAGATCTCGCAGATTGTGGCGAGAAGAAACAGTAAAAAACACGAGGTTTGAATCGTGATTGGTGAACGATGATCGAGAGACATCAAATCGCCCACTGTGCATACACCTGCACAGTTACAGTAGCAACAAAAAGGCCTGGCATTCTGAACTACAGGGAAGCAATGGTGCAACAACACTGATGGGCTCCAAGAGCCGAAGGAGATGTGGATGGCACATATCAACAAATAAATGTTGGAACTGACCAAAAAATGAGCAGTCTTCTAGCTCCCCCTATCTTCTGTTCACTAAAAAAACCTGGTCCATTTTTTGTCCAGATTTGTAAGATGTGTTGTTCCCGAGCGGCGATGGGAAAGATAGAGACCGTCGGTAGATCTTGTGGCCAAATCGGGATCATCCAACCATGAGCTATTCAATTTGAACCACTCCAAAACAAGTGGTGAATGTAGCTGGCAATCTTTGTATGCATATCAGATGAATCTATCTGAAAGTTCATCAAAAAGACACCACTCAATCTTTAAGAGTTGAATTATTATTCAAACAGGGCACAGCAGAAGAGGGACCGAAAGAAAGTGTGCCAGATAGTCCAGGCGTCGTCTGAATCGGAACAGCAGCAGAGGGCTGCAACAATGGTGCAGCGACGTCCAGTGAGATCCCAAATCCATTCAGATCTGGGTGTGTTTCTGCTCTCCTTTATTGCAGAGAGCGGCTATTGTGGAGCAGAGGCAGCGCGAGTGGTGATCCTCTTTCAATATGGTCGGTGCATGTGAATGTCTCAGGAATGAAACAAGGGCTGAAGCGTCAGCCCAGTGCGGGAGATCCGAGCAACAACGTTGATGGCAGATCTGGTGGCGGAACCACCGAAAAATCAAACACGAGATCAACACGCCAAACAGTCGAACATGTCCCTCCCTCAACTTGGATTTTTTCGATTTTAAACCACTCAGTGGCTATTGCAAGGCAGGATGTGGGCAGCAGATCTCAGATCTGGGTTAGAAGCCGATGAAAAATCAGTTACAACTGATCTGAATCAGATCTGAAAGCGATCAGCAGAATGGCTCTCCCTCCCTCCCTCTGTCGATGAAACTCCTCTGGTAGAGGGAGAGAAGAAGACTCGGCTATATCCGCCGCAAATCTGGTGGGCAAGGTAGTTGCAGGCCCACCGTTGGGGCAGCGAGAACCGCAATAGGTAGAGGATTCTCAGATGTAAGTGCAGCAGTAGGAAGCGGCGAGGCAGCAATGGACAGTGAACGGCTCACAACAGATTGAGAAGAACCGACCTGACGGACGTTGCTGACGTCGGACAAGCCGGCCAAGAATGGGGATCCGAGACTCTGCCCAAACCTGGGCTGATTGTAGATCGGGCGAGATGGACGCCGGATGTTGCAGAGGTGACGAAGGGCGTAGCGGGGGTGGAGAAACACCCAACAGGAGAGGCTGCAACGACGTTGGAAAGAGGGCTTGATGCAAGCAAGAATAGATCTGTAAGTGCAGATCTGAAGACATACTTCAGTTGGTGAGGCAGCCGCAAAAACGGTCCAAGATTTCGGCCTTCACTGTATCCGATCAGCGTCGAGAAAAGACCAAGACTGATTTGCAGATGGTAGCTGCAGATCTGACTTTCTTCCTTTGTTTTTTTTTTTTTGTTTGGAACCAGATCCACAACAGAACAGTGATCAGTGATGAATCACGGTTGAACAAGACCGTCAGCGACGTTGGCTGGGCGCAAATCTCGCCTGAGAAGAGGCGGAACTGGAAGAGAGTCTCTTGTGGTATTTTTTTTCCATAGGGCTGATGCCGACAGAGAGGTTCAACCCACCCATCTGTTTCAGTCGGAGCTCTCCCTCTGCCGGGCAGAGGGAGAGAAATAACCCACGTGAAATCGACTCTCAAACTAGAGTCGTAACCTGCTCTGATACCATGTTAGAAAAGAGAAAATTGTATTCATTAAAGAGTATTACACAACTATATATAGCCTTAGCCGACCCTAGGGCAATTACACTTGTAATCTAAATAGATCTCTTAATAGAGATAAACCCAAACTAGAATCCTAATTACATTATAATTAGGATAATCTAAATATATTCCAACACAATGGACCAATCAGAATATGATAAAAAATAATGAGAATATTTTTCTTTAGGTATTTTATCAGGCTTACCTCATGTATATTTGGAGGCTTGTAATCAACTCCCCAATCAAAAGGTAAGGAATTGAAATCATAAGTACCAAGAAACTTGGACATCTTGTTGCTAACATCTCCAAAAATTCGCCGACCTTCAATCAGTTTTGCATAAGGATCTAAAAGGACAACACTGCTGTCAAACCGGTGCCCCCCTTTCCATCCACGAGGACCATCAATACGATAGCCATAAAGAACACCATATCGAGGCAAATCCTATAATTTAAAGATATTGTTTAGAAAGAACAAAACAGAGAAGTGGAAACAAAAGCTACATCATATGCAGACCAATACAACTTCAAATTGGGTTATTCAAACATAACAACAGGCACAAAATCGACAATGTCAATGAAGAAATCTCAGAGTAACGACTAGTTACCTCTACACAGACATGCCATATGTCACCTGTCTTGTTCATCTTGGTATCCAATTCAATCTCCATCATTGCAGCATCTATTTCCCATGTTTTCCCCCTGAGGAAACATATTAGAATGAACCGAAAGACGTAAGAAGTAATTCTGGTGGCATCCTAGAATCCAATAAATGCTCATATAAGGCATTTTGCAACCATCAACTTCAAACTAGGATAAATTATCAAAGTGGCAACTGAAATTTAACATTCAACTTTCTTTGTTGATGATAAAACCAAAAGTTGTAGAATTTGAGGAACTTTGTTTTCTGGTAGGGATCATTTCATGATGTTCAGAAGATGAGCCAAAGAATGTCCAACACCCTTCTGCACATGCACTTTAAATGAGATTTTTCTTTTCTAAACAACTTGATAAGTGAAAACAGATCTAAATTGCAAGAAGGAATTGTTGGAATCATTTCTTAAACTCCCATCAAACCATTAAGAAAATTATTCTATGGTAATAAGAAACATGGAACATTATCTAAAATGAAATACATTACCAATGCATTTTAATGTAGGATTTCGTGGGTCCCACTTGTGCCACCTGGCATACTATTTTTTAGAAGAAAACAGGGTGTGAAACATGGAATCATAAACAGTACAGCAAAGATGGCTAGTATGAGAGACCTATACCAGCCAAAAACCTTACAAACAATAAAAAATTACATAGGCACATTATCCTAGCAAAAACCAAAACCTCTCAAACAAAAAACTAGAACCACATGGAACAATTGCTAATCACACCCGCCATATAGATCATAATGAATTGCTTAGAAGATATTTTTGGTCAAGTCCCAATTTAGGAAAAAACCTCCTCTTTTATCTCCTCCTTCCTTTTCTTCTCTAGCCTCTCCCCACAAAAGGGATAGGCTCCCACATCCAATTCAATTCAAGTGAGGAGAGAGAGAGAGAGAGAGAGACCTTTTTCTCCTAGTGGGTTAGGAAAGGATTAGAAGAAGTCCATCCTTGCCTATGGATGTTGAGGAATGAAATAGAACAGAGTCACTCTCTTGTAGTTGACTCTTGGATTTCTGATATCGATTGTTTCCTCCAATATATTTGGTCTAACCATTGTAGTAAAATGTCAATTCAATCCAATGCTTCTAAAGGTATGCATCTCATTATTTTCTAACATTTTAATGATGTGAATGATGAAATATAGTGATATCTGGAAGCAAAATGAAATGACAAATCTATAATCCTGGCTTTATTTTTAAAAAAAATCTTAAGATCAGCAAGTGGGTATATCAAGAAATCTCAGGTTCAAAATGCTGAGCAATCATATTCAAGCATTCCACGGAAAGGAACATAATTTAAGATGGAAAAACCAGTGGTGACACCAAGCAACATGAACACAAGTTATTCCCACTGAATGTAGCAGAGGATTTTGTGGAAAGTAAAGAATAGAATCACCTCTTGGAAGTGACAAGCAAAGTGTAACGGAGGATGCATGCTGCGAAAAAATGGCAAAGTTTATCCCATTTTCCAGTTCAGATACTCCTAGTGGGAAAGCCTGGCCTGGAGAGACTTTGAATAATGTGCCGACTTCAGAAATTTGAGAAGTCTCTTCCTAGGATCACAAAAAACAACAAAAATAAGTATCAAAATGTATCATGTGTTTATAATCAACTTTATAATCCATTTTCTATTGAGTAAGAAACCAAAATATATTAAAATCATTCCACAACATATGGATTATTATAAGTTCTAGAGACAAGAGCAAGCATAGATGACATGGAAAAAGGAAGAACTTACTTGAGAAAAGATATAAATATATAGAAGTACAGGTTATAGTAATAAAGAAGAAATTAAATTGTAGAACCTGAAACCATTGTACTCTGGTCACGCATAAAGATTAGTAGAAAAAAGTGTCAATGTAGATAAGAAACAATGGGCAGAGCAAGATGCACAAACTTTGAAATGAAGCATTTTCTTTTCTTCCTTTTCAACAGAGAAACAAAATTCTAATAAAAGAAAAAAGAATGTACGGAAATTATGAAAGGTAAATGTGAAACGGAAGTTCTTTTGAGTATGAATTGATTAAAAGTAATTTGCATAAGACCCTGAGTGGTAAATACCCATACAGCCAAGGACTTTACTAGCTAGATCCAGCCACTACTCCAAAAATGTCAGAGGGCCATAAAATATGCATATGCTTTAAAATGCTAATTAACTAATTAAACAAGCATTTGACTATTATGGGGATGAATCCTTCATAGAGCTAATTGATTATGCTTGCTTCCACCCCAATTATCATGACTGGAATTGCACCCTGATCACCAACAAATTACTTCTGTGAATCCATCATATCAAGGTCTCTAATGTTATCATTTGATAAGGATAATCATCAGATACATAGTGTGATTTGCTAACAGTGTGTCAGCATTATCCATCTTAAGGGGTACTCTGAAGGATTAGAAGGTCAGAAGGGGAAAATAATCAAGAAAAGCAATCTGGTAATTCTATGATAGGGATTTGTTAGGCTATGATCAAATCTGTTTAATGCTTCTATGAGAAAATGACTCATAAATTTCTATAATTCTTCTCAGTTTATTGGAATTTAAGAATGATATGATTAACATGCCAATATAGACAGTATTACATTGTCCCAGTTTTCACTCACAGCTTCCATTCCAATGCTAATAACAAGTTGCTATTTATCTCATTTGATAATACCAATTTCCAATGGCTCCATATCCTCTAATCATGAGTAATTCATTCATTCCATGCAGCTTAAAATACAAATATATGACAATAAAATGAATACGGTGAGAGAATTATTCTGCAAGTGAAAGCTACCTCAAGCATGCTTTCTTGGGCACGTTGACCATAAACGTAAGTATCCTTTGACTTGACAGGGCCCCTTTGTCTAACCTAAGCCAGAACAAGACCAACCCTTGAATTCAGAACCCAAAGCTCAAAAAATAATAGCAGTAGTAGTGCAACGACAATAGAAATATGAAGACGACGAAACATAAGCTTTCAAACACATTATCTCAAGATGAGAAGCCATGCCTTACTGCATCCCTGTCTGATGCCTGAACAAGCAATTTTGCTTAACACCCACCTGTGGAGTAAATTCAAAAGTAGTTCAAAAATTACCAAACATGTGCCTGTCATCCACAGCCAGCAAAAAACAATTTGAAAAAAAACACAAAACTTGAACAAACATACGTATTTATAATGAACATTTAAAGAAACTTCCTTATGGTGCACTAGTCTCATCAAATGGCTGATTATGGACTGAGATATACCTCGGAATTAAGATGATTGGATGATGATAGCTATTGACTTAAGGTTTGAAAGATCTGAGGTTTTAACAAGAAAATGGTGATTCAATCTAACAGTAGAGATCACTAAAATCAGGATCAAAGTTGTGCAAATACCAATTCAAGAGAACGAGGAGTATGAGTGCAGAAGTTGGATCATAGAAGGCACCAAGGAACATGGGAGCAGTTCCTACGTCAATAGGTGAAAATAAGCATGTAGCATATTTGGCAAGTGTCCATCATCGCAAGGAAAAAGGTTATGGGTTTGAGCCACATTACTATCTTTTTTTGAAAAGGAAAAAAAATGAAGTATAAAGAGATGAATCAGCTACAAGAGACTATAAGGATCTGCATTAACCCCTAATTTATTTGACTTAATTAGGGACGATTTTATAGGGAAAAAATCATGACAAAGTCCCTAGTAGATGTCCATTGCACATCGACATCAACTGAGGGATTTCTGGCTAATTTATAAGAGGAAAGAAATAGCCTCTGCAACAAGGAATTAGAAGGGAAAACCCAAAAAACTTGAAATGAAATTGACAAAAACGACATGGTAGCTAGTATGAGAATGAGAATGTAGCCATAAATAAGGATGAAATAAAAACCAAAATCACAAAGCTGACCCATGATAGATTTTTATGATGATGGTGGTTTGTTCCTCATGCATCATTATCTAGGCCACACAGATCATGCTCATTCATTCAAATTAAAAAAAGAAAAAAAGAAAATCCAAAAATAAGATAGATAGGAATTAAATTTAGGTAAACATATAGAGCAAAATGTAGCCCAAAAGTTTTACCCAGGCATTTAAGTGCATTGTTCTAAAACATGCTATGTCCATGAGGTTCATTAGCCTCCATCTTAGAAAGAGAAAATCTGAATTCAAATGTTCACAAAAAATTAGCTCCGTTCAAGACTACCAACAATATGATCTAACAACAAAAATTGAACAGTCAAAAGTGATTTGTATGTTGATCTTCACCAAATTTCCATTTTTAGTGAACATGTGAATCTATATATTCCCTTTCTATAGTGGAGCCGGTGAATGGGGCAATCAAATATGATTTATGGAAATGGAGAATGTATATGGGCCAAGTTGATGGCACACATTTTCACAAAAACATTAACCTCATAAACAGTTTAGCCATCTAATCGACCTGCTAGAAATTGAATTGTCAACAAATAACTTCTACGTTGACCACCATTTCATAGCTTTTAGATTAGGATGCTATTGAAGTAGGTAGACACCAAGTTTTACTGACACTAGAAACCACATGTTATCTTTCTACGGTGGAGTAAAACTACCCCAAGAGTACGTAATATGGGTACACTTAATGTTGGGGACTAAAAGATAATTACCCTTTAGAACTCATTGAGCACTTTATGTGGAACCGACATTAACATCCATCCCCTGCCACCGTCACCTGAAAAGTCCTTCAACCCAAACCGTAGTATCCCCTGTGAACTGGATCTCTATCAATTTAGCTCTGGATATCTATCTAATTTGACTCCATTCGAGTTGCACTAACCATTAAGTGACACTGCAAAATCTCTGTGGCATGTGGACGTACTTAAATGATCCAGCTAAGTTGACATCTGGGTAGGCCTTCGTCCAAGCAGAAACCTTTCCGACTAACCCTTCCTCGTGACACAACAAAAAAATGCCCACTCAGTTCTCATTTTTGAGTGTTCTCAAAGGATCATTTCTCAGCGCTTTCTAAATTCAAACAGTTTTCATATCAAATCCATCTAGGTGGACCCACCAGATGAACAATCTGGATTATCCAATCACTGATGAACTTTTTATTTTCTTCCTTTTTAGTTTTTACACTGTCTACCTTTATATGGACTATATCTCTAAATTCTAAACATGAAATCTCCTTTACATTACCCATAAAAGAAGAAAACCAAAATAGAAATGAAATCTCCTAATAATAGCGGAAGTCAAAGTAACCTCACTCTGCTTTCAATCCCAAACAAAAATCAAAGAAGAAGCAGTTTTCACCAGTTTCAGTGCGAAATCACTTCAAATTCACAGGGTAAAAAAAATAAACAGAGATTCTAAGAGAACATGCACGTACCCCATAGTCGAAGAAGAAGAGGAAGAACGAACCGAAAGAACAGAAGCATGTGAGGAGGGAAGAGTGGCTTTAGCTCTTGAATCGCACAAGGATGAGTGGAGCATCGTTTCGATTCCCCTTTGAGGGGAAACGTAAAGGTTCCATCAATGCGAATTTCGAACCAGAAACAGTTACAAGCGAATCTCAGAGAGAGAGAGAGAGAGGTTGAAAGGTGAAAAGGGAGTGAAAGGAAGTGAGGAACTTTCAGGTGAAACAACTTTCCAGATTCGGCTTTCTTTCTTTCTGGCGCTGTTCCCATGTCTGCCTTTTTCTCCTTCCATTTATCAAGTGCTAGCCTGACTCAATCGAGTCACGAGAACTCTCGGTTTTCTCCTTTTATTTTCTAATAAACAATATCTAATCGTTCTACTGACTTAATCAAAATTAAAATAGAGTTTGTAGATTTAATAAATTTAGAAAATAGCATTTATTGAAATGAAATACTTACATGATAAAGAAGATGATTGGAAGAGAATATTTTTTACGGTATTTATTTATTTTCTTTAGATGAAATGGATATAAATATTTAATGGCATTGGCATTTAACATTTGAAAAATCTAAAATTTATTCTTTTGTTTAATGAAAATTTTAAGTTAAATATATTTTTTATTTGATCAAAGCCAAGTTTTGGATTTAATTATTAGTTTCAGTGCCGTTTACGTTAAGAGACAGAAAGGCGATCTCCAGTCTCGACGCGTGGGTGTCTAGATTTTTTCATCTGATATCACATGGCCGTTAATGGTATCTTATCTATCATAAATGCACCTCCGGAGCACCGGAAATTGTTCTCCTGAGATCGAGTGGCCCACCATTGAGTGGTCGACTTACGCTTCCAATGATCTCAACCATCGAATGCCATTTGAGTTATTTTTTAATTTTAAGTTAATTTGCTATCATGAAATTGTTGATTTGATATCATGAAATTATTGGTAGTTTTATATTTTATTTTTTTGAATTTACATATGAGAAATTCAGAAAAAGTCCTACTAAAATCTCTACGGATGAACCCACAACCCCTATGGCACACCAAGGTTAGACCATGGGAGCTCGAACCTGCAACCTCCCCCTTCAACCTCCCCCTTCCTGAGGTGAGAGGCAATCAGTTGAGCTTTTTAAAATATGAAAATTGTGTCCGACTAAAATTTTAATTATTAGTAGTCTTTAAAAAATTAAATATAGTTTTCTAACTTTAATAAAATCTAAATTTTAGTCGGAATTTGATAAGACTGAAAGTTTCACTAGAATTTTGATCTTTGAAAAGTCTAAAATATCATTATCAATTTAAATTTCAATGTTTGCTACTTAAACACCCTAATTTAATAAAAGATTACTCCCATCTACATGTTTAACTTATTATACTCCTCTGCCTCATTTTAGTTGTCTCATTTAAAACATTTGTATTTTTTAAGAAACTCTCTATATAAAACTAGCACTTCATGTGATCTTATCCATTTTCAACACGCTTTATGGTACTCTAATATAAATACGACAATTATTTTAAAATAATTTCAAAATCCATATAAGACAACTAAATTATGACTGAGGGAGTATTTAACTTTGTGTCAAATTATTTCTTGCCAATCCAAATGACTCGAATTGTGGAGTCACAATTGGATTCAAAACATTCAACATTTGGAGAGCAAATTGATTATCGGTGGATAAATTAAAATTGAAACGTCGAGTGCATCTCTACCGAGAGTCTACTTTGATTTCATATGAAAAGTTTGTTGAAAAAAAAACTATACTTGACGTAGGGCCCATGGAGGTCATTTTAATCACATCAACCAAAATGTATTTTTAAAAAGTATAATATTTAAAATTAAAAACAATTTAAAGTGATTAAAATTTAAAAATCTTTAAAATATAGTTTTCTTAATTCAATAAAGATGATTTTGGCAGACTCCATATTCAAATATAGAACTTTCCAATGGAATGGTCCTTTAAAGCTCCAGGATTAACCGATCAAGCGGCCTATTTAGAGCACAATAGGTGCTTCGACTTTCGAGAGAGTGATCCACTATCGCCTTACCTATATATCATTAGTATAGACATTCCGGCCAGAGAAGTATGTTGCGCTGTTTACCAAAATCATATAAACTTGTCTTTGTAAAAGCAGGAATCCAATTTCATTATTCGTATTAAGCATTATGCCATGCCTTCTGATAGAATCAGGAAGGAACAAGTGATTACCTCTTTCTTTTCAGCTGCTGCAGATTCAAGGCCTGGAAGCATGGCATTAGCAACTTCTAAATCATGATGTTTACCAAAATAGCTTGAACACTACAGTTTATTTGGTTCTCTAGAAACCCTTGTACCTTCAAAATAGATAGTTTCAAACTGCCATAGAGTTATCAATCATATCATAAAGGCAAAGGAAGAATGGGAAAAGGCAGTATCTTCCACTGGAGAATAGATTAGCATGGGAAGATCTCAAAAATGTTTTTGGTAACCCTCCCAATTCAGAACTCCGTCAGATTTTTGACGAAGCAAGCTTCCCACAGACCAGTGAAGAAGGATCTGATGGATTAGTGCATGATCCCAGGATCATGTACCATCTTCTCATGCAGGACTGCTCGATAAGGCGAAACCAAGCTAGCTGAAATGACTGCATTTCTAAGAGGATTAATCTTCTCAGAGCAGTATATCATGCAGGAATCGATAGAGATCAATGACTGCAAATTGCTAGACAGCATCTGTCATCAGCAGTTACCTAAATGGGGCCTCATGAAGGACTAGAAGAAGCTGAAAACTCTAATCCAGTCAGACACAATGCCAAATCCTTCACTGCTTGAACAAGGTGAAAAGAGCAGTCCACCATCTTGCCAGAATGAGACAAGAAACATTGCAAATCTGGTACGACCCGGCACCTTAGCAGACCCAGAAATGGATCATGAAGGATAGGCGGCACCTGGATCAAGCATCTAGTTGAGTAATGGTCATAGGGGATTCAAAGTAGGGGGTTGCATGTCCATCCTTTTAATGGCAGAGTACCTTCCATAATTTTGTAATGCTTTGTTTCCTGAACAATAAGTGTTCTATATTTCCCAAAAAATAACATTAACATCTTTCTATTATTTTTGGGTGGATGTAGCCATGACCATTGCAAATTTTTAGAATGAAACCACAAAATGGTTGGACAAAATGCTTACCAAGTATATAGTCTGTATCATGATCAATCTAAACTGCTCCACATAATATTCTTGGCCATTGGGTTCAAATTTAGCCTAAATTAGTGCTTAGTACAGTCATCCACGCCATTAGATCAAGTATCAAAGGTATAAATCAATGTTGTAAAAATCGAATCGTATCATTAATCGTTAACATATCTTGAATCGCAAATCGTGTATCGTAAATCGTAAGATTCGTAAGTGTTTTACCTAAAAAATATTTAATATATTAAATAACGTAAAATATATCTAAAATATAATAACATGAACAATTCTACAACTTTCTTTTAATATTGAGTGAATTCTATATAATGAGTTCATTGGAGCTCAAATTTCAATGCTCTAACTCCCAAAATTATAAGACCAGTATAAAATCTAACTATACTGTGAAAAGTCAATAATGACCTAAAAAAACTCTCAAAAAATCGAAAAGTCTTATATGTTCATCAAATCAAGCCTTAAAAACCATTAAAACGAAATGTTTCATGCTTTCACACTCCTAATAACCCCATATTTCTATTATTTATACGAATCCTAAGATTTGTTGATAGATACAAATCGTTCCTCTTATCATATTGTATGAATCGTAAGATACGAATCGTGAATCGTAAGATACGAATCGTGTATCGTAAGATTGTAATAACCATGGTATAAATAATTGCCCAATGATTTTACTTTCTAGTTGAGGTTGAATTAATGGCCCAATTTTGGACAATGTAACATTTCACATGTCTTCATATCCATTCATTCATTTGGCTGTGATGTAGGGTAGAATCAGCCCCTTATGATGGCCTGTGTAGGTCTTGGGCTTAAGCTAAGGCATTTTGTGAAACTGCTCATTTTTCCAGTTCTGCCAAGTGATTGGAGCGCTATACAGGCTAATTAATTTTTTCCTTTTTGTATGAGTTCTTTTTCACCATTGTAAGAGCATAGCCAAAATAGTGTTGTTCAGCGCAGAGCCGGCAAAATATTTAACCCACACAGGGAGCATAGTTCGTTTGTGCGTTATGGGATTAACGAAAGGTCTTAAGGTTCAACTCCTCCCTGGCTAACTGGATATAGGAGACTTATGGGTGATTTCGTCTATCTATGAGGATCAGTCTTGTAATGACCCGACCCGAAGTAACGGGTCAGTAGTGACGGGTAAAATTAATTTAGAAAATAATTTTAGTCTAAATTGATTTGTTAGTTAATTTGATAAATTTATTTGGGGTTAACACAATTCAATTTAGGGAATGAATAATAGACCTCTATTTCACACACTTTTCCCTCAATGAGAATTTACAAATTTACCCCCTTCAAATTAAAATTAAGGGAATGGAAAATAAAATATCAACTTAGATTGTTAATTTCCCCTAAGTTAGAATTTCAATTGGAAATATGTTATTTAAATTTCAAAATCAATAAATAAATTTCAATTTTTAAGTGTCTAGAATTTAAATTGATAAATGACAAAATTAATAAAAGAGAAATAAAGGACAATTTATTAAAATCAATGATTTAAAGGGACCCACGTTATTGAGGCAAGATTACATATAAAGATTGATCGATTATGAAATTTGGAACTTAGAATTAAATTAGATTTTTTTTTTCTTACTTGTGTAATAATAAATAAAGAATAAAGTTTTAATTTTCAAAACCAAGAACCAAAATTAATAATTTTGAGTATCTCATCTTGGAAAGAAAGCTTGGGCCAAGTTTCTCTCTCCCTTCTTCTCTATCGGTGGAAGTTTCTTTTATTCCTTTTTCCTACATATTTTACTATTTACGAAATTAGCTAGTCTTTTCCTAAGTTTTCTTTCTTTCTTTACCAATCCCATTAGGAAAGCCATCCAACCTCATATTAAAAACCCTGCATCGTTCTTTCTTTCCTCTTTGCCGCTGAAAGAGACCATTGCTGCCTCTGTCGTTGGTTCCCTGCTACAGTAGATACACATCCATCATAGTTACCTTTTCTCTTTTCCTCCTTGCTTGGCTCAGATCTGAGCAGCAAGACAAGCTGCTACCCTCTTCATCACCGTCCAGTGAGTAGTGTCAAACTGTATACAGGTACCATGATTTTTCTTTATTCCATTATTTTTCTTCTATGATAGTTTAAGCCCAATTTTGAGTAAGGTTTTCAGGCCATCCATTACTTGATTTTACCTTCAACCTGATTTGCAAAAGAGAAACTATTTTATAACTGAATGGTAAAGCCAGCCACCTTGTTCAATTAATGCATCTTGGCCTTAACTAGTGCTCGGTTGTAGGACTGATTCTAAGTAGTGACTCAAATCTGCCCCATCCTTCATCCGTGAATAGTACCAAACCAAGCTTTATTTCCCAAAGTTGTTGACAGCACCTTGACTAGATTTTTCTCTTCCCTACCAAGTTTACATATTGTAATAGATTCTCGGTAACCATAGCATTTAGCATTTAGCATATTGTTACTTCACTGGTTTATAATTGTAAGACTTTAGATGCAGTTGTTACCTTACAGCCCCACATGTTTTGGTTATTTAAACTGGTTGTAGGTTGAAACCTTGTTGTTAAAATCGTGTACTTCTCAATGTTTTAAATACACTCCTATCCTTTAAAAACCAAACCAGACTCAGATCTACTGCATGTTTTTCCTTTTATTCCAAAGGTAAACTATTTATGTGATGCCCAAACTTCATATTTACTTGATTAAATAGTTATCTCCTTTACTTTAAATCACCCAAAAGGATTTCAAACAAATAAGTATATACCTGAGCTGTTGTAAAAGATCTATGTACTATTATGTTTTGGGACTTTCCAGATATCACTTATGTTTATAATGGTTTTATTTAAGAAGTATTTGAGATTTTAAGTAGTATAGTTGATAAAGTATTTACAGGATATCACATTCTATTTTACAAATTAATTAAATGATGGTTTTAGAATATGCCTTTCATTTTGTTTTACAAAAAAGATGGTTTGAATCACTATTATTGATCAATGATTTTAAAACGTAAGTATCTATTTTATAAGGCATTTATAGTTCTCATTTCAGTTAGTCAGATGATATTTTTTTTAAAATAGTTATTATTTCCTTTAGATAGAGTATTAATATTTTTTTTTTTTTTAAATATGACCCTAGATATGTATGTACTTATTTTATTTGGTTAAAGTGACTAGTTTTATGAACAAGGTTCCATTAACTTGTCAGTGTTAAGTGGGATTAGGCATGGCTCACCCATGTAGTGTATGGACTCAACTTTTACCCTTAACCATGGACTTTTAGATAACCCATAGACTAAAGATGAGGCAACAACATACTTCACCTTAATATAATACCGAAGAAAATAAATAATCCTCATTTTAATAACACATGAAATCTTTAAATCGTATTCGCAGCAAACTTTGGTTCTCAAGGCTGATATCTCTTGGAAAGCGTTTGGGTACATCGTTTTGCACTTCACAAACTTCTAGGTGAGGAAAACAATTCACTACATACTTTGAAACATGATTCCTTATATTCTTATGTGTTTAGGCAGTGGAATATGGTATTTTGTTGTGTGACTAGAATATAATTGTTGGATCTAGAATAGACTGAGTGTATGTTAATAATGGTTGTAATCCGGTGCTCACTCACAGTAGTGTAAGGGAGATCTTGGCTAATCTTTCTATTGGCCGTGAGGAGACTCAGTCCGCCCGGATAATGGAATCTAACCATTAAAGTTATTGAAAGATCCAATAATTTTATATTCGTAGATTGATGATGGTTTGTATGGTATTATTGAATTTTAATCTTGATTGGGCATGTTTAAATGTTGATTTATATTATCTTGATATTATGATGCTTGGATTACTGCATGTTACAATCGAATTATATGCATGTTATGGTAAATGAGATGTTGGATATGTTACACTCTGCTTAGACTGAAATCCATGAATTTACAAGCATATTATGAATAATTGAGTATATTTATTGAGCATAGCATTCTCATATTCATAGCATTGGGTATGAGGGTGCGATCCATGATTGTCACGAAGACCACGACGGTGGTAGTGTTGTTAGCCTCACTTCATGTGGGAAGACCATTATAGTAGATGAGATGCGATATCCGTGACAAGTCATGAGGGCTGTTATTTGGTGGTAGGTTGTGTTATCCTCACTTTATGTGGGAAGGCCATTAAGGCGATGTTGTGTTATCCTCGATTCGTCGGGAAGACCACCAAATATCAGTAGATGGAATAATGGGTCGAAATATGGCATTTGGCATTGAGCATTACATTTTGCAAAGGCATGAGCATGTAATAAATTGTTATGCTTGCTTATTTGAAATATCATTGAGGAAGTAGGAATATCATATGTTATGTTCGTGTTATTGTTTTCTTCACTGGGCATAGAGCTCATCCCTTACATTGCAGGCAATCCCTTGGACTTGGGTCTGGACGATAATCACAATTGAGCGTAGAAGGCGAGAAGTCGATGAAGAATTCGTAGAAACGCTTAGTGCAGAATTTATTATTTAGGTTATAAGATTGTTGTTTATTTGTTTGAGACTTTGAGAAAGTTATTTATTTGTTTTATTTTATTCGTGAAAACTTGGATAATAAGTTCAAGTATGGATTAATTTTGAGAACGCTTCAATTTGATTTTTATGGGAATGTGAGTAAATGATGCGTTTAGGAATCCTCATGTGAGTGATGTTTGTCCCTTTGAGTTATTTAGAAAGCTCAAATGAGATGTTATGTCTTTAAGCAGGTTGTGAACTTGAGAAATTTTTGGTGGCTTGTGAATGTAATTATGTTTGTTGAAGTTAGCCACAGATTTTCGATGTAAGACCCGTTTAGGGCAGCAAGTGATGTAATTTTGTACAGTCAGATCACGCTCGTCCAGGTATTGAAAGGCAGGGCGTGACAAGTCTGTCTTGCCTCCACTACAGAGTGATCTATAGGAGACAAAATAAAATAAAATGAGCTTTGGAACCACTAAAATTTTGATGGTGAATGGTAAAACTGATATTTCAAACAAATTTGTGTTGATGTGAGAATTTCAAATGGGAAATACCAATGAACAAGGTACTATCTTATTCTCGAAATCTGATTTATCAATTTCATCTAGAATAAACCACTACACCTAAAAGTTCAAAATCATGTAGAGCTGTAGAAGAAATCAGCACAATCTAATCATATGCAGTCAGAAAGTATGTACGAATTGAAGCTCCAGCAGACATGTCAGGAGAACTGTTGTTGCCCATCGGTGTCACTACCACTGACCAGACCATTTAAGTGGCTCTCAAACTCAGGACCATAGTCATGGCCCATTTTCTCTTGCTTTGTCTCCAGATATCTCCTGTTATGCATTGTTATTGGGGCTAATAAGGGGACCCTGCCCACTATAAACAAGCCATAACCTTTAAGACCAGTATACTTTGCAGGGTTGTTTGTCAGTAGCTTCATTGTCCAGACACCCAAATCACGTAATATCTGAAATTGGGAGATAAGTCTCAAATCTCTGAAGAAATTTTCAAGTAAGAAAGTAAAACATGAAGCAATCATTCAGTAGGACCGAGACCAAGCATCACCACAAAATATAAAAGGCATGTTCTCATACCATTATAAGGCCTA
Organism: Chimonanthus salicifolius; assembly: GCA_013350335.1. Lineage (NCBI taxonomy): Eukaryota > Viridiplantae > Streptophyta > Magnoliopsida > Laurales > Calycanthaceae > Chimonanthus > Chimonanthus salicifolius. The sequence goes on along the minus strand of CM023537.1, from coordinate 11,646,483 downwards.
ATAAATAGTTTCACAGCTTTACCTGAGCACCAATGCCATACTCCCGTGAATCAACAGGCAATCCAAGTTCCTCATTCGCTTCAACAGTGTCATGTCCATCATCCTGCAAGTTGTATGCCTTGAGCTTGTGACCAAGACCAATGCCTCTTCCCTCATGCCCACGAAGGTACACCAATACACCCCTTCCAGCTTTCTGAATCTGATGCATTGCAAGTGCCAGCTGATTCCCACAGTCACATCTATCTGACCCAAATATATCTCCTGTGAGGCACTCAGAATGCACCCTCACAAGAACATCTTGCCCATCCCCAATCTGACCCTGTTTTCATCATGAGCCAAATTAAAACAAGTACTAAAATATACATTCATTTTAAGAAAGGATAAAGACATTTCTTTTTCTTTTTCTTTTTTGAGCAATAACAAAGATACTTCATTCATAAGAAAAAAGTACAAGAGCAGGAAAAAGTTTAAAAGCAATAGACCTAAAAGAAAACCCAAAGAGGAAAAGAGAACAAAAGAAGAAAGGATAGAGACATTTCTGCGACATAATTATACTTGGTTTAACTACCTTAGAAAGATCTTTCAATTGAAAGAGTAACATCACTAGATGTTGCCACTTAAAGAGAAGAGTACTATTACTCCTTGGTTTTACAATAAAATGCCCAAACAATATGAACAATGTAGACATACCAAAAGTACATGTGATTCAGTTGCTATAATGTTTAACATAGGAAGCTTTGTAACTTGGATACAAAGTCTCCAATGACACAACACATGAACATGTCAACACAAATATGTTCCGACGTTAAAGACATGGCTCAATTTGAGATAAGTCTCTTCTTGCTTAATCTGAAAGAGCCCCAACCCTTTTATCAGATTCTAGGAGTCCTAATATTCTTTTAGTTGTTTCAATAAGCACTTTCTATCCCCTTTCAATAAAAGAGCACGCACTTCGTGCAAGTAACATTGGTCAAAAGTTTATGGTAAATAATTTTTCATCAGTTCATAGCTTTTGTACAAAATTTTCTATTTTTAGATACTAATGTAAAAAATGTTGGCCATATCCTTCAAACTCACTAAATTTAATTATAATATCCATTGTTCTATTTTTTAGCAAATTTTTGCACATATTTCTTCTATTTTCAGACAATAATATGATAAAGTTATAACCAAATCCTTCCAACTCACCGTATCCCATCATAAATCTCATTTTCTATTTTTAGCTATTATTTGGACGAATTTTTTCTCCTTTTTTCCTAGCTAACATAGAAACAGATGTTTGATCAACAAAAGGTCAAGATTCATTTGACGGTCACCCTACAGTATCTCTTTATATATGATTTAAGTACAGAGATGCTACACAAATTTTGTTATGGCACTTTCAAAATGGATGCATGTAATGGTCATGGATCCCATATTTGTCAATATTAAATGAAAGGATATATATTAGCCAAAATACAAGAATTCAGTCATAATAAATTTGTAGACATTTAATATAAGGCCATGAAATGGACAACTCAAGTTAATATATCAGATAGCTGAAATTTCCAGATAAGGCCGAGTTTTGGTATTTTGACTAACCTTGTGTCATCTTTCATTTGGTACTGTCAGATAGAACCCACAAACATGCCACATAGTCCATCTTGAATATACTGCATTAAACTTTGTGTAACATGTGCCAAAGGCAGACATTATAAAATAGGGTTATTTCAAAATAAGAGAGAAGGATGGGACTCTTTGCAGATTAAGCAAAAAGAACTGGGTTCCTTTCAAAATATCTCTAAGAACATGTAGTATATTATAGGAGAAATTATCTCTTGTAAACTGATTCACAAAAATTGGTGTGAACTTTCAAACACAACCCTTGGCTAAGCATAAAGCTGTCATGTTTTACTTTTTATAATCTTCCAAAAATTCAATCAAGGGTTGTGATTGAAAGTTCACACTATTCAATGTGAACCGGTTCACAATGGACAATTTCTCTATATTATAGTGTCTATAGCTGACTACCTGTAAAGTCCAAGGATCAATCAGTACGGAATGCTCAACTGAACCAATAACGACAAAAGAATCTTAGTGACCATGATCTAAGTACCAGTAGTAAGTGCTACATAAACAGTAAAGTCCTCGAGTGCAAGACACAACCACCTGTTGTCTCTTGTTGACATAACAGTTCTTGCTGATGCTTATCTGAATCGAATGGTAAGGCATGGTTTCTTAAAGTCTTGATAAGCACAAGTCCTCACAGAGAAGTTCACTTCTCATATATCATTAAATGGGAAGGGAAGCATAGCCATATAGAGTATAAACAAACTACCAGAATCTTACAAAAGCCTTCATGGTTGAGAAAAAATAAAAGAATCATAATCATCATAATCAAACGCCTTTATCCCATCTATTTGGGATCAGCTTTTTTTGCTTTTACATTTGCATTCTACCTTCTCAAAAACCCAATCTTCTCTCACCCTACAATCTATCATATTCTTCTTTACCCCCTTGATCCAAGTGTATAAAGGTCTATGGTCTACCCCTTCACCTAGTCCTTCCTTACCACATGCAGTCTACAATTCATGTATGGAGGCTGTTTCCATTGTCTATGAACATGTCCAAATCAATGAGGGTGCTCTTCTCATTTTCTCCTCTATTTAAGGTTCCTCTAATGTAGTCATTTCTTTTTCTTTTTAAACATTAACGACTTAATTCCATTAAAACGAGAAGGGAGTACAAGAGAAGGATCCAAGTATAGGAGATTAATGTAGTCATTTCTAATTATATCTTTTAATATAATTAAGTAGTAAAAAGAATGTGAATGAGTGGAATAACATCAATAATCTTAAATTATTTTTACAACAAACAAATACAGCCTGAAGAAAAAGGCTTTCTTTCTATCTCTATGTGGCATTATTTTGTTGTAGTATATAGCTCTGAGTTATCAGTAACTTGACTAAATCCTGGTTGAATTTTCTTATTTTAAATAATAAGATTACCTTAACCATAGCAATATGTTCAATACCATCCAACTGAGACCGGTAGCAATATGCTTGAAACGACCCCCATTTTGTGGGTATAGGTGCGTGAGCAGAACGTTCCACCAGTTTATCTCGTTTCCTCCGGTATCTGCCAACAATATTTCATATCAGTTGTAAGGAAGGACGTTTTCTTGTTGATCATTTAAAAAAAAAAATACAAGATTGCAAGATATCATGATTAAACAAAAGAATGGGAAAACATGAAAAAAGAAAACCGATCATGTCAGAGTAAAGCTGGTAGCCTGAGGAGCTCCCCTAAGGCTAGTGAATGCCCACTTGTCCGCATGCAAGGACGAACACACACCACAAAAGTACCACACATGCAAGCATCCCCCCAACCCCCCAACCCAAAAAAGAAAAAGGAGACCAACCTTACTTTATTTGTTAAAGCTAGAAGCTAGTGTGGCGCGCGCGCACACACACACAAGGCCAAGCTTAATTTGTTAAAACTAGAAGCTAAAATCTTATTGTGTGTTTAAGGATGATAAGAATAATTGAAGATTACATACCTGATTAAGTCAGCAATCGATATGATTTTCAAGTTCTCTTTTTTGGCAAATTCTCGAAGCTTTGGTAATCGAGCCATGGAACCATCATCATCCACAATCTCACATAGCACTCCAACAGGGCCCAACCCTGCCAGCATAGCAAGGTCGACAGAAGCTTCAGTATGTCCAGCTCTTTTTAGAACACCTCCCTCTCTATATTTTAAGGGGAAGATGTGACCAGGGCGGTTGAAGTCCTCAGGCCTCGAATCACAAGATGCAAGAGCCAAAATAGTACTTGCTCTATCTTTAGCAGAGACCCCAGTGGTTGTCCCCATTTTTGCATCCTACAGAAACCCATTGTAGTTAATGATGCAAAAGGATGAGAGAAGGATAAAGATCCTAATGAGATATTAGAGACAATATGTACCAAACTAGTAAATTTCCTTCTATAATCAATCAAGCTAATGGATGTAACTGTTCCGTACTTTATCCATAACTTATTTATAATTGACGTGAATTTATTGAAACATGGATCATGTAACATAAACATTACAGTCAGGATACTGGGATGCAACGATGAATGAATCTAGAAGAGATGATGCAGCTGACGAAACCAACACCAGGAGGAGATATTTTAGATCACAATTTTAGCCACTGCACATGCATTCTTTAACTTCTATACACAGACAAATCACTTCAAACTCAATCAATAAATGAACGGTAGACTATGCTTGAAACAGTTTCCTAAAACACACAATTTTGGCAAGCTCCTAGCAGCATAAGTCACATAACAGTAGCTGAGAGAACTAATCCAAAATGGCGTGATCTCTATGCCCTGCAAGAATTAAACTCAGAACATAACGTGAAGGATTTAACCTAGAAACAAGAGTTGGAGAAAAATGTGAACAAACAAATTTGGGAAGTAGGCACCACGAAACACCAATAGAGCTATTATCTACATGAATCTCAAATTCATCTGGGCATTAAAGGTTTCTCGCAAACAATATCTAGGCATTAGATGATGCACCCCATTCTACAACTTGTGCTTGTGCTTAAAACAATAAAACCTGACCTTGTGGCAAGACAAGAAAGAAATTTATGTTCTCAATGGAAATGCAACCTAGTAATTTCTTGGTGCAAAGAGTCAAGACACAGCATGGGAGAAGAAATTCTATGTTAAGAAATTTATTCATGCTGCTCAATGTCAAGTGGCATCACACGCAGGAGAAGAGAGAGAGAGAGAGAGAGTTGAATTTCCAGTAAGATGATTGAAGATAAAGCACTGTCACATTTACATACCACTGACACAGTAAATGCTGTAGAGAGTTTCTCCTCATTCTCCTTCTGTGCAACCATTAAAGGAAGTTGTAACCTCTCTAGGTCGCTTTCCTTCATGCTAACACATACAATTCCTGTTCCATGCTTTACAATAAAAGCCATGTCTTCTGGTTTTACTAATGATGCTGCCATTATAAGATCTCCCTCATTTTCTCTATCCTCATCATCAACAACAATCACAAACTGCAAGTTAACTGTGAGAAGTCAGAAGTGAACAAAGTCAATGCTGAAATGAGGAGCTAGACAGAGAAACTATCAACATGGTGAAGACTAACCTTCCCTCATTATCAAAAAAAAAAAAAAGATTAACCTTTCCTTGGCGGATGTCTTCAATGGCATCTTCTATAGAGTTGAAACCTTCTGTCGGGCAATCCAAGTTGAATTCACCATTGTCAATAAATGCAGCTGCACCAGTTTGCATCTCATTGCTTGTGGATAGATTTGACTTTCCATTAATAAAATTATTTTGTCCAGCAATTAGGTCTTCTTTTGTATTATCTCCTCCATATTTTTGCACAACAGGAGCTGCATCAGCTGGCATCTCATTGCTTGTGGATGGATTTGACTGTCCATTGAAAAAACTATTTTGTCCCGCAATCATATCTTCTATTGTATCATCACCTCCAAATTTTTGTACAGTTTTTACTCCACCATCACCCCTTGGAGTGGAATATATTTTTTTCCTCAAACTGATTGATGCTGAATTCAGAACACCCTTGTTCGTTACAAGTGGGTTCAATAAATGCAACCCTCTGAGCTGCTTGAAGCATTTGTTCTCCCTAGAGAAAATACAGGCAGATTCAATTTTGTATTTGGTAAAAGATATGCCTACAAAATGTTATCAAGAATTCTACATACCTACTGAAATAAAACTCGAGCGGAATCTCCAATATCTTAATATCATAAATTCAACTTCTATTTTAAAAGTGTATACGGGGAGAGCAAACAAGGGAGGGATGAGGCAATCAGAGGTTTGAGATGGCAGAGAAGAGGGTCCTAGAGAGACCCAAATTTGCACAAAAGCAACATTAACTATTCAATGGATGCATGGAATCCATGGTTCACACAGTTTTCACAAGTGAGACATTTGGTCCACATGGCACAACCTTACCAATTCATTTGTTTATTTCCCTCTTCTAGTTTTTTGGTCAAATAATTTAATAGGCAATTGGGTACTTTTTCTTTAAATTAACTTACAAGATTGAACATCCTAATGAGATTTTATGGGATATTGTTGGTTTAGATGCATTTTAGGGTTACTATTGTTAAAAACTCTTATAAATACCTTGTAATTGGTTAGATGGTCGGCATCTCTGAGCATAAATAAAAAGAAATGCCATATGGCATCACCAAGGAGTTATAAACCCTCATTACCATTGAACATATGGTCCAATTGGTGGTTTGAAGTCCACAAATATTTCACGTGTTTGGCCATTCTTTGGCTAATCTCACACCCATTGAGCTCTCTAAAAATATAACTTCTAGGTATAAGCAGCTGGGGTTTTGGTTTGTTGTTATTTGATCTAACACAATAACTTGCCGGATTTTACTGTTTGATTGAGATCATCATCACCATATAGTCATTTATTCCATCAATCTCGGGTTGGCCTTCATATTTGGATTTGGCAAATTATTACCATGGGTTGACTGCCAATCTGATACCCATGGAACTTAAACCAATACAACCTCTAAGCTACAACAACGAGCCTTTACCAATTGTGTTACAGGTTCTGTTGTTGGATAGAGATATAAAAGTGAATTGATAATTAATTTTGGCTGAACACAGGTACACAAACACACACACAAAACCATATCCACATGCAACGTGTTTGCACGTGCACACACAAAGCTTCCATTAGCAATTCAAATTGTTCTTCATATCTGGACTGCACCAAAAAAGTACCACACTTTTCTACAACAGTATAACCTGGACTGCACCAAAAGTTTATCCATGCTTTTTTAAAACAGCAAACTAAACCAACAATCAGATCTCAAAACTAAAACAGCAGAAGAAGCATCATTAGGTGCAAATAGCACAATAATTAGCTAAGATTGTTAGAATTAGGCAGTGCTTGTAAACCCAACTTCAATGCCATTGTGAGGTGATGTTTGAGTCCCACAAGTTCCAAGTATGTTTTAGAAGTATGTCCAGAAACACTCATCATCATCCTCGGTAAAAATAGACGAGTCCCCAAGGATCGCCTTTAACTCCTCAAAATCCATGTACTCCAAAACCCTAAGGTCCATCCCAAAGGTCACCGACCAAGCAACTCTCCCACCTACAATCTTGTAACAATCTTGTAATTTAGCTTTCTTGTTCCTTTCCACTCTATAAAATCTAGGATAACCCTATCCTTGGCCCGTAGATCATCCCAAGATAAAACTATATCCCTTTACCAACTAGCAAACTGAGCCCATCTTAGAAGATTGTACCCATCCATACTTCACCGCTACCATTCCTACATGACGCATGAACAACTCTAAACCCTCCTTAAGAGCCTTCTCCCCCAAAGTCCAATGCCCTTCGTCCCCCAATTGCATAACTAGCAATGAGAACCTTCCTCCATAAAGCCTCTATTTCTTTAGCAAAATGACAAAGGCACTTACATAATAAGGCATGATTCCTATCCCTCAACCAAACAATCCCTAAACCCCCTTCCTCCTTAGGTATGACCACCTCAGACCACTTAAGTGAATTTTCCTCTTATTTGCTTTACCATCCCAATGGAAATCTCTCTACAGATTTTCCAACCTCTTAATGATCCCCACTGTCATCTCAAATAAAGTCATAATAGAGGGGAAGGTTAGCCAAAGTTGATTTGATGAGAGTAATTCCCCATCCATCTAGCCAAACAACTTCCTACCTTCTCCATTACAGAGTTCTAGATCCTCCACTCACTAATTTACACCCTCCAGTAAGGCCCAAGTATGTTCAAGGCAATCTTCCAACCCCACAACCCACATCCTCCACTAGAGATTTTAAATACCCTCATCAAGGTCTATACCAATTGCGATACTTTTGCCCAAATAAATTCAAAGACCCAAAACTGACTCGAACAACCTAAAAACTGCTTTAAAACCTCACAATTCCTTGTTAGAAGCCTACGAAAAATTAAACTGTCATCTATTGATTGTTAAGGAGAAACCACTAGGTCCCCCCTCTACCATTGCAGAGTCTTTTACATTAACTAGCTTCCTTGTTTTAGTGATCAATTTACTTAAGATTTAGCCTTGTTGTCCTTGCTTTAGTTGGCCTTTCCCATTTTCCTTGGATTTGGGTGCTTATGTTTTGGGGGTCAGGTCTTCTCATGTATTGGTTGTTGGTCTCTCTCTTTTTTTTTTATGACCGAAGGTGTCTAGGCATATCCCCAGACTAGTCCTGCAGGGCATGTGAAAACCTCCCAATCTGCACACACCGGGTAAGTCTATAGGGAGTGAAATCAACTTCCCATTTTCTTTTTGTTTGTTCCATTTTGCATATCTTGTGCTTTTAATGAAGTCACCATTTTAAAAAAATTACTTAAGCCCACCCCAACTATGATATAAATAAAGGGGGAGTGGTCACCCTATCCTTGTGTTTTTAGTTTATTAGGTATGTAGATAGTTCATTGTTAGGGCCTGTAAGCAAGGCCTATAAATATCCCTTACCCTTATATACGTATATATAAAGAGACAAACCAAGCTGCATTCTCCACTCCAAAAACACATACTCTAGCGTGTTCTCCATCTAAAAAACATGTTCTTCACCGTGTTCTAGAATCACAATACGTATCTTAAAGGGAGAGATCAAACTAAGATCTCCACAAATTTTCATCGACTCATCTCAACAACCACCAATGATGGTCTATTTTTGGGTAAAAGGTCCACCACCACAAATATGTCTCCTAGATATGTTTTCCATTCTTTTTGTGTGTGTAATAGCTACAATGGCATGTTCAATTAAAGAAACTAACCATAGTAACTCCGATAGAGAAAGGAACATCCATAGTCTGAGAAGAATAACTGGATATAACAGGCTTAAGTTAAGCCCAAGAACAGAAAATATATCATGATTCACAATTTGTATCTTTTCTTCTCCATCGTCTTCTTTTAATCACATGAATGCCTATCAAATTTGTCACGGACAAATCCATGCTACAACTTCCTCAATAACATACAAAACCAAAACTTTTCACCTTACTTGAATTTGTAAAGACATGATAAGTAAAGCCAACGCAAATGAAATCTCCATACCACATGCAAATTTCACTGCAACAAAAAATAGCAATGACAACCAGAAATCCCAAACTAATGCAGCAACGGTAATTGGATCCTTATAACTGTGAGATCTATTTCAATTGATGCCAATATTAAATTTGAAAGTACAAACAAAGGAAAATGAAATAGAAGAGAAAGAAAGGAGAGAGAAATCTTGGAGAAGAAAATCTGAGAGAACAGAACAAGGCAAGATGATGAAAGGAGAAGAACTTGAGAATTGAAGTTATGAAGAGACCCGGAAGAGTTTATGCACCAAATTTGTTAAGGAACGTAACATTTAATACACATTTCACCACACGAATGAAGAAAATTCACATCCCAATGTCCAAGCAGACCAAAAATCAAAACCCATATGATTTTTTTTTTGAGAAACCCATACACAATCACAAATCACAACAAATCAAATCAAAAGTACAAACGAGTAGCTGAAGAGAGAAACCGTACTGCAACAAAGAGAGATCCATTGCATGACAAGTGAAGCTGATGGAAGCCATCTCTCCGTATCCAAGATGGTGAAGATCCAAGCACTCCTTTTCTGTTTCTATTATAAATGAATAAACATTAAATAAATAAATTATGGGTTCTCTCTCGTACGAGAATTCTGGAGAAGGGGATGGCAGGTGCAGGTGACTGCAAAAAGGAGAACGTAGGTGGATAGGCAGCCGATGGATCGAGAATGGACGGCTGGGATTCTCTATCCTCTTACAAATGTATGGAATTGACGGTTAGATTCAGCTTGTTGTCGTCTAGTTTGCTTTGAATACCGTTACGGGATAAGGGATAATGGATTTCTTTGATAAGTTCTCTTTATTTTGAAAGGTTTGATGGCCGTCTGTCGGCGACAATGATACCATTAACATTATAAAATCAATTGTTAATCCGATTAATCTCGGATATTTTTGTTAGGGCTTTAAGGAAAGTCAAGGTTTGGTCCGATTTGAGCCTGAAAATTAAGTGATCCGGCTCGTCGAGCTCGAGGAGCATTTTGGTAATTTATCACTTTTAGTTATTATTTTATAAATATTGTTGACATGTGTATAATATCAGTGGATAATATTCTCCTTAATAAAAGATTTGCATTTCTGATTTTAAAATGAATTTATTTTCAGAAAATGGTATTTAAATCCCGTCCGTCAAAACCCCGAAATGGAGTATTAATTATTTTAACGGGTTTTGGAAATGAAATAAATTTTGAAATTAGTATTTTATGGTAGTCCATTTTAAGAATGGTCTAGTTATTTCATTTCATCTCAAAATGATGTTTCTAAATTGTTTATTTTAATAATTCTTTATTTAAATAAATAGTGTAAATTTATGGTTTTTATTTAAATAAATGGTTTTTAATAAGAGTTAAATTCCAAAATTTTTGTAGTGATTAAGATTTTTAAAACCCAACCTATCTGTAAGGTTGGATTAAATTTTTGAGCTTTTGAAATTATTTTTTTTTTGTTAAAAATCTAGTTTTTGACAAAATGGGGCCCTTTTTGTAAAAATGGAAAATGTGGAGGGCTGATTCGCAAAAAACCAAAAATTTACTGTAGTAGCAGCGTCAACGGCGTGTAGCGTCTTTGCTCGGCCCGATTTCCCATCATCCCGTCCCATCCTCGCACAGCCGGATTTCCCGGCCAAAAACCTATAAATTCAGGCCTCCTTCAACCGGATTCACTCCCAGCAAATCTTCTTCTGCTTTCCCTCTTTGTGATTTCAGCCGAGACCTCTGTTTAAGCTTCTGTTTTTTTCAGTAATAGTAAGCTTAGAGGGAGCTTTTCAAAAATCCAGATTTCAGCCCAGGAATTCATTCCAAGGTAACCACTGCATTCCCCTTTCAATTTCGATCGGTTTTGAATCAAGAAATTTTCAATTTTGATCTGTTTTCAGTGAGAAAAATGATTTCAAAGTTTAGGGAAAATTCTAGGGTTTCTCGTATCAGTGAGCTTCCGGTGCTAAGATCGGATGCCTTACTGAGTTTCAAAGCTCCAAACCTGTCCCTATGGAAAGAGGACTCCCGGAGGAATCCATCGGACCGGTCAGATGTAAAAACCGAGTCCAGAAAATCCCCCATTTCCCAAGTTCGATTTTCACTGTTCCCGGTCGTTCACTTTCTGTTGCAGACAGTGAACGGGAGGAAGAAGAAGAAGAAAAAAAAAATTATTTGATATTATTGTTGCTTGTGATTTTTAATATTGGTTCCCATTGAAAAAAAAATAATGAATAAATAATTGAATAAATAAATATTATTATTTTATTCAACCAAAAAAAAAAATATATATATATATATATATATATATATATATATATATATATTTGATATTATTGTTGCTTGTGATTTTTAATTTTGGTCCCATTGAAAAAAATAATAATAATGAATAAATAATTGAATAAATAAATATTAATTTTTTTTCAAAACAAAAAAATTATTTTGTTAGATTATGTGATGTGATGATTAGTATCTCTTTTTATTAATTAAAATTGTACTAACCTTCTTCTCTTATTACTTATAGTGTAAATACTATTGTATCCGCTTCCAGGCAGACCTTATTGGTCGGGCACTGAGTGATTCACTTTCAGGCCGACACTATATAGTCGGGCACTGGGTGACCTCGAGGCCTACTCAAAATGTCAGATCTGGTCCTATCCAGAAGACAACCGAGGATCTAGACCTAACTCAATAAGTCAATTTGGTCAATGCCCAGAAGACAATATGAGTTTGGACTGAGCCCTTTTTATTTATTATTATATTGTGGATTATGATAATTTAAAAAGGATAGAAACCAAATAGGAGACTCAATTCCATGAACCCTGGATATTTTGTAGGAAAACGTATGATTTCCAAATACTACATATGTGTACGTATCTGTTATATATATTGATTGTGCACTTATGTGTTGTTTGAACAGAGACCGCGTAAACCACACAACACGGTGAGGGAACTTAACTCTGCAGATTTTGTAAACAGGTTTTATGATGAGATAAGTATTGAGCAATGAGTGGTTTCAATTTTGATGAACCCACCCATGTGCCTATACACGATGCACTATGGTAAGAGTGCTGATGTTGATTGAAATATTACGATATTGATCGTATGAGTATGTAAGATTGTTTCCACGTACCTGGGCTATTGAACCAATATCGGCCATATGAGAGATGGTTTATGTCTACTGGACCATGGGCGGACCATGCTGTCGTTAGTTGCTGACTTGAGGGTGTCAATATCGGCTAAATTAGAGCCGGAGATGTACTTGCAATGATGTATTTTGACCGTGTCGGGACTTAATACTGGTCTCAGCGTAGTTTGCAGGCGTTACGGTGGATGATAGCAGTAATTGATGATATTGATGTATTACTTGAGATTATGCTTATTGTTATTAAGCATGTGATATTATTAAACTGTTGCTAACATGTTTTATCTTTACTTAAACTGCATTGTTATATTTCCTTCACTGGGCTAGTTAGCTCACACCACTCACCTTTCAGGCGATGAACCCGAGGATGAGGACCCCCTATTTCAGGCTTAGGGCGATTAAGCTAAAACAGTGTTTTGGGATTCCCCCGGAGGGGAATGCCCTGATCCTTTTCTGTTGGTTCTTGGAACCGTTGACTTTTATTAAGTACTGGATGCAGTACTTAATTTGTATTAATTTGATGTAATAGGCTATGTTGCCTTTGTAGTGATTTGAGACAATGTTTTGCATGTTGAAATTAATGGTTGATTTTCTTATGCTATGTGTTGATGTTGTTAATGTCTATTTTATGGGGTAGACATATGGTACATGTTTGAGTCCACATGATGGGATCATGTGCGACCCTTGGGCCCAACTGTTGATTCGGCCCAATTAGATTGCGTATGCTTGTGGTTTAGTTTACTTATTAAAAAAAAAAAAATCAGTCGCGTTTCGGGCCCACCCTTCGGGTCGGGGCGTGACATTAATAGTTGGATACATCACCATAGTTGAATAATTTAATGATTTGAATTATTTTAGATTTTACTTTTTAAATCATAATAAAATTATTAGATAAATATTTTTTGTCCATAATGTTTAGGGTGAAACTTGGATTGGATTAAAATTTGACTTGAGAAATCAAGTGTGTTGAATTTTATATTTTTTAAGTTAAAGTCGGGTTGTGCTCAAGAAAAAAAAACTAAATTAAATTTGAATTAGGTCGGGTCAATTTTTTTTTTAAATTGACCCAACCTGACCCAAATTGACTCGATCTGACCTATTTAAATGGGCCAGCAATTCGGATCAATACTCGAGTTGAGAATAGTTAGTAATTCGAGTCGAATTACGTTGAGCAATTTGAGTTAGATTGAGTCGGATTCAGTAATTTTTTATATGAGTTAGATTGGATGAAGTTTATTAGAATATGATCATATCCACCTGAGTTTGAGCCCTAACAATGTTACATGAAAATGCATCAAATCAACATTTTTTTTAATTTAAAATGAAAATAACATTCCAGCTTATTTGGATTTATTATTGAATGTAGTATGAACCTAAGGTGCATATATCGGCCGATACGATAAGTATCGGCCGTATTGTAGTATTATCGGCCGATATGGCCGATATTCGGTCCGAAATATCAGTCCAAATATCGGCCGATATTCATAAATATCGGTATTTAATTTTTTTTTTAAAACACCGATACGGTTTTTACACGGTTCTTGGCGGTTTTTTACTGTTTTTAACGGTTTTTCGCGGTTCTTCACGGTTTTTAACGGTTCAGGGTTTACTGCTTTGGCGGTTTTTAACGGTTTTTGCGGTTTTGTCACCATTCATCACTGTTCATCACGGTTTTTTTACGGTTTTTTCATGGTTCCGATATCGGAGGAGAGAGAAAATGCCGATATCGGTAGAGAGAGAATTTTCTCGGCCGATATTGCGGCCGATATATCAGTTATGGCGATATTTTGACCCCTGGTATGAACTACATGTACAAATTGATGATAGCTTTTTCAGATGCATGTATTGTAGATTAAATCATAAAATATAGAATGACTTCTTGACCATCTAAACAATCATGTGCACGCCACAAATGCTTAAATATAAAGCCCACCAAATAGGGTGATGAGTTTGTTCGAAAAAGCTATATTCAAATATGAAATTCACCCAAAAAAAACTTCAATTGGATCAATCAAATCATAATTTTAAAAGCCACAGAATTAAAAAAAAGTATTTTAGATTGATTAAATTTTTAAAAATTTAAAAATATATAACTCGATTGATTCAATTAAAATAATTTTTAAAATACTACATATTTAAATAAAAGACATTTCTGACAAATCGATCACCACTTCATGCCTAAGAGTGTGAGGTAATATCGTGCATGTGAAGTCTCCTCTTAAGTGTTTGATTTGATTGGATTGAGAATGGATTCAGTCCTACCATGGCCACATCCACCTTAATATGGTCAAGATATTCTTTTAATTTAATGACGTGTGTCCTCGTTATGGGTCGTGCAAACTCTATCATTTAAACCATGTTTATTAGAACTATTTAAATATAAAATTTAATATTAAAATTATATTTTATTTTTTAATATAAAATTATAAAAAAGGGATGGCTAGACCCAGATTTCAATGTCTCTCTTTTTTTTTGTATGGAGCAGAAAATGAAATCCAAAGAGATATCTGAGTACAAGGTTTGAGGAAGGCCGACTGTCTAACAATGCATCCAACTATCGAAGTACCATGGTTACACGCATGCACTAAGAACAAATGTTAGTGACCTCTCTAACTTTGGGTTAAAAGTTAGATGTTAATTTTTTTTTTAAATAGAAGTAAAAAAACATAAAAATAACAACTTAATAAAAATCAAATAATATTTATAATAAAAGTTTTTTTTTCAAATAATTGATTTTTTAATGATTAAAATGTATATTGAGAAAATATTATATTTTTATACTAATAACATTACAAATTAGATCGAGTCGAGTGAGTTTATTTAAAGTTTTAGGCTTTATTTGAATCTCCCTAATAAGGTGAGTCATATCTTGGTTATTTAAATTTAATTTGAGTTGTATTTTTAATAAATATTTATTCATTTCATTTTTTTTATTTTTTCAAAAAGTGAAACATCTATTTTATTTTTTCAAAAATATTTTTATTTAAACTTTTATTTTAAATCACTAATTAAAGCTTACTTAATAATTTAATATTATTTATAACATATTAATTCACTATTCACTAATCACGTTTTAACCTTATTTGATCCGACGACCGTTCGTTTTGCGGTCCGTTTTGATAACAGTGAATACAGCTTCTCGCATGAGTGGATTTTCTCTTTATGCGCAGTCTCCCTTGACCGTATTAGAGTCTAGAGGCGCTGCAAATAGAGAGAGAGAGAGATGGGAAGAAGGATATTGAACGATGCATTGAGGACGATAGTGAACGCAGAGAGGAGAGGAAAAGCGACGGCTAATCTTCAACCCATCTCCAACGTTATGGTTTCATTTCTCAAGATCATGAAGGATCGCGGTATTTTCCTTTTTCTTCTGTATTTCCAACAAAACCCGTCTCAAATACCCATATATTAGTTTTCTTCCTCTTCTTCTTCTTCTAAAATGGGTTTTTCTTATTAAGCATAAAGCATTGGCTAGTTTTATATTCGAGAGAGGCTGAACTTCTTATTCATTTTTTTTTTTTTACTTCTAAACACACTTTGGCCAATGATGTTGGGGGTCCACTTTTTAGTGAATCAGAAACCGAAATTTCATTGTTGCATTATATCAAACACTACTTAGGCATTGTAAATTGGGACTTTTTTCTTTTCTCTTGGATGAATGGTGCTGCCATAACGTCGGTAGCTTCATTGCAGACTACTTGGTAATCCAAATTTTGTAGAGTTAGATCATTCCTAGATGTGGATTATACGGTACCCTGATACATTGCTATGACACGCATTAATATGATGAGCCCAGCTGCCACTTTGTGCTCCGGCACTCACAACCAAAACCCACTGTTGTGGAGAGAGAAAGCGTGCTGTTTTGTAGTTTAGCAAGGAGTCATGGAGAGAGCCAGAGAGGAGTGAACTCATGTTTCTCTTTGTGGTGTCTCAAACAATGCATCCAAGTACCATGGTTACACACGCACACATGCACTAAGAACAAATGTTAGTGACCTCTCTAACTTTGGGTTTGAGGATTTCAGTTGTTTGCCCATTTTGGTGATTCAAAGCAATGGTTCAAAGGAAAGGAAAGAATAATAAAACAGCCCCCTAGAAATGCTGGATGTCTATTTGAGAATGTGAACAAAATTATCATGAAGATAAACATCTTGCTAAGAGAAATAATTGTAAATGTGCCAGCCAATCCTTGAATACTATCCAAAATGTTAGCTACAATGAGCTGGTGGTGTATATCTAACATGCTAATTCCTTTCTATCCTTTGTTTAGTGATGACTAATCCATTTCACTTTTATTTTTGAAAAGTGACTATCCTTTTCACTTTCCCTTTTGCTTTTAATTTTAGATTGGCATTCTCTATTTTTTCTTTCACTTGCTTCATTATCATATTGACCTAGACTGTAATGACCCACCCTCAACCATCACCAATATTGTCCACTTTGGGTTTGACACGCCCTCATGGCTTTGCTTCGGGATGTGCACCCATATGCATACCCTAAAAGACCTTGATGCTAGTTGAAAGAGAGCAATCACTTACATACCCAAGACCGGACAACAATCTAAGCAATTTGGGATTGCAGTCCCCTCCCAACGCCCATCGCCAATCTTGGCTATTTTTTAGGAATGCCTGTGGGGTCCTCCCACATGTGGTTAATCCACAATGTTTTAGATGTCTCATCCCTGGCCACTGATGCCTTTCGGATTTTGGGAACCGAGTACCTTATATAAGTACCATCTTCGACTTTGATACTATTTGTAACGAACCACCCTCAACCAGCACCAATATTGTCCGATTTGGGACTGACATGGCCTCACGGCTTTGCTTCGGGATGTGCACCCATACACACACCAAAAAGGCCTTGATGCTAGTTGAAGGAGAGCAATCACTTACATACTCAAGACCAATGTTGTGAAAATCGAATCATATCGTAAATCGTTAATACATCTTGAATCGCAAATTGTGTATCGTAAATCGTAGAATCGTAAAATTCATAAGTGCTTTCCCTAAAAAATATTTAATATATGAAATAACGTAAAATATATCTAAAATGTAATAACATGAGCAATTCTTCAACTTTCTTTCAATATTAAGTGAATTCTATATAATCAGTTCATTGGAACTCAAATTTCAATACTCCAACTCCCAAAATTATAAGATCAGTATATAATCCAACTATACTGTGAAAAGTTAATAATGAACTAAAGAAACTCTCAAAAAATCGAAAGGTCTTAAATGCTCATCAACTCGAGCCTTAAAAACCGTTTAAATGAAATGTTTCATGCTTTCTCACTCCTAATAACCCCATAATTCTATTATTTATACGAACTGTAAGATTTGTTGATAAATACGAATTATTTCTCTTATCATATCGTATGAACCGTAACTTCGTAAGATACGAATCGTGTATCGTAAGATTTTAACAACCATGCTCAAGACTGTACAAAAGTCTAAGCAATGTGGGATTGCATTTCTCTCCCAGTGCCCAACGCCAATCTTGGCTATTTTTACTTTTTAGGAACGCCTGTGGGGTCCTCCTCCCACATGTAGTTGATCCATAGTGTTTCGGATGTCTCATCCCTGACCACTCCTGCCTCTCAGATTTTGGGTGGGTCACCACATAGACTTATAAATAACAAGTTGGACTGAGTTAGACATTGGATGTGTCACATTAGCCACCAACTTGTGTACCCTTTTCCTCTGTTTTTGTTCCCTGTATGCTGGTTCACCTTCATTAGTACATTGCCACCTATTTGCAGGTTCCTTATCTGATTAGATTGTCATCAGCCACAAGAAAAGGAATTTGGGGAGGAGAAGGATCTCTGGATCTTAAAATATTGTAGAGGGTGCAATTAAAGGTACTAAGTGAAGTTGCTCTCTTGGAAGTTGAACATGCATGAGATGGGAATCCATTTAACATACTAGTTGTGGAAGAGTTGATCATGTGTTTTGGTAAAGGTGGAGAGAGAATTGATCATGTCTTAGAAGGTAGAAGAGGCACCACTCCAGGATTCAAGCTTCAAGTTGTTTTTTTAACCTTCAAAATGGTGACTTCATTATGGGGCACAAGAAGTGCACGAAAAGGAGATAGTTGGCTGACCTAATGTCAAAATCGCACAAGTCGTGAGTCGAATTGTACGATTCGACTCGAATTGGAGGGTCGAGCGATTCAAATCGCATCTTGAATCGGTATAGCCCAAAAATCATACGATTTTTAGGTTGACTTGCAAATCGTGCGATTCAATCCCACGAGTCGTTGTCTCGGTGCGATTCAGTGGAAGAAAGAAAGAGGGAAAAACGTGCGTGGTTTTGGAAAGCAATGTTTTTGCATACCTCTTTAACTTCTTCATCTTTCTTCTTCTGCTCTTCATTTTTTTTTCCTTCCTTTTCTTCTTTCGTTTTTTTTTTCCCTTCCTTTTCCCCATTGTCTCTGCTGGTTTCCGCTTTTCCTCTGGGTTTTCGTTGTTTGCTTTCACAACATTGCTTTCGCTTGGATTAAAAATCAACGCAGCGGAGTCTCAAAACTTGTCCAATTAAATTTAACAAAACCTTCACAAATATCAGCCTAATTAGAGTTTCCACTCTCTGGAACCAAAATTAGTTAGGTTTTTTTTTTAAAAACAGTTTGATTTTTGTTAAGAAAACAGAGGGACTGAAAGAACCTATTGGACAATCGGATCTGATTAACTTAGGTCTGAATCTGGCTAGGCCTGGATCAAACGCTGCAGATATTGGACTTAGTTCAACATTAAATGGGTCTGAATTGCAAATAGATCTGCACATGCAGACAGGACTGTGGTGCAGATTGTGAACCCGTACCCGGACACAGGTTGGGTTGGATTGTAAGTTGCAAACAGGCCCAAACCGTCCCTTGACTTCAGCTTAACACTGAATCTGTGCATGCAGACTAATGGGACCGCCTGTATGGATTGGATTTAGAGACCTACACTCGATCCTAACAGTGTTAAGGCGGGTATTAATCGATCCTAATCAGATTTTAAAACTGGTTTCAATCCCCATAAAATTGGCCAGACAACATGTTTAAAAACTGGTTTTAAATCATCAAATAAAATCGGTACAAACAGATTTTAAACTGGGATTAAAACCTTTTAAATTAACCCAAATCAGTGTTTCAAAAACCACACATAAATGGTTCAGTTCTTAGGTTTAAATTCAGGTTTTTAAAATCCTTAAATTAGACACAATCGCTACCCCAACTCCACACAAACAAAACTCAGTTTAAAAAATTAATATCCAATTTTCCAACGTTCTGAGCCCATGTTGTTCCCAACAGTTTCTGGGTACAAGAACAGGGTCGTTCCAGTTGATTAAAGCCTCAGCAGTTTTGGCTGGTTTAATGACTCAGTCAACTATAATTTGATTCAATTAATCCGGAGGATTAAAGGAGTAGGGCCTACTTGGAATGTAGATTGATTCAAATCAGTCTCACCCTTTCCTGCCTCAATCAAGACTCAGTGGCAAACTCGCCTGCAACCTGAGTGGATTTTGCTTTGAACGAAAGCTGCTTGGAAAAAATAATTTTAATCGATCTCAATCGGTGCTGCTCAATTCTGCAAACTACATAGCTTTAAATAGAGAAAACAAATCCTAAAGCAAGATGGCCGACCCTCATCCTTTCCTAAATTCAGAAATTACCAATTTTGAAAATTAAAACAAAGCAACTACACCTAATAAGAACCGATCCTTTAGAACCTAATCCTAGTCTGATTAGGATTCTGAAATCGTTGGCACTAATGCTAATTTAAAACAAGATTCGCCAATGTTGATTCACGTTTCCAGTTTGTGCTCTCCTCATGTGGGCCCTAGTTGAGTTGTTGGGCCTCACGAGCTCGGCCAGAGCTTGGGCTGTTGGGGCAGCCAAAATTAGACTTCATCTTGGCCCATTGTGGAATGGATTGGACCAAATTGCCTGTCCAAGATGGGTTGGCTTTATGTGAGTTGGGCTTCGGCCCACTTATGGGTCCCAATACACCAAATCTTCCAATTCAGAGCCTAGACCTTGTCAAATTGCGGGCACGTCCGCCTGAAAAAAAATAGCATTTTGTTCATCTTTGCAGATGGCCACATCACAACCAAACTCCTTTGTGGCGGCTGATGTGGTTGAGAGAGGAGAATCCCTCGCTGGAGAAGGAGGGACCACACTGTCATGTCCTCGGAGTGGAGAGGATGAGGTTGACGCCGGTGACATGGCAGGGTTGTGTGTTGCTCAAGGGGTAGGAGGTGTGCATTAGACCCTTTCCAACATGGCAAAGAGGGATCGACATCGTGAAAACCCAAAGAGAATGGGGAGAGAGAAAGGAGGGACGTCAGAGGAACAAGTTTGACAAAAGGATATCTTCGGCAAATCCTTAGGCGATAATTGCACAAATCCTCCTCTACGATCCAAGCAGTTGCGCAAGCTACGGAGATGGCAGGGGAAATCTCGGATGGGGGAAGGCACCAATAGTTCAATAAGGGCTTTTGATGTAGACTGGGTAGGATAGAACACCTACTCAATCGCTAAAGTAGAAGTAATGACACAACTCAAATGCCTTGGTTGTGTGAACCAAGCACCACGCGGTTTAACTCAACCGTGATCTTATCAAATAAAACTGATCTCAGAATCAAGTGACTCAAACATGACACGAGCAAGTTTAAAAAAAAATTGCTCAATTAATTTTATCCTCCAAACCTTCCACAACTATCAATCTAACTAGAATGTCAAATTTTGAAAGTCCAATTGATGAGGTTGAAAACTGGTCAGTTTGATTAAAACAAATGACTGAAAATGATCTTTCAATTCTCAAAATTCATTTTTTTGAAATTAATGCATCATGCACGTTGCATGTATAGAACATATTAAATGTCCCATGCATTAAAGGATGTTGCTGAATGCAACGATGTTTGCTTTTTTTTTTTTAGCGATAACTGGAAAATTTCATTAAAAGGGAAGAGAAGAAAATACAACAAAGAAAATTAAAAGGGAAGAGAAGAAAATACAAATAAAAGGGTCTAAAAGGATTCAACCAAAAGAAAGGAGAGAAGGAGGGAGAAGAAAAAATACAACAAAGTGAATCAAAAGAAAAAGACACCCGTGAAGTGATTGTCAACTCCCAATTTGGCGAAAAAGTCCGCCAAGCCATTTGCTGAACGCCCAATTTTTGAGAAGGATACTCCCAACTCAATGGCCAATTCTCTCATCTCCCTAACTACGTGGACCAATCTCCAAGGTGGGCGTCGAAATCCCGATGCCTACTTGAATGTAGTTGTTGAGTCACCCTCTATTGACCAGATTTCCTTGTCCATGATCCTTCCAAATGACAAGAGCTCTCCTAATGCGAAGAATTTCCGCCTCATTTGAATCATTTATACCCACTGATTCATTGAACATTATGGTCGTATTTCCCATGTGATTTCTAAGCACTCCACCGATCCCCGCTGGACCCGGTTTTGATGCGGTGCATCTCAGCCCCTTCCAATTTTATATTTTGCTATTTTTGTGTGTTTTATTTTTAGAAAAGGATATTAATGTAATTTGTTTTTAGTTTCTTATTTGGAGTAAGGTCTTATTATATAAACCCCTCTCTCTTATAAACTCATCCACCGATGAATTGAATAAAGATTGAGATTTTCGCAAAATACCTTTGCAAGGTGCGATTTTCAGATTACGGGAGTGATTCCCCTTCTACCTCTCTTGTCTTCTTCTCTTTTCTCCTTCTTCACCTTCATCCCCCTTTCCCTAACCAGATCTCCCTTTCCGCCTCCCTGTTTGGAGCCCAGATCTGAAGCCGAGACCTCTTCCTGGATTCCCCTTGCTGCCAGAACTCTTCCTTAGAGCCAAATCAGCCTAAAACCTTTCATCTCTTGCAGCCTTTTCCCTCCCAGGATCCTCCTTGCTGCTGTCTCTGAAACAAACCCTTATTTTTGTTGTTTCCTGTTTTTCTTTGGCTTCCACCATCTTAGCCTTGTTTCTTTTTTTACCCTTAAAGAGCCTAAGGTACCCACGTGACTTAAGTATCCATCTTAATTTAAAGCCCATGTGTCATATGTCTTTTAAGTCATTTGATTTTACTTTTCATTCACATCTTATTCATAGGATTTGCATATTTATTTGTGGTAAATTATATATTCATTAGTTACATTTATTAATTGAATTTTAATTTCAGCCCATATTAGTTTTAGGTGCATTATTTTCATCCCTTTTAATTTTTAGGGCCACATTAGGCATTTAGGATCACCCTATTAGTTGTCCTGCATCAGGTTTCCATCTAGAAACTCCATCAATGTTAAACTTCAAACTACCTTGTTGAGGTGGCCTCCAAAAACGACACACACGTATTTTAAAATGGTTATTCAGCCCACATCTCAACAACTTGTTTTCAAAACAATGTTGGACTGGGTTTAAGACCACACTTAAAATCCTCTCCATGTCACTACTCAGCTGGTTTTAAATGCAGTAAAATAACACTGGGTTTCCCAAACAGAATTTTAAAAGACTGATTTAACATACTGGAACTAATTCCTACTTTCAGTCCCTAGTCCCATACCAAACTGCACTTAAACGAGTTCAGTTCCAACGGTCCAACATGTGTTTAAAAACTGGTTTAACCTTTTTTAATTGAATTCAGTTTCAAAACAATTTTTTAAATTGTTTTAATCCTCTAATCCATCCAAAACACTGTTTCAAACTGATAGTTACTCAATGAAAATCAGTTTCAGAAACAATATTTGTAACCCAAGTTTTTTTCTTAAAATCAGTTAAAAAAAAATGCTGTCTCAAATACTCACACGTTGCAGGCTCAACGTGGGCATGGGTTTCCACCGACGAGTCATGCGACTCTGTTAATTGACCATTCAGTGGTCACGCTGAGATAATGGACTCAATCAACTGTGGGCGCAACCTGATTCAATTAATCCCAAAACCTTAGAAGAGTTAGGATTACCTGGTTCCCGAAGCGGATGTGGAGATCACCCTCAAACGTTTGGACTTGAGCCGGAACTCTGCAGGAATTCTGCTGGCTGTTTACAGTAGTTAAACTCACAAGCAATCTTGATGTTGCTTACACTAATCCATGGCTGCCCCCAAAATTCCCAATTACAACTGCTTAAATAGAAATGAAAAACAATCCTAACTAGGACGAGCCGACCCTCAATCCCAATCCTAAGTTAAACACCTACTAACAATAAAGACCTACTAACAATAATAACACCTACTAACAATAACACCTACTAACAATACTTGTTGTGGACCTATTCCTAAACTAATTAGGACTGTCACTGTCGTTGGGACTCCAATCACTTAGCACGCAGTTCCACGTGTGGACTGCTGGGTCTTAGTTTGGGCTTGCTCGTTTAGGCGTGGACTGAATTGACTAGGCTCGTATAAGGGCCCAATGCATGATTCAGAGCCCCAATCAACTAATCCGCTCATGAGTCTGCCTGGATCGAAACAATTTTTTTGTCAATGTCTCCTGATGCTTGCATCATATTCTCCCTCTCGGGAAAAACTCAACTTTGAGTTTAGGAGGTTCATAGACGAAGGGTGCAGTCTTCTCAAATCCTGTCTCATTTCCCTCAATGAGATTGTATCGTGCTGTGTAACCAAGCTCTGTGGAGTTGTCACCTTGGGGCTTATCAAAAGTGATTAGACGGTAGGTGCTGAAGATTGTCTCACATAGCTCTCCCATATCGGGTCAATATAATATGGCTGGATGGTATGGCCTGAGTCCACAAGATGCCGGTAGAATAGAATGGTTCAACTGAAAGAAATTCTGCAAGAATTTTGGGAGGTGGGAAATAGGGAGAAAGATAAAGAGGAGTTAGTTAAAAGAATGAGGAAGAGGGATCGGGAACTTCAGAAGTTTCAATCCCGGTAAAACTGAAATACGGATATGGAGTTCGAGGTGGGGGAAGTAGTGGTCTCTTAATGAATTTTTTTTTTTGTGTGTGTGTGTGGGGGTTTGTAGAGGTTTGGGGGGCCTAGCATTATAGCAGTCAGTAGGTGTGCTTCACTTTATGATTATGTGGGGCCCATTAATAGATTTGAAAATGCCTCAAATCATGTATCAATAGAAGATCATCAAATCAGCTTTCTAACACATTTATGGATAAAAAATTGGACTTTGGACAAGGAAAGTACAAAGTTAAGAATGAAAAGTTGCATGGAAAGGACCCCCAATGTATAGTTCTAAGCCCATAAATAGAGCTTTCTTGGAGGCACTTTTGGACATCTATTTGGCCTTGAAAAAGAGTACTTGTGAATTTTTCAAATACTCAAAGTCTTATTGAACCTTAGATCCATTGAGATCTCTTGAACCTTAGATTCACAAAGGTCTTTGAACCTTAAATCCCTTGGCGTCTTTTGAACCTTAGATCCTTCAGGGTCTTTTGAATGATCTTCTTGAACTTCATCTTGGAGTTCATGGACATCTTTTGAACACCTTACGGACTTAAATTTCTTGAAGTCTTTGAGGTCTTTGATTTTCAAGGATCAAGTTCTAACTTTGATTCTTGGAAGAAAGATCAACTCCACTAGTGGACAAGTCCTTAGGGACCCTAGAAGAGAAGAAGATTTGATGACTAAGGCTTATATTTTTTGTGTTTTGAAATTGTGCTCTAAACTCTTGTACTTTCAAAGGTATTGGACAAGCCTCCTAAAGAGGAACTTAGATTCAGTACTTGGAACTCTAACTCAGAAATTTTAACAAAAGTTTATTTATTCTTTGAAATTTGTTTTCAACATGCTAGATTGGGCTTATCTCCACACACACTCGACCTCATCCAAATAAGGATTATTAATATCAATGTTGATTATCGTTATTTGTCAAGATCGGATAGTATCTATTAAGATACATCTAGATCCATTACTATATACCTTTGTACTTTCCTTGATGATTAAAATTATTATTGTTACCATTTAGAAAAAACCGATACATCTAGATCCATTACTGTATACTCTTGCA
This sequence comes from Chimonanthus salicifolius, assembly GCA_013350335.1. Taxonomy (NCBI): domain Eukaryota; kingdom Viridiplantae; phylum Streptophyta; class Magnoliopsida; order Laurales; family Calycanthaceae; genus Chimonanthus; species Chimonanthus salicifolius. Next base: position 11,621,288 of record CM023537.1, on the reverse strand, counting down.
CTTTTCCTTGATGAATAAAATTGTTATTGTTACCATTCAAAAAAAAAAAGAAAAAAAAGAAAGATACATCTAGATCCATTACCATATACTCGTGTACTTTTCCTTGATGAATAAAATTATTATTGTTACTATTAAAAAAAAAAGATACATCTAGATCCATGACCATGTACTCTATATATGTGATACTTTTCTATAGACTAGATATATAACTTTTGGGTATTGCTTCATTCTTTATCAATGGGTACGTGCATTGAAATCCAACATGACTACAATGTGTTCAATCCAACCAATGGGAACATAGGATTCATGGACAACATAATATTTAAATAATTCTAAATTTATATTTATTTCAAATGAAAATAAGTGTGAAATTAACAATAATAGAAAGAACTTACCGGCGTTACTCAACAATTAAGTGACAAGCGTATGAGTATATTAGTTACATTTCAAAGGAGAAAGGTGTGATGATATTTTTGTCATCCTGGAAAACAATGTCAAAATGTACTAGAAGGGTTCATTAAGGATCCATGAAGAGTTCGACATCGGTGGAGCATTCATTTTAAAGTCCGTACAACATGTTCTAGTGGTCATTGATTCACTGGGTAGAGGATGAACCTTATATTGGTCCTCAAATCAGCCCATTTTGTGTTTCTCTGCATGGATCTTATTGGATCCTTTATCTTTGTGATCATTGTTTAGTCATGACCTAGTTTAACTTTCAAAAAAAATAGCCATGACCTTTGTTTTGGTGGGCACCACCCTTACCGAAGCAATTAATTATGAGCTTCTTTATTGATCCTTTGGCCAACAACCTTGATCTTTGTCGTTTGGATCTTTAACAAGGTCAACTAAATCTTTAGTAGATTTGTCAAGCTGGGCCATTGGTTTAGTCAAAGATAAATGTGATCTTAGAACAATGCTTGGTGCAACAGTCAAGGTTCAGTAAGGTTGAAATCTGAAGAATGTGAACTTGACCTAACTGTTAATTGGTTTGATGAGTATGGTTGTCAAATTTTAGTGCTGACACTAAGCATTTTGGTTGGCATAGAAAATTTGAAATCATGTTAGCTGTAATTTTGTCACTTTGCATTTACCATCCCATATCATTGTTTGTGTCAATTGTGTCCTATGTGGAAGTGACCATTTTTGAATTTATATTAATTTCTGTCACTGAAAGTGGTCAAGGGTAAATAGATGGATACAAAGAGGTTTTCAGTTGGTGAGAATAAGGTTGATCAGGTGTTTGATAAATTTAGAAGATTTTAGACGCATTAATTCAGCAGAGATGTAATGAGAGATTGGCATGCTTGCATGCTTGGAGGTCAATGCGAAGGGAAAAGAGAGGAGGTGGAAACCAGCACCATAGCAGTGCCAAGTTTAATGTCAGTGGTACATCTAGAAGAAGGCTGGGTCCTGCAGGGATGGGAAGGTGCTAAACTGTAGCAGTGGCAAAAGCATATCATTCTTTTTGGGCCCACTGGGATGAAAGGAGTCAAATGAGGCAGAGGTGCTTTCAATGAACGAAGCATTTAAAGATCTTTAAGGTAAAATATCAAGGCAATGTGATCATTTATGGGGATTTCGCCAATGCATTAAACTGGGCGAGTGGCCAGGGGAGCCTTGGAGACTACAAATGATAGTTTGAGATTGGATCTATCACTGGAGTATTAGATGTTACTCTTCAACATGTTAGAAGAACAATGCATATAGTGGCAAATTTCTTAGCAAAAGAGAGGGGGGAGGGGGTCAGAGATGATTTATTTGTAAGGGATTCCTCATATCAACCATTCTTTGTGCTTTTGAAAATGTAATAGACCTTTTTCTTCAGGTGCAAGGAAATGTATATATCTGTGGTATAGAGCTATTATACCATTCTTTGTCAATTCCTTTTCCTTAATCAAAATTTTGGTTATGTTTGAAAAAAGGGACCTTATTGTTCTGTTTTGGCTCCACTATACATTTACTTCTTGCTTGTGTCGACTTTTGTAACCTTGGCAGTTGATAATGAGTCTATTTTGGTTCAACATATGACTTCTGCGATGTTGTTTCCTTCATTAAATGCCAATGATTTGAATTCAAATTTTCAATATATCAACATGCATTGGTAAATTTGTAACCTTTGTTTTAAAAGGAGTGAGAGGGTTGCACCTTGAGAGTTGACGAATTCAATGTGGGGCTTTGTGAGAACACCTTGTGCTTTATGCTTTATGATATGAGGCTGGTGAGAGAGGCTTATAGGAGTAATGACTGCAAAAGCTTCATTTTGTTTTTTTCCCCCTTACTTCTAGCCTATTTACCAATCGTGAACTTGGTGCTAACATATTAAATAAATTATGATATGGATAGATAGAATTAATGGAATTGGCTTTCTTAGGGCTTTTTCTGGAGAAAACACTGTGGCTAGGGAGAGATTTTAATGAAGATGAGGTTTTAATGAAGATGAGGTACATGGGGTGATCAAGGGTACTGGTGAAACATGAGACACCAGGTCTTGATGATTCTACTTTTGGCTGTTACAAGCATTTCTAGGATTCAGCTTATGGAAGTACCATCAGAGTTCCACAATTGGGGGAAATTGCATGGGGGAATGAATTCAACTTTTCGTCACTTATTCCTAAGGTTGAAGTCACATGGAACTATCCAAATTGCCGCCAATCGACCTATTTGCTGTCTATACAAAATGTTGGAAAAGTCTTAGTAAATAGATTGAAAGAGATTGCCTATGACCACACCATCATTTCATGAGGCCCTCGTTCAAGGGAAACAAATTGTGGGGCCAATGAATGCATAGATTCAATGGACAAGGCAAGGGAAGCATGAGTTGTTTATAAGGTAGATCTTGAGAAGGCTTATTATAATATGAACCTTTTTTCCCTTTTTTTTTGTTTTGTTTTGTGGGGAGGGTTCTATTTTGGGAGTGCTCAAATGTTTCCAAGCCATTTTAGATTAAAAGTCAACGTAGCAAAAAAACCACTGTTGCAAGAGAATCTTCTTTTGATGATGGAGTCAAGACGCTAGCTCGAAACTACTGGGTGTGCCAAGTAGTTTTTATTTTCCTATTTACAGTTCCCTTTGGGAGGAAATCTCAAATCCTTATCCATGTGAGAGCAGGTCATTGAAAGTTTTAGAAAGAAATGGGCTCATGGAATGAATCTTTACTTGTTTTTCAGTTGTACCACACATATGAAAAGAGCTCTCAATGACCTACTTGTTTATTATTTATCCTTTTACAGAGTCCCATCCAAAGAGGCTAGAATTCTTGAAAGATCCAAAGAGACTTTTTGTGTGTTGGGGTTGGTGAGAGAAGACATTCAGGTGATTGGAATAAGGTGAAGCTTTTTTTGGAGATTGGAGGATTGGGTTTGGGAAATGTTGTAGAAAGGATTGGTCCCTTCTAGCTTAGATATGTTGGGAATTCAGGGAGGAAAGTGGGGCTTTGTGGAGAGAAGTTACAAAAGAAAAATCTGTGAAAGGAATAGAGGTCCAAGTTGTGTTTGATCACAGAGGAGGGTCCGACATATGGGAGAAATCTCCAAGTTTGGAATGTGGGTTCAGAGTGGGAGGCGAGTTAAGAAGACTCGAGATTAATAGTCAGAAGTAACTTTTGGGAAGCTTGGGTAGTAGACCAACCTCTTAGAGTCGCTTTCCCTTGAGTTTTTTTCTATCTAAACCAAAAAGGAATACTCGTCAAGAAATGTTTGAGGAATTGGAGGGGAGAATACCTTGTGTTTTGACTTTTAAAGGAATCTCATGGATTGTTACGAGTATCATAATTGGATGAATTATATTCAATTATTTAATAACCATACTTTAGAAGTGGGAGTTGAGGATAGTAGTATTTCGGTTAATGACTCCAGTGGGATCTTCTCTCTTGAGCCTATTTACTCTCTTTTAAAACCTTTTTCCATTATAATTTTTCTTTCTAAAGTTGTTTGGTCAATTATTGCTCTCTCTAAAGTTGAAAGCTTTTTGTTGTATGATTGCTTTGGGTAAGATTCTCACCTTTGACAACCTAAGTCTTGGAACTTTGTTCTCCTTAATATTTATTTTCTTTCTTGTACTTTGAAGAATTTTTAGACCATCTCATTTTATATTTTTCTTTTGTTTCCCCTACTAGTCTTTTTTTTTTTCTTTTGCTTGTAGCGGGCACAACTACTGTATCTTTGAAGAGAGAGCATTCTCTAGAACTAGCATTGTTGATTCCAATGAGCAAAATCTTATCCATTGGGTGATGGTTGGAAATGGCTTTATGGGCTTCTTAGTGGAACAATTGAATGGAGTTGACCAATGATTTCTTGAATTGTCATGATGTTGCAGTGATTATACTTAGCCGTGTGCAGTTTTCTTTCTGTGGTTGAGTTCTACACCCATATTCATTTTGGGCTAGAACACGTTGTTGCATATTCTACATTTTTTTCCTAATAAAAGCTCTTTAGTTATCCTCTAAGAGACCTGGACACATTGGTCTTAAAAAAAAAAGCTCTAAAAGAAAAGAGATTTCCAGGGTGTTTAACTGTGGAGTCTTTCTACTTTTATGCAATGGATGAAGGCCTCTTACATTTTGTGTGGGTGGGTGTGTGTGTGTGTTTTCTTGTCCTTTTTCTGTTTCTCTTAATTATTTATTGTTTTATATTTAGCATTTGTGAAATGCTTGTGTTGATTATTGTTTAACCATGTCTTCTAATACAATCAATAAAGGAATTGTTTGTATATGCTAATCTGGATTTTTTTTTCAATGTACTTTTGCATTGCATCAATTATATAAGATAGTCATTTTATGCAGTCACATGATATATTATAGGATTTCCATATGGTTGCTTTAATTGTTCCCAACATAGATACATGCTTCTCACATGGCTCTATGGAAATAGCATCAAAGGATGTTATGCCTATTTCATTGAATTGAATGGTAAATTAAAATTAAATTATGCATAAAAATATAAACTATGAAAAGCATGATGTAAAACATGTCTTTATTTGAATTTATACGTATATTTAAATTATAGTTTATATGTATGTGCATATCTATAAATTAACATTGGACTAAAATGGTTCTTATCCAAAGAAAAAATATTGGCTACCTCGTAACTATGAAAAGAAATTAAACTACAAAAAGGAAAAGTGTCTAATAACATTAAATATTCAAAAAATAATTTAAAGTCACGAAAATGGTTGACCTTAAAGAAACATGGTTTCTAAGATCGGATGGAGTGATTTATGTGGGGTTCTATAGTTATGTTAAGTTCTTTCAATAGGCCAAATGGTGTGAAAGTGGTTCTCCTGTAGGATGAAATTGTTAGCATTTAAAACTAATTAAGGGGTAAAAAAATGAGTTATATGATTTGATTGATGTGAATTTTGGGTGTCATGTTTACAGATGAAAAGATCTACTTAAAGGACCCATCATGTGTGGCAACGTTGGCCCCACAAAGATGCATAACATTTAGTGAATAAAAAATAATTTGAAGTCGTGAAGATACAGATAGCTTAAAAATTGTCTTCTATAATTGGACCAAGATGTTTTTATTTTCCCATACTCAATTACGATCAAATTGGACAAGAGTGGTTAATCATTAATAAATTACACATTTAGTTGTCAATGGTCAACATTCATTTGATAATCCCAAATCAAGTGCAACTGGTTGCATGGGTTGCACTTGGTCCCCTTTTTTTTATAATTTTTGTGAAGGCCATGAAAACAGTCAATCTTATGGATTAAAAGAACACAATGACTTACAATTGGACCAAATTTCTACTGCAAATCCTATTTTTAGCCACTTAATTTTAATAGTTGAGTTCATCAGGCATCCTTGTTCTTTTTAATGATGTCTGGTGATTTCGATCATTAAGTTCAAGTGGCTAAAAATTGATTTCAGAGTTAAAATTTGATCCATTTGTAGCTCATAAGTCTACTTTCAATACATATGGTTGGTTTTTCTATGGGATCAACCTATTTTTAGACTCATAAAGTTAAGTCATTGGATAAACATTTAAGTCTATCACACGATCCAGTAGTGAGGTTGAGTCAGATGGACATCGACCTAGGTGGGTTTAATTTAAGATGTGTGATGCATTGAATGATTTAGGACTATAGTTAAATGACCACCCTTAGCCATATTCTTTATTGGAAATCCTAGCCAAGTTTTATTCAGATTTATTCTGTTATATTAATTTAGTTTTAGAATTGTTCTTTCTATTTGTCCTTTATATTGTTAACCTTCGTTGAGAATCGAATGAAAATTTCATGATCATCGTTGTGTCGTTGAAGCCTTTTTTGTATCTATCTGAAAGTTGATTTTTTAAGTTCTACTTCGTTACGCAACCCCATCAATAATCATGTTCTTTGTCACCACACATTGTATATGTCATGTCTCATAAACTCAATCCATGTCTTCAATGGCTTGTTGTTTCCTAGTACCTTCTACTTGTAACCCTTGGACCCTTCATACTGATTGTTTCTCGTTTTCTACAGATGTACCCAGACCATCTTAACTAACATTCTAATTGACAAGAATTGTTAAAAATTAGTAACTGTAAAACATGTTCTTATCCACTGAAGGCTTAAAGTATCAATGAAAATCTCTACAGTAGTTGATCATACTTCATAGCCATGTGTTTGAACATCATCAAGGTTCATTCTCTCCCAAGAAAACCTACCAATTCCTATGAAAATCATACTATAGTTCTGATCTTTGTTTACCGACCTGGTGGGTTGACTAGTAACTCACTTGAGTCAACCTGGTCAAATACTGTGCCACTGGGTTGAGTAAGACCTGCTTGGTGAATTCCTTGTTGAAAACTCAATTAACTCTTCTTGGTTGACTTGTGACTCAGTCAACTCATCTTTGTCTGGATGAGTTGACTGGCTTACCTATTGACATTTCCTACTTTAGCTCTACTATTTTTAAAATTTTCTTTTATAAAACAACAATATATAAAGTTCTTATGTGATTTCAATCATATTCCTAGTTTGGTTTATGGGTGGTAAATTTATGAATTTTAAGTTTTGGTTTATTACTTTATGAGTGTTGTGTATAGATAACAGGTGTTAGAATTTAGGACTTAGGAATTGATTCTTAAGTGCAGACTGAATGAGTAACTTTGGCTTTTATTTTGCATTTCTGGTGGGTTAACTAGTAACTCACTTGAGTTAACCTGGTCAAATACTGGGCCACTGGGTCGAGTAAGACCTGCTTGGTCAATTCCTTGGTGAAAACTCAATTAACTCTTCTTGGTTGACTTGCAACTCAGTCAACTCATCTTTGTCTGGATGAGTTGACTGGCTTACATAGTGACATTTCCTACTATTTTTAAAATTTTATTTTATAAAACGACAATATATGAAGTTATGTGATTTCAATCGTATTCCTAGTTTGGTTTATGGGTGGTAAATTTTTAAATTTTAAGTTTTGGTTTATTACTTTATGAGTGTTGTGTATAGATAACAGGTGTTAGAATTTAGGACTTAGGAATTGATTCTTAAGTGTAGACTGAATGAGTAACTTTGGCTTTTCTTTTGCTCTTCTGTTGCAATTTGTAGATGTTGATATTTTCTTTTTGGTTTTGTTGGTTGATGTTCCATGTTTTGACTTAATCGACGGTCAATTTGTTTTTCTTCTGATTAAAGTCACATGGAATTTATCTGTAATTTAGATTTCTTTACAAATTATTCTATATTACAATCCTTGTATGTATTTATTTGAAATAAAGATACTGTACTGAACCAACTGACCTGATGGATTTCTTAGTTGACTTGACAATAATTGAAGTACGCCTCATCCTGGTCCTAGTTGGTAAACTATGAGTCATGCCATGACCATCTCTATTATTACTACACATGTCGAGGTATTCTGGAAGATTTTCCTCTTATTCTCAACACCATGCAATGACCAATTCATGGAACTTTTATTTCCCATGGGGTTCTCAATTTTGTTTAACTCCATCTATTGTACCTTTGATAAAAATTAAGAGCAGGGGTGTGTTGAGAATCTTATGGTTTTTCCGCTGCCCTCAATACCCTTTTCCGTTTTTTTATCCCCCTTCTTCTCTCTCAATCTTACTCTTTCTTCAAACTCCCAAACCCTACCGTTTACAGACCCCTTCACCGAATTCTCACAGATCTGACACCCAGGTCTCTGCTGTCTGCGTCTTACCCAGGTCTCTGCTGTCTGCGCTCCTATCTGCTTGCCGTTTCTTCTCTTCACCAGCTCTGTGTCAGCGATGGTACTACCGTTGTTCCCCTCCTCTTGGCACGCTTTCTCTTCCGCTCTGCCACCCCCGCCTCTCTGCACCCGCAGTCTCCATCACGGCGGACAAACCAGCAGTCCGGATCTTATCCACCTCTTGCTGGCCAGAAACCTATTGCCCACCGTTGCTTCTCCGACCTCCCTTGTGTTGTTTCTCCAGGACAACTCTTTGACAGTAACTCTGCATATGCGTGCAGGCTGTTCCTGTTGTCTCCATGCCTTTGCCTCTGATTCCTCCTGGATGGCCATCTTCATGGAGGGTGGTCTCGGTCCACTCTTGCGCCTGCTTGACGCTGCGCTGACTCCTGTCTTGGTGCACATTACTACCGCCTGGTGAAGTATTGCCGCACGCTGCCTCTGGATCGTTGCTTCTCTTGGCGATGAGCCTTGTGAAATAATCGTCAGGCATGGTTGGGTGCAGAAGCTCCTCCTGCTGCTTATTGAGCCTCTCCTCCCATTGCTCAGGTGTCCCTCCGGTTCCTGCTGCTCCCCATCTCTTGCGTCATCGGCCAGCCTACCTGCTCAAGTCCTTTAGATATCTGGGGACGAGTGTTTCGTTTTGGTCTTCGAGTGGCTCCTCGACATGTGCAGCTTATGCATCCTCCACGCGACTGGCATTTCATCTAGTGTTCTTCTCCCTCTCCTGGGCCATCCTCTGAACCTGCATTTGTTGGGCCTCTTAGTGACCCAACTTATGTTGGCTCAGAGATCGACCTAATACCAGCATTATTACTTCATTTTCCTGATTTAATCCATCCTGTCCACTATAGTGCTTTTCTGTATTTTTTTTTTCTTTTCCTGTTTTCCTGTTGTTTTTTATCCTTGTACTTGCACCTTGGTGCTTTTTTTTTTTTATTGTTATTAATATATTAACCACTTCAAAAAAAAATCTTATGGCTCACTTCTGAAATACTTCAACAACTACTCGTACACCTCAACTTTTTAGATGACCATTGTTAACTGATAAAATGGTAAATTCGTTGTTGATGAATTTTTCTAGCTTGCATTTCAGGATATATTAAAGATTTTGAAGTCTCTTATCCACATAGAGTGGGAAAGATAACTGTAGAGTTACAGGGCCGGATTAATGACTGTCGAGCACTCACTTATAGGCAAGACATAAAAGCTCAAAAAATTGAAGAGTACAGGTTGCGTATGCTTCCGACTCGCCAGGTGTGTGGGCTGTCATTGTTATGAATGTGTTTTCTTGCAATTAATCTTCTATCCTTTTGATTCTTTCCCCCTTTTCATTTTTACACCAGGACTAACTCATTAGTTCCAGTTGTGTACTAAGGTAATTCATTTTCTTTGAACATTGTATTCCCTTTTGCAGTGGGGTTATGTTGTCATCACAACTCCCGATGGTGTATTGGATCATGAAGAAGCTATCAGGCAAAATGTGGGTGGTCAAGTTCTTGGATATTTTCATTAGCAGTTCAAGAAACTTAAGTCAGTCTTCTGGTGGGTTCTTTGTAGTTGTCCATGTGCTTATAAAACTTTAATATTCTCAAGGATGGACTTTTTAGTGTTCCATGCGAGATATTTCTTCTGAAGCTTTTGTAGTTTTATACAAGAAAAATTAGGATCAAGAATCTATTACTTCTTTGAATCCATTTACCATAATACTGTCCAACGTTGTGATTGATACTTTGGTCTCTATGTATGAACTATACGTTTGATGCATGCCATAAAGTGTTTGGTTCGATTCACTCCACCTTAAAGGGCCACTCTCCGTAGAGTCATCGGGTGTGTATGGATAGGAGAGGCTTACACATCGCCCTGAGGATTAGTCGGGTACTCTAAGAGGCTTGGACACCTTGGTCATCGAAAGGGCTATTCCCTTCATCCTCTTTTTCTTTATTCACCGCATAGTATTGGAATTGATCATATTTCCAATTAATATATGGATAATAAACTGAAGAGCATTGATCCAAGGGTTCATCATCTGGCAGTGTTTGGTTTATTACTAGATTGCAATTTATGTTGGATTGGATGCCTTCAGTGAAGGGCCAATATTGGAGTAAGGCTGAAACTCGTGCGGGTTGGGCTGGGTTTTGATTAACTCAATCCTAACTCATGTAAAAAATGGCTGAACACGACCCGACCCGATCTGAATTGCTTAACTCGAATTTGTCAATCTAACCCAATTCGAATATCTGACCCGAGTCAACCCAAGTGTTGACCCAACACCACCCAACCTGAGTTGGACCTGCAACCCAAGTTGTAAGACAGATACTCTGAACAAGTGAGATAGAAAACCAAAAAAACATATTTTGAATATGAAGAGTTCCAAGAAACCCACTCAGAAAATTTGAAGGCAAAAGCCAATCCAAAAAACTAAACATTCCATGACTAGGAAAAACACCCAAATGAATATTAAAAGAAAAAAAAAAAAAGGAAAAGAGAACACTTCAAATTTGTAGGCAAAAGCCAATCCAAAACTAAACATTCCATGATTAGGAAAAACACACAAATGAATATTAAAAGAAAAAACAAAAGGGGAAGAGAACACTTCAAATCACTAAAATCAAGAAATCTAAAAGAAACATTGAGTTGCATTAACTTCTGAATATGAAGTACTAGTCTTAAAAAGAACTGATTTCAGATTCGGAAGTCCACATGCTATCCTCAAGGACTCCTCTCGGAGAACACTCATCAACGATATCTCTGGTTTCCATCTCCATGTCTGAAGATCTTAAATCTTCAGCAGGATCAGAGGCCAAAACCACATTTTTTGGGTTCAAATCCTACATGTTTTCTAAAAATGTAAAGTTCAAAGATAAAAATAATTTAAACTGATCAAAATTTTTAAGAGCTGGAAAATACAGGTTTGATTGATTCATGCAAAATGTGATTTTTGGTGAGGCGCAAATTCAACGAAAGTGTCCTTCACACTGTCGCAGCTATACGTAGAACTTGTTCTGATACCATGTTAAAAAACTATGATATGATAATATTCTTGAGGTAGAACTCACTTTCAAAAACTAGTCATTAAGAGAAGAGTATTTCAAGTGTTATATAAAGTCATTAGATTCACAAATTAACAAATGTGGAACATTTATCACTTACGCATTACTCAGTCAGATTGTCGACTCCACAAGAAACAGTATTGTGTGATATAAGCAAGTATTTAGAGACTCAATATCTTGCTTGATTCATAATTAAATCCAGAATGGTCAGCTGCCCTCTTTTACCCAGAATCGATAAGCTACCTCAGTAATGAAAATTAACCCAAATTGCATTTAAAAATCAGCATGCAGATCTCATGATTACAAAGAAAAATGGGTTGAAAGTTACTTCCATTCCCCATCTGAGGATTCAGTAATCACCTGAGCTTCAGTTAACAAAATATATTTTACAGCACTTTCATTTTCAATGAATGCTGCAGTACATGATGGAGCCAATGTCAGCCAATGAAATTCAAGGAAATCATTTTCACTTGGCATAAGTTGGGTTGAAACTTGAACGTCTATCTATTGGTAAACAAGTACAAGCATGTTATTAAGCTTAATCATTATTAATATTAAGGACACCATTAATGTCAAGGTTGATCAGACATTCCAAAACCAAAACGTGTGGCATTGAATTATGATATGTGCATTATCCAATTATGCAAATCTTATGCCTATAAGTTATTACTTTGGACGGTGTCCATACAGTGAAGAGGAAAGGGTAGCGGCGTTGGAACAACTTTTACTAAGCCATTTGGGTCATATACCAAACCAAGCAACATCTAAAACAAGCCCTCTTTCGGTTGTGACATGTCTAACCTTCCCAAGCCTGTTGCCCTCTTGTATTCTTCGCCAGACATTATGAATTGGGTCTGCTGTTTGTTGAGCAAAAAAGAATGAGAGAGACCTTTGAATTCAGCCTTTTTCTATCACATACATGAACTAGTATACACATGTACATACGACATCGAGGATGGAGTTTTTTTTTTTATTAAATTAAAAATAAAATGCTTGAGTCTAGGGCTCAGAGTAAATTATCGATTGATACGTTGCAGATTCTTGAAAGCCACAATATAACAGTTGATACGTTGTGTTGCATTGTGACTGTGGTCTATTACTTTTCTCTCATTTTAAATAAACATTCATTGGGTATAATTTTGTCTTTAAATAAATTATTTATTTATATACTTTTTAAAATAAATAAATTAAGAACTAGTTGGGCATTCGCATCTGTTGAAATCTATACTTCAGAATTTAGATCATTTCTTCTCATGCGGGGGTGACTACTAACAGTTCGGTGCTCCGTCTGACTGCTATACTTTTCTCTCTCAACCATTTTTGGAAACAGAAACATGCCCTTCTAAAAAGGACATAATCACGAAAATGCCACTGACCCGACCACGCCGTTGTCGTGAAGGGTGATCGGCTGATAGCAGGCGAATCTTTTCGGCTCGGCTCGGCTCTAGCTTACTCTCGGCTCCACAATCCGTACAGTTTCTTTTTTCTCCTCTAAAACACATACAAGGAAAAGATCGGTAGTCCGCGGTCTACAAAAGACGACTCTATGTCCAACCCATCCAATAGTGGCCCACTTCTTCGGTGGAGTTTCCACGTGTAAGTGGGCCAGCCACGCTTATTAATTATAGCACACCCTCCTTATTAATTTTTAAGCTAGGTAAATCAAAATTCTACACAAATATCGGAGTATAAATTATGTATTACCATGTGAATTTAATGGTCACCCAAAACTAATACAAAGTTACGAACTTTCATTGGATTTAAAAATCTCAATCAAATTTGGCATTTTAACTAATTTTCTCTTCCCCTTTCAATTTACATAATAAGTTTGACCCAGATTTTATTTCAAAATAATTAATTAGATACTATTAAATACAAATTGTCATAATTATCATTGAGAATTTTTCACTCATGTAAGAAATCAATTAAAGGCTATAGAAGTTTAATAGTTAAAAATATTAAATATTAAAAATATACCTTGATTAATCAAATAAAATTATTTTTTAGCAGACATGTCAAATGCTCAAATATAAAAAATTTCAAAGATCTATTACCGTTCTAATTAGTGAGTCTCACCTATAAAGGCTTTGTATATTATGAGCTTGCTCAACACTCTAGCATGATTGATTGAGTCATAAGGTGTTGTGACTATTTTTTAATTTAATAATATATTATTATTAGACACAATAATTTTATTAAAATAAACTAGAGATCTTCAATAAAAAGAAGTTTTATTTAAATTTTTTATCCATTTGACTTAAACAATTAAAGTGAACAATTGATAAAAACCTCCACAATAATTATCTCTTTAATTTCGCAATTGAATAGACCTCATCTTATTGTCAAATATTATGTAATCTCAATTTAAATATTAAAAAATTTATGACTCAATCATGTCAATTTATTTGTCCATAATTTCACGATCATTATCACCAAAGGAGTATAGCTGTTAATCTAATTTTTATTTATATATAAATTCTTTTTAAAAAATTAGATTCACTTACATTCATTTTAAACCAACCAAATAATTTCCATTGAAATTGTAATTGCTTTCTTGGGTCGTGTGTCAAATGTTTCATCAGATGTGTCTTTGTAGTTTCTATTCTCTTTTGATGGCTATGAACCTAATTGCATGCGAGTGCAAATTAAACTAAAAGGTCGTGTGGAGTACGAAAACAGGTGTCAGAGAATATTTTAAAATTTCTTACCATGCACATCTCTCCGTTTCCTTTGTGGTGGGAAAAGCATTATTTATTTTGAAAAAAATAATTTTTTATTTTATTTTCTTTTTTACTTTTTGCCACTATCAATGAAATGCTTTCTCTCCTCAGATCCCAAAATATCTGCCCCCTTTCCTCCCCAAATGCGGGGTCCACCGGCTATAGCCGGTCATATTTGCATTTGGGACGAATTTCATTTCATTTCATTTTTAACTCGAGTCAGTTTCTAACCCCACATCTAACCCACCTGTGTTTATTTATAGACAGAGAAAGAATCGCCAGCGGGTCGTGAAATGAAGGAGATGACAAGATGATACCAGCTTCGCTGGCTCTTTCTCTGTTTTCCTTTTGATCTCACTCTTTTCTCTCTCTTCCCCCATTTTCTTACATCTCTCTCTCTCTCTCTCTCTCTCTCTCTGTTTGAGAGCTTCTGCACACAAAAACATCCGTCTTCCTTTCTAGTTGTGTGTGATTGGCGGTGCAACGATGGGAAGAACAGGAGTGGTGTTTGTCTGAACTTTGGTGGGTTTTGGTGGGAGTTGTTTTGTCTGTAGTGGGGGGGTTTGATGGGTTCTGAAGGAGAAGAAGTAGTGGGGAAAAAGGAGAAAGATGGGGAACCAAAGGGAAGTCTTTGGCAGTTCAGATGCTATGTATTTATACAGATAAGGCTACTTTTAGCTTGTTTTGAGTATCGGAGTGGCTCTCCTTTCATTGCTTTCTTTAAGTGATGCAAGAGCCTGCTTTCTTTCTAAACTCCTGAGCTGATAAGGGGAAGGAAGGTCTTTAGATCTTTGAATCTAACTTTGGTTTTGGAATTTGTTGAGCCATGAAGAGGCTGAGTAGCTCAGATTCTCTGGGTCCAATGATTTCTATCTGCCCACCTGCAGGTATACTTGAGTACCACTTCTACTACTGCAACTACTACCCATTCAACTCTTTTGCATCAATAAATTAAAGACAACATAAAGATAACAAGAAGATAATAAAAAAGAAAAAACAAAGAAAGAAAGTCTTTGCTTGCTTCAATGCAATGAAAGTGTTTCTTTTTTGTCTGTTCATTTTCAGCTCTTCACTTGTTTCTGGTGCTCTTATTGCATGATTTGATGTCTCACCCTTTGTGGTTTTCGCTGCCTTCTGCTTCTCGTCTCAAATCCTTCTTTGCTTTCTACTTTTTAAGCTATGATGATGAACTACTTACATAAATCTCTTCATCTTCAACAGCTACAGCTTTCACGTGTTGAATGTTACTTTATTGCGGGCATCTTCCTTGAATTTTTGTTTTTCTTTTCTTTTCATTTGATGGCTCTTTTAGATGGGTTTCTACTCTTAAATTTTAAAAGAGTTTCCTTTCTTTCTATTCTACTCTTTCCATGTTTTCACTTCTCTTCAGTTTTCATTTGTCGCGCAAACTTTGCTTGAATCCATTTATTGATTTCCTGTAGTTGTCACTTGTCACGTACGAGATGGATCTGAAACTAAGTGCGTTTGGTTCATTTGTTTATTTTTTTTCTGGTAATAGAAGAAAAGGGTTCTTCTGGGGGCAGCAACGCCGTCTACAACAGGGGATTCCAGCCCATGCTAGACGGGCTAGATGAAGAGGACTGCGCGGAAGAATCGGGGCACATCGCCGAGAAGAAAAGGCGACTTAGCATCGATCAGGTGAAGGCCTTGGAGAAGAACTTCGAGGTGGAGAACAAGCTCGAGCCGGAGAGGAAGGTGAAGCTAGCCCAGGAACTGGGCCTGCAACCGCGGCAGGTCGCCGTTTGGTTCCAGAACCGAAGGGCCCGTTGGAAAACCAAGCAATTAGAGAGGGACTACGGCCTCCTCAAAGCCAATTACGAAGCTCTCAAGCTCAATTACGACGCCCTTCACCATGACAAAGAAGCTCTCCTTCTGGAGGTATGCCCACCTCCGCTCATCTACTCCTGTCTGCTTAAATTGGCTAGATCTCAAATGGGCCTTGTTTCAATTCGTTTTCTCTGATTGAAAACGAGCTAGATCTGAACTGGGTGAATCTCAAGTGAGGTTTGCCCCAAATTGCCTGAACTTGTCTCTTATGGATGACATGTTTGGATCATAATAAAACTTAACTCGGATCTCTACTGATATTGGCAAGAGTTTCACTCACATTTATACGTGTAATTGGATCAATACACAGGAAAAGAAATGAAAAACATCTTTAACCCCAATACACCAGTAACTATTTTGATTGTGAAAAATGTCAAGAAATCTTTCTTTGTTGCACGGACGATTCGAATTCATGGCTGAAATGAATCAGATCTGAACTAACTGGCAGTTGTTTCCCGTGTTCTTTTGCAGCTGAGAGAGCTGAAATCGAAGCTCCAAGATGAGAAACCGGAGATCAATCATCCCATAAAGCAGGAAATTGATACGACCCACTCCCAGTCCCTGGCCGAGTCCGAGAAGAAGATGCCAGACGGCATAAACGTGTCTGCAATTGGGGGAATTGAAGGTTCAGAGATTGTTACAGACCCGAATTTAGACCAGTACAATGGCGTGATATTTGGAGACTTGAAAGATGGATCGTCCGACAGTGATTCAAGTGCAATCCTCAACGACGACAATAGCCCAAACACGGCCATTTCGTCTGAGATGTTCCCCCAAATGATTCTGTACCCATCTTCGTCGTCATCGTGCGGCCTCAGATACAGTTGCTCGTCTTCTCCTGCACCTCCAATCAGCTGCATGCAGAAAGCTTACCATCAATTCCTGAGGATGGATGAATCGAGCTTATCGAGCTTCTTGAATCCAGAGGAAGCTTGTGACTTCTTCTCGGAAGAGCAAGCACCGACTCTCCCATGGTATGGATCAGAGACATGGGACTGAGCTTGAGAACCATAAGAGGAGAAGGTGGAGAGAGAGAGGAGCAATTTGTAAAGGAAAACCAAACGAGGGTTTTGGGTATTTTTGTAAAATGCAAATGTATGTAGCTCTCCTTTTTATAATGTTTTTGTACAAACAAAATTCCACCTGTTGGCTGACTCCCCTCTACTCTCCTTCTCCTTCCCCAGAGGGATGTAAACAAAGGAGAGGGGGAAGAAGAAGTCGCAATCTCATTTCTGAAAAAAACCAGAAGGAAAGAAGAAGACGAGGACGACTACCTTGAGAAGAGGAAGGGGACCTCACTGCCTTTCATTGAAAATAATATTAGAATAATATTTTCACCATGTGTGGATATTAGTCTGTATGGGTGAATAACATTAACTCTTATCTATTTATCTTTATTACTCCATAACTTTATCATAAAACAGTGATTAAATCACAATACTCATTGTTATTATTCTTGACAATGATTCTTGTATGTGGACTTCTAAGGTTCCAAATATTAGCAACAAATAAATTAGGAGGTGCGCATGAAATCAGGGGTTTAAAAATCGGTATCGGCCGATATGATATGTCGATCGGCCGATATTTTTCTCTTTCTTTCTTGTTTTTTTAAATATCGGTCGATATCGGTAGATATTTTGATATCGGGCCGATACAATACGGCTGATAGCAAAGTCGATATTGTGAATATCGATCGATATGATACATATCGGCTGATATTCACATATCCAAAATCGATATATATCGGTCGATACGATACGTATCGGCCGATATTTCAACCCCTGAGTGCAAATGTTATTCGTGGAAAAGAGAAATTAGTCTGGTCCAAAATAGATCTCCATTGCAAAATTAAAGTAATTACAGTTGAGGAAATGGAGACGATGGTTGTGAGTGGATGGGAAGAATTGGAGTGAATTTTTTTGAGATTTTTTTTTTTTAAATTTAGTGTTAAAAGAAAATGGGATACACAATATTGGCTTTGAGATGCCATGAAATCTAAGGAGCTCTAGACGGAATGTAAGTCCTGAGAATTGGAGTAAAGTTATTGATCGTATTGGTAGAGATCTTGGGCAGCAGCTTACTCTATCTATAGCTAAGGTCGGCCTTGGGGATATATAAACGGTCAATCTTCTCTTCTTTCAAGAGAAGATGTTGAACATGTTCAAAATGCGAAAGGTCTTGAGATCAAGTCACTCAACACAACATTCATGTCCATATTTATAGTATGTGTGAAAGTGAAAGGAGAGATCTAGAGACTTATATAAGACTTGAATCACTTATCTATCAAAATTTCCATTATATCGATCATTTTATAATTTAATTTAATGTGGTAATGGGTCTACATTTGAATCAATTAAAATATATTTTTATATTATATAAATTTAGTGATTAAAAATAATTTGATTGCGATCAAGAATGGACTTAAAGTTTATAGATTTTTATAGAAATCTTTTATTATATTCTATCAAATACTATATCATGTAACAAAAAAGAGTTTAAATGATTGTTAATAATTTGTGTTACGAAGAATTTTGAATTTGATTTTCATTTTATCTCAAATATCACTCTCACTTAAATTATTGGATGCGTGTGAATATAAAAATTTATACATACTTTAAAAATCAATGTAAAAAATATTTTTGTGAAAAAAAAAAAAATATATATATATATATATATATATATATATATATATATATATATATATATATATATATATATATAATCCATTATTTAAGTCTTTCCTTATCCCAAAGTCTCGATATCTCTCCAATGCTTTAACTGATAGGTTTGTCCTTTTTTAAAGTTGTTTTTAGTCATTTATGACGATGTCGAAATACATCTTTGTCACGTTTACTTTCTCTATTTATTTTTTTCTCGATTTACCAAACAGTCTGTTCTTATATAATTGTTCATCTAGCAACTAGTAGAAGTTATATATTAGGAGAAAATTCAAATAAAAATTAAAATTAGGAGCATGTTGGTTTATTAAAAAGTACAGGCATATGCAAATCCATCCTTGTATTAAAAATGAAACTCTGAATTTAAATCTTAATTCAAATCCTATATCTAAGATGCAATTCCAAATATACATATTCTACTTACAAACGTAAAATTCATTGTAGAAGCACAACAAATGTAGTAGAAGGCATAATAGATTGAATATCATCATCATTATTAAAAAATCATTTATCTAATATAAAAATATTATAAATTGAAAATACTTAACAAATTTATGCCATGAAGTGAACTAAACTGTTAACAATTCCTAGTGTAATTGTGGCATTGATCACATGGTTGAGATCATTTTTAAATAAAGGTGTAATAGTTGAAGTAGGGGTCCAAATATCGGCGGATAAGTTTCTCTCTCCTCCGATATTTCCATTTATTTGCATTTTGGTCTGAAAATTTTATAGTAATTTCAGAAAATTTGGGACTTCTTGAAAAATGTAATTTTTTCATTAAATATCGATCATATACATATTCAAATTATTTATTTAAGTTTCGAATACGATTAATATTAAAATTAACAATAAAATGAAGAAAAATGATAAAAAAAAATTTAAAATTATGAAAATATATGTAAGAAAATTTTGATAAATTTAGTGATTAAGGCATTAAGCATTTTACATACTTTTATACTAATTTAAGATAAAATAATTAATAATAAATATTTAAGATCTCATTTAAAAGCTATTTATTTGTGATCCCATTCCCAATAACCTTGTTCGGGGGTTGAGCTCCCTGCTGAACTCGCGGGGGGTCAAAGGGGGGCAGCGTCCCCTTGTCCGAGTGCTAAGGGGCAAATTTTTTTATTGGAGGGAACCACATAAAATCCTTTTGTCTTGTATGTGATTGATATGTGATTTTAAATTCATCTAATTTTTTAAATTCTTAATCTTAGAGGCAGAAACTTTAATGGATTTTAATGGGTTGTGGGCCCTAGGACCGATATTATTACTTTTAATTTAAAAAAAAAACAGATACAGACTGATAATCTGAAATATCGGCCGATATTTCAGACTGATAAACGGTACATATATCGGCCGATATTAGGACATAATATCGCCAATATCATGTGGGGCCCACAACCGATATAGATTTTTTTTACCACTCTTTTCAGACCGATACAACTAATACCGGGCGATATGTGAACCGATATACGGGCCGATATATTGTCTGTATTGGCCGATATTGGTTTTTTTTTTAAAAAAAAAGGAAATAAATTTCAAAAACCGATATTTATACATATCGGCCGACATTTCCGACCGTTTATCGGTCATATCAGCTGATAACCTTTATGTACGGCCGATGCATAGCGTATCGGCCAATATAGTGCGGTCCTAAAAAACCGCTACATATCGGCCGATACGCTATGTATCGGCCAATATCTCGACTCCTGAGTTGAAGGATAACGATCTTCTCACGGACATTTTGTGTAATTCGACATAGGTTTTACTGTATTGACTATTTTACCCTTCGAATTACTTAAAGCAAATGATTCGACGAGTCAATTCAAAAGGTAGAATAGACAATACAGTGAAACTTGTATTGAGTTACATACCATACCCATAGAAAGATCCCTGTCGTAATTGAATCATGGATCATGATTCTTCTTCAAGTAGCAGATTCCCTCACATTGCTTTAAATGGGTGTTTGCAATGGGTTCTGATTAAGCCCTTCACAAGAAAAAAAGCAAGATAAGACTCATGGCTGTGTGCTAAACTGTGATTTGCAGTATCGAAATACAATATGGAATGTCTTTAATTATTACTTAAAAAATTACATAAAAAATAATGACAAAAATAGGGAGAAAATGTTTTAAAATTTAAAAAACCACATAAAAAATCATATAAAGTATTTTTATAACATAAGTATTTCCACTCTACATTAGAAGTATAACTAATAGCACATATACACGAAACTATCTGCAAGTTCAATATATCAAATAATTTCAAGTAGATTTGAACTCAAAATCTCTATTCAATCTTAGAAACTTGAAAAAAAAAAAAAAAAAGACAACTCTCATTCATGAAATTTGATCCACTAGTAATTTATTAAATAAACTTTTAATACCATCTCTTGAATTCTTATTAAATTAAATAATAATAAAAAAAAAAGATAACCTGTTACATTCTAACCTTGTTCTCTTGTTCTTTAAAGAGAAGAGAAGTATAGAATTCCTTTCGATCCAATCACCTTCTTCATTGAGACTGGATTAATATTTTTTTTTATAATATGAGTATTCCTACTTTATATTTTATATTATATTGATGAAAAACTAATTCAAAGTAAATACAAAATTATCAAAAAAGAGTTTGAATTTGAGACCTAAAATTTGAAATTAAAAATTAATTAATTTAACGAATCTTAAATTATTTTTAAACTATTCTGAAAAAACGTCGCTGCTGAGTTGACGTTTGCGAGCAACGTTTTCAAAAAATGCTCGCGTTATATTCACTTCACGTGCTATCATTAGGTGTGTCGTGTCAGGAGCATCTCTTTACCAGAACTCCGTGCACCTCGGGCGCACGTAATTTAATTCGAGTGACAATTTGGTAATCACCGAAAGTCTGAAAGTTTATTCCATGATCATTTGATCTGGCCACTCAATCAATGATATATTTATAGCAATTTTTTTAAAAAAATTTATGTATGAAAAATCGTGAAAAATTCTATTTAAAATTTTAAATATCCATCAACCTTAAGATACACAAAGTTAGATCATGGAGATTCGAACTTAACACCTTCCGACAATTTGAATTAAGATCGATTTGAATTTGATTGATGTAACTTGAAAAATACCAAACTAACTCAATACATTTAAAATATAGAATTTATTCAAATTTGAAAAGAAAAAAATCCTAAACTATTTTAATTTGAACTTAACTAGATTCATATTTTATATAATCTGACTTATATAAATACTCAAATTAAATTGATAGAGTACATACTATCTTATTTTCTTTTTATCTGTGATAACTCCTAGAGATCTAATGTTTTTAAATGATTATTTTTGGTAATTGATAACTACTTTTGTAGATAATATCCTACTTAAAGTATATTAACACATGTATACAGATTTGACTAGTTATTTAATCATACAGATTGATTTATAAGTTGATTTAACTAAACCCAAATTCACTTATCTAGATTAAAAATAAGTTAAAGTTTTAAAAATAAATTGAATTGTGAAAGGAAGGAAAAAAAAAATATAATTAGATAAAAATGACTAATTTAAATTTAATATAAATGGCGTTGTATTAGATTCTAAATCCAACTTGCCAAATTGTCTCACATAGGTGATTTTGTGGCTGTGGTCCTGCGTAGTACTGAATCATAATATGCGTAAGTGAGGCTACCGTTCCTCGGGTTTATTTTTTATTTTTACTTCTATGAGTTCTGAAAAGGGCGCAGTAAATTTCTTTTTGTGACCTAGCAACTTATGAACTTTCTACTGTTCCTTGTCATCTTGCAGTGAGACAGTAATTTCATTATTTTACTGTTGGAGGATGCTTTTACCTATTGACTCGACTACAAGATTGATTTTTTTATCTAAAGATATAAATAAAATCTTATGGAATCGCTATTATTATTATTATTTTAAAATTAAGATATCTTAGCATCTCATCGAATTAATTTTTAAAATATGTGTAAACCTCCTAATCGAGTACAAAATAATAGAGAATGACTCTTTTTATATATAGAGAGACTTGAATCCAAAACGTTCTACCTCAAATGCGAGAGGTCTTGAGTTAAATTACTTTCAATATAAAAAGGGTCACTTCCTATAATATTATCCAATGTGTAGATAAAGAGATTTACAAATGCTCCAAAGATTAGTGAAGTGCTCTAAAGGACCTAAACACTTGGGTCTTAAAAAAAAAAAATGATAGATTTTGACTATCAAACCAATTCCTCGAGATTATTAAATCATCATCATCTATTTAAATGTGATATTTTACTTTTTCATTTTAACAATTTTATAAATCATAATGCATGTTATTGTGTACTCTTAACAAATTTCTCTTTATTTTTCCTCTACAAATTCAAAAAACTTTTTTCTCCTCTTTCTATCTTTAATTTGTACAATCTCAAATATACGTATAAAAACTACCTCAAACCTCTAATTAATATAACTAAACTATCTTAACAATATTTTCTTAATCTGCAAAAATCATTTAAATTACATTGCATCACCAATTTATGATTCATTTTATGTATACAGCTACATTTTGTTTGTAAGATGCATCTAAGTAAATCATCCATCTCATCACAAATCCACTGCTCGTGATACCATATATTACCTGCCGTCCATTAGGTACTGTTTGAATGAATCTGATCCATTGAAAGAATAAATAAAAACTATACTATAGACAGTGAAATGATTAACAAATATATTTATAAAACAAATGTAGTGTCCATCTTAATACGGGCATTATTTTTTAGGAGGTACGGATTATTTGGATTTTCCACTTTGCCCCAGTAGAAATCGGTTCACCTGTCCGGTAGATCAATGAGTGAACCGATCCACTTGGAAATGAAAAAAGTCCAGTTCGATATACCGATGAGTGAACCGATTCATTGAAAATTGAACTAATTTCTATGGATTAATGAGAGACAAAATGAAGAGTTCACTAAAATCCGTGTCTTAAAATGGACATAAAAAAAAATAGTATATTAATAAGATTCATTGTCCAAATTCAACTGATGCTTATCATCGGACAGAAAAGCAGTTCTTAGGATGAAACTCTCTCTTAGTTTTCCTTTAGGAAATTACACCTGCTTACATAAATTTTTTTATTTCTTTTATAAATTTCTCTTCCTGATTGAAACATGAACAGGCATTTGCTCTTCCAGAAGAGAGAAGGCCCAACTCATCTCTTCATTCAATGTGGAAGAAGAACAAGGGCATCCTTTTTGAAGGTCTTTAATGGCAGCCAGTTCTCTGTAGAGCCGTTAAAAGAATAGAAAAGAGAGAGCATATGAAAGCTTGACAAAGGAAATGCGACGAAAGCAGGAGTCTCAAAAGACGTGCGTATGATTGGATCCCATGTCCTCCTCTTTTCAGCTTTCTCATGCACCCCAAAATCTTTGCCTTTCCTAGTTAAAGTCAGTACCCACTTCTTCCCGTCACACCCAACAAAAGCAATGCTTCTTTTCCTTTCCTCCTCCCTCCCGTTACCTAATAAATGAAGCGATTCAGTTTTCTAATTTTTTTCTTCGCAATTGGTGTAAGACTTTTTTGATTTCCTACCGTTAGAATTGGACTTTTAATTAAAAAAAGGTTAATTTGATAGATAGAGTGATTCAATCTTATATAAATCTTTAAATTTTTTCCTCATAACTAATACGAGACTCTCATTTGTATCTTAATAATCTCTCTTTTGAAAAAGATTTTTTGACATATAAAATATTGTCAATTATTCCATTCAATTAAGAAATCTTTGATTTCACCTATTGTAACTTGAAGATCGAGCTCTAATACTACTATTATGATTAGGCTTTCAACTCAAAATACTATATAATTGATAAACTAACTCAATCCCTTATAAATTTTTAATTTTCTCCCATACGACTTATATAGATTCTCATTTATATCCCAAGACACTCTCTCTTTCTCATTTTCCTTTCGCTTCTCTTTTTGGGTTTTCTTTCCTTTCCCCTGCGTCAATGTCGTCGTTGCAGGAGAGAGAGAGAGAGAGAGAGGAGAGCAGAGCAGAGCATCATCACATGGGCGGTTGTAGGGTTGCATAGATTGGTCGTACGTGTAACGTAGCAAAAGAGATTCCCTTCTCTGTCTGCCTTTCTTTCTCTCTTTCTTTCTTTTATATTTGGGGATGGAATTGTGGTCCCAAACACGTCCACGTCCCTCTGTACTTTTTTTGAGGGCCATGACTCGTCTATCTTAGCAAAATCGACCACCAACTCAGCACGCTACACCTGTATCTGCACGTATTACTACAGTAAATCGCACGGACTGCATCAACTTTTGTATCTATTCTGATATTTACATGAGGCCACTCGTTCTAACGTAGCAAAACATGTAAAGAGATATTTGATAGGGTGAAATTTCTATTTCATATTTATTGATGTATTGTTTTATATATCGGTAGAAATAAAATGAGAAATTTATTTTATCTCACATCTTTTAATAAATTTTGTCTGTATTAGAATAGACATCCTTCTCAATAATTGTATAATGTCTTATAATTTACAATGATTCAAATTATATTTCAACTGAACTTTGATTAACTATAAATTTCTACTTTTTTACTGGCGTTTTTTGACTGATTTAGAGAGATATAATAAAAAGATATTTTGTAATTTTATTTTGAAAATAATAACTGTTTTTATCTTATTAACTTAAAATAAGAGGTTTTTTTATAAGTGGAAGAACTTTTTTACTTCTTTTCTCTGTGAGTGTAACAAAGATAGAAGGTACAATAGAAAGATTAATTGTATGTGGACTATCAATTTTTTTTCTGAAAAATGCATTCAAGAAGAAGAAATTGAACTTCTCAATTGTGTCAAATCTTCTTCATCGTTAATATAGGTACTTTGAGATTCTATTTGTGCTTTTTTTTTGGTTAAATTTGGTATTTTGTTTTCAACATAACTCTCTAAAATTTTAAAAATCTTCTATAATATAATATATATTTGGAGCTTACATATTAATCAAACTCAAGCACATACTCTTTTTTATGACTAAGAAATTCAAGATCGCTCATCTCTCCTTGAGTATACTGGTATTAAGAGAAACTTTAGAAAGACGCAACCCTCTACAAGCCACGTACATCGTGTAATTACAAGACTCGAACTTCTTACATCGGATTCCTGAGTCAAAATGACTATCAGTTAAACTAATTCAATTCGAGATACATTATACTCTAATTAGTAAATTACTCTCCAACCATCCCTTCAGCGTCAACCCATAATTTAGAATTTAGAGATCCCATCAAGAGGTGTCCATCAGTTCATCAACTTTACATTACATGTATTGCAGTAAAGTTGATGATTAAAATACAAAGACAAACATAAGAGTCTAAACTCTAAAGATTAGCCACCTCTCTTCTCCTTTTTCTTCTTTTCTTTTGTGGCATCGACCCACTTTCTTCTTCATTCTAAAATCTAAATAGGTTTTGTGGAACTGCTTTGCATTATTTAATCTCCCCTGCTGCTTCACGTTGATTGTTTTAAATCATATAATCTATTATATTTTAATATAAGATATTAGTTATCTACGTTGGTGAATCGAGGAAGCTGCCACATAAGGTGGCATGTTCCACTTTGCCCACACAATACATATACTAATCTATTGTGCCCTTTATTTTATAAAGTGATCTGCTTTTCAATCTTCTACTTTCGTTTCCACACGTCCACCCTTATTTTCTTCATCTTTTAGTGAAAATACAACCTTCTCTAAGAATAAACAATTACAGAAAATGACTTGTTAGAATTGAACGTGAATCAAATTATAAAATCCTTTTTCGTCCATATTTTATAACTGCATTTTGAATGTCAGATCAACCCTTTAAAGTTAAATCAGTCTCTCTAGCGTGACGAACTAGATGCTAATGTGATAGAGAATGGGGACTCACGGTTTAAACATGAGAGTTGAATCTATCTTGATTGGTTTGGTTAATATTAAAATTTTAATTTTATAAAGTTAATGTACATTATGTTAATATTTAAATATATTAGTTAGTATTTCATCCTGTGCACGATGCTCGTACGTCTCTTTATATTTGGTCAATATATAGTTCATAGAAAACAACAATATTGGTCAATATCGTGGTCCAAGTAATTGGGAGGATGAAATATGTAGCGAAGGCCATGAACATTTTGACAGTAATGAGCTACCTAACTTTTCATAGCATCACCCATATACATGCCTGCGACTATTTGACCATATTTTGAGATGATAGGACCTATGATTCAATGTATGAAAGATCTAGGGTAAATAGAAATATGATCATGTTTGATTAGAAAAGATCGTATCGTCTAGATTTTTAATATTAGAATTGTAAAGTTTGAAAAGTTGATGCAAAGCACTTCTTTTAATTGTTTATGGAATGGTGGGAAGACCTAGTGGATGTGAATCGGGATGTGTGATAAGATAGTGAGTAGTGTTAGTGTAACGATCCGACCCTACCACACTTAAGGTCTAACTCAGTGTGAAATTGTCCGCTTTGGGCCTCACACACAAGCGAGCCCGCACGGTTTTTTCTCTTGGGTCCCGAGCCCACATGGCTCTGCCTAAAACGCGTCACACTGTTTTAAGGTGGCTGGCCTCTTATATACACCCCTTTCTCTTCCTTCTTAACCGATGTGGGACTCCCCATATCGGTTGGGTAAGGTATCACAATCACCCCCCCCCCCCCCCCCCCCCCCCCCACCTCTTTCCACAACACCAAGGAAGGAGGAAGGCCCACACAGTTCGAGTGTAGAACTGAGGCTTTGATACCATTTGTAACGACCTGATTTTACCACAAAGCTTAGGGTCTAACTCAGTGTGAAATTGTCCGCTTTGAGCCTCGCACACAAGTGAGCTCGCACCGTTTTTTCTCTTAGGGCCCGAGTCCATATGGCCCGGCCCAAAACACGTCATACTGTTTTAAGTTGGGCTGACCTCTTTACACACCCCTTTCTCTTCCTTCTTAACCGATGTGGGACTCCCCACATCGGTTGGGCAAGGTATCACAGTTAGAAAATCATGACTTAGATAATATTTTTGAGATAGAACTTACTCTAAAAAACTAGTCATTGAGAGGAAGGTGCCTCAAGTGTTATATAGAGCCATTGGTTTCTCAAATTAGATGATGTGGGACTCTCTTGTCACTTCACATCCGCCCTCACGTGTAGTTGCTTATCATCTTTTGTGTGCAACGGTTGTACATAGGACCTGCTCTAATATCATATTAGAAAACTCTGAAATGATAACATTCTTAAGGTAGAACTGAACTCACCCTCAAAAGCTAGCCGTTGAGAGAATTGTGTCTCAAGTGTTATATTGAGTCATTGGTTTGTCAAATTAGACAATGTGAGACTCTCTTGCCTCTTCATACTAACCCTCATATGCTGCCGCTCACCCTCCCTTACGTGTAGCGGTTGCACGTAAAATCTGCTTTGATACCATGTTAAAAAATATGATTTTATAACATTCTTGAAGTATAATATGCCCATCATTTAAATTAAGAGAAAGGATTTTGTCCTACTCTATTTTATGCACCTCGCTACAGGTCTAGGTATTTCTTTTAGGATACTAGTCCACTTTTCGATTCCAAAATCATATCATTTAAATATATTGATTAAATCTATTTAAATATAAAAAACATTTTCAAAAATGTATTTCAATTTTTACTATAAAGCAATAAAATAGATGGTTATATTTCAAACATTTTTTTAAAAACTTGTCTAGGATCAGTCATCTATTTTTACAATTTTATATAAAAAAAAATACAATTTTAAAAATAAATTTATATATTTAAATGTATCGGATGAAAATTATTCAAATAATATGACAATAGATTCATTGGATGAGAAGCATGATGGAATTGCTTTTAGGATTAAGTTCACTGCAATTCAATGATCAAGACAATTGATAAAGTCTACAAATTGAACTATTAAGATTTAAGCACGTTAATTAACCTGTTTTCTACTGCTGATAAATAAGAATCTAACTACCCAATCAAAGAAAGTTCTAGATTAAAAATAGTCCACTAATTATGCCTAACCAAGGTTGGAACTTGAACCGCATAGGCCAAAAATATACACCGCTTGCTTCTTATTTTATTACTCATAGTGGGTTTTTTTTTTAACCTTTAGTTAAAAAGTTCTATTCCTTTGCCACTTGGAAAATCTTTTTTTTTTTTGTTTAGTTTAAAGTTTAAACTGTCCAACACATATGTGTCTCGTATCATATCATATTTTAATAATTATAATAATAACAAATACTTATCAAGTATTTTATAAATGAAAATTTCATATGTTTATGGAACCTGATCCGAATTCTCAACTCGAAATTCTTGAGCCGACTCGACTTGAATTCTAACACAAATCAACTCGAATTTTGATCCGACCAGCATTTTGAACTCATTTTAGTCTAATTTAGCCGAGTTGGATTGGGTCGAGTTGCGTTAACTTGTAAAATCCTCAACCTGATCCGATTCGAGTTCTATACGGGTTTTTGTCTTCTCAACCCCACCCGGCCCGACCTGCTGACTCAAAAATTTCAACCCGACTCACATGACTTGACCCGAGTTGCAGCCCTAGTGATTTTTGGTGAACAATATATTGAAGAAAAGACTATTCTAGGTTTCAACGGGCACATCACCAACTCATTTGGTGCACCCCACCCCTAGGTGTACACAATAATATCATGCGACCGAGTGGTGTTTGAACATCTCATCTTATATACATCAGACCAAACAAGATCTTAAAAATTATGAAAATGTCAAAAATAGAAAACACATATTTACATGGTTGCAATTCGATGTATTTTTCCATGTTTTAACAATGACAAAAGTCCAATGATTAAAATATAAACTAGATTATAGGAACTATTTTGGACCTATTAATAAAATATTTGCAAAAACTATCTTCTTTTTCCTCCTCTTATGGCCACATGTGTACCATAATTTTATTAAGTGTTCGTTATTTAATAATAAAAGTGTTTCAATAAGAAAATCAATTATATTTGTGGGGCTCCAAATTATAATTGATTTCAATATTGTTGATGACTTTGGCAATGACGCCGCCCTGTCAATGTAGCTGAAAATTAATTAATTGATAAAAACAGTGAGACTCGTAATAAATAAAACTAAACTTAAAATATTTAAATATTTTATTTTATTAACTATGATAAATATTGTTATAAATATGGTGTGGTACTCATTTAATGCAAATTACATTAACAAATTCTTATTCATCATAATTTTATGTGTGGTACTCAAAATTTTTTTTTAGTAACATGTGTATTTTTATCTCACAATAGAGATGAGAATAATTTTATATGAAACAATCTACAAATCTCGTGCCATTCTATACGAAATTATCTGCAAACTTCTTATATCAAGTAAACTCGAGAAAAGCAGGTAAAGAAGATGGCCCATGACAAATGTATTACCAACCTGAAACGAGAGGTCTTTGCTAGTTTATGTAGGAAGCAATTTTGTAATTGTGATACTTAGGGATAATAAAGGCTCATCTAAGCAAAAAGTAACTATCTCAAAAAATTAAAAAATTATATACTTATTTACATAATTATGAATAACTTAACATCATAAATTTATGATAAAATATTGTAATGTATGTTTTTTTGTTGATAATATAGTTTTAATTAGTTAAATAAAAGAATGACTTAATAATAAGTTAGAATCTTAAAGATTTTTTTTTAAGACAAAAAGGTAAAAAGTAATATAAGAAAATAAAAAATTCAAAATACATGAACTGAAATTTTAGTGAAATATAAAATAGAGGTCAATTCAATTAAAATTGCAGATGACTTAATATCGCATTGCGATAAATTTGAATATTTGAGTATGATAAAATCTTACAAATATCTGACTTAAATTGGTTACAGTAGATAAATTAATAAAATAATATATAATATATGACCTCATATTATTTAAAAAACAATTTTATAAAACTGGTCGAGTGGCATCAAAAGTGGAGGGTGATGTTGGAACCACTTTGAGGCCGCTCTTGGTCAAAATGTAGGCCCCAATCAAAAGAAAAGCAAACAAAAGATGAAAAAGAATAAGGATCAGTAGTCCTATATAAAGCTTTGTGAGTCTGTGAGTTGGTTTATAATCTACAGTACAAAGTTTTCTAAAAAGGACATTTCTTTTCAAAAAAAAAAAATTCTTTCATGTACTATAATCCTCCATATGCACACGGGCTGTGGTGTAAAATTCGGCCATCCCGAGATATCGGCATCATATTGGCTGATATGCATATCGGTTGATAAAATTATCACTCTTTTTTGTATTTTTTTTTAAATATCAATATTTTTTTATTATTTTATTTTAAAAAATTCAAAAATTCAAAAAGAAGCTTTTTAAAAAAAAAATAAAAATGAAAATATCGACCGATATTGGTCCAATATCTGCCGAGATATCAACTCGGGCCCACCACCGTTTTGATTTTTTTTTTTATTTTAAAAAAAGACCGATATTATAGATATCGGCCGATATCGGACCGGTATATATCGCCAATATATTGGCTGAGAAATATCCTATACGACTGATACAATACGTATCGACCAATATGATGAGGGACTGAAAATCCGTATCATATCGGCCAATACGTTTCGTATCGGCCGATATTTGCACCCATGCACACGAGTATACATGTGTTTTTGGATGTGTTGTATAGAAGAGGAGTTCTTTTACATAATACATTACTCAACTTTTTTAAAATTTTAATAGAGTACAGAATCAAATAAAAGACTTTTTTAAAATTTGAATAGTTAGACATATCTGTAAAGTTTTGTAGAGTTTGATCATTCGAGATGTATTGTTAATATAGAGGACAATTTTGTAATTTTCATATTATGTCTTATACAAATCCTAATTTGGGTAATATTTATAGTCGTTTTGTGAGAGAGAAAGAGTAGACATCTCTAACGAGAGTCATCTCTTCTTTGCTTTTTTCCTTTGAACATAGTGGATCGGTGTTGAATATGTAGACATACCGAAAAGGAACCTCGTAAATCACTATGTTGTAATGTTGATTTTCTTCTTTCTGTTTTTTCTATTTTGATATTGTTGTTTTTGTTTGATAGGAAATGTGTTTCCTCCCCACAATATTTATATATGTATATAAAAATTCTCTACATCAATGGATGGAATTGACATTCAGAGAGATGACTAGTCACCAGTCACTAGCCTATGAAGATCCTTCTTGAGGTGGAGATTTAAGTGCATGGAATTAGATAAAGGACTTCATTTCATACATTCTATAGGCTATGGAGCGGTTAATGTATTGATTAAATCTTTAACAATTAGTGTCAGAGCACACACCAAATTTCATGTTCAAATGTTGGTGATAACAAACTAGGCAGAGGTTGGCCATTAGAGGTGTTTGAGAGAGAAAACCTAAAGTGTGGAGTTGGCGCATGTAATCAAATTGGAATTAATTCCTTAGCGGTCAAGAACTCACCCGAGTTGGAGGAGATCTTGAGTTAAATTCACTCTCAATACAAAAAGATCACTCCTCATAGTATTATATGGATAGAGGGATTTGTACTTTGTACATATCTCAAAGATTAATCAAGTACTGTAAAAGATCTGGAACACTTTAATTTTAATTTTTTTTTTTTAAGTTTTTAATATTTTTGACGAGTGGTTACCACTTTTTAGTTGAGACAATCTTAAGAATGGTGTCATCCTACATTTGTTTAAGATTCTTTGGGCCATAACCAGTCTTCCTCACTTAGGCCCACATGCCAACAGGGCTCGATAACCTTTGCAAAATTAGATCTACTGGAAAAATAGAGGAATCAGTGGGCACAATTGAATTGAGTTCTCCCTTGCAGCCATTAACCTCGTGATGCACGTGATTCCGATCCTGACCTACCCTCCTCAACAGTACAAAACCAAGTGGACGGCCGAGATGGCTCTACAGGAATTGCAGAAGGTTGAAATAGACAGATGTCCATATACAGAAGAAGATGATGACGTCCCTCAAGTAGGAAAGTGATTGAAGGCTCTTTTTTGTCGCTTTTGTTTTGGAATAGTTCGGCCCATCTGCTATTCATTTGGCCCTTTTTTCCATTATTCTCTTTACACTTGTCAAGTTAGGATGAAGAAGGGATTCAAAGATCTCGGGCTCTCTCTCACAAGACCCATCTCCTTTGTTTTCTTCTTAATAAAAAAATTGGATTAGAATCAGCTGTTACCTTCTTCTGATTTGCATGAGTTGTCACAAGTATTTTATTTCTCCTAATGTGATTTTAATTTAATGTAATAAACTTGTGGGGCACAAAAAAAATTAGCTGCTGGGATTGTAATGACCTGTTGTTGGGTTATTGGACCCAAGATCTAAGGGTCGAGAGAAAAGCGAGTTGAGTGAGTCAACGACTATAGCTTTTCTTTTATAAGTTTTTTTTTCATGCATTCATTGTGCAGTTCCCTTTCAGTATATCTATGGGTTCAACACCGATTCACTATATTCAAAGGAAAGAAGTCGTAGAAGAGACGGCTTTTACTCTCTTTACAATTTTCGCTATACTCACAGAAACAACTTTATATACTATATTAGGGTTTACAAATATACAAAGTGAAAATTATAAAATTACCCTCAAATAAAAATTTCGGTTTGAGGGATCTGCCTTCTTACCCCCATGCCCTCTAATAAAAATTTCGGCCTAAGGGCTTCGCCTCCATACCTCCAGATAAAGAGGCATTAATTCGCGACAGTGACAATTAGATTTACAGTACATCTCTGATGATCAAACTCTACATAATTAACAACTATTTATAACCTCTCAACTCAAGATAGTAAAGCATCTTCAATGACTGTTTAGACTTCAATTATAAAAAAAAGAAGAAGAAAACCTCATGGAAAAATAAAAATACATTTGATTGAATGCCATTTGCTAATGAAACAAGGGCAGATTTAGCAGTAGATAGGGAGGAAAAAAGGAAAAAGAAATGTTGAAGTGGCGTAATCATTTGTTCTGAGACAGCAAATACAAATACAAAAGATAGAATACAAAGATTAGTTTAAGAAATAACAGGGAAGAAGGAGGTGACCTCAGAAGCCCAAAACTTGGAAATAAAAATGCATTAGAGTAAGTGAGGTTGGAATCTGTAGATGTGAGGAAGGAGTATTTTCCAATTTAGGAATCTTAGAGATCTTACCAGATGACATATAGAAAGTTATTTTACTTTCTTTATTAAACATTTCAAGGCAATTTCCTATCAGCTTTTATGAAAAAATTCCAGGTGGGTACCTGTCTTTATCCCTTAAGCAGGGACATGACATGGAAAGGCCAAACAAGTGAATTATTTAATCACAATTAAATGGATTAAAGATGAAAAGGACCACTTAAGTCCCCATCTAAATTCCATTTTCATTTTAAGTTAAACTACTATAGTCCACAGTCTATATCGTTTTACCGGATTAGCCTTTTGATCTGTTTTGCAGTTCACATTGAAGGTCATGAAACCATCTACAAACATTATGTATCAGGTAAGTTCGAAATCATTAATTAAATCTTTCTGGATATCCAATGAATTGCGATTTAATATATTGGTTAATTTTTTTACGCTGGATATCGGTTGAAACATATAAATTTTAGAAATTTTAGCCAAAATTTGTTAATGAGGCTAGAACTGTGGAAAATGTCTAATACACCCAAAGCACATCCAAACTATCTCTAATTATAAACTTTGGAGAAAAATTAAATTCTTAAACTACCCTAGAACTCATGGTGTCAGCCAATCTGTATTACATAATGATTGGATTTCATTGACCTTCCTATATTTTCTTTGGAGTTTTCAAGCAATTGTTGAGAAATCTTCTTAACCAATTGATTTGAATGTTTGAAGCATCCAATTGGAAGGTCTCTATGATCACAATTCATGGAAGAAGTGAGCTGCTAACTATAGACTAAACAATGACGTGACTTAAAGACACGGATTTTTCTGCCTCTACGTACCCATTTTTTTATTTTATGATAAAATTACTATTTTGCCCCTGCATTTTTTATTCATTCAAATGAACTGCCCGTTCATTTCGGCATTCATTCGAATGAATGCCGCAGTGTAAATTCCATTCATTCGAATAAATGGATGGTTCATTCGAATAAATAGTAATAGAAATGGGCTTCATTCGATCTGTTCATTCGAATTGAAATGAGCTTGCTATGCATATTTATTTAAATAATAAAATTTCTTTTAAAATTTTAAAGTTATTTTTTAAGCACTGTGTATTTTCAAAATTTCTCAAATTGAATATCTAGACTAATTAAAATAACTTGATAAAAATACTTTAAGATTTAAAGGTCTTTTGACACTCTCAAATGCTTAAAACACAGTGTTTTACAAGTAAGGGTATCCCTTGGCTGTGCAGAAAATACATTTGGGAGTGTCAAAAGACCTTGAAGTGTTAAAGTATTTTTATAATATTATCGTAATTAGTCCGGATATTTAATTTGAGAAATTTTGGAAATACACAGTGCTTAAAACATAACTTTAAAATTTTAAAAGAAATTTTATTATTTACATAAGTATGCATAGCAAGTTCATTTCAAGTCGAATGAAGAGATCGAATGAAACCCATTTCTATACTATTCATTCAAATGAACCATCCATTCATTCGAATGAATGATCTGAACAGTAACACGGAACATTGTTCAGCCCATTCATTCCAATGAATGCCACAATGAACTGACAGTTCATTCGAATGAATGAAAAATGCAGAGGCAAAATGGTAATTTCACCATAAAATCCAAAAATGGGTGTGCAGAGGCAGAAAAATCAGATGTTTACAAGTCGCGCCTAAACAATTTGATCTGCTCTTTCTTTCTTCTCTTCAGAATTAACAAATATGACTTTTTGTTTTGACTTGCAACCTCGGCGTTTGGATGAAGAGTAAATTTTGCAGGGGTTATTCGGAGTGGGTTATCCTGGATATTGTAAATACCCTCTGTTTGGAAAGGATTTTGAAAAGTGAAAGAAAATAATAAAAAATTAATCTTTTTACCTTTATCATTTAGTTATCAAACATGGGCAGTCTCTAAGTATTTCTTATTAGTTAGAACATATCGACATTTCAAATTTTATCCCCAGGTGAATGATGTAAATGATTTGAGGGATTTAGAACAAAAAGTTACAATTGTGTAAATAATTAAATAGATACAAAATTTGATTTTTTTTCTTTTTTTATAATTCTCTCAGTAGATTCCACGGTCTTGTTTGGTGTCGTGACAAAAAAAAACGTGTAACCTGACAGTGGTGGATTTTCATTAGCAAAGAAAATGTGGACGGACATTGGAAATTGAGAATGACAATAATATAATAAAATTGGCACATGATCCCGTGACTTTCCAAACAATTTCCAACATTTATTCCCAACTGTAAATTACCCAATCCAATGATATTCAGATTCCCAACGCAATTTAGGTCAAAATACTATTCACCTCCAATTCTCTAGAGTCATTGGCCTTCTGGAAGGGTGAGTCAAGGTCATGACAATAAATTTCTTAATATTTATTTTTTCTATTAAGATTTAACCCGTTATATTTAAACTGAAGTTTTGTATGTTAAAAAGACAAAGATCAATTTTAATTATTTATTTAACAACTTTAGATCAAATACAAAGAAATTTAGCTACATTAATTACAATCATCAGTTTA
The DNA here is from genome assembly GCA_013350335.1 of Chimonanthus salicifolius. Taxonomy (NCBI): domain Eukaryota; kingdom Viridiplantae; phylum Streptophyta; class Magnoliopsida; order Laurales; family Calycanthaceae; genus Chimonanthus; species Chimonanthus salicifolius. The sequence continues at coordinate 11,585,143 of CM023537.1, read as the reverse complement.
AGTCATTTATAATTTAATCATCGCTTTTTCAAAAGACATGGGAAGATACTATGTAAAGAGCATGGAAAATAGAATCCTTCTTTCTTATTCTATAGAACTATGGCTCTGTGAGACCACAAAAAATGTATTATTTTTCTTTATTTTCAAGGAATCTATTTTTATAGAGAGGACAAAAAATTTTATTGAGGAAAAAATGGTTTTTCAAACTCACCAAGATAATACTTTATTCATTTTCAGTAAAAGCAAATATTTTAATATAAACAATTAAAACATCGGGCCTCCACAACTCGATGTAAAGTCAGATTTCGTAATTCTTGATGGATAATATAAATAAAATGATTTTTTATATAAATTTACTTTCATTGAGAAAATAGATAAATAATTGAAATTATTAAATGTCATCCAAATGCTAATTGGGTGGTGCATAATTTAGCTCAACTTAAGCCCCCAAACATTTCCTTATCGTCAGTGTGATGATCGAAGAAACTAGAAGGATTCTTGTGATGTGAGAGAATGCTCTATCTGAAGTAGTTATAATTTTATTTAATAAATAATGTTATGTGCCAACTTTTAGTAAACTATATGAAATAATAAGAAAAGCTTTATGTAAAAAAAGAAGAAGAAAGAACATGAAAGACATATATTACTATATTAAATGAAGAGTTCACCTATTTTAGTTACTAAAGAATTAGTGCAATTATCTATTTTATAATCTTATGTCACACACTCACACCTAATCGACTAATCTCACAAATCAGCTCATTTAGGAATGTTTTCCTTTTATCACTTAAAAAATGATAAATAAATAATAATATTTTTAATATTAAACACAATACCCTTGTTAATTCTCAAATATAAACCAACGTGGGTGTAGTTTAAATAGTAATCTTATACCTTTTGAAGTGAAAGGTCTCAAGTTCGAACCATCACGACTTCAACTGGTATGTTCTAAGGACAATTAACATCATCCGTAGAGATTTTACATTAGATTTCTCACAATTATCCACATGTCATTTAAAAAAAAAATCTCAAATATAATTCTTCAGAATTTTCCACTTCTTAGAAAAATAGGAAAAAAAAAGCTCCACGTGAAAAATCCAATCTACTTGCACGTAGAGGGGAGGAAAGTGGAAACCAAGGTCTTTGGGTTGAGTTGATGGGACCCACTCTGGCGATACCCAAAGATGTAATCCTTGGCCCCAATTGGACAAAGATGGGTTGCGGATTTCCAAAAGGGGTTGCCCGAAATAATCGCCTCGTGGTCCCCACAGTTTCTCCGTCGAATCGGAGGGTATTTTGGAAATAATGGAAAGGAACGAGGTCATTTTCAAAGCGATGGTTAGACTTAGGGGTGTGAATCGGGAACAAGGACAGCTGGAATCTCATGTGGGCCCCGCGCCCGCAATATAAAAGCCGGCAACCAGTAGTACAGTCAGTATCCAGACGGGAGGTAGGGCCCACTAAACAGTCTGTAATAACGGGCTCGAGATAGGCCCGTTTAGAAGAATATCTGTCTAGTGTTCAGGGCCTCTTCCTCATTTGGGTTTAGCCTTAAAAGCCCATTGACTTATACGATTTTTATTCTTACGTCTAATAGACCTCACTGTAGAACGAAAATATATGCACAAGCATAACTCTGTTTATCAAAACGTAAGAATAAAAATCGTATGAGTAGAATTATTGTTCTATAAAATAATTATTAAATATGCTAAAATATAATTCATTTATTTACGAACATGAAAACATAGGTAAAGAATTTGTCATAGAGAAGCTATCGAAGACGAGGATCAATTGATAATCGAATGAATTTGATAATAGAAATATAATTTTTAATAGAATAGAAGATTATTTTTCTAATACAAGAGTAGAGTTAATAAAGATTAGAATTTAAATAGTCAATACAATACAGATGAGATTAATAACGAGAGTGATAATACAATATATATAATATTTTTTATCTAATAAAGAGAATAAGTTAAGACACTCTAACTAATTTCAATTTAGACGTAGGGTGATGTGTAGAGTATTTGAAATCGATTACCATTTGGGTCCCACGTAGAGTGTACATTCCATAGAAATCGACTTAATCTTTTTAGGGTGAATCTGCATTATTTCAAATTTATATAACAATTATATAGTAAGAATAGATGGCAATATAGCATGAGATTGTAACACATCCCTCTTAAATGAAATGTTCAACTTCATTGAAGCTAAAAATAGCTTATGTATAAATTATCAAATGGATGGGAGATTGAGGATAAAAATAGTTTAAAATTGTAGGTGACTATAATTTATGAAAGAAACCCTCGCTGTTATGAGATGGGATTTATCCTCGATACATACTTTAACTTCAATCAATGGGAGGTTGGGGGATTGAGCTCTTATAGTCTAACTTTGGTATAACTTAGGGATAGTGGACTCATCCGTAAAGATTTTACGTTAATATCCACAGTTTCTCACATGTAAATTAAAAAAATAAAAACTTTTGATTTATTCACTTATATTTTTTTGTAATATGGTACATCTCATGATGTAAGAAAATGAGAGCTTTTTATCTTGCTATTAACTATTTCTTTGATGAATGATTTTTTTTTATCTTTCCATCAAATAGAACAACATTTTAAAAAATAACAGTGCATGGATCAATTTTCGAAATACAAGGATAGTATTATTTTGAAAAGTACAGTACTCAGTAAGTGTTGTGTTAGATCGAACATACACGTGGCTCAATCTGTACACGTCGAGGACAAGTTAGCAGTCTCAAATGTTTTGAATATAAAAAAAGTAAAGCAGGATGGGCTGAGGGCAAATGGATAACAACCCATGGGCCGGGAGTTGAAAAAACTTGCATTGCATCTAGTAATGGGCCCAGCCCGAAACGGGGGGTTGTGACTTGTGAGTGGGTGACCAATGACCATCCCTTTCAAACAATAGGGTGGCCCCCACAACCCACACTCGAAACGGGCCCGTCTCTTCCTCTTAAGGTCAGTGGGGAGCGACGTGGCTGACACGGTTGGTGCTCCTGGGTCCCACATAGCTGTCACATCACTTAAAAATATATTTATTTATTGCTCATAATAATATATAATACATATTTAATATGAACGTTAATAAAATAGTGAAGTGGCTTTTGGACGGAACCAATCGCTCCCTGCTTCGTCGGATTCGGAAACTCGTCTCTCCGGAAGAAAGAGAAAGAGAGAGTGAAGGAAAAGCTGCAAATTAGGGCCCCACTCAGTGTCAGTGGGCCCACATCCGCGTCACCAATCTTGACTTGAAAGAATCACGGCGCCAGGCGTCCTCACGAGGATGGTGGGGGACGCTGATCCCTAAGCTGGTGGGGCCCACCTTTCAATTTTTTCCCATTTCCCCTTCCTTTCGTTGATGGAGACGTGGGGGCATTCCCATTTGTTTCTCTCTCCCGTGAACCAATCAGAAATTACCCTTTCTTGCCACTCCATCCAAATCAAATGCTTTCAAATTTAAACCCCTGAGAGCATAAACATTTTTTTTTTAATTATATTTACACTTTTAAATTATCATAAAACTATTTAAAATACTTATTTAAATAATTTTGACAGTCGAATTTAAAACATTCATTCTTAAATGGTAAAACTATAAATTTTGATGTAAAAGATTAGAATAATGAAATAGAATTTAAATTGTAGGGAAAAAAGCATTCAAATAATTTAATGTAAATAATCTTCAAAATATGATTTTAAATGAAAAATCTTGTCTTTACACCTTTGTTTTCTCTCATTAACATTCTTAAAAAGGCCCGTTGCATGAACGTGGATAGACTATGGAGGGACACTCTCGGCTCATGAGTCGGCTCCAGCTTCAGCTAATCCCATATTTGGCACTCTTTTTTATTTTTTTTTGAAAAAATCCATATTGCCCACCTCTTTTTGCCCGGTCTCAGCCATTTGCTACTGCTAGTATAGTAGTATTCATACTATAAAACATTAGGGTAGCTTTTAGAAGAAAATTTTGAATTATGTGGGATTTTTGTCTGAATATATATATATTTTTAATATTTGATAGGGTTTATATAATGAATAATTTAAATTATTTGTTTATTATTTCTCTAATTAATTCTTTTTCCTCTCTTTTCCTCTCTTTTTCATCATTTTTAGTTCTCAAGAAACATGCTCTCACTCGAACCCTTTACTGGAAGATTTAGATCGGGGGAAGGTGCAACCCACAAAAGTTATCCGGCTCGAGTTGGTTTTTTATATGTCATGGGTTTTTGCATCCATTGACTTGTTCGCTTGTTAAATTCCTTTGTCTGTGTTAATTCAAAATCAATTTAGTTTATATTTATTTGAGTTTTTTATTATTAAATCAAGTATCAAAAGTTTTCATAGTTATTTATTAATTTAACTTTGAAGTTTAAAAATTAAAAGTTAAGATAAATATCTATATTGAAGGTGAGACTAATCTCACAGATATGTGTAAACCTCTCAATCCATATACATCAGTTAAATTTAAAGAGAGTGGCTTGTTGGAATTGAACGTGAATGAAATTAAGACTCCACTTCATGAAACGAGCATTTTGACTCTCATACCAACTTTGATAAGTGTATCACATAAGCGTAGATTCATAAATTTAAATTCTTATCAAATCAATATTAACAAACATAAATACTAATTATAGTTAGACCCGATAACACAACCAACCCAACTCTAGCCCCATTTCTTAGCATCATGGACCAAACAGATTGGATTTAAGTATGCTGACAAGTATATTCCGTTTTGAGCTAGTATCCTAATCAATATTGTTTATTTTTATAAGAAATAATACTTCTACAAATCTAAAAGATTGACAAAAATATGTAGGTAAATAAAAGTTATATTAATGAGCAACATGATTATAATATTAAAAAATAAAACTTTAAAAAGTATTTACAAAAAATTTAAAGTATATAAAGTTAATTTAAAAATTCAATAAAATAGATCAAATCAGTCAAGTTGAGTCAAGTTTTAAAAGATGAATCCAACTCTCTCTGAATTTAAGTCCAGTTTTTCCTTCCTCAACTCAATCAAATCCTAAAAATTAAAAAAAAATACAGAATCCAACTCTATTGTTTTCTAAATTGGGTTATGCGGGTTGGGTTAAAATCCAACTCATCTTGGTTAAAGTTGAGCACCTTAGTCTGGAGTCCGATCTACACTCAATTAAATAGGTGACCCACCAATTGAACGGTCTAAATCAATCATCACGTTTGCCAACTGTGTCACCAACATATTTACATTACAATTTCTTTTCATGCCGGGCAACGCACATGCATGGTTTACTAAAGAACACTGAATCTATCCATTTCTTATAATAAATTTGCTTCATCTGAAGAAATGAAGAGAGGGCTTGGAGGACTTTAAATGAGAGGAGTGGAGACATTAATTCAGGTAGCTTTAACGCTTCTCTCAGTTGATAAGTTATAAATATCGGTCTATATAAATTTTTTGAATTCAATATAGATAATTTTTTTTTTTAATTTACATGTGAAATATCGCAGGCATACCCAGCGTACAACCTCCAAAGGTGAGGTCACTAGAGCATACCAAAGTTAGACTATGGAAGTTCGAACCCACAACCTCCTACTTCCTGAGGCAAGAGGCAACTAGTTGAATTACGCCTAGCGAATATCTAAAAATTTCAGTCAATTTATACAAAAAAATAATTTTGATTGACATTTCATATATCGACTAAGATTTGTAACTGAAGTTACATCCTAAATTCAAGTCTCCATGAATTCAGAGGAGTTGAAGTGATAGTCAGGAATCTGTTTTAAGAAGCGGGACTCCTAAGTTTGATTCTCACTCTACTCTAAAGGACCAATGATAGAATTATTCGATGTATGCAGATAAGGAGGTTTACACATATCTCGAAATTAATAGGGTACTCTAAAAAATCTGAACACCTTAGTAAAAAAAAAAAAAATAGGTCTCCATGTAACAAAAACTGACCAATTTTTTATGGGACCCTTCTCTCACATCTTATTCAAACACATTGCTATGAAAATGGCTGAATTATTTTTAAATAAATTGGTTGTGCACAGTAAAGTGATTACTGAAACTTGGCCATCCATCCAAGTTAGTCAAGTGGCCCACACATGTAGACAAAAGCTAATGTGTAATATAATGTAAAGGTTGCATTGTTAGGATCCACACGTAATTGATAACATGAAATAGTGATTTTAACGAAAGCATATAATATAATAATTTAATAAAGATTGGCAAAACATCTTACTCTGTAGCTATAAAATAAACAAAACAATTAAAATAGTAGTAGCCAGGGGTCTAAATATCGGCCGATATGATATTTGACTGATATGCCGATATCTTGGCCATATCATATTTTTGTAAAAATAAAAAAAATATCAGTCAATACAGAATTTTAAATCCTTTGTAGTGACAAAACATGTATTCTTTGTTGTAGAATAAACAAATATTGTATCAACTTAATATAAGAGACCAAGGGTATATTTAGAGAAAATTTCAAGAGAATTTGTAATTCTTTTTACTTTTTGGAAGAGAAAATTGAATTTACTAACTTGCCTTGAATTTTAGATGGAATACAAAAGTTTAAATGATATAATTCAAGTTTTGAAATTCAAAAACAGCAATATCATATTAGAATTTATAAATTTTGTGAAACTTCATAATTCCCATAATAAAATTTCTCTTTCACCAAACATGAAAATTTAGAGTAGAGTTGAGAAGTTGGAAAATTTCCAATTCTACCGAAAATTCCTCCATTTAGATAGAAACTTGAAAATCTCTAGTTTTCTATCAGGTTTTTTGGAATCAAAACTATCAAATGGATCTACAGTAAAAAATGTCTGATACATTGTCTATAGCCCGCAATGTTGTGGAATTTTTTTGGCCACAATTTATCAGTGTGTTGCAGCCGGGGTCTGGACGGATGCGAACAAAAGTGTATCAACTTGTAACAGCCGATACATCGTATTGTCTCGATACAGACATATCAACACAATGCATTTTTTTGTCCAAGCTCTCCGTTCTCCACTATCCACCTCTTGAAAGAAAATGATATTTTTTTTATACAAGTGAGAGAAATGTAAAATTCCAGCTGTATGAGTGTATGGCCCATCAAGAAAGAGCCTCCATAGCCACTATCTGGATCTAATAGGGATTGACTAAATGTGTTTTCAGAAAACTAATCGATGAAAGTGAAGGGGAAAATGTAGAAGATTCTGATAATAACCAATAAAGATGCTTCATGCTTGCGTACCATTGTGCCACATGTGATTTCTTTATATGTTTTATATTTCAACTTGTAAAGTCATTTATGAAAATTCTGAATAATTCTTATTCCAATATGAATCAGCCTATGTTTAACTGATCTGCACTCTTCTTTGTCAACAATGATTTCTGTTAATTTCAATGGGTTAGTTTGATGATCAAGATGTTTGCCTTATGAAATGGAGTCTTAAGTTTAATTCACATTCAATTCCTAACTGGCCACTCCTAGATCTAACTGGTGTGTCTAGATTGAGAGGTTTATACATATCCGTAAGATTAGTCTCACCTTCAATATAAGATGGAAATATCCATATATTCAAAAAAAAAAACGTTATTTAATCATTTCTACATTTTTTCTAAAAAATGAATTCTTATGAAAAGGGATAAAAAAATTTCATTAACCCGAGCAATGCAAGATCTATAACTCAACCAATCATGAATGGGCACAACCCTTGACCCAAAATCTAACATAAACATAAATAATGACCTGTTCCAGTGACCCATCTGACCAAACACCTCTAACTGAACCAACCCAATCTATGACCCATGGCCAATCTAACTTGACCTATGATCAAATCCATGATTTGACATAACCAATATTCCATCCTAACCAAACATAGTATCTATAGTCTATTATTCGAGGCAGAATGCAGCAAATTCATGAACTAACTTGACCCAACCCATAACTTGGGCTAAGCTTATAAATTTTCAAAGTCAGGCCAAAGGATAACCCAGATGCACTTCTTAGTTCTTATTTCGTTATGTTACATTTTCAAGTAAAGTATTGGTTACACTGAGTACATAATGCACATAATTAATATAATTAATTTATTAAACTTTTTTCTAGAATCAGATAAGAATGGATGAAGTCTGCATCTAACCACCTTATAATAGAAAATAATTTTATCAATAAATTATGATGAACACTCTTTGTAACACTAAAACAATAAAAACTGAACTGTGAAAAACAAATTCCATAAATTTATTTTCTATAGAAAGAGGAATCATCAAGAAAACCAAATTCCATAGAAAATGGTTGCACACAAATATGACACAGGAAAGTGATTACTGTAAGACAAGATTAGATGTGCCTCAAATCTTCAAAATTGAATTTTGGATCAGTAAAATGGAAGGGGATCATCAAGTTGAGGTTCCTCTGTTTTCTCCATTACTTCTATTTGTTCTACCTGAAATTGACATTCAACACAACATTCAATCTGCGCAGAAAAGTTCCCCCAACAACCACAGTAAGCTAAAAAGTTCAAAACTCACCCCTACAGAAAACCGAGGACATCATCCCAAACATCTGAAACAAAAATTGGGAAGATATTAGAGGATCATCAGCTATAAAAGTGGAATAGAAGACTTCATATACGATCATGTAGGCACTTGGATCTCAATCCACTTGAATTTGAATCCTACTTAAATATTTAAAAGAAGTAAATAAATAAAAACCAATTACAACATTGACAAATGACAATGCCCTCATTTACCCAGGAGAATACCTGTTGCATCCAAATTCTTGACCCATGGACCAACCATGATTTGATCTATGATCCAACCCGAGCCAAGTCTCATCGCCCAACTTCACATGACATGGTGCATGACCAGATCCAACCAATGCCCGAGGCCTGTTCCAACCCAGACCACGAACCAACCATCGGTCCATGTCTCTTGGCTCATGGAGCCTAAGCCTACCAATTTTCAAGTTGGGTCATGTCAGATCAGGCCAAAACCCAATCAAAGTCGCAATAGGTTTTACACAATATTACCTTTTTAAAATTAAGTATATATGTATATGCACATGTACCATGTTCTGCTTCTTTCTTGTTTAGATTCAAACAGGATTTGATGGGACCAAAGCCTGACCCAACTAAAGAAGAGATGCATTTCATTGATGAATTCTTGTGGAAACTCTTTGCACAGACAATATTATTGATAATAAAGTAAAACCAAGATGTCAATATTTCTTCTACGAAAAGTGGGATCATGGAAATGAAATTTGACAGAAAATCGTCATATTCGATCACATTCGAAGGTCCTCTTTCAACCAAGCTACATTGATCAAATTGAAAAGCCATCCACCTTTATCTGAGGATGGTCTGCATGACACACCAAAAGTTAATGCAGCTCTTTTTTTTTTCAAGAAATATAAACCATGCAATTGCTCACTCTGCTGGTAAATTGAATTTTTATCACCGAAACCGAGGAAAGTTCACCAAGCAAACACTGCATTTTTCACCATAAACAGTGGTAAGTAAACTGTACCTAAATGAACAATGGTTGGGAACCAATGCAATCTTCAGTCTGTTGACATTCAAAATGTGGTTTCCTCCAAGTAGCTTTCCTAAATCAAGTCGAACTAAGAACTAACTACTTTGTGTTAGCCATGACACAGATCAATATCTACAATTCCCAGTCACCTACCACTGATTTCTCTGTTTACCAAAGGAGAACGGATTATCTGCTCAAACAAAACCTCTTTCAGCTTGTCAGTCCATCTTTCTGATGGTAGTACACCCACCATGAGCGAATATCAACCATGATCCAAACACCCTCTTACAAAGACAAAATGTATAAATTGTCATAAAGCCACGCCCTCCAGAATGCAAGCTCATATGCCTTCTTTATCTGTTACTCAATTCTTCCAAGTTTATGTAAGAGTTCTCGTCAATCGATTTCAACTTCTCAAGAATCAGCTTTTCCTGCTTGGCAACTGTTCTACTGTCAAGAATTCAAAAGCTGAAGAGTAAAAATCAGTAGTTGGAGGGTCCTCTACTTCGAAGCTATATACAATCGGAAGTAACTCAGATCATAGGATACATTCTTCATCTGGATTTTCAGTGAAGTTCGAGTGAAGAGCATTCCCAACACTGTCCACTATAGCTGATGTTGTCATAGATGACTCAATACATAAGATAGCAGCGATTGCATCAAGTCGAGTAACCTCATTTCTGAACATGAGTCTTGCATGTGCTGTGATAAGAAATGAGTTCAATTACGAGAACCAAGTAAACATTAAATAGTGCATTTCAATGCAGTAATTGGTGGAGAAGCATACCTTGAGCTAATCTTATCAAACTTTCAAGCATGCGAACAGTCGTCCTTGCTGCAAAAAAAGCTAAAGCCTCATAAAAGGTATAAAAACTGGAATATCCCATAGCAAAAAGGTAATGAGTTAAACCTGCATTCTGTGTTGCTGATCTTCGTTGGAGTTGATAATAACTTGAGATGATTCTTTTTGCCTCCTTTGTCAAGATCGGTTTGAAATATCCTTTTACATAATGGATATACCTACAACAAACTGATCTGAGAAACCAAAAGCACTTCTTCCAAACACAACTGTGTGAAATCATTAGTCATTATTATTTCTATTTCAGTTGTCAGTCCCAAATGGAGCCAGAAGTCAGAATAATGCTTGCACAATTCAGTAGAATTTAATATTAGTTGACAAGCAAATCCCCTTGAAAACACACCCTGGGACATATTAATGTCAAAGTTCAACAATGGCATGAGAAATCAAACGTCTATACAAACCAAGGTTAGGGGTATAGTTTGTAGGGTTGTTCAGAATGCTCTATGGTCAAGAAGCATTGCATAATTAACTTGCAGATCTTTATGACAACTGCTGTCATCAATAACTAGTATTTATTGTTTACATAATCATTGTTGTTGTCACTTTCCATGTGTCGGTCAGCTTCAAAAGTAGCTATTGCACTAGTAAGCAAATGCATCATTACCATAATCACATTTACCAGTCAAGCTTTCTATTTACACACATGCAGCTTCCCAATATGAGCTTTTCAAAGACCAGGAAAGTCAAAAGCATATTACTGCTAGAAAAACACATCACTAATAATTGGTCTGGTGATGTAAGTGCTGATAAAATTCTAACATCACAAGTTGATTGTTCTTATTTATCCAACCATAGGAAGCACCATTTTCAATTTCAGGAAACTCTACCTCCTTACTGTTGGTAGTGGCCAGACATCTGAAAGATCCTCATCATCCTTGCCTCCTTGAGGCTCCTCTTGCTGATTAGTTTACATAATGAAGTGTTAGGTTTATCCAAAGGCCCTATGGTGTAAGAAAGAAATATGTCAATTGGAGAATGATAAGCCATATCTACCTCTGACAGAATGTGAGATGAAACAATTGCATCCCATTCTGGGTTCTTCGTATCCAAGAGTACCAGTACTATATCAAATCTGCTCAACAAGGGCCCAGAGAGTGTAGTATTGACAGACAAGGCTAGAAAATAGATGAGAAGTCAACAAAGAGTAATAATGAAAAAATTGAAGATGAAAAACGATTTGACTTTATGTAACAACTGAATCACAATGTGAATTCATTTAGTTTGTAAGATAAGATTAAGAAAATTATACATTGAGTAGGATCATACTGCCCCTTTGGGTTTGTTGCACCAAAGACAATTGTCCTCGTACTAAGTGTTGTCACAAGACCAGCCTGAAAAACACACCTATGTTGAATAAGAACAAAAGTATTTTCAACTTTCAAAATACAAAGAGATAAATCATACATATAATGAACTTTAAAAAGTTGATATCTAGACATAGGAAAAGACATAAATACAAAGAGTCCCAACTTTCAAGCTAGAATCGTGCTTCATGGGCCCACTTATTGGCCCTGATTATGGAAAAAGATGGCAGAATTCCAAGATTAAAGTGTGTTGTCAGCAAAGGATATGCTTATGATTTAAAAAGGTAATAAAGTAAATGATAAGGTTTTTTTTTTTCTTTTTTGGAAAATAAACAGAAAGTAAATGTAGATTTTAACTTAAAAGTAATGCTTCAGTTAAATATTTTGTTAGATAACAAAGATAAGGTATGAAACACTAGTAGTTTTAATAGTATTTGAATCAAAACTTAAAACACTTGTTCCATAATATGATCCATTCTGATATTTGCAAGAAAGTTTGGAACAAACAAGAGAGCTCAGGGATAATATTAAATAGGAATACTGTAAGAGGCAAATTGAAGACAAGCCGGTCTTATGCTTGTTTAACCAACAAGTGCTTCGTCAAAAGAGCCATTTTTATATGATTATCCTTGACATGTAATGTGGTATGTGGCTGAATGATTGGACAATGAAGAGACAATCAATTGTGCATATGGCTGAAATGTGTGATTAGATGGATTTTAGATTAACATTGCAACAAGAAAGACTGGATCTGGATCAAGAATGAGTATAGAAGATGGAATCAAGGATAATTTGATAAGATGTCTCGGCAAGTCAACAATTTGAAACATATAAAAGTAATGCCAATTTTCCATAGAAACCCAATGAAAAAACTTACAAAAACCACCTAAAGAATGCATCTTTTTCAAATTCCATCAAGAAACGAATCATAAATTCTCTACAAAACCCATATGGGTCTATGAAGATAACCAACCTAGAAAGGCCAAGCAAAAGACTAATGGGTATCAGAGAGAAATTTAAGGAAGATCCACACTGATATGTTATTGGGTTCTATTGAAAACTTCCAAAAGACAATTTTCGTCAATACTCAAATGAGAATTACAAATAAAATCCAAAAGAACTTCTCTATGGAAGATGTTCAGTTTCCATGCAGGCAGCACATCATGGTACACATCTTTTTCACCATTGCCCCTCCTGTTTCTTTTGAGATGATAGAATTTCCATTCCAACAGTAAAAAGGTAATGAAGGAGACAACCAGCCCACAAGATTCTGCAGCGAGCCTCTATAAGAACAAAACATAACCTGTACAAGTAGCTTCAGTTGGTCTAAGCTTCTAGTATTAGACAAGAGATCTTGAGTTCAACTCAGTCCTGAGCTAACCTGATGGGCGAGGCTTGCAGGTGGTTTCACATATTCGTGTGATTAGTCTTACCTTCAATGTAGTGAGAGAAAGGAGAAGACGAGAGGAAAGAGGAACAACCACTTCATTCAAAACTTTTTTTTTTTCATTTCTCAATCAGTTTTGAAGTGGTCTGAAATGAGAATTTTTTTAATGAGATATTGATGTTTACTTTCATACCTAAGAAATTGCTTTCTCAAGAGAAACCATAAACAAACATGAGATGAGAAATGGTTTTATAGGTAAAACCTATCTTCCTATGAAACCCAATGTAAAGAGACATGCCCTAAGAGTGTGTTTTCTATAAAGCAATAAAAGATACCTTAGCAACACTTATAGTTTGTTGCTCCATGGCTTCATGTATGGTTGCCCTGTCATGCTCCCGCATGCTATGAAACAGACACAAAAGTTGGACTAGTACAAAATCACATGAGAGAAGCCTCACAAATGCAAAGAAGTAAAAGTAAATAAACAAAACGTATGGTCAAAGTTGAGGTCTAGCATTCTAGAGCCATGGCAGAGTATGCCAACCCCAATGAACTTTTATTGGGCTCGACCAGAACTCCACCATCATCATATATTTGGAGTAAAGTGTGTAGGACAACTGATTGAGCTCACAATGCCACTCTGGTTAAGTACATGAGCCCACTTAGTTTTACTTAAAAATGACGCAATATTTTTTTATAAATAACCATATGGAGCAACACTTTTGTGTACAAATGATTATCTCTCTCTTGTATACATGTATAATACATGCATGAATGCACGAATATGTAGATAGATACATATATCCACATAAAGAATATAAAGAATAAAATTTGTTAAAAGAGAGAATACTTTCATATCCGTTACTTGTTGGCTATCCCCTGATGATTAACCTTCATGGATGAAGATAGTGAAATATTTTCATTTTCGACATATTAGTGGAACCTTGGGCTTCGAAAGGAGGAGATTAATATTCCAAATGCAATTGAAAGGACTGTATACAACATCAGAAGAATTTGTTGCTGCAATAGGAAATTCCAAAGTTGCATACCTATCAAATTCATCTATGCAACAGAGTCCACCATCTGCCAAAACAAGAGCTCCGGCCTCGAGCATCCATTCACCTACAGTCATTTAATGTGTCACATTATTTGGCTACAAAAAATCCATTCCAAGTCCCAAGGAAAGCAAGAACAACACAACCACAGCTATAATAGAATTCTTAGCCACTCACTAATTCAGGAGTTTAGGTAGGCATTTCAAATACAGTTAAGTGGTTCCATGTCACTGAGTGGTGTTGAGTACTGGATGAAGAAACAAAATTGCGATGTTCAAATATTCATTGAAGTATTCATATGTTAATACTGTACTTAGGTGTTGGATCTATGCCTGTAACTTATTGTGGTCAATGCAGTTCAGGTTACAATAGCTGCCAACATAGGCAATCTGAGTCAATGAAATAACTGGAATAAAATGCTAATAAATCAATTCCAAGGATATAAACTGATGTAAAATAAAATATAAACGGAGAATAATAAGAGAAATTGAAGAAAATGATTTCTAATATTGATTGATTCAAAGGAGCGTACAAGATCTCTAGTTCATAAACATGGAATACAAACATAAAAGAAAGTCCACCCTGATATATTCAGTAGCCTAGGAGATTATACAAAACTATATAATTCTTTCCATAGAATAAAAGACATTCACACTATTATATCTACAGCACAAACAAACAGTTTGATACAAGTGGATGATGAAACCCACTGGCATATCAGCCTATCGAAGATCTAACAGATTGGATCTATGAATTTGCTGGAAGATCACTAGGTGCCTAGTAAAGGTTCAAGATTGCAATAGATTTCACTTTGATGTTGGTCACGATGGAGCTAGCACTTTCTGCTTTGAAGTGCCTACCCTATGTGGGAGAAATTAGCACTACTTCTCTGACCCCACACTTTCTATTACACTTGAACCCAAGCCCAAGCAGAAGTATGAGACAATAAGCTAATGTCATTACAAGTAAACCACATCTCTTCATAACTAACACTACAGATGCTACCAACTTCAAAATCAAAAGTTTGACATGAAAAAAAAAAAGGGAGGAGAAAACGAATCAGAATAACTACCTCCATCCTTAACTGCAGTTACAGTCAAACCAGCACTGGTGCTCCCCAGTCCAGTGGTAATTACAGATCGGTTGCTTAATTTAGCTGCAAACTTCAAAAACTGGGATTTTCCAGTACCTGTGATTTGTTTCATTCAATAATAGCCCATGAGTCTTATTATATAAATCCTTCTGACCATCTGTACATCATCAAACGTAAATGCAAAAGACAGAATGGGCATGAAAATTGACATGTTGCATATGAAGAAAAATAAATAAAGAAAAATAAAGTACAGAAGAATTTCAATTGCATTCTAGTTAAGCAGGAAATCAAGGGAGTCAGAATTTGTTCGTTGGAAAATTCAAAAACTAAAATGTAAAATAACATTTCATGTGAACCCAGAAAACTGTCAGTTCACTTCAAAATAGTTATATATATAGTTCTTCACGAGACTTTCATGCAGACAGACTGATGGGCCCCACTTTGGACCACAAGAATGGATGGGTTTAAAAGGTCTTGACTTATAGGCTTGTGTAAAATTTCAACTTGATCAAATATATGAAGCCATATTTTTTAAAGATCTCAAAATTTCAACTTTATTTGACGGTGGAAATTCATCAGACTAGATCAATACACTTTAAAAGTCAAATTAGTGTCAAATTGGGTATAGGTGCAATTTCACGGAGGGTAGATGGGTGAGGGGAAAATTGGGTACATTGTAGGCTCCACATCTAAAGTTTGCATGAAAATCTCATGAGAAATGTCAACCCCTGCACAACGCCGGGGGCGGGGGTGGTTGGGGCGGGGGCACACTTCAGGGGTCCAAGGGGTGAGATACAGTCCATTAGAAAGGTATTTTTTGGAAGATGTTGCTTATAAAAAATCAGATCCATTGGATTTCAAAAGCCATGTTTTTCAAAGGTCCCAAAAGCAATGGTCGAAATGGAAGTAGTTTTGCATGGATTTAAATCCAACGGTGAGATCAACATAGAGGTTCAAATTGGATAAAGATCCAATTCATGGGGTAGTGTAGGGTGTGAGGGGGTATAGGGTGTTTAGTGGGGCCCTAGTGGGTCCCATTTGAGCAAAATAAAATTTTGTCCCTCATGAGGGACTTCCCTTAGGGAAAAAATGTTATATACACACACATAAATACATACATAGATTATATATATATATATATATATATATATAGAGCTAGAAGGTAGCATTCAGTTGTGCCCCCATAAAGTGCTCTTAAAATGAGAGTTCCGTGTGGATCCTGCCTATGTCATAGGGTTGGGTAGGATTGAAAAATTCATGCTTGTATATAGTGCTTATAAAATATCAGCTTCATTAAATGATTCCACCCATAGATTGAATTTGATAAACATTGCACTCCAATCTACTGTTGATATTTGAGTCCTTTACAACCATGGTGAAATAATATATTGGAACTTGAAACCAAGTTAGAAAACAACTCTTTATAATGTCAAATCCAAGACATCTTCGTGTATGAGATGAGAGTTTATAAAGGAGGAAGAGAAAGAGAGAGAGAGAGAGAGAGAGAGATGTTTTGAGTGAAGTAATTTTTTTGTATTCCAATACAAAGAAGAAGTCGCTAAATAAATGGCTACAACTATATCCCAGTTTTGTGGGATAAGAAAAGGCATAAATTTAAACTTCAAATATCTGTTATCCTAATCAATGACAACAACAAAGTTAAATGAAAAAAAAAAAAGTACACGTAGGAAATAAAAAAAATTAACTGTAACAGTGGTGGACACCATACTTGCAGGTTGCTGGAGTACATGAATTGATACTCTCTATAGGACTACATGAAATGATACTCTCAACATGTAATATGTAGGTAAATGAATAACCAAATGACTTGCCATATGAGCACTCTATAAACGAGCATAAAGTAAATTGAGCATGAAGTCCTATTTTCCTTTTTTTTTTTTTTTCTGGTTTTGTCCTAAAAAACTGAAAGAAAAAACAACATAAAGAAAGACGAGGAGTAAGGAGGAGATAGAAAAAAAAACCCAAATCTATTGGCCAACGAAATCCGTGTTCCATTTCCTCTTTTGTTCCCAAATCTCTCATTCCACACTTCCACTTCATTCAAGGGTCTGAAAAAGAGAAACCCTTTTTATTTAAAGATCTTAGTTTGACAAATTTATGCTTTTATTTTTATCAAAAGACCTCCATATCTTTCTTATACATAACTAGGCCAAATCAAGGGACTCGCCTGAGTTTTCCATCTACTCAACGAGTTGGCCAAGTCATGTAGAAAACTCGAGGGTCCTCTCTCTCTCTCTCACTCACTTCGTTGTTTCTCAAAATAAAAATGAGATGGCCATTTGTTTCTCAAAATAAAAATGGGATAGCCACCTAATGACATAAAATGGCAGTTCACTAGATTGTCATCCTAAAACAACCAAGCTAATAAATCGCAACCTAACCTACATTTGAATTTAAATATTGATTTAGAAAAAAATAAGAGCTTTATTATTTAATTTTTTAAAGAATAACATCACACCTGGGTCACCAACTAGAAGCAGGTGAGACTCTCCACGAACCTTTGTCCCAGATGCATCAACATGTTGCACACCTCCAATCAACGTCAGTGCAACTAAAAAAGGTTAAATGGTAAATAAAGAAGTGTTTCTCAATCTTGGGATTGCAAGGAAATACATGACACGTGTCATTTTGATAGTAGATTCATGTGTTTTAATTTATGGATCTCCACTCTGTATATTTGGTGTTTCACAAAAAGCAGATCCTATTCCAATCTAAGAAAGATGGTACAGGATAATGGGGTACCTGCAAGCTTCACTGTGAAGAGTCCAAAAACTTGTGGACAAACTCCTCGCAGAATGGCATTTCTTCCTACAATATTTTTTAATAAGAAACTCAATAGGAGCATAACAAGTGAAGTTTACAAAGCTCTGACGAAGGAAACAACATACTATTACATACACATTTAATTTTTATCAAATGAATAATAAAGACTTAAAATCTAGAAGTCTCGTGTTCGACTCTCCCTGTAGTTACTCGATACATACGTTTTGCGGGTGGTTTATGCATCCATGAGATTAGTCTCACCTCCAATGTGAAGTGCGGATACCCATGATATTCAAAAAATAAATAATAATAAATAAAGACTTAAATCAATGCTTTTTTAACTTGTGCCAACGCTCACATGGCACTACTATTATGCAATGGCAGTAGCCATCTGTTGAAATTCATTGATGACTTGCCACATGCTAGTGCGGCCCAACCTGGGGTATATTGGTTAGATACCTAACATTTGGTACCAAAATTGGTACCATGTCCCTATTTGAATCCTGGTGAGGGCAACCAATATGCCAAAGGTCTACTTGGTGGCAGTGGGAAAGTCGCCACAAAGGTGGTAAGGGCTGTTTGGTCTAGAGTGAAAGAGCTTTAGAACAATGTTATTAAACTCGGCTCGGCCCGCAGTTCAACCATAGTTCAACAGTGGACCAACTGAAACATGGGCCAAGCCCATTAAAAACCCGCAAACCTTAAACTGTTAAAACCATTTAAAATTAAAAAAAAAAAATCAATTTTCAAAAATGAAAAAAATATCACTAAAATTTTATATCATACACCCCATTGGGCCAGCTCCATAAGGCCGGCCCACGTCCCAACCGCTAAAGGCCGAGATGGGTGTTGAGCCAGTCACACCTTCCCCTTTTATAGAATCTCATCATTGTCATCCCATTCGCATTTGGCGATGTGGGACTCAGAAGAGGAAGAGGAAGAGGAATGGACGACTCCCTTCTCTGTTTTTATCAAGTGAGAAGGAGGGAGAGAGAGAAAGGAGAAAAAGAGAGAAACAAGAGAGAGAATAGTGAGAGGAGAGATAAAGAAAGAAAGACGGAGAGATAGGAAAGTGGGAAAAGAAAACGAGAAGGTGAGGGAAAGAAAATTGTAAAAAGGGAAAAGGGAGAGAAAAAATAGATTGAGTTTCTATTTTTAATAAGTATTTATTCATTTCAAAAATATAAAAATTATTTTTTAATTTTTTTAAAAATTCAACAACCATTTTTTTCCAAAAAAAATTATTTCAATTCATTAATTAAACCATAGGTAATAATTTAATATTATTTATAATATAATATTCATGGCACATGTTTGACCATGTTTGACCATGATTGAACCAGGTTGAACCTTCTTTAACCCGATCTTCCACCGAGACAGTTCGCTTCACAGGTCTGTTTTTAAAACATTGGCTTTTGGCATATTGATTGAGTACCTAACACCATCAATTTTATAATTTATTGATTAATGATTACTCATATTACTTGTTTTCCATTACTAATTATGATTTATTGATAGCAATTGTATTACTCTCCATTTTGTAACAATTGTTAAATGAATGACATGGGTGCATATTTGTGTGCATGTGTATGCGTGCGTGCATGGATGTATGTATGCAATGTATGCAATGTATGCATGCATGTATCTATGTATGTATAGGTCTATGTGTGTGTGTGAAAGCATGATGTTTGTACGTATGTTGTATGCGCGCGCGCATGTGTGTAACGACTCGTCCCGCTAGCATGATATTTTCCACTTTGGGCCTCACACACTGCCAGCACGGCTTTCAATTGGCGACCCAACCCATTGTTGCTCCCAAAAGGCCTCATGCTAGAAGGAGGAAGGTTACCATTTATATACCAAGAAATTTCCAATGCAACTAGCAATGTGGGACTTTTTGGGGTGGAGTATTACAATCTACCCCTTAAAGTCAGAGCCATCTCTGGCTCTGCATAAACAACAACCAAGCACACACCCTCAGATAAGAGTTGAACCATGCTCTGATACCAATTATAACAACCCGACCCTACCATTCCCAAGTGTGATATTCCCGCTTTGGGCCCCACATGGACCCGCACGGTTTTGTTCCTGGGCCTTGGCCATTGGTATCAGAGCACGGTTCAACACTCGAACTGTGTAGGCCCTCTACCTCTGTGATGTGACAAAGCCGGGGACGGCTCTAGTCTTAAGGGGGGTGGATTGTAATACCCACCACCCACCACCCACCTCAAAGTCCCACATCGGTTGTGAGGTGGGAGTTATATGAGAGAAGCTGATGTGGGCATCTGTGAATCTGGGTCCAAGCCCAATTCGTCAAATTAAGTCCAAGATTAGGCCCAAGCCTTGGCCCAACAAGCACCATGATCCATGGCAATCCAGTTGTGTATGTCAGGCCCAACATGGCAGGCCCAATGACCTTGAAGATGTACACCTCCAGACATGTGTTGATAGGTGGCAGCTGACTCATCTTGAGCCAGGATAGTCATTCGGTGGTAGCTAAATACACAGCTGTTTTTTTTAGTTATTTCCAACTTAGACATTTACTTTAATTAGGACTATCGTTGGGGGTTTTAAATTAGGATTTGTTATTTTAGTAATGTGTTTTAATTAGACTTCCATGTAAAGGAGGGTCGGTCCTTGAGAATAGCAGTACAGTCGGAAGTTTGTGTTTTTTATTTAAAGGGTTATGTGTGTAGCCGAAAGGCAGAAAAGAGAAATTAATAAAGTTTAGTTTTTTTTCTAGCAAAACGATGGAATGTTTTGTGAAGATTTGAGTGCTGCAAATTGCAGATTTGTGGGATCGAATACTGCAAGTGCAGATTCGTTGGAAGACTCTACAATAAGGCAGATTCTTTTGTAAAATAAGAGCTGCAATAGGTTGCAGGAATTTTGCTGAGATTGGCTGCTACAACCCAGGCCCAGTTTTGGAGACTACAACATACAGCATGAAGGGCTGGTTTGGGGCTGCAACAAAGAGCAGCCAGTGGAGAAAGAACACACGGATTTGGTGGATTCAAGAGGTGGATACACACAGCAAATCTGTAGGTACAGACGTCAGAAACAGAGAGGGTGCTGGTGTGTACACGGCAGAAAATTCACAGCATACGGCTGTGTATATGTATGTGTTGGCGGCATTAAAGGCAGAGAACAACTCTCTGAGAAGCAAGAGATATAGAGGCTGGTTTTCTTGCAATTCAGTCCACTGATTCTTTGGGTTGTTTTAGTCGCCTTCTTCAATTTATTTAAATTGTGATAAGCTTCTGCGTAGAAATCGGATTTTCGACATTTATTCGTCCTAGCCTACATCAGAAGCTCCCCTCCCTTGTGTGAGGCCTTTTGGGCCTGGCCATGTGGGCCAGGGCCCAGGAACAAAACCGTGCGGGTCCATGTGGGGCCCAAAGTGGACAATATCACACTTGGGAATGGTAGGGTCAGGTCGTTACAATTGGTATCAGAGCACGGTTCAACACTTGGACTGTGTAGGCCCTCTACCTCTGTTATGTGACAGAGCTGGGGAAGGCTCTAGTCTTAAGGGGGGTAGATTGTAATACCCACCACCCACCTCAAAGTCACACATCGGTTGTGAGGTGGGTGGGGTGGGAGTTTATATGAGAGAAGCCCCCCTCCTCCCTTGTGTGAAGCCTTTTGGGCTAGGGCCCAAAAACAAAACCGTGCGAGTCCATGTGAGGCCCAAAGTGGACAATATCACACTTGGGAATGGTAGGGTTGGGTCGTTACAGTGTGTGTGTATATGTATGTATTTATGTACATATGTATGTATGTTTTATATGTATATCCGTGTTATGTGTCTGTTGGTGTCTGTATGTACGTACATTTGTATGTATGCATGCATGTTTGTGTGTATGTCTATCAGTCTATCTTTTATGTATCGTTGTATGTGAGCATGTATTAATGTATGTGTATATATGTGAGTGTACATATATACATTTGCATGTGTTTGTATGTATAAATGTACACATATATATATATACACGTTTGCATGTGTATGTACGTACATATGTATGTATGAAGCCAATTCTGATGACATCATGTGACCAAATAGTTTCATTTAAATGATTAATTTCCTAGGCGTTAAATCAAAATAAACTGAGTCATCAGAGGCAACTACAAATTTGGCTAGAAAGAAGAGAACCTTACACTAAAATGTCCCATACTAAAATTGGAATGCATTTTGGAGACCTGGCATACCCCCAAAAATAAAAATGTTTGTCTGGAAAGTTCTACATAAAGCCCTTCCAACAAGAGGCATGATGATTAAAAGGGATCTAAATGTGCCAGATTTGTCTTGCAGACAAGGAGATGGCCTCCCAAGCTGGTGGTGGAAGGGGAGAATTGGGAGGTAGTCGTGAATACCATTCAAAGGGGACTGGAGCATTGGGATCTCAAACCAATTACTGATGAAATTGCCACTCTGGTTAAGGCTCAGGTAACAGTCATCAAATTTGGAAGGAAGAAGCGAATTCAGTTTCAGATGATGGTCTTGCTCAGTGAAGGAAGGCAAGCTATCATGAAGGGGTAGGATTCATTCCTTAATTTATCATCTCGCTGGTTGTGGCAGACGTTAGCTATCTTTAAAGGGGTTAAGACACTTTGGGGCCTGGATGGAGTATGGGTTGGATCTAGAGTGCAAGGGGACTGTTTGGGTAGTAGTTTAAAGTATTACTAGCTATGATTGCTTTGTTATTTTGGCTTGTGCCGTTAGGGGGTTCCTATGGGCTTGATTGTAAAAATGTATCCCTCACTTTATGTACTCTTCTGTTTCTTGTTAATGAATTGCAAAGTATAACTAAAAAAAAGCCAGAAAGAAAAAGAAGAAGCATTGACTATCAGAGAACACCTTTCAATAGTGTATTTAGAAGAAAAAGAAATACTGGCAATCAGAAAACACCTCTCAATGGAGTATCTTTGAAGTTTAACCAGAACTGCTCAAATTTTTTGACGACATCCTCAGGGATATCAATATTAGATTTCAGTTCATTGGTCCTCCTGGGAAAAATAAGAAAAGAAAATTACAGATAAAAGCATGAGTCTCAAAAAAAAAAAAAAATTATATGAGTGGTGGAACACACAAATAAAAGCATAATCACTTGCGTGTTATAAGAATGTAATGTACACTTCCACAACCATAAGACAATCAGATTAGTTAACAGGACATGTGCATGTACTTAAAGGAATAAAACCTCCTTTAAAAATTAAGAAGCTGAAACTAAGAAACTCTTGCTGACTTCCAATCAGGTCCATGGACGTGGAAGAATTTTAGCAGATGAGCATACATATACTATGAGTCATCCAATGGACATGATGAGAATAAAACCAATACTGAAGAATGCAAAACAGGATGGATGAAGTTCAAGGAACACACAACTGCTGCATTATAGCTATAGAGCTTATGGTTAAGGTGTTCCACATTGTGCATTACTTGCGTGACTGCACATAATAAGTTCCTAGAAGTCAGGCTGAACAAGTCTTAGAAGCTCATCATCATCATCATCATCTAAGCCTTTTATCCTATCAAACTGAGATTGGCCTTTATATTTGGATTTGGCAATTTATTTCCATGGCTAACTACCAATCAAATGCCCCTAGGACTTGAACCCACAGGCTCTAGGCTGCAACCATGAGCTCTTACCAATCGTGCTACAAGTCTTAAAACCAAGGGTCAGAAGCAAGATATCTAATAAAGGAGTCAGTTTAAGCTTCACCAAATTCCTCTGGAAGCTAATAAAAGGGCTGATTTTTTTTATATGGAGCATTTTAAGCTTCAAGATGTCAACTTGGCTAGGAGAGATGGTTGTTTTCTCTTTTTCCCCCTTCCTCTATGGATCTCATTGTATCCCAATTTGTACACTTGCAGCTGATCATCCTTTGGATATTGCATTAACTTTCTTCTAGTAATAAAATTATTATCCTTCAAAAAAAAAAATTGCTAATAGAGTTGATTGCCTGCTACTAGGTCTGAAAATGTTTAAGTGTCCATTATCCATGAAATATACAATCTATGACACACTTGACATAATGGACCAGCATACATAAATAAAACAGATCAAACTGTACCTATTTTTAACTTCCAGACGTCACAACAAATATTAAAACTATCAAACTTCGTTACCAAAAAATAAGTGAACAACAGGAAGAAGCAGATTCTAGGAAGAAGCACTGGAATCAATTTATAACGGAAACTTGAATGGATGAGGCCACTACAGGTATTAACAAGAAAATGCATAGGAAGATGCCATCCTCACTCTTGTATGGTGAGGCTACTAAAGCTCTAACAGTGAGGAAGTGCTGAGAAATATCAATCTCATTGCTAAGAACGTAGTTAAATATCAAGGCCTCTCCACCCTAGCAGGTCATCCCTCTTTATTTATTGTCTATCTGTCCTTTTATTTTCTTGATCATATTTCATTTCTTCTTCAGTCACATAAACCATTTTCAATCAACGACACAATATTCTTTAACATGGACATGTAATAGTATCTTACGAAACTTCTGTAAGTGCCCACTGATACAAGTAACTCACACAGTCTACTTAACATGATAAATAGATAAAGTTTTGTTACCTCACATGATTAGCAACTAAAATAGGATCAAGGTTGCAGCGAACATCCTTCAAATCTGGGGACCATTTTGCTGACAAAACCCCCGTAACAATTACATCATCTGGAGCAACCAGATATCAGTGAAATCTTCTATGGAAAAAACATAAAATAGCATACAAGAAACAACTAGAAAATCATAATCAACATGGCAGGGGAAAAAAGAGCAAAACAAAATTACACCTAGTATACAAGAAACAACTAGAAAATCATAATCAACATGGCAGGGGAAAAAAGAGCAAAACAAAATTACACCTAGTTCCTATGTTTTAGTGTGTTATCCCAGGTATGGCATTGGTACATGTCATTTGCAGGGTTATATGCAGGATTGACCTTTATAAGGAAGGTCTTTAAGGCACCTATTTGGCTAACATTGGTTAGAGCAAAATGTTATGATACATGCCCAAAAAACTAGGGTTGTTCATCAGCCCAAACTCGGCCCGAGAACCTGTCATAAACAAATGGTTTTGAACACATATGTCCAGCCCGGCCGGCTGGGGTCGGGCTAAGTTCTAGAGCCCATTTATGTAAATAGCTGGGCCAGGCTCACACTTTTGAAAGGAAAAAAAAGTCCATGAAAGCCCATTGGGTTTTTCGACCCATTTAGCTATTATAAGTGTGTATATGTGCACGTGGGATCACTTTTCATTTTTTTTATTATTATTTTAAATCAATTAAAAGATTGACCATTCATATTGAAGTAGACAAGATACACTATAAGTGGACCAAATTTGAGCTGAATACTCGATTTTTAACCACTAAATAGTAGTGGTCAAAGTCAACGGACATCCTTAAGAATCATCAAGACAAAGACACTTGGTGGCTTTAAGCACTAAGCTCAAGTGGCTAGAAATTGAATTTTGAAGCTCAAATTTGGTACACTTGTAGCTCTCATGTCTACTTTCAATCTAAACAGTTGGATTTTCAATGGTCTCAAACGGGTGGGCTCGAGCTTTAACCTGCAAAGCTCGACAGTCTTTGGGTGGGTTCCAGCTTTTGTATACATGAACATGCTCGAGATGCAATAGAACATAGTCTGGCCTGAACCCGGCCCGTAAACACCCCTACGAAAAACTCTAGTGTAACTTTTTGAGTACATGATAATTTCAAATTAACAGCTTGAAACCGAGCTTGTGGTGGGTTTCACTAAAGGGACCAAAATCTTTCAGCCCATTTTTGGCCCAAGTATTTTTTCAAATTACAAACAAAAAATGAAATTTCAGAAACTTATTCTAAAATAATCCAATATTTGGGCCCATTCCATTTAAAATTACGGGCCCATTTTATTAGTTTTTAAAACCGGAAATTTATTTATTTTTTCTTTTGATAGGGACCTAAAACAAAATATATTGGCCAAGATTTTGACCAATATTTTTAACTGAGGTTTCAATGGACCCCACCAAATAAAAGAAATACTTGTAGATTAGACACCTGTCAAAAAGATGAGAGAATATCTATTAAGATGGTTGGGCACATAAATAGAAGACCCAAAACAGCCCCATTAATAGAACCAAAGGATCACGAGTTGGAGGTAATAGGAGAAGGGGAGACCATAAAAGAATAAAGACAGAGACTGAGGCGGAATGGTAGATTGCAATGTGGCACTGAACATGAATTTCATAAGGTGGGGCAGAAACACAAATAAAAAAAACTGACCACAAATACATGGCACAAATGGTTTTGATGATGATGGAGATGATGTTGACAATGACGAGACCTATCAAAGCTAGCTTCATAGGACATCTAAAGTCTTTCGAAAAAGGACATCTACAGTATAGCCTTCCAATCTGATTTGACAGATGTGAACCATTAAAGGGTAGTTTAATTTAACCATTGATTTTAATACGGAAAATACCTAATATTAAATGGCTAGGAATGGCAGTGGAGATCTTTTTGGAAAGAACCATATCCACAAACACCATAGTATATGGAGGGGTCCAGTGGCCCCGTCACATGACACCATGCATAGAGGGATTAATCTATTACAATTCTAGTTACTTCACAATGTTGCACTTGCAGGTCCATGAACCCCTTGCCAGATAAAGCCACCTAATTAGGGATAAAGTTATTCAATGCAATGCAAACAAGGGAAGAAATTGATCATTCCCCAAAACGAAGGTGAAATTTCAAATAGAATAATGTGTTGGGATTTCAATTTTGTATCCAAGACTAGAAAGCATGTAGCATAAGTGTTAGGTTGTGTAGAGCCTGATTATCAGATATGTACTATCGGTCCGATCATGGGTTGAGCTCTATGTAAACCCTAATGAGGTAGCATATAATGTTTCTTTTTCGTGAGAGAGAGTGAGCGAAATTGTAACAGGGGTCACGGCCGTCTCTTCTTCGTTTGCCTTTGAGCATAGTGGATTTGGTTTAAACCTGTGGACGTAAATCTTTGTGCATTTGTGTGTGATTCATCTGTGTTTTGTTCTTCTGACTATTGTTTGTGCGCTTCTAATTCCCAACAATAAATAGCATTAAAAAGACCATATATCATGAGAATTGATAACTCTTAACAATGCCAAAATGCTACCTGAATTGATGTGACCTCTTAAGGGAACAAGCTTCACCAATAGGTACATGCAACAATTTTCTTTTGAAAGATAACCATATTATTCATAAAAAGAGGCTTTACAACAGAGACAAAGGGACCACAAAACAGGGCCAAAAGTCCGCTGCCCAAGTACCCACATATAAATTTTAAAACTCTAGATACAAATTCTGAATTACAATTAAGGCCAAGCCTGGCTATCTCATCAACGATTGAGTTCGCTTCTCAAGGGACCCACAAAATGGTGAAAGCAAACTCCAAGGTGGAATGCCGAATCCTCTCAATTTTGTCCAAGAACCTCCAAGGACAAATGGAGCATGCAACTTTTTTCTGGATTTCCAGGGCAACATAGTGGATATCAGTCTTCATTCCATCAAGTGATCCTAAGGTCCCTTTTACAGTATTAGCATTCTTGATTCTGTCATTGCAGGATCTACAAGACAGACAACTATTGCCAAGAGTATTCATCCATCCATGAACATGGCATAACACATGAAGATTGTTGTGCTATATGTGCATGTCTAACATTATGATAATGGAAGAGGTTTTAGGCTCAATGATTAACTAGCATTTCCGTTACTGCACAAGTGCACAATCATCATAGAAGACCAGCAATATGAAATGATACAATTCGAGGATATTGTTTATTTATTAGCAACAAGCTTTCAAAAAGTCAAAAAACAGATTCAAAATGAAATAAACAATAACAATGTGAACATTGACAGGAACAGTTGAACCTTTTATGTTTTAATGGTAAATTGTTAAACAAATTAACAATAGCAACAGTGAGGAAATAACATGTAATGGAAACCCCAACTTTCCAAACAAACAAAGAAGATGATGGTGGTAGTGGTGGTGGTGTTGATGAATGTTATGGAAATCATGATACATGGTAACAAAATTGGACCAAACACTTCCCAACAAAAAATTATAGGAAGATCTCCAAGGAAGAGGAAAATTGGTGAAAAATAAAAAAACACCAACATGCAGTATCCATAGCCATGTTGACCAGAAACAAGAAAAAAAAAAAGAGTCCATGAAATACCTCCAGCTTTAACCATGTCGACCAGATCATCCATTAAAATGACAGGAATTGATCGCGGTATAGACCCAACACCTAGAACTTGTGTGCTCTCTTGGATTTTGATCTCCTGATAATCATGACATACAATGCTGCCTTCTACAAACTGGAATTTCAAGCCTTCGCATGGTCTAGAGCTCTGTAAAGAAAACATTTTATTCCATCCATTACAGAAGAATCCAAGGTGCACTTCTAAGAAACTATTAAAAACATTTTATTCCATCCATTAAACATCTCTCTGCAAATCTATTAAAAACTGGGAAAAAAATTCTACGAGAAGGTCTTGGCTTAAGTGTTTATTGAGCGTGTGTAATTAAGAGACAAGACCACTCTTGTTGAGGACCATACCAAATCAAAGGTCAAAAGTTCTCCAGTTAAGGTATGATCCTTCAGCATTATAATTTGTTTTGAAATTTGATTCCCTGAGAAAAATGCAGGTCAACCAATTAAATGGGCCAAGGTCCTTTCAGCTGGGCATTGAAAAAGATAGAGAATGCTTCGAGCAGACTCACAATCCATGAAGGTGATCCAGCAAGAACCCACATGGAAGGATGCATAGGACAACCAAAGAAAGTTGCTGCAAATTTCTACCAGTCAACCAGTCAGTACCTTGATTCAATGTGGAATGGGTTGAGATTTGGAAGTTTTATATCTAGAGTGATAGGCTGTTTGTTGATTAGAGAACATATATTCATTGTTTTAAAAAGGTTGGACACGGGTAGATATAGAAATTTTCTCTTGGGGGGGCCAACTTATTAGAAAACCATGACATGATAACATTCTTGAGGTAGAACTCAATCTCAAAACCTAGCCGTTGAGAGAATAGTGCCTCATGTGTTATATGGAGTCATTGGTTTCACAAATTAACCGATGTGGGACTTTTTGTCACTTCACAATCGCCCTCATGTGCAGTTGTGCCCTGCAGCTACGTGGAAACTTCAGACCCACCATCAATGCGGAACCTGCTCTGATTCCATGTTAGAAAAGCATGACATGATACCATTCTTGAGCTAGAACTCACTCTCAAAAGCTAGCCGTTGAGAAGGGTGCCTCCAGTGTCATATGGAGTCACTGGTTTCACAAATTAACCGATGTGAGACTTTTTGTTACTTCACAATTAATATGTTCAGCCTCTAAAAAGGCGATTGACGTATAAATGTTTGTGTAGAAGACCAACATGCAAAAATTGATTTTACAAGGACAATAGGCAAATTTTAGTTCTATAGTAAGATGAATATATAAATGTTGAATAAATAAAAAGTTGCTTCTTAAATTTTCAAGGGCCATTCCACCTTCCCACCTTGATTGTGGACTAAAGTGTCTAAAAATTTAATTGAGAAGATATTTATATTCCATCAAGATCACAATTTTGGTCTTTTGGGTCATCATGTTAGAAGTTAAAGACCATGACTTCTACAAGCTATCAATCTGTATTAAACATCTCTCATTTACTATCATGGGTTGAAAAAGGGAATGCAAGGCCTAAAACAATGCCCCTCAAAATTCGTATAGACCCTTTTTTAATCTCATGTAGATTCTTGTTAAAAACTCAATTTTAAATATCGGTGCTCCAATACAATTTATATAATGAACTAAACTAGAATTCCCTATCAACTACCATTACAACATGACAAACTCATAATAAAGAACTTGATAGAAAATTGCACGTCATAGAAAATTCATCTAATGAATACCTTTCAAGCCATACCTCTAAGTTGAAAATTGATCAAATGTTAATTTGTGAAACCATCATCTGACTTCACAACAAAATATCAGAATTTCACATTGCAACTACATCAACCTGCCATGGAGCTCTCTCTCCGTAACAGTGATATTGTGGACTTCCTCTCATGTTTTGCTTATTATCCACATGAAAGGATAGCACTTTCTCATAGACATTTTATAAATAGTCTCAAGGAAAAGTCCTCTCATATGCTTCCCATCTCCATCCCTACTTGCACATGCACTAGTGTTTGCTACTGGCTACTTGATTTGCATAGGCTTAGACACTATTAAAAAATTTTCAAACTAAACATCCGAATAACACCATTAAGATTTTAGGCAAAGATAACTTATAATCCCTTAAAAATAGGCATAATTACATTGAAAAATCAGTAACTAAACATTCAAATTGCAACACCCTAGATCTTAAAAAAGCTTGTGATGTGTATTTCCTCAAAACAGGCATTATTACTGGCCAATAAAGTAGGTAACTTCTTTCCAATTTTTCCATTAGGAAGCCACTGATGGAATTGTAAGTTACCTATCGGAGAGGAGGTAGCATTAGAGACTTGCAAATTTCACCTAGGGGGCCAACAATAGAATTTCAAAAAAAACAAATCTTATTTGAAGTCTTTTTGCACAATCAAAAGTTTTGAAATTATTGGAGGGAGGCATGGTAGCCCCTTCTAGATCCATCCCTGGTTGGATATTACAACCTCAATATACATCTTGCTTATTCTAGATATTATATTGAAAGGAGAGACGAGGAGAAAACATTTATTGCTATTGGGAGTGGGAACCCAGACTCTGTGCTTGAACATGGATCTTTTGGTTGGAGTGTGACACAAAACTATGATAGGTGCAATTCGATTCTTTTATATTCTAGAGTCGGTATATTTGGTGAACCCAAGCAATATTATTGATACCAGGTTCCCACTAGATGATAAATGATCCTACGGAAATTTGTTTGAGAGTTTTATTCTCATCTCAATATTAGAAGAAAAAAATTAACCCCTCAAAGCTGTCTATCTTAATTAGCAATCTATGCTATCTCTGTTCAGGTCCCACTAAGATTGCAAGGATAACTTAACAGGCTTCGTCTGCACTCAGCATCTTTTCCATTTTAATCATCAAATATATGCTCTAGTCCCTCTAGGTGCCACAACCACTTCTACAAGAGTCATGTGCATATCACCCATCAAGCCATCACAAATGGTGGCATCAACTGAAACAATGATGATTACAACAGAGAGAGTTATAAAGTGGCAATCTTAAAAAATTAAAAGTAAAACAACTACCAACATTAATAAAAAAAAATTAGTTGGCTTTGAAGGGCACATTTCTAACATGTGAGGTATAAGGAAATGAAAAAAGAAACAACACAGTGGGTTTTTTTTTTTTGAGAGCAGAGGCAAGAATGTACTTTATTAAAAGGAGCTAAAGATATAGTCAAAGAGTTCGGACTTGTATAAGAGGGTTATACAAGACTGTTCATCCATACATAGAGCAGTAAGCAAAGTTCATGGAAAGACAAATTTTCAAATGAAAAAATACCCCCTTTCCCAATACACCCTAACACAATGGTGTTTCATTAAGACTAAATATAAAAAAGGGTGTATTGACTAAACTGCTATGTATACCAAGTATTTGAAAGGCTCCAATCCATGCAATAAATCCTCAAACTCAAAATTTTAATGAATGAACGCAAGATGTACTAGAGGCTGGGAGCAGGGATTAACCTTTGAAGGGCAAGATGTAGGAAGCGTTATAGAATTTCCTGTCTCCAACTCTGGAAAAACTTTAAATCTGAAGACAAACACTCTTAGCAAAACTGACACAAATAATGGACTCATATATGACTACTAAAAATAAAATAGAACAAAAAGAAACCTACTTCATTCTGATAACATAAAATTCAACAACAAAACTGAATATGACGAAGGGCATAAAATTTTGCGTCAAACATTGATCAAACTCTCAAAAAGGTAAATCAAGCCCGTACATCACAGACACAAGGACATTTTATCTTGCCAATCTAATGAGACCCAAACAATTGATCATGGTGACAGGGCTGTTGTAGGATACGGTGTATCAAGCAAGAAAATACTACATAACCCCATTATCCCATACTCACACATGTTTGCATTTCCGGCATTCATATTGGCGTTCCCCTTCAATCATCTTAACAGCTCCAGACCTGATGACAGTACCCTTGAGAGTAAGAAGAATCCCTCGGTGCTTCACTCTCAGGCGCCCAATTCTCGGGAAGGTCTCTACAAACATTTTTCCCCGAATACCCAACAGCATGTATTTATTAATTTTTAAAAGCAATAATCACATAAATGAAAGAATCTGATCTATAGATGGCAAGCTCACCAGGAAATTCTAGGGGAGACCCGCAGATGTTGATCCTAACATGCACAAATTCCTTAAGCTCCACAGCCTTAGCATCCTTGAATCCCTCCAAGACAATGCCCTGCATTTTTTTTTTTTTTTTGTGGAAGATAAGCATGCATATTTGTGTCATTGTGGAATATCTAAATGTGTGTAGAAGGAAAAAGCGATATTTGTAAAAATGCCCTTAGAGGTGTTTGTTGAAATGACAAAGAGAGAACACTTAAAGAAAAGGCAATGGACCACATCAATGCAATTGGGGTGTTTGTCAAAAGGAAGTCTGAGGGCTAGAGCTGACTGTCGCTATGTCCCTAGAGCGTTTCCAAAATGACAGAAGGAAGTTTCAGGCTTTGATGGTCTAAACCGGGCTTGAAGAAAAAGCAAATGGGACTGGAAGGAGAATGAGGAGTACCTGAGCAAGCCGAGCGGCATCATCAAGGAGTGGAATAAAGGCTGTGGGTTGTGAGAAGACAAGGTGGGCCCCGCGCAGGATCGGCGTCGATCAGATCTGCAAAGCTGATTGCGAGAAAGACAGGAGTAAGAGTATTAAAAAGAATGAAAGAGATAAAAGGAAGGCTTACATGAGAGGGGAATTTGGCTTACTCGACGAGAAGAGGGTAGTGGAGTAATGGGTCTTGGGAGAGGAGAATAGACCGCAGCTGTTGAGAGTGATGGCGAAGGAGAAAGTGAGCGAAGGCGTGAATGTGATCGGACGCCATGAACGATCGGAGTAGAGAAGGAGACAACAAGTTACCAGAGAAGGACGACAAGGCGATGAGGTTATTTTTGGCGGGAAGAAGTGAGAAATGATCCGTTGAGAACTCGGGAGAGACGATTGAGTCTAATTTTTTTAATAAATTGAGATATCAGATGTCTTGACAAACATATAATATAAATTTATTTAATTATTGATTTTTTTTAATCTTTCTACAAATTCAATGTAGACTTTTGTAATTGAATTGTCGAATTTAAAAAAAAAATCTAAAATCTTGTATTTTTAATTTCAATTCTTCATTTTCATGCCTCCATGTGAGATAGATGGGTAAATTTTAATATTTAAATATATCATGTGTTAATTTATAAAGTAAATTACATTTTAATGTAAAACATATTTAGAATGTAAGTCCATATCACTAGCTATCAATTACAGTTGTTGAGACTCAAGAGAGAAAAAATATTAGTTGAAGTTTGATATATATTTTTTGGATTGAACTCTTATGTACATTGATAGAAATAGAATAGGGTCCTCGAGCCTAAAGGGTAAAATGTTCAATGCTCAATTATCAACCCTTATTTTGGGAGGTCTTGGGATTAAGTCTCCTTTAACATACTCCACTTAGTTTTGTACTGAGTGTGTGTAGATTGGGAGGTTTACACATGTTCCAAAGATTAGTCAAGTGAGACAACTAAAAAATACAGGTGGGATGCTTGGATACTTTGATCTTAAAAAAAAAATATCTAAATGCAAGCTTAATTTTGCTAGATGCATTTATTTAGATAGTTCAAAATATGTATATATTTATGAATTTATGGCGTTATTGGATCAATATTAAATTAACATAATAATAATCATCCAAAATTCAAAATATTTTGGCAACTAAACTCTCAATCATATATTTATGAGCATGTATACATACGAATAATAAGAATTCTTCATTAAGTGTTATTAACAATTATTTCATCTTGACTATAATATTTACAAGATATAAAATGTTAATACATACACAAAAAGTATTACTAACAATAGTTTCATCTTGACCCTAGGTTGGCTTGATGGTCAAAAACCCACCCATGATGTGGGGGTTTTGAGATCAAGTCATCTTCAACACAAAAGGGCTACTATTTGTGAGCTAAACTCGGTAGGTGCGAATTAGGAGATTTACACATGTTCCAATGATCCAAACATAAGGTTTACCAAGTGACATAATGACAAGTCCATTGGAATTTTTTTCTTCTTTTTTTTCAATATTAGACTTACAAAAAAATCACAATGATCGTATTATCAAGTCATGCTTTCTAAATACTAAAATTTTAAAGATTAAAAAGTTATTTAAACTAATCAAGTCTAAAAATCATAGCTTAATTAATTTAATCTAAGTGATTTTTATTAAGCCACATAAGATAAAACTTCCTAATGGACCAATCAACACCCCATTTAATAGGTCTCATACCTGAATGTGTATGTTAATACTCTATATATATATATATATATATATATATATATATATATATATATATATATATATATATATATATATATATAAATGATCATTTCACTTGAGACAACTATCTCAAGTCATACATTATGTACCGACTGATATTTTTTATACCTGTACTCTTACACATCATCCATCCACATAATTTGATACTCGTAAAAGAAAACTCAATCTCATAGTAACTAGAGACTTATCTATCTCTTCAAAAAAAGTAACTCTGTTTGAAAATATTATGTTCACATCCCATGTTTGTATCAATTTTTTTTTGAAAATGAATGAAGCATTGTCTTAATCCGTGAGGAAAAACTCTCGGTCTTCCATTGTTACATTTTTTTCATTCCCCCTTTAGAAAATGGATCCTTTGGAATTGAGAAATGATGAGGACACTAGTATTTTTTTTAATAAACGATACGTTGTGTTTTTTTTACGACTTAAATGATAATAAGTGGACAAAAAGACAAATCCAATAGTCTCTTATTATAAAAAAGACCTGATTTTCAAAACAGAAAATGTCTCAAAAAAAGAGAGAAGAATATAATTTTTCATGTTTTTCATTTTTCATCCGTTGGTAAATGACAAGCATACCCTTGAAGGGAACTAAGCGTGCTTGGGGTAAATAACTTCAGCCTTTTAATGTTCCGGAGAGAAGGGTGACAATGTAATTATCCAAATTAGTATAAGTCATGAGTCCTTTACTTGAAAGAACAATTGTATATATTCTTGGGTGACTATCTAGACATCTGACTTTTCTTTTAACAGATACTCTATTTTAAAATTTTGTATAAAATTACCACTTTGCCACTCGGCTTTTAAAAAATAGCTATTCCTCTACACAAAATTGATGGACGAAATAGTAATTTCACATGATAATTTTGAAGTCGTGTGTCTCTTAAAAAAAAAGTCGGATGTCTAAATGTAATTTTATCATTACTGCATCTTTAGATTTTCAATAGATGTAATTTTATCATTACTATTCAAAGCTATTTGCAATTGTGTCCTTGTGCCAATATATGAGTAATTTTTAAGAATAATAAAATTTTGGTTACTGTAGGGGCCACTTATGCTAATGTCAATATATATCATGGAAATGAGTTGGATGACTAGCTAAGCACATAAATGAAGATTAAATGTAGTTTGATCCTTATTTAATCATATTATTCTTTTGATAGTAATATAGAAAAAATATTTTTATAAATCATTAATATTTATGACCCATATGACAAGGTTAGAATAGAAAAATGAAGGCAAAACTTTATCTATTATGTTTACATCTCAATTGATATTTAAATGTAAAGGATAAAATTAAAATAAAATGAAAATGCATTAATTTTTTAAAACCAGCCAGTAATAAAAGGACCTGAAAACGAAAAATACCCTATTTTTCTAAAGCAAATAATTTTAAATAATTTGTTAATGCCATCACAAATACTTTCACTCAATTTTAACTATTCCATTTTTACCTCTGCATAGAAACACATTACATCCTCTCAATGAGTAGAGTTGAAACTTGGGCTGGATTTTAACTCGACCCACATGATCCAACATGAGAAATTATCATATTGGATTATGTATTTGTAAATTTAGGGTCGGGTCGAGTTGAGTTGAGCTCAAAAATTTTAAATCAATCTGGTTTGATTCAAATTGACCTAACTTGACTCAAATGTTTGTAGGATGAATAACACCACAGTTAGTAAATAATGTAAATCAGGGGTGAAAATTTTGGTATCAGCCGATACGATATATCGACCGATATTTTTTTCTCTCTTATTTTTTTCTTTTTCTTTTTTAAAAAAATGTATCAATATCGACCGATATTGGAGATATATATCGCTGATATATATCAGATGTTGACTGATATCGGTGATATATATTGGATATCGACCGATATTTTGACCCTTGATAAAAATATAGAAGTTAATTCTCAGATGTATTGTTGTTAAGATGTTCTTGTTTTTCTTAATGAATTATTGGATTTGAAGATTATGTTATTTTATTATGATTCATATTAATATCAAAAATACTTTTTCAAGCTGAATAAAGATAAAAAGTAGATGTAGAAATTAAATTACTGTTGATTTTTTCTTAAATTTAAACTAAAAATGGATCGGGTTGTAGGTCCAAGTCAAGTGAGGTTGAGTCGTTGAACTCAGGGCCAGTCACTCAGATTAAATCAAATCATACTCAATAATTTTTAATATGTACGAATTTGAGCCCTTCTAAAGTACTTAGCACGATAAACCATGTGGAGAAGAAAAATCCAGAGACCAGATGTAAGACAATCTTCATTGACGAAGATAGAGAGATTAGTATAAGAGTCAGTGACAGATTTCCTCATCACTTTAAAACAAATATTTTCTAATTTAATATAAGTTACGAAGTTGAGAGTTGATATTAAAAATATAAAATTGAGAACTCAATGTATAGATTTGAATAAAAGATAAAAGGTTATGGGAGAAATGGAAAAGTAGAAATTTAAACAGAGAATTTAAATAGATGGAACTTAGGTATTTAAAGAAGACGATCAAGTTGGATCACTCACACCCCCATCTTGTATTATATGTGGAATTTTTAAGCAAAAATTTGCTTTCTCCCGGTGATGTAGCACGGGCATCAACCGAAAAATCAGAATAACCAAAATCAATTTAAAAAATCAAAATTGATTTCGAATTGGAAATCCGATAAAAAATAGAAGAGATCCAGAAATTTTTTATTTTTATTTGTTTCTATTGCTTTTTTTTAAGATTAAATTTATTTATATTTATTTCTATTTTTTTTCTATTGTCGTTTTAGATTTATTTTCTATTTTTAGAGTTAGGTTTTATTATAAATTTGAGATTAGTGGGTGTATTCCCGTAACAATGGATTAATAAAATCATTATTGGGATTTTCCCATCTCTTCTCTGTTCTTTCTTCCTTCTTTTCTATGAAACGGGTGGATTCCCGTTTGGTTTCTTCTCCTCCTCCCTGCTTCTTCTTCTTCCTCTCTTCTCAAACCCTATTCTCGTGGATTCTTCTTCTCTTTCCCTTCCTCTTCTTTTCCTGCATAACTACAAGGACTAAGCCTTGTATTGATCGTGCAGCCGTGCGTTAACACAGACCCATTCCCTACTGCCATTGCTATTTGGTTGCTGCCTCTTCTTCAACCTTTTTCATCCTTCCTCCTCTCAGCAGCGCCGCCTGCAACCAGCCGTCTACCGACGCTCAGACTTTTACTGCCTGAGTTCTAATCGGCGCCACAAGCACCTTGCTGTCGCCTTGTGCTTCTCTGCTTCCAGATCAGCCACACATACAATCCTTCCCCATCATCCCAACCTTCCATCTCTGTTCCCTGTTCACACCACCGAAACTTCATCCAAACCCCAAGTCCCTTTGAGCCAATTGACCCAATTTCCCTTTGTATGAAACCCATTAACCCACAGTCCCTTTCATATTCTTTAATCCTTAAATCCCCACTATTTAATTTACACCATACAACCATCCCTTTATTAATCCCATTAATTCCATAATCTTCCCTATTTAACCTATGACCTATAGAGTCTGGCTTGAACCCAACTCAAACCTGTCTCATCCTTTTAACCCGATTCTACCCACTGCATCACTTGACCATTCCAATTCAGATCTCTTAAATTTGATAAACCTTTAATATAAATATTCAAACATTGATAGTGATTCATATTTTTTCTTGGTTTGAGCAAGATTCCTAGTTATGTAATCTATGTCATATGATCACGAATAACACATGCATATTAGACAAAATTCATCTAATTAACCTAACGAAGACAGAATTCATAACATTAGTTTTTTCTAATATAATTAAAATCATAAACTAATAAAATATCCTACACTAACAATATTCGTTATCTCTACCAAAATAAAAATACAGGTGATCTTTCAATAGTAAAATAACTTGATGCATACAATCAAAACAGTAATAACAAACTTCATAGGAAATAAAACTATGGATTCATAATTACGTCCATGTATAAACAGATGAACTCACTAAAATTGGCTACTAAGAAAAAAGTGTAAACCTCACATTCTAAAGGTCGATTGACGATGTGGGACTTCACTAATACTCGTCCTTAGCGTGCTCTGATACCATATTAAACATATAAATAGAATTCATCCCTAAAACAGATGTGGGAATTTGCTAATACTTGCAACTAAACAATTTACGTCCAAATTCTGTAATATACTCTACAGAAATTCATGGGTCAGTATAATCGAGGCAAAAGACATGAAATAGAAGAGGGAATTCACCTTCTTCTCCTTCTCCAAGCCGGCTTGTGAATTCTCCTACGAAGGCATATCACATTTCCAAGGACTGGACTAGGAAATCTTTACGTCAATGTATCATATTCTCTTACTTTCAAATCTGACCTTCACGTAAAGATTGCCTATACTAGTCTCTCTTGTAAAATGAATTTTGACGACCATGTATCCAGATGAGAGGGAGAGGGAGAGGGAGACAATACTGGTCTGATTTCTCAGCCAGAGAGGTCTGCAACATGTTGCAGTAAACTTCCCTTCACGAGAACTGCAGTTGGGTTTTGCGGAAAGAAAATAAAATAAATCTGTTTATAAGAAAAATCTACCAACTACCTAACAAGAAAAAACCTCTTACCTTGGAGCCGACCCTCCTTCATATTAATCCTAAACTATAATTGGGCAGTCTAAATAAAATCTGATACCTACTTTGACTAGAACTCAAACATCCCACCAAGCTTCTAAATTAAAATTAGATATAGGATTAGATAACTACTACTGCAACAACGACCGGATGGTGAGTTGTCTATTGCCGACACTCTGTTCAGCTCAGGGGTAAAAAAATCGGCCGGGCCGTTATCCCGGCCGATTTTTCATATCGGCCGATATATCGGTTCGGCCGATATATCGGCCGAACTTTTTCTCTCTCCTCCCCGTTTTTTTTTTTTTTTTTTTTTTTTAAAAAAAAAATCCAAAAAAATTACAACAAATGCAAAAAATTATGAGCTTATTGAATATGTAATTTTTTCATAAAATATCGGACATTTACATCTTCTAATATATTTTTGAAGTTACGATAGTGGGAAATTATATAAATAGTAATAAAATGGTGAAAATTACAAAAAGAAATAAAATAAAAGGAAAAAATTGCATCCCTTTAAAAGAAGTTATTATACATTAAATAACAGCAAATAAAAAAAGTTCATGTATTATTTTATAGGTTTTACCATTTTCTAACATTTATATATCATAGTCCATAGATAATAATGAAATAATTACAAAAAGAAATAAAATAAAAGGAAAAAATTGCATCCTTGTAAAAGAAGTTAGTATACATTATATAACAGCAAATAAAAAAATTTCATGTATTATTTTATAGGTTTTACCATTTTCTAACATTTATATATCATAGACCATAGATAATAATGAAATAATTACAAAAATAAAGAAAATAAAAGGAAAAAATTTCATCCCTGTAAAAGAAGTTAGTATACATTAAATAACAGCAAATAAAAAAATTTCATGTATTATTTTATAGGTTTTACCATTTTCTAACATTTATATGTCATAGTCCATAGATAAAATGAAATAATTACAAAAAGAAATAAAATAAAAGGAAAAAATTTCATCCCTGTAAAAGAAGTTAGTATACATTAAATAACAACAAATAAAAAAATTTCATGTATTATTTTATAGGTTTTACCATTTACTAACATTTATATATCATAGTCCATAGATAATAATGAAATAATTAAAATAAGGAGTAAGTGAATGTAAAAAATGTTGCTGTAAATTTTAACATGTTAGTAACAGTAACTAAGAGCAAATGAAAAATGTTCATCTATTATTTTATAGGTATTATCATTTTCTAACTTTTTTTTTCATTTATGCTATTTTATGTTGAAATAGTTAACAAAAATGAATAAATAAATGAAAAAAAATAGTAACTAACAAAGTACACAAAAACTAACTACAGATACATTAAGATGGAAAAAAAATTATAATACCTATATAAAGCTTTTATTACTACATATCTTATTTAACTTCAAGCATTTTTTAACTTCTTTTATGTTATTTTTGGCTAAAAAAATTAAAATAAAATACAGATAAATCGAAATAAATTACAAAACTTACAAGAGCAGTAGATCTGTAAATGAAGAAACCTTTGAACGGTCTGGATCGTTCGGTTTCAAACAAATCCGGGTCGTTTAGAACTTACTTAAATCAAGTAATGAAGAGTGCAATTTTTTTGAAAGATAAATAGTAAAATCTGATTTTCTCTTTGAAAATAAGGTGTGAAATTTTAGATGTAGGTGAATGGTATTTATAGGAAAAAATTGGACCGGTTCGATTTTTTGGATTTAAAAAAAATAATAAAATATTCATGCATGCCGGACCATTCGAATCCTGCAGTCCGCTGTACACAGAGATGTGATGGGGAGAAATTGGTTGACAGGTGAGATCTCGTCCGAGATCTCGCCCGATATATCGGACATGAGATATCGTCCGATATATCGTCAAAATATCGCCGAACTTGAGTTGGGCCCAGGCCCGAGATTTACTGTTTTCAGGGGGAAAAAACGGCCGAATCGGCCCAGATTCGGCCGAGATTTGGACCGATATATCGGTCATCTCGGCCGATATTTATTATGAAAAAAAAAGTTTTTTTTTTTAAAAAAAAAACAAAAAACCGAATTTTTAAAATTCGGCCGATATGATGACCGATAATTTGGTCAAAAATTCAGACATATCGGCCGAATTTTTTTTTGTACGGCCGATACTATACGTATCGGCCGATATAATTCGGTGGCTGAAAAACCGAATTATATCGGCCGATACGCACAGTATCGGCCGATATTTTGACCCCTGGACTTCAGCTCAATGGGCCATAGGGCCTGACTTTGCTGGGCCTGCTCTGGGATCTGGCTTGTTTAGACTTGGGCTGAGCTGATTTCATGGGTTTGAAGCAGGGGTTAAAACCTCGGCGGATATGGTAAGTATCCGCCAGCGAAAAAAAATTAGGCCGATTTCTTCTTCTTTCTTTTTTAAAAAAAAAAACTAATATCAGTTGCGGGCCCGGTCAATATCTCAGCCGATATTTTCCTATATTGGACGAATATCAGCCGATATTTATATTTTTTAATTTTTTTAAAAAACAGCCTTTTATTTTTTTAAAATAAAAAGGTCACCCGAGATTTCTGAAAAAAAAAAAAAGGAATTTGAAGAGAGAGAAAATTCGGCCGAGATCTTGGTCCGATATTTAATCTCGGCCTAAAATTCAGTGGAGCCGAATTTT
Organism: Chimonanthus salicifolius; assembly: GCA_013350335.1. NCBI lineage: Eukaryota > Viridiplantae > Streptophyta > Magnoliopsida > Laurales > Calycanthaceae > Chimonanthus > Chimonanthus salicifolius. Next base: position 11,543,255 of record CM023537.1, on the reverse strand, counting down.
TGACCCCTGGTTTGAAGTTGATAAAACTCATTCCCGTCGGTCTTTCGATGGGCTATGATCTTGTCTTCATCAACACCGATGTCCGCATTACAACCACAGATCAATCACACAGAAAAACATAGAGATTTACGTGGTTCGGCAAAATCTGCCTACATCTACAAAGGGTGACGCATGATTCCATTACGAAGAAAATCACTGTACAAATTGTTACAAGGATTACTCAACCCTTTCGCTATGTCCCATTCATAGTTTCTCTTTTTCTCTTTCTTATTCCCAAAGAAAACTCACATAACTGAAAATCCTAAAGAAAAAGAACCCTTATATTAGTGAGCGTTACATAAAACACTTGAATCATGATCCAAGCAGTATGTGAGATCACTTTTTGTAGGGTTAAAATCGGATTGGGTCGGGTTTCTTAAAACTCGACCCAAGTTATTGACCCAAAAATCTCGACCCGACTTAATCTGAATTCTAACCCGACTCACTCCAAATTCTGATCCGACCAGCATTCTAAACCTATTTTAGCCGAATTAGAGATCGGGTCGGATTAACTTGAAAATTCCTCAACCCAACCGACCTGAATTCCATGCAGGTTTTTGTCTTCTTAACCTAACATGACCCGCTGACTTGACTCGCATGACCCGACCCATATGATTTCTCAGGTCGGGTTAAAACCCGACCCTCGTTTCACCCCTAACTTTTCGGTCAACAACGTTATGGATCAGTAGTTTTTTTATGGGTTAATTAAATGTGTAGTTGTCGATTTTGTTTTAGACAGGTTTAAAATCCCGCCTCTCCCAACAAATTCAGTTTTTTACTTTAACTAAATCTAATTCGGTTATCCTTGAAAACGTTTTTTTTTTTTAATTCAATTCTGTGAAACTCTTAATGATCCACAATATTGCGGTCAGTTTGCCAAAGTTTTGAAAATTATTAAGATGAGATTGTGGGACTATTTTCTCGTTCATAATTATCATTAGTGTGATTATTAACTTTTTTATATTTTACGTGCTTTGTATTTAATATATTACATTTTATAATTATTTACCTATTATTATATTTTAACTTATGTGATATTAACTAAATAATTAATTACTTAATTAAAGCCGTCTTTTTCTTCTCCCATTGAGCCAGACATGCAACGTGCACTGTGGGAGTGGGATTGAAGCACCGTTTGAAAGTTTGGTGAATGGAAATTGGGTCTAGGAGGATTCAGTTTAAATGTGTTGTGGAGGTGAACAAGCTGGGAATAGGATTAATTTAAAGAAAAAGGTGAATGAGTGATGGGATTTAGGAATTGGGTGGTGCTGTTCTACACGAACAGAGACAGAGTGAAATGGGTGTTGCTTGGAGTATTGGTTGGATCTGGAGATGGGTATGATGAAAGAGAAAGGACATCGACTGTATAGCCTTCCAATCTGATTTGACAGATGTGAACCATTAACTGGTAGTCTAATTTAATCATTGATTTTAATACAGAAAATACCTAATATTAAATGGCTAGGAATGGCTGTGGAGATCTTTTTGGAAAGAATCAAATCCACAAACACCATAGTATATGGAGGGGTCCAGTGGCCCCGTCACATGACACCATGCATAGAGGGATTAATCTATTACAATTCTAGTTACTTCACAAAGTTGCACTTGCAGGTCCATGAAACCCTTGCCAGATAGAGCCACCTAATCAGGGATAAAGTTATTCAATGCAATGCAAACAAGGGAAGAAGTAGATCATTCCCCAAACGAAGGTGAAATTTCAAATAGAATAATGTGTTGGGATTTCAAATTAGTATCCAAGACTAAAAAGCATGAAGTATGAGTGTTAGGTTCTATGGAGCCTGATTATCAGATATGTATTGTCTGTCCGATCGTAGGTTGAGCTCTTTCTAAACCCTAATGAGACAGTATATAATGTATCTTTCTCGTGAGAGAGAGTAAGCGAAAAGTGTAACATGGGTCATGTCCGTCTCTTCTTCGTTTGCCTTTGAGCATAGTGGATCTAGTTTAAACCCATGGACGTAAATCTTTGTGTCTTTGTGTGTGATTCATCTGTATTTTGTTCTTCTGACTATTAGTTTTGTGCTTCTAATTTCCAACAATAAGTAGCATGAAAAAGACCATATATCATGAGAATTGATAACTCTTAACAATGCCAGAATGCTACCTGATACAATTGTTGTGGCCTCTTTAAGGGAACAAGCTTCACCAATAGGTATATGTAACAAGTTTTTTTTGAAAGAGAACTATATTATTCATAAAAGAGGCTTTACAACATAGACAAAGGGACCACAAAACTGGGCCAAAAGTCCGCTGCCCAAGCACCCACATATAAATTTTAAAAATCTAGATACAAATTCTGAATTACAATTAAGGCCAAGCCTGGCCATCTCATCAACGATTGAGTTCGCCTCTCTAGAGACCCACAAAAAGGCGAAAGCAAACTCTAAGATGGAATGCCGAATCCTCTCAATTTTGTCCAAGAACCTTCAAGGACAAATGGAGCATGCAACAAAATTTGAACTTCTGATTCAATAGTCTCACCAACTTTTTCTGGATTTCCAGGGCAACATCGTGGATATCAATCTTCATTCCATCAAGTGATCCTAAGGTCCTTTTTACAGTATTAGCATTCTTGATTCTGTCATTGCAGCATCTACAAGACAGAACTATTGCCAAGAGTATTCATCCATCCATGAACATGGCATAACACATGAAGATTGTTGTGCTTTATGCGCATGTCTTAACATTATGATAATGGAAGAGGTTTTAGGCTTAATGATTAACTAGCATTTCCATTACTGCACAAGTGCACAATCATCATAGAAGACCAGCAATATGAGATGATACAATTCGAAGATATTGTTTATTTATTAGCAACAAGCTTTCAAAAAGTCAAAAAACAGAATCAAAATGAAATAAACAATAACTATGTGAACATTGACAGGAACAGTTGAACCTTTTATGTTTTAATGGTAAACTGTTAAACAAATTAACAATAGAAACAGTGAGGAAATAACATGTTAAGGAAACCCCAACTTTCCAAAAAAACAAAGAAGATGGTGGTGGTGGTGGTGGTGGGGTGGTGTTTATGAATGTTATGGAAATCATGATACATAGTAACAAAATTGGACCAAACACTTCCCAATAAAAAATTATAGGAAGGTCTCCAAGGAGGAGGAAAATTGGTGAAAAAATAAAAAAACAGAAACTCCAACTTGCAGTATCCATAGCCATGTTGAACAGAAACAAGAAAAGAAAGAGTCCATGAAATACCTCCAGCTTTAACCATGTCGACCAGATCATCCTTTAAAATGACAGGAATTGATCGTGGTATAGACCCAACACCTAGAACTTGTGTGATCTCTTGGATTTTGATCTCCTGATAATCATGACATACAATACTGCCTTCTACAAACTGGAATTTCAAGTCTTCGCATGGTCTAGAGTCTGTAAAGAGAACATTTTATTTCATCCATTACAGAAGAATCCAAGGTGCACTTCTAAGAAACTATAACACCAGGATGGGATTAAACATCTCTCCACAAATCTATTAAAAACTGGGAAAAAAATTCTACGAGAAGGTCTTGGCTTAAGTGTTTATTGGGCTTGTGTAATTAAGAGACAAGACCACTCTTGTTGAGGACCATACCAAATCAAAGCTCAGAAGTTCTCCAGTCAAGGTATGATCCTTCAGCATTATAATTTGTTTTGAAATTTGATTCTCTGAGTAAAATGCAGGTCGACCAATTAAATGGGCCATGGTCCTTTCAACTGGGCATTTAAAAAAGATAGAGAATGCTTTGAGCAGCCTCACAATCCATGAAGGTGATCCAGCAAGAACCCACATGGAAGGCTGCATAGGACAACCAAAGAAAGTTGCCCCAAATTTCTACTTGCAGTTTTAGATGCATCTTATGCTGAAGTACGGTCAACTAGTCAGTACCTTGATTCAATGTGGAATGGGTTGAGATTTGGAAATTTTATATCTAGAATGATAGGCTGTTTGTTGATTAGAGAACATGTATTCATTGTTTTAAAAAGGTTGGCCACGGCTAGATCCCGAAATTTTCTCTTGGGAGTGCTAACTTATTAGAAAATCATGACATGATAAGATTCTTGAGGTAGAACTCTCTCTCAAAACCTAGCCGTTGACAGAATAGTGCCTCACGTGTTATATGGAGTCATTGGTTTTACAAATTAACCGATGTGGGACTGTTTGTCACTTCACAACCGCCCTCATGTGTAGTTGTGCCCTGCAGCTACACGTGAAAACTTCAGACCCACCCTCAATGCGGAACCTGCTCTGATTCCATGTTAGAAAATCATGACTGATAACATTCTTGAGATAGAACTCACTCTCAAAAGCTAGCCTGTCACGCCCCGACCCGACCAGTGGGCCCGGAACGCGACTGATTTTTTTTTTTTTTTTTTTTTTGAAAGGAAAGTAAACTAATCCACAAGCACTCTTACTGGGCCGGATCAACAGTTAGGCCCAGCGGTTACACATCAGCCCGCTAAGAGGACTCAAACATGTACCATAAGCATGCCCCATAGACATAGCAAAACAACACAATAACATCCACTAATAATAAGATCAAACAAATATTAACATTGATAAATCAATCCATAACATTGTCTCAAATGGCAACATAGCCGATTACAATAGTCAAATACAAATTAAGTACCACATCCGGTACTTAATACAAAAAAATAACGGTTCCGAGAACCAACAGAAAGAGATCAGGGCATTCCGCTCCGGGGGAATCCCAAAACACTGCCTTGGCTCAAACGCCCTAAGTTTGAAAGAGAGGGTCCTCCTCCTTGGGTTCATCGCCTGAAAGGTGAGTGGTGTGAGCTAACAAGCCCAGTGAAGGATAATTAACAGTGCACATTAAGCAAATAGTAAAACAGGTTAACAACAGTTAATATCACATGCTTGATAACAGTAAGCATAATCTCAAATAAGATAATAACATCATCAACTATCAATCACTGCCTTTATCCACCGTAACGCCTGCCGACTACACTGAGACCAGTATTAAGTCCCGACACGGTCAAAATACATCCTTGCAAGTACATCTCCGGTTCTTAAACGTAACCGGTACTGACACCCTCAAGTCAGCAACTGACGACAGCATGGTCCGCCCATGGTCCAGTAGACATAAACCATCTCTCATATGGCCGATATTGGTTCAATAGCCCAGGTACGTGGAAGCAGTCTTACATACACATACGGTCAACACCGTAATATCAAATCATCACAGCACTCTTACCATAGTGCATCATGTATAGGCACATGAGTGGGTTCATCAAAACCGAAACCACTCATTGCTCAATATAACACCCGTTTACAAAATCTGCAGAGTTAAGTTCCCTCACCGTGATTGTGTGGTTTCGCTGTCTCTGTCAAACAACATACAAGTGCTCAATCAATATACATAACAAATACGTACATATACGTAGAATTTGGAAATCATATATTTTCCTACAAAATATCCGGGTTTAATGGAATGAGTCTCCTATTTGGTTTCTATCCTCTTTAAATCATCCACAAGATAATAATATAATAAACATAAGGGGCTCAGTCCAAACTCATATTGTCTTCTGGGCATTGACCAGATTGACTTATTGAGTAAGGTCTAGATCCTCGGGTCACTTCTCGGTTGTCTTCTGGATAGGACCAGAGCTGACATTTTGAGTAGGCCTCGAGGTCACTCAGTGCCCGACTATAGTGTCGTCCTGAAAGTGAATCACTCAGTTCCCGACTAGTGTCGGACTGAAAGCGTATACAATAGTATTTACACTATAGATAATAAGAGAAAAAGGGGTTAGTACATTTTTAATTAACAAAGGGGGTGTATAAATCATCACAAATAATCAAACACATTAGATAAATAATAATCAAGATTAAAACTGTAATCAAACAATATTTTATTATTTTTCAAAACAGTGTTCCTCGGAACATCACTTCGGAACTTGGGTCAGTGGCTTCGGATCATCCGAACCACCTAAAACTGAGTCACTGGCCTCGGATCTTGAGGCCTGACTTCGGATCGTCCGAAGACTGGGTCTCGGACCGTCCGAAGTCCAGAAAACAGAAAAACAGAAGTCTCGTGAGTCTGCAAAGCTCGGAACGTCTGAATACAGGTTCGGACCTTCCGAGGATGCTCGGACCTCCCGAGCTGGCTCGGTCCTTCCGAAAAAAGGGGGTCTGGCTCGCCTCGGGCGGACTGGGCTTCGGGTTGAAGCTCGGAACGTCCGAGGTCACTGCTCGGACAGTCCGAAAGTTCGGACCGTCCGAAGATCGGCTCTCGGACCTTCCGAGAGTCGTCTTCTCCAACTGTCTGCAACAGCAGACAGTTACGGCGGAAAATGCACTGAAATGCGATTCCAGAAAGGGAGGGCTTCCTGGATTCGTTTTTCACATCCGTCTGGTCTGATGGACTCCTCTGGGAGTCCTCTTTCCATAGGGAGAGGTTTGGAGCTCAAAAGCTCAAAGGGTCATCCGATTTTAAGGGTAGAGCCTCACGGGTACATGAAACCCATGGTTTTCCTTAAAACTTAAAACAGGTTTTTCTCCATCAAAACAGGGTCAAAATCAGTTTTGTTTGATTCTAAATCGGTTGAAATTTAAAAAGGAATGCAATGGATACCTTGGTTTTGATTCCTGGGTTGAAATTCAGATTTTTGAAAATCTTTCCTTAAGCTTACTGTTACTGAAAAACAGCAGCTCAGGGTCGGTCGGTCGGAAATCAAACAGAGAGCAGAGAAGAGAAGAATTGCTGGGATTTGAAACGGAAGAAGTGGCCTTGAATTTATAGGCTCCTCTCGCCGGAAAATTGGCTGAAATCCGATGGGACGGGACGGCAGAAGGTGATGATCACCGCCGAACGGCCAGTGCACGCGGGATGGCGTGTGCAGGCTGTTCTGGTTTTGCAGATCAGTCCCTAATTACTTCCCAATTTGCAGAAAGGGCATGGTTCAAGAAATTTTGATTTTTAAAACTAAAAGTACTAATTTAAGACCTCAAAAACTTAATCCAACCTTACAGATGGGTTGGGTTTTTAAACCCTAGGTCACCATAGAAATTTCAGTTTTTATCTCTCAATAAAAACCTTTGATTTAAACAAAAATCACATTTTACCCAAAATTACTTAATTAAACAAATGTAAAAATAACTAATTTGTACATCTTATTTTGAGATGAAATGAAATATCTAGATCAATCTTAAAATGGTCTAACATCCAATACCATTTTCAAAATTTATCTCTTTCCCGAAAATATTTAAAATAATTAAAACTCTCTTTCGGGGTTCCGACGGTCGATAAATAAATATTATTTTCTGAAAACTAAATCATTTTGAAATAATAAATGCAAATCATTCCATAAGGAGAGTATTATTCACCAATAAAGATCATCAAATCACACGATTTAGAGAAATAATCACAACAAGCGGCAAATTACCAAAATACCCCTCCAGCTGAACGGGCTGGATCTCTGAGCTCACGAGCTCGGATTGGGCCTCGCTTGGGCTTTCCTCAAGGCCCTGATCGAAAACCTCGAGATCAACCGGTTAAACACGGAAATTAAGCTAAAACACTCCTAATCCGGGGCAGGGTATTACATAGCCGTTGAGAAGGGTGCCTCAAGTGTCATATGGAGTCCTTGGTTTCACAAATTAACCAATGTGAGACTTTTTGTCACTTCACAACTAATATGTTCAGTCTCTAAAAAGAGGATTGACATATAAATGTGTGTAGAAGACCAACATGCAAAAAATTGATTTTACAAGTCCAATAGGCAAATTTTAGTTCTATAGTAGGATCAAAACATAAATGTTGAATAAATAAAAAGCTGCTGCTTAAATTTTCAAGGGCCATCCCACCTTCCCACCTTGATTGTGGACTAAAGTGTCTAAAATTTTAATTGAGAAGATATTTACATTCCATCAAGATCACAATTTTGGTCTTTTGGGTCATCATGTTAGAAGTTAAAGACCATGACTTTTACAAGCTAACAATCTGTATTAGACATCTTTTATTTACTATCATGGGTTGAAAAAGGGAATGCAAGGCCTAAAACAATGCCCCTCAAAAATTTGTATAGACCCTTTTTTAATTTCACGTAGATTCTTGTTAAAAAAACTCAATTTTAATTATCGGTGCTCCAATACAATTTATATAATGAACTAAACTAGAACTCCCTATCAACTACCATTACAACATGACAAATTCATAATAAGGAACTTGATAGAAAATTGCACGTGATAGAAAATTCATCTAATGAATACCTTTCATTAGATGATAAATGATCCTAGGGAAATTTGTTTGAGAGGCTCCAATCCATGCAATAAATCCTCAAACTCAAAATTTTTATGAATAAACTCAAGATGTACTAGAGGCTGGGAGCAGGGATTAACCTTTGAAGGGCAAGATGTAGGAAGCGTTATAGAATTTCCTGTCTCCAACTCTGGAAAAACTTTAAATCTGAAGATAAACACTCTTAGCAAAACTGACACAAATAATGGAACAAAAAGAAACCTGCTTTAAATCTGAAGATAAAGTGCCTTTGAGAGTAAGAAGAATCCCTCGGTGCTTCACTCTCAGGCGCCCAATTCTCGGGAAGGTCTCTACAAACATTTTTCCCCAATACCCAACAGCATGTATTTATTAATTTTTAAAAGCAATAATCACATAAATGAAAGAATCTGGTCTATAGATGGCAAGCTCACCAGGAAATTCTAGGGGAGTCCCGCAGATGTTGATCCTGACATGCACAAATTCCTTAAGCTCTTTAAAACTGACTGTTAAGGAGATGGTGCCTATGTGTTTATAAACTTCACATCTTAAAACTCCACTGGCGATGTGAGATTTTGTTAATACTCGCAACCAAAAAGTTTACGTCTAAATTCTGCAATGGGTCCGTATCATAAGGCAAAAGATATGAAATAGAAGAGAATTCACCTTCTTCTCCTTCTTCAGGCCTGCTTGTGAATGCTCCTATATTTCCAAAACAGACTGATTATTGGAAATCTTTACGTCAATGTATCATATTCTCTTACTTTCAAATATGACTTTGACGTAAGGATTGCCAATATCAGTCTCTCTTGGAAATGAATTTTGACTATCATGTATCCAGATGACGGAGAGGAAGAGAGAGACAGGGCAGCGACTCTAATTAAGAGAATAAAGAGTGATTAGAAACAATAAACCGCCTTCAAAGTGATTTTAAAAATTCTAATGAGATTAGGACTCTTAGTAGTTTTTTATGGTCAATTAAATGCATAGTTGTCCAATTTGTTTTAGACAGTTTTAAAATCCCACCTTTCTCAACAATTCAGTTTTTTTACTTAAAACTAAATCTGGTTCGGTTATCCTTAATGTGATTGGTAACTTTCTATATTTTTTTAACCTATCACATTTTATAATTATTTACTTATTTATTATATTTCAACTTATTTGATAGTGATAGTGACTAACTGATTAATTACGTAATTAATACAATTTATATATCATGTTGATGTAATGGATTTGATCTAGTTTGATCATGTGATTCACTTCACCTTTAAAACAGAATAATTTCTATGTCTCGATCATTTCAACATGAAAAAGGTACTTAGCAAATAAAAAATTATAAAAAATAATATAACAGAAAATAGAAAATTAATATTAAAAAGGACAATAATAAATAATTAAATTAAAAATAAAATACTACCTTTTAATGAATAAAGAATAAGAAATGATTAAAGTAAGAATAAAAAATAAATATATCTATCTACCTAAATATAACATGTATATGTCCACAAACACATGATTTACTCAACTTATCATGTAAGATTCAAGTTGAATTAAATAGTTTTAATCTAATATAGATAAGTTAAAATAAAATTAATACTTGTGATCTAATGCCACAAAATTGTTCATTTTTTAAGATATGAACTATAAAAAATAATGACTTAAACAGTGATTAAAATTTTAAAATAAAAAGCAAAAAATAACATAGACTACTTTAATTGCTACGTATATAATATATAATTTAATTGAAAAAGTAATACCCAGCATATCGGATTGGAGAAAGGTTACCAACTAGGTGTTGGAGATATCTCGAGTATGGTAGCTGGGGTTGATCCAGATACCTATATCTATTTATAAGAATAATAAATCTATCCTAATGCAACAGCGATACCGAGTCGGTTGGGCTTGAAACCGAATGAGGTATTCAAGTGCAACTAGGATACTATTTTGACCAACTAATATACCGACTCCAACTACACTTCAATGACCGGAACTCAACGTCCCAGTGGGGCTGGGATTAGAAAACACACATGGACTACAAGAAAATCGATAATTATTAGTCCACTTGTATGTGGGCCACTGTCCTACATCGGAGTCCTACATTAGAAGTATATGGTGGACTGAAGGAGGAAAAACCTGTAAGGAATAGAATCACTAAACACACACAGATCAATCACACAAGAGACAGATTTTACATAGTTCACCTGAAAGTTATGTCCACGGAACGAATGGTGCTCAATTTCTTTATTGAAAAGATCTAGACAAGATATTACAAAGGTTTCCAACCCTTAACATGTCCCCTCTCCTTCCTCCTCTCTCTGTTTTCTCTCCTCTTAGAATGAGAAAGCCCTCAACCTGGAAAACCCTAGAGAATAATGGCCCTTATGTGTACTGGACCTTACAAACACAACTGGGCCCAACGACATGAAGACCCAATACACATCACGTGCATCGCTTGGACGTGTGGGGGTCTCTTTGATAGGATTAGTTGTTTTAATTAGTAGTTAGCTTATTTAGAACTATAGGCTGCACTAAATTAGAACTCTGTAATTTTGGTATTTTATTTTAATTAGAATTTGATAATCAGAAGTAAAGGGGAGGGTCGGCTCCTTTATTTCCATTTCAGTAGGTTGTTTTTATTTATTTAAAGAGATGTACTTTCGCCAGTTTAAGCAGACGATTATTAAGAAATAAAATTATTTTTGTTATTTTCCAATGGAAGACTGTTGAAGGCTCAAGCAGTGAGCAACCCAGTTGCAGAGTTTTCTGCGGTGTTATGGTGTTATTGGTCCTAGACCGAGACAGGGACGGTGGGAGTTGATTTGAGATCCTCCAGGAACCAGGTAATCCTAAAGCTCTTTTTAAGAGGGGATTAATTGAATCAGTTGGCTTAAAAATTTCTGTGTTAAAATTGTGTTTTCATAACCAGTTTTCTAGATATGTTTGAAGCGATTTTATTGAAAATTTAACCCAGTTTTGGACGTTGTTTTCAACCAGCAGTAGGGGTTAAATTCAACAATCTTAAACCAGTTTTAGAGACCTTGCTAGGACTGTTTTAAAAGGGGTTTAAATCAGTTTGGATCAGTTTTGGGTATTTGTGTTTCATTAAAATCAACTTCTTCCTCAAATAGTCATGATTTTGAAATCAAAAGTTTAGGCGGGATTTGAAGGATTTTGTTAAAATTTAAATTAAAAGCCAAACTTGATTTGTGATTGTGAATGGTTTTGATAAAACCAATATGATTTTGGAAACCCAAGAGTACTTGTGTTAAATTAAATTTAATTTAATTAATTTCAGTGCTTAAGAAAATTGGGTTTTACTATTTAGATCAGCGGTTGTGTTAAACCGCATTGATTGTGTTAGTGCTTCCGCTTAAGCAACTGAGTGAGTGTCCTATCCTACTAAGCCTACATCACCCAACAAAAACCTTGACATACATTTAGATTTGACTATGAGCTTCAAAAAAAATAAAATAAAATAAAACAGAGCATGACAGACCATGATAAGAGTTAAACAGATCATGCTAGAGTTAAAGAAGAACAGGGAACAGATGATGATGGATCAAATACACAGTAAGGGGTGAGAACTGAAACATGGGCATTTCAGGAACTTAAATACAAAAGAGGAATAAAAAAGGTTGGGGGCTGACCGAAGCAACGGAAGAGGGATGCAGCAGAGGTGGATCAAAGCTCTGGTGGCACCCAAGTAGTGTTTGATCATTGGATGGGGACCTTACCCTGAATCTTCTGATCACATATGACGATCTATAAGTGTAATTCAAGGATCTTTCAACTGGAACCTGAGTTGTAATCGGATCACCATCATGAAAATGCTCAACTGAATCTTCCCTTTGATGTCTTGAGGCTTCTTGAAAGGCGTGGAAGAGGGATATAGATGAGTTGATCCAATAATCTAATATGACGTATCATATTTCCAAGAAGGACTGGAATATGAAATCTTTACGTCAATGTATCATATTCTCTTACTTTCAAATCTGACCTTCACGTAAAGATTGCCCATACCAGTCTCTCTTGGAAAATGAATTTTGATGACCATGTATCCAGATGAGAGGGAGAGGGAGAGGGAGAGGGCGACAATACTGGTCTGATTTCTCAGCCAGAGAGGTCTGCAACATGTTGCAGTAAGCTTCTTTTCACGAGAAGTGCAGTTGGGTTTTGCGGAAAGAAAATAAAATAAATCTGTTTATTGCTTAAGTCTCTGTTTTCATGTCACTACATAACACCCTTTTATAAGAAAAATCTACCAACTACATAACAAGAAAAAACCTCTTACCTTGGAGCCGACCCTCCTTCATATTAATCCTACACTATAATTGGGAAGTCTAAATAAAATCTGATATCTACTTTGACTAGAACTCAAACATCCCACCAAGCTTCTAAATTAAAATTAGATATAGGATTAGATAACTACTACTGCAACAACGACCGGATGGTCGGTTGTTTATTGCCGACAATCTGTTCAGCTCAATGGGCCATAGGGCCTGACTTTGCTGGGCCTGCTCTTGGATCTAGCTTGTTCAGACTGGGGCTGAGCTGATTTCATGGGTTTGAAGTAGGGGTTAAATCTCGGCCGATACGGTAAGTATCGGCGAGAGAAAAAAATTCAGCCTATTTCTTCCCTTTTTTTTAAAAAAAAAAGAAACAAACATCGGTTGCGGGCACGGTCAATATCTCGATCGATATTTTCTCATATTGGACGAATATCAGCCGATATTTATATTTATATATTTAAAAAAAATAGACTTTTTATTTTTTTAAGTGATTTAAAAAAAAAAAAAAAAGTCACCAAGATTTCTGAAAAAAAAATTGAAGAGAGAAAAAATTCAGCCGAGATCTCGGTCCGATATTTAATCTTGGCCGAAAATTCAGTGAAGCCAAATTTTCGACCCCTAGTTTGAAGTTAATAGAACTCATTCCTGTCGGTCTTTCGATAGGCTATGATCTTATCTTCATCAACACCAATGTCCGCATCACAGCTACATATCAATCACACACAAAAACACAGAGATTTACGTAGTTCAACAAAATCTGCCTACATTTATGGAGTATGATGTATGATTCCACTATGAAAAAAATCACCAGATAATTGATTACAAGGATTACCCAACCATTTTCCTATGTCCCCTTCTCAGTTTCTCTTTTTTCTGTCTCTCCTTTCTTTTCTTCTCTTTCACACCCAAATAAAACTCAAAAATTCTAAAGAGAAAGAACTCTTATATACTGAGCATTACATAAAACACATAATCATGATCCAAGCAGTACATATCACTTTTTGTAGGGTCAAAATTGGGTCGGGTCAGGTTGGGTTTTAAGAGTCAATATTTATGGAACTCGACCCGAGGTATTGACCCGACTCGAATTCTAACCCTACTCAATTCGAATTCTGACCCAACCCGCATTCTGAACCTATTTTAGTCGAGTTGGGTCGGGTCGGGTTAACTTAAAAATTCCTCAACCCGATCTGACCTGAATTCCATGCGGGTTTTTGTCTTCTCAATCCAACCTGACCCACTGACCTGACTTGCATGACCCGACCCGCATTTTCTCAAGTCGAATCGAATCAAAACCCGACCCTTATTTCATCCCTAATTTTATGGGTTAATTAAATGTGTAGTTGTCGATTTTGTTTTCAACAAATTCAGTTTTTTACTTTAACTAAATCTAGTTCGATTATCCTTAAAAACGTTTTTTTAATTTAACTGTGCTATACTCTCAATGATCCACAATATTGCGGTCAGTTTTCCAAAGTCTTGAAAATTATCAAGATGAGATTGTGGGACCAGGGATATCGGCCAATACAAAACGTATCGGCCGATATCATTCGGTATTTAAGAGGCGAATAAATACAGCCGATACGTATTGTATCAGCCGTACAACAATCATATCAGCCGATGTGGTCGATATCTCGCCGAATCATATCGGTATTTAAAAAAAAAATGGTGATGGGTCCGGATCAAAATATCGGCCGATATCAGCCGATATTTATATTTTAATTTTTTTAAATAGTTTATTTTTCAGTTTTTTATATTTTTAATTCAGAAATAATAAAATAATACTGATATTAAAAATAAAAAAAGCAAAAATAGGAATCATATCGACCGATTTATCAGCTATGGCATTTTTTTCACCCCTTGGACTATTTTCTCGTTCATAATTATCAGTAGTCTAAATAAGAAATGTGAATATTAACTTTTTTTTATATTTTACCTGCTTTGTATTTAATATATTACATTTTATAATTATACCTATTATTATATTTTGACTTATTTGATATTAACTAATTACTTAATTAACAATATTTATATATCATGTAGATGTCACGGATTTGATCCAGTTTGATCATGTGATTCACTTCACCTTTAAAACAGAATATTTTCTCTCTCTCAATCATTTCAGCATGAAAAGATGCTTAGCAAATTAAAAATTATATAAAACAAAATTATAAATTATAAAAATAATATAACAGAAAATAGAAAATTAATAGTAAAAAAGGACAATAATAAAACAATAACTTATAGTAAATAATTAAATTAAAAATAAAATACTACCTTTTAATGAATAAAGAATAAAAATAAATATATCTATATCTATCTTCCATGGCCTATCTTTGGTGTGTCATAGGAGTAGTGGGCTCACCCGTGAGATTTATATTGGGTATCTCATGATTTTCCACACGTAAATTAAAAAAAATTCGGCCGATATTTATTGACATAATAAAGGCCGATACATATAGTCTGATAGAATATGTATTAGTCTACCCGTGAAGGTATCGGCCGATATGAATGATATATATTATTAAGAATATTGGTCAAAACATTTTTTTTAAATAATTCAAATATTGGTTGGGGACCCACCACCTACCCATGACTCAACCGCCGATCGAATCTTCCTGAAGGCATTGAGATTGGAAATGACGTACATGCGTGGACGGCGACGGAGACGGAAAATCCATGCGCACGAGCAAAAGACTTTCAAGCGTCGTGTGCAGCTTCGTCTCACGCGTAGGGCCGTCGGTCGGCAGGCAGCTATTTGACTATTTCTAACTTATCTCTCCACTTGCCTGTTTCACACGTAAGTCTTTAATTGTAAATTTCGGCGGAGATTTTAAATATTAAAAAACTTTCAATTAAGGCACTATTAAAATATATAAATTTAAAAATTCTGAGTGATATTTAAAATGTTCACATATATGTAAACTGAATTCTCCTATTTAGAACAAAAAAATTACATTGATTGAGATTTATAATTGATTAAGCAACTCTGTTTTTTCAATAGTAATTTATGCCTATTGGAGTAGATGGCTAAATAATTTTAGTCAGTTTTTATAAACAAAAAATTAAAATATTCCATCTAAGAACAATAGACAATATTTTTAATTTAAAATTTAAATGCAGTTTATTTATCAAGAGATTGAAATGATTTAATAAACTTAAATTTATTACCAATATAATGGAATCAAAAGTGTAAAAGTTGTAAGACTAAGCTTAATCATAGATTCCATTCACAAATTGAGTCTAAAATTCAAATCCCTATATGAACTTTTGTTGTTTTGAAACCGGATTCCATATGCACACGTGCATGTGGACTCTTGCTCAGTTGAAATTTGAAAATAAATATTGTTAAATTAGGCTCCTGACTTTTCTGTCTCTACACACTTGATTCTTGATTTTTGTGGCAAATTATCATTATACCCTGCATTTTTATTCATTCAACTGAATGTCCGTGTTACTGTTCAGTCCATTCGTTCGAATGAACGTTCATTGTACACATGAATGCATAGTATATTATTTAAATAATAAAATTTCCTTTAAAACTTTAAAGTTATTTTTTAAGCACTGCATATTTAAAAATTTCTTAAATTGAATATCCAGACTAATTACGATAATCTGATAAAAATACTTTAAGACTTCAAGGTCTTTTGACACTCCCAAATGCTTAAAACATAGTATTTTACAAATTAGGATATCTCTCGGTTGTGCCGAAAATATATTTGGCAGTGTCAAAAGACCTTAAAGTCTTAAAGTATTTTTATTAGGTTATCGTAATTAGTCTGGATATTCAATTTGAGAAATTTTGAAAATACATAGTGCTTAAAAAATAACTTTAAAGTTTTAAAGAATATTTTATTATTTAACTAATAACTATACATTACTGTAACATCAGCAACTTAAACCGTTATTTTTAAACACTATGTATTTTCAAAATTTCTCAAATTAAAGATCTGGACTAATTACGATAATCTGATAAAAATACTCTAAGACTTTAATGTCTTTTGACACTTCCAAATGTGTTTTCGGCATAGCCGAGGGATACCCTTATTTGTAAAACACTATGTTTTAAGCATTTGGGAGTGTCAAAAGACTTTAAAGTTTTAAAGTATTTTTATCAGGTTATCGTAATTAGTCCAGATATTCAATTTGAGAAATTTTGGAAATACACAGTGCTTAAAAAATAACTTTAAAGTTTTAAAAGAGATTTTATTATTTAAATAATACATTACTGTAGCACGGTTCATTCGAACGAATGGAATTTACGATGCGGTTCATTCAAACATATAAACAATATTTTGCCTATTCGTTCGAATGAACTAAATTTACACTTTAGGCATTTGTTCGGATGAATGATTCTTTCGAACGAACGCTGAAATGAACAAGAAGTTCGTTCGAATGAGTAAAAATATGGGGGTATAATGGTAATTTGTCATGAAAAATTCAGAATTGAGTATATAGAGGCAGAAAAGTTGGATGTCTGTAAGTGTTGCCTTAAATTTTTGACAAATCCTGTTTATAAGTGAGTTTTACATTTTAATGGGTGAGTCAGATGAGTGTGAAGTGTTAATGTTAGAATTGTATGTTAAATTTAAGGACTATTTAAATTATTAAAAAAAATTATTTAAACATTTTTCGTATTTTATTAAAACTAAAGATTTATAAAAATAAAGAGATAAAAGACTTCGATCCAGGAATTAAAATCTCGATCTCAATCGATATATTGGTTGAAAAAATTCTCTCTTATTTTTTTTTAATTAAAACAATCGATATCAGACGATATCGACGATATATATCTGACGGCAAATATCGACCAATACAATACGTATGAGTCGATATTTGTTTCCCTCTACTTCGATCAGTCTCAAAACTTAAATTCTAACATATCGCACTCTTCTATTTTATTTTTCTCAAGAACTTATGAAAATTATTTACAATATCCAATAAAGAAATTTTACTCTTTCTACAAGTGACATTACTTTAAATTTATCAAATTCATTCATAGAATTATATTTTAATACTAATATTAACGAACAATATATGATTAACACACTTCCGTCCTCCTGCGGTGTATTAAGTATGCACGAGTTCAAATCTCAAGTTAACTATTCGAAGTGGCCCACCATACTGATGGGGGCACAATAGAATTTTCAAAATTAAGGAAAATGAATAAATAGGTGGGCCCCACTTCTCCACTACTCCCACGTGTGATCAAACCCACCTGTTCCTCGCCACGCGTATAGTTCGTGGAGGGTGGCAGATTCCAAACTACCCATGTACGGTTGGAGATAGGAAGACCACGTGTGAAGAAGATGCTTGACCACTGGACATCAACCTTTTCCAAATTCCAGAAAAACGTATTGTGGTCCCCACTTTTTATGGGTCCCACAACACGTTCCTTCCATCCACATAGGGTTCTTTGACATTTTCCAAAAGAACGTTGGTTTTACTTATTATGAAAAAGCCCCTTACATTTTTTCAAAATGTCGTATAAGCACAAGATGTTGAATATTTCTATTTTTAATAGATGTACTGATGTACATATCATGGAATCCACAGATGGTGAGGTGGGGAAGACAACCTACTAATCTACTGTTATAAATTAAGAGTGCTCCGAATGTCAACTTAATCAAAATAATTAAATATAAATTAAATCTTAAATTATATAACTAAATATCAAGAGTGAGAAGAAGTTTGGTAGAATCGAAAGAGAAGTATAACTTTCAACAACATTCATTATTTTTTTTTAATTTATGTGTGGAAAACTGTAGAATACCAAGCGCAAAATTCTCATGGGTGAGCTCACTATCCTCAGTGTACATCAAGATTAGACCATAAAGACTTAAATCCAAAACCACTTCTTTAGAGACAACTAGTTGAACTACACCCCATATATATAGCCAACTTATATATTAATTTACACTCATAATCAAATTAGAACATTCATTATATTAATTTATTTAAGCCAACTTATATAAATTCTCTGGTAATGGATTAAGAGTTAGAATTTTATGTAAAGGTCATGTTTAGTTAAACTCTTTAGTGTTCTTAGAGTGAGAATTTTATGTGGAGTTAAATTTATCATTATTAAGTTAAAAAGATTTGAAAGATATATAAAATAAATAAATATATATATATATAGTAGTTATAATCAATTTAATTGAATAACTTTAGTACGATTTTGAACAACCCATAAATAAATGATAGACAGAGGTATAATTTTATAAAATTCAATTTTATAATTATTGTTATTCAATAAAATTACATTTTTATAAAGACTATATCAAAGGTATATCTTTAAAATTTACCAAACTCTATAATCATCACACACCTTTTAGTGTAAGTTCATTAAATGAAGTGATCATATTCCTCTTGAAATAGTCTTTTTTATAATATATTATTCACCAAAAAGTTATTTTAATCAAATTATATTTTTTTTAAAATAAAACATTCAGAGTTTTAGAAATGTGGTTAGATCAATTAGATCTTGCCCACACTTAAAAACTGGATTGGCTTGACGATCAAGATGTCCATCTCATGAAGTGAGATCTTGACTCTTTAGTTCGATTTACGTTCAACCCCTTTACGTCATTGTCTATAGAGTTACTCTCCATCGACTTAGTTAGTGTATGTAGATTTGAAGATCTTCGTGAGATTAGTTTTACCTCCAATATAAAGTGAAAATACTCATTAAAAAAAATTAAATTTTGAAAAAAATTTGGTGTCAGATATAATTGATTTAAGGTCCAGAGGATCTTTCTATACAAAAAGAAAAAAGAAAAAACCCCTCCCAACAGTAATGTTGACTCAGGGCAAAACAATTCAAAAGAACCAACATCAAGCAAGAAGAGTCAATGGGTCTTTAAAAGCTAGAAATATCATGGAAACCTCCTCCTTCCTTCTCCTACTCAGATTGTTCCATCTGATAAACTCTATATATACAAGCATCTACCCATATACCCATGGAAGAAAACTAAACAGAGACACAAGAACAATACTACAGAGACTCAAATGGGTTGGTCAGAATCAGAAGGAAGGTGCAAGAAGCACCCTAATCAAAGGCAATCTCCCGGTGTATGCTCTTCATGCCTCAGAGAAAGGCTCTATCAGCTTTCTTCTTCAAGCAACAACACCTCTGCCTCATTTTCTTCTTCCGCTGTTTCTGCTTATTCCTCTGCCTCTGCCTCTTCTGCGGCTTCTCCTCCTCTCCACCTTCCTTCTTCGGTCGCCGCCGGCAATGACCATGATGGGTTGTTTGGGAGGAGTCGATCTCTGGCAGTCGTGGCTCGAATCGGAGACGTCGGCGTGGTAGCAAACAAGAAGAAGAAAGGAGGAGGGTTTTGGTCGAAGCTGCTTCGACCCATCAACAAGAGAAGGAATGAGAATACTTTCCTTCACTCGAAGACCATGAAGGAAGTGCCTGCGAATTGGGCTCCGTCTCATAAGTAAGAGGGCTTTTTCTGCCTTTGATTCTTCATTCATGGCGTTTTGACACCTTTTGATTGTTTGTTGTATATTGAAGAAAGATACAGAGAGAGAAGGTTGTGAAAGAGAGAAGATGAGTGTTTTGTCTTTCAGATTATGACCTTGGTTGTATTTGCAAGTAGCAGATGAAAAAAATTGAAGATACCTGTTTATATGTAAATTGAATAGCTTAACATGATTTTAGTAGATTCTCTTTGTTCAATCCATCACAGGCTAACCAATGGTCTAATACACCAATCTATTGTTAGAATTTAGAATCACCCGTGATGATCTATATTAGGTTATATGGAGCCTGGCCATTTGAGTGCATTGTTGCGGGTCAAGCTAGAGTTAGGACAATTTTATAATTTCAGGTAACATCATAAGTAAATTCTAATTAAAATAGTATATAGAATATTTTGTGAGAGAGATAATAGTTATTACCTTTAAATATAATGAATTAGTGTTGAACCTGTGAATATATCTAAAGAAAACTATGTAAATCTATATTTGTTGATTTTTCTTTTCTGTTTTTTCGATATTCTATCAATCATCTCAACTTAACTAAATTCAATTCCATCAAGTATTTTTAGCATTTTTTTTTTAATTTGATAAGCATTTAAATAATTTTAAACATCCTAATCAAATTCAGGGACTTGAAATAGAGGATTTAGAGAAAATGGCACATAACCTAACTTTTAAATGTGGTGTGGACAATTAGATCTGATTCGTTCATCTGGTGGACCAGACTTTATGAAAAGTGAAAATTATAGCCGAAGTCTTAAGAGGTTTTGGCTTTCGTATTGTCGTATTGAACGTGAAGTGCCGTTCAAGATGGAACATACAACTGGACAACGCACATTTTGAGCTGTCTAACTTAGAATAATTGCACAAAACACAAACGTTGACTGCCATGGTCCATCTGTGGTGGGGTCCACCTCTACAACTATGACTAGAGGAGGACCTTCGCCACATGGACGGTTGAGATGGGAGGCAAATTTATCATTTTGGACGTAAGCGAGTGCTTTAAATATCGTTATATCAACAATCAACGCATTAATTAATGTTGATTGAGACAGTACTTTATCACCATCGTTTACTAAAATTATTAATGATCAAATGAACTTAGCCTTGTCAAATCCCTTCCGCTTTCTATTTCTGGCTTTCTGCGTATGTTCCGGGTTTTCGATCCTTTCGATAAGTTAATTTTGAAAAAGAGCTTATATAAATCTTTAAAAAATAAAAATATAATAAAATATGAAGACATTAATATAAACTTATAAATTCAATTAAATTACTTATATAATTATCAAACCATAAGGGTTGATTTGACGGTTAAAAACTCGAATAAGTTACGGGATATAAGGGTCACTTCTCCTAATTTTATCCGGAGTGTGTGGATAGGGAGGTTTGCACATACCACAAGGACTTATTCAGATGCTCTAAGTAGCCTGGATACCTTGGACCTCATATATATATATATATATATATATATATATATATATATATATATATATATATATATATATATATATATATATATATCAAATATTAATTCAAAAGTGTGAAAATAATACGGTGTCTCCCTTGTCAATTAAGGAGAGACTCTAATCTTATTTATAGAGTAAAGAAATTACAAATAACAAAAGTAAATCAAATAAATAGAGAAAGCCCTAAACTTGGTAAATACTAACTCAGGAATAATTTAAATATATCTTAACATAAAGGGTAATAATTTTTGCACTCTCATTTTCTCCCACCGTGCACCCTTTAAAAGAAATTCTCCAAATTTGCCCTACTCCTCTCCTCTCTTTTCCTCTTTCCTAAAAGTAGAGTTGCAACTTGGGTCGGGCGGGTTGGGTTTCTTAAAACCCAACTCGACCTGAGTTGATATATATGGAATCTGACCCGACCCGAATTCTCAACTCGAACTCTAGAACCCGACCCGACCCAAATTCTAACCCGAATTCTGACCCGACCCGCATTATAAACTCATTTTAGCCGGGTTACGTCGGGTTGAGTCGGGTCTGGTTAACTCATAAAATCCCCAACCCGGCCCGATTTGAATTTCATGCGGATTTTTATCTTCTCAACCCAACCCAATCCGCTGGCCCAAAAGTCTCGACCCGACCCACATGGTTTCTCGGGTCGGGTCTTGCGGGTCAGGCCAAAACCCGACCCGAGTTGTAGCCCTACCTAAAAGCAAGGGCAAATTTGAAAATTCCTTTTTAAGAAGTGCACTATGGAAGAAAATGAGAGATGCAAAAATCACTACTCAAGATAAATCTAATTATATCTTAATAGATTCTAACAAAAAAGTGTCCGAAATTTCTTTAATAAGAATCAACTAAAAAAAAAGAATTAGAAAAAGCATCTAAAAAATTACTAAAAAAATAAAATTGAATTCTCATTTTTCAAAAACATCGCCTAGGCAAGCGTCAGAAGATTGGGTAAAATGAAATTTGGGCTTGGACAGGTACGGAATTGGGCAAAACACATTTTTTGGAGTTCAAAATAGTAATAAAAAATTTGAAAATTTTAGGGTCAAGCCCAGTTCACTAAAAGCCTGACCTTGTTGCTGAATGTGGAAAAAACCTAAAAGCTTGATTTTGTTTATATGCACATCCAATGGTATGTATAAATATTAGGTTAAGCCAAGTAGGTTATATATTTTAATAAGATTTGATAAAATTTAGGCACGAGGTAAGTCTGGGTTTTGAAATTCAGTTGAAAATTGGGCCCAGGTCACACAATACAAATTAGGCAGGGCACATGGAGGGCCAATGGGGGCCTATCTTGGCCTCTAGCTCTACAATTACAAATGTTGTATGGTTTGGTTAAACTCAAAGCTAGGATCAGCCCACCCAAGCTGTTGTAACACTTTAGCAGAATCAGAGGTCTCCAGTTCGAGTTCCAAAGTAACTTGATGCATGTGGCTTCAGGAGGTTGCATGCATACAAAGTTTTATCCAACGCCCCGTACTCAAAGAGAGTTTTATGGGCCTCACAGGGACCCTAGGAGAAAGCGACTCTAACTACATCTTTTATCCATATTTTAGAATTTTGGTTCATGGGATCAACTCATCTATGGGAGGGTCCAAACACTTTAACAACCAGTCACACATCTGTAGAATATAACCCACATTTATGCAGATTGCAGAACGTGTGCATCAGAGGTCAGGAATTGTGACCCAAAAGTTCTAACTGTTGTTAGAGGAGAGAGAGAGAGAGAGAGAGAGAGAGCTACGCCAGTGTCAAAACCCAAAACATGGGGCTATTCGATGTTAAACATACAGCACATATTCTGGATTGGTCTTAGCCGTTCCTAGCTTTTTGGTGGGTAAAGCCCTATATGTGCACCAAAATCACTGGAACAGCCCAGTCTACACATCACTTGGATGGGACTTAATTAGAACTATGAAAGTTAAAGCACATATTACTATATCAGTCTCAATACGGGCCTGAACATCCAAGCCGAAAAATGTTTCATTCTGGACAGGCCTGTTGGCATTTGAGCCTCAATTTTTTGATTGGGCTAACACTTCATCCATTCATTGATCCTCCAGGTAAATGCTCCACTGAGTTGTTCCTGTGTTTTACACTTTTACTACATGGCAAATGAAACAATTTGATCAAGGGGAGATCTCATGTCTATCAACATGCTACAATTTGGAATTTACCTCTGATTCTCTGATTCATTCCCTAAAATCAAGCATCTTGCTTTTGTTCCAACCAAACCTGATTCCTAGATCTAGATCTAAATTTTTAATATGCAAATACTTCACAATTGTAGTTCTAATATGATGGAGCTCGCGGGCCCATTACATGCCAGATGTCAAAATTACATTATTTGTTACCATAACAAAGGTACCTTAGTATGGTAAGCTCAGGTAGAAAGTACTCTCCAGTGTAGGCCTATAAAGTGGGCAAACTTACAATCAATACAAACTACAAGCCTTCTTGCCATCCTAACTCCACACATTTAAATTGGGCTTGGACTTGGGCTATGGGTTTTATCTATCTTATTAAACTTCATTGTTGGATTACCAACTCAATTTATTTCTAAAATCAATGCTTTGAACTTTGGATGTCTAAAATAAGAGTCAAAATGGCTAATGAGGTTGATTTTGAAGAATCTCCTTCACCACATGAACCCATGTGCATACATTCTTTAGATTAACTGGCTGCATTGTACATTTGGGCAATTGGGTATTTTCTTGACCTTGATGCCTTCACAACACCTACTACCCCCTTGAGTTGAACGTCAAAGTTCTTAAAAATCGACAGAAAATGAGTTGGCTCAGCCAATACGACTCAGACTTGATTAATATTAATATGACCAATACTTCTTTTATAAGGTATTCAAGCTTCTTAGAGCATTCGACTAATCCTTAGAACATGTGCAAATCTATCTACCAACACACACCGAGTAATTCTCACTTCCTAAGGTGGGTTCCTGGCCATCACTCTAATCCCTTTAGTAGAGGTAAAACTCGGATCGAGTCAAAACCTGACCCGCATGACCCAACCCTAGAAATCATGGGGGATCGGGTCATACGAGTCAGGTCAAGTTGAGAAGACAAAAACCCGTATGAAATTCAGGTCGGGTCGTGTTTAGGAATTGTCAAGTTAATCTGACCCGACCCGACTCAACCCGACTAAAATTACACTAAAATTTGATCAAAATGCGGGTCGGGTCAGAATTCGGATTGAGTCGGGTTAGAATTTAGGTTGGGTCGAGTCAATAGTTCAGGTCGAATTGGGTTCCATAAATATTGACTCAAATTGAATTGGGTTTTAAGAAATCTGACCCAACCTGACCTGATTTCAGCACTATCTTTCAATTTAATATGACCAATACTCAGTGACATCGATTAAAACTGGAGGGAAGTTAGGACTAACTATTTTGATCAAATTTTAATCATTTTCCACCTGATTCCCATACAATACAACTGATATAACTTGGTTTCCTCCTTTAATTCGAATATTTAGAAACATTGTGAACATTTCTTAAAATCATTTATTTTCGTCGCGGCCCACGAACAAAAATGTGAGATGGTCCTTGTCTCTTTTCTCCCTTCATTCTTCCTTTATCAGGTGTAAACAAAAGGATCAAAGACATTACCTTCATGTTGTGACCCGTACCCATCAACTACTGCGATGAGGTCCGACCAATTGGGCCAAATCCAAATTTCAAAACTTCCTTTCTTTCCTGGTTTGATACTTTGGCACCATCAGCCCTGAAACTTTATGATTTTCACTCCCTATCTTTTTGACTTGTATATGAATTGTTGCTTTAGAAGATTCTCATACAAGTATGAAAGCTTCCATTCCTTGGGAGGCCCTGAGATCTTTGATTTCTTTTTTCAAAGATCTTATTGCTTTTGCCACCTTTTGTTAAGGCTTACAAAGATTCCAACTCACTGTGAAAATCTGCACTTTTAATGGACTTGGTTTGTTTTATTTCTTTCCACCTATTGGATTAATTTAAAGAGATGAGAGTGCTTTTCTTAGAGATAATATTTGGCACCCACTCATCACTCTCCTTTTGGAGCAATAAAGAAATTATTGGCCATAGTCCCATGGATGATGAGGTCCGGAGGTGTCCAGGCATTGCACTCGACTAGTCCTCCGAAGTATGTGAAAATCCCTATCTGTACACACTGAGTAAGTCGATGAGACCTTACTCTTTACATATTCTCATGGGAAGTGGTCCTTCATTGGAGCTCTCATGATTTGAACTCAAGACCTCCTTCTAGAGATCTTGCTTCCAGACCAATTGGGTTAACCGAGATTTGAGATATCGGCCGATATCGAATATATGTTGCCGTTATCGACTGATAAAAGTGGTTTAAAAAAAATAGGAGAGAGAAATTCCTTGGCCAAGGTATCGGCTGATACCGAGATTTAAATCCCTGCATGACATTGTGGGGATGTTATGGAAGTTATTGTAGTACAGTGGTAAAGATACCACCTTTTCATTTGAGTGATGGGGTTTGAATCTTGTTTATCCTTATTTTTTCTGTAAAATTAACAAATTATATATTTTAAGCTCATAAATTTTAATAAATTTAAAATTAATTATTAATTGACTTTGTGCAGGCCGTCCCAGTTATGTGTGCAGAGAGGAGTCATTACCCTTTTGCTGATCGATAACTAGTAACTCCTTTTTCATTTAAAAGGTCAGTGAGTGACCGGTGAGAATGTTTTTGTCCTTACAAGTGGAGAGAACTTACACTTGGACACCTACTTTGATTATTAATAAAATTTTAATATATAAATTTACTCATTTAATTAAAATAAAATTTCTAGTTCTATATTCTAGCAAACCTTTTGAATAAATCATATCATATTGAAACCATATAAGATTTTAGAGTTTAAAAAACACAATTTCATTAACTAGTTATGATGCTTTTTAGTGGATCCACCAAATGAGGCTAAATTGAGCCTCATATATAGTGCAAATGTCTATATAAAGTGACAAATTTTTAAATATAAATTTTGTGTATGAAAATTATCAATAAATTCGGGAAAAAAAGACCTACATAAAATGTAAGGAGCAAGCATTGAGGAGAAAGTATATATAATGAATTAATTCATTTTGTTGAGTCTATATTCATATTTTTTTTACTCATATGTATTATCATCTCATGAATATTGTTTGTACTTAATTTGAAATCAGTTTGGAATATACTTAATTATTGTATAAAACTCAAATTCCATCAAGATCAGCCATCCTAACACAGACATAATTTGTTAGGAGACACCGGATCTCATTTTATCTCTACCGGTGTACTTGTTCATCAAGTAACGGTGTACCGATAACACGTGGCTCTGTATGCATATGTTCTGCATAACAATACACCGGTACTTGATGAACAATGCACCGGTAGAGATAAAATGGAAATTTTACTCCATCTTATGTCTCCTCACAAATTTTGCCTGTATTAGAATCAACGTCCTTTTATCAATAGTTAGATCATCAGATTTTCTATTTAAAATTCAGATCTATCAAATCTAACTTATCCTCATTTTTAGTAATAAAGTTCACAACTTATAATTTCTCAGCATTGAATGAGTGCCTTAATTTTACTCTTTAAAGAGAAATGGTGGCATCCAAAATAAATGACCCACTTAACTCACTTCTACCCCACTAGCATTCATTAATTTAGATACCTGGCAAAAGGCCATTGTCCTTATGTGCATTAGTGACTTTTGTTTTTCAATTCTTCCATTTAATCAGTGTACCAATGATAGAGCATTGAGGACTTATCTAGAAAAGATCAATGATAAAATATTAAATAAATTAATTTAGAGAACTTTGATAAATAAATAGATTTCCAATTTAGTAAGGATCCACGTTAAGCATATACATATTTGAGCTAATCATGGACGACGACTTAATATGGAAAATTTAAGATAGGTATTATAGGTAGCAAAGTAATAATTAGTGAGACGAAATAACAAGTCAATGTGAGGCTTGATTTGTAGAGGAGAACTTTGGACTCAAACGATTTAAAATTTAGTAGAACTAAAACAGAATACATGAAATGTAACTTTAGTGGATCAGACAATAGTGAATGTGACACAATAAAACTAGAAAACAACTTAGTTGCACATTGACGAGTTTAGATATTTGGACTCTATATCAAAATTTCAAGGAGGTTTCGACTAATATATAACGAATAAGATAGGAGCAGGGTGGAAAAATGAGTGGGGTCTTGTATGATAAAAGAGTCCCCCTCCTCCTAAAAAGACGATGAGTTCGGTTCCCTCTCCACCCCAAAGGGCCACTCTCCATAGAGTTATTCAGGATGTGTGTAGGTAGTAGGAGAGAGAGAGGGGGGAGAGAAGGAGAGACTTACACATGCTCCAAGGATTAGTCGGACACTTTGATCATAAAAAAATGTTTTAAGGAGCAGAGCGTTGCGCGATTAAAAAAAAAAAAACAAAGTTAAGACAACAGAAATGTGCAAGCTACGTTAGATAAGTGGTTTAACTCTAAATGATAGAGTTAGAAATAAACAAATTAAGGATAATTTAAAGATAGTCTTGATGGATGACAAATTGAGAGAAACTTATTTGAGATTGTTTGGTCATGTTAGTAGATGATTAAACACAGTCCCAATGCGTAGAATTAAGAGGCTATGGATCAAAGGGTGTAAAGAGATGGCAGCCTTTAAAAACATTGAAAGAATGGATAAAAAATGACATGTTAAAATGTGAAGTGAGTGAAGGTATAACTTGCAGCCCTCTTTTATTTTATTTCTTCCTTTTCTTTTGCCCATGTCATCTTCTTCCAACTAGTGCGGATCTAGTGCTGATCTAGTGCCCGATGCCTTATCCAACTCGATTTCAGCTTCTTCAAGACGAGCTCCATGTGCTTCACCTAACCCATAATCTCGAGGGGTGTATTGATTTATTGATGTTAGTTATAATGTTGCATTAATGTATTGGTGTTAGTTTAGAAGTTAGATTAAGATAAGGTTGGTTAGTTAGTTAGTTTGTATTTAAATTAATTTTTTTAATAATTGACGTTGTGTCAATTATTAGAAAAGAAATTCACCTGTCCGTCTTTTTTTTTTTTAGGTCTAGAGATGTCCATGCATCGCACCCTGACTAGTCTCCCAAGGTGTGTGAAAACTCTCTATCCATGCACACATCGAGTAATTCAATGAGACCTTACCCTATACTCACCCGTCCGTCCATTGATGTGGTGAGAGTTGATTCAATCAAGGAAAAGGATTGACACACATTGTATATATGATTCCAATCCACATATCATAAGCATGTTATGATTCAATAAATATATTCCACAACACATACAAATCTGATATATTAATATAAGGCTTGTTGGGAATAAAACTTATCATCATTCCTGCAAACTGGTCTTGTTTACAGCTCTATTTAGTTGTATATGTCTTTTATTCTTATTCTTCAAGTTCCTTTTCTGTCCCACATTCACATTATTCATTCCAAGACATGCCTTTACCTACTACATAACTGGTGCAGATTTGCTAGGCTAGTTATTTTTATTTAATTCCCAAACCAACCCAACTTTCACATTGCCAATTGGCATCCAATGTGTACCATTTGATTGGGAAATGACCCACTTATTAAATTGCATGATTGCGACCATTTTCACTCCATTTCATTACTTGCACTGCACCCTCATCATATTCTAATAGGCTTGTTGGCTAAAGACCTAAACAAATTGAGTTTAGGTTACGTACAAGTAAAATTGCATGTGACCCATAAATCATGCTAAGGTAACTTGTTACTATAAAAAGATTATTATATCTTTGTTACTAAGAAAATATGTATGTTTGATGACTTATATGTAACAGGTTAGCCCATCTCATTATATTAAAAATATAACGGTAGAGCATCACGGATTAAAAATTATAATCAAAATAACTATCAGTCATTCAATCCAAATGCTTTGGCTAGTGAATTTAATTAGGGCTGAAATCGGATCAGATTTCTTAAAATCCAACCTGACCCGAGTCAATATTTATGGAACTCGATTCAAGGACTTGAAATTATCGACTCGACCCAACTCAACTCAAATTCTGAGACCCACATTCCAAACCCATTTAGTCTAATTTTAGCTTAGCTATGTTGGGTCGAGTCGGATTGGGTTAACTTTAAAATTCCTCAACCTGATCCGACCCAAATTTCATGCTGGTTTTTGTCTTCTCAACCGGACCCAGTGACCCAACTTGCATGTTTCAACCCG
This sequence comes from Chimonanthus salicifolius, assembly GCA_013350335.1. NCBI lineage: Eukaryota > Viridiplantae > Streptophyta > Magnoliopsida > Laurales > Calycanthaceae > Chimonanthus > Chimonanthus salicifolius. Next base: position 11,513,470 of record CM023537.1, on the reverse strand, counting down.
CATGATTTATCGAGTCAAGTCAAAATCCGACCCGAGTTTTACCCCTAAATTTAATGAATTCATATCTAATAACTAAAAATGCTCTTTCGTCCTGAGTTTTAATATTAGAGTACTCTACAACTATTTCTTTAACATGATTGAACCCATTAAGAACCCATTGACCCACGTAATATCATGAATAAAAGATGTTTCTCTATTACTTTGCTAAAGTAATGGAATTTTGTTACTTCAACATCGCCAGTGGCTCTATCTATTGTATGATGAATTCAAATTTAAATCTGAATATAACTCGGATCTTTAATATAGGATTTAAAGTTCATGTATAAATAGTTTTTTTTTTATTAACGTGTGCAGAATTCAGACACAGTCCTATTAAAACCTCCACAGATTAGCCCACTACTTCTAAAGCACACCAAAGTTAGGCCTTCCATCATATTTAGTTTTCTGACACTAAATATCTATTTAAATTAATGATTATCAATTTCAATATTCACATTTTTCAAGTTTTAAACATCTAAAACAAACTTTAACATTACGAATGACCAAAGATTTGTATCAAAATGTCATGAATAAAAAATTAGCATCTATACTTATTTATTTTGAATTAAGTTCTTTAAAATTTCAAACTTTCAAACGTGTTAAGTATATCTTAATCATTTCTTATCCATCAAAACAAATCGAAAATGAAAGCTATGCTTGGAAGTAAACGCAAAAAGCAAGGACAAGAACAGGATAAGGAAGGGTTTCACCTAATAAAGCATGGAAGGAGGACTTTCCTTTGAAAAATACAAAAGGAGAAGGTAATGCTAAAGACTTAACCACTCCATTCTTTTATCATTTTTTATATGTGATTACTGCTTGCATGCCTCTTATTTAATTTGAATCATAAGAGCTTTAAATTTTTTTAAAAAAGAGAGTATTCATCACATAAACATTAGACCTAACAAATATAATACTATATATTATATATAATGAGTAACTTGGAAGCTCTTTGTTGTATGGAATTGAGTAAAACTGCCAACTCTAACCCACCCTACTCTTAAAGGGATATATTCATTATAAAATGAGATCGTAATTTATTCGAATATATTTAAGATATTAGAATAATTAGAGTTCTTATTTAATTAGGATTCTTAGTTTATGTTTATCTCTTGTTACAGTTTAGAGTTAAAGTTCATTTGAAATAGTCAGATAAAGACTATATATACATATAATAATATAGGTATTGAATACAATACAATTTATTATTTTCTATATAATTTATTAATGGTCTAATCATATGATTGACTTTTGAGCTTATGAATAGAGAAACTTCGGAATAATCCAATAATTTTGACCGATGAAAAATAAAACTTTGATGAGACACTATGAGATTTTGAGATTTCTCTTTAAATGGGTCTTCGATTTTATTTGATTGTGTATGATGCAAAGAGAATCATATGAGTAGAGAGCCTTAAGAAATTACAAGGGAGCGACTTTAGTGGAGTGTTATTTTTTCTTCTTCGATAAAAAAGAATAATAGTCTATATTGTAAATTATTGATATTAGAATGCTGATGTAATGAGTTTGTGTTTTGATTTTAAAGTCACAATTTTGATAATAAATTTTGGTCAAAAATTGAAATATTAATCAGATTTTTTTTTATCTAACTATCTATCTGAAATATACAAATTTAAAAAATGATAACCCAAGATTTTGATTTCTGCTGCTTGCAATCCTTTTTCAATTGAAATAACAGTCAATTCATGTGTCATTGACTTATTAAAGACTTATTTTTTTCATCTCCTTCATCATGTGTTAGGTTATGCATGTCATGTCCACGACCTTTTTTCTGATTGTAGCTCCCACATTGTTATGAAAGTCAACTCATGTATAACACTGACAAATTGCAGGGTATGGTATTCTGCTGACTGCATTACAATTTATAACAAAATAATATATATAGGTACGTACGAGGAAATATATTTTAAATGGCAAAGATCATGCGAGGTACATTTATTAAAAAAATAAATTATTTATTAACTTCTATATAGAATATTAAAGGAAATTATTCACCCACTTTTCATTATTGTGTATTTCGATTTTTTTTCATTGAGAAGTATGTAATTTCCTATATATATGATTTTAAATAATAGAGGTTGCAAGTCAATTTTTTCAATTTTTTTGTGGGAAATTATGGGATACCCAGTGTAAAATTCTCATGTGTGAGTCCACTACCCTTAGAACACACCAAGATTAAACTATGGGAAGTCGAACCCACAACCTCTCATTTTTTAAGGCAGGAGATAACTAATTAAACTACACCCAGATCAAAGCTGATTAGGTAAGATTGGGAGGAAGACAAAGCTGATTAGGTAAGATTGGGAGGAAGACGCAGTTCGAAATTGGTGGGAGGGCCGGATTTCCGCTGGAGAAAGACGGTGAATGAGAAGAGAGAGAAGAAACGGGATTGGGTGCCTCAAAAGAGATTGGGTGATCAATTTTATAAAAAAATAATTAATTTCTTTTTTTTTGGTTCATTCCAAGATACATTCAATAATTTTACAAAAATAAATGATCAATTTAAAATTTTAAGAAGTGAATACTGTAAACCTAAATAGTACTATTTAAAATCTAATCTTTACTATTAAAATAACTATATAAAATTATTTTGCAATTTATATACATGTTAATTATTCAAATTCTACATTATTAGTGAAGTTGAAAAGAATGCAGTGACAATGAAGCAAGAAAAGATCAGACGATCAGATCTTGCAGAGACGGGCATTAGCATTTTTAAGTTTCCTTGTTTTACTCTTTTGTCTGATAAAGAAATCAGTGGCTTTCTTTCAAATTTTATTCTTTTAGAGAAAGAGACAAGTCTAAGGAAGAAGACGAAGTTCGTAATGATGGGATTGGAAAGGATGGCACCTCCTCCTCCAATTCTCCACCGCCCCCCATTACACGATCCCACAGCCTCAAAACAGGGCTGAGAGAAACAGAATGATTTAATCAATTACATTCAAGTTTTCAATTTAATATTATTTTTTTATTCTTATTTTCCACTTTACCAAAATGCTTTTGTACTAATGATGTCATTGTGATTGAAATTGGCTGTAAGCTGTTGGGTTGAGTGTATTATTTTCTACCTTATTATTAAACAAATTTTATGTAAAAAATATTAGAAATATAAAATATTAAGACAATTTAATAAACATGATACATCACATGTGAAGTAAATTAATGATCTTACTATATATGCAACAAGACATTTCTGTCATGCCATTATTATTATTTAAAATCAGAAAGCTTTTTATCTATTTAGATACTTGATATTTTAAAAGGGAAAACACATTAATTATTTTGATACTTTTAGTCTAGTACAATAAAATAAACAATTAACTCATTTACCTTAGATCACCTCAAATAGTTGGTATCAAACAGTTGACTTAACTCTTTAAACTTGAAAGACATTTTCTACCTTCTTAATTAATTTTACTTAGTGCAGCAACCAATAGAGAATTAGAGATTGCAGACATGCCACGTGTAACAAGCGTTCGACAACTTTTATCTCGATCGAGGACGGGAGGAAAAGACGGTTTCGATAACTAAAACGGCGGAACCCACGGTCGTAGAACTCTGCTTCCCTCAGTCTAAAATTGCGAGCCACGGAAATAAATGAAAGAGCTCAACCCGCCGGAGATCTGGAGACTGAAGTGAAGCTGCCAACGGCGACATGAGCGAAACCGACGACCCGCTTGCCGTCTCCAAGGCATTCCGATCACTGGTGGAGTCGGCCGACCGGAAGTTCGGCCGAGTGCGGGACCTGCCGTCGCACGGCCCTCGCAGTGGGCCCTCCACACACTACCTGCAGAAGGTGTTCAAGGCTTACACCAAGCTGTGGAAGTTCCAGCAGGTGAATCGCCCCAAATTGGTGGAATTGGGGCTGAAGCGGTGGGAAATCGGCGAAATAGCGTCCCGCATCGGCCAGCTCTACTACGCCCAGTACCTTCGTACCAGCGAGGCGCGCTTTCTCCTTGAGTCGTACGTCTTCTACGAGGCCATCCTCAACCGCTCCTACTTTCAGTGTCCTGCAGGTGCAGGTAAAGACCTCTCCCTCCGCTTCAAGGAGCTCCGTTTCCATGCTCGCTTCCTCCTCGTCTCCCTCCTCCTCAACCGGGCCGAAATGGTTCACTCCCTCATCGACCGCTTCAAGGCTCTCGTTGACGACAGCAAGTCTACCTTCCCGGTAATTTCATTCATTTATTTTTCTATGTTTCTGGAAGCTTCTTCTTCGAGCTGCGGGGAGGCGCGCGCAGCCATTTTTATTTAATTTTTAATTTTCTGTGCCCCTAATTAACAAAAATGGGCGTGCCCCATTAACAGAAAAGCCTTATTTTTCCCTTTACTTTTTATTTGGGTGTGTTTTATTGTGCTTCTGTAATGATTCTCATGATCTAGATAGGGTTGGTCGTTTGCATTTATTGCTGCTTTTAGCTTCTGTTATGATTTCCGAGGCGGCTTTGGAGTTAGGAAGCTCCGCAAATTGCGAGCGTCTTTAATATTTCCCCCACGAAACGGAGGCCTATGGGTGATAGGTTTTCTTTTCGTGAATGAAAATAGTAATTAATATTTTTAACCAAAGTCGGATATAAACCCATTATTTAAAAAAGCTGAAAATAATCAAACATTTAATTTCAGTAGTTCAAAAAAATATTTTTGTTGGATATTTTCTTGGAGAGAACTTTCATTTCCTTGCATCCAAACCCACAATCCATGTTTGGTGGGATTGCACAAGACTGAGGGGGATTAGGCGGGATTTCATTTTTTCCGTATTTTTTTCTGCTGCCGTAGATTGTTGTCTGCAGACTAAAAATGAAGGGTGCGTGTGGTAATTCTGCCTGTAGAAAGAATGGATTCACCTATTTGGTAATCGAATTGTTTGGTGAGAATTCTCTCCATTTTGGCTTAACACTTGACTTTCGACTTTCATTCCAGTTTATAGGCTGAAGTTTTATATCTGTACAGAATATCCAGGTTAAGGAATCTTTTATGAGATTGTCCGAAATTTTTTGCCGCATCCACAGCCACCCATAAATGGAAGTTAATTTGGACAGGAAAATCCTAGCCAGAACGGCTTTTGGAGGAGTATCAAAAGACGCTTGCTCTGGGGCCTAACTTTCCTGCCTTTTTTCTTTCCTCCTCCTCCCTCTCTTTCTCTCTGCTTTTGTTTTTCCCTGCGTCTGGGTCACGAGGGACTGACCTTACTGATTTAATCATTTTGGTTGTGACTGCAAATGCTGCCATACTTGTGGTTTGTTTGGATGTGAATGGTGGAATGGTTTTCTTGTTATTTATTACATCTTCTCTTGGTAATTCATGTTCTTTTAGAGAAAGAGAGAGAGATGCCAAAATATTATTTAAAAACCATGCCATCCATTGAGATACTGACAAAGATAAAATCCAATCAGCCATCCCTGTTCAATACACCACACCTACATTAGCGCACTAAAATTTCCCAAAAATCCTTAATTGATCCTGTTTTACGTAGTTATTGAATAGATCCTGAAAGGACTTCAAAGATGTATCCCTCACCCAAAAGTCCTCAACATAATCTTTCCATAAAGCCTCTTTCCTTGTCAAATTCTATCCAAAATTTGGCCAAGAATGACCAGTTATTTTTGAGTAATTTTCCCCACATTCATAATTGTCAATAGATATAATTCCTTATAAAGTTTTCAAAAGGGCACGATCAAGGTTCTAGGGGTCTTGGAGCTCAAGGCACAATGTGCACACCTAGGTGTGAATTTAGCTTGCCACTTTGATTTTAATATATATGTTGTTATTTTGTGTTCTTGTTACACCTATGTCAACAAAATAAAGTGTTGTTTGAGCTGATAGCTGTGATGCACGAACACATGCATTAGGCCGATGTGCAAGTGCACACACAATACAAGGATTGACATGGCACAGGCCCGGGGCAGACATAGCTCCCTTCCATTTTTTTTGTGTGCATGTGTTGTGTGAGAGAGAGAGGACGAGGGAGGTGGTGGAAATTTGCTCTGGCGAAAGCTTCTGTTGCAGTAGAAGCAATTGTTTCTTGTCTCTTGTTTGTAAATCGTAACAAACCAACAAGAAACAAAGTTTCTTAAATCCTCTAGGGTTTTGAGAAAAATGACTGTTTTGCCCTTGGATATTATATAAGTAAAAAGATTTCTTTGCCTTTATTTAATTTGCATATTTTGCTCTTAAATATTAATGTAAATAATGGATTATTTCACCTCTAAGTATTAATTTTGCCTATACGTCAATGGAAAAAGAAAATATAAAACTAAGAAATAGGAGATTTTAGATATTTCCTATATAAATAGTGCCCTGCCTTGGTGTCCTAGATCTTAAAAAATGCTGTGTTGTGTCTCTGTTTCATGTGTCCATTTCTGTTGATGTTTTAGTATTTGGGCAACATATCTTGACAATTAAGTATATAGGAGATTGGAAGGGAGGAAAAAACTGAGGGGGGGGAGTAACATAAAACTTGGTGATGTGGAACTCTAAGAATGGACACCAAATGGATGAGGCAAAAGCTTTGATTCATGTCATTATCCACCCCCGGATGTAGGTCATAAATGGGACCATATGGGTTCGTTGGAAAGATCTTTGCTTGGGTATAGAGCATATAAAGAATCAGCTTGATTCGATCCACAAAGCCATGCTTTTGGTATCATAAGGCAGGCATGAGTATAATTCAATGTTTGGTGTTACTTCGAATGTGTCAAATTCTGCAAGTTGTCTTGACCTTAGTGGAAACTTCCTACCCATATGTTTACTCAGTTATCCCCTAGGCACTGGTGCTCATATAAGCATCATTATCACCTGGCCAAATGTGGCCCACAAAGGCCCTTTCTATTGAATTGAAGCAAAACTATACGACCATATTAGGGTTAAAAAGTTATTTTGAAGTGATTCAAACTTTGACCCTTGTGATTCTATAGGGACCTTCTTCAAGCAAAGACCTTTCTAACCAACTAATTCACATAGGCCTAGGTGGGCCCACATAGGGTTGTGCACGAAAGAATAGGAATGCAAGTGATGGTACTCAGTTGATAGTATATACATACCTATATATATATATATATATATATACACACACACACATGTACATGCATTCATTATGCTTTTAGCTACTAATACATTTTAACTGTTTTGATTGTTTATTAATAAATATTAACTAGAAGATGTTAGCGTTTATTATCGGAAATAATAAACATACCAAAAATATCGGAATAAACAAACACAAGAACACCGACAATTTTACTTGGTTCGGCCCACCTGGTCCTACGTCCACAGAGCAACATAATATCTTCACTATATGAGAAAGAAAGATAATACATGTACAAGATTAACTCCCCGAGTTAAGAGCCCAATCCGAAGTCCTGAGCCTTTCGTACACTCCTCTCATCTTACCACTCACATAATCAGAAGAACCCTTCTTCTGTCTCGCTCTCCTCTAGCTTCCTGCATTCCCGAGCACATCCCGACGTGCTCCCGAGTACGAGCATCTCCGATGGGTTGCAGCAATCAACCCAGACGTCCTTCTGGAGCCTATAGCCAAGATGCTAACTCCATGCGTACCGCCAAAAGGCCAGAAGGTCCTTCACCGTGCCTCCTCTCTATTACATATTGCCGTCACTCCTTGGTGTGATCCCACACACGTCAAACCCATGTTGGGTGCCTGTATATATATTATATAGGAATATACAGTCGGCCCCTTCTAATCCAATGTATATAATTGTCGTGCATTATACTTTCTCAATTGGAGAGGCCTTCCTCTTTTACCTGCGGGGTCTTCCTCTATGTAAAGGCAGTTTCCCAATGTGTATAGGAGTCCCATTGTAGCAATTGCCTTCCCAATCTAGGACTCCCATCGTCAGCCTCTCGTGTCTATGCTGTGTATACCAACTAATACACACAGCCCGAATGGGCCCCACTTGATACTGGCTCTCCTACATATTTGAGCCATACCCAACAGAAGATTACTTGATTGTTCTGGTAGAAATTTTTAAAAATTAGCTTAATATAGAAAACTGAAATATTAGCCTGAGGTGTGCCCTCTATAGAGCAAGGTGCGCCTTTGACTATTATGCCCATATGAAATGCCCCATATCTTTGGATCATTTGACTTCCATTGACTCTGGAATACACATTTTCCCCTCCTATCTTGTCTGAAAGGGAAGCCCTTTCAATCATTTTCTGGATGAATTTGTGATTTTAAACAATGACAAGTGGTACCTCAGAAGATCTTATAACGTTGTTTTATCATTCAATGCAGCCACTACAAGGTAGGACTTTTACCATGAGGCTAATTTTTGTCCAACTCTTTTCTTTGTCTGAACCTCACATGGATGTTAGTCTAAGGTGTTGCTCCATGGGTAGGATATGGTAGGTAATGGGAAACATACAATGTCAAATGGGTTAGGGAAGTGACATATTGTGTTATTGATTCTTATGCATGAATACCGACTAATGCACCCTTTGCCGCATTCACCTCCAAACCTGTTATTGCCTCAAAACATTTCATAATTGTGTGTACACACTTGGTTCACATTAACATCAAAGAGGACAATTGCTTCTTTTGCAAAATGGAGATATCCACATTCAGCTTCAGTTTGGAAGTCTTACTGATTCTGATTTTTGGAGTTCTTTTCTCTCTCTAAGAAATTGAGACATTTCTGAATTTCTTATGGGATCACAAACTCAATCCTTTCACCACAATGGAGCACAAGGGCAGAACAGTTTGCCTTGCCATAGACTGCTTTGGCTTTGAAAGGAATGGTGTGCCATTCACTAAATACATTAACATCAAAAAGGACCATTGTTTCTTTTGCAAAATGGAGATATCCCCATTCAGCCTCAGTTTGTAAATGCTTACTGATTCATTTTTGGAGCTCTTTTCTCTCTTTAAGAAATTGAAAACATTTCTGAATCTCTTATGGGATCACAAACTCAATCCTATCACCACAATGGAGCACAAGGAAGGGCAAAACAGTTTGCCCGTAGACTGCTCTGGCTTTGAAAGAAACGGTGAGCCTCTCTCTCTCTCTCATGGTGGTCTGGTGGGGTTGGTGGATGGGGGCAGAACGTAGTACTGCTGCGAAATATAAGAACCTTGTCACTAGGAGCAAAAAAGTGGAACCTTTTATATGTTTTTATTATTAAAAAAGGGGTAGGGGGTTAAAACTGATGGTTTCAATGGGTTGTACCTGATGTACGGTTACTGCAAACTAAGCCTCTTGAGTTACCAGTCACAGTTAAACTGCAGTCGGACCCTTGAGTTGGACCTATTTCCAAGAAAGTGGGCTTGAATGGAGTTGGGCAAGCTTATTATATGCCAGTTCATCTTTATTGGATTGAGTTATTTCTGTCTAATTTCAATTATTTGGTCTGATTGACACATCATTTACAAATATTGGCTGGAATCCAAAATGTCAGCCAAAAATTTCCAATCTAAACTCGAACAAAAATATATGCATTTTCTGGAAATATCAGCCAATATGTCCAAATTTTGGCAAAAAATATCACCAATAATTCAAAATTTTGGCTGAAGGTTTTGGTCTCTGGTCCAGGTAGAGACTGAAAATTCTTTCCTAGCCAAAATTTGTAACTGAGGGTGACAAACATGAAATTGGTGTCTTTACCTCCCGATTTGTCGGATGTCTTTGCGCTCATTACTTTGTGGGCTAGGTCAATTATGCTAGGATACAAACCAAAAAGCAGCGTGGTGCACCTTGTTTCGATGAAAGGGCTGAAATAAAACAGTAATGGTTATTTGTGTCTGATTATTTCATTTTCTTTTCAAATTTTAACCTTGTTCTTCACATGCAAAGAAAAACTCTTTTCAGTTCTCTGAGAACAATTTTTATACATCTGACCAGGAAACAAACTTTAAAGAATGGAAGCAAGTAGTGCAAGAAATAGTCAGATTTTTAAAAGTTGATACAACTTTTATGAATATCAGACCATTGAGATACTGTTTGCTGTTCGACCCTCATCCAGCTTCCCTTCCTTGTGGAGCTCGGTTTCAGGCAAGAAATCTGAAACTGCAAGATGCATTGCTCACTAGCTACCGTCGTAATGAGGTAAGCATGTTTTTCACATTTAGTTAGTAATGTCTGGTAACTTGACTATGATGCTATAACTTAATCGTATGAGAAAAATTATGTGATTTACACTGTCTTCGTTAAAATATAGGTCAAGTTTACAGAGCTTACACTGGACACATTCAGAATGCTACAATGTCTTGAGTGGGAGCCTAGTGGATCCTTCTACCAAATGCGTACAAAGGAAACTAATAATAACTGGTGCCCCTAATGATCAGTCTGGTCTGATTGATATAAATCTTGCAGTAGACATGACTGATCCAACTTTGCCTCCTAATCCACGGAAGGCCATTCTTTATCGTCCTTCTGTCACGCATTTGATTTCTGTGAGTATTATTGCTATATTTTTGTCTTTAGTATATTTTTCTCCAATCCTTGCTCCATTTGCTAATCCAGTTATGGAACTTACATTTTATTCTAATATTTTGGGATTTACTTTGCTTTTGACCATGTTGCTTTACCAACCCACCTTTTCCTCTTTCCGTAACATGAACGGACAACTTAGTGATTGCATCAGTGAGCACCCTCCAACTTTGGTATGGGGTTTTACCATGATTATATTAACCAGCTTACTTAGCCACTGCAAGTGACTATATTTACTCATGTTGTACCTTAGTATCAAGTACCCTTTTCTGGGTGATAAAGGTTGACATGATCAGATATTTGCAGCATAGTTTCGAACCATTGAGGAATACCCTATATTAGAGTGGCTGCAGCAGTAAATTTTACATTGTTTCCCCTTTTCTAAGTAATGAATTTGCTATTTAGGTAAAATAAAAGCTCACTATGAATATTAATATTTTCGTAATGCCATATTTTGAAGGGTCAAACTATGATGTTCTTATGCACAGCAAAAATATTTTGGTAATAGCATGCTGATACACCAAGTGTGTTGGAGATGAGTCAGCACCAAGTTTTTTTGTGAGATTAGAATCAAATTACTTCGAAAAATCTTCTGTTTATGAGGCCACGATCATCAGATCTTTATCTTTGATACTTCTGAATCAGTTCCATGCCCAAAATGCATGCTGTGACCCATTAGTAGTCCTTTTCATCCTTGTTGAAACCTTAGTCCATCTCTTCGGGATCAGGTTTGTGAGTTCATCCTTTTCAGAGTTAAGTTTTATTATACCATAATCTATCATCACTTCTCACCATTTTCCAAGTCCTTATTGGTCTTTTCATTCTCCTCCTCCTTGTACTTCTGGCACTTGGAGGTTCACACGGGGAAACAGGGTCTGTTTCCATCTTCTTTGAACACTTCCAGATCCCAAACCAGATGCAGGAAACATTCCTTCATTCTCTCTCTTCTGCATTACACCTAGCTTACTGCTTTTCGATACTGGATATGTGGTACTCATGAAATCTAAGTATCGTTACCATCAACATCAATAAAGTTAACCTTATTCTTCTATTAGAGGCAGTTTTCTTAGCTCTACTTTCCACGCAACCCTGTCTAAATCCTTGTTCAAACTTAGTGTGTCTATGGTCCTAAAGGTTACATGCTATTTGCACAGGTACTTGCTACAATCTGTCAAGAGCTCCCAGTCAATGGCATTCTGCTGATTTATATATCAGCATCAGGTTATTCCCTTTCTCGCTTACCAAAGCAGTGGCCTACTAATGATTGTGAAACAATCCTTAATTGGTGGTTCATCTTTGCAGGAAAATTCAACCAAAATATTGCTTGTCAGAAGGAGTTTTCTAGAGGTTCAGGGAATTCTTCCAATTTGAACACTATTTCTCAGACCTTCCGTCAACGTGATAAGGGAGATTTTGTGGAATCTTGTGAGAATTGTTTATGTTTAGGTTCTAGAGGAAATGGAGGTATGACAATACCATGTACTTAATAATTCATTGGACTCATAAGATGATGATTTAACTTCATTCAGAAAATGTCTAGGCAGAAAAATTACTTCTCATAACAAATTAAACGGTCAGTTTTGCATGTAGTCTCCTTACTAATATGCAAGCAATCTATTTCTTATGCTAGTAAAAATATATGTACTCTTGATTCACTCATGAAGAGGTGTATCTGATTGCCAGGTTCAATCAATCTCTACCCTGGTGATATAATTCCCTTTACAAGAAGACCACTTTTCCTGATTATTGACAGTGATAGCAGCCATGCATTCAAGGCAGGTTTGTCAAAACTTGTCTCCTGCTTACCAGATTATTTAGCTTTATCCTGAAGCAATATTTTTTAGCACTCTCGGTCAGTGTGTTAATATGGGTTTTGAGATTAGGAGGTTCTGCTTTGTTTGGAGTTTCCCTTATCTGGTCCTTATGTGCTATCAAAAGGTGTTTTTCTGTAATGAAATGTTGATAGCTAATTCCCCAATTACCTAGATTGGGGAGAGAGCATCCATTATCTTAGGTAGGCTGACCCATTTGCAGCCTCATGGTGCATGCACCATGCACACCTAGGAGTGTTGCCCACCAACAGTGGTGGTGATGGGTCTATTTGAAAGGTCTATGTTTGAATGTGGCCCAGCAAAAATAACTTTGATTAGTTGCACATGCCCCAAGGATTAGTCAATGTGCTCTAAGAGGCTTGGACACCTTGGTCTTCAAAAAAAAAAAACTTTCATTGGACCACTCAAGGCCCTCCAAATTTTGATCACTTCAAATTATTTTCCATTTCCTAAAATTTTGTGGCTTTTAAAATCTCGGTTTGATTATCAAGGTGTTTTTTGTGGGTCACATATTCAAACATAGATATTTTCAATGGACCTAGCATCATCATCATCATCATCGATGGACCCCACCATTGGGTGCACACATAAATGGGCACACAGGGGACCATTTCATTTATCGTAATGGACTTTTAATATTTGCTCCTCAAGTCCTTTTTTATCTTTTATTGTACATCTTTCTGCTTTCATAAGGTCATTAAAAGAAAAAGATCGGCATTGAAGGGCTTTAAGGATGGGCCTGATAAAGGCTTCTCACTGGATGCTTTCAAGTTGTACATTATATCCTAGAAACCGTAACAATTTTTTCAGTGTGATGGTGTATTGGAAACTGTGGAGCCCATCCCGGGTGTATCCAATTCATTTCTGACTTAAGTTCTGACTAGTGTATCGACACATATGCTACCAGACGGTCATGATCTGTTCGTACGTTAATACCAGTTAGAAAAATGGAAAAGATTTGATTATTGCATAAATGATTTGTCTACGTTGGTGACAATTGCTAAAAGCAGTTGATTCATTTCAGAGAGAGAGAGAGAGAGAGAGACAGAGAGAGCAGTCACCATACCATAACGTGGTCACAGAGCTTTTTCTCACTACATAGCACACTTAGTTCTTCCATTTATAACGTGATCATTATTTTATTGAGGCCTTACCATACTATTTGGCATTTTAGGTGGGGTTTCCTATGACATAATATCATTGTATCATTGGTTAGTTTTTTTTGCCTTAGCCTGAGTATGCATGTGGATTTACCCTTAATTGCAACCTTTTATATTACCTTACAGAATGGCAGAAATCACATTTGGTTGGTTTCTATTCTTCCAAATGTATGCCCCAAATAATATTGCTTATAATTTGGCTTAGTTATGTTGTAAGTATTTATGATTTATGCGCCACCACAATGTATTGTAGGCCATTCAATGTTGCCAAAATATTCAATTGGCTTGCCATTTGGGTAGATCAGGGCTATGCACTCTTCATTATATTTTCTGCTTGTAAGCCCCATTGGTCTACTGTTTGCATGTCTGCATCATATGCTTCTCTCAAGCGAATTATTTTTATATCAGGCTTTACATGGTGCTGAAAGGGGTGAGAGAGCTGCTTTGCTTCTTTCTCATGGGCGGCCTATGTTCCACAACCCATCATCTGCAGATCTAGTACAGAATGGGAGCCAGTTTACATTTTTCCTAACTGCTCCTTTGCAAGCATTCTGCCAATTGGTTGGCCTCTCCACATCTGATATGGACATGGTTAGTTCAGTTGGCTACTTTCATTTTCAAATGAAAGATATTTCTCCAGTTCTTCATTTGATACATTCTGTCTATGCTTTCAGGATGTGTACAACAAAGCCGACACCTTACTTTCCTCTACCTTCTCTGAATGGGAAGTGATACTATTTACATCAGATAGCTTAGATCAGGTCTGGGCCCAAGTTTTGTCTGATCCATTCCTACGGCGGTTGATCCTTAGGTATTTAAGAGTTTTTTGCAGTATTTTTTTCTTTATCTTTTTCCTGTTAGGTTTATTTGGATGTACCAAAATCAATAGATATTGAACTATGGAGAACCAAATGGTTATCTATTCCACCATGCATTTACAGGAGCAGTCAAATCATAGACCAATTAAGCAGGATATTGTTGTCCTGCTTCTGCAGGTTAATCAATATATCAGCACTGATAGCATTATTGATGTTGGCAGGAAGTCCAAAAATAGTGTTCTAAGTGGATTTGTTTCCACTCCAACTGCATGCTGAGCTGGGTAGCCACATGCTCCATGCTTATTGAAACATCTTGTGATTTGTGGTACACCTGATACACCACAATGGCTGCATTTGGATATGAAACTTGGAATACTTATGCATCAAGTGATACTGAAAATCCCTTAATGGTTTAATTCAGTGGATAGCTAGCCTCATTTAAATACTGCAAACTGGTGCCATTCTCACAATGTCGTGATGCACCTCTAAATCAAAATGATGAAGATATTCTGGTTTGTGGAAGAAACTTGGGAAGGGTGGTAACAAAGATGCATCATACTGTGAACAATCTTCTTTGCTTGATATGCATATTGAGCTGCCCAGAGATGATGCTTGAATTGGTAATTTCTGGGTGTGACACTTGAGATTAGCAGCTCCGACACTTTACATTCGTGGGATTTTGTGATATGGATGATGTTGGAAGTCATCCTTGGGTTTGACTTCATCTGGTATAAATTGGTCCAGTGCATTAGTAAATAATAAGACGAAAGGGGTATGAATCATGTAATATGTGTCGCTAACTCTATGCGTCTTCATAGAATGACTTCCATACTGAAGATGTCCTAATGGAACTTTTGGGAGAGTTTTCTAGGAGTGGTAAATCCGAGAAAGGAATGAATTCCACACCCACCAAATATTCATACCACACACACACACACACAGAAGTTTGTCATGTTGATTTCAAAAGTGGAAGGAATGATAGAACTTTACAAATTTAGACTGATAAGCCTTGTTTACAGCCTCTACAAAATTACGATGGAAGTCATGGCAGATAAATTGGAAGAGATGAAGGAAATACCACACCCATTCTAGAGAGCTTTTGTAGGAGGAGAAATCCTATGGAGGATATTGATTGCAAATAAATGCAGATATATGAGAGAGACTTTCATGCTCAAATGGTACTTTCTTGGGTTTATACTTGAGTGGGTACGTTTTGATGTCATATAGGGAGCGTGGACTAGAGCATGTGTTCCCTTGTCTCGGTTCTTGATCGTTGTTAATGATACCATAAATGCATGTTCTAAGTCAAAGAGGCTTTGGGCAAGGAGATGGAATTTCTCTCTTTTTATTTGCAATTGTATTGGATACCTGAGGCGGCTATTTGAGAAAGTAGCGTAATTGGATCATTTGGAGGTACCAAATTAGGATTATGCATATTTTTGTATTCCACCATCACGTCGCTGGCAAAGACAGTAGTCATTGGTGTTTAAAATGTTTGTGATGCTTCAAATGAACAAGTAGAAAGTGTTTGTAGAGTGCTCAGGTTCTTTGAGGTGATTTCAAGCTTAAGCATGAGCATGAAAGAGAGCGATGGTTGGTAGAGATTATGGGAGGAGCCATTACTTCAATCCGTAGCTTCCTGTATTGGTTGGTTGTGTATATTTCAATCTAATTATCTGGGAATACCTTTGGAGGCCAGCCCAATGTTCTGTCGATGTGGGTTTGATTGTCAGAAAAGTTCAAACAAAAACTGCCCTCCTGGAAAAAGTGTCTTGGGGGCTGAGTAACTCTTATTGAAGCAACTTCTGCAGACTTGTTAGCTAATCCTTTTAAAGTGATGGTTGGAGATCTCTGTGCAAAGGAGTGATGAAATTGGATTTGGGATGATAGGTATGGAGACTCACCTATACAAGTTAGATTTCAAAGACACTATTTCATATGATTCTAGAAACAAATCCTAACAGAGGAATTCTAGGGTGTTCGGATGGATGGTTTGGAAGGAACAATCCCATAGTAATTTTTTCAAGCAGTTCTATTTACACTTCGACTAGGCTAGGTCCAAGTCCTCTTCTGTTTGAACCGTTCAGAAATTTGTGGCCCCACCTGGGAGTGCAAGTTTTCTACTAGGTCAATGTCCAGCAAAATATTGACCCTAGACAATCTAAACATTTGAAACTTGTAATTCCAGACATTTGCTTCTCTATAGGTTATTTGAGTGAATATTATATTCTTTGCCTTAGCCGTGAAACCTCTGAGGTCATCTAGATCCCCCATGGATAAATGATGATGTGACCATCTCAATGGGAAGGGACAAATCTTGCATATGCCATTGGTTAGTGTATCTGGAATGAAAGGAATTATAGGGAACGAAAAGTCAATGGTTTATAGCAATCAAAATTTTGAATTCTAAAATCACAAGGCTAAGATGATCTAATGAGGCTCAAATTCTACATAACCAATGTATTTGCCATTTTTCACATATTCCATCAGAAATTTATGGCCCAGTTTTATATTTAATGAGCAGCCTCTGTATATTAGTCCCTAGAGTTTTTGTATCATCTTCAGATTTTCAGAGGGGGTTGGAGTGAGATCCTAGGAGCCTATAAGATGTTCTAATTATAGATGACTGATCCATGCATAGTTCATTCTTATCTGATGGGTATGTATAATGTTTATGGATATTTAGTTATACAGTTCTTGTCCTCAATATAGTTATGAGAGAGAAGACACACCATGCATCTGGACCTTTTCATTTCTTGGGTTGCTCTATTGATGAGCTGATGGCAATATCATTGAATCTACAAGCTAGGCCCAGTTTCATTTGCAGGGCACTGGTTGAATTGTCCAGAACTGACATTTTGAAATCGTTCGGATCTTTGTGAACAACAATTTTATGTTGGATCAATGTCACTTCATCGGTAATGCATGACATGTTTGGTTATATATGCTTATCACACAGTTTAGCAAAGATTGACAAAGGAGATTACGCATGCTCGTGGTGTATTCAACCCTTTCTCCACAATCCTACTGTTGGGGCTGCTGCAAACGAGTCC
Organism: Chimonanthus salicifolius; assembly: GCA_013350335.1. Taxonomy (NCBI): domain Eukaryota; kingdom Viridiplantae; phylum Streptophyta; class Magnoliopsida; order Laurales; family Calycanthaceae; genus Chimonanthus; species Chimonanthus salicifolius. Next base: position 11,496,108 of record CM023537.1, on the reverse strand, counting down.
CACATTGAAAGTGTAGAGGGATTGTTGGATCACTTCATCTAACAAGCTAGTCTTTTGGGCTGGAAGTCCAAGTCCTAACACCTATTTGGTCATTTTATGTTCCTTACCCTTTGTAAGGCTTCCACAATGACTGCTGATAATGATGATCAGTTTGTTTTTGACAGAAATGTTTTGAGGATATCCATACCATATCACTGACGTGACAAGCACCACATCTGCATGTGTTCGCCTAAAAATAGGAAATTCTCTCATTGTGCTCATTGAATTTGGACCACTGTGTGGTTGGTTTTGTCTTGAACTTCTTTATGTATGCCCAGATTATGGGCAAACCTGCCTGCCTGATAAATAGAAAGGTCGAGGGTGTGTTCTGTGAGGTGGACTCGTCCTCTTTAGTGAATATCACTATCATCAAAACATTCAAATTTTGTGTTCTATGCGTTCTATGAGATGGACTTGATGAAAAGATTATTCTGGCATATCATTTTATTTAAGAAACATTTAACATTTTTAGGATTTGTATCATGTAGTGGGCCTGCAGACTCTACCCTTTTGAAGTTGGGATTGAGCAACATCCTACCACCAAAAGTTAGGGCCAAACCTATTCAAGTGCAATGAAATCAATGGTCAGATTGGCCTTTTATTTTGATTGATTTGGATCGAATGGCTAGTGATTAGTTTAGGCTCTAATTTTTAGTAGTAGAATATAACTCAATCCTATCTCGAACATGTTGGGGTCCAGTGATCCATAACAACCCGTTATCAATCCTGTCTCGAACATGTTGGGGTCCAGTGGTCCATGACAACCCGGTATCAATACTAATTTTTATGTTGCTTTAGTATAGTGCTGGACTCAATATCTTCAAAGCAGAATCTCTTATTTGTATTATGTTTGTGTATGTAAAATATTATTTTCTCTAATGGTTGCTTCACCAGGTTCATATTCTGCCGGTCAGTCCTTTCAATGTTCTGCTCTTCAGAAGATGACAATCAGTACCTACCTGTCTGCATACCTCATCTTCCTGGTTCTCTCTCTCCAACTTCTGCAGTGGTTCAAACCAATATTCTCCAGCTTGCAACAACCCTCCGTGTCACCCGCCATTTTCACTTTGCAGTTGCAACAAAGACTGATGCTGACAATACATTAGAATCTGAAGTGATTTAAGATGTAGATAAAAACTGGAGTCATTTCATAATCCAATTTTCTTCTGCTTCAACCGATGGCCGCATCTATTTTAGATCAAATGCTTCATCCATCAATTGTGGACCTAGAAGCCGACAACCAAGTGAAATTTGGTGACCTTGATCGATGTATATTGATCAATACCAAGCTGCAACGCGGGTTTGAGATTTTCCGAAACAATAGTGATTTGCTGTAAGATGGCCAAGGTGTTGGATGTTTCAAGAGCATTGCAAGTTGTGATATGTTTTTCTTAGATATCTGTGTTGTAATATTTGATTTGTTGTTACTCTGTTGGCGGTGTAACAATGTAGACTTGATATTCTTTTCCTTGTAAAGGAAACTATCAGCCATTGTAGAGATGATTTTTAATACTAAAAGAGGGACAACAGAGAGAGCTGATAGATCTGTTAATTGGAGTGATTGATGTCTCTTATGTACATGTACACTAATGGATGTCCGGTGATTCATGTAGACGTGGGAGAGGCAGAGGCCTCCCCTGTTTTAACAATTGGATTGCACTTCTATTCGAAAGAATAAACAATTACTGTAATTGATTTGTAAGAGGTAAAGCTGTCCATTATTTGTCATTTTGATTAGGGAGATTTCAACAATAAAAATAGGTATACTTTATCCAATAATATTTTTTACTGTTAAAAAAAATACAAAATAGGTCTACTATTGTCGTTTGTTTAGTTTAATGAGACAAATGACCGGTAGTTTCCATAGTTTTCATGAGGATGAATTGATCCACCATTTGTTTTGAAACAAACAAATTCAATCATTGATGAAAATTATTCAAAAATTTGATGGTGGATTTGTGCATCTTTATAGAAACTATCATGATGATGAAAATGTATGATCATTTTATGAATGTGAACCAGAAATTAGAGATTTTAATATTGTGAGAGGTCTTGAGTTCAAGTCACTCTCAATACAAAAAGGCTTCTCTCTATAGTGTTACTCGATGTGTGTAGATAAAGAGATTTGCACATGCTCGAAGGATTAGTCAGGTATTCTAAAAAGCCTGAATATTTTGGTTTTAAAAAAAAAAAAGCGAAAGACTCTAAAGAGTATACACTCATGTCCCGTAGTCTGAGTGATGCGACATGCAAGTCCACTAATCTCCAGATGAGTTCGTGGATTAGGTCACACTGAGAAATCAGGCAATGAGTCTTAAAACAGTTTAAAATTGGGCAAAGATCCAATTGAAGGTATTGACTATTTTGACTGTTAACACTTAACAGTAGAAAGGTGTGCAAGAGTTCAAATAACGGGAGAAAGCATCGGCCATGAATTGGTTGATTGTGAATGGATCACAAATTTTTAAACTTTTTTCCTCTCACGCCTATTGTCATTATATGAATTGGATTTACAAAATTTAGATTTATTTCAAGATATATGATTATATTTTTTTTCTTCAAGACTTTAAGATTATTTTTTTAAATAAATTTTGCTACACTTTCTATGCAATAGTAGATCTATTTAACCAATTCATTTTCACAGTATAATATGATCCCTTCCCTCTAAAAAATTAGTAAACTAGTTAAAAATAGAACTCAATGTGGTTGGAGTGACGATCAAGAACTCACTTCAAAAAATAGGGAGTCTTGGATTTGATTCACATTCCAATTCAACGAGGCACTCTTCATAGTTTTATTCAGAGTGTACCCGAAGGACTAATGGAGTGAGACGTCAGAACACCTTCAAATAATTAACAACAGGTAGTTTCTCCTACAAAGGGTAGGTGAGGCTAAATCTTGCTGAATTTGAGGCCCACGGGGTATTGTTTTATAAGATTTCAACAGATAATTTTTTATGTTACTATATTTTGAAATTGTAACTCTACACCAAAGAAAGCTAGAGGCTATTTTATAAATCCAACCATCCGTAAAAGACATTAGAATTTGTTTTGAGTTTTGGACTACATGGGACAGGCTCTATCTGATCCATAGGAGAAAATATTAAATATTGTTCGATATTTGATAATTTCAACAGTTTTTTTCCTGGTTTTTACTTTTTAGTATAGTGATATATAAAAATATTTAGATATCAACTATATACTTGCATCGACCCTTTTTTTAATTTTTTTGTTAAATTTTTATTAATCTCACAGAAAAGTAATCATTCCGATTGACAGTATACTTGATAACTACATATGAACCGAATTTCAACCCTAAAATTATTTTTTAGCCACTTAATATTAACAATTGAGAAGTGTTTTTAAGTTTTTTCAGAATGGCAGGTGATTTCGTCTATTAAGATTAGATGTCTAAAAATTGAATTTAAAACTGATATATAATCTATCTCTAGGTTATCAAATGATATGACAATTTATTTGTTATTTTCCAATTTAATGCTTATATATGCTAGTCAATTATAATTTAAATAAGTAATAAAACCTTGAGGGCCCACTTAATATTTCATTTAAATATATAGCCATGTACTAATCATATGTATAAATATGAAATAAACCAAATAAAGAAGTATGACAACGGAATTCTACCAAACAAGCCTTAAAAGAGTAGACAATTTTAATGCAGAAAACTAATGTACAAAACCTGCAAGAATGTGGAGAAACTTTCTAATAAAAATACACAAAGAATGTAGAAATAATACATACATGTGAAGAACAATGTGTGACTAAATCACTAATAGACTTCAAGAGAAGTCCAAAATACATAGAGTGCAGGCAATTTTGTTGCAAATAACTAATTCAGAAAAGAAGAGAAAATAAGAAGAATTTTTTAGAAAAAAAATGTGCATTTATATATATATTTTTTCTTTTTGAAGACCAAGGCAGGCTCATATGTCAAATCGGCTGTACAAGTATATATCAGCCAATAATATCAGCTGTATAAGTGTATATAGGCCGATACTCTTGTTTTATCTGCTGATATGTATTGGTCGATGCTATTTTTTATTTTTTTAAAAAAAGTTTTGATCAATTTCTGAGCTATTTTCACCTGTTTTTTCAAATTTAAAAAGGGTTTAAAAGAAATTTATTCAATTTTTAAGTTATTTTCAACAATTTTAATCATTTTGAATTGTTTTTATTAATTTTTTGAGTTTCAGCTTAGAGATAATCTCAAACTTTCTTAGGGGTAAGGGTCCACCAATGGGGGTTTTACGCTGGGTATCCTACAGTTTTCCACATGTAAATTCAAAAAAAAATTAATCTCAAATTTTGAGTTTTTTGTGAAATAATTTAGTGCTTATAGCATTCAATGGAGATATGTTTAAGTCATTTATGTAGTTTGTATTTTGTAAGGTGTGTGTGATTTTCTTAAAAAAAATCTAAAAATTTGATAAAAGTCAAGATTTTTAATTCCCATTTTTGAATTTCTTGTCCAAAAAAAATGAATGAGATTAGATACAAATGTTTCTACAATTAAATGAAGAGCCCTTGTTATGATTTGTAGAGTTTTAAGGGTTTCTGTGTAATATTTTATATTTTTATATTTTTATAAAACTCATAAATTTTTACAACAAAAATTTTATGAATTGTAATAAGAGATACATGTCACTAGGGAATAGCTGAGAACATGAAGTTTATATTGAGTATTTTCTCATATTCGTTTTCTTCTTTATAAAATATTTACACATTTTTCATAGTTTTGAATTTAAATGGTTTAAAACTCTATAAAAATGACAGTTAGCTTAAAAAACTCACCCTAGTTTTTTTTATTTTTTTTCTCTCTCTTATTTTTCTATTATTTTTTCCAAAATAAAAAATTTAAAAAGAAAAGGAAGTGGAAGGGCGTAAGTCAATTTTTAAACTCTTGCTTGTGAATGATTTCATGTATCTATAAGATTAATCTCACCTCTAAATATAGAATCGCGATGCACATGTGTTATTAAAAAATAAAAAATAAGTTCTGTGAACTTTCCTCTAGCTCTGGGCTTTGGTTGTCAGGGTCTTGCCCTGCACCAGTTTTGTTTTTGGGCTTAGATAGCCCGCTTTTTTAATCATTTTCTTTGATTCTTTTCTGTTTGGCCTGGACTATGGGCTTTATTGGATAAGTGTGGGCTTCTCTCCTTTTTAATGCAATTACTGACCATCATTAAAAATGAAAAAGAAAATATAAATCACTAATATTCTTCAACCGCCCCTCACCCACTTATGTCCTATCTTAAATTCTAAATTAAATATGGAAGATCTGGAGTTATTTATAAATGTCCTTCTAAAGGTAGGCAGCTTTTCAAATCTCAAACTCTGAGATGATATAATTAAATCATCTGTTATTGTAATTTAATTTTAAACTAAAAAACATATATAATTTAATTATTTAATTTCAAAGACGTATCACAGCTCTCTTCAGCCTGTCCCTTCATTAATTAATTTAAATCTAATACCAAAAAACTAAAAAAATTAAAAAACTCTGGAAAGTGCTTACATCTAATTATTTGAGCGCTGTTAATTTATTATTTAATTAATATAAGGTGTCCATTTTAACATGGACATTATCTTTGAAGAGGAATAGATTTTAGTGAACTTCTCATTTTATTTCTCATTTATCTATACAAATCGATTCACTCGTCAAAACATCGAACCGATTCACTGTAAAACACACTCTTAATGTATTATAAAACGTCATATTCATGTGATGAATTTAGCTGAGTTTAACTCCAATTAAACTCTATCAAATTCAATATTTTTCTAAGAAATTGGACCGACACTTGATGAAGAAAAAGGCAACGAGGAATCTGCATTTGTCTGCTATGTTTTCATTGTCACGTGTCACGTGTCAAATGTTGATGCGTACAGCATTGATGGCGCTTTTTTGTCTTTTTGCTATAATTCAGTGTGGCACTTGCCACACCTCCATTATGTTTTAAATATTAGATACACAGCGCTACTCCACAATGTGGGGTCCACATGTTCTATTTATAGATTTTGAAACAAAAAATTCTAAAGCAATTCAGTTTAACAGTATTTGTTTAATTTTTTCTAATAATTTATCAAATATCTGAAATAAAATGGGTAGAGGAATTTTAGGACCCTCTTTTCCTATAAAAAATTACTACTTTCAAATTTAATACTTGCAGTAAAAACAAAATGTGTACTTTATAACATTATAATATAAGAATAAAATATATTTAGAGATAGTTTTAATTTTTAAATATTGAAATAAATTTAAAAATTCTCATGGCCTAACTTTGATATGCCTCAGGTGCAATGGACCCACCTATGGAAATTTTACGCTGGATATCTTTCCCACGTGTAAATTTAAAAATATATATATATATTAAAATAAATTTATGAATCGATTTTCTTTGGCATAGACACAATAAATGATTGCAGCATTTGTTAGTCGCGGCATCTAATCTGAACTCAACACTTTTCTTATGAGTTTGAATTTTTTTTTAAAATAATTTGACATATGAAATAAATCCACTAACCATATAAAGATTTTTTTTTTATATACCTATTTAAATCTGAAAGTTTATTTTGAGAAGAAAATTTTATTTATCTAATATTAAATCATTGAAATGATGATTTTAAAGCTTGTGGATCGAATAAGTCTGAAAAAAGTTGAACTTAAATTTCTTGTCTAATTTTAAAAAATTAAATTATATAACTTATACTTAATTAATTATCAAAATCAAATAAAGGATCTCACAAGTCAGATTTTGAATGTGATTTTGAGAGCCATGATGTGCATATGAATTTTTCTATTATTTTTAAGTTGATAAACTAATTTCCAACTCAATGACCTCTTCTTCTGGAGCCTGCAACCTTTCGCTTCCTGAGAAATAAGACAACCAATTGAATTATACCCATGAATAACTAAGGGTGTTTTTAATACAATGGTGAATATAATAAATGTATAACCACATTTAAATTTCATCATTTATGGACTTGTTCTTTATTTTGTAATAATGATCATTGGAGATGTATTTATTAAGTAGAGCTAATGAATTTCTTAGAAAAAGAATTTAATGTTATAACGATAGTAATTGCATGATAAAGAAAAAGGAAAGTGAATTCCATAAATACGTCTGTTACTTTTCTTGGAGACCCTGTAAAATTCTCTGGGCCTTGCCTACCTGAGCAAGAAAATGGCCCGAACAAAAATTGAATCTAACGGTTAGGACTTTTGCGTCTCCCCACCTATGGGTATAAATCTCCGTTGACACTTGTGTGTATCATTCAAGATATCTCAAATTTTTTACGATTGAGATATCTCGGCTGATATGTATAGTATCAGTTAGAGAAAAAAGAAATCGACCGATCTCAGCCGATTTTTTAAAATAAAAATATTAGTTATGGACCCCGCTGATATCTCGGCCGATATTTGCCCATATCGGACAAATATCGGCCTAGATATGTGTAGATATTTATATTTTTTATTTTTTTTTAAAACAGCCTTTTTATTTTTAAATGATTTTTTTTTAAAAAAAGTCATCGGGATTTTTTTTAAAATGGAAGAGAGAGAAAAAAATTGTGCCGAATATGAAAAATAGGCTGAAATCTCGAGCCCTTCGACCCCTGCTTCCACCTAAGATTGTTTCTAAGTCTGAATCCCGCCTGAGACTCAGCTGAAGACATATATCAACTAACGAAGCCTGTATTGAGATAAATTCTTTAGCCCATTTAAATACAAGAAGCTTAGAAAAAGCATGTTAAGCCTGTATATTCAATTCATTTGTTCTTTTTAAAAATTATTTCAAAATTAATTAGAAAATTGACTATTTAATTGAAATTAGACATTATGAATGATGAGTGAATCAAATTTGAGTTAAACTCAATTTCCAACTATTGAGTCCTATATCAAGTGGCTAAAATATAAGTTTCGATTTTAATTCTGGTCCACTCGTACCTCATCATATCTAATTTCAACCTAAATAATTAATTTTTTAATGAACGAGTGAACTCGAGTTTGATACTTCTTGAAGAGGATGAGTTCAGACTTTAATCTTGAAAAAGCCCAATAACTAGTTGGAGGCTTGGAGCATCATCTAAACACCTCTTCTTCCTTAGAAGAGTCTATTTTTCATATAGATAATCTAAATTTTATTGAGGAAAAAAGGGAATATTTTCTTAGTTAGGAATTTGCCTATTTAAATAGGATGCGCATCTTCATAGAGATAAAATTTGTTAGGAGACACGAGATGAAATAACATTCTATTTTATTTTATCGGTGTACCGCTCATCAAGTACCAGTGTACCGATAACAAGCCGCTCTACATGTATATAGGTGTGTTATCGGTACACCGTTGTTTGATGAGTGGTACAAATGGGAATTTTATTTTATCTCGTGTCTCCTAACTGAGTTTGTCCGTGTTAGGGTGACTGATCATTCAAATAAAGTTAACATTTTAAATTTAATCATTTAATTTAGAAAAGTGATTAGTGCACCAATATTTTTACTTTTGATGCACTAAATTTATATAAAATACTCATTTTATTCAAACTTTTTTAGTCTCTCTTATTTCTCTTTTTCCATTTATTTAAATAAAATAAGTATTTATATAAGTTTAATAAATGACTTTTCTTTAATTTAATATTTTCTAAACTCAAATTCATTCATTTTATTTTATACTAATTCTCACTGTTATTAAAATCAAATATAGCTAATTTGTTTCAGTTTTTATAAAAGAAGAGGGACCACATGTAGGCAACAACAGGATCTAAGCATCACATGAGAAAGGATTTCTGAAGTGATCAGTAACGCTATCCCTATAATAAATACAGCATAATTTATTAATTTCTTACCTCTGATGTCTGATATAATTGCAGCTTTACCCTTTTTCCTCTTTTTCTATCTTATCGTTTAGCCTTACACGTGTCCCGTGATTCGAAAGGGAAAGAACGCAAGAAACGAATGCTACCGTTGAATTCGGCCTTCTTTTGTCTGCCCTCAACCATCATCCATCTCTTCACCATAATTACCATGGCCGCCTCCACTTTATACTATATTTAGTTTGTTAATTTTTAAATTCAGATTTTAGCTTTTATAATTTCTATTATAATTGAATTAATTATATAAATTAATTATTTATTTAAGAGTTTGTTTTAATCTATATAATTAATTTATAATTTTATTCATATAATTTTTTATCACCAATTTAAACACTCGAACTTTTCTAACCTAGGCATGTGGATCATGCCCTAAGATGAGATAGATCATTATCATTATTAACATTTTCCAATATTATCAGTAGACTTCAATACTTAAATTATTTAATATTGGATTGAGATAGATTATGATATATATATGATAGATTGATAGCCGCTACATTGCATTTAATTCAGAGATTTAAAATTTAATGTCGATCGATATTTTTCTCTCTCTATTTTTTTTAATAAAAATGACTGATATCGGTCGATATGATATGTTCGAGATATTGGTATATTATTCGAATATCAACTGATACGATTCATAACAGTCGATATTTAGACGTCTGAAATTTATATTATATACATCCATTCAATGGGAATCAAGCTTTGTGAATAACTAATTCTATAGTCCATTATTCATGATAATGGGATGTTGAGATCTAATGCTTTTGTGAAAATATAGTGTGTTTTCTTTGTAAATTAATGAGAGATCTGAACTTTATTTATAGAGTAAGAGAAATACAAATATAGCAAATAAAATCAAATAAAAAGGGAAAGTTCTAAACTAAGAAAATACATTTTATTTATTAATTTATTGATATTTGAATTGGATTTAAATAAAAAAAATTATGGATAAATTGAATAGGGTCTTTGAGTTCGAACATACTCCGTAATCATATACTTTAGTTGATTGTCATTTTATTTGAATGATTTCATGATCTAATAAGAGTTCCATACTATCAATGATCATTGTTTCTCAGATGATAGATTGGCAACTCAAAGTTAGTTTCTTAAAATTTATTCTTAAATTATTTATAATACAATAACTTTTAATTCTATTAATCATTTTATTTCACATGCATATATCCGTAACCCTAACCTTTAACTCTTGAAGAATCTAAAATCGAGAAACACGACGATGACCAGATAACGTTAAACATCTCATCTCTCTTTCTCTTGCAAGTGACGACAATTTTAACATATCAACAACACTTGGCAAGTTGGCATCAGTGGGTCCACCAATCTACTAACCAGCAAAGCAAAGATGATAACAGCAACTTTAAAGAGATGTAGAAAATTATTTTCTCTTTATAAATTGATTATCTGACAAAAGTTTGTAATTTATAATTAAATAAATAAATAGGAAGATACATAAATTACTACAAATCTCCTCCACTCAATTATTATCACTTTATGTAATAGAATATAAAAAATCCAATGACTTAAAATAATTATATCTAAAATCAGAAAACTGAAATAGTAAGATCTAACTAAAACTTTACTCTTCTAAATAAAAAATCTATCCTCAATATAACACACCAAATGAAAAGTTGGATGGTAAAATGTCATGTCTTATGTCGCATTGTGTTATATTTTATATTCTTATCCATAAATCAAATATTTTTATGAGTTAAGCTAGTCAATTTTTTTTTTTAACAAAATGCTGTTAATAAGACTTTTAGACATATATAGTTCGGAGTATTAGATATATGATCAAATAAATATGAAGTATTTAAAATTTCATCACTAGTTGATCATCTCAACCATATAATCTCAGCATTTTTAACTGTCAATGAATATAAATTAGTAATTTTAATAGTTAAAAGTTAAAAATAAATTTAATATATGAAGTGAAACATTACACTCAATTATGTGAAATTAAAAATCTATTTAAAAGAAAATTTTCACTGGAATTTTTATATTTATTTTTTATAGATGAGTCTACGTGCACCTGTTTAGATTTGTAGAAAAGTAGGACTCATGACAGATGCTCGGGATACATGGCCCAATTTCATAATGAATGCAAAGTATTTATTTTTATCAATTAAGGACTTTCAAATTAAAAATTAGTCTTTCTAAAGTCTTTATCCATTTAATATGACATTCTAAACTTTTTTAGTACTGACAGGTGAAAGATAAAATGGACATCATACGGTAAAACTCTTATCTATATACACAAAGTATCTATAGGAGAATCAGTTGACCGACGTCTCATCCAACGATACTCTATCGGAAAGATATTTAAAATAATAAATATGCCACACACATCCACAATTTTTTGTCACTAGTCCACAGGAAAATCCTAAATGGCTCCTCACATGAAAAATGACTAGTAAAACGTGAGATAGTGAAGTCATTAAGTCGTTGAAAGCAAGCTTAACAGTGTGGAATTTTGTGCAAGGTCCCATCTCCATATAAAATTCAACACTAATCCCTTCATTTTCATTAATTTATTTGATTAAATTAGTGTTAGAAGAGACATCAGGAGGCTGTACGAAAGTATAATTTTCGAAAACGATGTGAACCAGAGAGCTGTGCATGATTCATGAAGTGGGTGCTTAGCAATTTAAAAGGTTTCATTAATCAACCATTAATTAAATTTTAATTCCAAACTTCAACAACTAGTATTATATTATTATTTTATAATTCAAATACGCTTGAATTGAGCAACTATAGGGAATGAAATAAATGGTCAGGTGTCTAACTATCAATCTTCATTGTCCGGTCAGTCAATCTGAGAGTTGAAAGTTGAAACACTCAATATCAGTTTAAAATTATATAATATCACATCAGTAATATATCAAAAATTATATTGACTTAAAATTTTATTTTTTATTCAAACTTCATATAATATCGTATCATAGATATATCAATAATATCTAATTTCCTCATTGGTATTTCAATAGGGTTGAAATTCGAGTGAATTGGGCCAGATTTTAATAAAGTCAATCTAATCTATATAAAAAATTATTGATATGATCCAAATTGCTCAATCCGACCTAACATGAGTCGCTTGCTCGAGTGCTCGACATATCCAGAATTGTTAGTCCGACAATCCAACCCATTTTTAGCTCAAAGATGAGAAAACAAAATCAACAACAGGTTTTTTATATTTCCTGAAACTCAGATCGAGTTTATTTTAAATTTCTAAGCTCATCCCGATTCGAATTTCATGTAAATTTTTTTCTCAACACTACCCGGCCATAAATTTACAAATACATAATTTAGCACACTTATTTCTCAAATCAAGTCATGCGGATTAGATTAAAATCGGACCCAAACTTTGCTCCTATATTTCGACCTAAAATCATTTATATGTGATCCAATCAACATTATACAATAGAAAATGCCAAAATATATTGAATATTTAAAACAATACATATCTATTGAAACTCTACAGTCAACAGAGTTAACATAGGTGTCCTCTCCTCATCTATTTCATGGACCGCTTGTTGATACATTAGTACTCTGGTTGTTGGAGACTTGGACAAGGTTCCCATTCATTCTCTAATCAATTAGAAAATCTCAATAGAAAGGTTTTATTAAAAAAATAATATTGGATCCCATGAGGTATTATACAAATCATGTTTGGTCAAGTGATAAGGTACAGACGTTGAGACATAGACTGATGGTGCCCATTAACAGTTCATCACCATTATAAACTTTTATATTTATTTCTCTATCTATAGTTGACGTTATAAATTATAAATTTAATTTAAAATTTTAAAGTTTCACCTCTCCTTTTGTTTTTTTTTTTTTTTTTAAATTACATATAGGAAATCACCTGATACCCTGCGGAAAAATCTTAATGATGAGTCTACTAACCCTTAGGACATACCAAGATTAGACTATGTAGAACTCGAACCCGCAACTAATTGAATTACACCCAGTTTCACTTCTCTTTCTATTGTCTTGTAATCTAATCATTCCTAGTACTAAGATTATGTGGAGAGAATTTTCAATTATTACTTATAGTTTCAAAAGATTCAGATTTGAAAATCACAACTTACTTCATTAATCAAGATTAGCAGCTTTTTCCCTTCAAAATAATATTATTGTATATCTTGATCTGTGCAATTAGTGGCACATTACAATAATTAGGGAAAATAGTTGTTTGGGTGCTCTTTTCATTGAATTGTATGTTTTCCTATCTTTCATGCACCGACAATCAGTGTCACTTAAGAAGTCTCATTACATCCAACAGTGACAAGCCCCTTTGCATGTTTCAATACACAATTTACTTATTTAAAAAAATATCATTGTCAAATGATTCACAAAAATTAATTTGAATTTTCGCAGTCTTTGTATAGGAAAAAACTGTCAGCTTTTTTATTTTAAAAACTTATCATTAATTCAATTTAGTGATTGTGGATTGAAAATTACGGATAATTTCTCTGCAAACATAATACATGCTCTTTTTTTTAACCTCTGTCCTTTTTTCTTTTTCTTTTTTTAAATATCGGCCGGTATTTTTCTTTTGAATGAAAAAAAAAAATGAAAAACAAACTATTTTTAAAAAAAATGAAAATAAAAAATATAAATATCGACTGATATTTGAAATATTGACCGATTAACTCAATATCAACTGAGATATCAACCCCACATTCAATATTAATTTTTTTTAAAAGGCCAATATTTATAATATCGACCGATATGTATTAGTTATATCGGCCAATATCATGATTGTAACTGAAATGACCAATATTTCATACCATCATAAATATTATAAAAATACCATAAATTGTAATGGATAGTAGTCCAGTGTTTTAAGTAACAACAACGCTCATAACATTTCACTCCCTCATGAATTGTTAGGTGCATTATTTGATGTAACAGCCATGATGGTCTCCAATGTTGATAAAGACATTTATCAATGTGTCATTTAAAATATAATATTAACTAATAAAAGTCAAAATATGAAATAAAATTCAATTTTGCAAGCCATTAAGCTCCAATTAATTTAGACCAGTCATATAGACACCCAGAAAGCCTATTTCTACACGTCAATTTTTGATTTTTTTAGTTCATTTTTAGTTTGTTCGAATGAATATACTCATTCGAACGAACATATTAGTTTAATTTTATTTCATTCGAATGAATGAGTCAAATTTTATGAAGGATTGACATATACATGTTCAATCTTTCAAATAAACAGTTTAGTTCGTTCGAATAAATGAACGTTCGTTCGAAAGAACGAAAATTATATTAAGGTGTTCATTCAGATGAGTATATTCATCTGAACGAACTGAAGATGAACTAAAAGTTCATTCGAATGAATTTATATGCAGGGTAGAATGATAATTTTATTAAAAAATTAGAAAACTGATGTATATAGACAGATTTTCAAACTGTGTATACGGCTCTCCTTAATTTGTCAATGTATTTTTTAAATTCCATACTACGATGCCTTCATCGTAAAGCAGTTAAGCTCGGGTCGGGTTGGACTTATGACCCGCTCAAATTTTACGGTTGCACCCCTGGACGGCTAGACCCCACTTTTACGCCCTTTAAATTCTGGCCTGTGAAGCGCACGTGACATTTACGGGGAAGGAAGTGGAGCAAAGGAAAGGAAAGAAAAGGAAAGGAAGAGGCAAATGAAAGAAGACGTGGCTCTCTGGTTTATAGTTGGAAAGCCTAATCCTCTCTAATTGCACCCCAATTCTTCTTCTTCTTCTTCTAATCTTCTTCTTCCATGATTGTTGCAGAAAGAAAAGATAAGATACTGAAAACTTCTCTCTCTCCTCTCTCTCTTTTTTCTCGACTTTTCTTCATCAGTACCTATAGAAATGCAAGACATGGAAAGAGAAATCCTTCTCTGTAGAGATCTCTGATCTAAGCTGTAACTACAAGCACAGCTCCCCCGTCTTTCTTTCTATTATACAATATAGAGTCTAACAGAAGAGAAGGAAAGAAGAAATGCAGAAGCGCAGGTTAAGACCGCTGCTACTGCTGGGCAGGCCATCTCTTCTGCGCCTGCTGCTATCGTGCGCCATAAGCACAATAGCTCTCGCCGCGCTTCTCTCCGCTCATCACGTCTTCCCTTCCACTAAACTTCATCTCCCCAAGGTATTTTTTTCCCTTTCTCTCTCTTTGAGGTAACGTGCACTCTCTTTTCTTTTCTTTTCTTGTTTGTTTTATTTATTTTTTTTCTGGGGATATTTTTATTTGGTATTTTTTAGAGTTAGGATTTGGGTTTTATTTTATGCTCCGTTTGGACAATAAAAACGAGTGTATTCTTCTGGAAAATAACCTTCTTCTTTAACTTAAAAGAGAAAAAAGTGGTTATATGCTATTTAGATTTTTAGTTAAAAATGGATGTTTATCTCCAATGAACCGTTATGATCATTATTTACATTATCATGTAATGCTCTGTTTGGATGCACGGAAAGTAAATTATTTCTTGGAAAATGGCCTTTTTTTTTTAATCAAAAATAGGTAAAACCGTTTCTACTTTTATTTAAAAAAGCTATTTTCTAAGAAAACACTTTCCTTGTATTCAGATGGATATTTAGGGCTACGTAGTCAAGGATTTTCTACTTTCTAGTTGGTGCGATTCCGGTAGTTTCAATCAGTACCCATGTTAACCTCCCCTAATATCAATTGGTGAAATTTACCACTCTTTCTTTTATTTATTTGGGCATATTTTTTCATACATGATTCATGATTTTTAACTTTCTGCCCTTGTTCCTCTGTCTATTGTGAAGTGAACTGATCACGTGCACACGCCAAACACTTGGGTATAAAACCTACTAAAAAGAAAGTCATTTGTCAAATATATAGTGCATCAAAAATTCAAAACTCATATTGATTGAATAGCCATGTTTTTTAACCATACAATTTAAAGATTAAAAAATAATTTAAATTGATCAAATTTTAGAGTTTAAAAAATATGACTTGATTAATTTAATTAAGATAATTTTTGGTGGGCCACAATGTGATCTTTCAAATGCATCGTCACCATTCTAGTTGATGGGTCCTATACTTAGATGCTCAGTGTAATACACTGCACACGTGTTGGGGTGATCATCTCTCTATTGTGAATGTGGATTTCTGTAAGAAGATTGGTTGCTGATATTTGGAATTTTATGCTGCAGCAAGAGATTGGGTACCTGAGATGGAGCAACGAACTGAGCTGGATGCGTGAATTTGCTCCACCACAGTTGTCCAAAGTGCCCTCACCTTCTCAGAAGGTGATTGTGTTTCTAGAAATCATATATAATACTTTTTATATCACGGTAGATTTAATTATGACATTTTTCTTTTGGTTAATACAGTATGAATGTGGAAATTCAGGTAAATGTTATTTAATCAAAAAGGTTAATTATTGTGCAAATTCAAGATATTTATTGTGGTCATGCATTACAATTGAAAAAGTTGAGTAAAATCGATTCAGTTGACAAGGCTATTGAGTGTGCGGTCGATTTGATAAGATTTTGAATTGTAATTCGAAGTAGTCATGCATCTTCCATGTTTTCACTCTTCTAGACTTGACAGTTAGGTGCTGCAAATGGGACGTCGGAGTTCAATAATCTCTGGAAGCCTCCACCAAGCCGTGGTTTTGTGCCCTGTATAGAGCCTAGTGAATCATATTCAGGTAAGGAAATCAGGATTTGTTTTGCTTTTTATTGTGCAAATCTGCATCATGTGTATGTGATGGTTTAATTTTTCCCTTTTCTTGTCAAAATCTTTATCTTCAGCTCCATCAAAGTCACGAGGCTACTTGCTTGTTCACACTAATGGTGGGCTTAACCAGATGCGTGCTGGGGTATCTCTCTCCTCTCTCTCTTTCTCTCTCTCACAGTGAGCATGTATCCTCTAGTCTACTTTGATAGAGTTATTCGTACTTAAAGAAATAGTTGAGAAAGGGGAAACAAAACCTTAATCTCACTTGTTTTAGTTTTTTGTGTACCAATAAATAAGTAGATGTGTTAAGGACGAGGTGCCTAGTCCTGTTTTTATTGGATTTAAAGTTATCCGTTTATATGTTAGGTTTGGTGTAATTTCAATATTTGAAACTATTCTAATCTATGATATATTTTATCAAGATATGTTGCTTGCGTGTTCTAAATTATAACATGATAAATTACAAGTTTTATTAATTACCCTGAAAATGTTAAAGCTTTTGAGAAGTGTCTGAGACTCCCAAGTTTGTAAAAAGATTGTAAATGTCTCTTTTAAAACCCTATTTATTTGGCAGAGGTTGCATGTAACGAGTCACATTACCTTTTAATTTAAATACTTCCTTCCATTTGAAACTGGCTTTCATAGGACGTCTGTATTGCATTGCATCTATGTCCATTATTGCTTAGGACATGTTAGGGGAAATAAACACAAGTCTGTTATCATAACTGGATCTGTAAGACTTTTAACACAAACTATGATGCTGATGTACTGTTATGATGGAGACTGCTTTAGACATGATAGGGTTCTGGAGTTTTATGCATAAAAATAAAATAATTATTAGATATGATGCATGGAAGTTCTATGACCTAGTCTGAAGCATCTGGGTTTCTTGGAACTGAAATAAATGCTATCACTGGGTGATTTAGATTCACGTCACAAATACATCCCATCATTTGAGCTGTCCCATGAATGCTCCCTTGCAATTTAATGTCTAAAGAGACTCACTTTCAAGAACCAAATTCACCTATATTGTAGGTTCTGGTAACCACTTAACATATCAGGTCTTTCTTTCTTCATCTGGCACATGGTGGGGATATGATTTAATGCATTTAGCTCTTTTATGGAAGAGCACTTGCCATTATTTTAACTTTTCATTAGTATAACCTGGTGAATGGGGAATGAGCATGGTCTTTCTAGAAACCATTTTATCCATACCATCTCAGATGCTACAGTGGTTTTGGGTAGTTCACTTTCCTCTACAGTTGCAAGCATGGCTGGTTATTATTATTATTATTTTTTCTACTCTTTACAAGTGGGGTTTTCTCTGTTACATAATATATGCTGGTCTACAGCCTTTACCTTGGAGTGAGAAATTTGACTAACTTTAGATATTCATTTGTGCAGTTTCCATTAGGCATAAGCTAAGTGTATCTGTATAAGATGTCACTAATTTTTCCAAGACTAATGTAATTAAGCATCATTATTGAAGCCTAACTTTTCTGGATGCAAAGTCCCTAATCTTTCACTTTCGATGTTAAACATCTCAGAATACTTACATAGCAGGTTGAGTTCATTAGCATTGCTCACTACTTATGCTGGGATTGTCCTTTGGCATATCTAGAACTTCTCGATAGTCATTGGTAAATGGAAGTTGTCTATTTTGAGGTGAATATCATCATTGAAGTGTTATCATATCTATCTGGGATTGGTTGTGAGTTATACTTCTTTACGCATCCCTATTTAGGTTCATACTCTCTATAACTCCATACTCCGACTATTCTAGTGCAAGACTTTTATTAGCCACCCCATATTCCGTTCTATTGGCAAGGCTTCAGTTTGTATGGGATCTGTTTCTAATCTTCAAACAAATGCTCAAAATATTTCAGATAGTACTCCTTGATTTTCTCTTATTTTCTCAGATGTGATATTTTCTAATTTTGTCAGTTCTTGTCTTTCTTAGTGCACTTTTTTTCCTTTTTGATATTATATATTTTGTCTTCATTCTACTAAATTTCATATCAATTTACCATTTGCTCGTTTTTCTGTGCTACTAAATGGCACTGAAATCATTTAAAAACTTCAGTGAGGAACGTCTAGAAACCGTATCATAGTGTTTCTCATATGGGGTGTGTTGTAACTATGACACCATACACTTCAAATTTTATGTGGTTGCATCTGTTCTGCCAACTACTAAGTTCCAATTAAATTAAATCTTGATGAATCTTTTGGATTTTTTTTGAGAGATGTTGAATTTTTTGGATTATATGGATATTACACTTCCATAATTTTCCAGCAGTAGATATTTATAGATTGCACAAAGTCTCTTTCCTCTGCATCTTGATGTAGAAAATAGTTTTTTGTAGTCCTAAGATCGTGTTATCTTAAATGACAGATATGTGACATGGTAGCCGTGGCCCGTATTATAAATGCTACTCTTGTTATTCCAGAACTTGATAAACGATCATTTTGGCAAGATTCAAGGTATGAAATCTCTCTCTCTCTCTCTCTGTGTGTGTGTGTTATGTGTATATGCGTGTGGTTATAATGTTCTTAAAGAGCAAAAATGCTTTTTATGTATTGGGTTCAAACCATGGGAGCTCCAATGAAGGGCCACTTCCCATGGGAATATGTATAGAGTAAGGTCTCATCGATTTACCAGGTGTGTGCGGATAGGGGGTTTTCACACACCCGGGAGGACTAGTCGGGTGCGACGCCTAGACACCTCCGGACCTAAAAAAAAAAAAAAATGCCTTTTATGTTCTGATTTTTTTGAGAGTTTTGTATCAGAGATGTTTCGATTCTTTTGATGCATCCATTCATGTATCTATCACAATTGACTACTAACAAGAGGAACCTACACATGTTAAAACTGCAGCAATTTCTCCGATGTCTTTGATGAACAACATTTTATAAGTGCTTTGGATGGTGATGTCAAAGTCATAAAAAAGCTTCCAAAAGAACTGGCAACAAGTACCAAAGTGGTCAAAAATTTTATAAGCTGGTCTGGAGTGGATTACTATCAAGAAGAGATATATCGCCTTTGGGATGATTATGAGGTCGTGCTTCACTTAGAGTTCCCTTGGAAAATTTTGATTTACTGATGTATTGCTGATTTATCTCATATTTTCTGTAGATTATTCGAGCAGCTAAGTCTGATTCACGGCTTGCCAATAATAATCTACCGCCAGACATTCAAAAGCTGCGTTGCCGTGCTTTTTATGAGGCTCTTCGTTTTTCCCCTCGCATTGAAGCATTAGGAAAAGTAATATTTACTACTCACGTGTTTTACTCCATTTCCAATATGTATTTTAGCATTCTATTTGTTGTATGTTGATCTAAGTTTGCAATGGTGTTGACTTTGCAGTTATTGGTTGAACGAATGAGATCATATGGTCCTTACATTGCTTTACACTTGCGTTATGAGAAAGATATGCTTGCTTTTAGTGGATGCACATATGGTTTGTCCCCTGATGAGGCAAATGAGCTCAGCACAATTAGGTAGAACACATTTGGTTCCAGATTCATAGGCTATCAATTCTTTACTTTTGGGTAGTACCGTTTCAGCGGTGCTATTGCTGTCAACCTTATTTTCTAGACTTGATCACATTCTTTGTCTCAGAGAAAATACTGCATATTGGAAAGTCAAGGATATTGATTCTACAGAACAACGGTTGAAGGGATACTGCCCTCTAACTCCAAAGGAGGTTGGAATTTTCCTTTCTGCTCTTGGATATCCATCAAACACTCCTATATATATTGCTGCTGGAGAGATATATGGTGGTGATTCTCATATTACTGATCTTCAGTCCCGATTTCCAATATTAATGAGCAAGGTTTGCTGTGGATTTCTAGCCACTATTTGAAGCCAAATTTGGTTACAGTTACCATCATTGTCAATAATATTTCATTCTTACTTAGAGCTTCATATTATGGGGCTTATTGTCAATAATATTTACTACAATCTCATTATCATCATCATTGCTGCCACCACCACCACCACTAATCCATCTGGATCAACTTTTTAAGTTCTATTCTCCACTCCACCATATTAAAAAACATATTGTCCGTATCTCTACTATCTATCATGTCCTTAATATCCCAACCAAGTTTTTAAAAGCATCTCTTCTCATTGTACTTTCTACTTGTAGCCCTTTAGTTCTTCTAACTAGAGCTGTATCCAGTCTTCTAGGCACATGCCCAGAACCACCTTAAGTGGCATTCCGTCATCTTTTGTGAGTGCGTGCTACTTGTAAGGTTCCTCTAATGAGGTTATTTTTATCTTTTTAGCGGTACTCCATACATCCATCATGACCTTATCTACTTGGCCTTTTGCCTGTCAACCAACACTCAGCTCCATAAAGAATCTGCTGTTCTTATTTTTTGTTTTATTGAAATGGTTCATATATTAAAAGATAAAGAGGCACCAGAGGTGCAAATACTAATTAGAGCACAACCCAGACCGCCCCCAGAAGCTAACCAAAAACTGGATACAAACTAATGAAGGAGCTTATGCAAGATCAACACATTCTTTCCTAGGATCGTAAGATATCGGTCATAGAAATATTCCTGAATTCTTGGAGAGGTGTTTATTTTATTGCCTAGAGCTGAATATGGGGCTTCGTCTATTATTAAAGTTGGACATTTTAAGCCTTCTGTTTTAGAATTTATTGTTCAAAGTTATAAATAGCTATTTTGAGAGCATCCAGTATTTGAAGTATTGTTCAAAGTTATAAATAACTGTTTTGAGAGCATCCAGTATTTGGATGTATGATAAGTTGTGATCAATCACAAACTTAGAATGTGATGATATCCTACTAAGTGTCTCTTTTCTATTCTTTCATAGAAGGGCTATGACTTAAAACCTTAGCCATTCATTGTTGTTAGGGCCATGGTTTTTCAATTTTGCTATAGTCTGCATAATGACCTTTGCTTTACTTCTCTTTTTCCTATGGGGACTTTACTGAAAGAATACATGTAGAATGAGAAACCATCATTATCATGAATTCTTGTTAAGATGCAGTAGACCTAAGTTGTAGTTAAAATATTAAGGACAGCTATACATAAGTTGGTTGAAGTTGATTTTGAATTGTGCAGCAGCTTGATTAGATGAGTTTTTCATTTGATATGGGAATGGGCAAAGAAAGGAGCAATCCTTGTTTTACTTGGCATTAAAAAAATCATGGTGAATACAGAATACATGCATGATGGTGGACTAGCTTCTGATATTCTTGTTGTCTTTCAATGGATTCCTGGAGAAGTTGTGGTCACTTTCCTCAAGATTCTTGTATGCATAGGAAGAAGATGAGGGATTTGTTATCATGTTAATGATTTTTGACATGCATGATATGAGGAAATTTCTTAGGTGGTGATGATATAATTTTGCTACTCCCTCTGTTCCATTTTAGTTGTCCCCATTTTAAAATTTTGAATTTTTCAAAGAAAGGCCTCTCAGAAGGCTTATGAACTTCTCTCCAATATCCTGTAACTCTTCCAAAATGCATATGAGACAATTATTTTAGGATAGGCCTCAAAATACATATGAGACGACTAAATTGGAACAGAGGGAGTATTATTCTCCATCTTGCATAGAACCATGTTAAATTTATTGATATGCAAATTTTTGCATTGCTTGAATCTTGAAAGTTTGTTTTTTGTTATTGCAACTGGATTTTGGCAGGAAAAATTAGCATCAGTGGATGAGATTGAACCTTTCATGTGCCACGCATCTCAAATGGCTGCACTAGACTACATTGTCTCTGTGGAGAGCAATGTCTTTGTTCCGTCATACTCTGGTAACATGGCAAGAGCAGTTGAGGGTCACCGTCGTTTTTTGGGGCACAGGAAAACAATTTCTCCCGACAGGCAAGCTTGGAATCCTTTTACCTTCTATATAAATCATATTCGTCCATACGGTTTTGGCTTCATATTACCTCTAAAGTGGATCATTATGGTATTTCGTTTATTTCAGTAAATTGGTTTTGGAAAAGCCTAACTTTTTTAAGGAAAAATACAAGTAAATATGTAACTCTTTTTACTTAAAAGAGAGATTAACTCTAAATAAAATGACAGTACTCTTATGACTCAAACTTACATGAATATACTAAAATTTATTAATACTACTTAAAGTGGGGGATAGTTTCTAACGTAGAACTTTTTTAATCTAATAGAAATATAAATATATTTAAACTATGAAAGAAATGTAAAAAATGTTTATGTTGAAATTTTGGTTAAGTAGAACAAAGTAGTCCTAAAATAGGGCCAGAATAATGCCAAAATGTTCAAAATGTATTAGGACCAGTGGAATGTTTCGGTGCATGCTTTTATTTCAGCTTTTGTACTCAAATGGAATGTTCTGGCATTTCAGCTGGAATAGAACAGAATTGATAACTATGATATGAATTTTCATTTTTCATTTCTTGTATTTTGATAACTTGGACATGATTGAAGCTCCATTATCTTTCCTTTACCTAGAAGAGCACTTGTTCGTTTGTTCGATAAAATTGACCGAGGCTCCCTCAAGGAAGGCAAAAAGCTATCGGAGCTAGGTAGTGGAAATCCACAAAAAGCGGTAAGTGTTTCTGAAAGGATGTTTGCATTAGCTGCATTTAGGAAGTGGTGTTCATAGGGTATAGCATTTTGTATTGTTCTTTATTTGCTTTTATATAAAAAACAAAAAATGTTAGCACTCAACAGCGAATGAAGTATTTGTTATATTTTGATTGTACAGGCAAGGGTCCCCTAGGAGAAGAAAAGGCCCCATTTCAGGAACAAAGGGCAAGGAGAGATTTCGATCAGAAGAACCATTTTATGAGAACCCTCTACCAGACTGCTTATGTCGAAAAGAAATGCCAGATAAGAGAGCAGCTTAGGCCAAAACACACTTCCAGTGCATGGATATTTTATTCTTTTGGAAGAGCAATGGGATCGGCATTGGATGGTAGCAAAGTTGATATACACATCTTCATTCACTGTAAGAAGCTTTCTTCGATTGTTTTGCCATTGTAGTCTGTAGTCTATAGCTGCGGAATGTGTATATGATGAGTCTGTAGCTGGGGGAAACAAATTCAAGGTATAGATTGGAATGATGATGACACGGGTGAGGTGTTGTGGGGGGATGCTTGAGAAAAGAGACCTTTCATTCATTCATATATTCCACGCAGATATTTCTTGTATTCAGTTGGCAGCACTAGTGTTTTGTACTGCAGAAAATAATAAGCTCTTTAAGCCTATACTTATTTATTTCCTATGGTGGGTGGTTAGACATGAAACAGGAGAATGATGCCGCCTCCTCCTATGCATTATAATTATATGCATGCTATCTGTTGCTGCACAGATAGGCAGCTGTCTTCTGCAATATATTCTTAGCTTCTTACTGTGTTGCGTTTTGTTGAATCTGAAACCTGAACACGGTGTGTGGGTCATGGATCTTGTTGTGATCACAGCTTATACAGAGCTGCAGAAACCATTCATGGCCATCGAACTTACGGTTATCATACACAGAGATTGGCTACTTGAGAAACATTTATTTTTTATTTGTCTGTAATTGTGATGGGCAACAATGCTGGAGATCTGGATGGGATCATTCAAGCTCTTTATAGGCACAAAATGTTGTTTGTGGTGTCATGTGAAGTGTTCTAAGGATATTACTGAGACCCAGTCCGAAATCTATTCCAGTTCTCAACACATTCAATCATCTGCAAAATTCGCATTTCCTAATATCTGATGATAAAGTTGCCACTTACAGATCGGAAATTGAATCCACCTTTCAAGCAAGCTGGACTGATGAATTTTTTATGTTACCCATATGAAAGCGATTCTCTGATCAATTGTTATGTTTCTGCATCCGTCCTTATCGGAAATTGGAACAGCGACATCAATAATGTTGATCGAAAATGATGTAGACGAGGTAGTGCAGAAACCATCCATCGTCCATGATTTGAGAAATCAATAGTTCAATCGGACTCAAGTCCAAAGTGTAGTCACCTGAGGTTTTGCAAATGGCAGCCTTTCATGGAAGTAAGTGTCAATGAAAGTCAATTTCCATGTCAATGAATTAAATTAAAGAAAGAAAAAGAGAAATTAGTTTTAATTAATTGAGCAAAAAGTGAGACTTATGCATAATTTCAATTTCATTCATGCAAATTTAAGGAAACTAGAAATTTATAAACTACTTACTTGAAACGCAAAATAAATCCATCTCAAGAACTGTCGACTTTTTCAAGTTCTCTAGTATTCGAGGTTTTTCTTTTTCATTTGGTCCACCGAGGCACTTATTTATAACTTAAAATGTGGCAAATAAAAAATTACATGATAACTTTACTCTAACCAACCTAAGAAGAAGGATTTCAAAAATCTCATCCATGCCATTCGGTTGTGATTTTTGAAATGGAAGACTTAATTTGAAAATCAAATGAGCAAATGTAAGGAGAAAGAAGAGAGTAGGGAAGTTGTAGCTGCCACCACAACGGTTGGCGTGTTTCTGTGGGTCAAAAATTGGAAGCGAGTGGCTCTCAAACGAAAATGGGCCCAAAGAGGTCAAATGGGTTTGGGTCCAAGCCAACATGCATGAGCAAGGCTTGATCCAAAATGGGCCCATAAATTCCTGGATCTGGTCCATGTACAAAAGGTCTGCGTTTCCCTCTATCAATCCAAACATAACTTCGACGGGCCCTTTATCAATCTCATCCAACTGAGTCTCAATTAGGTCATTATAGGACTCATTGGATTCAATTTCCTATTGTCATAGGAACAACTTGAAAGGGCTATCTATATGGTTCTTCTCATGTTGAATTTAAAATAACTCATGATACCTATGGATTTTGCTCCTTTCCTTTGGAAATTTTAATGCTCACAGTAGATCCAATATCATTTAATGCTCAGTGTTTATGAGCAACGAACACACTTTCAGTTACTGGGGAGTGAATTTCAAATTCTGGATATTAAAATATTGGCCAAAATTTATCAGATTTCAGGGACCAGTATACAAATATTGCAAAAAAACAGGCCCAAAACCAAGCCACGTGAAAATTTGGATTTATCAGTGATGCACTATTTTTCTGAAATAAACATTAAAAATATGAGCCTAAAATGGAGCCAAAAACTATTTGGCTCACTGGGGACCTGATATCTCATAATCTCATCTCTCTGCAAATATTTTAACTGAGGGCATATATTGGGGCGAATTGGCCAATTGGTCTTATATATACACCCGCTTTATCAATCAATGTCGGACTTTAAAAAATTGATTTTTTTTGTCAAAAACGAAAATTTCTCCGTTAGGACTATGATAGTAAAATGTCTATAATCATTTAATCGGATGATGAAATTCAAAACATCCAATTTTAGAGCATATCAGCTTTATCAGCATGGTTAGGCCTCTTGCATAAAGCATGTTTGGCCGTGTTTGAAGTGATTTGATCTTGTAATTTAAAAATTGAATTCAGCAATTCAGAGAATCAATTACAAAAATTTCCCTGAACATTAAATAAAAAGATAAAAAAAAAATAACAAATTAGAGTGAATTTTATGATTTATAACAATGTTGAATCAAAAAGCAAAATTTAAAAAATCTTACTTGTTTATAAAAATCAATACCTAATACCTAATCCTCGAAACAGGTACAAACCTCCTTAAGATAAGTTGAAAGTGATTTGAGATGCAGACTCTTGAAAGCCAAGCCAACTCCTCATAGGTTAGATCCATTTTTCTTTTACTAGACTTTTCTAACAAAGTACATATCGAAACATCCTTAATATTTAAGATCGGTTTGAATATATATATATATATATATAATTTGAATATATATATATATATATATATATATATATATATATATATATACATATATATGTTTACTTGATTAAAAAGACTTCTCCTTACAAAACACTGTCAAGACCATCCCTAAAATGTACATAGAATATAACATAATTGAATATGTTACGTCAGGTCTACTCACTTGCAAATAAAATTTGAATTCAGTTGGGATTATTGGGTCAAATTTTACCACGCCACTACCCACTGAAGATGAAAGACCCAATGCAACTAGGGGGGATGAAGATCAATAATCATAATCAATGATGGATAACCATCAATAAATCAATACAGCAGACATATAAAACTAAATTGGCATTTGGATCATCCACAAGTCATGTTGCAACGACAATTCAGATCATCAAATTAAAAACAAACTAAAAGCAAGCAGTAGTTGAACGACAACACTTTGAGAAACTACACGAGTCATTTATGTATGTCCATTATCCATACTACTTACTAAACGGTGACCACTGATCAAATAATATATATATGAGAATTGTCATAGAGAAAGGTTCTGGTTCTGAATTTAGTTTAGTGTTTCAGAGGGGATGGAGAATGATCAAGCCCTCTCGCCACGGATTCTTCTGGCCAGCTGAATGTCTTTGGGCATGAATGGTCACCCTCTTGGCATGGATGGCACAAAGATTCGTGTCTTCAAACAGACCCACCAGGTATGCCTCAGCAGCCTCTTGCAGAGCAAGCACAGCATGGCTCTGGAATCGCAAATCCGTCTGCATAACAATCAAAAGACCAACAATTAACATATGCAACGAGAAAATCATTAAACACCACACCACCCAGCAACAATCCATAAAAATTCCACAGGATCTAATTCTTCAAATTCTGGAAGATACATTCCGCTCATTCTGAAATTTAGAGTATTCCTACAATGTCGCTTTCTTGTGTTAAGGAGGCTTGGAGCAATAACCTGGAGTTCCATAGATTCATCCAACATAGTTTAGCCTTGATGATTTCTGCTTTTGAGCTCCAGATCAAAACTTTGACAAGAAAAGCTCATAAAACTCACCGAAATTGGAACAATTTCAGATTTCACAATCCATAGAAATTCTTTCTAGAAAGTTCTGTAAGTTCAGTTCCCTTAAATTCCAATTCCACTAAGAAATGTCTTGCCTACCAAAGAAACCCTAATCTTCATCAACTCTCACCTTAAAATCCTGTGCAATTTCACGGACCAGCCTTTGGAATGGCAGTTTCCTGATTAGGAGCTCCGTGCTCTTTTGGTATTTACGGATTTCACTAGAAAAAACAAGTAGATCACATCAAGAATGACAAAATCCAAAAAAGTATGAGAAAAGTAATAGTAAATGAATAAATAATCAAAATCCCAGAGTGGGTAATAGTCAATGAATAAGTAATCAAAACACAGATTCGTTGGCCTGAAGGTCAAGAAACTCCCCTCACGAAGAGAGGTTATTCCCCATCAGTGTGTGTGCACATGCCCCTAATGATTAGTCTAGACTGGACACCTTCAGTAAAAAAAAAAAAAAAAAAAGAATAAATAATCAATACCGCAGAGCAACAGTTCCAGGGCGGTATCTGTGGGGCTTCTTCACTCCTCCAGTAGTTGGAGCAGACTTCCGGGCAGCCTAAAGAATTCATGTCAACCAAAAGATTAAAATCAAAACACACAATAACAACAACAATCACACAAACAATGGAAAGAATACAGAACATATCAAGTCTAGAATCATCTGTAAAGAAACTTGAACCTTAGTTGCAAGCTGCTTCCTGGGAGCCTTCCCACCAGTGGATTTGCGAGCAGTCTGCTTGGTACGAGCCATCTGAAAATGCAATATTCCTTAGAAACCACTATTCCAAGAAAATACAACTTAATGCCCATTGTGTTAAGACAATTCAACATGATATTAACCATTTCAAAAAGGCTTTTCTCCAACACAGGACATCAACAGGGTGCATTTGGAATGGGACAAGTTTTCAAGCAATTCAATTGGAAACAAAACTGTACTTTGATCAGATTCGTATGACCAGAAGGGGATGAATTCCAAATCAATGAGCTGCGTAGTCATTAAAAAATCACCCAACTTTATTTGAGATGGGGCAATATTTTGTGTGTAATGCATTATCTTCACCAAAGCAAAAAAACACACCCCCCAAGGGCCTAGGCCATCTTTGGACAAACAAGACAGGAACAGCAAGAGTGGGGACTGCTGCTGCATGGACTCAAGCTTCGTTTTAGGGTCTCCAAATTTAAGTGACTAAATTTTGAAAGGCCTAAAAACATGAATTAAATTATCTAAGTCAAAACATTACATAACAATGTTTGAGAGATTTAAAAATAATTTGAAGTAAATAAAATTTTAATTTTGTAATAAATAAGACTTGATGGATTTGTTTATAATACTTAGATGGCCTCAAATTCTTATGTAGACTTTTATGAAGAATATTTAAACTCAATATAGCACTTCATACAAGCGCCGATTAATATTGCGCTGATAATGCGTCCATTCCAGAGATGGGATTTCCACAATTGAGCTGTCACTCTATCGTTTCAAAGATTTTCACAATTGAAGCATTGTTCAAGGTCCTTTCACAATCGAAACACAGCACGTAATAACAGAACTAAGTGCTATAGAAACACAACACGTAATAACACACGAAACTTAATACAAGCACACAAACAACTCCATCAGCACTAAGTAAATATAGTGCGTAATTGCAAACAGAACTTAATAAAATGAGTTGTTAACAAAGCGCAATGACAATTTACCATGGCTTTAGCTGAACAGTTGCCTGATTCAAATTCAAATACTTTCCCCACATCATGAACAGTCAAAAAATTATTTAAAATTTCAAAAACCCAGTACACTACCATCCCACGCTTCGATCCAAGCGCTAATCCACCCTATAAATTTTCATTTTGGTATCCCTTTTCACCATCTCTAGCTTCAAAAAGTCTTGCTCATAGATTCACCTTCTCCCTCCTTTCCAACTCCTCCATTAGCCTCTCCACTCGTCCCTTGTTCAATGGAGAACACAATGGGCAATCCTAACAACGCCTCAGTTCTTTACGTCAAGAGCACCATATCCCCAAACTTGTTTTGAAACAAGAAATTTGTAGAACATTGATTTTTCTTTCTTTTTTGTCTTACTGTGACTACAAAAAAACCTTGTATCTCTGTTTTCTGCCCCTTTTTCTGTTAATGTCAGTTCTACAACTTCGTCAAGTTTGATGAAACTTTAAAATGTTGTTACAAGCGAGCTGACTTCCACCAGGCTAGTGGAAGACATGGAAAATATATGGGAGTATCCATGTATGGTGGAATTGACATCCACCCGGGGGTAGAAAAATTGGTCGGGCTAGGATCCCGGCCGATTTTTCATATCGGCCAATATATCGGTCGAATTTTTTCTCTCCTACCCGTTTTTATTTTTTTATTTTATTTTTTAAAAATTCAAAAAAATTACAGTAAATGCAGATAATTATGGACTTATTGAATATGTAATTTTTTCATAAAATATCGGACATTTACCTCTTCTAATATATTTTTGAAGTTACAATAATGAGAAATTATATAATTAGTAATAAAATTGTAAAAATTACAAGAAAATTGATATAAATGAGGAAAATTTGTAGAAATAATTTCAAAATATATTTTCTTAGTCAATGAGTGTTATTTTAAGTTAGGATATCCCTAGGGTGTGCCAAAAACACAGTATTTTACAAATAAGGGTATCCCTAAGGTGTGCCGAAAACACATTTAGGAAAATCAAAAGACCTTGAAGTCTTAAAATATTTTTATCAGATTATCGTAATTAGTCCAGATATTCAATTTGATAAATTTTGAAAATACACAATGCTTAAAAAATAACTTTAAAGTTTTAAAGGAGATTTTATTATTTAATACACTATGCACATTATTTTTTAAGCATCGTGTATTTTTAAAATTTCTCAAATTGAATATCCGGACTAATTACAATAACCTGATAAATATACTTTAAGACTTTAAGGTCTTTTGACACTCCTAAATGTGTTTTCGGCATACCCTAAGGATACCCTTATTTGTAAAATACTGTGTTTTAAATATTTAAGAGTGTCAAAAGACCTTTAAGTCTTAAAGTGTTTTTATCAAGTTATTATAATAAGTACAGATATTCATTTTAAGAAATTTTGGAAATACACAGTGCTTAAAAAATAATTTTAAAATTTTAAAGAAGATTTTATTATTTAATTACTATGAATGGATACCCTAAAAATATTAGATGGTAAATATAATATTAAATTATTACAATAAGATAAATAAAAGAAAATATTACAATTTTTACTTTCTATTTAAAACAAAATTTTATTATTTTGAAAAAATATTAGGTTACACACGTGAGATTTTTAATAAGCTCACGTGTGTTACTTCTTCACTTACAAACCCTAATGCACTTCTCTTTGATACCCTTCTTCTCTTTCCCTCTTTCTGCTAAACCCTAACCGCCGCCAGTCTCTGTATTTTTCGATCAACGAAGAAGAAAAAGGTAAGCTGTAGCGATTTTTTTTCTTCAATCTTTTCTCCATATTTTATTCTCTCTTTCCATCCTTTCTAGTCCGATATTTCTAAAAAAAAAAAAACCAAACAACCGAATTATTAAAATTCGGCCGATATCATGACCGAATTATCGGTCAGAAATTCAGTCATATCAGCCGAATTTTTTTTTTTGTACTGCCGATACTATACGTATCGGCCGATATAGGTCGGTCGTCAAAAAACCGATATAATTCGGCCGATACTGTGCGTATCGGCCGAATTTTTGACCCCTGCATCCACCAAGATAGTGGAAATGCAGCTAGAATGCATGCATTTCCATCGGGCCTATAAAGCCCATCATCTAGGGCCTTTGAAGCAAACTTATAGGAGGGATGCCCTTCCTTTCACACATGTTGCAGAATATGCCAACAGAAAGTAATTGGTCTCCTCCCCACTCCTGAAGGATCTAGATGGTAATGAATGGGCCTTGGATTGAAGTTATGGACTCACTACCCCTCTAGAAGTACTGCAATTTATGACACAACAAAATGCTACAAGGAATCTGATATCTTCCATTGCACACAAAGATTAACTGCTTAATCCCTTTTTCCGACAAAAATGCCATCCAACAATCAACTCGGCAGATATTTCGGTAACAGTGGAATGAGAACTTCATAATTGGCCCAACAAGGTTCAAGAGAACTTGATCTACTAGTTGAACCCCGTACTAAGAATGTTGTTTGGAGGAAGGAAGCCCTTTGCAGAGAGAACAAGGATTTCATTACAGTTGCTTGAAGTTATGGGCTCACTAATATATGATTTTCATTTCCTTTCAGTTTCTTTGCTGATGAACACCCATGGATTACTGATATGAATATGAATTTCTTTTGAAGCATTGGGATAAAATGTGATTTCAGAAGTGGACCTTAATACAACGCCATCAGCACTAAGTTAAATACAGCTCATACAAGCAAACAAAATTTAATATAGTTCTTTGTTAATAAAACACAATGACAACTACTTCATTAAATGTGAGTTATTATGTTATTTGTATTAATTTTATACAAAAATTGTATTTGACATCTTTTTGTGGTAGACCTTTCGTTATTTAGGGTGTAGACTTTTTGCTCATTGTATTAACTAAGCACTTAAATCATATAATGCAGTATGAAGAAGCACTTAATACAACGACGTATTAAGTAACGCGTCTAACCAGATGACATTCTTATAGAAATGAACTACGTAATACCAAATATATAAGGCTTACATTTTTGGAAAGTTTTTCTTTCAACTCTATCTTATATAAAGTCAGACTTAATTGGAAATACATTGCAAGCGTAATGCTGTTTTTTATTTAATTAAGTACATCTAATATAGCTCTCTAATATCTAATTATGTGAGAGACCAAATTTCCACACGATCGATGACATGAATTATTAAATTTGAATTAAGTAAAATAGTCAAGATACAAAACTTTCTATCAATGATTAACTATATTTATTTAAAATATTGCTACTCCCATGGAACCTCTAATGACCTCCAAAGGCATGGCCTGAACTATATTTATTTAAAATATTGCTACTCCCATGGACCCTCTAATGACCTCCAAAGGCATGGCCTGATGTGAAGAACTTGTTGCAAGTCTTGCATCTGTGCACCATTGTTGTTTTGGTCGTGTGTCCACCCAATGATTTTTTCCCTTTTCACAATATGCATACTCCATTGGATCTGATTAGAAAAAGACAAAAGAGCTTCAATGGCTCCAAGTTCTAAAGGGTCCATGTCTTCTATGTTATAGTGAACCTTTGGTACATGCATTGTAGTATTTCGACCCCTCTTTGCATTACAGTCCAACATATAGAGTTTTTGGTTGAAATACTATGAAAATATTTGAAAGATTGAATAGCAACTTGATTGTGAGAATCTCATCTCTACAATGGATGTATTATCAGTGCTATATTAATAGCAATCCCAAGCTCCCATCGTATCGATGAGGACAAGGCCAACCCTAGCTACAGGCGGAGTAGGCCGCCGCCTAAGGCCCCCACCAATGAAACCAATGACTTCACTCACAATCTCGGATTATGCACTGCACCTAGGGCCCCTAAGATTTCAAGGCATCTCAGGCAGGCACTGCATGAGGATACCCATGGAGAACTAGCATTGATGCCATCTTCTAGATAGCCAGGGGAGAACATACTTCCCTCAAGTCTCAGCACCAGTAAAGACCAAGACACCATTAACGTAACTGAGACCAAGACACCATCTAACAGCAATAACGTAACTGAGTCCAAGACACCAGCTGACAGCAATAACGTAACTGAGACCAAGGGCCATCTAACACCATAACACATGGTCTTTCAGAAAGTAACAATTCCCTCAAACAAGAAATTACTGGTGTTAAACAATTTAGGTTCATCCATGTAAGTTCTGTACTAAACTAAATTTCCTACATTCATCCAAAATTTATAATCACATAGCAGTAAACATTTATCCATAAATTCCCCCTGACAAAAGGAATTTTTTTTTTCAACACAGCAAACAACAAGGTGCATTTTTATTAACATCTTAAGATTATTTGGAGTGTTACATGCTTCAAGAATTACCCAACAAAAGAAAAAAAAGGGAAAAGCATTTTCTACAGGCACTTCAATACTTTCACCCAATCCAAACAGGTAACACCATTTCTCTCCTCAAATCCCAACACTGCCCAAAATCCATTTACCATGTTTGAGATTTGGGGACAGCAAAAAGATCTTTCGCACCCATCCCATTAGTATTTTATGAAAATTATCATTTTCTAAGAAAATACTTCCCATAGAAACGCAGTAAGGTTCATAAAAACAGGAACTGAATTACATTGACTAAATACATACCTAAATCAAAGCCACAAAGACAGAAAATTAAGAAAAAACAGGCATCGGTAAATGGAAAAGAAACCGTAATCACAACACAAATCGAGTATCAAAACAAAATTAAAAAAAACACACACACACACGCACACCGCAAAAACCCTTTTAAATGCATGGAATGGAAATCAGTTCCAAGGAAAACCAGGAACTTTAATGTTTAAAACATGATTTTATTTCAGAAAAGTACTTCCATGAAACCAAACAAAGCCTAATAAAATGTCAACCAAACCCTGTTTCATGATTTGATTTTTTTTAAAGGATAAAAAATCAAGATTAAAAAAACCCCACTCAGAAGTAAACCACGTAGAAAGCATTAAACCCCGCTCACCAAAATATTAATTAATTAAAAATTAAAAACATAAAGGAAAAAGAAATTACAAAAGGAAAGAACCCTAACCTGGAGAGCGAGAGAAATTCCACAACTTTACGCAACGCCGAAAGAATATCGTCTCGGAAAGCTCTCCGTCTCCTGCTATTTATCGAGAGAAAAATTATAGCTCTGTCTCTTTTTAACTGATTTTTAGAACCGTCATTTCGACGGTGGATATGCGCCTGGCTTGCTTTTGAAGGTTAGGATTCGTTGTGCATGTGTTTTTCTGTAGGGATCTGACGGTGGAAATCACGTCCCGTTGTGTTTCTTAGCACTTACTTGGACGGATAGGATCTGTTGGGAAGGTGGGTGGCGGATCGCAAATCTTATCGGCTTTTCCATAGGCTTTTGTAGTCTCAACAAATTGCCCATAAGATATAAGATATTATTAAAATAGTTAATTTTTTTTTTTAATTTTTAATGACATTGAAATTTCAAATTTGATATCTATTTTTGTGCATGTGAATACTTATATTAGGTCATATAATAAGAATTATTGAAATTTCTTTAAAATTAAAACTTTGTAGTAAATCAAGCTACTTAAGTTAAATTAAAGGAGATAAAATGTTAAAAAAATAGGTTCAATTTAATAAGGCCTTAGTTCAAATTGACTGCACATTTTAAGCTACACAATAAGAATCAATTATTTTTTAAAAAATGGACTAATTTTTTTTAACCCCAACTTTATTCACATTGTCAGGGGTATAAATCTCGGTATCGGCCTAGATATCGCATATCTAATATTTGTCGATATTCAGATATCGGCAGGAGAAATTTATCTCTCTTATTTTATTTTTAAAACCACTTTTATCGGTCGAGATATAAATATTTTAAAAACCAAGATTATTAACCCTGCCCTTGCAATATAGTTGAGTTTAAGTTGTGATTTAGACTTAATCAATTTTTTAAATTATCTTAATTATTGATAACTATTTGACTTTAAGTAAAACTATTGATTATTAATGTTGTTTATTTGTGAGTGTTTAATTTTAAAATTGAAAATTGATACAATTGAATGAGTTATATATAATGTGGGTTTCAACTTATCAACAAATGGGTCATAAAATCTTGTTCCAACCATAAAAAACTAAAAAATATATAATTTAAAGTAATTCGTCTCAACATTCTTCTTTGGCTTACTTATGCACATTACTTTTGCATGATAATGGGCCTATTGAAAGTGGGCCTTTTTTTATGTATTTTTAAGGTGACACTTTTTTAGGATGGGCCTATTAAAAATGAGTTATCATAATGAATTTCACCAAAACTGATTAGACTAATTAAATTACATTTTTTAATTAAATAAAATATA
Organism: Chimonanthus salicifolius; assembly: GCA_013350335.1. Taxonomy (NCBI): domain Eukaryota; kingdom Viridiplantae; phylum Streptophyta; class Magnoliopsida; order Laurales; family Calycanthaceae; genus Chimonanthus; species Chimonanthus salicifolius. The sequence continues at coordinate 11,460,559 of CM023537.1, read as the reverse complement.
AAGATAAAAATAATCTAAATGATCAAGTTTTAAAAACATATTTTGAATGATGGAATCGAGATGATAATTTTGAATTATCATATTTTCTATAGTAGAATTTCTAACGTGTCTATTTCTATATTGAAATAGGTCCGTGAGATAATATTCAGACTCGCGTAAAAATAAAAAATACATTCAAGTAAAATATATTTTTTAATTCAAATAACTCTACTCAAATAAAGATTAAATTAGACTGTATAAAGTAGTCATAAATTGAACCTATTTAAAAATGCTCATATAAATTCTAAGATTATATTTGAATCAGAGTGATTAGAAGTAAAAACCTTAAATTTACCACAAAAATAAAAATTCATCTTGTATAGATTATAAATAAGATAAAAAAAACCCACTCTTGTTTGTATAAAGTTTTGAGAGAAGTCCCTCTCAATACAAAAACCCATTTTTTTTTATTGGATATATTTATATTGAACAATTTATATCTGCCATAAGAATTAATCAGATAAGCCGTCAGAATACCTTTGTGTTAAAAAAAATTCATCCCAAAAGACTTCAACTTTGGTAGAAAAATGAGTTCATACTCTCGACTCTTCTTACTTTGAAGCAAAGTGACAAATAAAGTTCTCAAGATATTAACGGCAATTGGTAATAACGGGATATTTTTAAATTCTCGAATTTTTACAGGGAATTTAGCGGGAAAATCTCGCTAAAATTATAATATTTAAAAAATAAAAAAAGTAATGAAATAAAAATGGTATAGGGAATTTACCGGGAATTTATCGAGAATTTATTGGAATATTATCGCGTTATTAACGTTTATAGCGTTTTTAATGCGATTTTATCAGGAATTTATCATCGTAGAGATAAAAACGTATTTTTAATGCGATAATGGTATTTTGTCGATAAAAACGCGGTAAATTTGAAAATATCGCCGATATATGTGAAACCGATTTACCGGCTTTCTCCATCCTCGACATGAATAACACGCGTCTATATTTCGAAGACGAAAATTTCGTTCTCCCGCTTTCGTTGCGCTGGCCCCTGTCATGCGCTTCTTCCTCCTTCCCCACCAGCGATCTTTGCAACATACTGCGGTATTCCCTCTCATTCAGTCACTCCTCGCCGCCATCAGGCCCATTTCTACCCAGCAAACTTTCGCATGCAATGTCCAGATCGCAGCGCTCTCCCGCGCAGGAAAGATCCACGCCGCCCGTCAGCTGTTTGATGAAATGCCCGAGAGAGATGTCGTCTCATGGAATGCAATTGTTGCCGCTTACTGGCAAAATGGCCAACTTGAAGACTCCAAGAGAATGTTCAAATTGATGCCAACAAGGAATGTCGTCTCCTGGAATTCAATGATCGCGGGCTGCGTTGAGCACCAGAGAATTGAGGAGGCCTGTGGGTATTTCCAGGCCATGCCAGAAAGAAATGTTGCTTCCTGGAATGCAATGATTTCTGGTTTTGTCAGGTATGATAGGATGGCTGAAGCAGCTAGGCTGTTTGAAGAAATGCCTAGGAGAAATGTGATTTCTTACACCATCATGGTTGATGGGTACATGCGGACTGGGGAGATTGAGAGAGCACGGGCACTGTTTGATCAGATCCGACAGAAAAATTATGTTTCTTGGACTGTGATGATTAGTGGATATGTGGAGAGTGGGAGGTTTCAAGAAGCAGCAGAACTGTTCCATCAGATGCCTGATAAGAATGTTACTGCACTGACAGCAATGATCACATGTTACTGTAAGGAGGGGAAGATGGAAAATGCAAGGGATTTATTCGAAAAAATTCAGGATAAGGATCTTGTCTCTTGGAATGCCATGATAGGAGGTACACATTGTGGAACCTTTTTGGTCACCAAGGAGGATTTATATGTTCCTGCAAGATGCCCATTCACATGTATGAGGATCTCATAACTTGGAGACTAGATTATTGACTTCACTGGCTTCACTTTCAATTGGGAGGCTTCGAAATCTACATAATTCTAAGATTCAAATCCCTTAATTTCTGGTCTTCAGATAGTGAAAATAGAAGGCATAACTGGTCAAAATTCAATTTTATAAAGGGACAAAAGGTCTAAGAGTTAGGATGATGCAACTTCCAATCTGGGATTTTTTTTTTCTTTGCATCTCCATCTGAAGAGGGGCTCACAGATCAATTGTCTTGGATAATGAAGCCATAGATCAACATCTAGAACTTGGTGCCTAGACAAACTATACACTTTCCTCTTTCCTAACTGCATCTTCAACATTGTTATCATCATTAGGTCCTTCACCATTTTTTATTGGACTTGGATTTCTGAGTTCTACTTTTTTACTTGAAGAGTTTTGGAATTCTGGCATTTTGCCTTTCTCATTAACCTTGTATATATAGAGTTACAAGCATCTTAAGGAGGAAGAAATCAAATCAATTACAATCCCTTAATCAGGGAACCTGACAATAGAGTACCATCCTCAGCAGAGATTCAGAGATCACCGTCCCAGGTACTGAAGGACGATAGAGATGATATGGGGCTGCAAGGAAGCAGTAAGGGATGGGAGGGAAAGATTAGGAATTTTTTGAGAGAGGCTTAGAATCTCTGGCTTGATACCATGAACAGTTTTGGAATTCTGGCATTTTTCCTTTCTCATTAACCTTGTATATATAGAGTTACAAGCCTCTTTAAGGAAGAAAGAATCAAATCAATTACAATCCCTTAATCAGGGAACCTGACAATTACAGAAAGACACAAAAATGGAAAGTCAACACTTTCCTTTAATATTACTCAACCCTATTGACACATGTTATTTATCGCCCACATTCTATCATATCATCTCTTACCATTTCAATCCATGTCCTTAACAACTTCTCCTTTTGCTCCTGTCTACTTGACATCCTTTGACTCTTCACATGGAAGGTTTTCTAGTCTTTTATAAATGTGCTTAAATCATCTTCATTGACATCTCTTCATCTTTCTTTTGTAAGAGTAAGTTTAAGTCTCTCTCTATTGCACTCATTTTTCATTCCATCTTTTATTGTTGCAAGACATATCTGTCTTAAGATCCATTTCTCTGTTACTTTTCTTCATCACCCAACACTTAGCTCTATATAGCATTGCATGTCTAACTGTCATTTTATAGAAACACCCGTTTAATTAAGGTGGCTCTATCACTTGTATCTATGTTGGTTGTTAGACATGCAACTGTGATGATTGGTCAATTCTATGAAAACAAATCACTAAACTTCATTTTGGACTTTTTGGCTTTTGGGGTTGTAAGTTATGTGCTTATTTGTGTATCTTTTTCTTGTTGAACAGGCTATGTGCAAAATGGACGTGGTGAGGATGCCTTGAAATTGCATTCCCTAATGATGGAATCAGGTGCAAGACCAGACCACTCAACCATTGTCGTAGTCCTCTCTGCATGTTCTCTTCTTGCATCACTTCGACAGGGGAGGCAAATTCATTCCATTGTTATTAAAAGTGGGTATGGGTGGAACATTTCAGTGGGCAACACTTTGATGACCATGTATAGCAAATGTGGTAGCATCCATGATTCTGAGTTTGTCTTTCGGCAAATGCAAAATCTGGATTTGGTCTCATGGAATACTATTATAGCAGGTTATGCACGGCATGGGCACTATGATAAGGCACTTGGGTTATTTGATGAGATGAGAAGAAATGGATTGAAGCCGGATGGCATCACTTTCCTTAGTGTCTTATCTGCATGTGGGCATGTTGGGAAGGTGAAAGAGAGCATAGATTGGTTCAATTCTATGGTTGATGATTATGGAATTGCTCCAAAGGCTGAACATTATTACTGCCTGGTGGACATATTGAGTCGTGCAGGGCAATTGGAGAAGGCATACAAGTTTATTAGAGAAATGCCATTTGAGGCAAATGGTACTGTTTGGGGTGCATTTCTTGGTGCTTGTCATGTTCATCTGAATGTAGATTTGGCAGAGTTAGCTGCTAAGAATCTAGTTGAGCTGGAACCTCATAATTCGGGAGCTTATGTTATGTTGTCGAATATTTATGCAGCTGCAGGCATGTGGAGGGATGTTACCAGGGTTAGGGGATTGATGAAAGAACAAGGAGTTAAGAAGCAACCAGGTTATAGTTGGTTGGAGATTGGAAACGAAGTGCATTACTTCTTAGGAGGAGATATATCACATCCGGAGATTGATAGAATTTATTTGGAACTTAGAAGAATCAGTAAGCAGATGAAGATTGATAGTGACACTGAACACATGTCCTTCCTGTAAGTCACAAATATTTTCATGTGCCTTGAGGATGGCTGGATAGGCTGGCAGTTGGATGGAATCCAACAAGATATTAGGCTTTTATTGGATTCTAAGATATTCTAGTCTAAGGACACTAGATACTCTAGTTGAGAGTGAAACAGTTGGATTATTAGATTGTAATTTGCAGGAAAGTTTGCAGGGAGCAGATGTGCATTCTTGGTGCTGGCTCAATGATGCCATTTTTTTTTGAGTGGTTTAAGCTCAATGATCCATGGCACTCTTAATTGGATTGATCTTCTTTACGTGACATTCTATCTTGGGCCATTGAGGTTCCTGTCATAAAGTTCAATCCAATTGTGAAAATTGCTCGTTGAGGTATGTGACACTGGGCATTTGGGACATGAATCCTTAATCTTTTGAAAGGCATTAAAATCAGATTTTCCAAGGCCCATGCTTGACCTTATTGGTTTCTGGCGCTGATCTTTTATTTTACAGATTATGAGTCCAACATTGCACATCCTCTGATTGTAAAGATATCTGAAGTCAGTCTGTTTTTCCAGCTCAGCAAGTATTGACACTTGATGCAATCACCTTCTCGGATGAATAGTTGTTGACACAAAGGAGGAATCATATTGACCTTGATGAAGACATCCAAGACAGAATTCATTTAGATAAAGAAGATGAAGGCCTAAACGCAGAATTATTTGATCAAGAGGCCCAATTAGATGAAGACATATTGGATGAGATTAAAGAAATGTCACTCAAATCGGAGGAAAATTTTGAGGGTGCAAAACGGGGGCTTTTAAGGACTACATTTCAGTTGAAAACCATCAAATGATTGACTCTCAGGGCTTAGGCATTGGGTTCTTCATATCTATGAAAATAGGTCCATTTTGCTGACCCCAAGGAAGAGTGCAGGAAGAGGAAAAAAGAAAGGATAATTATCCACATGTGCAATCTTATCTCTCCAAAATCAAAATAGAAGAAAATTTCTCATCCAAAGCAAGTTTTGGGTGCCTAGATCAGATCCAAATTTTATGCATGCAGCAATTTTAGAAGAAAATTTGAATGAAGGGAAGCCATGGTTCTACATCATCATGAAAATTTCACCCAAGCTTCACAAGGATTTTATTTGTTATTTTTCTTATTTTCTGATGTATAATGCCACATGGCAGTCAATTAACGGTTGAATTGTATTTAGAATTACAGAAAGTAGGACAAGATTGGGCGTGTGCCACCAAGGATTAGCTCACATGGGCGCATGTTCCCTATGGTGTAGGATTTTCCAATTTTTCCTTGGTCCAAGCTCAACTGTAAATTGACCATAGATGTTCCTTTGTAGGCACAAAAAATTGAGTTCAATTCAATTCAAGCTGAGCTTGCTTTAGTCATGATGAGTTTGGTTCTTTTGATTTCTAATTGAATTATGTTAAATAATTTTCATTTTATACATATGGTTTGTGAATTTGCATTTAATTTTTTAATTCATAATTACTTGCGTTTGGCCATATCATTTTGGAATTAATTCCATAATTCAATTTTGATTTCAATTGAATTTTCAATTTCATTAGTGAACTTTGCATGGTGACAATTTTCCTAGTGAGATTGTGAGTTTGATTCCATTTTCTATAATTGAGCTTGGATTGTGTAATTCATCTGAACTTCAGGTTATCTCCTAACAAGAGTTGTGGCAAAGTGGGTGAACTAGGGATTCTAAGATTTGACATTGTAGAAATTGAGTCTAAATTGTTATTTTGCTGAAGACTTGTGGAAAATTGCATTCTTTTTGTAGTTGTGACCAAAATGTACACAAACTGGTGATTTTACTGAGCAGTGGGGTCAGACCAGCAAAGCATTGCCCATATCATCCTCCATACCTCTTTTACGTCCCCCACTAAAAGGGCAAACCACCCAACTTGCCGTAGTACTCCGGATACCCATCTCATACCCATCAACTCCACAAATTTGTTCCATACTGCCATGTAGAAAACAAGTGGTCTGAGTTCTTATGCAAATCATGTAAGTTACAGATCACATCATTCTCATCCACTACAAGTTTTCTTTTCCTTAAGTTGCACTTCCTTGATGCCTTACTTGCTACAGCACACCGGCAAAAAGCTTGTACCCTTGATGGTGTTTCCTCATTCCAAACCAATGCATGTGGATGAATCGAACTTGCTGTTGGATTCAGAACCCAATGAAATTTTTTGAACTATAATCTCTGGTGGATCATAGACCAAATTCTTGTTTTTTTATCTCTAGAAATAAAACGGTTTCCAATAACTGACAGCGATTCCTCAAACTCATCAGCCTCCATTTCTGTCAGAGCTCTTCTAAAAACGACATCCCTTGAGTCTTGGAAAGGATTCATTCAATCCCACCCAAAGCCTGTCCAGAACAAAACCTGTTTCCTTCCCTGGCGACAAATCTCAACCCCTCTTTCCTTCTCTCTCTCTCTCTCTCTCCCTTTTTTCTGCATTTGATCATATAACATACCTCAACTCCTCTCCCTCTATTTTTGGGAAAGACATGGTTTTATAGGGCTATCAGGAGAGTAAGGCTAGTGGAGATGGGTAGCAGTTATAAGGAGTGTATGGGTTGGTGAACATTAAATTATAAAGAATCCCTCTGGTCTGAGTACTTGTTTAGCAGCACTATCAACATTAAATTCGTATACGTCCGACAGAATGGGGCACCATCAAGCTGGCATCAAGGCGTGTTCCACCTTATGAGGTGATGAGTAGGCATCTTGTTGAGCTACACTTCAACATATGCATTTAGGTGTGTTCCACCTTGGTGAGGTACTGAGGTGATGAATAGACATCTTATTGGGCCGTTCGCCAACATAGGCATCTACTTCTCCACTCATCTCCATTGGAGTATGGCCCAACAAGATGGCTACTCATTAATTGGATACTTTGGTGTTCATCAAATAAGGGATAAAGCACCATTAATTCTTCAGCACTTAACTGGATCCTAGACAGATGGGATTGGCTTCGGTGAATAAGAACTAGTGATGCTTTTACCTATTTCAAACAAGGAAATCCAAGATGATCCTTTCCCATCAAAGATTGGTTTCTATCTCTCCTTCCACACACCCATGGATTTCTTTGTTCAACATTCATTATCCTGATTCCTGAGATTGTAAATCAGCATAAACTCTTAACACACTCAATGTTCCTATAGCAAATGGGATGAACCCGTCAAAGAAATATGACCTAATCTCACCAGTGAAACTGTAAAGGTTGTGGATTCAAGTCGCTCATTTGCCTTCTAAATAAAATACTCTAATCTCAAAGAAGGCATATGAAATCCTCAGATCCATAGAACCTTAGGGCCATCCTCTGTGCTATTTCTGAAATCTCATCTTCTAGTGAATGCCCACCACCAGTAATTTTCTGAATTCTGAACCATGTCAGAATTTTAGAGTATCTTGATGCCCATGTTCTAATATTGCAACAAAAGAATTTGTCACTCTTTATCAAGTGATGATGAAATGTGGCTACATCATCTTTACTGTTTTTTTTTTTTTCAGATTGTAGACTCTTTAGGACTGACATTTGTAACGACCCACCTCCGCCCAATATAATATTGTTTGCTTTGGATGTCCATTCACCTACAAGACTTTGCATTGGTACGTGTATAACACACCCAAAGGTGTCATTACAACATCTCTGTTTGCCAATACACCAATAAACTCGAAACACAAACCCTGGCCATTTCCCTATATTTAAGACTATAATACCTAAGCTAAGGGAGTTAATTGAGCCAACATGCAGAACAAAGTAAAAAAATGGTTCAAATATCATATAAAGAAGAAACTTGATTTTCTGAATTTGAAAGAGGTGGTGAAAGATCTGCTTGCAGAGGAACCACGACCCAGAAAAAAAAAAAAATCAATTGCCTGAAGCAGTGGAACTTCATTGGCATCAAATGTGAAAACACTTATTTATCACCTCAGTTCATTACTAAAGCAAATAGCGAATAAGTAGAAGGCATGGAGACATTCATCGATCCATCCATATAATGCAACGGATGCTCTTCCCTTGCAGTAGTAAATCAAATGCTTGGTTTATTTGTTGGAACCCCAATTCATGTGTAATGAAGTCATCCAAGTGAAGCTCCTGCGAAACAAAGGAAACATTTAACATGCCATCATCTCTATATTAATGGACTAAATTCTTTGTTTACACCCAAATCGTGAAAAAAAACTTTCAAAAGAACTGAAACCCATGAATTGTAACCCACCCATGTTGACCCTTCAAGGCCCAGATGGGTTTGCTGGTCATGGGTGGCATCACCCAGATCATAGCAGTTCTATATTCCTTTCCAAGAATTGATTCGGGCACCGATGTTTTTACTAGCACCGGACACTATCAGCGGCGTTTGTCATGGGAAAATTTTCAATTTATCATGAGACGGTGTTTGATGTTAGTAAAAATACTGGTGCCCAAATCAATTCCCTTCATTTCCCTAACCACATATATTTACAATCAATAAAAGGGTTAGGATTCACATTTAGAGCTGGCACCCTGCTATCATTATGCCTTTACAATGTTACTTGGTTCAACTCGATTTGTGACCTTTTCTCATAAGTGGGGAACTCTTCATCTTTTTGGGTAGATAATCGATCGTCTTTCATTCTAATAGTGAGTAGTTTTTATAATAATCAAAGTCAAGAATAATAATCAAATCGGAGGAGCTTGCTAGGATGGCTTGGTAAGCAAGCAACCTGTTATACTTTCTTGTTCATTGAATAAGTGGGAAGATCATTGTGTGGTATTACTTGCATTAGATACTGGGGCTTGGGACCAATTTAGATTGGACTGACACCACCCATGAGTTAATGATTTGGAACCAAGCTTAGCTCTCCCTGGTAAAAGGCTCGAGCCTAAGACCAGGCTGGTTAGTCCCCAAGTGATCCTATAATTTTACTTGATTGACTCGATTGATTTAGCTCAGTATGATCTCGCTAGTACTTGAGAGAAAGGTCAGTTACTTAACACAAACTAGGGCTACTTTATAATTAAACACGTGACATGTTAGTGAAGTCGAAATGCTTCTTTTACATAATAAATGATCGAACTAAAATTGATACATCACCTTATCCATATACCGTTTTACAAGCATTGGAATATCAAACTTGGCTTTGATACCACCAAACAATGAACCTGCTATGGTTTTACCGCGTAAAATATCGGCCGCGCTGACGGACAATGGTGCACCATGCATTTCCACACCTAAGATGATGGTTTTACCCCAACCCTTCATGTATAAAATTTAGAATAAATTAGTTACATATATATATAACATAAATAAATACATAAATAAGGTTATATAATTAAAAATTTGAGTGGGTGAGCATTTTCCTAATGATTAATTGAATAATAGTGTAAATAAACAAACCGGACGGCAGCTAGAGAATGCATCATTCATCAGAGACGCCAACCCCACACATTCAAAACAATAGTCGGCACCTCCATTTGTCATTTCCTTAATCACCTGCTCAATACACAAAATAACAAAGAATTCCCTTTGATTTGTGAATATCTAATTTGATTAGGATTATAATTAGAATTAGAATTAGGATTAGTGATTGATTGATTGATTTGTTAGAGAGTGACCTGGCTGACAGGTTTATCACCACAATCTTTAGGATTTATGTAGTCTGTGAATCCAAATTTATTTCCTGCATGGAAACAAGCATACTTTTTCAAAAAAATTGATCAAGTGTCTTTTTATAATTATTATTGGAAATTATTTTTTAAACAATTATAAAAAAATCAATTACTTTTTTCAAATAGTTTAGAAAATAGTGACTTTCTAAAAAGACCTCTAAATCAATTGACGAGATGAATTCTCAACAGTCTAAAATATTTCTCAATTACTCACTTGATTTTTCACCAATAAATTGTCAGAAGAATGAATAAAGATTTTGATGCAAACCACGAAATAACGTACCAATCTTAAATTTTTCAGAATTCAAATCAACACCGATAATTTTTGATGCTCCATGCAATCTTGCTCCCTCTGCAACCTGTGGCAACAAGTCACAAATAAATGTAAGTGGTTGAGTGAAAAAACATAAAATACCACTTTCTATTTCAAGCTAATTTGAAGATACCATAGTCTTAAAATTTTAGAAAAAAAACAAGTAAATTAAGAGTTGACTCAACTCGACTTATTATAAATAATAAGTGGTTTTAGTCTGCGAATTACATGTGGACCATGTAGTTAAATGGAATTAGGAGTTAAAAATGTGTTGTGCCGATACGTGACACTGATACGCCCATTATAGGCTGATATATCTCCTGTTCGCACACGTCCGGATCCCAGCTGCAAGCACCAATGTGTTGTGGCCGGAATTTTCCCGCAACGTTGCGGTCAATACACAACGTACCACGACGGAAATATGTAAAAAACAATATGAATAGAGACTGGCGTGCAAGAAAAGGCGGAGTTAGATAAGAAGTCAATAACTTCTACAACTACTCATGTAGTCTTCTACCAACTCGCTCATCTATAAAGTTTTAATTTACATTTAAAATGCTTTTTAATTTTCAATAAAAAGCAGATAAAATCACGAAGGTCATTCCTGTGTAATTAATTAGTCTCCAAATGCATAGTTTTGCAATTAAAGTTCATAACAAATATCATTTAAATGGATTTTAATTGGAATCAAAGAAGGTCAAGAATAGGTTTGTGAAAAGCCTCCATTCAACATTAGGTGAGCCCTACACTATAAAGAAATAAGAGTCGATCCTCCTTCAAACTTCTTTCATTAAAAATAAGTTTTTGGAGGCCCACGATTTTGTCCCCATAAGGGATAAGGGGATAACAAATCAAGATATTTTAATAGTTTTCTATATTTAAATAATAATTTAGTCAATGCATGTTGACAATAACAACATTATATTCTTAATTATTTCATAATGGGAGAGAGAAAAATAAAAAGCATCTAAAAAGCTAATATCTATATAAGCATTTCCATTTGAAAATTTCAAATTGTAAAAATATGTTTAATTATTTAAATTAATTATATATTGATATTATTTCGTTATATAAAAGTAACTTATAACATAAAATTTACATTTTATGTGAGATAGTTCAACTGACAGTCACGTGATTCCCGTGGCCTTTGAAACGCTATGTGTTTTGGAGGTTTTACCGAATACCCTCGTATCCAGATAAATATAGAATCTAGAATTTCTTCGTCATTAGAAACATAAATTTTACTTTTTTAATAATATGAATATTTCTACATTATATTAAAAATAAGAGTAATCTTATAAATGTAAGAAAAGAAGGAGAAAATCCAAAACTACTAATTTAATTCCAACAACTTGTGTTTTACTAACCGCAAGTCCGACGGCGCCTAGCCCGAATATCGCGACGGTGGACCCCGCACTCACACAAGCCACTTTCCAAGCTGCACCTACTCCTGCAAAGTCCACTTTCCACGGTCAGTTATCCACATTCCAATCCATACATCAGGACCGTTAAATTAGTGGGCCATGTCCAAATATCGATCAAAGCCATCCCTTGGTGACCCACCTATTGGACGGCTGTGTGCAAGCTCCCACTAATTACACCGTATCTCCCAAAAGACTAGTCCTCCTTTATATGTTTCTAAATATTCCTTTCACAAATCATCACTACCAATTTGGAACTTTCCATTTCTTTCCGGTAAATAAAATGTCACCGGTCATCTCGTTCATCTAGGCAATCCCTTGAGCTCATATGCGTTGGTTTGAAGATATCAGTCTAATATCACTTATTAGATTCAGTTAAAAAATTAGTCTATTAATTGAATAGATTCAAATCCTTTATAAGTCAGACTTGTTCACAATCTCAACAAAAGTGAGATTGACGGGATGGATGAATGATGAAATTCTCACGCGACCGTCGTTTACCGGCGACGTCATCCAGCGAAAACAGATTCCTGAGTAGTCTAAAAGCTGGATAAAGAGTGATTGAGGTGTTTGTGGTTTTACCTGTTGAGACTCCACAGCTGAGCAGGCAAGCCTTCTCCGGCGGGATACCGGGATTGATCTTGACTATGTTGATCACGTCCACCACTGTGTATTCGCTGAAGCTGGAGACATTGAGAAAATTGTACAGAACTTGGCCTTTCGAATCTGTGAATCTGCTGCTTCCATCTCTCATCCCTGGTTGCACTTTGAATGGGTAACCTGAGCAATTATTACTTCTCTCCGACTTGCAATCTACGCATTCTTGGCAATCTGATAGGAACACTGGAATCACCCAATCTCCTTCCTTCACCTCCTTCACCTTCTCTCCCACACTCTCCACAACTCTGTTCAATTCGCAGCAAAAAAGGAGAATGGAAAAATACTCAGCTTAATCAGATAATTTTAGATAAAAGAAATATATTAAAATTGGGATTTTGATTAAGTAGATCTTAAAGAAATGAAGCAACTTACCCAACAGCTTCATGACCGAAAATCCTTGGGAAAAATGCAAGAGGACCCTAAAATTAAAGGGTAAGAACCAATTCATTATTGCAGAAGGATGAGATTAAGCTCAGAATTGTTGAAACTAAAATATTTGAGTTGGGTGCTTATATACTTTCATTTTCCAGAAGGTTACATCACTGTGGCAGAGAGATGTGCAAATGACTTTTATTCTCACTTCCCAATCCTTTGGTGGAGCTACTTCCACCTCCTCTATTTGTAAAGCTTCTCCAGAACCTCTACATACAGCAGCTGATTTTTCATTCATTTCAAAACAATACACATTATCAGTCTCTGCTTTCTATATAAATTTCAGAATTCAGAGTAGAAATAAAGAGAAGGGTTACCGTTGCATCTGATGGCTTTTCCCATATGTGGGCTTCTCTCCATCAAGCAGAAATCGATGAAATTCTGTCTCTGTCTCTCTATTTGTGTCTCTCTCTCTGTTACACAAGGACTTTGTTTGAGGAAGATAATGGTACTTTTATAATGACATCTTTCTCTCTCTCCCTATGTTTTTTTATTGACTAAGTTGTACACGTCTCTCATTCCATCCAATTAATTTTTAGAAGATATGCAGGCCTCACGTTACATAGAGAGTGACCTTTGAAGTTGGAATTAGAATTGAACTTAGAACTCCCATTAGATACGATTTTTATACAATTCTCATGTGATGCAAGCCATGCTGCTCTTTGGATTTTAGATCTGAGGTTTTACATCGAATTATAAATTTCAACCAAAAAATCCAAAAATCCATTCTCAAATCTCTCAATCACTCTCAAGAAAAATAAAATAGGAGCTAAACTATAATCCAAGTCTAATTCAAATTTAATATCAAACAACTTTTCGAAGAATTAACTTACATGTGGAATTTAATAACACAATAATAAACTAAAATCAACAGGAATAAAACTCACCACACATGCGAGAAAGCCTCAGCTTTTGATAAATTCTTATGGATAAAATAAAAGTCTTGTCTTCAAACCTTTGCCCAAAATGTATATTTATAGGCCTTATTACAAGTACTAAAAGAAACCCACTGCATCCCCATCTTATTTCATTCGTTGGCTTCATCCAAATCATCAAGCTCAATCCTTTCTTTTCTTTTTTATTTTTTTATAAATGCTTCCTGCCTTTATTAGATTTTCATTCCTTTTATCTCTTTCTTCTTCCTCATCTCTTTACTGTAAAACAACCGGCTGAATCTTCTCTGCTCGAAATTCTCCCCATGCTTTCCATTTTGGGCGGATTTGAGATACGGGAGTAACAGATTCCACGCTGTTTGGGTAACAGATCCTTGTCTGCGGTCTGCTGTTTTTGACAACCTTCCCGTTTTCTTCGTTTTAACAATGTTTTAAAATTCTGTGTTAGTTAAATAAAGTTTAACTGGGTTGATCTATAGTCAAATTTGATCAAATTTGTGCTATTAATATAATATTATAATAATATTAAATTATTAATTAAGATTATATTTTATAAAAATACTTTATTTTCTCACAAATCCAATTGTAAATATTAAAAACTAATAATTCAAAAATCATATTCTCAAAAGAACAAACATCTTCGTCTTCATTTTCTTCATTTTAAGAAATCAAGGGATTTTAAGGGTCAAAGGTCACAGGTTTATTAAAAAAATTAAGTTGACCCACAGGCCACAGAGGGTTTTTAATAATTTTTAATTCATAAGGGTTTTAAAATGATTCGATCCGTGTTTCAGCCGAGTCAACCCACGTGTCTGGTCGGATTTGATAACATTAGTTTGAACTATCGAGAGTGCACTGTGTGGGACTTAGTAGAACCCACTAGATAGCTGATATGGCCCTCATGATAGGGCCCTCTCTCTCTCCATCGGTCCGATTGTGAGTTTGAAGGGTCGATTTCTCAATTTCATCCCATCGGACTTCGATCAGTCATTATCGAATTCAGCTAACATGGCCCTCAAGATGGGGCCCTCTCTTCTCTCCATAGTTACGATTGTAAGTTTGAAAGGTCAATTTCCCAATTTCATCCCATAGGGCCTCCATCACGTAATACAAAACTAACTGCAAACTTCAAATATTAGAAAATAGTTAAACTTTAAAATCTAATCTAATCTCAGAAGAAAAAAAAAGAAAATTGTAATTAACTAATTTTTTTAATGAGGGTGGAAATTCTGCTTAGATGTATGGTCTATACTCTACAGTGAGGCTCATCTTGTATACAGTTATACTCTAATATTTTCATCATTATTATTATTATTAGACCAAAGTGTCCAGACGCTTCAGTCGAACGGATCACTCTCAGTAGTTGCTTATCCATTGTCTGCAGAATTAAGAGATCTTCATATGTCTCAAGGATTAATATTTTCATTATTATCAAAAGCATTTTCTATTTTCATTCTAAATAAAACTTCAATAAACAATAGCTTATGGTTTTATCCAGAGGTCAAAATATCGGCCGATATATATCGACTGTACATCTATAATATTGGCAACATCGGTCGATATATCAGCCAGGATATTGTCAATATTATATAATATCGGTGAAAATTATTTAAAAACAAAAAATAAAGGCCGATATTAGTGAAAAATTGATTTTTAAAAATGATTTTCTATTTTGTAATTTTCAAAAAAAAATATATTCTGTTTTGTTAAAGAGTAGCATTATTAAAAAATATAGAAAATAAAATTTACAAATAACATTATTCAAATAATTATTGTTACCTACTTCTGCAAATAGCACTTGACATTCAACAACATGCATGACAAGGGCCTTCTACATCGATCCAAAGAGACACCATGACTTGAAAAACAGTGAAGCAGTTCTTCCTCACTTGATTTGGATTGAGACTTGAAAAAATAGTGAAGCAGTCTCTCCTCCCATATATGCCTTTGTTAAAACCCATGAGTCACTGAAAAGCCAAACTCTGATGAAACTATCACTGAGAGTTTGAGACTAACAAATGAATGAAAAGAAAACACAAATGCTAACTGGAGAAATGGGAACAATTGGCATTCAATGGCATGTATGCATGTATGCTCCCTTTTCCAATGGCATGCATGCATGCCCTCTTTCCGAATAGCATGCATGCAGCTCCCCTTTCCAAATTTTAATTGCATGCATGCTTGCATGTGGATTCCTTTTTTCAATAGCATGCATTCTGCATGCAGGGGTCGACTCGAGATATCGGTCAATATCTGATATATATTGTCGATATCGGTCGACATTAATATGTTTTTTTTTCCAAAAAAAAAGAAAAATTTGAGAGATAAAAAAATATCGGCCGATATCAAATTTTAAACCCCTGACTGCATGCATATGCCATGCCACATTTTTCAATGTTATTTCACCCGGATTCTACACCTTAGATTGTTTCTTTCAACGTTATTTAAGAGTAAATAGTTGATTTTCGGCCTCACTCCTTTTTAGATACCTATAAATTAGCTGAGGAAATTGAGAAATCCTATTTCAACAGAAGTTTAGAGTTTTTATGTCTTTTTATTTCCCTTTTAGATTTTTCTATGGAGGTTCTAAAATTCTCTCTTTTGAATTTTTTTAATGCTGGTGTGATGATAGAGATTCGAGTGATATATTTGTTGTTGTGGTTGGGACAATAGAGTGTGCAGAATTCTCTTCTCTTTTTTCATTCATTACTCATTGAAAAGGAAATGTGATTGTCTTTCTAGTCACATGGCTTTCGCTTCTTTCTTTTTTTTGTCTTAAGCTGTGCCAGATGCAGTGTACGACTGAACTTTTTCCATCTTTTTATGTCTTGGACATAACTTTGGATTTTGGATTCTACCTATTTTTCATTTATTCTTGATTTTTTTTTAAATTTAATTGGGAAAAACTACGAGCATAAAATTCTCACGAGTAAATCGACTATCCCTAGAATATACGAAGATTAAGCCAATGAGGACTCAAATTCACAATCTCCCATTTCTTAAAACAAAGAGCAACTAGTTGAGCTATACTCATTTATTTTCGATTCTTATTATGAACACACTGTTGTGGGCTTTACCTCCTATGTGAATTTGAAAGTTTTTATTTAAATATTATTTTATTATATTTGTTAAAATATATTTTTGCAGTTCTTTATAATTTAATTTTTTTAAATTGTTTTTTTTTAATTTTGAATTTTTATGGCTTGAAAATATTGATTAAAAATACAAAATTATATAGATAGGACTCATGTGGACCCTATATCACACACGGTTGGTGCGTTATTGATTTTGGAAATGACTTCTTCCCTAATTTCATTATTTGAGTACTTGTTCACGTATTATTACTTCAAAATATTTGTCATTATCATGAAAACTATTTATTTTATAAATATAGAATTAACAATTTATATTTAAATTTGACACCGAGAGAACTTGAATCTTCGAACTTTTAAATTACAACACACTTTATCAACTGTGCTAAGATTCATCGATGTTCATTAAATTCATTTGAAAAATATCAAAAATTATTCTAGGAAAAATCCAGACTAATTGGCAGAGGATTTTTTCGACCCAAAAAAAATACAATATTTTTTTAAGAAAAACTAATTTCCAATGACTAAATAGTTTTAGACCTATTATTCATCTTACTGTAGTTAAAGACTAAAGTCAAAAAGAGCTTTGAATGCAGTTGACCTATTATTATACCTATCTACCACAAAACGACAAATTCTGGCTCGAGCTAGATCTGATATTGTGATCTGCCGGTTATAAACACTCGAATTTTCCTCCTCTACGTATCTATTTTTAAAAATTCAATTAAAATTACTTTTTTACCCTTTTACTTAAAATCACCGTATCCACCAATGTTTTCCTTAGGCATAGAGAGGTGGGCTAGTCGCGACCATGGTGATATCGATCTTAGGTGCATAAGTGCAGGATCCACTTGAATCTAAAAAAAAATCCCACCAATCTGGATTTCGGTCGTCCCAAGTAGCAGTAGATAAAATTGGCCAGAGGAAGGTCCCACATGAATCAAATCAGAGATCTGATAATACATATGGATAAACCATAAAAAAATAGAAGGGGTATGGTGGGGTCCTGCTGACAAAAACTATCTCGATCAACTGATCTAAGGCCGAGAAGAAGATCTGTTTATATTGGCGTTTGACCTATTAATCATTTGAGTACTTAATCACTTATCATTACTTAAAAATATAAATAATTTATTATCATCGTCATCAAAACTATTTATTTCATAATTATAAAATTAATATTTTATACTTAAATTTGACATTAGGAGAACTTGAACTTTCAAACTTTTAAATTCCAACACACTTATCAACTGCACTAAGATTCATCGGTCTTCATCAAATTCATTTATTTCATTTGAAAAATATCAATAATTGTTTTAGGAAAAATCCAAGACTAATTGGTAGAAGATTTTTTCTGACCCACAAAAAATACATTGTATTTTTTTTTAAGAAAAACTAATTCCCAATACTAAATAGTTTTAGACCTATTATTCATCTTAATGTAGTTAAAGTCAATAACCGCTTTGAATGCAGAGATTTGACGTTTGACCTATCGTTCAGTCTTTCTACCAAAAAACGACAAATTCTGGCCAAGTTAGATCTGATATTGTAATTTGCAATAAATTCTATGCTTACATTTTGTGTTTTTTATTTTATTTTTTTATTCTTTAATTGAGGTCATAAATCCGAGCCACATGATCTCACCTAAGAACTCATGCAGCTCGGGTCATGTGAGTCGGTCAGATTGAGAAAATAAAAATTCACATGGAATTCAGATCGAGTCGAATTGAGGAATTTTCAAGTTAATCCGATCTGATCCGGCCCAACCCATTTAAAATTATATTAAAATGAGTTCAGAATACGTGTCGGGTCAGAATTCGAGTTGAGTCAAGTTAAAATTCGGATCGGATCGAATCGAGAATTTCTAGACAATAGTTCGGGTCGGGTCGGATCGAATCGGGTTTCATAAATATTGACTCGGATTAAGTTGGATTTTAAAAAATCCAACCTGATCCAACCCAATTTTAGCCCTTATTGAAGAGTTTAAAGTTTAAACTATAATATACAACTGTCATAAACTCATAATCTCAAAGATGAATTTATCTGATTGGAACCATTTTATATGATACATTTTATATTTGAACTAGACAGCTCTGTAAAGAATTTGAACCATCTAAATAATTTATGGTGCTGTCAATCCCCACTTGCCATGTCAATAATGTAAGGATGAATTGATCATCATAAATTTTTTAATAACTTCGTATATGATTGAAGCAGCCAATTAGAACCATTTGGAAGGAGCTGAGTTCAATCATAGATTAGAAACTCAAAACAATCAGATGAGTCAATCCAAGTTTTCTCGATTTAGTATGATTTTGAGTTGAGTGAGTCAAATAAGTTTTATCGAATTTTTAAAAATTGAATAAAAAAATTCACTCAAATAACTTGACTCAAATTTTGAGTTTTTTAAATCATGCGTTCAACTCACCATTTTAACTCAGTAACAAGCCGGTAAGCTCCGTTTAAAGAGGTGCCACTATTTGTTTTAATCCACAGCCAGCTGAAATGTAAAAGCCTAAAGCCATCATTAGATGGTGATTTTCTGTAACAGTAATTATTAATTTAAGAAAGTTTTTGGTCAGGATTTTAAATAGCAGTAGAAACCTTTCCATGTTAAATTTATATGACTTGAAATTAAAAAAAAAATCATTTTTTAAAAAAGCTGAAACTACGGTAGCAAACTGATATTTTGTCAAGAGTTCGTAAATTTTGGTTATTTTTTATAATTTAGAATATTCGACTAAACCTCGAGGCATCTACAGGCCTTTCTACAATTCTACCCACTTTAACTCATTTAAAAATTTTGTATTGACCAATTCACTAATATATTGTCCAATATTTTTGGGTCTTTGTAGCTGCTAAATCAGCATCATAAAATATTTCATAGTTTTGACTTTGTACTTATAAAATATGCTAAAAGACTGGGAGCAATGCTTCTCACCCACCAATTTGGAGAGCTACTTTTAACGTGGCATTAAATATCGGTTAGATATCATAAATATCAATAATAAAATTATTTTTAAAAAAAACTGATATTTGTCTATATCGATCAAATATCAGCCAAAATATCGGTCGATATTTTAAGTTTTTTTTGTCCAGAAATTTTTTTATTTTTAAGGATCATTTTCTGCATTTTTTATTATTTTTAATAAGAAAAAATAGAAGATAAAAACCTAGCCGATATTTGAAAAAGAAAAAGGATAGAGAGAAAGATATCAAACCATCGATATCATATTGGTTGATATATTTTAAAATCAAGATTTCAACCCCTGCATTTGAGTAAATTTGAAAAATAGGATTATTTTCTGAAAAAAAACAAAATCTTTTAAAAAAACACAAATTTAAATAGTTGGTTGGACAAATTCAACACTAATTATAACACAAAATGACATTTTCTTAACAATGACAATGAGTGGATAACTTTTCCATGGAAACAGACATTGACTGGTGACAGCTGTGTAGGACATTGTGCTCTTTGAGATCAAACATTTTAACAGTCAATTTTATTAAGGGTGCCAACATAGACACCGACGTTTTCTGCCAGCAGACACTGAATTTCAGATTTTAGAT
The DNA here is from genome assembly GCA_013350335.1 of Chimonanthus salicifolius. Lineage (NCBI taxonomy): Eukaryota > Viridiplantae > Streptophyta > Magnoliopsida > Laurales > Calycanthaceae > Chimonanthus > Chimonanthus salicifolius. The sequence goes on along the minus strand of CM023537.1, from coordinate 11,440,282 downwards.
AAAAATTACCGACGTTTTCTGCCAGCAAACACTGAATTTCAGATTTTAGATAAAAATTACCATTCTGCCCTTCACGCATGAAGGAATCGATCGATTGATTTCCGAACGAGTGAAAGAATACAGCAAAACAGATCGATCGCACGATCGTGCGATTGATCTGTTTTCAAATGAAAAAAGCAGCTACCAGCGTAACAGATCGATCGCACGATCGATCTGTTGTAAAATAATTATAGTATTTAAATAATAAAATTTCCTTTAAAACTTTAAAGTTATTTTTTAAGCATTGTGTGTTTTCAAAATTTCTCAAATTTAATATCTGGACTAATTACGATAACCTGATAAAATACTTTAAGACTTCAAGGTCTTTTGACACTCCTAAATATTTAAAACACAGTATTTTACAAATAAGGGTATCCCTAGGGTATGTCAAAAACACATTTAGGAGTGTCAAAAGACCTTGAAGTCTCAAAGTATTTTTATCAGGTTATCGTAATTAGTCCGGATATTTAATTTGAGAAATTTTAAAAATACACAGTGCTTAAAAAATAACTTTAAAGTTATAAAAGTTTTATCTTTCCTTTAAAACTTTAAAGTTATTTTTTAGGCACTGTGTATTTTCAAAATTTCTGAAATTCAATATCCGGACTAATTACGTTAACCTGATAAAAATACTTTAAGACTTCAAGGTCTTTTGACACTCCTAAATATTTAAAACACAGTATTTTACAAATAAGGGTATGTCAAAAACACATTTAGGAGTGTCAAAAGACCTTCAAGTCTAAAAGTATTTTTATCATGTTAACGTAATTAGTCCGGATATTGAATTTCAGAAAATTTGAAAATACATAGTGCCTAAAAAATAACTTTAAAGTTTTAAAGGAAAGATAAAACTTTAACGTTATTTTTTAATCACTGTGTATTTTTAAAATTTCTCAAATTAATATCCGGACTAATTACGATAACCTGATAAAAATACTTTAAGACTTCAAGGTCTTTTGACACTTCTAAATGTGTTTTTGACATACCCTAGGGATACCCTTATTTGTAAAATACTGTGTTTTAAATATTTAGGAGTGTCAAAAGACCTTGAAGTCTTAAAGTATTTTTATCACGTTATCGTAATTAGTCCAAATATTAAATTTGAGAAATTTTGAAAACACACAATGCTTAAAAAATAACTTTAAAGTTTTAAAGGAAATTTTATTATTTAAATAATATAATTATTTTACAACAGATCGATCGCACGATCGTGCGATTGATCTGTTTGCTGTATTCTTTCACTCGTTCAGAAATCAATCGATCGATTCCTTCATGCGTGAAGGGCAGAATGGTAATTTTCACCTAAAATATGAAATTCGGTGTCTGCTGGCAGAAAACGTCGGTGTCTATATTGGCACCCTTTGATTAGATGTACCCTTTCTTTCCTCTTTAACCATACAAGGATAAAAAAAAAAACTCACAGCCAGTTTCCAACCCATAAATTAAAAAAAAAACATACAAGCATAATTACAATAAATTTTGAAAATACACAGTGCTTAAAAAATAACGTTAAAGTTTTATCTTTCTTTAAAACTTTAAAGTTATTTTTTAGGCACTGTGTATTTTCAAAATTTCTGAAATTCAATATCCGGACTAATTACGTTAACCTGATAAAAATACTTTAAGACTTCAAGGTCTTTTGACACTCCTAAATATTTAAAACACAGTATTTTACAATAAGGTATCCTAGGGTATGTCAAAAACACATTTAGGAGTGTCAAAAGACCTTCAAGTCTAAAAGTATTTTTATCATGTTAACGTAATTAGTCCGGATATTGAATTTCAGAAAATTTGAAAATACATAGTGCCTAAAAAATAACTTTAAAGTTTTAAAGGAAAGATAAAACTTTAACGTTATTTTTTAATCACTGTGTATTTTTAAAATTTCTCAAATTAATATCCGGACTAATTACGATAACCTGATAAAAATACTTTAAGACTTCAAGGTCTTTTGACACTCCTAAATATTTAAAACACAGTATTTTACAAATAAGGGTATCCCTAGGGTATGTCAAAAACACATTTAGGAGTGTCAAAAGACCTTGAAGTCTTAAAGTATTTTTGTCAGGTTATCGTAATTAGTCCGGATATTTAATTTGAGAAATTTTAAAAATACACAGTGCTTAAAAAATAACGTTAAAGTTTTATCTTTTCTTTAAAATTTTAAAGAGTTATTTTTTAGGCACTGTGTATTTTCAAAATTTCTGAAATTCAATATCCGGACTAATTACGTTAACTTGATAAAAATACTTTAAAACTTTAAGGTCTTTTGACACTCTAAAATGTGTTTTTGACATACCCTAGGGATACCCTTATTTGTAAAATACTGTGTTTTAAATATTTAGGAGTGTCAAAAGACCTTAAAGTCTTAAAGTATTTTTATCACGTTATCGTAATTAGTCCAAATATTAAATTTGAGAAATTTTGAAAACACACAATGCTTAAAAAATAACTTTAAAGTTTTAAAGGAAATTTTATTATTTAAATAATATAATTATTTTACAACATCGATCGCACGATCGTGCGATTGATCTGTTTTGCTGTATTCTTTCACTCGTTCAGAAATCAATCGATCGATTCCTTCATGCGTGAAGGGCAGAATGGTAATTTTCACCTAAAATCTGAAATTCGGTGTCTGCTGACAGAAAACGTCGGTGTCTATATTGGCACCCTTTTATTAAATGTACCCTTTCTTTCCTCTTTAACCATACAAGGATAAAAAAAAACTCACAGCCAGTTTCCAACCCATAAATTAAAAAAAATAAATACAAGCATAATTACAATAAACTCTTCTAAGGATGGGGCTGAAAAACCTCACAGGCTGTCTTGATAATAGACCTTGTCCTACAATTAAAAAAATATATTAAATGAATTATGGAATTATTGTAATATAAAAACTAGAATCCATTTAAACATATTCACTTGCATAAGTAGTTTAGTTTTTCTAAGCTTTTTAGATAAAATTAGAAGTCTTGAATTCGATTCTTTTCAACTTATATCTAATCCACGAGGTTTGCATGCGATTTTTTATATTCATGGGATTAGTCTTACCACTAATGTAAAATAGGAATACTCATGTCCAGTGATGATAATGTCGCTACATATCAACCTATATATATATATATATATCAACCGATATTCAAAATATGTCATCGGAATATTCTTTTATTATCATTCATATAGATCATTCCGGTCTTTTATCTACATAAAGAACATTTTAGACTCAACATGATATCATCAATGACTTTAAACTTCAACACGTACTTGATTAAAAGATTTTCCATTTCTCTTGTTTATCAATGTGTCAACATGTGAATAGTAAACACAATCTAATATGGTTATTTATGAATACAGAGAAAAAAAAAAAGCATTTGGCAGAGGATTCTGGGAAGGAAAAGTGACCCAGCACAAAGCTGGTTGACCTTCACTTTCTTTCGATATCAGTTGTCATTACTACTATTTTATTTTCCCAGAAACTTAAAAGATAAGAAAGAAGGAAAATGGGTATGGAGTTTAGGTGATGGATGACAGAGGATCTGTACAGGAACAGTTGGCAGCCCATAGATGTATACCATGCTTTGCCATTATTGTACACTTGTGGACAGTGACTGATGACAAGTTGATTAAGGAAAGAAGAAATCAGATTAGTTTTACTTAATGAATTATTGGCTCCTGAAGAACATATTCTTGCAACTGGATGATCCACAGTGTGTCACTGTCACGATGATTTATAGTTTTTTTTACTAATATGAATATCTCTATTTTAAATCAGAGGTGAGACTAATTCCATAGATATACGAAATCACCTGCAAACTTTTTGTGAACCTCAGACTTCTACTCTATTTCTAAATAACTTAAATCAACTGAGCTACCGGTGCAAGTTATGTTGTATGGAAAATGAGATAAATGTTGTATTTTCTTTTAGGAAATGATGAATGATTAAATGGTAATTGTAATGGACTAATGGTTTATGGTGGAAGTTGTGAGTATGTCGTTGGGAGAAAGTTTTAACTTCAGATGATAAGTATTGTTTCACTTGTTCAATCACAACACTAAAAAAAGGCTGATATTTTTCTCTCCTTTTTTTTTCTTTAAAAAAGGCCAATGTCGTCCGATATTATAATATCGACCGATATGATACGACCTAGATATCAGTCAATATTGTGAAAATTGGTCGATATGATATACATCGGCTAATATTTGAACCCGGTAGAGCACATTTGGAGGTACAATCACTTGATGGGATTCCATACTTTACAACGAGTAGTTGCTAATTGCCGCTATCTGACAGAGGCCAAGTAGTGAGACTCAGAAGAAAGAGTCACTTAGAGACAGGAACAATGAACCTGAAAAGAGTTACAGAGTGATGTGAATTTTAATTTACTTGCAAGCGTATGAATCGGTTTATATTATAGAGTATGAGTGTGAGGTCATATCCAAGGAAAACCGACAAAATATATGTATGAAATAGAAAATGGCACTATTAAAAATGTGATTTAAGGAAATAATTTTCTAAAACATTTAGTTATAATCTTAATTTAGAACAATAAATTGTTTTGATGAATTTTTGAGAAAAAGAAAAATAAATCAAGAATAAATAAAATTTTTCCATAATCTACAATGGAATCGGGTCAAACATCGAAGCGGCATGTTATCCTATTTAAAAATAATAAAATCATGGCCTAGACTATGAAATGTTCTAGAGTTATAAAATATAATTCAAATTTATTTCCTATTAAAATTCTAATTAGAATTTTTATGTCCTCCATTAAATCAGATTTTTTTCAATTCAAGCCTTAGGCTTGAGCGGGTTTTAAACTTGTGTTTCCCCAAATCTAAAACAACTGTTCTTGATAAGAACCTTAGACTGGAAAGACGGCAAGTCCCACTGATCCTAATAGGAGTTCTACTTTCCTTGAAAAAATTCTAAAAATAATTTCTTACATAATATTCATAAAAAGAATTAAAAATAAAATATAAATCATCACTATTAAATATTTTAATAACTGGGACCACCATAAATCTAAACAACTGCCATGAATTTTTATTTAAAAAATTGGAAATGAAATACAATCCTTTTGGACTTTACATAAAAATAAAAAAAATAAAATAACTTACAAGAAATTATTTATTTTTCTCTGTCTTTCGTCGTCCAACTTCAGTCCTTTCGATGTCTTGCCCGGTTCAACTTTCAATGAACCCACAACCATCAATTTATAGGAGTCAGAAGAGATGAGATAAGGGACCCTCTCTCTGTTGAGATCAGCTAATTCCTTCATCTCCTTATCTCTGTTCCTCCTTATCCCTCTTTTTCTTATCTTTCTTTCTTATCTTTCCTTTGATTCAAACTCTTTTATCATTATCCTGTATTTTAGTCAAATCCACTATCTTTTATCTAAGTCCACTGTCTTTTTCAAATGCCGAATTTTGCAGATAAGACACCATCATTCAAAAGAAATTCACTGGTCCTACTTGATCTTTTGGACTTGGATCCCATACTTGGACTTTTATCTGGCCCAGAATACTGGTGAACTTTGGCTCATTGGCTTCCAATTGCAGACTTTGTCTTCAGGCTTTAGATTCGAACAGTGGGTCCATTTGTGTGTTCATAAATTTCTATCACCTTTACAATGTAACACAGTCTAAAAAATATTATTATAATTCAAACTCTCATATCTGGATCTGAATTATAATAATTTACAATAATTCCAAATCAAATTAGGTGGTAAAAATTATAAACTTTCCAAAAATAGGACTATGGCCCATTTTTCTCCATTTTAATTCCTTTTTCTTTTATTCTCATAAATACACTGCAAAACTTAAAAACTCTATTAAATGCATCTAATATTCACAAATCAAAGGTTAACTAATCCAAAATTAAAGGGAAAAATGGTAATTTTCAGTACTCAACACAGAGCTGGCCATTGTATTACTTAGGTTTATATTATACTGTAGATTGGTAATGTTTGCTGTAATATATTTAGTATCGGCCGATATATCAGTCGATATCGAGTTTTAAACCTCTGTGTTTCTGATCAATCTATCTTCACACTTCAATCATCTCTCACTTTAACAATCTTTACAGATCATTTTCTGATCAATCTATCTTCACATTTCTATCATATCTCATTTTAACAATCTCTACAAATCATTTCTCTTACTCATTCAATTATTTAATTATATATTTTTGATAACATGAGTATCTCCACTCTACGTTGGAGGTGAACTAAGAAAGAAGATTAAAAAAAAAAAACCTCTAATAAATGACAAATTGAGAGAAAGTGGTTTAAGATAGTTTGATCATATTATTATAAGACCAGAGGGGACCTCTGTACCTCAAATTGAGGGCTCACAAATCAAAGGTACAACAGAAAGAGAAATACTACAAAAAAAAATATGGAGAGAAGTAAAGTGTTAAATGTTTAAGTAAAACTTTAAAAACCCACTTAAGATAAATGAGATAATTGATTATGATACTGATGATATAAATAAGAAAGAACATATGAATATTAAATGTAGCTTTGAAGCTTGAATAAAAGCTTGAAACGCATTCAGATCTGTTATAGAGATAGATGGCCCTGATGGACGGCCACAAATCAATACGTCTAGAGAGCAATAAAGAAACATAAAGTTAAAATCGTAGCGTAAAAACTCAAAATTTAGACTCAACTTGAAATCATATCTAAGTCAAATAACTCGGATGGTTTTTTGTACTTAACTCAAAAAACCGATAAAGCCCATTGACTTTGTGTCTCCCCAGGCCCAATACTCGAGGCCCAATAGCAATGCGCGCTGAAAGAGAGTGAGAAAGCGACTGGGTGTATCTGTGGGAGGAGAAAGGTCGCACATCACCCGGAGGCTAGAAAATATGGGAGAATATAAGAGGGAGCATCCCTCCACCTAGTATAACGCGTTTTGAATTTAAGAGTGAGACTTGGACCCAATACAAAATCGTGTAGATATTTTTTAAATCCAAAGTAGACAATATTGTGTTAGAGGAGACGGTCGTTAGAGACTTGCTCAACTCAAAATCTTTTTTAACTGAGTCGAAGTGAGACTAATTTTTAAACTAGTTTTAAATAATATTTCACATGCCTTAGTTTTTGTTTTCACCAGCCACAGCATTTTTAAATATTTCACATGCCTTAGTTTTTGTTTTCACCAGCCACAGCACTAGTGCAGATAAAAGTGGTGTTTCTCTTTGGTGTCTAGGTTCTCACATGGAAATGCACCCACTGTTTCAGCTTTCAAGGGCCATGTTTTGGAAATACTCCAGCAAGCCAACAAAAACCAATGCCCCAAAACTTAGGGCAAGTGCAGTCCTACATGTAATCCTTATACCTTAGACTATTATTAATTTATTATGGCCCCACTTGACTTGAGAAAAAACTTAAAGAGTGGCCCATGGTAAAGTCAAGAGAGCCCAAGGTTTAGTTCACACTCTTTTACCTTTCTTAATTCCTTCTTCTTCCTTTGGCAACTTCCTCTATAATTTAACACAAATATCTCTCTGCTCTTGCTATTGCTACCCTTCTCTTGTGTCTTTTGATTTCCTTTTCATTGAATACAATGGAGAGAAGCAAGATACAAAGTCTGTACGATGCATGCAATGCCATCTTCTCAAAGAAACAACTCCCAACCTACAGAGAAATTCAATGGCTACGAAGCCACCTTGGTAATATACCAATTTTTTTTTAAAATTTTATACGATATTTTATTAGATTTTTCATGTATCAACTCGACGACTTCGTTACATCTATTGTATATTTAATTAGTATAAAATATGGTATGAACATTTGAAATTGCGATATTTTTCGACTTAAGATTGTTTCATGAATTGCAGATACAATAGAAGCAATCGATGTCGGAGTCGACGCGTTTAGTCTCAGACGATGCAGGTTTTCTTGTATTCAAGATTTTGGGCTAATGGATTGTGAGAGATTGATGTGTGCAAATCAAGTATCTCAAATAACATACATACATATCTACCAAAGTGATGAGTTTTCGGTGAGCAAATTTTAATTCATCTTTGACATATGATAATGGTAACTTATTGTCATGTATTCACATTTATAAGCCCAAATAATAAAATACTAATATCTGAAAAATAATATTTTATAAAATGATTTTTAAAAAATAAAAAATTCTGAAATGAGACAAATATTTTGAAATGGAGAGAGAATTAATTTTCTTCCCTTTGCAGATAGGAATTTTTTGCTTTCCGGCCGGAGAAAAGTTTCCTCTACACGATCACCCCAGAATGACAGTGCTAACCAAAGTATTATATGGATCCATGTACATTAAGTCATATGATTGGGTGAAATGTGAGACGACTACAAACGGCAAAATAGGTAATTATACATTGAAAAAATCATTAGTAAAACTAGATCAAGATGATTTAGTTACTAATCTTATTTAATTAACAGTGGATTTGGTGATGGTTTATACAGGTGGATTGGCAGGAAAAGTGGCGGATGGAGTCCTCCAAGCACCATGTGAAGCTTCAGTGCTGTTTCCAAGAAGTGGAGGAAATATTCATTCCTTCACTGCCTTGACTCCCTCGGCTATCTTAGACGTGTTGTCTCCACCTTATTCAGAAGAATTAGGGCGGCCATCAACTTACTACTCTGAATTTCCCATTCCTTCTCTCCCTGGTAAGCTCTATTTTTCATTAATTCTAGTCTTCTCTACTCAAAAAATTTTAAAGTATTTTTTTTTTAAATTAATTAAAACTGAATTTTAATATGTAAATAATCTAAAAAATGTATTTTGATTGGATATATCGAGCATATCTCACGAGCCATGACCAAGCATATGTTTTAAAGAAGTCATGTCATATATGTTAAAAGTGGTTAAGTAATCTCAGCTTGTTAATCATATCGGTTTTATCTTTTATTTTTCAATTATTTTCACAGATCTATCTTTTCTCTTTTATTTTAATTTATTATTGAGGTGCGAATCAGAGTCACACATCGATTTCGAGAGAGATATCTAACGACTTATATAGAACTGAATTACTCCACCTATCTTTTGGATGGAAAGCCCTGTCGTAACACTCTATTTAATGTTAAAAATAGAAAATAATTTTTAACTAAACTCAGAGACGTGTCCAACTCTTATTAACTCTTCTAATTATCTAAAATAATAAAATTATCATTAAATTAATGGGTCTAACTTTTTTTCTTTTTTCCATTATTGACGATTCCATCTCCATCAGGTTATGCTATTCTAGAGGAAAAGGAGCAGCCCCAAGATCTTGTTGTGATTGGTGCACCCTACCTTGGTCCTCAGCTCGACGTTGATGCTGACCGCTGCTAACTCTTCTTCTTCAACATATTGTATTGCATGTAATATAGATAGTTTAGTACAACGAGCAAGAGAAGTAAAGAGATGAAGAGTATATTCTCTTCATCTTTCGTAGATGTATACGCATGTTGTACTTCTAAAACAAGGGACGAGTTGAGGTAACAAAGTACGTTGACAAGGGTCCTATTAGACTCAAATCATGATTGTAGAGCATTTGAGATTAAAAGTTTGAGATCAAAAGTGATTGCTAGCGATTTTGGTTAGAACTGGGTATCCAATTCAAAAAACTAATTTAATAGGTGAAGTGACCCAAATCTCTTACAAGTACTTAGATCTCCCCCTTCTAAGACTTGTTCACTACTCCAACAACTCCTCTCGAACGAAGCTCTTCAAGGGATAGAATGTCGCCGACCATTCCGACTGGTTAGGAGATCTTCTGAGTCCACATCCGTTGGCCTATGAATATGGCTCTTATACCACTTGTTAAGATTGGGTAGCGAGCCAAAAAACTAGCATGATAGTGAAGTGATTCAAGCCTCGTATAAGTCCTTAGATCTCCCTCTTTCACAACTAATGTGGGACTCGTTCACCACCCCAACAATTCTATCTAAATACATTTTAGAGTTAATTTTTATAAATTTAAATCTAATAGCTAAAAATGTCTTTTTATCATATATTTTAACCATAGAATGCAGAAAGCCTGGATGTTGAATATGCTAGGGTCCATTGGCCTATATAATACTCCCTCTCTCCCAAATTAGTTGTCCTATATAGATTTTAGAATTGTCCAAAATAGTTGTCTTATTTATATTGGAGTAGTATAAAGTGTGTTGAAAATTAATGAGATTACATGGATTGTTAGTCTATATAGAAAGTTCTTTAAAAAATACAAATATTTCAAATGAAACAACTAAAATGAGACGGAGGGAATATATTTAACGAAAATACAATTCTATATTTTTACTAAAATAACAAAATCTATTACTTTAACATTTTCCCATAGTATGACTTACATTGTTATAAAAAGAAAACAACTTATCTTATTGTTCTAAATTTCATCTCATTAAAGGCCGGTTTGCGTGTTTTCTAGGTAGCCTCCTTTTGTGGTGAAAACCTTAAATCTTCAATATATGCGGCAACCACATTTTCCTATTTTCATATTTAGCCGTTCTCACCAAGAACCTCTTTCATTCTCTAATAGATGAAAATTTGTATTTGAATAAGAGATATGAAAAGGTACAGGGTTACAATTAGATGAAATCATTTATATTTATCATTCATCGATGAAAGTTTGAAATTTAAAAATATAAAATCTTTATTCAATAAATAATAGATATACAGAATTTGATATTATTAAGAAAAATAAATTTATTCTGAACCTTGGAATCAAGGATTATTTTCTCTCAATAGTGTTCATATTTTGGTGGATTAGACAATTTGAAAGGATTAGAGTGATGGTAAAAAACCCGCTTTAAGAAGTGAGAGGATGAATTCGATTTTCACTCTATCTCAGAGAGTCACTCTCCGTAAATTAATCCGATGTGTGTGAGTAAAGAGATGTACACATGCTCTAAGAATTAATCGAATATTCTATGAAATCTGAATATCTTAAACATAAAAAAATTGTTTAATTAGACACTTCGAAGGGCATATTTACACAACTCTCTATTCTTCTCACAAACAGAAATCTGAGACCGAAGTTCTGTTGATTAGTATTTCTTAAAAAGAAGTCTATCCACTTGGATATATGACGTTGAAAATATAGTAAATCGACATCCAATAGTCTGCATCATTAAAGTATTAAACCATGGGCTGTTTTGGAATCATCATACTTTGCAAATACTCAAGTCATCCAAGATATACTCTTCTTTTCATTTCTTTAAGTATTTTTTTATTCTCAACGCCCTTTTCATTTGAGTAGCGATTCTCCCAGATGTGTTTTGTGTAAGCAGACACGAAATTTAGGATAAAATAAAAAAAAAAGCTGTTTTTTTTAAAATTAAAAAATATAAATATCGGCCGATATTTCAAATATCAGCCGATATTCATCTGTGTCGGACGAATATGGGCTGAGATATTGACCGGGCCATGCCGATATTTTTTTTTTAAATAAAAAATAAAAATCGGCCGAACTTTTCTGTCTCTGGCCGATACTATGAGTATCGGCCGAACTTTTCTGTCTCTGGCCGATACTATGTGTATCGGCCGAGATATCTCGTCCATGAAAATCCCGAGATTTCGACCCCTGCTACCTATCTTTTGGGCGGAAAGCCTTATCCTAACACTATATAATGTTAAAATAGGAAATAATTTTTAACTAAACTCAGAGTCGTGTCCAACGCCTATTAACTCTTCTAATTAACTAAAATAATAAAATTATCATTAAATTAATGGGTCTAACTCTTTTCTTTTTTTCGTTATTGATGATTCCATCTCCATCAGGTTATGCAATTCTAGAGGAAAAGGAGCAGCCCCCAAGATCTTGTTGTGATTGGTGCACCCTATCTTGGTCCTCAGCTCGTCGTTGATGCTGACTTCTGCTAACTCTTCTTCTTCAACATATTGTATTACATGTAACATAGATGGTTTAGTACAACGAGCAAGAGACCTAACATGGATGATAGATCTCACGACAAAGTAAAGAGATGAAGAGTATTTTCTCTTCATCTTTTATATATATATATATATATATACACTCAAATCATGATGGTAGGGCATTCAAGATTAAAAGTTTGAGATCAAAACTGATTTGCTCGCGATTCTTGTTAAGATTTAATATTCAGTATAATACTAAGGTGATAGGTGGAGTAACTCAAAATCTTATAAATACATTTTTTTTAGCGGTCCCCTATAAATACCTATATCTTCTCTTTTACAACTAATGCCAATAATCTCCCATCTGGCGGATAGAACATCGCCGACCATCCCGACCGGCTAGGGAATCCATTGAGTCCACATGCATTGGCCTGAGGGATATGGCTCTGATATTATTTGTTAGGACTGGATATCCAGCCTAAAAGACAGTAACTCAAGTCCCTTATAAGTTCCTAAATCTTCCCATTTTACAATCAATGTAGTACTCATTTAGTACCCCAACAATTCTATCTAAACACATTTCACATTTAAATTTTATAAATTTAAATATAATAGCTAAAAATGTCTTTTGATCTTTTATTTTAACTATAGAATGCTGTAAGACTGTATCTTGAATATGCTAGGGTCCAATGGCCTATATAATATATTTAATGAAAATACAGTTCTATACTTTTACTAAAATAACAAAATCTATTACTTCAGCATTTTCCCATAGTAAGACTTACTGACATTGTAACAAAAAGAAAGCAACTTATCTTATAGTTCTAAATTTCAAAGGTCGGTTTGCGTGTTTTCTAAGTAACCTCCTTTTTGGTGAAAGCCTTAAATCTTCAATATACGCGGCAACCGCATTTTCCTAGTTCATATTTAGCCGTTCTCACCAAGAATCTCTTTCATTCTCTAATAGATGAAAATTTTGATATTCGAATGAGAGATATGAAAAGATTTAGAGTTACTCTTCGTATATTTATTCGGTATGTGTTAATAGAGAGGTTTACACATACTCTGAAGATTAATCGAGTGTTCTATAAGACCTGAACACCTTAATCATAAAAAGATTATTGAGTGTTCTATGAGGCTTGAACATCTTAATCACAAAAAAAATTATTTAATTAGACACTTCGAAAAGCATATTTACACAACTCTCTATCTTCCCAAAAATAGAAATATGAGATTGAGGTTCTTGTAGACCGACTTGGATATATGACGTTGAAAATATAAGAAATCGACATCCAATAGTCAGGGCCGGCCCTGAGATTTCAGGGGCCCTAGGCGAACTTTGGAAATTGGGCCTTTTATACACTCATAAAAAATAAAATTATACATTTTTTTTACAAAGTGTGAAACATTTAAATAAACATCATAATCAAATTTATAACAAACTATTATTTAAAATTTATTCGATCTTGAGATGCAAAATTATTAATTAAATTACTATATTCAAGTTTTTTTAATAATTTTTTTTCGATAGATAATATAGTTAATCCATTCAATCTTTCTTATGACATTGTAGACCGAAGATAAGATTTTATCAGTTTTAACTTTGAAAAACTTCTTTCTGCAGAGGTAATTGTAACGGGTGTAGTCAACATTATTTTATAAACAATCCATGCATTTGGAAAACAACAATTCATTCTTTTTATATAATTTAGCACTTCAATTATTCATTTTAATTTTTTTCAAACTGCATCTTTTATTATATTTGAGTCCAACACTAATGCCAATTCTCATTCAAAACGAAGATATTATTATTATTTTAATTTTTCAATTTTTCTAAATTTTTTAAAAAATTAAAAAATTTCTTAATTATAATAATTTATACTTGTATATTACGTCTAATAAAATCTACATTGATCAGATGAATAAAGTTATATTTTTTCATCTCTTCAAATTTTAAAAGCTTTAAATTATTTTTAATTCAAAATTACCAACTCAATATAGGTTTCTCTTTCGCTCTATTTAGATGATACATATATTTTAAAATATTTGTTATTAATTAAAATTATTGTTATTTTCATTATTATTATTAAACACAATAAAATGAGAATTATAATAATTATTATTATGATTGTTACTATCATTATTTTAATTTTTTAAGTTTAAATTGAGTAGAAAAATTATATAAATTTCCAATTTTGAGTATTTTAAATTCGAAATAGTTAAAAATAGTTAAATGATTTCAAGTGGTAGTAACTTAAAAGTCATAAACGGAATTAGTTGGGATTTAAAGGCCACTCTATTTAGATGATTCGTATATTTTAAAAGATTCTTTATTAATTAAAATTATTATTATTTTCATTATTATCATTAAACTCAATAAAAAGGAGAACTATAATAATTATTATTATGATTGTTACTATCATTAAAAGATGATATATATATTTTAAAAGATTCTTTATTAATTTCATTATTATTATTAAACTCAACAAAAATAAAAAATAAAAATTTATTACTGTAAACAACGAGATTTGATAGCCAGGCTACTCATATGAAAAAAAGGCAACCTAACCAAAGTAGACAACAGTGGATTCACGCTCTTCTGTGCATTATTAATTATTTAATATATAACAAAGGAGTTTATGGACTTTGGGAGCCCTTTTTATTTGGAGGCCCTAGACAACCGCCTACTTCGCTTATAGGTACGGACCTGGCCCTGGCAATAGTCTGCATCATTAAACCATGGGCTGTTTTGGAATCATCATGCTATGCAAATACTCAAGTCATCCAAGATATACTCTTCTTTTCATTTCCACCAAGTGCTTTTGTTCTTCCCACGGCCCTTTTCGTTTCCTTACCATTTGAAGCAAGAACCTCTCGTCCTCTGTCTTGAGTATCGACCCATTGAAGAAAATTTGTAATATTATCAAAAAGGAAGACAAGAGGTCAATGATCTATTGTTATTCTTTTGTAATATGGACTCTCATTCTAACACGGGTAAAATTTATCAGGAAATGCGAGATAGAGTAAAATTCTCATTTTATTTATACCGGTGTATCGCATCAAGTATCGGTGTACCGATATACATAACGGCATGTTATCGATACACTTGTACTTAATGAGCCTGTACACCTGTAGAAGTAACATTAGAATTTCACTCCATCCCTTATCTCTAACAAATTTTGTCCTGTGTTAGGATGACTGACCTTATAATATTATATAATTTTATTATAATGTGTTTGAGATAAGAATTCAAAGTGATTAGAATGATGGTCAAGAACTCAGTTCTAGGAAGTGATAGTACTGAATTCAATTTTACACTCTATTCTAAAGGGTCACTTACTATATAGTTACCTAATGTGTGTAGGACTGCAGGTAGAAAGACTTTCACATGTCTTGAGGATTAGCTAGATAATCTAAGAGACCTATAAAAAAATACAGTGACAAAAGGATCTAAATTTGTTATTTTGAGCTGACTTGAATTTGTTAAAGTTTGTGTTAAGTCGATTTAACTTAGATCGAGTTTTGTCAAGTTGATTTGAATTAAGCATGAACTTAAGTATCATCGATTAGAAAGTCATTAAAACAATATCTTTTTTATTTATTTGAACAATCGATAGTCTAAAAAACAATCAATAGTCTAAAGAAATTAGTAGAATTGGGAATTTCAACTGTGTATATACTATTAATTTAATCTCCCTCCTTATGTCATACCTCAGCTTGTTTTAAAAAATCAAATAAATAAAAATCTCTAGTGAATTTTAAATTATTGTTAAAGGCCTTACGTGTATTTGTGGGAAAAGCATGCAAAGAGGTCATCTCCATTCAATATTACATTCCAAGGGGCGCGTACTGGACTTAGTTTACGCTGTTTTCATTCTATTTGGATATGTACACAATTACACATAAGCAATCATGGGAAGGAAGTTGAAATTTCTTGAAAACTCTATTTTAATTCTTAAAAACAAACTTATTAGAAAATTTCATATTTAAGTATTAATTCCATAGAAATCATTTTGATTGATTACTGAAGTTGTAATTTTAAAGGTTTAGATTTAGAGATAAAACATAATTTTAAAGAGTTCCATAATTTAGAAAAAAAAGATGATGGAGGGGGAACCTCGAGCATAACCCTATGAAACCTCTTTTTGGGTGATGTCTCATACTCCCATACAATAGCCACCGGATTACTTCACGGAGATTCGAATTCACATCATCCCACTTCCTTATGCAGAATGTTAATAGCTGAACTATCCCTATATAAAATTTCGATCATTTAAAATTTTAAAAAATATGATAGAAAGGATCAAATGACATTTTGATAAGTCTTTATAATAAACTATAAAATTTATCAACCAACCCGAAGTAGGCCCCACATAATAACTTGTGGGGGAATAATTCTATTTAATGGTTGGTACTTTGTGATTTTTTTAAGTACTTTGTGGCTTTGCTGAATGCCCATCAAAAGTGCAACAGTGGGTCATTCCCAAGTCCCAACCTATTTTGGCCCAACTTGAAAATTTGAGACTTGGTCTACTTGGGCCTAGGCCTAGCTCCAATTTCAAGATTATGGTCAAATCAAAATTTGGATTGGGCCCAATCCTTGCACTTTAAGCCTCTAAGGACCTCATCTGACCAAAAGCTTAAAATAGATTTAGACCTTTATACACAGTTCTACTAAATCTCCACGGATGAGTCCACTATCCTTAAGACACACTAAGATTAGACTATGGGGGCTTGAACCTGCAATCTTCCATTTTCTAAAACAGGAGATAACCATTAAGCTAGATCCATATGGATAAAATAAAAATCTTAATATGCATCATTACATTCTAACATTTAATCATAAACTTAACTTTAACCATCTATAAAAATTCTCATCACTTCTAACCTTCTAACCCTAACCATGTTTTTTTCTCCTCTTCTCTCAACAAACCTTATTATCTTATTTTGAAATTGACTTTGTTGTTAAGTGGTAGAACTTCGAGCTAATAAGTTTTCTTTTGGGTATTTATTTCACTTATTTTATTTGTGTGTTGATTAGGACTGAAATAATGACTTTAAAAGTTAAGTTATATGATAGATGTGATGGATTAATAGCTATGATAATTATTTGTATGATGGAAAAAATTGTAATTCAGATGTTAAATCTTATTAAATTCCATGTATAATAAACAAAGAACAATTTTGGTTTAATTTCATACGATAATAACAATTTAACTAGACTTAAATTAAGAAACTAAGACCTAAGGTTTGTACGAGTAATTATTTATTTTTTATGATTGAAGCACAAGTTCAAATAATTTAAACCCGTAATTGCAATCCAAGCCTTAGTGAGCTTTATAATTGCAATCCAAACCTTAGCGAGCTTTATAATTCCAATCCAAACCTCAATCCAAATTAATTTAAGGACCAACCAAGCCCACCAGACTTACAAGCCTAATACTTGTTGCTTTTAAAAATGTCATCCTTTTTTACTTATAAATGAAGTGATCATTAGTGTTAGGATAATGAAAAATCACGTGTTATATTGAATGAATTAATTAATTTTGAATGATAAGTTAGATACAATTTTAAAATAGTTTTAATAAATGATAAAATAAAAAAATTATTTATAATGATTTGAACATGTAAATAGAAGAACAAAGAGAACCCTAATGCGCGAGTTGCATAGGTAAGAATATAAGTTGCAGGTATAAAAAGGGTAGATTTGTAAAATCATCAAGGAAATAGATTAAAAAAAGGCTTGAAAAATAATAAAGTAATAGAACATATAGTTTTTTTTAAGATCACATGGAGATGTTGAACTCATGTAGATAAGATCATTGTTATCAGAACTGGACCGAACCGTACAGTTCAGCCGCGACCGCGTGGTCTGCTGTTCGATCCAGGTAAAAAATGGGCCTTGGGTCAAAACCGCATAAAACGGGTCAGAACCGCAGTTTTATGCAGTTTTGACACAAAAACCTAGAGCCGTGAATCGCGGTTCATATATTTGAATTTTTTTTTATTTTTTTTATTTTTTTTAATTTTCCCCTTAAAAAATGTGTATATTTGAAATATAAAAGTTTATTACTATTTCTATCTCATATATTTCACCGTTTTGGTATATTACTTAGAGTTTGAATGTTATTTTTAATATTTATATTAATATTATTGGTAAAATATGTCTTACTTAATATTATATATAATATTTATATCATTTTAGTACTTGACCGACTTTGACCAGCTTTGACCTCTGTCGAACCCGGTTGAACCCTTACCTCTTCGAAGACGGTTCGTTACACGGTCCAGTTCTGATAACATTGGATAAGATTAGGTTTTGTCTCTATAAATGAATATAAATGGAAAAGGCTAAGCTCACTTTTAAATTATATTATTTTATATTGACGTGATAAATTATTTGACTATTATTTTTATAATTTTTAAAAATTCAAACAATTTTAATTTGAGAGTCAGTGCAGCAGTAAAAATCTTAAAAATGAAAAAAAAGAAAGAAGTGATGAGATAAATAATTTGTGAGTGTAGCGGTGGTAGGGCTGCAACTCGGGTTGGGGGGGTTGGATTTCTTAAAATCAAACCTGAGTTGATATATATGGAGCCTAACTCGATCCGACTTCGAATTCTCAACCCGAACTCTAGAACCCGACCCGACCCGAATTCTAACTCGGATCAACTTGAATTCTGACCCGACCCACATTCTGAATCCATTTTAGCCGGGACGGATCGGGTTGAGTCGGGTCGGTCGGGTCGAGTTAACTTGTAAAGTCCTCAACCCGACCCGACCCGAATTTCATGCCGGTTTTTATCTTCTCAACCCGACGCGAAATCCTTGACCCGACCCGCATGATTTTTCGGGTCGGGTCATGCGGGTCGGGCCAAAACCCGACCCGAGTTGCAGCCCTAGGCGGTGGGTTACCGCACGCACGCTTACGAAGGGGGGCGCGTATAAAACCCTAATTTCTAAGGAGAAACCCTAGAAGAGATAGGCTAGAGCAGCGGCAGCGGCAGGCTATCATCTCTTCGTTTCTTTTCTCTCCAGCGGCGATTTCTGCTACCTTGGCCGTGAAGCAAACGAGACTCGATCCAAAATGAAGGCATGTCACCTCATATACTCTATATTCCCTCTCTTTTCACCCAGCGATTCCCCTCTTGCTCTCCCGTTTATTGATTTTCTCCTTCTTTTATGCAGTTCAATATAGCCAATCCCACCACAGGGTGCCAGAAGAAGCTGGAAATCGACGATGACCAGAAGCTGTCAGTTCTCTTTTCTCTCTCATTGTTTATCTTGCTTTGATTGGATGGATGGAAAGGATAGCAATTTCCTGGAATAAAATTGTTCTTTTAACAATTTTCAAAAAAAAAAAAAATCTTTTAACCAAAACTCGTTTTTGATTAAGCCCATCGATGTTCGTTAGAAATTGTTCTCCAAGAATAACTTTCCTTTCTATGCATCCAAACGCACATGTAGTTCTCATTTCATTTCTCTTTCTCTTTCTAATACGTGTACTGAGATCTGTATACTCATAAGTAGACGTGCATTAGATTTAACGGAGCATCATCTGGTTATCCTGTGCTTATAATAAAATGAGATATAGGATAGCTTTATGCGACTTGGGAATCCCAATCCCATGAGGCTATTAATCAAATCCAGATTTCTTCCAGAAGGATGAAAATGTGTTTGCATGTTTACAATGTGTCCAGAAAATAGGTGAGGAAAATGATTTCCCATCAGCCTCTATAGGGAAATGGTTTTGGTGGGAAGTGAGGGAGGGGGATAGTATTGGCTCATATCAATTGTGAATTTCCTATGAAAACTGGGTAGTTTTACACGCATAGGTGAATCATCTGTTTATGAAAACCTGCCCATGTCATAGGCAAAAGGTGAATTTTGTAGCAACATGAAGAAGGAAGCGACAACTTATACTTAGCTTTGGTCCCAAACAATGTAGGCACTCAACTTCTGTTCTGTAGTTCTTTTCGTGATTCATGTGCAAATTGAGCTGAGCTGCATTATGCTTTAGCCGGGAATGAGGTTTCTGCTTTTTGGGGAGAGAGGTGTCGAGGAGCAACATAGTTGGGTTAGCAGGAGACATATAGAAAGAAAATCCTTACCCATAATCGTGCGAGTTATGTGAACAAATTGAGATGTTCATGGATTATTTAGACATGTTAGAAGGCCCATTGCACCTAGTTTGGATTAAGGGCTGCTCTATGGCTCATATCTTGAAATCAACCTTGAGGAGCTATTGTGGAAGGGAATAGAGGAATCACCTTGCCCCAAGTCTCAATTTGGAAAGACAAAAAGTGAATCACCTTGCTCAAGGTTGACTACGAATGTACTTTTATGTTGTATGGACTCTTCAAGATATTTGATGAAGTTGTGTTGAACACTCATACCTATTAACCTTTTAATTTTTTTTTTCCACAACATGGCTAGAATATTATTACACCTTTCTCCTCTTGAAACCTAATTAAAATATCGGTATGTTTTTCATTGATGGTAGAGTGACGCTAGTACCATATTTTCTATTTGTGCTATTTTTAATCCTCATTTTCATTTGAAATAAATTTCGATTTAAATTTATTTAAATATGGTGCTAAGTCCCTAAGTCCCCTTTTTTTCGGTTTGCCGGGTCCGGTACCTTACTTTTCCTTCCTTTTCATACTGCTTTATAAAATTTCTCCCATGGTACTTTTGTATTGAATCTAATGACATTCATGCTGCCATGTAAGTTCTCTCATGGTAGCTTTGTTTTATATCTATTTGATACTGCATTTATGATGCAAATATAAAAAGATACAGTGTTCCTAATAAAATTTTGTTCTTAATAACAGCCGAGCATTCTATGACAAGAGAATTTCACAGGAAGTCAGTGGAGATGCTCTGGGTGAGGTATGACTCTGTAACCATTAAATTATCAAAATTTCAAGGGGCAGCTTTTTTAATTATTGTAAATTATGATGATAGTAAGTAAATATCAATTCATAAAGGGGGTGATGGGGGGAGATTGGGAAGTAGAGGGAGAATGACCCCCAAATTTGTATGAGGGTAGCTGTTGCTAACATGTGGTGTCCATTCCAGGAGTTCAAGGGTTATATTTTCAAAATCATGGGTGGATGTGACAAGCAAGGGTTTCCAATGAAGCAGGGAGTGCTAACTCCTGGTCGTGTTCGTCTGTTGCTGCATAGAGGTGAGTAAATCTTCTTGTCTGTATTGAAATTTGTTTGATATAATGTGAACAATTATCAATACAAATCTAGCTTCATCTCCTTTGCTTATTTGCAGGCACTCCATGCTTCCGTGGACACGGGAGGCGCAATGGAGAGCGTAGGAGGAAGTCTGTTCGTGGTTGTATTGTCAGTCCTGACCTTTCTGTGCTAAACTTGGTTATTGTGAAAAAGGGTGAGAGTGATCTTCCTGGATTGACGGATACGGAGAAACCGAGAATGAGAGGGCCAAAGAGGGCATCAAAGATCCGGAAACTCTTCAATCTCTCCAAGCAGGATGACGTCCGCAAGTATGTTAACACATACCGTCGGACTTTCACAACGAAATCAGGTTGGTAACTCATTTGGTCAAGAATAATTTTGTTTGAGTGATCAGTCCACTGTTCAATTGATCGATCAGATGGATGCCCTTGCAAACTGAACCCTTTTTCTTGGGTTGGAAGGTTGGGGGGGAGGATTGTGTTTGGTTGTATGTTCTATGTGGATGGGTTTTGATTGTGTGCGCCATCTACCAAGGCATGGGCTGTCTTGCAGAGTACAATTATTTCAAGCTATGGCACTGCCTTTGCTGTGTGACATTCTTAGAAGTTCTAGCCTTGCAGTATATTTTTGATGCCCTATGGTGGCTGCAATGTCTAGGAAATAAGAGAACTGAAATTGGAGACGATTTTGAAAGAGATGCTAGGTGTTTCTGCAATTTGTGAGAATATGAAATAAAGTTTTGGTTTATGCACTTGCAGGTAAGAAATGCAGCAAAGCACCCAAGATACAGAGATTGGTCACCCCCTTGACTCTGCAAAGGAAGAGAGCAAGGATTGCAGAGAAGAAGAAGAGGATTGCTAAGGCCAAGGCAGAAGCAGCTGAGTATCAGAAGCTTCTTGCGAGCAGGCTGAAGGAGCAGCGAGATCGCAGGAGCGAGAGCTTGGCAAAGAAGAGATCTAGGCTGTCTGCTGCGTCTAAGCCATCTGTTGCAGCATAAGGTCCTTGTGCCTTACTCTACTTCTGAGAGTTTTGATCAATGGCGTCATATTCCTTTTGTTTGTTATTATAGTGGACCGATAGTATTAATTTTCCATCTATATTTAGATTTTGGACTGCCCTTTGTTTTATGATAAAACATGGATAAGTTGATGATCCTTTATTTTCTTCTTTTCTTTTCTTTTGTTCCTGTGATTTTCATTTGCTGGTGTGCTATTTTGTTGTTTACGTTGTGCAGTTTTCAGATTTGTTCTGTGTCTCATCCAATGTTATTAAACCTGACCCAACCCGTGGGTCAACTGTAACCCTGCTGAAATACGGGTCGGGTCATTTTAAGACCCTTTTGGATTTAAAACCTTAAAAATCCTCTACCGACCCACGGGTCAACTCAGTTTTTCTAATAAACCTTATGACCCTTACCCTTAAAAACCCTTGGTTTCTTTAAATGAAAGAAATGAAGATTTGAGTTTTTTTTGAGAATATGATTTTTGGATTATTAATTTTTAGTATTTACAAGAAAAAAATATTTTTATGAAATATAATTTTAGTTGATAATTTATATTATTTATAATATTATATTAATAGGCACGGGTCTGACTATAGGTTAACCCGGTTGAACTTTATTCAACCCACTCTCCTTTCAAGATGGGTCCCTCCACGAGCTGGATTTTAGAACATTGGTCTCATCTCTCTCTTTTGAGGATTTCTGATAATAGAAGTTGTTTTCGAAAGGTCAGGATGTCCTTAATATAAAGCATTTTAAATATTTTATAAAAATATCTTCTAAAAATATCTTTGAAAAAATATCTTCTAAAAGTATCTTTAAAAATATATTTTCTAAAACTATCTTATAAAAATATCTTCTAAAAAATATCTTCTAAAAATATCTTTAAAAAAATTATTTTCTACGAAAAATAATTACATGCAAATATGTCCTTGAGAAGAGCCGGGGTTGGTAGATATGAAAAGTAAAAATTGGCAACCATTGACTGAAGTCGAAGGCTTTTCTTGGGAGGTGAAGGAAATTCATTGTGAGAATCAGTTCACAACTACTAATTTTATTGGCAAAATGTTTTGTTCGACTCACACATCTGGACCAAATTTTCTCATTAATCTGCAATGAAACTTCTCTCTGATTGGATCTAATTTCAAATTACATGTATAGTTAACTAAATTTAAATATAATATATAATTTTTTTTTAACTCTTAAAA
The DNA here is from genome assembly GCA_013350335.1 of Chimonanthus salicifolius. NCBI lineage: Eukaryota > Viridiplantae > Streptophyta > Magnoliopsida > Laurales > Calycanthaceae > Chimonanthus > Chimonanthus salicifolius. The sequence continues at coordinate 11,416,984 of CM023537.1, read as the reverse complement.
TTTGATTACAATAATCTATGCAAATTCATTTTTGACCTCTTACATAAAGCAAGAGGCCCCTCAAAAGATTGTAATGAGTTCTTACGTGATTTTTTTTATGAATAATTTTATTTTATTTTTGTGATAAAGATAAGAGATATATCATAATAAAAAAGAGAGGTACAAGAGCTTGAGGGGTCGTGCACGAGAGAGTTATACATTTTTTTTTTTGAATGGAACGATAAAATTTCATTAAAGTGAAGATAAAAACACCAAAAGGATAAAAGACAAGATAAGAGGCAAGCAACAAAAGAAAAAAAAAAAAGAAGAATTACAACAAAAACAATTATCCTTCTAGAAGAAGACACCCAAAAACACCCTTCAACTCTATTTTTAGCTAAAAAAGTTATACATACAAAAAGAAATTTCAAAATCCATAAAATCCAAAGGAACGTAAAAGATGTGGACCGAGGTCCTCAGATCTGTTGCAGAGAATAGAACACTTTCACTGTCAGCTAAGCTTTCTGTACTCCGACCTTAACTAATAAATTGATAATACATTAAATTTAATAGTTGTTCTCTCTCTTTTTCTTGTTGTTACCTCTTTAGATAATTTTTTTTTTTTAAAAAAAAAAGATTGACATGGCAGTCATCTTTCTGATAAGGTATGATTTTAATATTTAATTATCAGGCATTACCACGAATATGAATTTGGTCAATCCTCTGCCAATTCCCAAGAATATGAATTTGTTCTTGTTCCTTCAAAAGAAAGAGCAATGTATAAAGCTGGGAGCATTTTTTTTTCTAAGTAGTGTCCTTGTCATAGTTTACAATATTCATTGTAATTGATTTTGAATTACGAACTGATCTGTTTCAAAATTTTGCAATTTGATTAATCAAATGATTCAGTGTTAATCCAGTTTAATTTGTGAATTAGTGGATTTAGTTCAATTTTACATATATTTTTCTAATTCTATTTTATTTATATTAATGTAGTAAATCATTTTTACACTATTTTTATTTTTCTTATATTTTTTTATTGAAGGGAAAGCGAGTTCATCTTAAAAAAAATGATTAACGATACTCATTAGACGAATGAGTTATATTTTTTTAAACAAACTTCCATTATAAACTTTAACAAACCAATTTGTATAAGTGATTTATGGTTTGATATATTACATCTAATGGTAGTGAGAATTACTAATGATTTATCAATAAATTAATTTATATATATGAATTATGCAAAATAAATAAGATTATATTTAATTAGAAATTTAACTTCATTTTACCAAAGCTATTAATTTGATAAGCCAACAAATGACTTAGACGAATCTACTCCAGCAAATTAGTGAATTATAAAATACACTGAATTACGAATTTTAAAGTTGACGAATTAAGTAACTATGTCTTTCGATCTCTGTTGAGGTTCATTGCCTTGAGATGATTTCAGTTTCCATGAATGCTAAGGCAACATGTATCATTTTCAGTCTGAAAGAGTTCCCTCCAAGTTCCACAAACTCATCAGGGTTGGAGTGATAGTAAAAAACTTATCTAAAAAAATGGGAGTTCTGAAGTTCTATTCTCACTTTATCCCAAAGGGCCAGTCCCCATAAAATTACCGATTATGTATGGACAGAGAGACTTACATATACTTAAACAATTAGTAGGATATTTTAAGAGACCTAAACACTTTAGTCATAAAAAAATTCTAATGCCCGATAACATGACAATCCATTCCTCACTGTTCATTTTTCGTTTGCCTGCACAGAGTGATTGAGAGCCACAATCCATTCCTCACTGTTCATTTTTCGTTTGTTTGCACAGAGTGATTGAGAGCCACCAATAATGGAAACCGGCAAACCCCTGTTTCATAGGGGGAAAATGGGCACAATAATGCACATAGCAACATATAATGGTTCCCCTTTACTTAAAATAAACCCTTGTTGGCCATAGGTAAAGCCCATAGGCCACGGCCCAAGTAATTCAATATGATTATTACATGGAAATGGATAGACTGTCAATTTTTTTTGAAAAAACACAATAAAAATTGTCATCATACTAGCACTAATGCACTGGATCCCATCAGAACTCTGAAGTTAAGCGTTCTTGGGCGAAAGCAGTACTAGGATGGAAGACCTCCTGGGAAGTCCTCGCACCCTTTTTAAAAACCAACATAGGTGTAGTTCAACTGGTTGCCTCCCTCCTCAAGAAGTGAGAGATTGCGAGTTCGAACCCCTATGGCCTAATCTTGATGTGTCTTAGGGGTAGTGGGCTCATCTGTAGGGGTTTAGTAGGACTGTATCTAAATTTTCTACATGTAAATCTAAAAAAAAAATATACACGGATGTACTTTGTTATAAAAAATATCACCTCTCTCCGTTAATTTTCTTATTATAGCCCCATAGGCTCACTGCGTGTCATTGTACAAAGGTACACCGGTGTACTTTATTATCAAAACCATGAGAATTACTTAGTAAAGAACCCCACAGACTCACTGACTGTCAATTGTGCAATAAAAGATGGAAGCATGTCTCAACATTAAACAAACACTGTAGTTTGAACTAATATTATTTCATCAACTACTTGTTAATAGCAACAGAGTAATGGATTTCACTTGTGTAGTGCATCTGTTCATACTTCATACTAATATATCCAAATTCTATATAGATGTTTTCTATTTTCAAATGAATCCTTCCTCCTCTCAAAATTCAAGCAACAAAGTGTCCGGGGCTCTGTTGGTTGACCTCTCTGCAATTCCTCCGGATCTCTCCTGGCCGACCTGATTGCAAATCTCCCAGCTTCACCATAGCTTCAACAAAAGCAGAGAAGAAGGCCTTTTCATCTTTACTGAAACGGCGTACCACCTTCCTCGTCTGAGCATTCCCTGAAAACAATGTCTGATCAGAATTGAGGAATCCTCGCTTGTTAACCAAGTCCTTGAAGTATTGGTTGTCAAACACAAGAGGGGTGGCATCAAGATCCCCTGTTACATTCTCACCCCCACCAAGTGGGCAGAGGTGATTGAGCTTCTCTCTGTACTCCGGGTCCATGTCTGGGTCAGGATGGCCTGTGCCGGATTGGTTGTACAGGCGGAAGGCAATCGAAAAACAACGTCCCTTCCCAATTGAGTGCGATCCCGACAACGCAACTAGATCAGTGACAGAGAGATTGAAAGAGCTGAAGAGAGTGATGAGATAACTGGCATTGGCTCGTGGGCTCGGCATGATTCTGTCGGAGTCCTCTTGGCTTGCTGTTAGACTGTCTCTACGTCCCAATTTAACTTCCCAATTGGGTCCACCACTCTGATCAATTAGAACAGTTCACAAATAATAAGATATCACCAATTAGTATTTTTCATATAGAAATGATGAATGTGTATGAAGAATTACAAATGTTTTCATTGGGTTTCAGAAAGATCAGCACATGAACGATTACAAATATGTTTCTGGGTTCGAGAATTGTTGGAGTTTATTATTTTCTGCAAGAATCGATCACCAATCATGCAGTAAAAGGTGCTTCATGTGGATGGATTTGAACAATTTTAGACAGATATGATCATGTTCATGTGATATAAAGGGCTAAAAATCTGGCATGGAATAATATGACTTTCAAGTAGCATTTAATGGTGAATGATTCAAGATTTCCCAATTCCATTTGCATTTCAATAGGGTTCTTAGCATGAATTTACCAAGGCGACAGCATCTCTAGCAGCCATGATCAAGATGTCTGCACAGGAGACGACACCAGGACAAGCTCTCTCCAGGGCTTCTTTGGCTTCATCGATCACATAGTATGATCTGAGAGAATTGATGTTGGACAGAGACATTTTCTCGCCGACCATATCCAGCGTGTCATCGAGTAACAAAGAAGCGTCACAACCCTAAAACACCAACAAAAAATCAAGATTACATAGTTTTGCATGAATTCAGTCGAGATAAAAATAAAACGAAGACATCAAGAAGATTGTTGTTCATGCGGTTTCTTGTTCTCTTACATCGACAGAGCAGATATGAAAAGGAAAAACAGAGACAAAGTTACAACTTAATTGCTTAAAAAATAATCAAGATATCATTATATCAACAACATCGCTTTCTGGGTTTTTCTTGTCCTCTTGAATTGAGAAAGCAATCGTGAAAAAAAAATGGAAAAAGAAAAAGAATAAATAAAGAACAGAATTATAAGTTACTGTCTGAATCAAGAAAATGTTCAGCGGTTTTTCTTGTTCTCTATCATGAAAAAGAAATCAAGAACAAAATTACAAGATATTGCATGAATATAAAGATATCACGAAGATTTTTGTTCATGGGGTTTCTTGTTCTCTTACATGGACAGAGCAGACATGAAAAGGAAAAACAAAGAGTTTCAACTTATTGCTTAAAAATAATCAAGATATGCATCAAACAAACAAAGATACCAACAAAATCGTTGTCTGGGTTTTTCTTGTCCTCTTGCATTGACAAAGCAGTCGTGAAAAAAAAAAGGAAAAAGAAAAAGAATAAATCAAGAACAGAATTATAAGTTAATTTCTGAATATAAAGATACCAATAAAAATGTTCAGCGGTGTTTCTTGTTCTGGGAAAGAAATAAAGAACAAAATTACAAGAAATTACATGAATATAAAGATATCAAGAAGATTGTTCTTCTGGGTGCTTCTTGTTCTCTTACATCCGACGAAGCAATCATGAAAGAACATTAAGAAACAAAATTACAAGCTATTGCATGAATACAGAGGCATCAAGGATATCATATTCTGGGTTTTTCTTGTTCTCTTGCATCGGCAAGGCAGTTATGAAAAAAACAAAAAATCAAGAACAAAATTGCAAGCTATTTAATGACATCAAACGATTCTTTTCTGGGTTTTTCTAGTTCTCTCATATTAAAAGCAGCCATGAAAAAAAAAAATCAAGAACAGAACCACAAGCTATTGTTACATGAATATGAAGAAATCAAGAAGAACATTTTCTGGATGTTTCTTGCTTCTCCCTGTTTCTTACATTGACAGAGCAGTCATGAAAAGGAAAAACAGAGACAACGTTAGAACTGATTGCTTAAAACTAATCAAGATATGCATCAAACAAAGAAAGATATCAACAACATCGTTTTCTGGGTTTTTCTTGTCCTCTTGAATTGAGAAAGCAGCAGTGAAAAAAAAAAAAAAAAAAACTCGAGAACAAAATTGCAAGCTATTTAATGACATCAAGAACGATTCCTTTCTGGGTTTTTCTTCTTCTCCCATATTGAAAGCAACCATGAAAAAAAAAAATTCAAGAACAGAACCACAAGCTAATATTACATGAATATGAAGAAATCAAGAAGAACATTTTCTGGGTGTTTCTTGTTTCTCCCTGTTCTCTTACATTGACAAAGCAATCATGAAACTGAAGCCGCATGACTGAGGCCGCACTCCTTGGGTCTCTTAACATGGATTTCCTTATCGCTTCCCTCACAATCAATTCAGCAGCAGGACAGCTCTGGGAATAGAATCCAGGCTTTAATTGAGTGACAGCCACTGACATGTATACAAGGAGAAGGAAGGTGAGATTTGAATAGAGTAGAGACATATTCTTCTTCTTCTTCTTCCTGTTCTTGTTTTTTTTTCTCTGTTGATTCTTTTTTTGCTGGGTGCTTGTACATTTATATAGCCAGGTGTGTGAATGTTAGTGAGGAAAAGTCTGAGATGGTGATTTCTGTAGGGATTCCTGCATGTGGGTTGGGGTATGCTAGGCTCTCTGTTTTGCAAAGGAGAGCCAATGGGGAAGAGTCTGTTGGGTTTTTATTCCTTTCAGAGGAACTGAGTTCTGATGGAGCTTCTCATCTTCTGTAGTCCGCAGTCCAATTTATAAATTTTCTAAATTTATCACTGTCATAAATTTTTGACAATATTGTAATAAATACAATGTTCTTAATTTGATTAAGAATTAAATTTTTATATCATTATGATATTTCTAAAATATCGGCTATAATAGAATATGAAATGAGGACTTTATATTATTTTCTTAAAAGCTATGCGTGTTTTAAAGTTTGAACTCATAAAGTGTTTCTTTCTTGTCAAAATTTTGAAAAAAAAAAAAATTATTTAAAATGAAAAAGTTGTATATATTTAATTATTTATTAACATTATTTTATCATTACAGGTGCTTATTGGTTCTCGTAACTTGGAAAATCAAGCTTTTGGAGTAATTAAAAGTGATGCCTTTAATTTTCAAACTTAAGCTCCATAATTTTCAAAATTAAGCCTCTTCTCTACCCTCACATGTGAAGAGGCATACATGTGCTAAACCTTACAAAATATGGGTCCTATCATTTACTTGTCCATATTTGAAAGGCACTGTGCTAAAAAGAAGTTTGATCAAGGTTGTGTATCGATGGCAACGGAGTCGAAAAATCTCAACAAATAAGTATCGACAGCAACATATCAGTGCATTACAACTTGGGTCATGACGGATGCAGACCGTTGAGTATGAGTCTGTTATAGTCAATACGTATCGATTCACTGATGGGGATATAAAGCCTGCCTATATTGGCAAACCGATTTTTTACCTCAGGTCTCAGATGAGGATAGACCACTAGAGGGGTGAAAACATAGGGTTTAATTGGGCTTACATCTGGCTAGTTGTGCTCGACATACTATTCTTTGAGGATACTTTTTGATAGATGGTTTTTGGGAAAGTTCACTTCAAAACAATTAGAAGAGAATAATTGGAAATAATAGAATTAGAATGGAAAATAAACTAGTCATGTGTTATTTATAAATGGGATTGAGCTTTCATATGAATCAAGATAATTTGAAGCCCAAGAACAAGAAAATCTTTTGGTGTTTCTAATGAAAATCTACATTAGAACAGAATTAGGAGTCCTTTAATTGCTTGATCCATGTAAGATATGTGCAATTTTGTTGAAATGACAAAATACTCCTATGCAACTAATGTTGCAGACTGCAAGTTTTAAACTGGAAGAATTCTTGGCACAATTCTAGGATTTCTTTTCCTCTAGACAATCTTAGTTAAGGATTAAAACAGGCAGTAGGAGGCCTAACTCCAGAGGTAGAACATTCGGCTAAACCGAGATTTCCGCCAAATTTTTTCCCTCTCCTTATTTTTTTTTTATTTTTAAAATCTCGGTGGCTCTTTTTTTGAAAAAAAAATCATTTAAAAAAATTAAAAATGATGTTTAAAAAAAAAAATAAAAAATATAAATATTGGCCGATATTCCCCCGTATCGGATGAAATCGGCTAATATATTTACCGGGCCCACAACAGATTTTTTTTTTTTTAATAAATCCGGCCGTATCGGCTGAATTTTTTTTTTAGCTGGCCGATACTTATCTCGGGCATCCAAAATCCAAGACATCTCAGCCGATACGTATTTATACCCCTTCCTGACTCATAGTTGGTAGCCCAGCTATCTATAGATATGGGCCCTTTAGGTTTTTGGGCTTTAGATTTTCTGGGCTTCACGTGGATCTCTTTAGGTTTTTGGGCTTCACGTTCATAGTTAGTAGCAACTATCTGTAGATATGGGCTCTTTAGGTTTTTTGGGCTTTAGGTTTTCTGGGCTTTTTGCTGGAGTCCCTCTGATTATAACAAATGCCTCTATCATTTGCCATAAAAGAAGATCAAATTTCCAAAAACATATTTTTGTTAGATTAGTATCTTGATTTTTCTTTCTTTCTTTTTTTTTTTTAAAAAAAAAGTTTTCCATACACATTAATACTATTAAAGTATCCAATTCAATATGAAAATAAGTATGATTTTCTATACACATTAATACTATTAAATGAGTTGAATTAAAATTTATAATTTGTTGTGAAATATAAAGGAGAGAGGCACGCATGAATGACTTCGAAATTTTATTCTCCTCTAAAAATTTAATGGTACTGACAAAAATTAAGGAGAAAATATCTCCTATTCCAATTTGAGATATTTACTAAATTTTTAGGATAATAACCACAATTTGAGAGAATGTGGGTAGTTGCATTTTAAAATTTATTTTAATGACTGTAGATGAGAAATTATTTGATTGATTATAAATGGAGAAAAGTGCCACATCATATTTTAAATAGATATATGTCTATATTTTTTCAACCCTTTTTCAAATATAATAAATAAATCATTCACAACCTAATTACAATAGTAATTTTCTAAACAAAACACTTCTTCAATCTTCTAATGACTGCCAAATTAATTAGACTTTTATATTCTTTAAAGGAGATACCTATCAACATCACTACCGTACTCTACAATTAGAGACCAAGACTATTCAAAGGGTAGGAGAATGAGACAACAGGAGAAAATTAAAAGTTTTTTGTCTTGGCTCGCACGTGTGGCGGATGGTGATTGGTCAAGGTAATTCTATTAGAACAAATATTTTATAAAGTTCAGTCATTTTAATAAAGAAAAAACTGCTGGGAGATACGGGATATAGTAAAATTTTATTTTACTCTTACAGATATACTCTTCATAAAGCACAGGTGTATTGATAACACGCTATATGTCGGTATATATGCAGAGCAGTGTGTTATCGGTACACTTATACATGATGACTGGTACACCAGTAGGATAAAATGAAAATTTCACTTTATCTCATGTCTTTTAATAGATTTTGCCCGTGTGAGGATGAACATCCTTTTATAAATTGATATGTTGGTCAAATCATAGTTTAATTAGGTTGAATTGTTGAATTAAATAATTGTGAACTAACATCTCAATGAGATGATCAATTTTTTTTTTAATGTTCAAAGTGTTTAGGGATCTCACATGTATTTGTATAGGAGATATTTTAACTTGACTAGTCTTTGGGGCATGTGCAAGTCTCTCAATCCCACATACACCAAGTAAACAATTTCGGAGAGTGATCCAGAGGAGTGTTGAGCGTGAATCGAACTCAAGACCTATTTTTATGAGGGAAACTTTTTGACCGTCAGACTAATCCTCTCTTGAATTATGGAATGATAATTGTAATTATCATTGATAGCTGCAAATTATTACATTCGAAATAGAATTCAAATTTAAAGTTAACTTTCATCTCATCAATCAAGAATGCAAGAGACTAAATGGAATTGGAGATGGATATATAATTAAAAATTGCATTTAAACTAATCCTTCTCCTCCCCCAAATGTGAGGAATATAGTTCAATTCTCTCTCTGCTACTCTCCTCCTTGTTTACATGTAAGAATATAAATATATAATGGAATGACCCCTCTCATTCTCCTCTCAAAACTCTTATAAGTTGAATTCTCTCTTTGCTACTCTCTTCTCCTTGTTTTACTTCATGCAAAAAATATAACTTGGGTGAGTCAATAATGTGAAAAGCAAGCTTGAATTGGCAAGGATGATAAAAAATGACTCAATTGTTTAAATCTCAACACGGTCTAGGATCAAGCCGGGCTATACTCTATGGTAGTTCGAGCCCATTATATATGTACAATAGCAAAAGCCCAATCTAATCCATTTGGAAAAATATTAATCATGAGCCCACCCATTTAAAACATTAAAAATTGAGCCACTCATATTGAAATAGGCATGATGACCTATAGTTGGATTATGAGTTCAAAGCTCAATTTAGATAGTTGATCTTAATAGTCAAATTCATTAGTAGCCTTATCTTAGTGATTTTTAAAGACGCATGATAACTTTAATTATTAAGGTCAAATTGCTAAAAACTTATTTTTAAACTCAAATTTGATCTATTTGTAGTTCATAATGACTATTTTCAATATAAAGTGTTTGTCTTCTAATTAATTTTAAATATTTAAAAAAATTAAAAATGACCCAAATATAGATATACGCATATAATGGTTAAATACACTAAAAAAAACCCCGACAAGCTTTCATGGGCTTCTTGAAAAAGACGAGCCTGACCATTTATACGAGACTCAAGAATTTAGCACAAGCCCTACTTGATAAGTTGACATATGTATTAAACCCATTTATTTATGATAGGTTTGGATGGATTTTTGGAGCATCAAACTAATGTCCAGAAGCATCCACTGCAAATTCTATTATGATTACAAACCCTCGAGCAACCCCAATCTTTAGAAGCTCTTTAACATCCACTAAATGTTGAAAACGTCTTCTCTCCGTCAAATCGTTCAGATGTTGAAAGAAGGGGTGCAAATCACGGTTGAAATATCGGCCGATACATATCATATCGGTCGATATATATCGATTTTGGATATGTGAATATCGGCCGATATGTATCGTATCGGCCGATATTCACAATATCGACCTTGATATCGGCTGATATTAAAAAAAACAAGGAAAAAAGATAAAAATATCGGCCGATAACGATATATCGGTCGACATATCGTATCGGCCGATATATCGGCCGATACCGATTTTTAAACCCCTGGTGCAAATATCGGTTGATATATTGACCTATATTATATAAATATATCGAATGATACGATTGATATATCAGCTAATATTCAAGAAAGCTTCATATCGGCAGTGGACTCAGGCTGATAATTCAGCCGATATTTTTTTCTAGTTTTTTAATCTTTTTATTTAAAAGAAAAAGAAAATGTAAAAAATACACGTCCAATATCTTAAAAGAGAGATATCTCGGCCAACCTAAATTTTAAACCGCTGGTGAAAGGGCACATGTTTTTTCATCTTCGAATAATCACCTCAAACCTTCTTGTGTCACCTTATTTTCATCATTCATTTTTTAGACAAAAATATATATAAAAAAAATTGTCCAAAATTAATAAAAATAAAAAAGAATCTATAATGGGTAGCTATTTAGACACCCGATTTTCTGCTAGGAGATACTTTTTTTAAAATTTAGAATAAAATTATCATTTTGCCCTTCTGATGTGCGTTCGGACGATAATAGATTTTTCAAATCCGAAAGGGCAAAATAATAATTTCACCATAAATTTCAAAAAATGGTGTCTCCTAGCAAAAAAAGTCTGGTGTTTAAATAGCCACCCATTTATAATTTGAAATATTTTATCCTTACTTGTTATGTCAGTGTTGAAAAATAGGGAAATTGTGTTAAAAAGACTAAAAAAATTGTGTTTTCAAACCGAAACTGAACCGAAAGAAAACGGTAAAAACCAGCCGTAGGTAAGTGGGTCAGCTCAAATCGGTTCATGATCATGGCAGTGAGTCAGTAACCAATGGCCCAGATTTAACATGCAAACATGGTCCCCGTGTTGAGAGGATTACACGTGTTGCCCATCCACGAACACATTCATGGGAGTACTTCTTCCACCAAGAATTTTCTAGTTGCCTTCCATTGAGAAGAGGTGGCTCCATCTGGAGCCCCAACTGAGGCCAACCAGATTCCATATGGGTCTATTGAGTCTCATAAATATTCTTTTTTCTCTATCTTACCAAATCTCTATTTAATTTGAATTTATTTAAATTTATCTCATGTTTAATTAAAAGTTTATTTAAAAGTTAAAACTGATTTTATTTTTAAAACTTTTAAAATCTTAAGACTTTTTCAAATCTAATAATCATAATTTTTATCATTTTACATGAAGAATGGCAAAAAGATACCTTCCAAACGACTTACCCATTCATTGAAGCTACTTTTTGTTGGAAAGAAGCATCTTTTCATCCACATATAAACAGTAATATCATAAAAACAGAAAAGAAAAATCAACACACAGATAAGTAAACCATAACACAAAGATTTTACGTGGTTCTCTTTCAGTACATCCATGTGATTCAGACTGATGTACTATAATCAAAGACAAATAAGAAGATGCGGCTCTCGTTATACATATTTTACTTTCTCTCATAAAACGAAAAATATATATTATCCAAATTAAGGTTTACATAAGACGCTGTGTGAAATTACAATACATGTACGATGATCAGGCTCCACAGAACCTAACACCTTTATACATCCTAGAAGGCCCTCTTTGTAAATGATGGTTATGGGTGATAATCACCAGTGTAAAAAGAGAAATTATTCATTACAAGCCCCTTTATAATCAATTGGTATGAACTTTTAATTCTCATCTTTAAATTAACTTATTCAATGAATTTTAAAAATAAAACTTTACGGTTTTTTTTTTAAAAAAATGTTGGCTAAAAAACTTTACAGTTTTTTACTTTTTCAAGAGCTGCAAATGAAATTTCACAATATATTTTTAATAATCGATTCACAATGAATAATTTCTCCACAACTATGTACTAATGATTCCTTATTTGGATCCATAGAATTTCAAAAATCATATGAAGGTGTCTTCTGTTGAATTTACCTGCACCATAATATATATACCTCACCAATGTAGTGGGTGCATTCATGGGGCATGAGAGGTTGCATATAATAGGCTTGTTGAATGTTCTATCAAATTTAATATGTGATTCTGATTAAATTTTTAATTTTATATATTTTAATATATTTGATTTTAATAATTTAAAAAATAATTTTATTAATCTAATCGAAATATTTGTTTTAGACTTCAATCATTTTATCTTCAAATATAAGTATTTTAACTTTTTAATTAAAGATAATGAAATGGTTAAGTGAATAAAAATCTATAAATAGCCCCTAAAAATGTCATTTCATTGGTTATTATTTTATTCTAAAACAGTAAAATTAATAATTATAAATATGTTATTGGCTCAAATACTGACCCATATTACATAAAATCAATGGTCATGATTAATAATTGATTTCAATATCATTTTATTTTTATCAATCACTAAATTTTATCATGTCATGTTATATTAGAGAAAACTACAAAAAGCTCAGACGGTTAGCAAGTCTGAAATATAGGTTTTATGTCGAGCCCATCTAACAATAGATTGAAATGTTTAAAAATATATTTTAGTTTTAGATTTTGATCCAATTATGAGAAAATGATTGTTTTCTCATTTCAGAATTTTTTATTTTTTAAGGATTATTTTTGCGCAAAGTGTCCTAAGAGACTATTAATAATTTTTTTAAGTCAATACAAATCTGATGAGAAAAAATGAAGTCTGGACGGTGTCTCTTTTGTGTAGATATTGTCGATTGGATTTATCCACAAAAGTTCAATAATATTCTTCTAACTATGCAACAATACATGATTGAGACACGAGAGTCGGAGGTGAAAATAATTACAGAATGCCGTATTTGAACAACTCAAAACTTATAAAAGAACGTCGTCTTCTCATTATATTAGAATGCAATTTGGAGTTTCTCGAGAAGGTTGAAAGCTTTGATTTAATGTAAAAATAAATAAATAGGACAACTAATTTGGGACAATTCTAAATTGCATATAGGACAAGTATTTTGAGATGGAGAAAGTATTTTTTTATATTAAATGATGACAAAAAAACAAAAAAACAAGCCTAATATTTTATTTATATTAAAATATCAGTGTCCCTGTCATTTCCTTTAGATAAAATTTATTTGATGCATCATTATCATTAAACTATAGATAAATATATATTTAATAGTTGATTTTTATCTTATAAATAAAAGATTAAAATAATTCAATAAATTCTATTTTTAACCCGTAGAGAGAGAAAAGGAGGAAGAGAGAAGGAAAAGAATAGGCGAGTGCCTGAAAAATTTCCACAGTTAAGTATGAAGCTTCTTCGCTCCTTCTTCTCCGACCACAAAGGTCAAAAAGAGGAAAAGAAGAGTCTCACGGACATTCCGACTGTAAACCATTGTTAGATGATTTAATACATTTGTTAATCTAACACAAAGGGTTATTAATTGTCAATCCAAACCCTCTACACAAATATTCTTTTTATAAAATATACAACCTCGAATACCTAAAATCATGACCATCATTTTAAAATATAAAACTCTAGTAAATTGAGTAAATGAGTTTTATTATTTGATTTGAAAAATCTAATAAAATTTATTAATTCAACTCAAAAATCAAAATTTCATCCATCTCAAATTTAATTTTTAAATCTTAATTTTCAATTTAATCATATCATAAATTATAAAATGATCATCAAAATTTATCATTATATTACGTGCTATGTATTTTTTATTATATACTTTTATATTTTCTTTCGTTAATATTTTTTTAAGATTAAGATATAAATATTTCATCTAAACTTTTCAGACGTCTCCACTTCGCTAATACTTGAAGCATTTCTGTCGTTTATCTCTGTCTATGTATATATGTCTATCAATTACAACTTTTTATTTCAAAGATTCTTCAATATGAAGACCACACTTATTTAATAAAATTGATAGGACATTAATATTTTTTATAAAAAATAACACTGAAATTAGTTTTCTACTCATTTTTCATTATTAAAATAGTGAAAAAGTAAATTGATATCATTTATTATAAAAAATACAGGGTAAATTTCCATTATTTAAGGACATGGTACTGCAGGGACTCTGTGCTCTTCATTGTTTGCAAAAACATCAAATGATAAAGGGCAGAAAGTGAAAGACGAAAGAATCAGAACGCTACTGCAAGCAAGCAACAAGGGAGAAAAGGTAAAATCCAAAGACCACCCAGAGACCTGCCACTGCTAGGGCTTGCTCTGCTTCTCTTTCTGTGTCTCTGTGATTTCCGGCGGAGGTTTGCTCTCATTTTCTGCTGTATCAAGAAGATGCCGCCCCGAGCAGTTAGGCGACCTTCCACGGCTCCGGCCCTCAAGAAAAAGCCCCATTCAAAAGACGCCAAACAGAAAGGTGAAGAAGAAAATAGTAAACAAGAACGAGTCAAAGAGCTCGAGTCTACCCAAGTCAAGAACCGAATTATTCTTCCTTCTCTCAATGACCCACCATATGATCATCCCTCACCTTCTCCCCCTAAAGGTACTCAATTCCTCCTTGCTCCTCTCTTTTCTCGTGCTTCCAAAGTAATTAATCATTCTTAATCAAAGAATTAGTTGTTTTTAGTGTGGAAGATTGGGTACTTTCTTTGTGGGATCAACTTGATTCTTCACTTACTGCAAGGCATACTTGGATTTGACAAGATTTTTACCTTCTGGCAACAGAATGGTCCTCTTTTGTACTAGTTGAATTGGCACTGATATGTACGCGATAGAATACCAAGTTTTATTGCATTTGTTGTTTTTCCTCTTCTCGTTTCATATGCTAGAATTGTAGTTCCTATACTGAGTGGCAAAACAGTACTAGTGTAGATGTATGGTTTTTTGAATCCTGGATTTTTAGACTTTCCAGGGACTCTAATCTTGAGATGTATGGATGGACCTGAAACCTGGATTTTGGGCATTCCAAGACTTTGGATTTTCAAGCAATGTGCAAACAGCACACGCCCCCAACAAAAGTTGAAGGGAAAATATCTAAAAGGGTAAAAACAGAAGAAAAAGCAGAGATCCGAGGATTTATAAACAGTTAAACAACTACTAACTTGGAAACTGCATCCAGATTATTAAATAGCACAAGAGGTGTGCTCAGGAATGTTTTCCCAGGAAAGTCCATATCCCTGCTTCTGATAAATTTCAGCATGGGTATACATGTAGCCAAATGGTTAGCAAAGAGAACAAAAACTTGGATTCTTCTTTCACTTACTGTAATTACAATTTGTAGCTTACAACATGAATCCTGTTTTGAACATTTTGAGAATTAAACCACAATGTTGCTCTAAATCACCATTCTGGATACATACGCATTGATAGAGGAGGAAGAATATGATGCTCCAGCTTATCATGAGATTGACAGATCCGAACGGTTGGATCTGGAAGACCATGATATACAATCAGAACCTGAAGATGACACTGCAGCTGCTAATTCATATGAGAATGATAGACATAGTGACAGACATGGTGAGCAGTATGAGGGTATGGAAGGTGCAGAAGATGGAGACGAAGATGTTCAGGAAGGTGACGCTGATATCATGATTGAAGGTGACGAAATGGAGGGTGAAGGAGAAGGTGGCGAGGATGAGCATGATGTAGTCGATGTGGAGGAAGAGGAGCACCACGATGTTGTGCGGGAGCGGCGGAAGAGGAAGGAATTTGAGATTTTTGTTGGGGGCTTGGATCGGGATGCAACTGAAGAGGATCTGAGGAAAGTTTTTGGTGAGGTTGGAGAAGTAACTGAAGTGAGGTTGATGAAGAATCCAGTGACTCACAAGAACAAGGGGTTTGCATTCTTACGGTTTGCAACAGTTGAGCAGGCTAGGCGTGCCATCAACGAGTTCAACCACCCAACGGTATTAATGATTTAATCCTATTAGTTTCGAATTTACTTTAAATTAAGAAGAATTGCTGTTATATTTTTTTTTCTTCCTCAGGTTAATGGCAAGCAGTGTGGAGTAGCTCCAAGCCAAGATAGTGACACACTTTTTGTCGGTAACATATGCAAGACATGGACAAAGGAAATTGTAATCACATTAGCACACTCTGTTGTGTGGTTTCATCACAAGGGTTATGTTTTAAAATGTAAAAATGTTTGCCTTTTTCTTCCTGCAGTTGAAGGAAAAGCTTGCAAAGTTTGGTGTCGATAAATTTGAAGATTTGACCTTAGTTGAGGATACCAGAAATGAGGGAATGAATCGCGGATTTGCTTTTCTTGATTTTCATTCACGTGCAGATGCATTAGATGCCTGCAAGCGTTTGCAAAGGAGGGATGTTGTTTTTGGTACTGATAGGACTGCAAGGGTTGCTTTTGCAGACACTTTTATTGAACCAGATGATGAAATTATGGCACAGGTATGTTGTATCACGTCACTTTTCAGTTATGCCTCTCTGGGTGCGGTTTGTAGCTTTAGTCTTTCTTCAATTTTATGTGCTTTGTTGCTTGCCAAGTAGAGAACAAGTTTTTCTTCTCATCCTCCAAAGTAAATAAACAAATATACAAACAATGTGAAGAAGAAAAAAAAAAAGGAAAAAAGGGGAACTTGGTTATTAACATTTTAGTTGTACTTTTGTCAAACTAGATGAGATACGGGTTTTGGTATGGCCTTTATACATGGGTAAGTGCACATAGGTAAGATTGAATAATGGTAAGAAAAATAAAGGTGGTCAGTTGTGACTTTTTTTTTTTTTGGATAATTAACCATTTTATTCCAACAGGAAAAAGGAAACAACCAGCAGTGGTGAGTTGTCAGTTAGAACGTAGAAGTATTTAAAACTATTAAATGCATGGCTTTCCTCATGTTTTTGGAACAATTATTTTCTGCTTTTTTTTTTGATACATTCTTTTCAATTTTCTTTTTTTTTTTGGCTGGGGTTTTTCTTTAATGAAAATATTTTCCCTAAAAAGGGAAAAGAAGACTTGCTTGTAATATGCAACAGAATGCCTTGTTCTGCATCAATGAATGCACAATCCCATCTCCCAATCACCTTTCATAGACAAAATAATGGAAGAAAACTAAGTCTATGCATCATTTCACATCTGATAGTTCTGTTTATTTGTTGTAATTATTCCTTAGTGATCATGTACAGTTTCCTAGTGTGCCTATGCACCAATAGGAATGTCTTCTTCTTCTTTTTTTCTCTTTTTTCCCCATCTTTGTTTTATGAAACATTGATCATTCTAATGCATCTTATATGGAAAAATAGTATATTTTTCTTTCTTGAAGAAGGTAATTTATTGAACACTAAAAGAAGGAAAATATAAAGCTCAGGCAGCCATAAGATAATGACAACCATAGTTGTTAAAATCTTATATTTTATGGTTTGAATCTTACGATACAATATGATTTTAAAGAAAACAGTTTGGATATTATGCTATGATACAAGTTTTTAAAAACCTTAATTTTTTTGTTATTCAAATGTTAGGTTTACCAAAATATGATTTCTCCTTTATGATCCAACTTCTAAGTCAGTTTTCAAGGCATTTATCTTATAAGCTATTCATGATCTCATGCAGTTAAGCAGGCCATATACGTGACTTTCTTATTGTAATCTTGGGCAATGTTTACATAAATGACAATCTAGTTTATATATGATACTATTATCATGTTATTTGTCATTTTACCTATAATGTATTGAATACCAAATGCATAGAATCTGAAAACATTTTTTTCTTTTTAAATATGATTTGATGACCATAATGATGAACAATACAATTTAGATTTTCAAAACATTATGGGTAATCGGCTAAAACTGAATATAATACTGATATGTTTCTCTATTTGTCTTTCCTCATTCAGTGCAGACCTCCTGTATTGTGATTAGTTTTTAATAATGATCTTTACTATCCTTTCAAAATAATAATAATAATGATCTTTACTAATCTACCAAGCAACTAAAATAAGAAACCAAAATGAATGTAACAGACACACACACACACACACGCAACAACCTTTTGATTTCAAAGCTCTAGGATAATTCCTTGACAAAAAAAATTTTAGATCTGGGATTTTAGGCCAGATAAAGGATTTCAATGGTAGAAACTGAGGAAAAACCAAATCTCAATTCTCTCGATCACTCTCAAGAAAAGAAAGATGGTATTAATTTCAATAAGATAATTTTAACTGAGTCAAAATTCACCAAAGAAATTAGTTGTTCAATCAAAAGCAAAACAAAGGTGGAATGTTATTCCAAATGCAATGATTTAAGCAAATAATTGAGATCCACAATTAAATGCAATTTAAACAAATCATATACATGCATGGAAATCAAATTTGGCACTAATTCGATTTGACATTTATTGAACCTTCTGAGGCCAATTTGGTTGTGGAATTGTAATTTACTTAAGAATGTGAAAAATGCAAGACATGGAATTTAAATTCACCATGCAAAAATTAAAACCCAATACTTAAATTTAATTTAATTCCAAAACACATACCCAAATTAAATTCAAAGAACCAAAGTAGGACTTACCTCAATGGAGAGACTCTAACAAAGCTAAAAACTTCAAATAACTCACTCAATTGGTCTCTTTTACAATGCTTGGTCTATGCCTCAATTTATAGGCTTTACTTTCACTAAAAATAGAAATTAAAAAAAAAAAAGCACATAACTCGGAATATGAGTCCATCTCACTCGGACCGATTACATCTCTGTTTATCTGTTTTTCTTTCTTTCTCTGTCTTCCTCTTGTTTCTCTGTTCTTGCTCAAATATGAGCCTGACTTGAACAGGCCCTGCAACGTCCCTCTTTCAGATTGCCTTGCCACTTGTAGCCCTTCTTTTTTTTTCTTCTCCTTTCCTCCATCGTTCTCGGTTGAAAAATCAGTCCTTTAGATCGAAAGAAGATGCCTGAGAATTTGACTTTCCGCTCTTCTTCCTTCTTGTTCCTCCTTTCTGTCTCCCTTTCGCGTGGCAGCAGCTCCGAGTTCTTCTCTTCTTTCTTTCTTCCTTTCTTCTTTCTTTCTTTCTTTCGCTGGTAGCGCCTGCTGGGTTGCCATCTTCACTCTTCCTTTTTTTTCCCCCTTTTTTTGGCCTCCAGTGCAGCGCTTTTGGTGCTTTTTTTATTTGCTCATTCGGCAATGGGGTCCACATGATACTGATGTGGAACTCGAAGTGGGGCCCTTTCTTCCCTCCATCAATCCGAGCATGGATTTGAAGAGCCAAATTCTCGATTTCGTCCAATTGGGTCTCGATAGGGTCGTTGTCAAGTTCATAGGCCTCGATTAGGTCATTGTTGGGTTCGATGTCCTCATCAAATACTAACAAAGGTCCACTTATATTTTTCCACTGAACTCCTTTGATGTTAGCATCCACTGAATAACTGATGATATAATCTTAGGGATCAAAGGGGCCTCTGATAAAGTTGTCTTGGAAAGTTCTTCTATTCCTTTCCATAGCTGCCAGGTTATATAACAATATCAGTTTCTGCAATACTGTGATTTTCCTATTATATTTGTCATGGCTTGATCCTTCCACTAGGGATCAATAGGACTCTTGAATCACCCCAATGATAAAAATGAAGTTCAAGAAACAAATTGACGCAACACGGAACATGATTGGGTTAAAAGGACGGGTGACTTGATGAAGGTGATAAATAAACGGGGACTAGTGGAGTTATCAGGATAATTAAATGGTGAAATGGAGGTTTAATGTGGTGGATATAGGCCCAAAGTGGATCAAACTGTGGGACCACGGTCAAAGGCTCATGGTCGAAGGGATAGAGTTAAAGAAAAAGAGAAAAGGAAAACAGGGACTGGCGTGAAACACAGCAGGGAGGCTGGGCATAGGGGAAACTTGGTGGGCAACAGACGTGGGATCCTGAGATGGACAAGAGTGCTGGTTTGGAGATGGGAGATGGCTACTAGAGGCGATGCAATGCTTGGCTGAGCGAAGACAGGCAGCAATGGGCAGAGCTTGGGCAAACGCCATTGGCTGAAACATGGAGGAAAACACGAGGCAGACAAGGCTTCAGGGGATTAATGGAGGGGCGAACGAATGGAGGGAGTGGACGACCGGGGAGAGGTGGTGATTGTCTGGCTGATGGAAAGCTAGACGAATGGACAAGGAGGCGGAAAAGGGTTGCTGCAGTGGTGTTGGTGAAGCCAGTTGGCAGGAATAGCGACGAGGAAACAAGTGTGGCAGTAGGCGTTGCTCGGGAAAACTGGCGCTCCATCTAGCATTGTCGGACGGGAGTGGAGTTTCTCGAGTCCACGAGTACGAGAAGAGAGGAAGAGAGGAAGAGGAGAAGAGAAAACAGGAATCAACCCGAGGAAGAGGAGAGAATTTCAATAGAAGTTTTCATTAATCATAATCATAATCTCAATTGCATTCACTAATGGGTATGTATAGGAAAACCCTAATAAAAAAAAGAAAAGAAAATAGAAAATAAAACAAAAGGAAATTGAATAAAAATGTTACAAATAAAAATAAAATAACCGGGTTGCGGTTGGCCGGTTTGGGTCAACTGCGGGTTGTCCTACATCACAAACATCATATGGATTTGCACGGAGTAGCTTAATTGGCAAGCATTTTGCCTCAGGAACTAGAGGTCTCATGGTAACGCGATGTCCATGGTTTGCGGAGGCTGCATGAGTGTGGAGTTTACCCAACCCCCTCGTACTTAGGGAGAGGTGGGGGTCTTGGGATTCTTCGTCTTAAAAAAAGAAAAAAAAATCTCATATGGACAAGGGCAACATGATCACATGGATGTGCAATGAAATAGCAGTAGTAGTAATAAGTTACAAAAATACTACCAGATGATTGTTAGACTATTCCTTATGCATAATACTAGTATCAATATCTTGAAATCACAGGATTTGAGATGATTTGAAGTAAGAATTTGTGTGGATGTGGGTGTTCAACAAAATGCTTTTGCATAAGGTGTAGCAGATTTATGAGGGAAACGATACTTACCTTGGTTTTTGCAACCTTTCATACAAATTTGCTTGGAAAAGTGTCATCCGTTTCTGTTTTAAACCGTCCCTTCTTCCCCAAGCCCACCTCACTTCACACAAATACATGTGCATTTCACACAGCCACAGGCAAGAAGCATCACAAATTGATTGCTTGGATTCATGTTTCGGGGAACTGTGATGTCCAATAGTTCAAAGTATGTATTTGCTGCAAGGTTGCTCTAAGTTTGCTATTTCAGGTCAAGACAGTATTCTTAGATGGTTTACCTGCTGCTTGGGATGAGGATCGTGTCAAAGAGAATGTTCGAAAATTTGGGAAGATAGAAAAGGTTGAGCTTGCAAGGAATATGCCAGCTGCTAAGAGGATAGATTTTGGTTTTGTAACCTTCGAAACACATGATGCTGCAGTGGCTTGTGTTCAAGGCATCAATGATACAGAGTTAAGCGATGGAGAGAAGAAGGTTGGTTGCTATCATGACTACTAGTTGGTACAGGCTGAATTGGTCATATGTTTCTGACCCATTTGAGTTGTACATCCTTGAAAGAAAAACACATTTTTGCATGAAACTTGCAGATTAAGGTTAGAGCTAGACTGTCAAGACCACGCCAAAGAGGTAGGTCTGGGAGACATGCCCGAGGTGGTTATTCAATTGGACACAGCAGCGGTCGAGTTAGTAGGTCTTCATGGGGCCCTAGCACATCTCGCATGGATTCACGGAGATTTGCAGGACGCAGTGGACGTGGCATTCAAAGCCATAGTACATTCAATGATGGTTATAAGAGGGTGCTTGGACCTAGGGATAGACATCCGGTTGATGATTTGGTTCCTGACAGGGTTGGGATTAGACGCCACTTGCCACCTCCAGAGAGATCCTTGGGTCGTAGGTCTCCTGGTATGCATGCCTCTCATATTTTTTCTTCTTCAGATTATGTTATTGTCCTGTAAGCTTATGCAAGGTATCTTAGGCTGCCTAATTTTCATGCTATGCCGCTTTCATTTGTTTTGTTGCAACAGTTACAGCATATGGAAAGGTGAGTTCCAAGAGGGATTATGTGAGATACAATGAACCTCTTCCTAGGTCATCTGATTTTGCCCCTAGATCTACTGCTGAGAAGCGCTCGACCTACAGAGATACTTATCCTGTGCGTAGATCTGAGTACCTGGACAGTCCACCACAGGCATTTCGAAGTGCTACTCGTAGAGTACCACTTTATGAAGAAGAAAGCTATGACCGAAGTTTACGTTTGGAGAGACCAAGTTATCGCGACAGCCATAGCCGTGATTATGGTTCTGTTTCCGGTGCAAAACGCCCTCATTCTGCAGTGGTCTGTGATTATCATTGGATTCTGTGCACCATCTTTACCTTTTATAGGATTTTACTTATCACATTTCTTATTATTATAATTGTTATGCATGTTATAAGGATGATCTTCATCCCCATTATGTTGAAGCTGCGGGTAGGCAATCAAGAGCACGATATGATTATGGCGGGAGCAGTGCTTCCTTACACTACAGTGATAGTGATTATTATGGAAATGAACCTACAAGGTTTATCTTCTTTTGGATCATCTGAACTTCTTTGATTATACCTATGTACATTCTTTTTTTCTAGGCCTGACGTCTTTGTTACTGCTAGACTTGGACGCAGTTCAGATTTAGGATATGAAAGGAGCAGTCGCAGTTCTGCTGGACATTCTCATGGGATGTATGAAACTCGCACTTCAGGCATGGGGTACAGCCGAGGTATGAAAACACATCTTTCTTTTGTTGATTGAAGGGATGTGCTACACTGGATCAATTATATCTTGCGAACTGTGCAAAATTTGCAGGTGGGGTTAGCAGGAGTGATTCTGGGGAATTGTACTCTAGCTATGGCAGGGATTACATGCCGAGTAGAGAAGATGTGAGTTCTTTTTCCTCCTGCTATGTTCTATTTACAGAACTGATATTCCATTGTTGATTATTTTAGAAGTAGAAAGGGTGTATGGTGTAAATATTGCTCTTCTATTGATTATTCTAGGAGCATTTTTGGTTATGAATCTCATAACAACTTTTGTCACTTCGTTTTCTCTTCTTTCAGCATGGTGCTGGTTCTTACTCGTCTCTCTATTCTAGCCGTGATATGGGTGATGGTTATTCAACTGGAAGGGGTTCAAACTCATATTACTGATGTGAGTTTACAATGGTTGCATCAAAGCTACTGCCTTCAAGGTGAGCCAAAGAAAGTATAGGTTCAGTCACTTGAACAGGTTCATGAAATTCAAGACGCCCCAGAAGGTGTTCTGCACTTTGCTTTCATGCCAGCATTTATTCGTCAATTGTCACATGTTTTGTGAATGGATGGGGTTTCACGATTCAGATATGGATTAGATGTTAGGGGATTCGTAGAGTAGTTTATCTCTGCAGTATTAAACTCAGTTCTTGAATTTGGGATTTTTTTGTATTTAGCTCCAATGATACAATGAGTCAGAGAGCTTTCTAGGAGGACCAGAGAAGGATATTGTGGCCATTTGATTGAATGGATGTTTTAACAGAAGAATTCTATTGCATCATATATACAATAATTGTCACTGTTGTTGATCTGTTGGATTCACCCTGAATTGATGGAAAACATAAAGTTGATGACTATGCTTTTTTGTGCATACTCTATGTAGTCCTTTTCTGGTGGTTTTTTGAAGGGACCACATGCCTATGCTATTGGGAGAATACAGATTTTGAAGTGGGATAGTGACATACATCTAGACATTTGGAAACCATCTAGTATGGTATTTACTCTGATGTGGAATGATTCAGATGTGAACATTTTTCCTTCATCAGCTTTTGTACATTCTCACTTGTATTCTAGTTGAGGAACAAAGGTTTCTGATTTGCTCAAGATATTGTTCTGAATTGAGGACCTGTTTTACAGTTCTTTAAGCCTTCATGGCAATGGAAGTTTAAGACTTGCTGCCTGTTGGCCTGATACACTCTTATGACTGACAAATAAGACGGAATTGATCGACCAATTGACTTAGTGGAAAGCATAAGGAATTCTGATCAGGTACTTGGATTGCGTCAGCCTGCATGGACTGCTCTAGGTAAACATTAAAGAGTTCTAATTCATTATTCAATGGCCACCTAGCATAAAATTTATGCTTTACAATACAGTTATTTGAGTAGTCTTATGATGGTTGGATAATACTTGCTAACATGTCAAGCGTATCCAATTATTTTAGTTTTAGCAGTACTGAGAACAGTTAATTAGTTCTTGTATGATTAGTTTTTGCTAATCACATCATGGTGTTGCTATTTCTTTCATTTCTTTTCATAATTATACCATTGGTATTTCATTGAGAAGTTTGTTTTCATACGTTTTCCTTTATTTCAGCATATGCGTGTGATGTATTATCCTTTAAGATCTATCTAGCAATAACAAAGGTTTGTGTTTGGATGAGGATAAGAGAGATGCACAACCTCATCTTCTCCTCCTTTCTTCTTTTTTGATGTTGTCTGTGCCGTGCTAATTACCCACACAAAATCAATCACAAATCAAGACGCTCAAGCACACAAGAAGACGACACGGATTTTACGTGGTTCGGCAACATTGCCTACGTCCATGGGGTGTGTAAAGATTTCACTAAGAAGAAATTACCGGTCAGGTTATAAGGATTTCACCAATCTTACCCACCCTTCCACTCAATCTCTCTTTCTTCTCTCTAGTTACATTGTTCCAAAGAAACAACTACAAAAAGATACAATATATATTGCTTACAACAGATTGAGCCCACTGGGCCCAACTGACAACCTAGGCCCAAACGGGCTTTGAGCCATAAATCCAACAAACTCCATCTTGGCGAAAAAACCCGACACCATAAAGATTGTTGCCCTGTGTTTTTGTCATCTCCACCTGATGTACAACACCTACAATTCCGCATCTTCTGTAAGACACTCATCCCCACGCCTTGGGATAATTCACCAGTCAAAGACTGATTAGCCCAACCGGCTCCACCTCGAACATTGCAGCCGAGGTTCCTGTCACCGCTCTAACTACTCTCGACTCCTCCAAAGAGAGATAATTAAGAGAGCCGTAGACAAATCACGCAATGCAAACCTGATTGCTTCACTTTGTCTACCATCTCAGACGATCAGGTCTAGTCCCTTGTCCTGAGAAATCCTCTCTGTCCCGAGAACAAAGCCAAACACAATTAGCCATGTGTTTCCAGGTCTTTTCCTGTTCTCCAATTACTTCTTCTCTTTTTTTAAATCAACACCGGTCACTGCGTAGATCTCTTCGCTACGAACACACAGGCGAAGACGGATTTCAATTCTGAGTCCAGATGACTCCAGAAACTGCAACTCTATCATGACCGTTAATTTCTTTTAACTAAAGGAGTATCGTAATTTGTGGTCCTGCAGTTCACCCGAAATTGTAGTCCTACAGACTACCAGGATTCATTACAAGAGTCTTACATGACTACTCAAATTCATAGTCCTTCGGATGTACCAAAACAAGTGGTCCTCAAGACCACTAATTTTTTTTTTTCAAACTGTCGTCTCTCCGGTCTCCACGATCTTGTTCACACCAACAACAATTGTGCTCCACAATTCTCGTTTGTATGGCCAACGTGCTTCAGTTTTTAAACAGCACGTAACTGCTCCAACCCTTTCGGTCATAACCGCTGGCTGCTTCGGCTGTTTTGCTGGCCGTCGTTCACTACTGCTACATCCTGCTCAGATCTGCAACATTCCAGAACAGATCTCCTATTGTTCCGCCTCAGATCTCTATATGAACAAATTTGCAAGTTCTGCTGTCTCACTCTCCTCTTCCGATCTGCAATAGGGTTCCTGGTTTACAGGCCAACGCGCCTTCACTATAGCATGTATCTGCCCAGCCGTTTCGGCCGTAACTGCTGCTTCGGTTGTTCTGTTGTGTGATCTCCGCCGCACTGCTCTGCAATCACCGATGAAACCCCTTTCCAGCCGAGATCTGTAGATCGGTGGCAATGGGTTCTTGAAACCCTTGGCTTGCTGACCGTCGCTTACCCCTTCTCTGTAGATCTGCACCTAGACCCTTTTCCGGCGCTGTTGCCTGCGCCGTTTGGCGAGATCTGCTGTTCTGCGCACCTACAATGGAGTCGTGCTCCCTGGAAGCTCTGCTGCTTCCTTGCTTTGTCCGCCTCTTGCTCGGCCCTGCTGCAAGTGCTGGGTTCTTCTGCTACAGATCTTCTTCTAGATCTGGGTTCTCGCAGATCCGCAGATGGATGCTGCTCCGATATGGCTGCAGCTGCTCACTGTCTGAGTTCTCTGCCGACGCCGCCTCTCAGATCTGGGCAGCCCTTGTTCCACAGCTGCCAGGCTGCGCAGCTTCATTTTTTCTCTCAAACGAGAGACCCAGATCTACCCGATCTGCTACTGTTCCGCCGGCTGCTCTTCCCGTTGCGATGAGTTGATTTTAGATATGTCCGGCGTTGCTACCTCTGCGATGCTTCAGAGAAATCCTCAGCCTCTTGCTTCCTTATGCTGCTGTTTTGTAGCCGACGCTCACTGCCGGCGTTGCTCTGGCGATGGCTGCCTCTTCCTCTGGAACCCCAGAATGCCAAGCTGTTCTCTTTCTCTAGCGATGGCTGCCACTTCCTCTGGAACCCCAGAATGCCAAGCTGTTCTCAGTCTCTGCAGTGTGCTCTGGGTCTTGCGCAGGTGTTCTTCCTGACGGTCTCTATCGTGGGTGGATAACCATTTTTCTGTGCTTGCTGGCTGTAACTCAGCCCTCTTC
The DNA here is from genome assembly GCA_013350335.1 of Chimonanthus salicifolius. Lineage (NCBI taxonomy): Eukaryota > Viridiplantae > Streptophyta > Magnoliopsida > Laurales > Calycanthaceae > Chimonanthus > Chimonanthus salicifolius. Next base: position 11,390,092 of record CM023537.1, on the reverse strand, counting down.
TCCGATTTATGATTTTCCGTCCGAATCTGAACCTTTGCTCTAATACCAATTGTCGTGCTAATTACCCACACAAAATCAATCACAAATCAAGACGTTCAAGCACACAAGAAGACGACACGAATTTTACTTGGTTCGGCAACATTGCCTACGTCCACGGGGTGTACAAAGATTTTACTAAGAAGAAGTTACCGGTCAAGTTAAAAGGATTTCACCAATCCTACCCACCCTTCCTCTCAATCTCTCTTTCTTCTCTCTGGTTACATTGTCCCAAAGAAACAACTACAAAAAGATACAATATATATTGCTTACAACAGATTGGGCCCACTGGGCCCAACTGACAACCTAGGCCCAAACGGGCTTTGAGCCATAAATCCAACAGTCTCCCGGAGAAAGTGGGGCTCATAAGACCAACACTCGTTGTCCGTGTGGCCATGATGGGTGGTTTCATGGTGTTGAACCAGCCTCGAGTTTTGGTGAAGTGAAAACGTACAAAGAAAGTGGGGCTCATAAGTAATAAAACTGTTGGTCCTTCAGAAGATGATATTCTCCGCCTCTGCAGGGATGTGGCCATTTTCTCCATCTGAGAAGAACTTGGTTGCATGTACAACCCCTCACTTGGGGGTTGCACCTAGTTATATTTTTATTTTTATTTTAAAATTTTGAGTTAAATAAAAATCTAATCGTTGCAATTGAGAGTTTACTTTATGAACTAAAAGACGAAGACATAACTCATGTGGCCTTGTGATTAGGTTATTTGAAGTAATTAAGTTCCCTACTCAACAGTATTCAAACGAGTGATCTAAAGTAATCTCCAAAGTTCTCTAGTTTATGCAATCACGTCCTGATTAGTTTTCAATGGACACGCCTTTAACAGTGGTCTGCTGTTCCATTATAGGGAAAAAGGTAACTTGATTTTGTGAAAGCAGATAGTAACAGAATTGCTTTCCATTGGGCTTTGTGGGGTCCATAGCAGTGGGGCCCAATGCATGGGAATGAGTGGGTCCCGATGCTTCTTTTAAAAAATTAGATTTATCGAATTTTAAAAGCCATAGTTTTAAGGGTCCAAAGATCAATGATGGTCACAATAGGTTTTGTATGGGTTGAATTTTTTATACAATGAGAAGATCAAGCTACGGGAATATGAATCTAAACTAACCTATTAATATGATCTAAATGATTATCAAGTGTATTTTTAATCTATGATTACTCCTTAAATTGGTTTAAGACTCATCTCTTTAAATGTATTGCAAATAAAATTGTCAGTCTCCAAACCTTTTACTCATTTTCAAGTCAACCAATTTAATAAATAGGTCAAAACTCTACTCCTTTAAAATGATTAAATTTAGATCATATTAATAGGTTAGTATAGATTATGAGAAATATGATCTAAATTTAATCATTTTAAAAGAGTAGAGTTTTGACCTATTTACTAAATTGGTTGACTCGAAAATGAGTGGAAGGTTTGGAGACTTACAATTTTATTTGCAACACATTTAAAGAGATGAGTCTTAAACCAATTTAAGGAGTAATCATAGATTAAAAATACACTTGATATGTACCATATTGGGTGATATATATCACCTAAGCTTGGGCAATATGTATCACCTAATACACTAGGTATTTGTTGTAGCAACCATGTATCGAATGAGACGCACACATTAAAAATGATAGACATAACTTTTTATTTGAAAGAAAAAACACTTATTTCAGTGGTTAAAACTTTGAATATTGATTCGGTATAGTTTAGGAAGGTTTAAAAGCAATTTTTTTTCATCTTTAAAAGGCATTTCATTTCAAAACTTATTTACCTTTAAATTTGTCCATTTTAAATTTTACCAATTTTTAAATTTTTTTGCTTTAAAATAGTCCGCATTTTAGTTTTTTTTTTTTAATTTTATTTTAAATCTAACAAAATGATATTGAGTGTTTATGAAATTAAGTGAAGATGTGTCAATGTAATTAGTGTTTTCTTTTTAAATTATAAATTATAATAGAAGATACAAGTCATTATGGGACACTTAAGAGCACAAAATTTATATAAGGTGTTTGCTGATATTGGTTTTCCATTTTTATAATATTCGACATTTTTTTTTTTTTAAATTTGACATATTAAAACTTATGCTTAAATGATTTGATACTCTAATAAAAAAGAACCCTTTTTTAACTAAAATACAGTCATAATATTTTTCTTTTCTATTTTGTTTTCTTTTTAAATTGAAAAATCTCAAACTTGCCACATATCGGCCACCTTCAAAATGCCAATAAACTGCATCGGCGAATATGTAATGCTACTTTTTATAAAAAATAATCTGAAAGAATAATTTTGATATTGTATGCTACTTAACAACATTTTCATCAATAATAAAATAGTTTTTTCATGATTTTAGCTCCAAGTTATTTCAACGTTATAACAGCAGATCCAAAACAATTATAAGCCAAAGACAATTTTGTACTCAAATGTTTTTTCTAGGGCTGCAACTTGGGTTTAGTGAATCGGGTTCCTTAAAACCTAGGCCGATCCGAGTTGATATATATGGAACCTGACCTAACCCGATTTAAATTCTCAATCCGAATCTCACAATCCGACCCGACCCGAATTCTAATCCGAACAACCCGAATTCTGACCCGATCGGCATTTTGAACCCATTTTAGACTAATTTTAGCCGGGTCGGGTCGGGTTGTGTCGGATCAGGTCAGGTTAACTTATAAAATTTTCAATCCAACCGGATCCGAATTTCATGAGAGTTTTTATCTTCTTAGTCTGACCCCACGCGCTGACTCAAAATTCTAGACCCTACCTGCATGATTTCTCGAGTCAGCTCATGCAGGTGGGGCCAAAACCCGACTCGAGTTGCACCCCTAGTTTTTTTCTCATTTGAAGTATTTGTATCTTAGGAAATTTATACATTTTGTTTTATTTGTATATAACTCAAATATTGGTTTGTATATTAGTTTCCCTATAGTGTTTTGTTTTATCTAATATTGTTAATTATTATTATTATTATTATTTTTGATCATCGAGAGGAATCCCAAGCAACACTTTCACTACAAGTCCTCTACATAGGATACCTTCCGGTTACACCGTTAGAACTAATATTGCTAATTATTTTATTGAAAGATTGATTCCACGTAGGATGGAAAACTACTATTCAGCACATTTTAATACTATTTTATTGGTAGGTGTTTTTATCTTACTTTTTGTGATTTTTAAATGAATTAGATGTCTAAATAGGTAATTGGATTTAATGGATTTAAGTTTAGGTCAAATAAAATGGTTGAATTTATTTAATTAAATGGATAAATGCACTGAGAAAAAAAACTTGGACATTTTTTGCAACGATCGCAAGTCCTGCATATTGCAACTCGCAAGAGAGAAATAAAGACTAGAAACCTAGCAGCGGCGGCGGCAGCAGCAGCAGCGACGACATGGGCGGGGGAAGAAACGGGCAGAAGCGGGGGCGCACTCAGCGCAGGCACTTCCGTCAAAACCGAGAGAACGTCTGGAAGAGGACTCGTTCTGATTCTGACAACAACGCCAACAACAACGACAGCAGCAACACCAACAACAACGACAACAACAACAACAATCCCTCTTGGCAGCCATTCGCAACCCAAAACCCCGCCTTCGAAGAATATTACAAGGTCTTTTCTCTCTCTTTCTCAACTTTACTTTCGACTCAAAGGCTTCTCTCTCACTGCAATCTCCACCTACCCATTTTGCAGGGACAAGAAATAGTGCCTGAAGAAGAATGGGAGGAGTTTCTTCAAACACTTCGGAAGCCATTGCCAGCGGCATTTAGAATAAACTCTAGGTATGAAAAGTACTGTCTACTGGGTTATATATTCAGATGTGTTCATTTTGTTAATTCATCTTTATATGTTCGGTGGAATGTCTCTGAAATAGAGTTAAGCCCCTGGCCCGAGTAGGTCCTCAGTGTCGCAGTTGGTGTTGTTTCTGCTATCTCCCTGTGATTATTCTCTTATGAGGTTGTCATGTTTTAGCTTTAGACACTCTCAAGTCACCAAGAGGTGACTGCAGAAACTCTCAAAAGAGGAATGGTTTGATAAGCTTGACCTCATTGTAAGCTGTGGTTAGGACGACCTACTTTTACCTTTTAGTAAAAACCCTTCTATTCAACATCTCTCAATTATAGGCGATGTCCCCCAATATCAGCCATGCACGGGGGCTATACACCATTGAATTACTTGGGATTCTTAAACTGCATTAGTGATATGTTAATGGTATATCTTAATTCAATGTTGAATAGTTCTCTCATTGATAGCTGGTTTTGGGGGAAGTTATCATAGGGAGAAATGAAATCCTAGCATATCCCGGTCAACCTCATACCTTTTAAAATTCAAGAAAAGAAAGGACCAGGGCAACCACAATGAGGTTGGCCCTTTTTCATGTAAAGTTTGCTTTCCATCATTGTACTTGCAATACGGTCAAGTCATCTGAAAACAAGGGAGATCAAACTCATATTATCGTTCTCATTTTATAAAGTAGACATTTTCAGTTGCTTTCCTGTTTTGCAGTGGCCAGTTTTTTCAGGACATTCGAATCACAGTTGGAGAGTGATTTTATGAAATCCCTTGAAGCTGAGGTAGACGTATTTGTATATTCTTTCTACAATTGCAGCTCAAAATTCATCTATATTATTGTTTTTACCCCCATTTCTGTTGCTGTCTTTTGGACTTTTGGTCTCTTTTGCTTTATCTTTCAGTTTTCAAATGAGAATGAAGTGGAAGCTATTAGACCTTTGCCTTGGTACCCAGAGAACCTTGCCTGGCATTTAAATTTCTCACGGATGCAGCTCAGGAAAAACCAAACCCTTGAGAGGTAAGTTGTAGCCTTGTTGTAGTGAACATGTACAAGCATTTTTTGGATTTATTTCTCTGGCTTAGACTTGCTGAACTAATAACAGAACTGTGTTTTGTCAGTCTTCAGCTCAGCTCTTTGCTTTTATCAGTTTGTTTTGTTGCTCTTTTGGGTAATGAAATGAGTGGTTGGTGCTAGTTTCGTTCTTCTAAAAGTGAAAGCAAGTTGATTAATGAGTTGTATTGAAGAAAAACAAACTTGTGAACTTTAATTATTTAATCCCAAATTTGAAATTTTTACTGTCATGTATTGTTTTTTGTTATGATTGTGGCTATATAGATGTCATGGTGAAATCATTTGAATTACAACAAAAAGAAAGGACAAACCTTTAGCACACCATGTATATTTCGTACGTAGATATTGATAATAAGGTTCACAGAGGCATTCTGTCTTTATCAATCTCAGTTCTGATAGATCTTGGTCTGTGGTATGCTGAGCCCAATGTATATGGGAGTTGAGAAGATAAAGTTAGTCTTGATGGATCAATTTGCTTGTGGTTCAAATTGTGCTGAGTGAGGGCATTCCTAGAAGTATTAAAAGTGATCAATTTTTACTTATCGGGCTTGGGCATGTGATCTCTCCTCATTTTTTTACCTTTTCAAAGAACACACATATGTATATACATTGCATGCTTGTATGCAGATAAACGACCATATAGATACACTGCATCTATTATGCACAGTGGTTAGTTAATTGTCATTGTCGTCATCATCAATCTGGACGAAATGATGTTGATTCTTAAAGAAGTTGTTGATTTCCTTCTCTCCACAAATCATGTAGATGCTCTATACATCTCATTTCCAATAAAATGGGCAGATGTGCATTTTAATAGTTTTTTATTAGCATTATTTAATTTTGTCAATGAATGTTTTGTTGATACCTCTGCCAACAATTGGAGCAATGTTTGCAGTCCTATGAACATATGATAATCCATGTAGTGAAGTTTCTAGTATTGAATATGTGGTTTTCTTGGTATTCTGGTTACTGATTGCTCAGTCACAGAGTTATGGTATTGAACACTTACAGTTCAGACTCCTGAGCATTGTTATCATTGTGTCTTGGAGGACAAGTCCAAGTTAGCATTCTTCCATTGTGTGTCCTGCAGGACACTCCAGGGCTCACTTACTTTGCCCAAAGCACCCTTATCATTTGTTGAGGCCACTACCCTCCAAAAAGTAGCACTCTCAAAGCACATCCAAATTAGCTTAACATTTCTTGAACCAAATTTAGATTTCTGTTCCAGCATTTTTCTTGTCTGATATCAAAATCCCATTGAGCTCCTTAGAAATAGAAGCCCAATAAATTGCATTAAAACAGATTCCAAACCACTTGGTAAACAAATCTCTCCTTATTACTTAAAGCATCTTCTATTTCTTTTCCACCAGATTGATGATAGAAGATCAATAAATTTCCTTAGTAACTTCTAAAGCTACTTGGTATGTGGATCGCTCCTTATTACCGAAACTTCTTTTATTCCTTTTCCACCAGATAACCATAGAAGCCCAATGAATTGCCATAGCTTCTAAAGCAGCTTGCTGTACAGATCTCTCAGTATTACTGAAATAATTTCTATTCCTTTCCATTAGTTTGGCAATTGCATGCAGACACTGAAATGTATTCCTATATATAACCAATTTCACACTAAATGGATGGAAACAGGGTCTCCCAAACACAGAGAACTGACAACTTAGAAATTAGTGAGTGTGTAGGGAGGCATGCACATGCCCTGAAGGACTGGTCGGGTGAGACACCTAGACACCTTCGGTCATATAAAAAAACTTAGAAATTAGTGAATAGGGACCCACATCTTCAGCAGCATTTACACACATCATGCAAGCATTGGCAGTAATATGTTTTCTACTTTTGTCTACTTTAATGATTCAAAGTCAGAATTCCTGTCAAATCCTTACAGACCGAAAAGAGTTGGAATTTCTTGTGAAAGATTTGGGGATAAAAAAGAGTCCAACTGCAAACACCCCACTGCTATCACTGGATCAGATTCTTTTGTAAAGGATTTGATTGATTAAACTGGACCTTGTTCAGCTCCACCAGATGATTAACCCACTCTATTTCTTCTTTCAACCAAGCTTCTCCTAAAAGTAGGAGACCACACAACCACACCCCACCCACTCAAAATTATTGATAACTTGAGTCAGTCCTGATGGCAATAGCAGACAACTTGGGGTATAGCTCATTGAATGACCGCTCCAAAGTAAAAACATTGATCAAATTAACTCCATTGAACAAGTTGACTCCATTTTTAGTTTATTGATTCATTGAAAGTAGCTGCCTATCCTGCAGTATCATGATTCTGTTTCATGAATTTCAGGTTCCATGAGTTTTTAAAGCAAGAGAATGAAATTGGGAATATAACAAGACAAGAGGCTGTTAGTATGGTGCGCAACTTCATTTGATGACATTGGAAATTCCCCATTTCTTGGAAACTTGTGTTGGAGCTGTGAGATGTACTTCTAATGTTCTAACCATTATCTTATTGTTCTCTTTAATCGTTGTCATGCAGGTACCTCCGCTATTCTTGGATGTTCATCCCGATCACTTTGTACTTGATAGTGAGTAAGCTACTGGAGCATTTAGTAGTTGATTGAAAATTATTCATTGTCCAGCTTAGGTCAAGGTTCACATTCTTTTGTTCTCTTTCCTAAAGATGAGATATCTTTCCTATTAATTCTCCCTTCAATTAGTAAAGGCAAAGATTTGATCCATGGTTAAAAAGCTTGGTTTTTCATCGGGTTTAGTTTTCTTCCCCTTCTTGTTCTTTTGTGCTCTTTAATGAAGTGCCCCACACCCCTCTCCTCCAAACATGAGAAGGGAAAAAGAAAAGAAAAGAGGGTAAACCTGATCTGAACCCTTACCAACCTGCTGCCAAGTCTACCACCTGGGCATTTCTTAGATTTACCCTTAATATGAGGCACACAATTGGTAAGTGCTCATTGTTGTAACCATAAAGGTTACGGGTTTGAGTCCTATGGGCATCAAGAATATGCTTGGCCTAGAGTGGTCAAGTTGACAAATCCATTTGATTAACAGAAAGATGGTATAAAGGGCTTTGACAACGATGGCTATATAATGGCAACTAATAGTGTAATAATTTGCATAATATATTAAAGAATGTCTATGCCCAGACACATCATGATAAAACTGATATTGCAATCTATAAGACTGTTACCTCAAAATTAACTATTTACGTTGTGTCAATATTTCTCCTTACTAACCCCTATTTTGACAAATTATCACTATGGTCACTAGCCTGTTTTCCCAACTTTGCAATTGAAACATTCTAATTTAAGTCAAGATCATGTTTCTCATACAAATGTGACCCAGTCACAATGTTTCCTTATAACCCAGCCTCTCAAGGAGTTGTGTTTTGGGAATCTCTCTTGGTAATAGAAAATCCATCATAGAATGGATTGCAACCTCTCAAAAACTTCTGAGTTGCATGTGCTTGCATCTCATTTAAATCTTTTCTCCAAATGGATCAGATGAGAACTTCATATAGATGCTTTCTTGTCTCCCTGGTGTCACAAACAGCTAAATTGCCAGTAGGCCCAGGTTTCCTCTTTATGTTCTGTTCACAATAAACTTGATACCTGGATGATCAGAAATTCCATTTTTGTTCATATAGCTTTTTTCCTTATTTAACCCAATATGATTGTACTCCAAATCTGATATTCCAAACTAAGTTTTTGGCTGGTAATAGTTAAAGATCGAAAATGTTAGAAAATAGGGGGATTCTGAGCTGGGGAACGCTGTATGAGTGGATCTCCATCTGAGTATTCAGCTAAGAACCCATCTAATACAATCTAGTCTCTACGAGCCTTATTCACTCTGCTGACAACTAATCTCTCTGTTCTCTAATTATAACCAAACGACGAGATTTCAGTCTGAGTAGATTTCTCCTAATCTCCTAAATTTATAATCTCTACTCTAGTCAGAATCTACCAGTTGCCAACACAGTTTTAGTTGCTCTGTATTCCTCACTAGTAGCCATTTTTCTGCTTCAATTTTTCTTACATCCACAAAAGTATGTCTCATTTTACAGAGTACCTTGTGTCGTTATATTCAATTATGAGTGACAACCCTGAATAGTGGAGATAATGGCTGACGATGATGATGTTGTGTGGTACATTGTTGTTTCGAGTATTCTGTCTGATGCTGTGCAGAATGCTGTGTGCAGCTTTGGTCAATACAATATATTTTGTATTGATGTTGTGATTACTTTGACTATTATGTCTGCTCCATTGCAGTGTGTGCAGCTCCAGGTTCAAAAACATTCCAATTACTTGAGATTGTGCACCAATCAACTGCACCTGGATCTTTACCTGATGGATTGGTACTCTCATTCTTGTTTCTCTTTAAATTTTCTTTCTCTAATTTTCTTTCAGTTGCTTTTATCTAGTCTTTTAATTAATGATTCATTAGGGAATTCTAGCTTTTCAATTTATTGGCTTGAATGTACATAACACTTACAAGCTGGAATTGTATTTCACTATGCATTGTTATGATTGTGAATTTATGGTTCTCTTGCTGTTGGACCAACCAGGTTATAGCAAATGATGTTGATGTCCAAAGGTGCAATCTTCTCATCCATCAAACAAAAAGAATGTGCAGTGCTAATGTGATAGTAACAAATCATGAAGCTCAACACTTCCCTAGTTGTCACTTGAAGAGTAACTACTTGGAAAAATCTAAATTAGGAATGACAGAGAGTGGATTAATAGGCGGTCCTCAAACATGTGAAAGACAGGAGCCAAATGACAGAAAATTGCTGTTTGATCGTGTCTTGTGTGATGTTCCATGCAGTGGAGATGGTACTCTTCGCAAGGCTCCTGACATTTGGAGGAAATGGTACATATATATATTTTTGTAACTTATCCTTCTAATGTTCTCATGCATCATTCTGTTACCATATAAGTATATATGACATTTATGAACAGGAATGCAGGAATGGGCAATGGGGTTCATCGCCTTCAGGTGCAGATAGCAATGCGAGGTACAATTATAAGAACCTTTAGCAGTACAAGTTTCTTTCTATTGAAGAACGAGGCTCCATTTGCTCCAAATTATTCAATTTTTGTTGTCCGTACAGGTTTAGCTTTGCTTAAAGTGGGCGGAAGAATGGTTTATTCAACCTGCTCAATGAATCCAATTGAAAATGAAGCTGTTGTTGCTGAGGTAATTTGTTATCTATGAGGAATGAATCTTTGACATAGGATAGATCAAAATAGTGAAAACCCTTAATCTAAATGCTAGATGGCTGCTTTTATAAAAATGTAAAAGTTTGAGGTAAAGTCTAAAAAAACATTCAATTTGTATGGATGAAACATTTCGTTTTAATGGTTTTTAAGGCTTGAGTTGATGAGCATTTAAGACCTTTCGATTTTTTTAGTTTATAATTGACTTTTCACAGTATAGTTGGATTATGTACTGGTCTTATACTTTTGGGAGTTGGAGCATTGAAATTTGAGCTCCAATGGACTAATTATATAGAATTCACTTAATATTGAAAGAAAGTTGGAGAATTGCTCATGTTATTATATTTTAGATATATTTTACGTTATTTTATATATTAAATATTTTTGAGGGAAAGCACTTATGAATCTTACGATTATATGATTTACGATTGATGTATTAACAATTTACGATACGATTCGATTTTCACAACATTGGGTTTTAGTGTAAAATCCCTCGAAAGATCAATCAGATCTTGCTAATCCCAGTAATAGGCCTTCCATATTTAAAATTAGCCATCTAAAAGGGTGAAATATGGCTACTTGGGCCACCTAGGGTTTTTTTTTAAATATTTTGGACGAACAATAGGTTTCATATATGCTCAAATATCAAGTTAGGATTGGATCTAAGTTTCCAACATAAAGAACCAAGGTTTAGGACAAAAAATATGGCAAAATAGGGCCAAAATGGGCTCAAATGCACAGTTGTACGGACAAGAGTAGTGATAAGGTTTTGGTGGTTGATGGTAGGGTTGATTTTCGGAGTCATACCAAAGCTAGAGTGAGAGAAACTCAGAAATTCTTCATCCATTCAATAATGTTGAGGTGAAAATGGATTGTAACACTTCCTTCGCTAGTGCTCATCGATGTCCTCATCAGTCTTGATATTATTTCACTTAATAATTTCCTATTAAATGAATGTTTTACTTATGATGCTTAGTCTCGAATAATTTTTTATTTTTGTCAAAATAAAACTACTGGATAAATATTTTTACTTATGATATCTTTTAAAGAAATAAAATAAAACTTACGATTATCAATCAATTGGTGAGGATGCATCAAATGGACACCAAATAAGGTTGCACAAATGCTAATTGCTACAATGAGGGGAGGCAACGCTATACGTGGAGATATTATCGTTGAACCTTTTATGTTCTCCCTGGTTTTATGGGGAGAGTGTGGCGTTTGGGGGGAAGAAGAAAGAAGGGAAAATATTGAGAGATATATAGGCAAGATTGTGAAATTGAGCAGATTCCTCTTTTTCTTCTCCATATTTGAGTCAGAGAGGTGAGAAGTGAGATTGCAAGAAGCAACACACTTCCCAAGGTGCAAGCAACTTTAGGCTTTGGGATGTAAGGTGAGGGAGATGCGATTGATGTTTCTTTTGCCTCAAAAGTTGCAAGCAATTACATCTAGGGTAGCAAGCAATTGCAGCTAGTGTATCACTGTAGCTGTAATATTTTTAGATCAATGGATACATTTACTCTTTGTTGAATCAGTTCAAATGGGAAACAAATAAAGGGTAAATTTGTCCAAACTGATTTCATGTACTTGAATAAAGGGGTCTTGTAACTCTCAATATTGGGAACTGTAAAAGCTAGATGAGTCTCGTGATCATGTCACCTCCTAAGCAAGAATCTTGTGGGCGGTTTGTGGCTTGGATCACGTTTGGCCTACTATATTTACATATGGGATTTGGGGAGTTAGATGGGTGATCCATGTGTTTATATATAATCAACCAACTGCTGGCCACCAACAGTTCACAAATTGGCCTAACTTATTTATTCATATTTACTAGTAATGGTTGACGTTCCTTTGATGGACAACTAAAAGTGGCATGTGAGAAGAGTGTTGGAGAAGTTTGGTCCTTCTAACTCATCCTCAAATGTTAATTTAACGACTCCTATGTGGAGTCCACCACGACTTAAGGAGATGGGTTGGTTGAAAAGTTCCTTATAAAAATGATCTTGAATGAATAAATGAAGCCATGTTTTTTAAGTTTCCGAAGATTCAATTTATCCAAAGGTAGAAATTCATGGTGTTAGATAAACGGGCTTTTAAACTCGTTGGGGTCAAATTAGGTATAGCTCCAATTCATAGGGATAGGTAGGTGTGAGAGGGAAAGGAATGTGATTAGGCCCATGGTGGTGGACCCCATTTCATTAGTGTCCCCAAATTACAATTTGATGATGTGTCCCCAGGTTATTTTTTTTACATGTTTGTTTGTTTTATTTTATTTTCCCTCTTGTTTCTCATATGATAGTTTCCTACATTTGCCTCATGTCTTTCTTCTTTCCTTACTTCCTCATAGTATTCTTGCTGTAATTTATCTTTTTGTCTGTCATATTTTATTTCGCAGGTTCTTCGAAGATGTGGAGGAGCTGTTGAGCTTCTTGACGTCTCCTGTGAGCTACCCCAGTTGGTTCGTCGCCCAGGTCTTAAGAAATGGAAGGTTAGCTATTAGTATTTTAAGTCTTGGATGGTTCTGGGTGTTCCTTTCTTGTAGTAAAGTAATTGATTTATGTTATTTTTTAAGCTGTTACAAAATACTTCAAGGTTCATGAGCAAAATGCATTTGGCTCTTCGTTGTAATAACTATTTCATGATGGATCGTGGCAATGATATCAGTGTCCTAATTGTATCAATTGTGTATTTTCTGATGTCTGTAACAGTACTCATAAAAAAATATTTAATTGTCAGATACAAGCTCTAGTCATATTTCCATTTCAAAAAGTTTGTCAAACTGTCAGATGCATGTAGTAGTCTATTTGGATAAATCTTTGATTCATTCCTTGCAGTTTTATGTTTTTGTATTCTTTATGTAAAGGTAAGCATTTGATGTTTTATAACTTGGGCGTCAGATAGGGTAGTTGGTCCATGAATTTTTTTTGTCAAATCCAAATATGAAAACCTACTCCAGATTGATGGGATAAAGGGCTAGATGACGATGATGATGATGTCTTAACTGTAAAATTTCATTTGTTTTCAACATACATGTGGACTTCAACTGTCCATTTTGCCCAATCATTGGCATGTATACATTTATAACAAAAATATACACCAATTTACTTTTATTCAATCCATCTACTTGTTATAGCTACATAGTTCAGATTGTGTGTCTGGTTTGATTTTCACATTTGTCCATTGTAGTTCAGCGTATAAGTATTTTAGATGGGTTGGTTGCTGCTTCACAAAAAAACACGTCTTTTTTCGAGTCTACATAGGCTGTGAGCTTTCTCTTTTAATACATTTGTCCTTTTAAGGATGGTTCTCCTGAACCTATTTATCTACACTATCCTTCTTCTTTCTTTTTTTACTTTTACTTTTCAATAGTCCTTTCATTTTTCCATGGCACATACATTTTTTTTTTATAGGATGGCACATTCAATTCGAGGAACTACTTCACATCTTTTACTTTGTAAATTTGTATAGTGGTAATTTTATTTTACATGTCAATGTGGCAGGTCCGTGATAAGGGTATCTGGTTAGCTTCATACAAAGATCTCCCTAAATACAGGCGGGTTGGGATTGTGCCGAGCATGTTTCCTTCTGGTCAAAGCTGGGAGGTGGAAGAAAAAATGTCTGATGATGTGCAGAAGGGAATGATTGGATCTGATAATGTAATCAAACCAGGATGTCTTACTAACTTGAATGTGCAGGACCAAATTCGTGGTAATGTAAAACATGAAGGTGATTTGGGAGACGATGAGAACCATGTGACTACAATTGTTGACCCTGCTAACCATACATCTACAAACAACTCAGATGCTGACCACAAAGAGGAATCTTCGGATCTTCCACTAGAGCGTTGCTTGAGGTTACTACCTCATGATCAAAACAGTGGAGCTTTTTTTATTGCTGTTCTTCACAAGCTTTCTCCTTTGCCAGGTTAGGTCTATGTCCAGCTGTTTTGTAATGCCATTTAGTACTTATTATTGTGAAGCACTCTTGCAGTATACATTTCATTTTCGTTATTCTGAAAATAATTTTCAAAGTATACTGGGGCTAGATTACAGCATTGCTATTGGATGATTTTATAAATTTTTCCTGCAGCTATACCAGAGAATCCACGACCGAACAGACTCTCTACTGGTGGGAGACATGGGTTACCCAATAAATTATCTGATGAATCTAAAGCTGGTCCAGTACATGACTTGGATTTAGATGACGTTGTTACCAATGCAAATTTGGTGCAAAAAGAAACATCAATGCCTACAGAAGTTTCCTTTGAGGTGGAATGTAATGAAATATCTGTTAAAGACCATGAATTGGAGGAAGTAAAAATTTGTAATGATGGAGAGAGTGGCCTGGAGAGCACAAAGGGTGTCAAAGGCCGGTTACAAATCCAAGGCAAGTGGAGAGGAGTTGATCCTGTAGTATTTTTCAGTGATGATGCCACAATTAATAGCATAAGGAACTTTTATGGTATCAGTGAGTCATTTCCCTTGGATGGACACCTTGTCACAAGAAACAATGATGTCCACCATGTGAAGAGAATTTACTATATATCAAGGTCGGTTCATAACGTACTCAAGCTAAGCTTCGAAGTTGGACAGCAACTTAAGATTACTTCTCTTGGACTTAAGATGTTTGTAAGTGTCCTTTTCCTTTTCCTTGTCATTTATTTTCTTTGTTTCAAATGTTAACTGGATGCTTCCATTTTAGCAAGATTTCACTATGTCTGTGGGCCAAGGGTCAGGTGTATGTATGCTGGTTCTTGTTTTGTGCCTTTTAAGTCTCTGTACTTTCTCATTACCTTAGTCAATAATAAGGGGAAGTAAATGGCCTCTTCAGATATGTTGTCTGAACACTTCTTGTTTGTGGACCAATGTTGAGTGCCCATGATCTTATCTCCATTTGAGATAATTCTCTCTCCTGTAGCATTGCACTTGTTCCTTGGAAATCCATTTTGTACCTTCTTAAAATGTGTATTAGATACGGACTGTAAAGAAAAGTGAAACTGCACTGGGGAAAAAAATCTATGAAATCTAAGATAGACAGACCTTTGTAAGAGAATTGTAATTTAGTTTCTTTCTTACACTTGTAACTTGAAATATGTCATGGACAGACAAGATGCTGCATAGGATTTTTGTAGATGGTCTTTCTTTGATATATATGAAAACACTTTTACATGTGAACAGTATAGCACTCTTATAGTGTTTTTGACTTCTCTGTTACAATCAAGAGATCTTGTTACTGTTCCAAATTTAATAATCGGTTTCTTAGTTTAAAACATTTGCAAATACATAAATATACCAATGTCAGATTGGGTAGAGTTTGAACCACAGGAATTTTCAGTTTGGTCAAAACCAGTCAGATGCCAGGTCCAGTCTTCTCCAGTTCTGGCAACATCATGACAAGATAGAAATGTTTTTTTAAACGATCACTTTATTGATAATGGTGCCAAACAATACAAATTAAGCCTGAATGCTTAGGAAAAACACATTATGGAAGATTATAACAAGCTTTCCAAGATTGACAATTGTCTGAGTGTGGACTTGGCCTTAAAAGTGGAATGGAGCAAGCCCAAGAACCCATCTGAACTTATTCTTGTCAAAGATCATTTGAACATCAGATGCTTTGTCATGAAAAGTTCTATTATTTCATTATTCACGATAGTCCATAAAACAGCAGGGAAGATCATCTGTTATAGCACATTGAAGTTTTGAGGGCCCACCTCTCTAAAACCAACATTTAAGAGGAGAGAAAATGATTGAGGCATACATGTAGACACGTTAAATAGCTTGCGGACAGCAAACCAAATCTTTTGGGAAAAAGGAACAGTGTAAAAGGAGATGATTGACACTTCTCTTGTTTTTTTTGTTTTTATGACCCCGAAGGTGTCCAATCATGTCACACAACTAGTCCTTTGAGGCATGTGAAAACCTCCCAATCTGCACACACCGGGATAAGTCTTTAGGGGATGGCCCTTCATTGGGGTTGAGCGTGAAGCTAAACCCAAAACCTCGCTTCATGAAGCGAAGCGCCTTGACAGTCAAGCCAACCCCTTGGGATTGACACTTCTCTTGTTCCTCATGCACAGTTAACATATGTTGGTGATAGGTAGATTTCTATTTCGCAAGTTAAAATTGCTAATTTAACTGTGTCTCTGTGGGTTAGACCAGACTGCTAATTGCAAATGATCTGATTGGACCTGATCCAATCTGGCTATGAACCACTGATACACATGCACAGACAGACTGAAGCCTCTCCTTCATACCTGTTTCAATATCTTAATTTTTATTCTGACAACCAGGGGTACAAATATCAGCCGATACATATCGTATCGGCCAATATGTATCGGTTTTGAAGTAGTGAATATCGGCCGATATATATCGTTATCGGCCGATATTCACAATATCGGCTGAAATATTGGCCGTATTATATCGGCCGATATCGGTTGGAGAGAGAAAAATATCAGCCGATATATCGGTCGATATATCGTATGGGCCGATAACGATTTTTTAACCCCTGCTGACAACTATGATCTGAAAGTTATACTTTTAGCAGATTTGGAATGACAAATGAGAACCATACATGCAAATAAATGTTTGACCATGTCCATTATTGTAGTCAACAATGTTAATATGACCCAGTCCGGCATAATGCATTTAAAAAATGGTCAGGTATGGCCACATATTTATTTATTTATTGAAACTATAATGATTTTATTTAAAAGAAAAGGGCTTACAATTGTTTTTACAAGCATTACCCCATCATCTTGCCAGTGATGATGATGGTAGTGGTGGTGGTGACGATGATGACCCGAATGCAATCATAAGCAGAGCAACAAAATGACCAGGACTCCATTTCATTAACCCAACAGCCATACAGTAGACCAGTGATTAAAGCTCTCCAATGGTCTCTAATAGCATCAGTGAATCCTCCCAATTTGCCAAGAGCACATACCTCCATATAATTTAGCTCAAAAAAACCCTAAACCCTAAACCTTCGGTCATAAAAAAAAAATCTCTTTTATTAGTTTGTTGAGTCAGATCTATCCCAATAAGTAATTTGGATCTGGCTTGCTTGGAAGCACTAGAATGCTGGTAGCCTCTTTTTTGGAATCAATTAAATTCAAAGAGTTGTTTCTTGAACTAAGATGAATACACACTAGTATGTGCTGATCGTGTTGTGTTGGACATCCATCCCCAAGTGGAAACCTGAAAACTCTATGTAAGATGTGCTTCGCCAATCATGCTGTCCTAGAGTTGTTAAATTTCACCTACTAACATAAAGTGTAAAAAAAATCTTGTAAAAATCTCTATAAAATTGAAAGATGTCATGAAACATGCTGCAAACTTGATAGAGTAATTCATTTAAGGAGAAATAATTACGTGGGTAATTATTTTAAGTAAAAACTCATAAAATTAATGTAAAAAATTGTTCCAAATAGGATGCCCTTGCTCCTATATCTAAATGTCGTAGATTTTGGAAAAATCAGGTCATGTCATTGCTCCATCTGTATCTTGATCTCATTGTAATGGAGGTGAGATAACAACCGAGAAAGGTTGAGTAAAAGTGGCATAAGGACTGAATGAAGAGCAATGTCCATAGCATCACTGCAATGACAGAAGTTCCAGTTATCTGATAGTTTGCTCTTGATTCAGTTGACAATAGATGTACTGTCCAATAGATTGCTGCCTTCTTGCTATTGCTATGTACTTTTACTTACCTGTGGCATCATTTTTTCAGGAGCGTCAGACCTCGAAAGAAGGTTCTGGTTCCTCACAATGTGCATTCAGGATATCATCAGAAGGATTGCCATTGTTACTACCTTACATTGGGAAACAGATCTTGTCTGCATCCTTCCCCGACTTCGAGCATCTTTTACGATACAGAACCATCAAATTTGCAGATTTTGTTGATGCGGCCTTTGGTGAGAAGGCATCTAATTTATTGTTGGGCTGTTGTGTTGTTGTACTGAATACAGGTAGGGCTAGAGTACTTGATTCTCTGATATATACTCGAAAATTTTACCACATCTGACATAGGTGCACCTTCTTTTCATTTTCGACTGCAGGAGAACATCCTTCATCAGAGACCGTTCTAGTGGATTCATCAACTATTGCCATTGGTTGTTGGAAGGGGAGAACCAATTTGTGTGTGATGGTCTCACAGGCAGATTGCCAAGAACTTCTTGAAAGACTTTCTGTGCGTCTGGGGAGTGGAAAAGCCAGTTTGGTGCAGGCAAATGAGCATGGTGGGTCAGATGCCAACACGGTAGATGAGGATGATGACAATATGAAAGATGCCGAGTTGACTGAAGATTTTGAAAAGGCTCAAGAAGAAGCCGTCTGCTGAGTGAAATATGTATTGATGAGATGGAGATATTATTATAGGTGACTTCAAATTTGCATCTTCTTAATTTTGTTTGTCTAAAATATGTTCTGGCCATCTGCATTTTTCTTCATGAGGGTAATATAATTCTTCATTTTTGCCTTTTGGTTGCTAATTTATAATGCTGATCTGATCCTGAAATAAACTCGTAGCGTCTGACGATATAGCTCATGGCAATGGATTGTTTGTGCAGTCATTGATTGCCCTCCTGAAATCGTGATTTTGGAGAATTGGAAGATTAGATTGTTTGGCTGGGGAAAGAATGAACACAGTGCTGATTGGTTTTATCAATTACTTGTCCTTTGATTGCAATCTTGGTAGGTGGTATCTTGGGATTTTTATGAAAAAGTTATTTTTTTTGATGATCGAAAGTGTTCAGACGTCTCATCCAACTATTCCTTTCGGGATGTATGCACACCTCCTTGCACACACATGTTGGGCCCTTCGATGGAGAATAAAACTCATGAGAAGTGGCCCTTCATTGGGGCTTCCAAGGTTTGAACCCTAGACTTCCCTCTAGAGGTTTTGCTCCCAAACTAGTTGGGATAACCCTTTGGGGTTTATGAAAAAGTAATTATGGGCCCATCATCTTATGCCTTGGTGGAGATTGTCCGGGTTTTCAGATTGGCATTTGGTCTCAATAAACTAATTAGATATATCGGTTCAGTGTGGAGTTCTGGACTTTTTATTGAATGGAGGAAGTTTTGAGTTGGATCAATTCAGTGAGTTTAGTGGATTGTCACCCAACTTAAAATGAACCAAGGGATAATCTAATCAAATATCAGTTAAAATTAATTGCTATTTCAAATCTGGTGGACATAATCCAATTTGCTTAGTAACAAGAATGTGGACGCATGAAATGTACATGAATAGAGTCTCATTTTCATTTAATTATTCCTATCTTGTTGGGCAAGTAGATGCAGTTGGTTCTCTAAGTAAACTATAATTATGGGCAGGCATGTTCTCTAAAGAGCTATATGTATGTGGGTGGTACTTGTGGCATGGGAGATTCAAGTATTCATCTTATCGTCAACCCTATGGGGTTAGCTTGACAGTTAAGAAGTCAGCCTCATGAAATGAAGTCTTGAGTTTGATTCATATTCAACTCTTAGAGTTACTCCTTAAAGAATTTGACATGTGTGTTGGAAGGTATAGATATACTTCGAAGGATTAATCAGATGAGACGTCTGGACACCTTCAGTCTGTATCTTTTTACTAATTGAAATAAAAGCTTCACTGATATTAAACTCATCCATATCAAAATATTTAACACGTGACAGACTCAATTCGAACAATAGATATATTCAGAAATAAAATAGAGATGAATTAATTCATTTACAAAATCTTTGCACAAAAAATCCCATAGAAGTTTTACGACCACTGATGAAAACCTAATCTATTACTTGAGAAGATCATTTCACAAATTTAATGGAAAAAAAACAAGTCATATATAGTGCCAGTTACGCACTATCGAATAAAAAGAGGAAAAAATCTCTATTCCCTTTGTGAATTATTGTGCATGTCTATGTGAAAAAGGAGAAGTTGAATTTCTAACACTTGTATCTTTATGGAGAGGTGTGGGTCAAACAAGTACACCTCTCTATGTACGCATGAAAGAGGAGCGCTTTTTCCGAGACTCAGTGGTCTTTTGAAGATACTTTTTTATAATGGAAAAATTTATTGACTCCTCATTTTTTTTAGTACAAGGGCATTGGATAAAATTTCAGATGCACACAATTCCTCACAAGTCATGAGCATCGAGTGACTATGAGAGTTGAACCTAAAACCTCTGATTCCTGATCCAAAATAATTGTCAATTGAGCAATCCCGTGCAAAATATCTTCTGGAAGATACTAAATCAAAATAACATACATGGCTATGAACAATATTGACTTTTATGAATACCAATTAATCTAAGGTTAGTTGCGTGTTTAGTTTGTCCAGTTTATCATTTGTGATACTTAGTTCAAGACTATGGTCATTGTAGAATTCTACAAACACTGATGTACTTGAACTTCAACAGAACCTAAAACCTCTGGTTTCTGATCCAAAATAATTGTCAGATGAAACTATCCCTAGGGAACTGTTTGTCAATTTCTTTAAGGAAATCAGCTGTAGAGAGCTAACATTTATCAAAACCTCTATTTCAATTGAAAATGAAGAAACATCGTTGTACCGAGCAAAGAAAGTCTCATTTTCTATGCTCTTCAAACAGCCCTAAGGTAACCTCAATAGAATTTTCTTCTGGAACTGACTTCACAAAAGCGGGAGTGCAGTGGGCCACAAAAGCATTGAACATTCATTGCAGAGTTGCAAAAACTGATGCAATGTGAACAACTTTAGAAACACCACAAGATACGCAAATTCCTTGATAAAATATTTCACTGTCTCTATGCCACTCTCCTCTCAAATCTGATCACACAGCTACTCTAAAACAATCAAAATATACAAGCAATAGAAGCCTTATATAAAATATGGTAGTAATCCTGCAGAACCAAATCACAAGTGGAAAGAGTAAACAGGGTCAAGACCTACAGCACATCCTGTTCTTCTCGGGGATAATTTGTGCCGGGCCAGGGACAACTATCTTTTTCCCTGAAAGTGATGGTGCATTCCCATTGCTTTGATCCTCACCTGCGAACCAGGTTCTTCTTGTTCACTATATTGAAAATCTCGGTCAAAACAGTCAAGAACGCACTCTCAACATTAGTTGCTTCCAATGCTGATGTTTCCAAAAAGAACAGGCCTTCCTTCTGGGCAAATTCTTTTGCATCCTCTGTGGGCACAGCTCTTTGGCTTTCGAGGTCGGTTTTATTCCCAATAAGTATTATGACAATGTTTTTGTCAGCATGGCCACGCAATTCTTCTAGCCATCGAGGAATGTGATCGAAGGTCTGACGTTTAGTGATGTCGTAGACCAACATGGCCCCAACAGCACCTCGGTAGTATGCACTTGTAACGGCTCTGTATCTGCTAGTTGCAATAATCAGAAGGAAGAAGTTAAAAGCCCTGATCTAATGTACAAGAACTAAAAAGATGAGACCCTAACAAAATGACCTGTCATGTTACTTCTAAAATAGAACATGTCAAATGCATGGCGAGACTACACACAAAAGTAAAATAATGAAATACAGAAATTAATGCGATCATATATCTGCTTATGAAATATTGAAAACCAGTAAGGTTTCATTATAGGAAAAAATGAAAACTGAGGGTGGTGGGATCCATAACCTTGTCAAGATAAGATAGACTATAGACCGACCTTCCTAAGGGTCAAACTAAAGGGTTTTGATAAAGGGTGAAATTGTTTGTATGAGAACTTAGGAAGTTCTCAGAGAGAATACCGACCCAATCTATTTGGAAAATCCATTCTAGAACTGTGGCATTCTGGACAACTTCTGTTCTCCCGAGAGAAAACTCTCATTCTCCACCCAACTGTGGAGAACTGCATCTTCTCCACTCACCACCTCCATTCTTCTATTACCAACTGATGCCTCCTTCCAGAAGTTGCCTCCATCATCACTGGAGGTTCTCAACTTCTCCACATAAAAAGCATCCAAACAGGGTGACATAGAAGGACGGACAACGTAAAAAGAGCAGTTCTCAGACTTGAGGAGAACTGCTAATTTTAAGCTCTCATCCAAACACAGCCTATTAAATACAAAGAATGTGGGTAAAGTAGATTGTGAATCAAGACAAAACAAATGGGTCACTTACACATGAATCAAAATTAGAGCAAAATGAATAAAAGAGATGAGAACCAACTACAGAAATATGGGTTTTTCATTGAAATTTTATTTAACAAAAGATTGGGTACAAGAACAATGGCCACGAAAAGGGAATTATGGTTACATTTCTATAAGAACAAAGATTTAATATACAACTGTGTAAATTACCAAGAAGCTGAAACTAGATATCATATGATAAAACTTTGAGGGTACACCAATTCCTACTACTAGTAGTATCTAAATTGAGTATCATGGCAACACCTAACATAAGAATCTAATCATTTGGAGAACTAAATTTAATTGGCAGTAGATCTACTACAGAAGCAATTTTCCCACTAGAGCAAATCATGGAGAACTTACGAGAGAAGAAAGGAATTTATATATTATTCTTTGAATGATGAGGTTTATACATTTAGACAAGGCTTAGAACAGGGTGCTGGAAAAGCTAATTTCGTACACATTAAAGAGGAGAAAAAGTCACTTCAGTATATTTTGAGATTATACAAGAGTAGAGAGACAACTAAGTCTCGGTCAAAGTTGGGATGCACCAAGAGTACGGTTTGAACTTTTTATTGTCTTATGTTCAACTTGGGTGCAGTAATCAAAGATGAGGTTCTTCAGTTTATGCAGATGATTTGGTGCTAACAAGTGAACAAGAAATCCAGCACATGACAAGCAAGAGAACCTTCAAGAGAAGTTTTGACCAAATTGTCCCAGACTTTATCGAATGAAGACAAATCGTTTTGAGTTCAAGTTTGGTAGTTTTGAGAATCAGGAATTATCTTTTTCCTTTTTTCGGAAAAATGAGATCACAAGCTTTTATGAAAGAAACAATCAATGATAAATATATCGTTCAAAAAATTTAATGATAAATATCTAATCTTTTTTTGTGCTGGATAAGGAGTCATTTCAAATATAGTAAGAGATCCACGAGAGAAGGGCTTAACAATAATTGAAGTCCCATGTCCCCATAGTGATTGAGGAGAATCCAAAAAAATGTAGCAGAATTCAGGGAAATGTGGCTGCTAAGATACCATGGTGAATTGGAGATCCTTTTACATTCTCAATGAAATCAAATCAAGAGTGCTCACCTCCTTCCACCATGTTTCCAGGGAAATTGATCATGAGGCAGATAAGCTAGCAATAGGGTGTATCGCTATGGGCTATTTTTTCTTTTTTCTACAGAATAACACTGCAGCCTTCACAATCTTTTATATTCTATTATTTGTCCAGCTCCTTGGTGTTCCATCTTTGTCTGCAAGTCTTTATCCTTAATGAAATTCTACTCTCATCTCTTTCCAACAAAAAAGGAAAGGGGAGGATCACTTTTAGCTTTTTCCTAGCCAATTTTCTTTTTAATGATGTTACAATATTATTGAGGGTTTTCTGGATCAGTAGAAAGGATAGAATTATGATAAGTACGAAAAAAGAGGTGGCTCTCATAAACAGGAAATCAGGTATCACACTTTAGATGTTTTTGGCATACAAGACAGGAAACATGACTTGTATGACGAATCAAAATGTGGCAACTTCCAATTCTCAAGAACTAGGACTCTAGTAGAGACGAAAGAGAAGGATAGGAAAAAAGTCATCACAAGTCACATGTGTCATTGTAGATGCTTGTGCACACAGACCTAATAGAGACGAGTGATAATGATGATGTCTGTTGCCATTGCCAATTTGGCTCTCACAGCTTTCTGTTAATCAAATTAGAAAATTGACAAAAGAAAAAAAGCATAGGCCATGCACTCCTCCAAATATACAACAGATTTCTGGCATTTAATATTTAAGTAATAAAGTCAAAATATATTAAACAAAATAGATAATTACTATTGCTATGAGAGGTAGCACCTTGATTCACGACACATACACCAATTCAGTGCATGCATGACATCTAGGTGAGGCATATACCCAATTATATGCCTTGGGCCAAAAATCAGGTGAGCCACTGTTAATGTACAGATACCATAAACACTTGAACTCAAATTTTTATTAATTCAGTCAACCCAATAATTTACAAGTTCTTGCTCAAGCTGTTAAAATGAAAATCAGAACAAGAATGTAAAAACAAAACAAAACAAAATCAATACAACCAATTGAGTCTTGGCCAATTCATAATTGTTTTGCAACATTATATTAAGAATCACTGAATATGAACAAAAATTGAGTCAACTCGGCCAAGCCTATT
The DNA here is from genome assembly GCA_013350335.1 of Chimonanthus salicifolius. NCBI lineage: Eukaryota > Viridiplantae > Streptophyta > Magnoliopsida > Laurales > Calycanthaceae > Chimonanthus > Chimonanthus salicifolius. The sequence goes on along the minus strand of CM023537.1, from coordinate 11,365,708 downwards.
GTTCTCTAGTTGTCAAACAGTGCAATCATCGGCAAATAATCCATGACCATGACCATCCATTTTTCTTTTTAAAATGAACAGTTAGCCTGATAAAGGACCACCTGATTTTAGGGCCATGATTTGACTGAAGTTCCATTCACATTTTTTATGTAGAATTTCTCGTTATTTAATAGACAGATAAAGCAATGCAGATTCCACGTATGATCCCATGTTTTAGTATATCTGTGCAAGGAGATTCTTGGATAATATTGGGCGCATGGCTTAGAACACTGTCAGATAATTTGCCTGGAAAACAATGAGTAAATCTAGATTTTTTATTTTTAACTTTTTTGAGAGGAAGAGTAAATCTATATTCATAAGTGATTAGATGGATGTCACTGTTTTAGGGACATGCAAAGTCCAGAATTTCTCATAGTTCAACTTCTTACTGGAGAAAGATAAACAGGTGATTTGCAAGTTTAATATTCAACAAGTTTGGAGGACCATATAAACAAAACAACCATTTGAGTAAAAAATAAGCAATCTGGTGTAAGCACCCAAGTGATCACTAAATTGATTAGACACCAATAATTGCAAATTCTGTGAATTTAACACAGATTGAGTAACATTCAGTGTTAGATAGAACATGAATTGCAAATGCCCTAAACAATACTCTAGATCCGAGTGACATTCACTTTGCATTGTGATCACAATCTTATAATGGGTTGAATATTAACATCGACCCAACCATGGATATCATTCTAAAATACAAGATCCAATGGTCTGCATTTGGCTGGAAGGATCTCTGGTAATGCATACTTTTTTTTGAACGATCCTGGTAATGCATACTTCCTCACTTCACTGAGATGCAATAGCATAACAATGAAAAACATGAATAACAATCCATTGGGATCTTTAAAATGTGATCTCACTTATCATATTTTATAGGACCCACCTAACGCCACGGGAATATACTAATTGAAAAGATACATGCTTGGATACAAGGCCTACTTAAAATCACTTCCCATATCACTGGCGGTAGTCCTAAATATAAAAAAGATTTACCCAAGCCAGTTTCATACAACAATAGGTGTTGGTGTTTGCTCCCAAAAGAAGGGGTCAAATCAAATCCAGTAAAGATCTAATTCGCGGTAAGTTGTAATTGCAAGCCCCACAAATAGCGCTCAACTGGATCTGACATAAAAATATCTCAAGCGGATCACTTTCGTCGCCTTAGATCACGTACCTAGCAGCGAGTAATGAATTTGTCCTAATTGAGCTTCATTTTCTTACACATACTACCACAGATGTCACATTTTTCAGCACTCAGTCAAAAATCGAGAAGTTACACAATGAAAAGAAAGCCCTAGCTGCAGAATCGAATTAAAGTAAACAAACAAAGGGATGATGAGTCATGAGAGGAAGTGGGAGGAGACGCATCGAATGCAGCTCAAACAGATCTGATTGATTTCCCAAAGTTCCACAAATGTATAGTATGAAATGCTCTACAGAGAGGAAGAAAAAGGCAGAAAAGCAGTAGATCTTATCCATTCGTTCGATGACCCATACCTTTCTTGTCCAGCTGTGTCCCAGATCTGGGCCTTGACGCTCTTATGTTGGATTACGAGGGTTCGAGTTTGGAACTCGACGCCGATGGTGGCCTTAGAATCAATGGAGAACTCGTTGCGAGCAAAGCGAGAGAGTATCTGAGATTTGCCGACGGCGGAGTCTCCGATTAGTACGACCTTGAAGACGTAGTCGATCTTCTGGTTTGCGTCTCCGTAGCCTCCGCCGGCCGCCATTGCAGTTGATCTAGAGCACTTGAACTGCAAAAATCAATCAATCTAATAGAACCAGATCTCAGCCTGTTCTGAGATCTGATTGATGGATGAGTGGCAACCAGCGAAGTGTTTTTGAAAGGTATTTCTGCTCTCCGAGGGGGAAAACTAATGTATCTACTCGGAAAGGGGTTAATTTGCAAATGACTGCACACTTTCTCTTTAATTGCCAAACTGTCCCTAACTGTTACAAAAATTACAAAATCAATTTTCATATTTTTCTTTTTAACATGGGTATTCATGTTCGAGGTGAGACTAATTCCACGATCACGTGTAAATCTCTCAAAACATACACACTAATTTAGTCAATAGAGAGTAACCCTATGGCGAGTGACTCGAAAGGACTTTAAAATAAAAAAACCTTCTTACTCACTACCGTTCAGCTTATTTAGGATCAAGATGTATTTAATGCAATAAATATAAAAAAATTAAAATTAGATATTTTATCTTTAATAATCAATTTACTAGGGGTTTTATTTGTAATTTCAACAATGACGCCAAACATTTATTTGTTAAGTGTTAGTTTTTCTTTCTTTTTTTTCTTCATTTTGCACTCTAATTTAGAAAGAGTACATATTTGTGATGTCAATGAATATGAAAGGGTGAAATTGACAATAAATGACTTAATTTTTTATAGTAAGTTTGAACTCATTATTTTTTTATTTTGAAATCAGATTCAAATCAATAGCTTCAATATAAACTGATCTAATGACATTGAGTATTAAAAAATAGAACATTACCAATTCAACTAACTCAATTATAATAAGTGTTCAATATCCCAATTTCTGAAAAATTGATTCGAGTTGATTGGTGTTGGTGCATTGATCAAATTTTAAAGTTTTATTTGTTTTGTGAGATTATCATATAAATTATAGGAAAATTTATAGTCAGTCATTGTCATAAATTTTAAATTAATTGTTGTTATATTGTTTTATTATTAATCAATTTTCTTTTTAAAAGTAGATTTTTTATAATTAAGGTGTTTATATGTAGCATAATAAGTTTAGACTTTTTTGTGAAAAAAATAGTTGCTAGAATCTTATGTCTTTGTATAAAACATGACCGACGAAATTATTTGGGCGGTGTAAAAAGTAAGACAAAATTTGTAATTTAGAAAGATAGGATTGAATCTTAAATTAAAAGAAAGAAAGGGGTGTATCCATAAATAAGGGATAGAAGCACGAGAAGTGGCGACAGGAGGACAGTTGTCTTCCTCCATCGCGGCTAGATTTTGGGTTTTTTAGATTACTGCACAACCAGAGCAAACAACTGCTTTTCTGTCTTAGGCTGCGTTTGGATGCAGGGTAAGAGGGGTAACCCTTGTTACCCTCGTTTGGTATAGAAGGTGAGAATAAAATCTTAAATTTTTACCCCTCTTATCATAATTTTGAATACCCCCATAAGGCTTGGGGTATTCACTCTTGAATACCCCTCCTTACCCTCCATTTTGATGTTTCATGAGTTTTTTTTTTTATATTTTTTTTCTATTTTGGTGAGTATTTGGCTTTTTTTTTTTTTAAAGCACTCTATTATTTCTATTTGATAAATTTCATAGCATCAAACAACAAATTATATTTTTTTATGAAGATATATATATTCATTTATTGAAATTTAAAATAATAATAGTGGTTTTTTATTTTTTAAGGAAATCTTTCCCCTATTTACTCCTTGCTTTCCTCTATTTTCAATTATATATTATATAATTGAAAAATTAATAGATTTCAAATAATTAGCAATTTATTTTTTAAATTATATAGATTTTCAACATTATGCATTTTGATGAGAGGTAAATTTTTACAAAGGTTACCCCAGATTACCCTTGAGTAGAGGTAACCTGACATATTAACAATTTTATAATAATTAATAATTTTATTTAACTCATATAATATAAAAATAAAAATAAATTTTTTTGAAACATATTTATCAAAATGTCTAAACTTTAAGAGTTGATTCTGTCGAAATTTCAATAGGGTCTCAAAATTCTGAAAGAGTTTGAGGTTCATGGTAATCTCTTTTAGGGTAATTAACAATTTATTATGTTAGAAGTTTATTTTAAAAACGTGTCAACATTTTCAACGTAATGCATTTGGGTGGGGTAAATTTTTACAGGGGTTACCCTTGAGTGGGAGTAACTGTAAGTAGAGGTAAACTGACATATTAACAATTTTATGAGAATTAATAATTTTATTAAATCTATATAGTATAAAAATAAAAATAAAATTTTCAAAGTGATACATTTGGGTGAGGGGTAAATTTTTACAGAGGTTACCTGTAACACCCCGCCCTTTTCACTCTAAAATCAGAGTATATATTTTTTTTTATAGGTGTTACATTACCCTTGAGTGGAGATAACTGTAAGTAGGGGTAAACTGACATATTAACAATTTTATGAGAATTAATAATTTTATTAAATCTATATAATATAAAAATAAAAATAAAAGTTTCAACATGATGCATTTGGGTGAAGGGTAAATTTTTACAGGAGTTACCCTTGAGTGGAGGTAACTGTAAGTAGGGGTAAACTGACATATTAACAATTTTATGAGAATTAATAATTTTATTAAATCTATATAATATAAAAATAAAAATAAAATTTTCAACGTGATGCATTTGGGCGAGGGGTAAATTTTTACAGAGGTTACCCTTGAGTAGGGATAACTGTAAGTAGAGGTAAACTGACATATTAACAATTTTATGAGAATTAATAATTTTATTAAATCTATATAATATAAAATTAAAATTAAAATTTTTTGAAACATATTTGTAAAAATATTCTATTTTTAAGGGGTGATTTTGTCGAAATTTCGAATAGAGTCTCAAATCTTCGAAAGAGTTTGAGGCTTCACGGTAATCTCTTTCAGAGTAATTAACAATTTATTCTTTTAGAAGTTTATTTTAAAAATGTGTCAATATTTTCAACATAATGCATTTTGATGAGGGGTAAATTTTTACAGGGGTTACCCTTAAATAAAGGTAATTGTAAGCAGGGGTAACTTGACTTATTAACAATTTTATGAGAATTAATATTTTTTATTAAATCTATATAATATAAAAAATAAAATTAAAAATAAAATTTTATTAAACATATTTGTCAAAATGTCCTATTTTTAAGAAGTTCAGTCTATGATAATTTTTAATATTAATTTTATATTTGTTGTGATTTATTAAACTATTATAATAATTTATTATATTATATATTTCATGTTATCAATGAACAAATTATATTTTTTTATGAAGAGATATGTTGATATTTTTTATTCATTTATTGGGATTTAAAATAATAATATCTATTTTTTTCTTTTTTTATTTTTTTACTGTTAAAATATAAGTGTTCATTTTAAATTATAATTATAAAAAATAATTATAAGAATTATATAATATTAGATTTACTTAATGAATATTATTTAATAATTATATTTTATAAAATTTCTCATAAAATTGTTAATATATTAGGTTATTCCTGCTAATAGGTATCAAACAACATTTTTTACCCTTAGAGTAAGTTCTTATTTTACCACTGTAATTATCAAACAAGACAAGGATAACTCCTTTTCAAAGGTGACTCCTACTCAAGGGTGACCACTACTCAAAGGAAACCCCTATAAAAATTACCCCCCATCCAAACGCAGCCTTAGACTTTCACTTAAAATAACCTGCCATCACGAAGATATGGATTAGATTCGAACCGTCCATTCATTTTCAGATCAAACGTGGAAGCTGATTGATGGATGGCTTGGATCTTATTGACTTTGGTCAGGTAGAAACTTGGATTGTAACTTTCATATAAAAAGATTTTTATAATTGAATAGAAAATGTTTTCAATATTTTTATTCAAATAGTCTTTTGTGTATTTGGAGGATCGAGTTAGGTCGTCACAAGTATTATGAGAGTACAGTTCAACACATGGACTATATGGGTTCTCTACTTATATGACTTTGCCTATCTATGTATGTGAACCCTCCGTCAGTGTGACATGACTAGAGTCGGGGACAACTCTGATCGTAAGAGGAATGGATTGTAATATCCCAGCGTCCAGCAGCTGCTTGGTGGAGAGAGATTATAAGAGGGGGCAACCCCTCCTTATTACGAGGACTTTTGAGTCTGGTCAGATGGGCCGGAGCCTAAAACAAAATCATGCGAGTCTAGGTAGGATAAAAAGTGACAATATCGTGATGGAGGTCTAGGTCGTATCTGATCAGTCACATATTTTTTAGAAATGGTGCGTTAAATAAGGCCTTACAATGGTTAGCATGGAAGAAAAATCCAAAAAAATATTAAAATAATATAAATATATTGCTATAGCAAAACAATATAAACAAAAAATTATTAACATTATATTAATCGGTTAATCTTACCATATTGAATATGAATTTGTAGAGGGTTTTAAAATCAAAACTCAAAACTAAACTCTAGTTTTAACTATCAAATCTAGATTCACCAACACCCATGTGAGATGGTTATTAGTTTCAATAATTTTGATCACATGGTTAACAATCACTTTGAATTTCAATATCTAGTTCTAAGATACTTGACGTTTATGTGTTTAATACGATGAGACTCATTGGTCCATTAAATATTGATTGTCAGAATTATGATTTTGCTATCATAAGCTAATGCTATCATTGTAGGCTTGTAGCGAATTGAAATTGCACTTCTACCTCTTGTCATTATACTTTCTAATAAGCTCATTAGCATATATAGATATGCAATACATTTAAATACTTTTAAGGAGATATTTAATTTACAATTGCTCTTAGCTTTTTATATTTGAGTTTAATCTATAAATTTGTCAGTACAGAGTTGTATATACCTAAGGTGCAAATATCGGCTGATACATATTGTACTGGCCGATATATATCGGTTTTTTCAAACCCATACATATCGGCCGATATGATATGTATCGGCCGTACAGTAGTAATATCTGCCGATATGGCCTATAATTTGACAGTATAGAGTTGTATATACCAATAAATCTTATCTCGCACGTAGTAATTTAATTGATAGATACTTTGGCTATAGAATTAGATGTCTCTATTTTAAGTTCTGCAGTTACTTAATGTGCGTCACTTGTAAGGAACTACGTACATCTAAAGCTTTACTCAATATTCTCTTATTCAAAAAGAAGTAAAAGTGATTTTCTATCATTAAAAAAATAATACCAACAAATCTTATAAAATCTTATAAATGGCGGTAATGTTTCCATACTAGAATAAAAAATTAAAAGAAAATATTCAATCTTAAAATTTTTCCCATCAACATCTCTTTTAGAGACTTCAACCTCTCCACACTTTCCATACTAGTTAGCATTTAGCTCTATTTACCTTTTATCTCTTTTCTCACCAAACTTCTCTCCTTCAACAACTTTATTTTCATTGCTTTGTACAATCTTTTTTCAACCATCACAAACCAAACAAAAACCCCATCTCTTTAATCTCCTCTAATTATTGGAATTTTAACAGTCGACGACAATACCCATGACACTAAAATTCCCGATTCGTACCCCTACTTTTATTTTACTATATATATAATTTTACGAAACTATCAAATAAATTTTAATAGATCATTTGATAAATGCTTCTTAGGCTTAATATTGAAGGAGTTTTTTCTCCATTTTGTATTCTTTCTCTTTTTTTATTAAAAAAAAAAAAAAAATCTTCACCGGTCAAAAAAAAAAAATAATATTGAAGTAATATCCTGATTCGTCTGACTTGTCCACCAAGTCTTTCCATCCCTGTATATCTCTTACTCGTCAAGATCCCCTAGTCACGGAATTAGAGAATAATTCATTTCCTTATTCGGATATATTCTTCATTATTTCTTCTATTGAAGTCCGAAACCCGTGGGCCAAGTACCGAACCCATCTTGGGTCGATCCATCTTGAAAGGGTTCCGTCCTCTGCTACTTTTTTCTGGAAAACTCTAAGCGCCGTTGATCCTCGAGAACCTTCTCTTCCTCCTACATTAGTCTAGAAACTTCTACTCTCCTCTTCTTTCGTCACAGATCTCTCTATATAAATCGCCGTTGCATTCTCCCCTGTCGTTGCGACGTCAAGCTGAGAATCCGACTACAAAATTTTCCTTCTAATGGCAGCCATGATTGCTTCCAGAAAGGCTTTCTCTTCAAGCTTCCTGCAAAAGCTCCTCTCTCCTGCCAGACCAATCGCTTTGACATCATCGTCCACCATCCGATCATTCAACACAAACGCCCAAATGCACGAACAAGGTGAGGACGATCGCAACATCGATGTCGACCGCCGCTCTGACCGGTCCATCTCTCGTCGCGGCGGTAACGATCCCTCTGTCTTCTCAAGTAAGCTGTCTTTCAGTTAGATCCATGCTTTGATTTGGTTCTATTTGGTTTTAGAACTTGCTTGTTTGTTTTAATTACTACTAATTCATATTATTTGTTTTGATTGAAAATTTTCATTTTCAGATTCGGTTATTTGCTTTCATAAGTTTGTATTTGCAATTTTAAAAACAAATTTAAAAGATATATTTTAAAAAATTATGCATTTTTATTTCAAGTCAGACATGAATCAGTAATTCAGTACCCGAACTGATTTATGAGATCAATTTACATAGATGTGGTAGATCCACTCTATCCATCTCGGAGGCTGAGTCAGGTGCTGAATCTGATGGATCGGATGATGGAGACTCCATTAACGGCCATGTCTAGAGGCATGGAAGGAGGTCCGAGAAGGGGATTCGACGTGAGAGAAGACGACGAAGCTCTGTACATGAGAGTGGACATGCCTGGGCTCGGAAAAGAGGACGTGAAGGTCTCCGTAGAGCAGGATAGTCTGATAATAAGGGGAGAAGGTGAGAACGACTGGGAGGTGGAAGAAGAGGAAGGGCGAAGGAAGAGGAGGTACACCAGCAGGATTGATCTGCCGCAAGAGCTGTACAAGTTGGATCAGATTAAGGCGGTAATGAAGAACGGGGTGCTTAAGATTTTGGTGCCGAAGGTCCAGGAAAGGGAGAAGAAAGACGCCATCCATGTCCAGATCGACGGTTGAGATGTGTTTGGGCTAGGGTTTTAGGTTAGGCTCTCTCTTTCCCAAGGGTTTTAGCTTTAGAAATAGCCTTCTAGTTCTAGCAGCATGAGTGAGTCACGGAGTCAGTCTACCAGCTGAGGCATGTAGAATTCGCGTCACATGTTTTATTTCAAATGAAAAATGTTTAACAATATGTAAATTGAGTTTTATAAAATCAATTTCAGTCGATAATTTGTTTTTGGTTGAAATTTATGAATGGGTCATATCATTTATTTCAATGAGTTCAGTTGAAATTTGAAGTTTATTAAAGTTATAGTTGAAATTTGATACGTTAATGTTGTGGATATTTAAACATGGGATTGAAAGTTTTGGTGAGAATCCTAAATTTTGTTGGGGTTATATAGTGAGTTTTTGAAATGAAAATTGATGCAAGCTGAGTTGCAATTTGATAATTTAAATTTAAGTTTTTAGGTCGAATTATAGATTTCATTCAAGAAATTCAGTCTTTTCGATTCAAGTACATTATGAACACAGAGAATCTTCTTAAAATTTAATTTAGAATTACATAGTACACATTTAATAAAATGTATTAAGAAAATTTTAAATACAATTAAGAATACTCAATTAATTTAATTAAATTTAACTCGACACAATATACACAAATTAAAATCGAAAGACATCATGGAGAAAAAGAAAACTCCTGCTTTTCCTTAATTTTTCAAAATATTTAAAAGTCTTCAAATTACATAATTTGGACATAGGCCTTAATTAATTTTTTAAAAAGAGATAAAATAAAAATCGAAAGAGAAAATGAAAGCTCCTGCTTTTTCTATGCAATATTTTACGCTTCCTTTTCTATCTTATTGTGCAATCCATCTTCTAATGAGAATCTCGAATTTATCTCAGCCTTTTATCATCCATGCTGGCATTTGTAGCATCTTGATTTTTGCCCGATTTATTTATTTATTTTATCCTCAGCCAACTCCACCTTCTTATCTTCGATGGCCGCTTTCCTGTATAGCTTTTCTCCGCTTTTTTTTTCTTTCATTCCACCGTTGGCATCTGATGTGGGCCCAAATGACCAGTGACGTGGAATTGAATGTAGGACTCAAAGGTGGAGCCCTCTCTTTCCACCGTCGATCCAATGACACATTTGGAGAGCGATTTCATCAATCGGGCCCAGTTGGGTCAGCTCGCCTCTGCTCGAGCTCAAGTTGGGCTCGATGCTTGCATCAAAAATTCTTATTATCATTTATTTAAAAGATAAAAATATAATAATTTAATTTATATTGTAGTCACTATTTGACACTTGTTCTTTGTAAATATGATATCATATGCACAAATAAAATTTCAAAATTTGAATTTGAATTAAAATTTATTTTCGTATTTGCATCTCCTATTTCGGAGGACGCCATCGATTTCGTTTTTTTTTTTTTCGGGAAGAATGGAAAAGGAGAATTACTTTTATGTTCCTCAAGCTTAAGACCCCAAATGAATTCTACTAAAGCCCTTGGGTCCATTTAAAGACTAGCCCATGCTATTGTTTAAGGATTGACATGAAAGCCCATTAACTCATATTATTAATTTGGGGTTTGCACTGTTTTTTGAGTCATGTCCAGAATTACAAGTGTTTCCCAGATATATTTTCATATGAATTCTATTTTTCAGATTGAAGACTCAATTTTGTTTTTGGACTCAGATGTGGGCAGATGTAAGCACCGAGCGCTTCAGATGATTATTGACTCGTATAGTTGTATCCTGATTGGTGTAGCAATGGGCTCAGAGTATCTCATTTATGGACTCAAATGTGGGCCATCTGTGGCCCATTTATTGATTCCAATGTGACTCATGGTCAGCCCAATGGGCTGAGAATAGCACTCAAATGTAGGCTGCTAAGGCCCATTTACTCATTCAAATTTTACTCATGGTCAGCTTGGTGGGCTGGGAGTAGAACAGCTCATTTATTGTCTCAGCTATGAGTGGAACTGGCCCATTTACTATTCAAATGTGACTCATGACCAGCCCGATGGGCTAAAGTAGCTCAATTATCTACCCAAATGTGGAGATCTGTGGCCCATTTACTGATTCAAATGTGATCCGTAATCACTTCTTGACCCAAGTGGAGACGGTCAACTCATTTAGCACCTGAGATATCTCTGCCAATACATAGAGTATCGGCCAAAAGATAAAATAATTTAGGCTGATTTTTTTTTTTAAAAAAAGAATATCGGTTGTTAGTCTGGCCGATATCTCGGATGATATTTGAAATATCGGCTGATAATTTTTATTTTTTTTAAAATCAGTCTTTTTATTTTTTTTAAATGAATTTTTTCAAAAAAAAAGCTATTGAGATTTTGAAGAAAGTTTTTTTGAAGAGAGAGGATAAATTTCGGCCGATATGAAAATTCAGCCGAAATATCAATTCAGCCAAATTTTCGACCACTGTCATTTAGTAAGCAATCAACCCACTCTTTTTAGTCCTTGTAATCTTCTATTTACAAAATATGAATGGTGACTTATAACTCTTTTAAGAAGGTTAAGGTCATACTCTGTCTATATCAAATTAGTTGTCCTATATAAATTTTGGAATTGTCCTAAAATAGTTGTTTTATTTGTATTGAGTAGTATAAAATGTGTTGAAAATGGATGAGATCACATAAGTGTTAGGCTTATATAGAGGTTCTTTAAAAAATATAAATATTTCAAATGAGACAACTAAAATGGAACTGATGAAGTAGTTTTTTAAAGCCTTTAAAAAAATTGTTCATCAGTTTTCAGAAAATTATTTTAGATAGTTTTTTGTCAGTTTCAGAAAATACAACTTCAACAATTCAAACAGTCTTTTTACATTTTCAAATTTTTTTACAAAAATTTATGTATTACCTTAGTAAGAAGACATGCACTGTTGCACACTTGCACTGAATTCAATTGAGTAAAGGAGTTGTAAGATAATCTGAAAAAATTAGTTTTATAATTGTTAGTCTTCGTGATTATTTATGTAACATAAATCAATGACGAAACCATTTTTCTGCAAGATTTTCTTTTCTTTTCTTTTTAAAAGAAAATGAACTATAATTTTTTTTTTTTAATTTGCGTGTGTGTAACCTTGGGATATCCCACTTCCTAAAATAAGAAGCAACCAATTGAACTATACCTATGTGGGTAACTATAATTTTTTTTTAGAAAGACATTTTTATCATTTAAATTAAAAAAAATTATAAATAAAAAATTTATCTCATTAATTTTCTATCTAAATATATCTTGTCCACTCGTTTTACTTGTAAAGGATTTTATTTGACTAATGTTTCAGTCTTTAGAATATATGTATATTTTTTTACACACAAATGTCGGATTCAAGAGATGAGAAGAAATTCCATGAGAGTGGCTTTGTCACGCCCCAACTAAAAGGGTGGGTCCGAAACGCAACTGATTTTTTGTTTTTTTTGAAAGATAAACTAAACCAACTCACAAGCAATCTAACTGGGTCGGATCAATAGTTGGGCCCAAAGGTCACACATGATCTCAACATGTGGACTCAAACATATACTATAAGTCTACCCAACAAGAGACACATAACTGCAACACATAACATGATCACATAAATCCAACCATTGAATTAACATTCAAAATCACATCAGAATAACTGCAGAAGCGTAGTAGTTCTAGTACATCACATCAACACATACTAAGTACCATACTCCGTACTTTACAAAGAAAATGGTTCCAAGAACCCAAAAAGCACAAATACAAAGGTATTCCCCTCAGTGGGAATCCTAAAGCAACGCCGCAACTTATCCACTCTAAGCTTCAAACAGAGGGTTCTCCTCCTCGGGTTCATTTCCTGAAATGTGAGTGGAGTGAGCTAAGTAGCCCAATGAAGGAAATATAACAATGCAGTTTTAAAGTAAACAATATGTTAGTATATAATCAACAGTTGCAATATAATATCTCATGCTTGATAATAAAATTCACAATATCAAGTAAAGTCTCATCATTTTCCATTTTCTCATCATCTTTCCATTACTACTGTTATCCAACGTAGCATCTAAATCTCATATTGACAATCATAGTATTAAGTCCCGACACGGTCAAAATACATCCTTACAAATACATCTCCGGCTCTAACTTAGTTGGTACTGATACCCTCAGGTCAGCAACTGACGCCCACAGTCCACCCATAGTCCAGTAGACATAAACCATCTCCCATATGGCCGATATTGATTCAATAGTCCAGGCACGTGGAAGCAGTATTACACATTTCGTCTGATCATAGCTTTTACCTAGCATCATAAGCACTCTTACTATAGTGCGTCAAGTCTAGGCACACGAGTGGGTTCATCAAATCTGAAACCACTCATTGCTCAATATCCATATCAAATAAACCTGTTTACATCAAGCTGCAAAGTTAAGTTCCCTCACCGTGACTGTGTGGTTTCGCGGGCTCTGTTCAAACAAACAAACATGTGCACAATCAATATACATAGCATTCATATACAACATGTACACATACAAGCAGTATTTCGAAATCGTACTGATTTTTCCAAAACGTCCAAGATACATGGAATTGAGTCTCCTACTCGGTTTCTATCATTTTTAAATTATAATCATCCACAAGATAATAATAAAAAGGGTGCTCAGTCCAAAACTCATATTGTCTTCTGGGCATTGACCAGATTGACTTATTGAGTTAGGTCTAGATCCTCGGGTTACTTCTCGGTTGTTTTCTGAATAGGACCAGATCTGACATTTTGAGTTAGGCCTCGAGGTCACTCAGTGCCCGACAATATAGCATCGGCCTGAAAGTGAGATCACTCAGTGCCCGACCAATAGGGTCGGCCTGGAAGTAAATACAATAGTATTTACACTACAGTAATAAGAGAAGAGGGTTAGTACATTTTTAATTAACAAATGGGGTACTAACATCAAATCAATCAGATAATAATCAAACAAGAGCATTTTGTACTTCAAAAACTGGGTCCCTTGGAACATGCCTCGGAACCAGGTACTGTGGCTTCGGATCATCTGAACCACACCTAAACTAGTCACTGACCTCGGAACATGGGTCTGACTTCAGATCGTCTGAAGATCGGGTCTCGGATCATCCGAAGTCCATCCGAACCGAAAAGAAATCCGAAAACAAGCCTCGGTGGGTCTGTGCACTTCAGAACATCCGAAGTGAAGCTCGGAACGTCCGAAGTAGGGTTCGGTCCTTCCAAACTCTGCTCGGTTCGTCCGAGAGGGTTAAGCTGGCCTCGGGTGCTTCTGGGCTTCGAGTGAAGCTCAGAACGTCCGAGGGAGTACTGCTCGGACCGTCCGAAGGTCTGACCCTCGGACCGTCCGATGATCGACTCTCGGACAGTCCGAGAGTCGTCTTCCACTGTCTGCACCAGCAGACAGTGACGGCAGTCACTGTATGAAATACGAATCCGGAAACAGAGGGTTTTCCAGATTCGGTTTCCACACCTACCCGGTTCGATGGACTCCTCTGGGAGTCCTCTTTCCATAGGGAATAGTTTTAAGCTTTGAAACTCAGTAACCCATCCGATCTTAGCACCGAAAGCTCACTGATACAAAGAAAATCGGGTTTTCCTTAATAGTTTGAAATCATTTTTCTTACTCAAAACAGGGCCAAAACCGGTTTTTCTTGATTCTATACTGATTGAAGTTGAAAGATGAATGCAGTAGATACCTTCACTGAGGTTCCTAGGGTTGGAAAATCTGATTTTTGAAAAGCTTTCCTTTAAGACTACGGGTAATGAAAATTGGGAAGAAAACAGAGAAGGGAGGGAGCTCGGCTGATCGGTTCAAACAGCAGCTAGAACTAAGAGAGAGAAGAGAAGGTTTTGGGAGTTTGATCTGCAAGAAGGGGTTCAGATTTATAGAGTTTCCATCTGTGGATGGTAGTCACCCGGCCACTGCATGCATTCGCATGCAGCAGTTGCTGACGTCCGCTACAGTGGTTACACTGTTCAGGCGTCGGTTGCCAAAACAGCCCCCTCCAAATTTTCCATTTTTGCAAATAAGTCCTCCATTTCGCTAAAATCTGATTTTTAACTAAAACCATGATTTTAAGAACTCAAAACCTTAATCCAACCTTACCGATAGGTTGGGTTTTGAAAACCTTGGTCATCATAAAAATTTTGAGATTTAACTCTCACTAGAAACCATTGATTTAAATAAAAATCATCATTTAACCTTATTTACTTAATTAAACAAATGTTAAATAAAACTATTTAGAAATCTCATTTTGGGGTGCAAAAGAATAACTAGATCATTCTTAAAATGGTCTAACACAAAATACTAGTTTTGAAATTTATCTCCTTTTCAAAACCACTTTGAAATAATTATTACTCCCTTTCGGGGTTTTGACGGGCGGATTTAAATACCATTTTCTGAAAATAAAATTAATTTTAAAATTAGAAATATAAATCCTTTATTAAGGAGAATATTATCACCCAATAATATTCACATAACAGCATAATTTATAAAATAATCACAATAGGCGGTAAATTACCAAAATGCCCCTCCAACTGGACGAGCTGGATCACTGAGCTCACGAGCTCGGATTGAGCCACACCTGGGCTTTCCTCAAAGCCCTAACCGTAATCTTCGAGATTAACCGGTCAAACCAGATTATTAAGCTAATACACGTCTAATCTGGGGCAGGGTTTTACAGGCTTAAAAAAATTTAAGTTTAAATCAAATTCAAGAACTCCATCCATGAAGAGAATTTTTGGTCGGGAAACCAACCCTACCTCTCTAAGTTATATCTTTTTCAAATGAGGAAATTCAGCCAACCGCACCTCTCTAAGTTATATCTTTTTCAAATTAAGAATTCATTTAATCTGCGGTTGAAAAAATACTTATGTGGCAAATTCTCGCTTCTTTAATAGTCTAATTATTTTTGTGCTTCGCAGTTTGCATTTTAAGGTTGACAAAGATTAGAGAGAGATATGGACGTGTCAAATCTCAATCAATCAACCCTACATCTTTTAAGTTATATCTTTTTCAAATGAGGAAATTCACACCTCTCTAAGTTATATCTTTTTCAAATTAAGAATTCATTTAGAGATTAGAGAGAGATATTGACGTGTCAAATCTCGATCAATCGACCCTACCTCTCTAAGTTATATCTTTCAGCCAACCCCACCTCTCTAAGTTATATCTTTTTCAAATTAAGAATTCATTTAATCTGCGGTTGAAAAAACACTTATGTGGCAAATTCTCACTTCTCTATATTTTAAATGAATTAGTTATTGTTGATTACTTTTGTTTATGTATTAAAAAAATTTAATGTTTTTTATAACATAATTATCCTCATCCTACATTAAAAGTGAAATTAATTCTACACACATGTTTAAAGATATCAGCCGATATGTCAAGTCGAATTTTGCACTCCTGTCTTGACCTAACCCTGAAGTGGAAAAGAAAATACATAAAAAATTTCCAAAGTGGGTCATTCTTACGTGCTCCACACGCATTGGTTAAGACTTAAGAGGGGATCATCTGATGTGTAGCAATCATGGCCAAATCAACTTGCATGGCTATATGGAGATTTTAGATTTAGATATCAATTATGAACTTATGCTTAAATTTAAAAATATCAACATATATGTAAAACATTTATTGTCTATAAATATAAATACATTTATCATACAAATACAAACACATGTACATGCAAGCGTAGGAAGAAAATCCAACAATAAGACCATCTATGATCTATGATTGATTAAACCTGTGATAAACGTGTATGTTTTAATATATTTTTATATTCAATTTGACACATCCAATCAATATAAATATGGGATGCCAAACTTGACCTGCTTCATAAGACGGGCATCTTGATAGATATATTTTTGAAGTTTTTAGTTAGCCTTATTTTTTAGAAAGGTTTATGTCACCTGTACAAGTATTGCCGAGCAAGGACTGATACATTGGTTTATTGGACAATATGTTTTAGTTCAGTACCAATAAATATCAATCAATTTAGACTAGTATTGACCATAATTTTTTAATTTCATATTTTTAGAAATCTCTACATAGAAAAAAAAAATTGAATGACGGGTAAAAATATTAATCATTCAAAGGGAAGAAAAAAGAAAGGAGACTTAGAAATAGAATAAAATAACAAGCCAGGGCATGACAAAGTAAAAAAATTCAATTTGTCTAAAACATGTCAAAATTTGTGAAAAAAAAAACCTTCAAATATATGTTTTAATATATTTTTATATTCAATTTTACACATCCAATCAATATAAATAGGGGATGCCAAACTTGACCTGCTTGGAAGTTGATAAAGACATTCATGCACTGATAAGTAGAGAAATTGAATTTGTCTTTTTATCTATTTATTATTATTTAACTAATCTAAAATTAAGAGCGAGAATTTTTTTTTAACCCATAAACTCTTCTAAATGAACTTTAAAAAAAAAAAAAAAAAACTTTGAATCATGTATTCTTTTTAATTTGAATTGACCCAACCCATCCAGACCCACAATAAATTCAGATTGGGTTGGGTACAGGGTTCCCGACCTCTACACAAATTAAACTAAAATTAATAATTAATTTCTTTATTATTTTTAGTCATATATCCTACCTGAGTTAAAATTAAAATAAAATATTCACTTATTTTTCTAATATTTTTATAAAAAATTAGGTTAAATCTTGTCAAGTCAATAAAAAAGTTAAAAATATATTAAATTGAGTCACACAAAATATTTGTTATTATCTATAGTTAATTAAATCTAAATTTGATTAAACTCATTATTACCTCTATATAAAGATACACTTTTTATAAAAATAATGATCCCACTTTTAATAAATTCTTTTGAAAGATTAACGAATTATAGGGGTAGTAGCATTAGAAAATCAAGACAAGGTTACATGTTAAATGCATGCCGTGGACCCCACTGGATGAATGTCGACCTCTGGATACGTGGCATACTACAAAATTGAAGTTGTTATTTACCATTGAGCCCCCGAACCCAAAAGTGGAAATGGAAAATAATTTATAATTATTATTTAGTTTATTAGCAGAAGCCACGCACTTCAATTGAGTGACATTGACTAAAAGTTTATAATAATAATTTTTTATTTTAAATACTAATATAAAAATATCAATCATATCTTTCAAATTCATTGAATATAATCACAAAAATCTTTTTTTTTTTCATTTTTATTCAATTTTTATATAATTTTTTTCTATTTTTACATTATAATATGAGAAGTTTTCACTTCACCAAATTCCATTTTAAAATCTCTCTTATTTTTTTTTTTTTCAAAACATGAAAGCAAATTAGGACCTTTCCGTTAGTGAGCAGTCAAAAATTATTTGAGGGTGACATATTACAACACTTATTCAATAGATATAAGGCGAGCGATCCTCCCATAGGTATTTTGTGTATAGAGACATAGATTTTAATGGATCTCTGTTTTACCCTTCACCAGCTGTATCATAAAGAAGATAAGAATGTCGAGAATCAGATCACCAAACAAATCCCTTAATGGCCCTCGGTGAGTCGAATTCTCAGAATACATCAATGTCCAAAATCGGATCACCAACCCGATCCCTTAATGGCCCTCGGCGAGCCGAATACAAGAATGTCCAAAATCGGATCACCAACCGGATCCCTTAATGGCCTTCGTCGATTCGAATACAGGAATGTCCAAAATCGGATCACCAACCGGATCCCTTAATGGCTCTCGGCCAGCCGAATACAGGAATGTCCAAAATCGGACCACCAACCGGATCCCTTAATGGCCCTCGGCGAGCTGAATACAGGAATGTCCAAAATTTCAATGGGCTGATTTTTACTGTCCATGTGAATTTCGACGAGCTGATTTGAAATTTCGGAGAGCTGAATTACACTGTTCATGAACTTCGGCGAGCCGATTTGAAATTTCGGAGAGCCAAATTGCACTGTTCATGAATTTTGGCAAACCGACTTGCAATTTCGGAGAGCCAAATTGCCTGTTCATGAATTTTGGAGAGCCGAATTGCACTGTTCATGAATTTTGGTGAGCCGATTTGCATTGTTCTTCTTTTTTCTTCAGTACAACAAGTGGAGGGCAAATTGGGCATACAGTAAAACCCGTGTCTCTATACACAGAATACCCGTGTGAGGATCGCTGTCCTAGATATAAATATCTTTTTTTTGAGGTCAAGAGGTATTTGGGCATCGCACCTGATTAGTCTCTTGAGGTGTGTGAAACCCCCCAATATGCACACAATGGATAAGTCTATGAGGAGTGACCCAAGAGATTGAATTCGAGACTTTAATCTTGAGGTCTTATATCTCAACCATTAGGCCAACCCCTTGGAATTAATAGATATCAATTATTGAATTTTTTAAAAAATGAAAAACAAGGTAAAAGTTCAGCATCCTACTCATATAGTTCTATTTATATCACACCTAACTAAGAAAGACTCAAGGCCCGTTTAAAAGACAAACTCTCGTATCAAGTCTTGATAATTACGTGTCTTGCTAGAATATATTTTTATATAATATAGTTAGACTCATATCATTTTTAATAATTTAAACAAAGTAGATTGTCCTAATGGTAAAAAAACTTTATTTATAAAAGGAGGTCTTGAATTTGATTTATATTTAAATTCGTCGGAGTCACTCCTCATGTAACCACTCTTTATCGATTTAATCAGTGTTTGTAGATTGAGAAGTTTATATATGCTCGTAAAATTAATCTTACCTCTAATTTAGAGTAGGAATACGATGTTTAAAAAAAATTAAAGCTTATGATATATTTTAAAAAATAATTTCAATATTAATAGAAAAAGTTTGGTTAGAATTTTCCATGCAGACTGATTTTTTATAAGAGCGAGCCAATAATCTGTCTTATTTAATGTGATGTGATATGTTCTCTGATTGACAATTGCTAATACGTGTGTTGTTACCCATCAAAACGGAGCAGCAGGAGACATAAATTAGGGCTGTCAAATTTTTTCTATTTACTGGACTGCCACCGTAAGATTTTTGTGGACTAGATCCATCCACGATGTCACCAACTTTTTCATGGTTGTGGACTATATTCATCGTCAACCACTCTATTTCATGGGTGATATTAAAGCATTTAAGTATGTATATATTTTATAAAAAGTTATTATAGAAAGATACATCACTGACGAGGATTTATTCTCAACGTTCAATTTTTTTTTTTTTTTTTAATTTGAATATCTCTAATACGAATTAGATGTGAGATTAATGTCATAAATATAGTAAACATTTCAATCTACACAGTGATAAATTGATGAAAAGTAATTCTATAGAGAGTGGTCCAGAGGAATTTAAACGTAAAATAAATTCAACATTTAAATATCAAATTTTGCTTATTAAAATGAAGTTATACGTTATCTCACAAGTTTGAGAGGGACGGGCCACATTTGATTCATGATTCACTATGAGTTAGATTCTTATTCAAAATTAAATAGTGATTAAACTCACTATTGGATATTGAAACTTATATTTTATGGGACCACTAATCTACACGACCTTCAAAGCTTGCTCAACTTTGAGTTGATTTTGATCAATATTAGATTTAAATATTTAGAGAGATGTCCATCAGTGCACTGAGTTGCACGGCATTATTGTATGCATCTTAATATGGGGTTAAATTTCTCTGGACCACTCTCTATAGGAGTTACTCTTCATCGATTTACTCGGTGTTTGTGGATTGAGAGGTTTACACATATTTGTGAGATTAGTCTCGCTTCCAATATAGAGTGGAGATACTTGTGTTACTAAAAAATAAAAATAAAAAGTAAAGCTAAAGGGGAGCGATATTTCTGTCCTATTATGGAACATTGATGAACAGGTGCACATTCATAATCATAAATGACCGTGTGTAAGTAGATCTACTAGATTAGATTGGAGATCTTCTTCTGATCAGGCAGGGCCGGCCTAACCATAAGGCAAGTTAGGCTGGCACCTTAGGCCTCGTTTTAAAAAAAGGCCCACTTAAGTTTTTATGCTTGTTTGTGTCTGCCTTTTTAATTCATGAAATTAATTTAAAAAAAAAGTGTAAATAAGTTAACTCTTAAGCCATTCCCCAAATTGTTTTCACATTCGAGATGAGTTTTAGTTTTGGACATCAACATTTTGAGCCCAGATTTATTTGTGGGATAAATTTAAAGAATCTTTCTCTAATTTAATTAAATTGGAGATTTTAGATTGTTGTTTTAGCCCCTTGAAACAACATCAGTTTTTCCCATTTTCCCACCTAATCTGATCCAACGCCAACCATTACTTGTGTTAGTCAAACTTGGGGTGCAGATTTTTTAATTCCTTTGTCTTTTGATTACTTTATTTATTCTTTTAATTCCTTTGTCTTTTGATTACTTTTTTAATTCAATTATTTATTATTTTATTTTGTGAATGGTGATTAATACTAGATTGATAATGCCGTAATGGAAATATTGAAACAGTAGAGTTTTGAAGTTTGGATATTTAAATATTGGTAGAATAATAATTGCTTACGGGCTTGAAATGGTGTTGAAATGTTGAAAATGTTTGGATATGCTAGAATACAATGCAATCGAATGGATGAAGAATTGAAAATAATATTTTATCAACACTTGAATATGAAAATTTAATTAGTAATTTTATATTTCAAAAAACAAGAAAAGTAGATTTTAGATAAATTATTTTTATTATATACAACTAAAATTTTAAATATTACTTGTAACAATTTATTAAATACTAAGAAGGCCCATTTAAATTTTTTACCTTAAATTTTAACTTGTGTCTAGCCGGCTCTGTGCTCAGGTCTATTCAGATTATGGTCTATTTTGAGCTTTGTTAAATGAGTTAACTTGCTTCTAAGTTTTTCAGAATTCCGTTTTGAATTAGGTTTATCAATTTATCTAAGGACAGTTTTACTGAGACACGTGTCAAAACTATCTTTTAAATGAAGGTAAGGGAAATGATAGTCACACGGAAACTTTTATTATCTTACAGGGACTTGAAATTTTTGTTTTACGATTCCAGTTTTACCCCTCTTTTTTAAGTTTCCTTTTTTTCGTTGTTATTTTCCACTTCCTATTTTTCTACTATTCTTCTTCCCAGCATTGAACGGAACTTCTTGTTGGATATGTGGCTCAATTCCACGATATCGAGGGCATGATTTTCTCTCTCAGAAAATCATGGGTTGCTGCCAAAGAGGATAATGGCAATTTTGTAGGCAGCTGGATTTTAGGCTTAAAATCTTCTTGTGTACTACACGTTGAAACATAGCTTGTGCCTTGTTGACAGCAAGCTGACAACTCATCTAGATTTCCATGGGATTCTAATTCAATTGGGACATGTCATATACATTAGAAGTTTCCAATGTGATCAAGGCAACTTTTTAAAAAAGGTTTCGATCGTTGCTTGCTGCAAGAATAAATAGCTGGTTGGTTTCTATCAGCAAGTGACACAAGGGCTGAGAAGATGTAGCCAAGATGGAGGAGGCACGGTGAAGGGCTTTCTGGCCTTTGATGATACGCGAGGAGATGGTTTCTTAGCCATACGAGGAAGTGTCTGGGTTGATTGCTACAACATCATCGGAGACGCTCCCGTTTGAGAAGCATATCGAGAGTTGCTCGTAGAACGCATGAAGCGTAGAGGAGAGCATGACACAGAAGTTGGGTTCACTATTCTAAGTATGAGAGAGATCACATCAACTGAGAGGTGACGTTGATGTGTCTTATACAAGGGTGTACAAGGGGCTCGGGACTTCAGGTTTGGACTCATGACTCAAGGGAGTCATTAATATTGCACATGTATTTTTCTCTTTCATATAGTGAATATTCTGTCGCTCCGTGGACGTAGGTCAGGTGGGCCGAACCAGGTTAAAATATTGTATTGTGCTGTATGTTTATTTCCGTTCGATTTTTCTTCTTTCCGTACGTAACGCTAACACTTCTCCCCTCTTCACTTTTCCTCTTTCACGACTCATTTCCTTTGTCTCTCTTAGGGGTCTCTCTTGTCCTTCCCTACAGCTACTGGAGGAGTCGGAGATAGAGATGGAGAAACACCCCGACCTGGTAGGTTCCTTGAAAGATCCCAATCGGTGGCCCATCTGAATCTTTGACTAGAAGAAGGCGAAAGACCACGAGAAGAAACTTAGGCGCTTGGGAGCTACATTTTGTGGACTACTGGTACCAGCATTAAATCTTCGAAGAGGAGATTGTGAATCCGAATTTTGCTTCAGAAGAGAGACTTGCGTGTCCCTTTCACCTTCTTTTCTAAAGCTCCTCTGTCTCACTGGAGATGGCGAACTCTCGTGGGCTATCTGTATGTTCCAGTGATTTTGTAGAAATCAAAATCTAGCAGTTGCCAAACATATCTAAGTTATATTCTCACTATCATAACTAAAAATCGAAAAGCACCCTCTACTGCACTATATCTCTAATCCTCTCGATGATTTTGTTCCTGTCTTTGACATATCATGGTTTCTTACTCAATCAACAGTTTGATACAAGTGAGTGAGAAAGGGCATGACTCAATCTGCATTAGCCTAACATTTACAGTCCACTGTTAAATCAACTTACCACAGTATAATCTGGTTTACTCATCTAAATGAGGATCGATATTCCTGTCTTCAAAGGGATTAAATTTTTTTTGGTTGAATTATAGCCATGTTGACCCATTGTGGACCACTTTTTTCTTTTAAAAAATGAATACTAGAAATATCAGTTGGTCAATCAAGTCTACTCATTTATAATTAGTTCATGTGTGGTGCCAATTACATCAACTTTTAAATAGATCGGGCCAACGTTGCCAGGTTAGGTTGATCCATTCGATAGACAAAGTTGTTTGAAACTTTGTATTACCAGATCTGCCCGATATGGAACATGAACTCGGAGCATTGTGGTACAGCTTTAAATGAGATGGGAGGCCCAAACTGACTCAACCATGTGTTCCACGTGCTTTCCTCAATATTATTTCAATGTAAATGTGAAAATTCTGTAGGATTAATTATCATGTCAAATTAAAGAGAGCATTCATACAATTTAAAGAATCTAAGACACAAAATTTATATAATTTTGTAGGCTTAATTACATTCCAAATAATATTATAAAATGTGAATAGTTGAAATCAAATTATTTTATTGATTACTAAATGCCATTTGTATAGAAGCTTTATATTATTAAATAAATTAATTGTATTGGAATGGCCAGTTAACCATACAATTATACCAATAATACCATTCTCTTTGCATTTTCTACATAGAGGGACAATCATTCAAGCAAGCCCCATTATTAATAAAATCATACAATGATATTTTTTTATCTAAATATTTAAAAAAGTTTCTTCAATACATGATGGCTTGGTATATACTTAAGATTTTTAAGGCTGTTTTCAAAGTTTTATTTTCAGTCATTTTAGATTTATTTTAAGCATATGTTGATATGATGTTTTTAAATGTAACGTGTAGAAAACTGT
The DNA here is from genome assembly GCA_013350335.1 of Chimonanthus salicifolius. NCBI lineage: Eukaryota > Viridiplantae > Streptophyta > Magnoliopsida > Laurales > Calycanthaceae > Chimonanthus > Chimonanthus salicifolius. The sequence goes on along the minus strand of CM023537.1, from coordinate 11,341,457 downwards.
GGAAAATCCAGCCTAAAACTCCAATAGGTGATACCCACTGTCCTTAGGGCACACTTGGTAGGCTATGGGGGCTCAAACCTGATACTTGCCGCTGTCTGAGGCAGGAGATTACCAGTTAAGCTACACCCGTGTAAACTAAATGACCCTTGCACTTAGATCAACCAAGATGTATGCCTAAATAATTTTTTATTTATTTACTCTTTTCACATTTTTACCCAGTTGTTACATTAATTATGTATCCTCTTTTGCACGCATTTGACCGTTAAAATTCATAAATATGATTGTTAGAAAATTGGATGTCACGAGTTTAGGTTTCAATATTGAGGATATATTTGAAGACAATTATCTTATGAGTTAATCTTTTCCAACAATTTCTTTTCTTAGAAAATGAAATTTATAAAATTTAATTTTATCAACTTCTCTTGTTGAATCTGACTAAGAATTTTTATATTAAAAATAAAATTCTTTCTATTTGTTAGCTAAGTGGAAAAATAGGTTATTGCCAATGATAATGAAAATAATATAAAGTTATATATTATATAATCGTTTTAATTTATATTTTAATTAAAAATATAAATTATGTAATTTTGACCTTCTGAGCTAACTTGAAATTTTATAAGTTAGGTCACACTACGTTAGTTGGGAGAAACTATAGTTCACTCTTAAATGAAATTCTGACACTCAAGAAATTGAAAATCTTGAAAAAATTCAATGGAAAATCGAATGAAACTTGTAAATCTTTCCTAGTTTCGACAAAATTTTAACAATTTTTTTTTATGAAATTGAAAAATAAATTCACACAAACAAGTTGTAGAATTTAATTCAAGCTTAAGGAGGAAATCAACTTAAAAATAAAATCACCGACTAATTCATTTTTATGGGAATCCAACATTCCAACCCTTGTTTGTTATTTATAATGTTTTCAACAAAATAAAAAAGAAAAATCTAAATCCTACAATATATGGTCTTACATCCATATTGTGGCAACTTTAAATGGCATATGAAAGCATAATATATTACACTTATTTACCAATAAAAACATACTATATACTATTAATTAAATGAATGTTTATTTATTTTTTCAAATGATTGTATATTAACTTTTAAATAAATTATATATGTCTTAAATTAATGTGTAAAATTATAAAGATAATGGGTGGATAAAATTTAATTCTATTTCAATTGTTTTAGTTTTAAAATTTTAATCATTATAAATTATAAATTGTATATCCTATCTTCTAAATTTTTTTTGACTTTTCTAAAACAATCTGATTAGTACTAATCCAATTACGTAAAATGATTGATTACTCACAAGTTGTGAGTCGCAACATTTCTATGGTTGCTTGGTTATTCAGCTCAGTCCCATCAAAAGTATTTTCAGTTCCCATTCAGTGGCATCAACCGTAGCAAACTGGTGGCCACCATTAATGAGCTACTATTTTATCTTTTTCATTTTTTTTATTAACATGATTATTATAAAATATTTAAATTTTTAAAGAAAATTTGAAATTGAATATTAGATCCCAAATTTAGTACACAACTCATTAGTCAGATACACATGAGAAAAATAGAGGTTTGCAGTTGTCCATTATGAAGGTCTTCCGTTTGAATTTCTGAATATTTTCTGAATTTATGAAAAATAAAAATAATTTATTAAAATTATTACCTGATTGTAGTTGTCCCAAATTTTTTTTTAAAAAAAAAATCATACTCAAGATACTATTAGAGTGTTTTGTGATTAGACGTGAATCTCAAACACAAAAGCTCATTTCACGAGGCCCACGTCATGAAGTGATGCCAACCGCCCTTTCATGGTCTTGACAATCTATAAATGCCCCCTGCATGCGGGGTGTGAGTTTAAAGCTCGCGCGCTCTCTCTCTCTCGCTCTCTCTTTCTCTTCCAGTTGGTGGTTTAATTCAGTAGAAAAGGTAAACATGTCTTCTGAATTTAATGTGAACATCCCAAGATGGAAGCCAAATCCATGCCCAACAAGATCATCAACCCATCCACCACCCACTGAGTCCATGGCGAAACAAAAACACGAGTTGGACACCTTGAACTCAGTAGATGACATGTCCTGTGGATCCGAACGTTTCTTCCCTCCCAATCCTCCCATTGCCACTGAAGATAAAGCTAGCTCCATTAGCAGGAGCTTCAGAGGATCATCATTCCGGATAGTCCCAAACCCTGAACTCTACGGTGACCTGGAGAATGTTACATTGCCTAACCGGAAAGAGCCAGGTCATCGTAAATGGGACTCGATGGGAGGAATTTCAGAGGGCAATGGCGTCTTTTTCACTTGGGAGGATTTGTGGGTGACCGTGTCAAGCGGGAACGCCGCCGGCCGCCATCTCCTTCAGGGACTCACAGGCTATGCTCAGCCTTGTGAGGTCCTGGCCATCATGGGTCCTTCTGGGTCCGGCAAGTCGACGCTTCTCGACACTTTGGCGGGTAATTATATTTGGTTTTTCTTTGAAAAGTGATCCGTGCACCATCAATTTTACCTTTGACGCATCAAAAATAAGGAGAATATCGATTTTATCTAAACTTTCTTCAATTAAACTTTTTCTTTTATTTTCATTTAATTTAAATAGAATGAGTATTCCACTTAATTTTGGTACATCTAAGTGATCGTGCACGGATCACTTCCCTTTTTCTTTTAACGCATGTTTCTAATTTATACTTCTTATGTCCCAATTTAGTTGTCTGATATAGATTTTAGTATTGTCTCAAAATAGTTTTCCATTCATATTGGAATAATATAAAGTATGTTAAAAATAGATGAGATTATATGGATTGTCAGCTTTATGTAAAGAGTTCTTTAAAAAATACAAATGTTTCAAATGAGACAACTGAAATATAATGGAGGAAGTATAATTATATTTCTTCCTTTTTGGATTTAACCAAATCAGTAAGTTTTTACAGAGTTCTTTTCTGTTCAATGTTTAGTTCTAATCTACAAACCATTTGCAGGAAGATTAGACTCAAACACCCGGCAATCAGGAGAGATTCTGATCAATGGGAAAAAGCAGAGACTGGCATTTGGCACCTCAGTAAGAAAACCATTCACTCGATCTATAAATCTAGATTCCATGCTGTCATTTGCCACTTGATTAATTAATTACATTATTTATTTAACTCAGCTTCATGATCATTTACTCAGCTTTCATGGGTCTAGCTTGATTGTCTTGAACTTCTAACAATAGATTAAAAGTCTATTCAATCTTTTCAAATTTACAACATACACGAGATTTTCAGACGATTTAATGTATTTGCGAAATTAGTCTCACATTCTAATCAATTATAATAGTAGCTAAGCTACAAAATGGACATCCCATTGATCCATCTTCCATAATTATGAATTTGTTTCATTTATTTAGGCCTATGTGACTCAAGATGACACCCTGATGACCACTTTAACGGTGAAAGAAGCAGTGTACTACTCTGCCCATCTCCAGCTTCCTAATACCATGCCATTATCTGAGAAGAAGGCAAGAGCAGAGATGACAATAAAGGATATGGGGTTGCAGAATGCCATGAACACAAGAATTGGAGGGTGGTCATCAAAGGGGCTGAGCGGCGGCGAGAAGAGGAGGGTGAGCATTTGTATAGAGATCTTAACCCGGCCGAAGTTTCTCTTCCTCGACGAGCCCACATCCGGGCTTGACAGTGCAGCATCCTACCACATAATGAGCAGAATTGTAAGCCTTGCAGAGCAGGGTGGAAGAACCATCATCGCCTCCATTCATCAACCCAGCAGTGAAGTCTTTCAACTCTTCCACAACCTCTGTCTTCTCTCTGCTGGTAGAACTGTTTATTTCGGACCTGCTTCTACTGCTAATCAGGTAACTATTTTCATCTAAACCATGTCATTGCTTACTGTTGTTTAATTAAATCCCCATTTATCTGATGCAATCAGCTATTTTCATAGCGTTTATGATTAGCATAAACTTGTTTCTTTAATGCTATATTTGGATAAGAGAAGGTAGAGCAGAGATTTTCTTTTGGGATATTCTCTTCTTTTGGAAAAGATTATATTCTCTTAACAAAAGTGGAGAATACTGATTCTAAAATAAAGCCGAGTTACTGTTACCCATAATTTTTGGAGTAGATCATTATCTTACTGTTGCATGTGTGTTACAACTTTGCAACCCCACCAGTATTTCTTATAATAAAAAATATTGATATAATAAGATATCCAAAGATCTTATTTGTACTGGGACTGAGGGATAATTTTAATCCGAGTAGTTCTTGAAACATATATAAATCTTTTAATCCCATATATACTAGGTAAACAACTATAGAAAGTGGCATGAATGTGAATTGAGTCGAAGACCCAGTTCTTGAGATGGATGCCTTGATCATGCCATTTGTCAAGCAGCCGGTGGTAACAAAACATTTTCTCTTCTGCTGAGTAGAGGATGCAGCACTGCCATGTGTCAAGCAGCCATTGGTAGCAAAACATTTTTCTCTTCTGGTATGTAGAGGTAAAAGTAATTTTTACTGTTCGATCCTTTAAATGAACTCTTAAGAAATTAGAGGTAAAAGTAATTATTAAAATGATTATTATCAATTTATAATTAAACTAATTTAAGATCATAATAAAATCAGTGTTTAAACATTTAAAGTAATTTTTTTATTCATATTTATAAATAAATCTTTCTAATAACTTGTACCAAAGTGAGCCTACCTAATATAAAGAAAATGTCTCAAAAACATCTATTCCTCACATGCAACATTTTAAAATTTGGACCGGAAAGTCATTTGATCTAAGCTTCTAAGATTAGATTAGAGGTCTTGAGTTCAACTCTTCCCAAACTTACTTAATACACGAGCTTGTGGGTGATTTTATGTATTTAGTCTAACCTCTAATATACCATTCAGTTAAGAATAATTTGATAGTGTGACTTCCACGTGGCTTCATCTTATTTGCAAGTGTATATTCTCTGAAGAAAGCCCGTACCACAGATTTATATTTTGAGAGGTCCACAATGAGACAATGGCACAATGCACAATCTGGACTTTTCACTGGCAGCCACACATAGTTCATTTTTTATTGATCACATGTAGGGCTGCAACTAGGTCGGACAGGTTGGGTTCCTTAAAATCCAACTCGACTTGAGTTGATATATAGGGAACCCAACCCGACCCAACTTGAATTCTCAACCCAAAATTCACAACTCGACCCGAATTCCAACCCGATTTCTGACTCGACCAGCATTCTGAACCTATTTAAGCCTAATTTTAGCCGGGTCAGATTAGGTCGGGACGAATTAACTTGTAAAATCCTCAATCCAACCCTACCCGAGTTTAAAGCGGGTTTATCTTCTCAACCCGACCCGCTGACTCATAATTCTCGACCCGACCCGTATGATTTCTCGGGTCAGGTCATACGGGTTGGGTCAAAATCCGACCCGAGTTGCCGCCCTAATCACATGAATACTTTGTATGTAAATTTTAAAAATATATATGATTCTATTTTTTTTTTTTTATGGGATTCAAAATCATTGTCTTTTTTTACTCATCTTCATAGAAATTATTGTGAGAATAATAGTATATCATCATTTCACTTCATATAATATAAAATATCTAAAAGAGAATCAATTATTCAATTTTTATAAATTAATTAATTAGTAGATTCTAATATTGGAGACTCTGAAATTAAAAGATCAGACGAAAATTTATTTAATGTGGTTCTTTAGATAATTGAGAGATTGATTGTTTCAATTAAAAGACAAAAATTTTTAGAAGTTAGAAATTCACTTGTTTTTGTATTTACCTTTTTTTTTTTCTATGATTAAGGTGTTCACGTCTCTTAGAGCACCTGACTAATCCTTATTTCCTACCCATACACACCGAGTAAATCTATGGGGTGTGATCCTATGGGGTGGAGTGAATTAAACTCAGACTCTAGATGGATTCCTTACCACCACTCCAATATCTTCGGGTTGAGTGAAAACTAATTTTTTTGAAGATTAAAAGTTTTAATCTTTTTGAGCTTGAGAATTGGGAGTGATGTTGTGGTTGAAAAGAGGAAAAATAGATTTGTAATGCAAATTTGTACTGGTAGTTTTTTGCAGGGAATGGCTTCCCCTGCCCCTCCATGAGAAACCCCTCAGATCACTACCTTAAAACTATCAACAAAGACTTCGATGAGGTGAGCGGAAGACCCTTCTCTTTACTCTGTTTTACTGATTTCTTGATCATACATCTCTTAAGTCTTAGAAGTAAAACTTTCTTCAACTTTCTTCTTGGCCATTTTAGGACATAGAAGAAGGTCATGGTGCCAAATCAAGTGCTGAAGCAATCGACATCCTTGTGCAGTCATACAAGTCATCCAGCATTCGTCAACAAGTGTTTGAACGAGTTACTATGATACATAAAATAGTAAGACCCAGATTGAACGTAAAATCTCTTTAGCCAAGATCAAAGTTGAATTGAGTATGATAAAAATATAAAGAAAAATCTTGTGGTTTTTACAGGAAGGACGAGCTTTGGAGAAGTGGAAAAGCCAGGCTAGCTTCCTTACTCAGTGTCTTGTCCTCACAAGGAGGTCCTTCAAAAATATGTACAGAGATCCTGGCTATTATTGGCTGCGTCTCGTGGTTTACATTGCGCTTTCCCTTTGTATGGGGACTGTATTTTACGATATTGGCAAGAGTTACGGTTCCATTCAGGTGAGATGGGAAAATAACTCTCCTATCAAGTTGTTGCAACTAGTCTTCGGGGCGTGTACAAGTTTCTCTATTCACACACATCGAATAAAACTACGGGAAATGATCTTTTGGAGTAAAATAGGATTCAAACTCAGGATTCCACTTTTTAAAATGGATTTATGGCCAACATACCAACCCCCTTGAGGTTACTCTCAAAGTGTATGTTATCCATTGTTCTAAAGATAGGTCGAGTCGAAGTTGAGTCTCGGAATCTTTTGACTCAATTTTGAGTGAGACTCGGACACAACTATTACAACTCAGACTCAACTCCTCTTGAGTTTGAGATGAGCCTGATATTTAAGCCTTGAAAATATTAAATTTTTTTCTTCGAAATTCTAAATTATAAATGATAATTCATTCAAAACCATTGTTATCAATCAAGTTCTTTTAAATATTAAAAATAATTTTATAAAAAAAAAGGTATTTGAAAATCACTATTTACTACCCTCATTTTAATTAATATATGTGATAATTGATGGTGGTAAATGGTTGGACTACTTCTAGGCCTATATTCATCTGAAGCCCTGAATGACAGGCCCAATACTGCTTAACCAAAAAAAATAAGGCCTATCACTAGGCCGACACGCTATTCAGCCTTGATGCTTTGTGTCATCATCTGGCTCACAATTAAAAATTAAAGAGTGGAACTGGATTCAGAAGGTTACTGAGCTGACTAGCTGTGGTGAGTCTAGCAAAGACTCACCAAAAACTCATTCTAAACTCACTGGACTCGCTGTCTCAAAATTGAGCAATAGACATTGCAGTTGAGTCTGGTAGAATCAAAATGGTTTTTTTTTGGAATTTGGATAACATGGGTATCCCCACTCCATATTGGACATGTGTAAACCTCCCAATCCATACACACCGTTTTAAGTCTATAGGAAGTGTCCTATTGGAGTTGAGTGTCAATCGAACTCAAAACTCCACTTCATGAAGCGGGCATCTTGACTGTCAGGCCAACCTCTTGGAGATCCAGATGATTTTTCTCACGAGATATTGTTGACATTTTGTTAAGAGAGCATGTCATTAACATCCATAAAACCCTTACTGTGTGGGTCTGTGGGGCTGTTTGAATTTGCAGGCAACAGCATCGGTGCTTATGTTTATAGCTAGTTTGTTGACTTTCATGTCAATTGGTGGATTCCCTTCTTATGTGGAGGATATGAAGGTACTTCAAATGTTATTTACTTCATTAACATATGCAAAAATTCATCTTTCTAATTCTACATTTAAGTTTTTCTTTTTAAAAAATAAAAAATAGATTCAATTGTCTTTTCTAATTTCATTACTCATTTGCAAACTCCCCCCTGTTTCTCTAATGGACAGATATTTGGTAAAGAGAGGCTAAATGGGCACTATGGTGTCACTGCATTTGCACTTGGCAACACATTTTCTTCCATTCCTTACTTGCTTCTGGTCTCTTTAGTCCCTGGAGCCTTGTCTTACTACCTTGTGGGCCTTCAGAAATCAGCTGATCACTTTCTGTACTTCACCCTTCTACTATTTACTTGCATGATGTTGGTCGAGAGCTTGATGATGATCGTCGCCAGCATTGTGCCCAACTTCCTCATGGGTATAATCACTGGTTCTGGCATTCAAGGAGTTATGATGTTGACGGGAGGTTTCTTTCGGTTGCCGGACGACATCCCCGACCCCTTTTGGAGATACCCAATTCACTACATTGCATTCCACAAGTATGCTAACCAAGGCTTATACAAGAATGAGTTTATTGGGCTGAAATTTCCTATGAAAGCTGGTAGTCCACATACAATCAGTGGTGAAGAGATCTTGAGAAACACCTTTCAACTTGAGATGGACTACTCTAAATGGGTTGATCTTGCAATCTTGTTTGGAATGGTGATTTTATATAGGCTTATGTTCTTGGGCATTATAAAAGCCATGGAAAAGGCTAAGCCCATGTTGAGAGGATTGCTATCTCCACCTTCTAAGCGAAGTCCTGTCCACATGGTTGCAACCTCACCTGAAGCAGCACCAATGTAGGCCCTTAGAAGTAATGGCTACTAAAGTACGGTGTAATGAGAATACACTCAGGTAAATTGTCGTCATTCATCGTCATCATCATCGTCTTTGTCATCTTTGTCATTTGTATTCTTAAATCTCATGTATTTGAGTGTAAGTTAGGACTTAAGTTATGTGTAATAGCCCAATCCTGAAGGGAGTACACTATGGCCAAGAATCCAAGTAATGAGTGTTTGAATCAAGATCGCCGGTGGAAGGAAGAGAACTCCACAGTGGTTCAGGGCGGGTCGTTATATTACGTTTGTATAGAAGTACTTGTATTATGAGTATGGCCATTTTGGTTATTCTCTCTCTATCTCTCTCTTTCTACTTTCATCATTCTCATTCATCTTAAGTCTTTAGATTGAAGAAATTTCTGAAGAAGATTAATGTGATTTTATAAAGGTGGAGATTCTCCTTGGGGTGATTCTTTTATCAGGACTCACTTGGAGATATGGGTAGTGTGAAATATTTTAGAAAATTATATTAATTTGGAGACTTTATATTGAGGATATTTTTTTTTAATAGAAAATGAGAGAAATAGAAGATCAAGAGATGTTCAAGGGTCAATTTCCAATTTTCCACTTGGATAGACAATCTCTTTTACCATAGAATCTTTAATTCAATGGAGTCATGACAAAAAAATTGGATGGAAAAGCTCATCAATCATTGATCATTTACTGTTCAATATCTCAAAATTGGTAAACAAACAGATGTTTAAACAAAATGATAGAAATAAGTTTTGTGTCACAACATGCACAATGATTTATTATGTGATTGGTTCTAAGGGAAAATGGAAAGCAACCGAATTGATAAATGAGTCATGACTCATGATTGATTTAGGAGTAAAAAAAATGCTCATACCGAGATATTAGCCGCCGAGATAACAGTTAATCTTAGCCGATGTATATATCTCTCTCCTGATTTTTTTGACAAAAATCAGTGATTTAAAACTGTATCGGCCGATATGTGCGAGATCTCGGCCGTATCGGCCGAGATTTGTACCCTTGAATTGATTCAAGAGATTCCAATACAATAAAAATAGAGAGATTTTCTTAAGTGTTCATTCATCCAAAGGGGGAATCTACAAATTTTTTTATAATTTAAGTATTTCTTTTTATTTTAAATTGAGAAATTGCTTCATAAGAGTCTCTGCTTCTTCTCCTCTATGTAGGCCCAAAGGTGTCATAATGTGGAGAATGTGCAATTAAAAGATTGTAATAAAAAATTAAATTACACAAATATACCGCATAAGGTAAGACAGGAATTTAATGTAATTCGTTAATGCCTATATCTAAAAGTAAAAGGGATAATATCCTCACTAATCATAATATAAGAGAAGATTAAGAGAAATATAATGTGTCTAGCACCAAACTCAAATCCATCACTCTTAGTCTCAACTACATAGAACTCTGAAATATACATAAAAAGAGCTCTTACATGATCTCTCTTAAACCTTCCAGCAGAAGACCTAAAGGAAGAACTCTAATTTTTTTTAATTACAACTAAGGGTCCAAGTCTTTCTTATATAGACTGCAGATTTTCAAAATAAGAGTCCGAAAACCTCTACAAAAAATATTTAAAATAGTACCATTTCATGCACAAAGAGGAGGGAAAGGGCCTAAAATCAAACCATCATGCATAAATGGGTCTTACTAGCCTCTTTCTAAATTCTCATGTCTTGTTAGAGACAGAATGGAAGTCAACTAGGTCGTCACCAACTTAGTTGGATCATTTTTTTATGATCAAGGTGTCGCGGCCTTTAAGAGCACCCAACTAATTCTTGGGACATGCACAAGCCTCCTTGCCCATACATCAGGTAACTCTACGGAGAGTGGGCCTTTGGGGTAGAGTGGGAATCGAACTGTTAACTCAGGCTTCCTGAGGGGAGTTCCTGTCCATCACTCCAATTCCATTGGATTTAGTTGGGTCCTTCTAAACATGATGATCTCCACTGACAATAATTTAATTTATCTTCATGACGATAATTGGCAAGACCTTGGCATCTGATTTAGTATACAGGGCATTTCCCTTCATACCATATTTAGATTAAGCTCCATTTACACAAATAATAAGACTAAGCCAAGGTTCAAATTTGACATGGCAAGGCCTTGACTAGATGGTGACCTCCTCCAAGAGATAGGCTAGAACAAGAGAGGTGAGACACAACTCGAAGAGACCCATATAGATGGGCTCGTGATTTCCTTTGCATTATCAAAGCTGGTCATATTCAGGCTTTACCTTTCAAGAGAAGGATAAGGAGAAGATGGAAATCTTGTGCGATTCCTCAAAGGTTTTTGAGGCAATTTGGGTATGAACAAGGAATACCCAACAAAGACTTAAAACAATCCTAAATCCTGGGAGTGGAAGTAGGTAAACATGGGCTTGGGTTGGGCTCATTTTTTGAGTTCATGAATTAGATTTCGGCTCTGCCCGAACCTATTACATGAAATCTTGAGTTTGGCCCGATTGCCAAAATTTGAATCACATTTTATAAAATCGAAATTTCTATTTTTGATATTCTATATAATTTTTTTTTTTTTGTAACACATCATCTTATTTATAGAATAATACAGAAATCCATTTTAGGCTTAAAGAAGCCCGAGCCCAGATTAGATTGCATATACATTTTGGCCTTAAATAGGCTCAGGTAGACCCAAAATCTGGGCCTGTTTGCCAGAGTTGTAGCCCTATTTATAACAAAAGGTGCAACAGGCTGAAGACAGGTTGACCTTGATCCCTGATTAGTCTTTCAAAAAGGCACAATTTGAATCCTACATACTTTGAATAAAAATGATGATTCTGTAATCCAAATATCCATATGCTTTTTGCTTAAATTTTTTTTCATATAATCTACTCCCTCTGTCCCAAATTAGTTGTCTTATATGGATTTTCTCATTTATATTAGAGTAATATAAAGTGTGTTGAAAATTAATGAGATCACATGAAATGGTAATCTTATATAGAGGGTTTTTTAAAAAATACAAATATTTCAAATTAAACAACTAAAATGAGACGGAGAGAGTATTTATTTTCATAGACAACCTAATTAATATAAGTTTTAGGCACACCAATTCCTTTTATTAATCTTGCTCTTTTTGCATTTGTACATTTTGTGTTCGATTGGTTGCTTATCTGTTATTGGTACACCCTACTGAATGGTTAATTTCATGATGAATCACTAAATGCACCGAGTCCACCTTATCTGGCCATCTTGACTGGTCTAGTCCAGCTGAAGCTGGCAAACCATATTATATGGTCTGTTCTGGTTTTTGAAACATGGATATCCATATTGAGTCGTAAAGGATAAAGCTTTTTTGTGTCATGTATGAATGAGATATTTTGACAGAAGTCCCAATCTGTTTGTTTAATCTTAAAAGATCTTATTGTTTTCTATATTCTAAAAAAAGCTCTAAAGTTCTTTTAAAAAACGATCTTTGTCCTAATTCAACACATGATATACAATTTTAATCTATTGTTTTTAAAATTACATTTCTACAAAGTTTTCAGCCCCATCCAAATATAAGAAACTATATTGGACATCTAGATTAGCTAAAATATCAAAATTCAGTTACATTTGAAATTTTTAGCCATCTAATCTAAAGCCACGAAATTAATGCTCGTAGTTAAATAATCAAATGGCAGAAATAGCACATGCTTTTGAATTTTTGTATTTTGGCAAATCTAGATGCCTACTTTCATTTTATATGGTAAAATGAAAGCTGCAACCATATTCGACTGCTTTTTAACCACTGAGCGCTTCAGATGATCATTGACTCGTATGCTGATTGGTGCAGCAATGGGCTCAAGAGTATCTCATTATGGACTCAAATGTGGGCCATCTGTGGCCCATTTATGATTCCAATGTTGCTCATGATTAGCCCAATGGGCTGAGAGTGGCTCATTTATTGACTCAAATGTATGCAGCTAAGGCCCATTTACTGATTCAAATGTGACTCATGGCCAGCTTGGTGGGCTACTGGGCTGAGAGTAGTGCAGCTCATTTATTCTCAAATATGGGTGAACTGGCCCATTTGCTGATTCAAATGTGTCTCATGATATGTCCGATGGGCTCAAGTAGCTCAATTATAGACCCAAATGTGGGGAGCTGTGGCCCATTTAGTGATTCAAATGTGATCCATGATCACTTCTTGACCCAAGTGGAGATGGTCAACCCATTTTGTAAGCAATCAGCCCCCTCTCTTTACTCCTTGTATTAACAAAATATGAATGGTTACTTATAACTTTATAAGAAGGTTAAGGTCATAGTTTTTAAAAGTCTTTAAAAAAATTATTCGTCAGTTTTCTCTTTTCTTTTCTTTTTAAAGGAAAATGAGCTATAATTTTATTTTATTTTTTGAATTTGTGTGTGGAAAATCGCAGGATACCCAGCATAAAACCCCCGCAGATGAGTCTACTATTAGGACACACCAAGATTAGGTCATGGGAGCTCGAACCCGCAACCTCCTGTTTCTTGAGGTGGGAGGCAACCAATTGAGTTACACCCATGTGAGTAACTATAATTTCTTTTTTTTAGAAAGACATTTTTTATCATTTAAATTAAAAAAATTATAAATAAAAAATTTAACTCATCAATTTTCTATCTAAATATATCTTGTCTTCGTCTTTCACTTGTAAGAGACTTTATTTGACTCATGTTTCAGAATATATGTATATTTTCTTACACACATACCGAATTCAAGCAATGAGAAATAATTCTATGGGAGTGGTCTAAAAAAAATTAAGCGTGAATCAAACTCAAAAACTTCCTTGATGAAGGGAGCTTTTGATCGTCAAACCAACCCTACCTCTCTAAATTATATATTTTTAAAATGAGGAATTTCAGCCAACCCCACCTCTCTAAGTTATATCTTTTTCAAATTAAGAATTCATTTAATCTACGGTTGAAAAAACACTTATGTGGCAAATTCTCGCTTCTCTAATAGTCTAATATTTTTATGCTTTGCATTTTAAAGTTGATAGAGATTAGAGAGAGATATTGACGTGTCAATCTCATCAATCAATTTTAATCTTTTCAATCGTTAATTCTAAAGCGTTTATATATTTTCTCTCACTACTTAAATTTCATCAAATGCTCCATAAATCTCTTTCAGCTCACCCAATGAATCTCTCTCTCTATCCTTCATGTGATCACCAAACGGAAGAAAAGAAGAAGAACAATGGCCTTCATGTGATTTCTACATTCATGAAATCAATTGTATTTATTATTTAGCCTTTTTGTAATATTTTAAATGAATTAGTTATGGTTGATTTCTACATTCATGAAATCAATTGTATTTACTATTTAGCCTTTTTGTAATATTTTAAATGAATTAGTTATGGTTGATTGTTCTTGTTTCTATATTCAAAATTTTTAGGTTTTTTTATTTTTTATAACACGGGTATCCTCATCCTACATTCGAAGTAAAACCAATATGCGTAAATCTCTCAATCCACATACACTAGTTAAATCTATAAAGAATAACCTGTGGAGATTGAATGTGAATCAAATTCAATAACTCACTTCATAAAACGGGCATATTGATAGGTATATTTTTGAAGTTTTTAGTTAGCCTTATTTTTTAGAAAGGTTTATGTCACCTGTACAAGTATTGCCGAGCAAGGACTGATACATTGGTTTATTGGACAATATGTTTTAGTTTAGTACCAATAAATATCAATCAATTTAGACTAGTATTGACCATAACTTTTTAATTTCATATTTTTAGAAATCTCTACATAGGAAAAAAAAAATTGAATGACGGGTAAAAATATTAATCATTCAAAGGGAAGAAAAAAGAAAGGAGACTTAGAAATAGAACAAAATAACAAGCCAGGGCATTGGCAAAGTAAAAAAATTCAATTTGTCTAAAACTATGTCAAAATTTGTGAAAAAAAAAAACCTTCAAATATATGTTTTAATATATTTTTATATTCAATTTTACACATCCAATCAATATAAATAGGGGATGCCAAACTTGACCTGCTTGGAAGTTGATAAAGACATTCATGCACTGATAAGTAGAGAAATTGAATTTGTCTTTTTATCTATTTATTATTATTTAACTAATCTAAAATTAAGAGCGACAATTTTTTATTTAACCCATAAACTCTTCTAACTGAACTTAAAAAAAAAAAAAATTTGAATCATGTATTTTTTTTAATTTGAATTGACCCAACCCATCCAGACCCACAATAAATTCGGATTCGGTTGGGTGGGTTGGGTACAGGGTTCCCGACCTTTAGACAAATTGAACTAAAATTAATAATTAATTACTCTATGAATTTTAGTCATATATCCTACCCGAGTTAAAATTAAAATAAAATATTCACTTATTTTTCTAATATTTTTATAAAAAATTAGGTTAAATCTTGTCAAGTCAATTAAAAAATTAAAAATATATTAAATTGAGTCAGACAAAATATTTGCTATCATCTATAGTTAATTAAATCTAAATTTGATTAAACTCATTATTACCTCTATATAAAGATACACTTTTTATAAAAATAATGATGCCACTTTTAATAAATTCTTTTGAAAGATTAACGAATTATAGGGGTAGTAGCATTAGAAAATCAAGACAAGGTTACATGTTAAATGCATGCCGTGGACCTCACTGGATGAATGTCGACCTCTGGATACGTCGCATACTCCAAAATTGAAGTGGTTATTTACTATTTACCCTCCGAACCTAAAAGTGAAAATGGAAAATAATTTATAATCATTATTAAAGTTAATAATAATAATTTTTTTAATTTATAAACTTTTTATATAATTTTTATTTTAAATACCAATATAAAAATATCAATCATATCTTTCAAATTCATTGAATATAATCACAAAAATCCTTTTTTTTTTCTTTTTTTTCAACTTTTATATGAATTTTCTTTCAATTTTTCAATATAATATGAGAAGTTTTCACTTCACCAAATTCCATATCTCTTTTTTTTTTCCTCAAAACATGAAAGCAAATGAGGACCTTTCCATAAGTGAGCAGTCAAGAATTATTTGAGGGTGACATATTACAATACTTATTCAATAGAGATATTCATCACTTCTTTTTTTTTGAGGTCCAGAGGTATCGGGCATCACATCTAATTAGTCTCCTATGGTATGTGAAAATCCCCCAATCTGCACACAATGGGTAAGTATGTGGGAAGTGACCCTTCATTGAATTACTAATTGAATTCAAGACCTTAATCCTGAAGTCTTATGTCTTCTCAACCACTAGGCCAACATTTGGGGTTAATAGATATCAAATTTTAAAAAAATGTAAAATCAAGGTAAAAATTCAGCATCCTACTCATATAATTCTATTTATATCACACCTAACTACGATAGACTCAAGACCCATTTAAAAGACAAACTCTTGTATAAGTCTTGATAATTACGTGTCCTGCTGGAATAGATTTTTATGTAATATAGTTAGACTCATATCATTCTAATAATTTAAACAAAGTGGGTTGGCCTAACGGTCAAAAAGCTTTTTTTACGAAAGGATGTCTTGAGTTTTGTAACAGTCCAACCCATAAAAAGGGCTTGGGCCTCAGCCCAGTAAGATACTGTCCACTTTGGGCCCACACATGCACAAGCGCGAGCCCGCAAGATTTTTGGATCGGACCCGGTCCAAGTTCGGGTCCAAAACGCGTCTTACTGGTTTGAGGGAGCAAGGCTACTTATAAACCCCCTCTCAAACTCCTCAACTTCCGATGTGGGACTTTTCACAACTCCCACTCACTACTGGGTTGTCAGATCCGACCAACCCACTCTACTGGCCCGTCCGACAGAATCCAGTTTCACTTGAATCAACTTATTTAGAACTTGACCTCTGGCTCATGGGTCAGGATATCACAAGTTTGATTTACGTTCAAATTCGTTTGAGCAACTCCTCATGTGATCACTCCTTATCGATTTAATCAGTGTTTGTAAATTGATAGGTTTATATATGCTCGTAAAATTAATCTCACCGCTAATATAGATTAGGAATAATTGTGTTTAAAAAAATTAAAGCTTATGACATTTAAAAAATAATTTTAATATTAATAGAAAAAGTTTGCTTAGAATTTTCCATGCGGACTGATTTTTATAAGAAAGAGCCAATAATCTGTCTTATTTAATGTGATGTGAAATGTTCTCTAATTGACAATTGATAATAAGTGTGTGGTTAAGCTTAAAAGTCGTAAAAATTAGTAGCAGACGAGTTTGATGAAGGGAAAAAAATGCTTCATGAAACGTGGATCTCGTTTTTAATGGGATCAGTCTCAGTTGTGTAACGCGTGATCAAATAGTCAAGCCAGTTGAAAAATGTGTGGTTACCCATCAAACGGGGCAGTAGCAGACATAATTGGGGCTGTCAGTTTTTTACTATTTACTGGACTGCCACTGTAAGATTTTTGTGGACTAGATCCATCCATGATGTCAGCAACTTTTTCATGGGTGTGGACTATTTTCATCCTCAACCACTATATTTCATGGGTGATATTAAAGCATCTGAGTAAGTATATATTTTGTAAAAAATTATTATAGAAAGATACATCACTGACGAGCATTTATTCTCAATGTCCAATTTTCTTTTTTTAATTTGAATATCTCTAATATGAATTAGAGGTTAGATTAATCTCATGAATTTAGTAAATATTCCAATCTACACACTGATAAATTGATGAAGAGTAATTCTATAGAGAGTGATTCAGAAGAGTTTGAAGGTAAAATAAATTCAACATGTAGACATCAAATTTTGCTTTTTAAAATGAAGTTACACGTTATCTCAAAAGTTTGAGAGGGACGGGCCTCATTTGATTCATAATTCAATGTGAGTTAGATTCTTATTCAAAATTAAATAGTGATTAAACTCACTATTGGATTGAAACTTATGTTTTATGGTATCACTAATCTACATGACCTTCAAAGCTTGCTCAACTCCGAGTTGATTTTGATCGATATTAGATTTAAATATTTAGAGAGATGTCCTTCAGTGGACTGAGTTGCACGGTATTATTGTATGCATCTCAATATGGGATTAAATTTCTCTGGACCACTCTCTATGGGAGTTATTCTTCATCGACTTACTCATTATTGAAGTGGAAATACTCAGATTACTAAAAAAACAAAAACAGTAAAGCTAAAGGGGAGCGATATTTCTGGCATATTATGGAACATTGATGAACATGTGCACATTCATAATCATAAATGACCGTGTGAAAGTAGATCTACTAGATTAGATTTGAGATCTTCTTCTGCTTAGACAAGGCCAGCGCCTTAGGCCTCGTTTTAAAAAAAGGCCCACATACAATCAGTGGTGAAGAGATCTTGACAAACACGGCCCACATACAATCAGTGGTGAAGAGATCTTGACAAACACCTTTCAACTTGAGATGGACTACTCTAAATGGGTTGATCTTGCAATCTTGTTTGGAATGGTGATTTTATATAGGCTTATGTTCTTGGGCATTATAAAAGCCATGGAAAAGGCTATGTCCATGTTGAGAGGATTACTATCTCCACCTTCTAAGTGAAGTCCTGTCCACATGGTTGCATCCTCACCTGAAGCAGCACCAATGTAGGCCCTTAGAAGTAATGGCTACTGAAGTACGAAGTAATGAGAATACACTCAGGTAAATTCTGTCATCGTCATCGTCTTTGTCATCTGTACTCTTAAATCTCATGTATTTGAGTGTAAGTTAGGACTTAAGTTACGTGTAATAGTCTAATCCTAAAGAGTGTACTCTGTGGCCAAGAATCGAAGTGATAAATGTTTGAATCAACTTCGTGAGTGGACAGAAGAGGAAAACTCCACGGTGGTTCGGGGATGAAATTTCCCATGAAAGAAATGCTTGCCTGAAATGTGGATCTCGTTTTTGAATGGGATCAGTCTCAGTCGTGTATCGCGTGATCAAATAGTCACTCAATAGGCCAATTGAAAAATGGTGGTTACCCATCAAAACGGGGCAGTAGCAGACATAATTAGGGCTGTCAAATTTTTTCTATTTACTGGACTGCCACTGTAAGATTTTTGTGGACTAGATCCATCCATGATGTCAGCAACTTTTTCATGGGTGTGCATTATATTCATCCTCAAGTCCAGGGGTTTAAAAAACGCCTCCACCGATATATCGGTCGATAATTTTTTCTCTCTCTTCGATATCAGTATTTCTCTCTCCTCCGATATCAGAACTGTAAAAACCCGTGAAAAACTATGAGAACTCGTGAAAGCCGTAAACCCTGAACCGTTAAAAACCGTGAAGAACAGTGAAAAACCATTAAAAATCGTGGAAAATCGTGTAAAAACAGTCAAAAACTATATCGGTGTTTTTTTAATTAAAAAATAAAATAATAATTTAAATACCGATATTTATTAATATCGGCCGATATTGTGACCGATATTTCTGACCGACTATCGGCTATATCGGTTGATATTCGGTATGTACGGCCGATACATATCGTATCGGCCGATATCGTTCGGTATTAAAATGCCGATATCGTTCGGTATTAAGATACCGATACATATGGACCGATACGATATGTATCGGCCGATATTTCAACCTTAGTCCTCAACCACTATATTTCATGGGTGATATCAAAGCATTTAAGTAAGTATATATTTTATAAAAAATTATTATAGAAGATACATCACTGACGAGGATTTATTCTCAACGTTCAATTTTATTTTATTTTTTTAATTTGAATATCTCTAATATGAATTAGAGGTGAGATTAATCTCATGAATTTAGTAAACATCCCAATCTACACACTGATAAATTGATGAAGAGTAATCCTATAAAGAGTGATCCATAGGAGTTTGAACTTAAATCAAATTCAAGGTTAAAATATCAAATTTTGCTTCTTAAAATGAGATTACACGTTATCTTAAAAGTTTGAGAGGCGGGCCTCATTTGATTCATAATTCAGTGTGAGTTAGATTCTTATTCAAAGTTAAATAGTGATTAAACTCACTATTGGATTGAAACTTATGTTTTATGGTACCACTAATCTACAAGACCTTCAAAGCTTGCTCAACTCCGAGTTGATTTTAATCAATATTAGATTTAAATATTTAGAGAGATGTCCATCAGTGCATTGAGTTGCACGGTATTATTGTATGCATCTCAATATGGGATTAAATTTCTCTGGACCACTTTCTATGGGAATTACTCTTCATCGACTTATTCAGTATTTGTGGATTGGGAAGTTTACACATACTTATTAGATTAGTCTGACTTCCAATGTGGAGTGGAGATACTCGTGTTACTGAAAAAACAAAAACAGTAAAGCTAAATGGGGAGCGATATTTCTGTTCTATCATAGAACATTGATGAATAGGTGTCTGAAGCGAGAGATTATCAGTTGAACTACATCTATGTGAACTAAAGGACCCTTGCACTTAGATCAAACAAGATGCATGCCTAAATAATTTTTTATTTATTTACTCTTTTCACATTTTTACCCAGTTGTTACATTAATTATGTATCCTCTTTTGCACACATTTGACCGTTAAATTCATAAATATGATTGTTAGAAAATTGGATGTCATTAGTTTAGGTTTCAAGATTGAGGGTATATTTGAAGAAAATTATCTTATGAGTTAATCTTTTCCAACAATTTCTTTTCTTAGAAAATGAAATTTATAAAATTTAATTTTATCAACTTCTCTTGTTGAATCTGACTAAGAATTTTTATAATAATTTAAAATTTTCTATTTGTTAGCTAAGTGGAAAAATAGGTTATTGCCAATGATAATGAAAATAATATAAAGTTATATATTATATAATTGATTTAATTTATATTTTAATTAAAAATATAAATTATGTTATTTTGACCTTCTGAGCTAACTTGAAATTTTATAAGTTAGGTCACAGTACGTTAGTTGGGAGTAACTATAGTTCACTCTTAAATGAAATTCTGACACTCAAGAAATTGAAAATCTTGAAAAAATTCAATGGAAAATCGAATGAAACTTGTAAATCTTTCCTAGTTTCGACAAAATTTTAACAATTTTTTTTTATGAAATTAAAAAATAAATTCACACAAACAAGTTGTAGAATTTAATTCAAGCTTAAGGAGGAAATCAACTTAAAATTAAAATCACGGACTAATTCATTGTTATGGGCCTTTTGGGAATCCAACCATTGTTTGTTATTTATAATTTTTTCAACAAAATAAAAAAGAAAAATCTAAATCCTACAATCTATGGTCTTGCATCCATATTGTGGCAACGCTTTAAATGGCATATGAAAGCATAATATATTACACTTATTTACCAATAAAAACATACTATTATACTATTAATTAAATGAATGTTTATTTATTTTTTCAAATGATTGTATATTAACTTTTAAATAAATTATATATCTCTTAAATTAATGTGTAAAATTATAAAGATAATGGGTGGATAAAATTTAATTCTATTTCAATTGTTTTAGTTTTAAAATTTTAACTATTATAAATCATAAATTGTATATCCTATCTTCTAAAATTTGTTTGACGAGAAGTATTTTCTAAAACAATTTGATTAGTACTAATCCAATTACGTAAGATGATTGATTACTCACAAGTTGTGAGTCACAACTTTCTAAGGTTGCTCGGTTATTCAGCTCAGTCCCATCAAAAGTATTTTCAGTTCCCATTCAGTGGCATCTACCGTAGCAAACTGGTGGCCATCATTAATGAGCTACTATTTTATATTTTTCATTTTTTTTTAACATGACTACAATAAATTACTTAAAATTTCACTAAAAAAAAATAGAATTGAATGTCAGATTCTTAATATATATATTTTTAAAATTTACGTGTACAAAAGTACGAGATATCTAACATAAAACCTCTACGTGTGAATCCACTAGTCATTATGGCACACCAAAGTTAAGCTATAGTAACTTGAACTCACAATCTTCCGCTTGAAGGTGGGAGGACAACTAGTTGATCTACACTCATATCCTTAAATTTAGTTTAGTTAATACGTATGAGAAAAAATATAGACCATAGCTTATCCACTATGAAAATCTTTAAATTTATGAATATTTTCTAGATTATCAAAAATAAAAATGATTTATTAAAATTATTATCTGATTCTAATTTTCAATGAGAATTTACATGTAAGTTTGGATTTTTGTCTCAGAATTTAAAAAAAAAAAAAATCATACTCAAGATAATATTAGATAGTTTTGTGAGATGGTAACAGTAGCATTGCGTCTATAACAAGGTAAGACATTACATATCGGTATCTTCACGGTGAGAGTAGTTTCACGAGCACATGTAAATCTGACAGAGGCCCACGTCATGAGGTCATGCCAACCCCACTTTCATGGTCTTGACAATCTATAAATGCCCCCTGCATGCGGGGTGTGAGTTTAAAGTTTCCTCTCCTTCTCTCTTTCTGTTCCAGTTGGTGGTTTAATTCAGTAGAAAAGGTAAGCATGTCTTCTGAATTTAATGTGAACATCCCAAGATGGAAGCCAAATCCATGCCCAACAATATCATCGACCCATCCACCATCCACTGAGTCCATGGCGAAGCAAAAACACGAGTTGGACACCTTGAACTCATTAGATGACATGTCCTGTGGATCCGAACGTTTCTTCCCTCCTCCCAATCCTCCCATTGCCACTGAAGATAAAGCTAGCTCCATTAGCAGGAGCTTCAGAGGATCATCATTCCGGATAGTCCCAAACCCTGAAAGCTACGGTGACCTGGAGAATGTTACATTGCCTAACCGGAAAGAACCAGGTCATCGTAAATGGGACTCGATGGGAGGAATTTCAGAGGACAATGGCGTCTTTTTCACTTGGGAGGATTTGTGGGTGACCGTGTCAAGCGGGAAGGCCGCCGGCCGCCATCTCCTTCAGGGACTCACAGGCTATGCTCAGCCTTGTGAGGTCCTGGCCATCATGGGTCCTTCTGGGTCCGGCAAATCCACGCTTCTCGACGCTTTGGCTGGTAATTATATTTGGTTTTTCTTTGAGAAGTGATCCGTGCACCGTGCACCATCAATTTTACCTTACCTTTGACGCACTAAAATTAAGGAGTATATTTATTTTATTCAAACTGTCTTAAATCAAAAGTTTTCTTTCACTTTCATTTAATTTGAACAAAATAAGTATTTCACTTAATTTTGGTACATCTAAGTGATTGTGAACTAATCACTTCATTCTTTTTATTGCATGTTTCTAATTTATACTCTCCGTGTCCCAATTTAATTGTTGATATAGATTTTGGAATTATTCCAAAATAGTTGTTCTATTCATATTGGAGTAGTATAAAGTGTGTTGAAAATGAATAAGATCATATGAAGTGTTAACCTTTTATAGAGAGCTATTTAAAAATTACAAACGTTTGAAATGAGACGACTGAAACTGGAACTGAGAAAGTATAATTATATTTCTTCCTTTTTAGATTTAATCAAATCAATAAGTTTTTACATAGTTCTTATCTGTTCAATGTTTAGTTCTAATCCACAGACCATTTTGCAGGAAGATTAGACTCAAACACTAGGCAATCAGGAGAGATTCTGATCAATGGGAAAAAGCAGAGACTGGCATTTGGTACCTCAGTAAGAAAACCATTCACTCGATCTATACATCTAGATTCCATGCTGTCATTTGCCACTTGATTAATTAATTAAATCATTTACTTAACTCAGCTTCATGATCATTTACTAAGCTTTCATGGGTCTAGTTTGATTGTCAAGAACTTCTAACAATAGATTAAAAGTCTACAATTCAATCTTTCCAAATTTACTAGATACACGAGATTTTCAAACGATTTAATGTATTTGTGAAATTAGTCTCACATTCTAATCAATTATAATAGTAGCTAAGCTACGAAATGAACATCCCATTGATCCATCTTTTATAATTATGAATTTGTTTCATTTGTTTAGGCCTATGTGACTCAAGATGACACCCTGATGACCACTTTAACGGTGAAAGAAGCAGTGTACTACTCTGCCCAGCTCCAGCTTCCTAATACCATGCCATTATCTGAGAAGAAGGCAAGAGCAGAGATGACAATAAAGGATATGGGGTTGCAGAATGCCATGAACACAAGAATTGGAGGGTGGTCATCAAAGGGGCTGAGCGGCGGCGAGAAGAGGAGGGTGAGCATTTGTATAGAGATCTTAACCCGGCCGAAGTTTCTCTTCCTCGACGAGCCCACATCCGGGCTTGACAGTGCAGCATCCTACCACATAATGAGCAGAATTGTAAGCCTTGCAGAGCAGGGTGGAAGAACCATCATCGCCTCCATTCATCAACCCAGCAGTGAAGTCTTTCAACTCTTCCACAACCTCTGTCTTCTCTCTGCTGGTAGAACTGTTTATTTCGGACCTGCTTCTACTGCTAATAAGGTAACTATTTTCATCTAAACCATGTCATTGCTTACTGTTGTTTAATTAAATCCCCATTTATCTGATGCAATCAGCTATTTTCATGGCGTTTATGATTAGCATAAACTTGTTTCTTTAATGCTATATTTGGATAAGAGAAGGTAGAGCAGAGATTTTCTTTTGGGATATTCTCTTCTTTTGGAAAAGATTATATTCTCTTAACAAAAGTGGAGAATACTGATTCTAAAATAAAGCAGAGTTACTGTTACCCATAATTTTTGGAGTAGATCATTATCTTACTGTTGCATGTGTGTTATAACTTTGCAACCCCACCAGTATTTTTTATAATAAAAAATATTGATATATTTAAGTTCAAATTTCATTAATTTTTCATTTTTATACAATCAAGACATCCAAAGATCTTATTTGAACTGAGAGGGACAATTTTAATCCAAGTAGTTCTTGAAATATATATAAATCTTTTAATCCCATCTTGAAACATATATAAATCTTTTAATCCCAGTATATACTATGTAAGCAACTATAGAAAGTGGCATGAAATGTGAATTGAACCTGAAGACCCCAGTCCTTGAGATGGATGCCTTAGATCCACGCCATTTGTCAAGCAGCCGTTGGTAACAAAACATTTTCTCTTTGCTGAGTAGAGGATGCAGCACTGCTATGTGTCAAGCAGCCATTGGTAGCAAAACATTTTTCTCTTCTGGTATGTAGAGGATGCAGCAGATGCATGATTCTCCAGTCCTATGATATTTTTTGGTTCTTACGAAGAATCGGGATCCTCACTGCATAAGATGAAGACACGTGGAATATCGTAAGACACACACGAAGCACTTTCAAGTATCAACCCTGGTTAACCACTCTTAACCGTGGTTAAAGCTGAGAATTAATTACAGAAAAACCACCGTTCTATCACTCTCACTGCGTTTATTTCCTGACACGTGTATCTAAGCAAAGTAGTTGTGGTAGATCATAGATGTTTTACCAGTACCCAACTTTTTTTAACTAAGTGGTTTACTTTCGTCCAATCAAATCAGTTTATTAAAAAAATTTAAACATGGATATAATAGAAAAAAATATTTTTGATTGGATGAATAAAATTTTAGATTTTTAAGCTATTCAATTTTGATGATTTTAAATTATTTATTACTTATTAATTTTAAACTTTCATATTTAATTTAGAGGCATATTTTTTGAGCGACAATTTAGAACCTGTTTGTTTAATGTCATGGGATTATAGAAATAATCTAAATATGAATATAAGATTGAAATGACTAACTTTTATTAGATTAATCAACTAATACTTTTAAGTTATTTTTGAATTTTTATAATTAATGAAAATTTCAGATTATTTATTATTTTTAAATGAAGTAATTATGCTATATTATATTAAGTTCCTACTATTCGATCCTTTAAATGAACTCTTAAGAAATTAGAGGTAAAAGTAATTATTAAAATGATTATTATTAATTTATAATTAAACTAATTTAAGATCATAATAAAATCAGTGTTTAAATATTTAACTTTATTATTATAGTTAAAATAATTTTTTACTCATATTTATAAATAAATCTTTCTAATAACTTCGACCAAAGTGAGCCCACTTAATACATAAAAAATGTATAAAAAAATCTATTTCTCCCATACAATTCTCTAAAATTTGGACCAGATCGTTCGATTTAAATTTATAGGATTAAATTAGAGATCTTGAGTTTAATTCTTCCTAAACTTATTTAATACTTGAGATTTATGGATGATTTTATGTTCTTTAAGATTAATTCCATCTCTAGGAAGTAAGTATTACTTATAGTTAAAGAATAATTTGATAGTGTGACTTCCAAGTATTACTTACAGATAAAGAATAATTTGATAGTAGTGACTTCCACGTGGCTTCATCTTATTTGCAAGTGTATATTCTCTGAAGAAAGCCCGTACCACATATTTATATTTTGAGAGGTCCACGATCAGACAATGGCACAATGCACAATAGGGACTTTTCAGTGGCAGACTTCAATTAAGGGTGCCCACTTTCCCTTCGAGTTAAGGAGAAGTCATTTTCTGGTCGATCCTTTGAATACAAATTTTTAATTTTCAGAGGGAGATTGATAGGTATGGAGTTGGTTATGAACTGTGAAGTTTCATATTAGAAATAATAATAAGAAAAATATATTAAATTATGTAAATACACATACTTCATTTTTCATTGATCACATATAGGGCTACAATTCTTGTCGCGCAGGTCAGGGTTCCTTAACTCAACCCGACGTTAGTTGATATATCTAGAATCCGACTTGACTCGACCCAAATCCTCAATCCGACCCGAATTCCAACGCGAATCAACTCAAATTCTGACCCTGACCCGTATTCTGAACCCATTTAAGCCTAATTTATGTCTGGTCGGGTCAGGTTAGGTCAGTTCGGGTCGAGTTAACTTTCTAAATCCTCAACCCAACTCGACTCGAGTTTAAGCGCGGCTTTTTATCTTCTCAACCTAACCTGATCCGTTGATCCAAAATTTTTGACCCAACCTGCATGATTTCTCGGGTCACGTCATGCGGGTCGGGTTGAGTTGCAACCCTAATCACATGAATACTTGTAATTGTATGTAAATTTAAAAAATGTATATGATCATTCTAATTTTTTTATGGGATTTAAAATCATTCTCTTTTTTTACTCATCTTCATAGAAATTATTGCAAGAATGATAGTATATCATCATTTCACTTTATATAATATAAAACGTCTAAAAGAGAATCAATTATTCAATTTTTATAAATTAATTATATACTTTTATTATAATAAGCTTCAGATTAAATCTAAAGATATATCTAACAATTAGTAGATTCTAATATTGGAGACTCCAAACTTAAAAGATACCATACACACCGGGTAAATCTATGGGATATGATCCTCCGGAGTGGAGTGAATTGAACTCAGGACTCTAGTTGGGTTCTTGACCACCACTCCAATATCTTCGGGTTGAGTGAAAACTAATTTTTTTGAAGATTAAAAGTTTTAATCTTTTTGAGCTTGAGAATTGGGAGTGATGTTGTTGTTGAAAAGAGGAAAAATAGATTTGTAATGCAAATTTGTACTGGTAGTTTTTTGCAGGGAATGGCTTCCCCTGCCCCTCCATGAGAAACCCCTCAGATCACTACCTTAGAACTATCAACAAAGACTTCGATGAGGTGAGCAGAAGATCCTTCTCTTTACGCTGTTTTACTGATTTCTTGATCATACATCTCTTAACTCTTAGAAGTAAAACTTTCTTCAACTTTCTTCTTGGCCATTTTAGGACATAGAAGAAGGTCATGGTGCCAAATCAAGTGCTGAAGCAATCGACATCCTTGTGAAGTCATACAAATCATCCAGCATTCGTGAACAAGTGTTTGAACGAGTTACTAAGATACGTAAAATGGTAAGACCCAGATTGAAAGTAAAATCTCTTTAGCCAAGACCAAAGTTGACTTGAGTATGATAGAAATATAAAGAAAAATCTTGTGGTTTTTACAGGAAGGACGAGCTTTGGAGAAGAGGAAAAGCCAGGCTACCTTCCTTACTCAGTGTCTTGTCCTCACAAGGAGGTCCTTCAAGAACATGTACAGAGATCCTGGCTATTATTGGCTGCGTCTCGTGGTTTACATTGTGCTTTCCCTTTGTGTGGGTACCATCTTTTATGATATTGGCAAGAGTTATGGTTCCATTCAGGTGAGATGGGGAAACAACTCTCCTATCCATTTGTTTCAACTAGTCTTCGGGACGTGTGTAAGTTTCTCTATTAGTTATTCACACACACCGAAATAAACTACGGGAAGTGGTTTTTTGGAGTAAAATGGGATTCAAACTCAGAATTCCGCTTTCTGAAATGGATTTCTAGCCAACATACCAAACCCTTTGAGGTTACTCTCAAAGTGTATGTTACCCATTGTTCTAAAAATAGGTCGAGTCGAAGTTGACTCTCAGAATCTATCATCTCCGGTGCAATTTTGAGTGAGACTCGGACACAACTATTATGACTCAGACTCAACTCCTCTTGAGCTTGAGACCGAGTCCGATATTTAAAGCCTTGAAAATATTAATTTTTTTCTTTTAAATTCTAAATTATAAATGTTAATCCATTCAGAATCACTGTCATCAATCAAGTTCTTTTAAATATTAAAAATAATTTTATAAAAAATAAGGTATCTAAAAATCAGTATTCACACCCTCATTTTAATTAATATATGTGATAGTTGATGATGGTAAATGGTTGGACTACTTCTAGTCATATATTCATCTAAAGCCCTGAAATCACAGGTCCAATACAGCTTAACCAACAAAAATAACTAGGCCGACACGCTATTCGGCCTTGATGCTTTGTGCCATCATCTGGCTCACAATTAAAATTTTAAGAGTGGAACTGGATTCAAAAGGTTACTGAGCTGACTAGCTATGGAGAGTCTAGCAAAGACTCACCAAAAACTCATTCTAAACTCACTGGACTCACTGACTCAAAATTGAGCAACAGACATTGCAGTTGAGTCTAGTAGAATCGAAATGATTTTTTTTGGAATTTGGATAACATGGGTATCCCCACTCTATATTGGGCATGTGTAAACATTTCAATCCACACACACCGTTTAAGTCTACAAGAAGTGGCATGTTGGAATTGAGCGTGAATCGAACTCAAAACTCTACTTCATAAAGGGGGCATCTTGATTGTCAGGCCAACATCTTGAAGATCCGGATCATTTTTCTAAAAGAGCTTGTCGTTTACATCCATAAAATCCTTACTATGTTTGGCTGTTTGAATTTGCAGGCAAGAGCATCAGTGCTTATGTATATAGCTACTTTCTTGACTTTCATGTCAATTGGTGGATTCCCTTCTTATGTGGAGGATATGAAGGTACTTCAAATGTTATTTACTTCATTAACATATGCAAAAATTCATCTTTCTAATTCTACATATGAGTTTCTTTTTTAAATAAAAAACAAATTCAATTGTCTTTTCTAATTTCATTACTCATTTGCAAACTCCCCCTCTGTTTCTCTAATGGACAGATATTTAGGTAGAGAGAGGCTAAATGGGCACTATGGTGTCACTGCATTTGTAGTTGGCAACACATTTTCTTCAATTCCTTACTTGCTTCTGGTCTCTTTAGTCCCTGGAGCCTTATCTTACTACCTTGTGGGCCTTCAGAAATCGGCTGATCACTTTCTGTACTTCACCCTTCTGCTATTTACTTGCATGATGTTGGTCGAGAGCTTGATGATGATCGTCGCCAGCATTGTGCCCGACTTCCTCATGGGTATAATCACTGGTTCTGGCATTCAAGGAGTTATGATGTTGACGGGAGGTTTCTTTCGGTTGCCGGACGACATCCCCAACCCCTTTTGGAGGTACCCAATTCACTACATTGCATTCCACAAGTATGCTAACCAAGGCTTATACAAGAATGAGTTCATTGGGCTGAAATTTCCCATGAACGCTAGTAGTCCACATATAATCAGTGGTGAAAAGATCTTGACAAACACCTTTCAACTTGAGATGGACTACTCTAAATGGGTTGATCTTGCAATCTTGTTTGGAATGGTGATTTTATATAGGCTTATGTTCTTGGGCATTATAAAAGCAATTGAAAAGGCTAAGCCCATGTTGAGAGGATTGCTATCTCCACCTTCTAAGCGAAGTCCTGTCCACATGGTTGCAGCCTCACCTGAAGCAGCACCAATGTAGGCCCTTAGAAGTAATGGCTACTGAAGTACGAGTGTAATGAGAATACACTCACGTAAATTGTCGTCATCGTCATCATCATCGTCTTTGTCATCTTTGTAGTCTGTATTCTTAAATCTCATATATTTGAGTGTCAGTTAGGACTTAAGTTATGTGTAATAGTCCAATCTTGAAGGGTGTACTCTGTGGCCAAGAATCCAAGTGATGAGTGCTTGAATCAGGATCGCCAGTGGAAGGAAGATGAGAACTCCACGGTCGGTTCGGAGCAGGTCGTTACATTACGTTTGTATAAAAGTACTTGTATTATGAGTATGGCCATTTCGGATATTCTCTCTCTCTCTTTCTACCTTCATCATTCTCATTCATCTCAAATCTTTGGATTGAAGAAATTTCTCAAGATTAAGGTGATTTTGTAAAGGTGGAGATTCTCCTTGTGGTGATTCTTTTATCAGGACTCACTTGGAGATATGGGTAGTTTGAAATGTTTTAGAAAATTATGTTAATTTGGAAACTTTATATTGAGGATAATTTTTATTTTTTATTATACAAAATGAGAGAAATAGAAGATCAAGAGATGTTCAAGGGCCAATTTCCAATTTTCCACTTGGATAGGCAATCTCTTTTACCATAGAATCTTTAATTCAATGGAGTTGAGGCAAAAAATTTGGATGGAAAAGCTCAACAATCATTGACCATTTACTATTCAATATCTCAAAATTGGTAAACAAACAGATGTTTAAACAAAATGATAGAAATAAGTTTTGTGTCACAACATGCAGAGTGATTCATTATGTGGTTGGTTCTAAGGGAAAATGGAAAGCAACCAAATTGATAAATAAGTCATGACTCATGATTGATTCAGGGGTAAAAAGAACGCCCATACTGAGATATCGACCGCCGAGATAACGGTCAATCTCGGTCGATATATATCTCTCTCCTGATTTTTTTGGGACAAAAATCAGTGGTTTAAAACTGTATCGGCCGATATCAGCGAGATCTCGGTGAGATTTCAGCTATATCGGCTGAGATTTATACCCCTGAATTGATTAAAGAGATTCCAATACAATAAAAAACAGACAGATTTTCTTGAGACCGTTCATTCATCCAATGGGTGAATCTACAATTTTTTTTATAATTTAAGTATTTCTTTTTATTTTAAATTGAGAAATTACTTCATAAGAGTCTCTGCTTCTTCTCCTCTATGTAGGCCCAAAGTTGTCATAATGTGGAGAATGTGCAATTAAAAGATTGTAATAAAAAATTAAATTACACAAATATACCGCATAAGGTAAGACAGGAATTTAATATAATTCGTTAATGTCGATATCTAAAAGTAAAAGGGATGATATCCTCACTAATCATAATATAAGAGAAGATTAAAAGAAATATAATGTGCGTAGCTCAAACTCAAAAGATCGTTACTCTTAGTCTCAACTACAAAGAACTCCTGAAACATAAAAAGAACTCTCATATAATCTTTCTTAAACATTCCAATTGCCAGCAAGAGACCTAAAGGAAAAACTCTAAATTTTTATGTGTCACAAGTAAGGAGAAAGTCTTTCTTATATAGACTGCAGATTTTCAAAATGAGAGTCTGAAAACCTCTAAAACATATTTAAAATAGTACCATTTCATGAACAAATAGGAGGGAAAGAGCTTAAAATCAAACCATCATGCCAGTGCTGGTCCTGATGACTTGAAATCTCAAGAGCCCTAGGCGCAGTGCTCTGAGATTTAAGGGGCCCTGAGATTGTGAGTAAAGTCATTGGTCGCATTGGTAGTGCAGGCTCTGAGATTTAAGGGGCCCTGAGATTGTGAGTAAAGTCATTGGTCATATTGATGGAGGCCTTAGGCGACGGCCTACTCCACCTATAACTAGGACCGGCCCTGCATCATGCATATATGGGCCTTACTAGCCCTTTTCTGAATTCTCATGTCTTGTTAGAGACAGAATGGAAGCCAACCAGGTTGTCACCAACTTATTTGGGTCATTTTTTTTAATGATCAAAGTCTCTGGGCCTTTAAGAGCGCCCGCCTGATTATTGGGGAATGTGCAAGCCTTTCTACCTACAAACACTCGGTAATTTTACTGGAAAAGAGCCTTTGGAGTAGAGTGAGAATCATACTGAAGACTCCGACTTCCTGAGTCGAGTTCCTGTCCATCACTCCAACCCCTTTGCATTTAGTTGGGTCCTTCTAAACATGATGATCTCCACTTCGACAATAATTTCATTTATCTTCATCAGGATGATCTTCAACAACTTGGCATCTGATTTAGTATATAGGGTATTTCCCTTGAGACCATATTTGGATTAAGCTCCAATTACATAAATAAGACTAAGAAAATATTCAAATTGTTTGGAGGAAATGTCTTTCTTACTTCATAGAAACAACAATATCGAAGATAGAAAAGATAAATTAACAAAAAGAAACAAAACCACAATACAAAGATTTCACGTGGTTCCCATTCCCCCATACAAGGGGGCGTTGTCCCCTCTTGACCCCGCAAGCTCAGCGGAGAGCTCAACCCCGAACGGATTTGTCAGTACATCTCTGATGATCAGGCTCTATATAGCCTAACACAAATTTGACATGGGAAGGCCTTGACTAGATGGTGTCTATAAGAAGATTCCATGAATAGGAGGGAAGATGATAGTTATAAGGGAACCTTTTCTTGGTGATCTTTCAAACTGACCTCCAAGATATAGGCTAGAACAAGAGAGCTGAGACACAACTCGAAGAGACCCATATAGATGGGCTCGTGATTTCCTTTACATTTTCAAAGTTGGTAATATTTCAGGCTCTACCTTTCAAGAGAAGGATAAGGAGAAGATGAAAATCTTGTGCGATCCTCAAGGTTTTCGAGGCAATTTGGATATGAACAAGGAATAGCCAGTAAAGACTTCGACAATCCTAAATCCTGGGAGTGGAAGTAGGTAAACATGGGCTTGGGTTGGGCTCATTTTTTGGGTTCAAAGTATCAGGCGTGAATTAGATTTCGGCTCTGCCCGAGCCTATTACCTGAAATTTTGAGTTTGGCCCAGTAGCCAAAATTTGAAATACATTTTATAAAGTCGAATTTTCTTTTTATGATATTGTGTATAAATTTTTTTTTAACATTTCTTCTTTATTTATAGAATAATACAGAAATCCATTTTAGGCTTAAAGAAGACCGAGCCCAGATAAGCTTGCATATACATTTTGGGCTTGAAATAGGCTTAGGCCCAACAAATACAATTTGGGTCGGGATCGAGTTGAACTAATTTGGTTAAAGTACAGGGACAAGTCTTGGGTCCCTAGATTGCAATTCTGGTTTGGGCTCAGGTAGACCCAAAACCTGGGCCTGTTTGCCAGAGTTGTAGCCCTATTTAAAACAAAAGGTGCAACAGGGTGAAGACAGGTTGACCCTGATAATGTAAATAGGCTAAGAATTCGCAGCATGAAGCTCAGTACATTCCTGGTCTGCGAAGTTCTTTTCATCCTTACTGATCCAAAGCCTCAAGTCCTCATCCTATTCTAATGAACACTTAAGATCAGGGGTGTCCACGGGTCTGGGTCCAATTCAAGTCCAGTCCAGGTCCAACATGATAATTTTAGTAAATAGGTGGGTCAAATGAGTCATAAAGATATTAACCAAGTTACATTTTAAGGCTCAATAGGGTAACTCTGGTAAGGGGGTCTGACCCACCAAACCTATCATTCTCTACCCCAAAATATAATTCATAAATTATATAATAAAAAATAAAGTAGTTAAAACTTTTTTATTATATATTTTTTATATTTATTTGCTAGCTTCTTTAAATGACATATTGTTTTTTATTTTATTTTTAAATATAGATTTTAAAACACTTAATAAAAAGATATCAATAATATTATTAGTCTCATCTTAAAATTAATCCATAATCGCATGTTCATGCAAATTAATGTTGAATCTCAAATCAGGTCATGTTAGGTTTTAATAAACTCAATCCAACGAATGTTAAAATTTATTGAATCCAACTTGACTCGATTTGAATTGTTGACCCAAATTACTCAACTCGACCCACCCAAATTTCTGACCTGAGTCAAATCCGAGTGTTGTTTTATAACATGGTGCATTCGAGTCAAATTACTCCAAATCAATTTAAGTTGATTTTAAATTTCTCAATTCAACATATCCTGAATTTCATGCATGTTTTTATTTTTCCAACCTAACTCAACCCAAAATATAGAAATACATAACCAAAACCTAGTGATTTCTGGGATCAGGTTAAAATCCAACCCAAATTTCATCCCTAATGCAAATGATGACTCCAACTTATCCATTTATCTTTTTAAATGAGTTTTTTTTTAATATCCAATTCATATTATGCGGTCAGCTTGGTCCGGTTCCTTTAGTTAGCGAATCCTGACCATGGAAGTCGGTCCGAATCCAACCGGTTGACAGCCCTAGCCGACTATAACGTATTTAGTGAGCATCTGCGGAAGAGAGAGAGAGAGACAGAGAGAGAGAGAGAGAGAGAAATGGAAGAAGAAGAGCATGAGGTATATGGAGGAGACATTCCAGACGTGGGAGAGATGGAAGGAGACATGGAAGCCTCTCACCAGGACGTCGACATGGCTAGGGCTGAAGAAGAAGCTCTCAAGGTACCCAAATATTTTCTCTTTCTCAAAACAAAAAAAATAAAATTCCTGGAATTTATTATTCCCTTTCCATGTATCCAAACAGAGTCCTAACACCTTCCTTTTTTCTTTTTTTTCTAATTTTTATTGTTTATCTATATCTTCAGCTGCAGGAGCTTGACGAGATGAAGAAGCGGCTAAAGGAGATGGAGGAGGAGGCTGCTGCTCTTCGAGAAATGCAGGCCAAAGTCGAGAAGGAAATGGGGGCTGTTCAAGGTAGTATATCCTCCCTCTTAATTTGATTCTGTTTGGATTGGGGGAATATGGGACAATGAGGGCAAATCATATTATTTCGTTTTTCTTGTACATCTTGTTTGGTAATTCTTCTGCTGGGGAAAATCAAACCAGTGTCGTAGGTTTTCCTTATTTTTGCCTCCTAAATTCCACAACCATCTTTCTAGAAGCCTGTTTTCCCCTATTTGTTTTTGTACTTGAGGAGAATCCCTCAAAAATATTCTCCCTATCTAACTTGGCCCTTTATTATTTTCTACTATAGAGCATCAGATCTAGAGTTTTAGATGGTCGTCGTATGTTTTTTTTTTTTACGAAGAACCCGAAGACCCCACCTCTCCCATGTATGCGGGCGTGGGGTAAAACTCCAGATGCACGCAGCCCCTCACAAGCCATGGACATCGGGTGACTACGGGACTCCATCCCGGGACCTCAGGTTCCTGAACCAAAGTGCCAACCAGTCTGTTAAACATATATGTCCAATGGCTAAGGCGACAGATCATGTTTATTTGGGAGGTTGATTTGGTTGATCTTGTTGGCATTTAAAACTGGGTTTGGATTGATATATTCAAGCTGATTTTTGGTAGGCTTCTGTCTGAGCATTTAGTTTTCCAGCTGATCCTGTCCCAATGGTCCAGGCAGGAGCTACAAAACGTTGATATATAGTTTACATCTTAACTGTTGGAATTCTTGGCTGGAATTTAAATTTTATCAGATTTCATAATTCATGCCTTAGAATTCTATGTTTGTTCCAACAGGCATTCTAGGAGAGCAAATTATGAAATCCCCAAAATTCCAGTTCCATGGGATTTTCTTTTTTGGAATTCCAAAGCTCGAATTATTTTGCTTATACAATTCTCATATTCAATATAAAAGTTATAAGTCCAAGCATAAGATGGATACTAGGGGTTTCCTCAATTCAAGAATTAGTAGAATCCGCTAATTCTAGAATTTATGGAAAAAATGATTAATGTCTACCAAACAAGTTTGAGTTTGAAGGTGATCGTTATTATGTATATAATGGTGGGACCAGCTTATATTAAATCCATTCTTTGAAGGTACCAACTACCGTTCCACTTGGCCCGATTGTTGTTACTTGGGATAATGGTGGTGGTTGTGAGATGATGATGAGACAACTAAATAGGGGTTTAAGGTAGTGAACCATTGGTTCGATCCAACTTTTTATGAAAAAGTCTTTTCCTAATTTAGTTTATACACTAGTTATTGCCTGTACATACATGTCTTTTATAATGTGTTAAAGATGGAATTTTCCTTCAATTCGTCCAAATCAATTGCATTGCTATTGTTCATATGCCTTCTTTTAGTTAGTAAAAACCATATTATGATTTTTGCTCTTCTTTTAGTTGGTAAAAAACATATTATGATTTTTGCTCCTCTCCAAACTTTTCTCTGGCCATCTCAATAGCAAAACTAATACTGTTGTGACTTTGCCTAGCATGAAACCAAACTTGCCCCCAAAATTACTAGAGTATTGTCTCAGGCATTATTCCATTACTCTCTTAGTTTTCACTTTGTAATAACTCATAAGTTTGATAGCTAAATTGTTAATCCAATTCTGTCAGAAAAAGGACCAATTCTAAATATATTCTTTTTCAGAAGGTATCTTCTTTTTTGTTATGTGAAGGGTCTAAAATGGTACTTTTTATTCCTTGGGTATTTTTCTTGTTTGCAATATTTTGTTGGAATAATCTGGTAAGCAAAAATCCAATATCACCATACCCCATATTTGTATAGGGATATCCTCATAATCTAATACTCTCTCCATATTTGGTAAGAAATTCCGTGATCCACAATTTGCTTATGGCCAGTGGCCACCCCTGATTAGTCTTTCAGAAAGGCACAATTTGAATCCTACATGCTTTGAATAAAAATGATGATTCTGTAATCTAAATATCCATATGCCTTTTTTCATTCAACCCCAAAACACCCCCCCCCCCCCCCCCCCCCCCCCCCCCCCCCCCATCTCCTCCTCCCTCTCTTCTTCTCTCTCTCTCTCTCTCTCTCGCGGCACACACACAAAGAAAAATCCTTTACTTTGCATTCAATTTAGCTGGGTAATCTTGTTTTCTTCTCGTACTACTTGTTTCCATTTTAGCTTTATTGATTTCTTTTCGTTCCATCTCCAATGTAACATCTATTAAGACATTATCTCCCATGGTCCCACCCGCTGTTGGCTGGACGTCAACTTTTTCACTTCTGCTTAAAAGATTTATAGTTTCTGGAAAAGCTGGATCTAGCCATTTGCTTAGAGATCTGACCACTTATTATAATGCAACCAGGAATTGCCAAAATCTAAATCGAACTATGTTCGATGATACGAGGTTGTGATGAGATAAGTTACTTTGGAGGAATTTTAACCTAAGAACAGAGATGCATCTGATCTTGCATATTCAAATATACGCTTTACATTGCTCAACTTTGCACTCAATCAATTGATTACTGCTTAAAATTTGTTTCATATAATCTATTTATTTTCATGGACAACCTAATTAATATAAGTTTTAGGCACACCAATTCCTTTATTAATCTTGCTCTTTTTGCATTTGTACATTTTGTGTTCAATTGGTTGCTTATCTGTTATTGATATTTGCCATTAGATCCTGCCAGTGCAGCTGCAACACAAGCCAGTAGGGAGGAGACAGATTCTCGGTCAGTTTTTGTTGGTAATGTGAGTTTGTTATTTAAACCTTATTTCTTTCATTCTAGTTTTCTTCTTCTTCATTATCGTGAAAACATTTGCAAGAGGGTGACAACTGAGCTTATGTTAATGTGCTTGGGTTACAATTATTCCTAGATGATTTTTTTTGAAAAAAAAAATTCCATGAAGAGTTCTCTAATAAATTTTAATGGCCCATGACAGTTGAAAACGGAGCTTTCTAATAGATTACTACCGCTACTTGCCATTTACAACTATTTGCTAGAGAGTAGAATAGCTAAGATTTTGGCGATGTGATTGGTCCACAACCATTCCTAGATGATTATTTAAAAAAGAGACACACAAACATGGAAAATTTTCTTCGCCAGAGCTTTGTAATAGTTATTTTTAATATAAAAACAATTTGGGAGGAGTTATTGAGGTATTTAAACATTTATATTTCATTTTTTTTGGAGCTTAAAAACAAATTTTAGTACTAGGCAGATTAGCAATTTCGTGGAAATTGCTTAGTTTGCATGCCTAAAAGAACATTCTCACTCTACTGAATGGTTAATTTCATGATGAATCACTAAATGCACCAAGTCCACCTTATCTGGCCATCTTGACTGGTCTAGTCCAGCTGAAGCTGGCAAACCATATTATATGGTCTGCTCTGGTTTTTGAAACATGGATATCTATATTGAATCATAAAGGATAAACCTTTTTTGTGTCATATATGAATGAGATATTTTGAAAGAAGCCCCATTCTTTTTGCTTAATCTTAAAAGGCCTTATTGTTTTCTATATTCTAAAAAAAGCTCTAAACTTTTTATAAGTTCTTTAAAAAAACCATCTTTGTCCT
The DNA here is from genome assembly GCA_013350335.1 of Chimonanthus salicifolius. Lineage (NCBI taxonomy): Eukaryota > Viridiplantae > Streptophyta > Magnoliopsida > Laurales > Calycanthaceae > Chimonanthus > Chimonanthus salicifolius. Next base: position 11,303,260 of record CM023537.1, on the reverse strand, counting down.
AATTCAACACATGATATACAATTTTAATCTATTGTTTTTAAAATTACATTTCTACAAAGTCTTCAGCCCCATCCAAATATAAGAAACTATATTGGACATCTAGATTAGCTAAAATATCAAAATTCAGTTACATTTGAACTTTTTAGTCATCTAATCCAAGGCCATGAAATTAATGCTCGTAGTTAAATAATCAAATGGCAGAAATAGCACATGCTTTTGAATTTTTGTATTTTGGCAAATCTAGATGCCTACTTTCATTTATATGGTAAAATGAAAGCTGCAACCATATTCGACTGCTTTTTGAAAATGATAGATTAAAATCTATGAAGCATGTATGAATTAGGAATAACGGAGCTTTTTTTTATAATAAAAAATAAAGTTTAACAGTGTTTATCCCTATGGAAATATATTGAATTGAAGGGGACCTATGTATTAGCTAAAATCTCAAATTTCTACTTCGTATGACAATTAGCCATCGAACTGAAGGCCATAAAATTAATGATTAAGGTTCAAAAATCAAATGTCAAAAAATATCAAATGCCTAATTTTTGTTAACTTTGGTATATCTAGATGTCTACTTTCATTATGTACAGGAGAATGAGGTCTATAACCGTGCCCAACCTCAACTTTGGAAATATAGATTGAAATCAATGTAACAAGTGTTGAATTTGAACAAAGAGGGATTTTTTTAAAGAACTTATAAAAAGTTTGGAGCTTTTTTATATATAGAAAAATAATGTTTTTTTTTAAGATTTAAACAAAAAAAAAATGGGGCTGCTTTGAAAATATCCCTATATGAAGCAGTGACTGCATTAGTTATGGAACATAGGCTGCTATAGGCAGTTGGGGGCCACACCCTTGTGTTGAGTCACTTAGTATTTAAGGGATTAAGGATGATCCCTTTGGGTGCATTTGGCAACTGTCAGATTCTGACATTGTTAGATTTTTAACTTGTTAGATTAGAAGAAGATTCTGTGAGCTTTTAATATACAATTAATTTTTTTGAAAGGTATCTATTCCACAATAAAAACTTATACTAATTGTCAGATTAATTGAATTTTTTATAAAAATAATAATCACAATAATCAATATCATTCAAGTTTGCATGTTGTTGAAGATTGAGACTCCATACAAATTAAAATTTAGGTTTTGCGATTCAAACATGGGGGCGACCTGAGCCATATGAAATTCAGGTTGAGGTTGGGTCAGTTTGTCAACTTGTGCTGTCCAAATTTCAAAGTTTATGAGAAACAAAGAGATGAAAGAAGAGAGACAGGGCCTGAAAGGATATGGAAAGGAAAGATAGAGGAAGAGAGATTAAAGTAACAAAAAACACTGAATTCTCAACGGCGCTGAGAAATTAAAAAAAAAAAAAAGAGAAATAACTTTAGAACTCAACAAGACGAAAGTGGAGAGAAATAAAAATGAAGAATACTTTTGAATGAAGGAATTAACAATAAAAACTCTCAGCTCTACATCGTCAGATAGAAAGAGAGAGAGAGAGAGGAAAATATTAAAATAAATTAAGACAAAGACTTTCAACTCTGTGCAACAGCAGAGAGAGAGAGATTAAAAAAATTCTCAATTTTGCAACAGTAGGGATGAAGAGAGATTTGAAAACTAAAAAAAGGCTTCCGATATCTGCGCTACATGGAGAGGGCAAGGAAAGAAGAGCGAAGAAATTGAAAGAAATGATAAAAAGCCATTTGATCTTTGCACAGAGAGAATGAAAACCCTCCTAACTCTGCAATGTAGAGAGAAATCTGAAACGGTTGAGAGTTTCAAATTTTGAAGCAGTGCTGCAAAAGATCTTAAAACAATTCGTGCACCTCAGAGACAATCGGTGCACCTGTAGATGGGCAGTCGATGCAAAGTGGATAGAAGTTGAGAAAGTAAAGCTGCTGAGGGAGATGAAAGAGAAGGTGAAAGATTTAAAGTAGGTCTCATGTTTCGCCATATTTCCAAACTCTAGATTTCATCTCTTGAAAATTGTCAGATTCTTGCATATTTCGGCCATTTCTCCATTTTGCTAAATATGTTAAGCAAGGAGGTTTCAGAAGTGAAGATTCTCAGATCTTGCCAGATATTGCAAAATCCGATGAATCCAAGCACACACTTTGTTAATGTACCTATGGCCATATTTTTAGCTGAATCCAAAGAGTCAATAGGTGAGTTTGTTCATTAAATTATCTGGTCTTGTGTTATTAGAAAGGATGAATTATTAATTTTTTTTGTGGCCATTGCTTACTGAGTTTGGGGCAATGCTTTGACATGTCTTACAATGGACGCAGGGCATCTCCTTCACTCATTCAGGCTCTCTGATAACTTAGCACTGGGAACTTTTTTGTACATAACTGGCATGTCTGGAAGTCTTTTTCTTGTACAAATAATATTGGTTTAGTAAAAAAAGAAAGGAAAAGAAAATTACTGTTTTATTAAGAAAAAGAAAGAAGAAAGAAAAAAAAGAAACCACTATTTATGAAATTTCAGGAGAAAAAAAGAAAAAAAAAAGGAAAAAAAGTAAAAGAAGGCCCAAAAAAGAAAAAAAATGACAGGGCCTAATGGAAGAAAGGAAATTATTGTATAAAGGGAAAAAAGGAGAAGAAATGATCTAGTGTCATATGTAGATATTAGGTCAAGATGCAATAGAGCAAAAGAATATAGCAAAGGGTTGGATTGAAGAGTCTGATGGTCCGAGGGTGATTTGAAGGCTGAAGGGATGGAAGGATGGATATGAAAGGATGAATCTACAACCCGGAGCCTACAATCAAACAGCTAACAGTATCTGAGCTATTTATGTGCTTGAATAGCGCAAATGTGCTACGGCATCTGCAGTTTTAGATGCAAATGCCAGCACATCATAGTGCTTCTATGATGTTGTGACTTCGCATGGACAATTTGTTCTTCCCCTTGCATGGTGAGGGATCCTTGATATCTTGCTTTTGATTTTTATTATCCTCCAGATCATATGGATGCTCCATACTGTTTGTCACTCAAATCTACTGCATTTTAGAATATAGACATGCCATGAGAAATTTAGCTGTTAATGTATGTAATTTAGCTGGAATTTCTTTGGAATTTTGTGAAATCTTTAGTATCATTTTATTTTTTGAAAATTTCAAGGTTGCTCTGACTTTGTGTGTGCATTTATGGATATTGTTGATAAAAAAAAAAGAGTTCTTTTGCTGGTTTGCCTTGTGGCTTATTTTGATAGGCATAACATAATAAGAGTTGACTGCAGCCCTTCCCTGGTTTACTGGTAGATCACTTTTCTGTGCTTGACGTCTCAAGATGCATCCATCGCTTTAGGAAACCTGATCATGGGGAAATCTATGCCATATACCAATATAGTGATATACACAAACCTTGGTTTTAGCCTAGTTTGATCCAGACATTGTCGATGGTAAATTTGTCGTACTTTAAAATGTTAAAAACCTTAAAAGCTTGCTATGTCACATTTTCTGAGCCACTATTCAGAACCGAATACTAGACGAATTGAACTCATGAGAAGAAGGAGCCTTTCCGCCTGGTGTTTGTGAAGGTGAATGGTTTATCTTTAGGCAGGGTTTTTGATGAAGGCTATTGGTCGAACTACAAGAAATCTCACAAATCTTCCAAGAACCATCACAACTTAGATAAGATTTAGATCCAAATCCTAGGATTCGAATCAAGGACTTCAATGATTGAAACCCTTAAACTCAACTTTCACTTCAAATTTCACTTGGATAATTTGCACTTAACAAATTCACCAATGAAATCTGTTGTTCAAGTGAAATCAATATGACTGTGGAATTGAAATTCCGAATGCAATGGTTAGATGCAATTAGTTGAAATCCACAAATTAAAAGCAATCAAACAACCATGTGCATGCATGAAATTTAATTTGGCATAAACCAATTGAAATCAAAAGAACCTTCTAATGAACATAAATGGAATTATGGAATTCAATTTCAATTAAGTATTGGATGGATGTACTAATTGAACCTTCAAATTCAATATGCAATCACCATATACCAATCACTTGAAATTAAAATTAACTCAAGACAACTTCATATTAAAATTCAAATGAAACCAAGACTCACCCCACTAGGAGAGGCTCCAAAAGCACCAATGCTTAAAACTGGCGGTTTGGCAGTTGGGTGATGATAAAGCTCTAGGTCTAGATGGCTTTCTAATTCTCTTTTTTAAGCATTTTTGGGAGTTAGTCAAGCTGGAAGTTTTGGCCTTTCTTTATGAGTTCTTCGAAAGGGGTTTTATCTCTAAAGATTTGGGTGCTTCTTTTATTACTTTGATCCCAAAGAAAGCTGGAGCTTCAACATTAAATTATTTTCATCCTATCTCTCTTCTTGGAAGTCCTTACAAAATTTTAGCAAAAGATCTAGCGAATTTGTTGAAAATGGTGCTTCCTTATTTGATATCCCCTAAAGACAAATTGTGGATTCATTGGTGGTGGCCCATGAGTGTCTTCATTCAAGATTCCAATCTGGGGAGCCAGGTGTCGTTTGCAAGTTGGATTTTCAGAAAACTTATCATAAGGTGAATTGGGAGTTTCTTGATTATGTATTGGGTAGGATGGGGGTGTGGTGATAGGTGGAGAAGTTGGATTCGTTAATGTCTTGCCTCGGCTCATTTATCAGTGTTGGTTAATGGTAGTCCAAAAGGTTTTTTAGAATGGAGAAGGGCATCAGGCGCATCAGGCAAGAAGATCCATGGTCTCCTTGCCTCTACGTTATTGTTGCAGAGTCGCTCTACTTTATGCTTCAGGCTGTTTCTTTGAGGGTTTGATTCATGGGTTTTAGGTTGCTCATACGGAGCAGTATGCTGATGACACCATTTTATTTCTTAAGGCTGACATAGAGGAGTTAGGTTGGTTTGGGCAATTTTGTTATGATTCCAGCTGTGTTCGGGTTTGAAGATCAATTTTGTTAAGAGTGAATTGATGGGGGTAAATGTTGATTATAGCTTGTGTGGTAGTTGGCTGCCGTCTTGAGGTGCTGAGTTGCCTCTTTTCCGCCGTCTTATCTTGGGCGTCCTCTCTGTAATGGGAAACCAAATAAGAAACGTTGGGATCGGGTGGTTGAGAAAATGGAGAAGAGGTTATCTTGTTGGAAGGGAAGGAATTTATCAATTGGGGGGAGAATCATTTTACTTAAATATGTTCTTTCTAGCCTTCCTGTGTACTTCCTGAGTGTCTTAATTGCTCGGTTGTTGTAGTTAAAAAGATGGAGATTATTCAGAATTTTTTTGTGGAATGATGATAGGGAACAAGATATTCAATTTGTTATAAGCTAACATGATCATTTGTTATTAATAGCAGTTTGTTAAAATCTTAAGGTACATAATTTGTGTTGTACGGTTCTTATCTGATTAGAATTCGTATTTTATTTTATTGGAAATCTTACTATTAATGTAGATAATAGGATTTTGTAGCTATAACATTGGAAACCCCTACTATCATGGTTTGGGTACTTTGGGCCTTGAGCTCCTGGGCTAGATTTCCTCTCCTACTTACAGATAAAGGGTGATTGTGTCCTGATGAAACTTTTTCATCTTTTATTTTTCTGTCTTGTTAAACAGGCTAGTTCTCCACAGTGGACAATGATCCATATTGCTGTTAATTATAAAAAAATTGTTGATTGGCTATGTTTGATTCCATGTACATTCACTGATCTGCATTCTTGAATGCACTTGACTTCCCATGGTGGTGACTGGCGCACAAATTTTAGGTGAAAGGTGTGCCTTATGCATTGTTGGTGGTCATTCACTATTTCTTATCAATTTATCATCACTGTCGAAGCATCACCTAGTGTTATTCTCTATCCTTAAACAATCCATTTTGACCTTTCTTTCCTCCTTGCCTCTTGTTGGGGTTGGTATGTCCATTGTAACCCTCTCATTCTTCGCACTCCTATTAAAATTCTTTGTATTGGATTTTTTCTGCTCTTCTGGAAGAGTTAATTTATTTCTTTGACAAGTTAATTGGTACATATATCACTGTGAGTTTATAGATCTCTGTGTTCATTGTAACCCTCTCATTCTTCGCACTCCTATTAAAATTCTTTATATTGGATTTTTTTCTGCTCTTCTGGAAGAGTTAATTTATTCCTTTGACAAGTTAATTGGTACATATATCACTGTGAGTTTATAGATCTGTGTTCATTTTGCTCAAGTGTCTATTTTCCACCATTCTAAAAAAGTAATGCCATCATATGTTATGTACTTTGTGTGTTTTACAGTGTCATATATCATTGATGGGGAGTTTCCTTACATGCCTTCAATATATTTTTATGGAGTTGTGGCCTCTATTATTATACATCAACATCTAATGCCACTTTTCTATCCATATGGGGTTTTGGCTTTTTCAGTTCTACTTTTTCATTTAACCCTATCTTAAACCATAACCTCTCACTCCGTGATCATTTTTTTATCATAAATAAAAAGCAACAACCGATTTCAGTTCTCTCTAGTCTCTCCCTCACACACACACACACACATGCAGACCACGAAGTATCTATTAATTTCTTCTAGAATGGTACCTCTGTTTGGGTGGATAGATTTCTACATAAACTTCCCATTGATCTATTTCAGTTTATCAATGCTTTACTCTAATCGAGTCTGTTACTATCCTGCATATGCCATAGTATGCTCAAAGACCTGTTGGACAAAAATATTGCAGGTGGATTACTCGTGCACACCTGAAGAAGTGCAGCAGCATTTCCAGTCCTGTGGAACAGTGAACCGAGTCACCATTCTGACTGATAAGTTTGGCCAACCAAAGGGTTTTGCATATGTTGAGTTTTTGGAGTCAGAGGCTATTCAGGAGGCTCTACTACTCAATGAATCTGAATTGCATGGTCGCCAACTGAAAGTGGGTTGATATTTCAGCAACTCTTCTCTGATGATCTAGTGATTATAACAAGCTTTTTGTTCCCATAACCAAGTGTTGCTGTGCAGGTTTTGGCTAAGCGAACTAATGTTCCTGGGATGAAGCAGTACCGTGGCAGGGGCTTCAATCCTTACATGGGTTACAGATTTAGAAGGCCATATATGCCACCACCATACTTCTACTCCCCCTATGGATATGGGTGAGCCCCTTTCTACTCTGGTTCATTCTTCCTTCCAGTCTTCCACTCTAGTTTCTCATGGAAGAATCTTTTGCACTTTCTGCAGGAAAGTTCCCCGATTTAGGCGGCCAGTGCGTTACAGGCCATACTACTAAGGGAATCCCCCTTGAAGGCTTAGATACCCATGATGGAGTAATCTTAACTTAATGAAACAGTTGCTTGTTATGTCTTTATTTTGGCTGCTGCATGCTCATCAAACTGCACCTAGCTCCTTCCTATACTAGGTGTGGTGATTACATACCCCGTTTAACATTTCCCTACTTAGTTCCTGACGTTTTACATGGATTGCTGTAATTTTTGAACTAGTATAAATGACTTCATTGGGTGTTTCTATCCAGTTTCTTCCATCTCACCATGTTGAAACTCGTAGACCCAGGTTTGGTTCTCTTGCACAGCTTTTTAAAAAAGATAGAGCCCTTTTTAGAAAAATTGTATCAATGCATTATCTGCTAATAAGGTCTTAATGTTCATCATATTAGTCTACAATTTGATAACTTGCAGATATTTAATTATGGTATGTGGGCCAACTTTTTTTAACCATTTTTTGAAAGAAAGTGATGTAACAAGAAATTAGAAAGATGTATCAGATAAGGAGAACATCTGTCCTATATCTTTATTTCATGGTGCCACAAGCTTTAACCTATGAGAGGGATTTAGTGTAAATAAGAAAATAAGAATCTGGATGGCCTAAGCTTGTATAGTTTTGGGTGTTAAAAATAAGGTTGAGAGCATCAGCTTTCTGGTAGGAAGTTGGTCTTCACAATAGCTATATGATAATCTTGAAATTATTCTAGAGAAAATGAGGAAAAAAGGGCCACTGGTTTGAAGGGAATAAAATTCAAGTAGCCTTCAATGCCATCCCTAGCTATTGGCTTATAGTGAATAAAATTCTTAAAAAGATGAAATTCAAGGAGATGTATAAAGTTACACTACATAAGTGGATTAATCTTAAAGGATGAGTAGATTTTAGTTTGGACATGATAGTAGAATACCAGACACGGCTTTAGTGCCTAGGGTTCAAGAGGTTGTAGATCGTAGACACAGGAAACATAGGTTGACCACTAAAAATGTGAAGAAAAGGGTTAAAGAATATATTATCTATATGGGTGTAGTTCAGCTGGTTACCTTCTGTTTCAGGAAGCGGGAGGTCATGGATTTGAATCCACAGCCTAACTTTGGTGTGTTGTAGGGGTAGGGGTTGACCTGTGGGGGTTTTACGCTTGGTATACTGTGGTTTTCCACACGTAAATTCAAAAAAAAAATAGTGGAGTGAGAAATAATATAATTTATAATATAATCAAATGGAGAACTAGAATTTGTAAAATCAATTCCTGATAAAATTGTGGCATGATGTTGATGATACAAGGAAGCTTTGGAATTATGATTGTTTTTATGTTTTTCTGATGTTGGTGAATGTTTTGGTTTGTTAATATTATATATTCCTTTAAAAGAAAAAAGAGGAGCAATTGTTGTTTCTCACCAAGCTAGGGTTGGCTTTTGCATGACAAACCTGAGAGGTTTTTACATGAGGCCCATTTGATTGGGTTTCTAAAACATTTTATAAAAAAAAATTAAGAATAGAATCTTGGACACATATAAGCACGAACAAAACTTGAGTGTTTTTTAAGGAAGAGAGAGCTTTTTTATTTGTCATCTATTTTAAAAGATCATTGGGACTTTTTTCCACTAAAACTATGATTTTGTACAAAATAGATGTGATTGGGCTGTTGGCTAAATTAAGTCATGAAAATTTAAGATAAATGATTAAAGGGTATAAGACTTGAATATTATAAGGTCAAGTATAGATTGCAGATGAATTTTAGAGATTTTTCATATATATAGTGAAAAAATAGGACTTGAAACCACATGTTTCTAATCATAATATCAAAATAACTGATAAAGATACAAAACAATTTGAGTTTTAGAGATTTAATAGGTATTGGTCGATATTTGATAACTCGATATAAAATTAAATGAACGACATATTTCTTTTTTACCAGCACGTGTATGTTATTGAAACCACATGTTTCTAATCATAGTTTGATTTTCAAAACTTCAATCCAATTACATTAGAAATTCAATTGAATTTAAAACTACGGGTCAATGTTTTTTCCAGTTTTTATTATCATTTATTTAAGCTGAAATACTTCTTTAAATACAATCGAAACAATTATTCATAAAGAGTTGGTGAGTTAATTAGGTAGGCATTTGTTGAACGAAAGATTAGGTAACTATTATACAATGTTAGGTATGATTTCTAGGCTTGTTCCTTTTTTTAATACAACACCACATGTCAATAAAGTACGAACCTCCACATGAAATTCTTTATAAAAAATTCATTATTTTTTTAAAATCCAAAAGTCAACTACTGAATATTTTCCCACGTGCTGACACAACTGAGTCATAACACTCTCGTCACTCTATGATACGATGTTTTGGGGCTGGGTGAGGTTCACTATATATATATATATATATATTCACCAAATTTTATTTGTTTAAATCAATTGCTTAAAATTATTTATTTTTATAAAATTAAAATATTAAAAATCTCTAGTTTACTTTGATGAAGTTTTTTTTATCAAAGAAAGGAAAATCATAATTCCTCCTCTCCATAGGCTTTGGAAGGAAATGGGGGGAAAGTAATTCCAAAGAAAAAGAAGGAAAAGGAGCAGAATCTTCTGCATTTCTTGCTGTTTGTTTTTTTTTTTTCTTGGATTCTCTCACTTGTTCGGAATATAATTTCCCTTGCCTCTGCAGATGGTTGATTTACCATGTACCACCATTAGCAGGTGGGTGGTGCAGGAATTGAATGGTTGGTGGATATGTCTCATATGCCTCACTTACTTCCTTGGTAGGTAAACCATAGATGCAGACAATTCAATTTTCATAAAACTTGAAGAAACCTTGATTGGACTAGATGTTTTTTTTAACAAGGAAATCATCCCAATCAAATCACCTACCACTCTTAATCAGCAGCAGCAGCAGCCCAACATTGAAAAGGCAAATAGCCATTGCATTATTCTCCCTCCATACTGCCAAAACACATTTGTTCAAGTATACATCCCATAAAAGAAAAAACTCAAAACAAAGATAAGAGTACAATAAATATTAAAAGTCCTTAATTAAGGAAAGAACACCAAGCACAGTCTCCACCACCCTTCTCTAGAGTCCTAAGGAGGAAATTGGGCCGAGCTGAAGTTGCTCATCGGCACGCTGCGACACAATCCTCCTCTTTCTCAATCGCTCTGCAATTATGAAGGCGAGCTCAAGGGATTGAGAAGCATTGAGCCTTGGGTCGCAATGGGTGTGGTAGCGAGAACTCAGGTCATCAAATGTTACAGTCCTTGACCCTCCGATGCACTCGGTCACATTTTGGCCGGTCATCTCAAGATGAACGCCTCCAGGATTGCTACCTTCTTGTTCATGCACATCAAAGAATGCACGCACCTCGGCCTGTTGACAAACATAAACATTATTACAGCTAAAGCAAATATATAATATGTTTCAAATATGATGCATGATAGAGAGAATTAGCTAGCATGATATGAGAACTTATCAATATGCATCCAACTTAGAATATTTTGAATTGAGCTTTAAGAGCCAAAACCATCATTGAAGGGCAATTCATCAGAACTCTCTCCTCCTAGAGTCCATTATGAACCTGATATCACTTAAATTGGATAAAACTCAGCAGTTAATTGGTTCACACTAGGAGGTAAGATTTTCCCACAGTTCACCTCCATGATTGGTGGGCACACAACCTCTCAAAGAGGGGAAATAAGAAAATTTGGTGAGGGAGTGATAGATATGATCATTTCTCAAATTGAATAACATTATTTATATGTAATAACCTTATTGAGATCCAACATCAGGAATCATTGCTTAACATAAGGATAATGGCTTTTCACCTAACAGCAAATGAAGTCCAGATGAGAATAAACAAAGACACAACTGGATGACAAAGACTTCCGAACCAAAATTGTTCACCATAAAAGTTAACGACATATTTGACTATCTTTCACCCTACCACAAGTTTACAAATAAGTATGATCCCACTGCTCAGTATGTTTTAGGATACATAATCGTAATTTGCAATTTGTTTAGGAGTTAAAGAATTTGTTTCAATACAAAAGTGCACAGGGTTTAGCCAACCTGGTCCTGTAAATGAATCACTGTGTAAGCGTATTCTTAAATAAAGGAGTAAAACAAGTAGTAACGGTTGAGTTTTCCCGAGTCACTGGAAATCTGGTTGAGCTGATCTTGTAAATAGGTTTTTCCCTTATTTTGCAAAGTCTTGCCATCTAGCTAATGAGGAACCTAACTGCTAATATTCTTGCAAACTCTTGATACAAGAGTAGCTAAAAGCTGAGATAGATACACCAAGTGAGTAACATGTGTTATGTACTTACAAAATTGGTGCTTAGATGATGCCACAACACAGGTACGTGCAATAAAAGAATTGTAGAGGTAGATTAAAAGTAGGATATTATTGTATCCTTCCAACAGATGCCATGTGCATCTACTGAAGAAAGACAAGGGTAACAAATTAAAAAATGGCACATAGTTCCCATGATGGCAATTGGCATATGCATTTGACGGGAAAGAAGATATACATATATATCGTTACCTAAACTTTTGTGCATGGTTCCACCAAAATTTAGGCAGCATATGGATGTCCGGTTATACAGGCCAGAAAAAAATGGCCACAGGTAAAAGGGTTTGGCCTTATGTGTAGGCATACACAAGGGACCAATTACCCAGTAGTTGGAACAAACAGATTCACCTCCAGGGGTGGTAAAAACAACTATTTACCCATTCAACCTTCTCTCCCCATTTCCCTGGGAGTGGAAATGCTCGCCACCACTACTTTTTCCGGCAAAAACCAAACAAGCACAAAGCAAAAATTGCGGTATCTCAACTTTAGAACTTCACTTAAGTATATGGCATGTGCACCTAATAGAATAATTATTTTATTTTTTTTTGGGAAAGACCCAATAGAATAAAAAATGTTAGTATAACTCCAACTGATGGGCAGATCAGTAACAGCATATGGCTGAAGAGCTGACCTAAATATGAGAGTAAGTGAATATTTCCCCGTTTTGCACAGAATCAATTAATAATTGCTAGAGTTAAGAGAACAGAGATGGTTCATACACCAATTTCGATGTCCACACTTATTCTCATACCGCATGCAAGCAACCAAAAGATGAAGAGATGATCAACAGTCTCTAAGCCAATGATGCAAGAACCAAATATCAGAGTAAGAAAAAAAAAGGAAAGAGAATGAAAAAGTACCCGGATGGCATCAAAAGGTCGAGTTTTGAGACCACAAGGAGCTTTAATGGTGTTTCCATGCATGGGGTCACTGACCCAGGTAACAACTTGCCCTGCCCGACGAATAGCCCTGATCAGATGGGGAAGCTTCACTCTCATGTTCTCTGCTCCCATTCTTGTAATCACCGTGATCCTCCCTGCCTTATTCTGAGGATTCAAGATCTCAATCAGCTTAACCAGCTCATTGGGATCCATCTTATCACTAACCTGCATTAATAAATCAATCAGTCAGTCCCTTCTCTCCATTTACAAATTCCAATTCCACATAGTAGAATGGAAGTACAGAACCGAGAGCTATATGCACATCCAATACCACAGCACACAAGAACATAAACTAGAGCCATTTTTTAATATTACCTTGATGCCAAGAGGATTGGCAACACCTCTGAGAAACTCAACATGGGCACCATCAAGCTGGCGAGTGCGCTCCCCAACCCAGATCATGTGAGCAGAGCAGTCGTAGTAGAGCCCAGATGTGGAATCCTCCCTGGTGAGGGACTGCTCATATGGCAAGAGCAGGCACTCATGGGATGTCCAGAATTCAGTTGTTTGCATGATTGGATGGTCAACTGTGAGTCCAGCAGCTGCCATGAAACCCAGTGCTTCATCAACTCGGTTAGCCAGCTCACGGTACCTGTTCCGCCCACAATATTACAACTCAACTCAGAACCATCGGAAGACATCAACATGGTCTACTCACACAGTATCACGGAGTTCAACACCTACCTGTCCCCTTGCTCGCTGTGTTGAGTGAAATCAAGATTCCACTGTGTGACCCTCTGCATAGCTGCATAGCCTCCAGTTGCAAAGGCCCGGAGAAGGTTCAAAGTGGCCGCTGACTGGCAGTAGGCACGGATCATCCTCTGAGGGTCAGGAATTCTTGATTTCTCATCGAAAGTGTCTCCATTGATATTGTCTCCCCTGTAACTTGGAAGCTTCACCCCACTCTTCTCCTCAAATGAGTCAGATCGTGGCTTCGCAAATTGACCCGCCATTCTCCCAACCTGAAACCCCAAAACGAAATACAAAAACAAACATGTAAGCAACTTTTTTTTGTGTGTGTGTGTAAAGAGAGGCATAAGCAACTTTATTTTCAAGGGGCTGTTTGGATGCACCCCAGATTGCAATCTCCTGGTGGGTTTCTGCAGAAGTTATCTGTAGGGTTTTGCATTAGATAGGTCACTGGTTCCTTACCTCAATCCCCCCAAAATTCAATTAATCTTAACATATTTGAGAGAGAAAAAATAATGTAAGCAACTGCAATTTCAAGGGCGTGTTTCCATGCACTCAGAGCATAATCTATCCGCACCTATTTGCTTAACTCATCATTTGGCGAATGGCACACCTATGATGATATTGTTTCCCAGCTAAACCAAATTCATAGTTTTAAATATCCAAGAACATCGAATTGACTTTTCTTCTGAACAAAATACTCTACCCACGTCACCTGGGATATGTTAGGATGCATGGAAATTACTTTCCCGCAAAACAATCATACTTTTACCTAAAAAAAAAAGGCTAAAATGGTTCTTATGAAAATTACTTTCCCGGAAAATGATCAAGCTTGTTACCAAAAATTGTTAAAATATTTTTTTCCTTTTTTGATGAAAAAAAAAAAAAAAGTTATGTTGTTCCAGGAGGTAGTTTCCTTTCCTTTCCATGAATGCAAACAGAACCTTAGCATCATGATGTATACAGGGGCTTTACAGATTTTTCCGATCGATTAACCTTTCCAGCTTTATATCATTATACCCATCGACCAAATATTGATCCAAATCTGTGTCATCTCTTGAGGGGGAAAAATCCAGTACGGGGCCAATATTGACATTTACAACCACAACTTTGATTTTCAGATCAAGTATCTTGACTTACGACCATGCAAACTCACAGCATTACATGCGCTTAACATAAAATTGCAGAACAAAATGCAAACTTTACTTACTTTGATGACAGGCATCTGACCACCAAACATGAGAACCACGCCCATCTGGAGGAGGATCCGGAAGGTGTCCCTTATATTGTTGGCATTGAACTCCTTGAAGCTCTCAGCGCAATCACCACCCTGAAGTAGGAAGGCCCTCCCCATGGCCGCATCCGCCAGCTTCTCCTCCAAATGCCGCGCCTCACCCGCGAAGACAATGGGTGGGAACGCTTCAATGGTCCGGAGCACAGATTCCAGATCCTGCTGATTTGGGTATTCTGGGAGCTGGAGAGCTTTCTTTGATTTCCAGCTATCAACCGCCCATTTGCTAGGAATTGACGGTGCCGGTGCTAGTGGAGCCGACTTGGATGGCTTGTCGGCCACCACCGGGTTCTTGGAAGGCTCAGCGGCATGGACGGCTGAGATGGGTCTTGGGGATTTGGTGGGAAGGAGAGGGAGAGAGGGTTGTTGGACTCTGGAAGGGAAGATAGATTGGGTCTGGTGGGTCGGGAATGGAGATGTGGCTGTGAAAGAGGAGCTGCTTGAAAGAGCCATTTCTCTCTCTTTCTCCTTCCTTTTCTCCTTCTGCTGTTAAAAGAGAGACTGAGAAGAGAAAGCTATCTACCCAAAAGCGGATCGGGAGAGAATATAGAGAAGCAGAGAAATGTGAGATTTGTTGCAGACCCTAAGGAGGGAAGAAGAGAGAATGCGGTATTTATAGGTGAGTATGGGAAGAAGGTGGCGGGGGTGTTTGGTGGGCGAACGGGGGTGGTTGAGAAAGGGGCAATTTGGGAAACTTTGAATAAATTTTAGATTTACCAAACCTTTTTGGCAACTGGTCTACTGTACGTAACTAGCTTGCATTTCCGTGTATAAACTACGGACTAATCACAAGAATTAATACTAATTACTTTTAGCATGTCTAATATCTTTTAATTATTTAATTAATAATAGATAGTAACATAAAATATTTATTAAAGTAATTTAAATTATTATGAGTCGCACCCTACATTTATCATTTAATTAATATTATGCTATTTTTATGATATGTCATTACATAATATTCGAATTAACTATTTTTTGAGATAATTAAATTAATTAAAGTTTTAAGAGCTTCAAAAATATATCTCAATTTATTTTAACTTAAGTAAATTTTGATAGGCCACGTATTCGAAATGGGTCCATACTTGAGTGCATAGAGCAAGACAATCATACTAATACGCAGATAATCATTTCACAATAATAAATATAAAAAAAAATTATGACAACACTACTAAACTTCTATGAAAGAACATGAGTAACGAGTTTCATGTGTCAGACATGTACTTGTTAATTTATCTTTTCTTCTTAATTTATATGGGTTTTTTATTAATTGGGAGGAGAGAAAAGACCTTTTTAACTTAGTTTGGGTCCCATTTAAATTGGATCAAATACAATTTTACCTCACTAAAACATGTTAAATATCACTTCAAGTATTTTAAAAAAATTATATTCATGTGTTTTATGATATAGATATGTGAAATATAAGAAGAGATAGAAAAACAAAACTTAAAATAAAAAGGTTTTATAATGAATTTCACACCGTATATAGTTTAATTTGATATTTTTATTTGTCATATTCTTAATCATATATGAAAATATTACAATAGGGTATATAGAAGGGTCAATCAAAGAATTCGTAAAATTAATTTTAGATAAATAGGTTTATGACTTTTGATGGTGATGATGACATATCAAAATATAAAAATTACAACATTAAACCCAAAACTTAGAATTACAACTCACATGGGTGTAGTTCAACAGGTTCACGTCTCACCTTAAGAAGCGGGAGGTGTAACACCCCGATTTCTCAAAGATATTGATATTTACAAAAATGCCATTGGAATGGTAAATTAGAAGGTTATGATCGTAGATAAGAAAATAGTGGGGCCCATTGTTCAAATTAAGGCCTATTGTACATATTATAAAGATCAATTAGATTAAATGGTTATTATACATCTAATTAGGTTAAGTTGGATATTTGGGTCAAAGGACCCAATTGGGACCCAATGGGTCATGGTGGACTTATTTGACCATTGGGTAAGCTCAATTTTATTATGGTTAAGCTGAATTGATTGGAAACGAAATGGAGCATAAATGGGTAGGCATGAGGCACATATGAAAATCACATGCCACTCATAATTGGGTCATGGCGTCAATTGGGTCAATAAGTTAAATGGGGACCAAATGGGTCGTGTTGACCATGTGGACCATGGTTGACCGTGTGGACTCTTAAGTGAGCTCACATATGAGTTAAATCAGTTTGAGTTGGGACTGAAGTGAGTTGGTATTAAATCAAGTAATGAGTTGACTCAAATGCATTAAATGAAATGCATTAAGTGAAGTGAGTTGGGTGAGTTGAGTGAGTTGAGTTGGAAATCAAAGGGACCTTGAGTCAAGTGAGTCAATGGGAGATGAGGAGTTGCCATAACCTTAAACACTATCAAGTGAGGTCCCACACGTTGGGAACTTATGCATGGACTTCAATGAAGAGTGAAGAGTCACATTGGTTGGCGCCAAGGGGTACAATGGTTGGTGCCAAGGGATGCCTTGGTTGGCATCAGGTGACTCTTTGGTTTAATCAACATTGATGAGGGTTAAATGAGAGGTTATGGGGCTGTTAAACAAAAAGGGATACACCTCCACTCTTAGCCGAATTTTACATAGCCAAGGGTCACTATAGTTTGAGAACTGTTTGATGAACCTTGATTTGGTATAAGTAGTTTATAATGGATGACCTGTGCTTTGCTATCTAAGAATGTATGATTAACATAAGATTGATTATATTCCACATCAGTTTAGTTCCGTAATTAGTTATTTTTATTCCGCATGTTTTTGAATGGTTCCATGTGTGTATTATCTATCATGGTCTAGTCCATGCATACATGGGTGGTCAGTTAAGGGTCGGACTTGGGAAGTCCGAAATTAGCTCGCGTCGTGACGCCGCCCGCACTCTTCCGGTGTTATTATATTATTATTATAAAAAAAAAAAATTAGACTATGAATTCTCGGAAAGGGCAGGGGCATTACAGGAGGTGTCAAGTTTGAGCCCCCATCGCCTAACCTCGTGTACGCTAAAGGCAGTGGGTATTACCCGTAGTGGTTTTACGGTGAGTTTTCTGCAGTTTTCCATACGTAAATTCAAAAAAAAAAAATCCTTCGAATTATATATTGATTTTTTTTTTCTTTTATTTTTTTCAACTATTAAGATGTGGTTTGAATTGAGTCTAAATTGGAATGGAGTGATGGACTGATTTGAAAAAGAATGGATGATACTTATGTCATATGCCTTCTAACTTGTCACCCAATTGATCATATTAATTGTTGAACTAAAATTCATCTCCACTTATTGAATATGAATCATTAAATTAATAATAGATAATAATTTTTGGAAGTTAAATTTTCCCTTGTTAAAATCATTACGTGACTTCCTCTATATTTTACATTCATTCATAATTAAAATTATAAAAAATATATCTCATGACTACATTTATAGTAGTTGGTCATATCCATATAATATGCCTTAAGTTGAATTATTTTTTTATTTTCTTCCACATTAGTGTGAGCAATGAAAGAAGACAAGAGTGTTGTACAAATTTAATTTAGATTTTTTTATTAATTTACAATATAAATCAAATTTAAGTTGAATTAGTCTTGCCTAAATTGCAAATTTGGCTTAGTCCAATTTGGGGCCAACTTGAACTTAGGATAGATGGGTTTTGGTTGGAATGAATTTTTAGTTCTCTCATTCATTAGTATGACCTATAACTTTATATTAAATTTTGGATTAAGATTACATGTACAAATTTTGTATTAGGCTAAGTAAAGTTTCAAATTAGCATAACAAAAGAGTATTTTCATATAAGTTCATATGAAGATACTTGAAAAGGTAACGTCAAAGTGATTTATTTTTCTACAAACATAAATAAAAAATATATATTTATGATTTATCGTGACTTCTATTGATCAGTGCATCATCTTTATTATCATTATATAAGTTAGAATTCCATCCTAATTTTTCGAGTTTTATTTTGTCTTTTCACCACATCATAAATTATGTGGGCAGTCACTTCCACTAACTAGTATATCCGTATTTATCCATTTCTTCTACATCTCAAGAGGTCGATCTCTCCTTATTATGTTTACGATCTTTTACCTCTCAACTCTACATAACAGGGTGGTGTCTGAGCATCTAGTTTTATCGTCCAATACATTTATTTTATTCAATTGATGCTTTGCACCTATAATTGAATTTGAAAATTCATTTTTTTTAGTTGATTGTCTGTTTAATGTTAATTTGATTTCAAGATGCAACAAAATTGTGTATATTGATGAATTTGGGAAAAAAGCATCATATAATTTATGCTGTAGATATATTATTTTATAAAAGTATCTTAGCTTTTCAAATAACTAATAATGTCTTTGGAACTAACTAATCTTAATTATGTTACCTATTTCATGATTTTTTTCTATATTGCCTACTTAAACTCCATCATTAGATGTAGAAAGTTTTATTACTTACTGTTAACTAAATCATTTATTCACGAAATTAAATGATGTGATGTTTTAAAATTAAAGTTTTTTTATTTAGACACTCTCAACTTTAATACAAGAAGACATTATTTTTGTATTTTCTACCACTTAAACATTAACACGTGTGAAAAAAGTAATAGTAGTGATCTTTTCTATCAAACTTGAGAATAAATCAATCACTGATCTTATTAAATAATTTTAAACTAATTGTTTTGGGTTCTCTTATCTTCTCACACAATCACTCTTATCTTCTTGAATAGAAACCCTATTAAACATAATGGCCATGATAAATAAAAAGAAATGACTTTTAGATTGCTCATATAGAAAAATTTAGTTTATTTAAAATTTTATATTTTCTATCATAAAAAAATAAATGATGAATATCATTTTATAATTAACTATTAAAACTTTATACCAGAGTAACATGGTGATCCTCAATTTTTGAACAATATTGATTGTTATGGTGTAAAACGCACACAGGAGTGAGAAACCTTGAAATCACGAATGTGAAGGCAGTGGAGTAGGAAAAAGTCGTTGAACGTTTCAGGATCTTTTAATCTACTTTATTGTGATGATATGGCTTTGACGGCTTCGAGCCGAGCTGAATGAGTGAATTTTGAAAACCTTTTTCTTATATTTCCTTTTAATTTTGAAAATTGAAACCGTCATTGGACACGCGTACTTCTCTAACGACATTGGTGGAGTTTGTCTGTTGAAATAATAAAATGAAAATATTATTAATTTATTATAATATGTAAAAGAGGGTTTATCTATAAATGTTTCGATTAAAAAATTATATAATTTCATAGGTCCTATCAAAAATGAAATCGATTGAACTATATTAGCTATGGACTTTTTAAAATTAAAAATAAATCATTCAATAAATATTTTGATCTATTATATTTAATTAAAACATTTGATAATAAATCAAATAAAACTTATATATATATATATATATATAATTTAATAAACTAAATTAAAATAAAATGAGCCCCATGTAGGGTTCTTATGCTCGAACATAAAAAATATTTAACTTTTTATAGATTTATCCAATTAAAGGACAGATAGTCTTAATATCTCTTTTAAATGGAAATTGATGTACAAATCAATTTTCAGTCATTTTCATATTCTAAATAATAACTTTACCAACTTATTTGGATATAAACAGTATTCTTTTCGTAGGGAAGTTCTTAAATAGCCTCCTCCTATACAAAGAAAATCATTGAACGGATTTATAGAAATTGGTATGAACTTTTAAAAAGAATTTCTTAATGAAGATATCAAATTTTATCTTTTAAGCTCAATTAATAATTTAATTGAAGGGCTACCATTGACAGGTTATAAGTCAATTTATAAAATATATAATACCTTTTTAAATATTTTTATAATGTCATTTTTGTAATTTTTCTGTGTTTGTCTCTAATAATTAACTTCTCCACATACATTTTTCCCTCTATAGAAGGATTATGTAAACTATAAAGTTTACTATTCATTCCATTCCATTGGTATCTTACTATTGAATTAAGTTTTTTATTACTATAATATTAATAGAGGTTAAGACTATAATATCAATGATAAGGATGAGTACATTATGGTAAAATTTGTCCTACAAAATTATCATGTAATGTTGAAAAAAAATCACTCAATGCGTTGATTTGAATCCCCTGCCATTAGGCTCCATAGAGAGAAGAAAATATTTATTTACTTAAAGTGATTTTTTTTATCATATTTCGTAAATGAAATGTTTTATTCACAATATCTATCATATGGAGGAAAGTTGAGTTTCTCGGAGGTTCAAAAGGTTAGTGATTAAAAAATAACTTCAAGTTATGAAAATATGAAAGCTTAAACAAATGGATTCTAATAAATATATTGAAATGATTTTGTTCAAATCTCGTACTCAACTAAAGATCTATGCTGTGGACTTATCACATTGAATAAAAGTGAGTCAATCATTTAATAAATTAACAACAATTATTTAATAAATCGATCATCAACGAATCTCCATAAAATCATTTGATCCACCATATTAGAAATTAGATTTTTAAAGCTCTCACAATTTTGATGGATTTTAAATTATTTTTTAAATATTAATATTTTTTTTTTTTACTTTTTACTTTTTTTCTTTTAATAGATAAAGGGTAACCAATATCTACACTTTGGATGAGACTTACTTTGGTCCAATAATAATTATAGAGATAGGTACATATAAATTATAATTTAAAATATAGAAACATTATAAATTTAATGAGAAGTTCATCTATTTACCAGGTCACACAGTATTACTGGGCACACTCAACCATGAGGACCATCAAATAAGACATTGATAGGTTTATTGAAATGGTATTTCTTTTAATATATTGCTCATAAAAAATTACCTTGATCGTATTGATCAAGTCATATTTTTAAAGTTCTCAAAATCTCATTATTTTTAACTATTTTTTAATTTCTAAAGTTTATGTCTTTTAAAAGCATGGTTTGATCAAGATAATTTTTGATAAATAATTTATTGACGAAAATATCAGTCCAATAAATCTATTGTCACCCTATTTAATGGGTCCTATGTCTGAGGGGATCATTATATAGTAATTTAGTAAAAAATATCATTGTCAAATCTTTCGAATAAGACAAATGATACTTTATACATTTTTCAAATCTTTAATGTATCTACTTTTATAGTTAATTTTTAATTATATATATTAATTTATACATGGGAAATCGTAGAATATCAAATTATATAAATAATTTAATTTTATTATTAAACTTTCTAGTTCTTGTCGTCTATCATTTAAATTAACTCTTGAATTTTATCGAGGTGTTATTCTTGAATGCAGCTGGAGTTTTGAAAATTAAGCATAAACAAATCTCATCCAAGATTTGGAAATTAAAAAAGTTGTACATCAAATGAGTGAGAACAAATTATGTTCCAAATAAAATAAAATAAAATTAACAAATGAAAACATCTTCCCACGTGCTCTCCGGTTAAAGAAGCGTGTATCGAAACACGTGCCCACGTTTTGCACGTGTTGAGAACTTGAATATTCTTTTTTAGAAATGAATCTTTTCCTGTATACGTGTTAGAAATCTTCTACTAAAGAAACTTTAAAAGATACTCATTGATTTTTATCAATTTAGGTTTTGATTGGAAATAGAAATAATGTTCATTGTTAAAGAATTTTCTGTAACTTGAATATATTGATTAAATTAATATTGCTCAAATAAAAAAGTAAATACAAAGTGCTTCATAAATTTAAGATTTTCAATAAAAAGTGAAAGAATTATAAATAAAACTCATTGAGATAAAGGCTTGCAATGAAATAGTGGAAGACATGAATATAAAATACAATTAAAAATTGTGACTCTAAATAGAAGAGAAATTATTAAATTAATTTAACTTCAATCACTTTTAAAGATTGAATTAATTTTAAATATGGGGCTCACTTTTTATCGAAGAAAATCATTGAATCTTAATATTCATTATGATGGATTTTGGACTATAAAATTATTTGAAGATCAAAAGTAGTTAAATCTCTTAAATTTATCACACATTATAATTTAATTTATTTCAACCATAGCCGTCTTCAACTCTTATAATTAATTCAAGTTTTACACAATTTATAGTATAGTCAAAATTATCTAATAATTCTTTTAAAATAAATAAAATGAAGACTTTATTATAGTGTTATCATAAATAAAAAAATTAAAAATGAGTTTTGGTGATATGGTAAGATCATGGTTATGTTCGGACTAAAAAAATTTAAAATATTTTTTTTAAAAAAAAATAAAAGAACCTAGCTTGTTTAAGAGATTTTTTCTCCTCGTCATCTTCTCCTGAACAAAGTCAAACATCCAAAATTCCAACTTTTAGCTCTTTAAAAAAAAAAACAACTTAAATCAAGAGAAGGCTGTCCACGTTTTCCATTTCAAATAAAGTGATATACCTTTTGAAAATTAAAAAACTAATAAAAGCATTTATTTTTTATAATAAAGGAGAACCTTTTTCTGTACTGAAGAGCAATGTAACAAATATTTCTAATATTTTATTTTTTATTATGAATATCGGTAAAATAATTTTGCATATTAAAAATACGAGTAATCGTGTCTACCATTTTTAACGATAAATTTCTGTTAAAAATATATTTTTATCATGAAAAATGATAAATTTCTATTAAAATTGTGAGATTTTACCGTTAAATTCTCATTAAAAATACTTAGGCAAAATATATATTTTTTATTTATAAAATATCATCTATATTTTTAAACTCCAATCACATTATTTATCTAGTATATTTATTTTATTATTATTTAAATATTATATTTTTCACGAGATTTTTTCATTAAATTTTCAATAAAACCTAAACATTTGAAAATATTCTGCTACTAAGAATTGACGTTAATATTCTGAGAATAAGATTTCCGACAATGCTTTAGAGTAAGTTTGTTATAAAATTATTAGTATTTTCATCAGTTCTTAAAATTTCAAATCCGAATAAAAGTGGGTCCCACAAGTTTGTCATCTCGTGCCCAAGTGGTCCCCACAATTGAGTCAGTGAACTGGTGTGGCAGCGACTGTATCACGTATCCCTCGTGAAACACAATTTCATACTCTCCATTAGGAGCTGACCGTCCAATGTCACGTGGGAATTGGCCCACGTGCTTCATGTCTACTTGGGATGGGATCAAATGAACTTATAAAACTCGTTAACATCCTGCTTCAATAAGTAGGAAGTGCCAAGTTTGAGCACCTATAGTCTAACTTGGTATACTCTAAGGGCAGTGAGTATCGTTCATGGGAGTTTTACGCTGGGTTTTCTGCAATTTTTCACACGTAAATTCAAAAAAATATATATATAATCACGTAATTTTGGCCATTCTTTGGTTTCATGTGGTGTTTCCTTCCGCCATTATGTACCAGGAATACAACAAATCACTATCTTATGCTAAGGTGCAAATATCGGCCAATATATATCGGTTTTTTCAAACCGAACAATATCGGTCGATAAGATATTTATCGGCCGTACAGTAGTAATATCGGCCGTACAGTAGTAATATCGGCCGATATGGCCGATATTCGGACCGAAATATCGGTTCCAATATCAGCCGATATTCATAAATATCGGTATTTAAAAAAAAAAATTTAAAAAACACCGATACGGTTTTTACACGGTTTTCCACGGTTTTTTTGCGGTTTTTTACGGCTCGCCACGGTCAGTCAGGGTTCGTCAGGATACGGCTTTCACGGTTTTTTGCGGTTTTTAACGGTTTTTTGCGGTTCATCACGGTTCGTCAGGATACGACTTTCACGGTTTTTTGTGGGTTTTTGCGGTTCGTAACGGTTTTTTGCAGTTTTTTCACAGTTCCAATATCGGAGGAGAGAGAAAATGTCGATATCGGGAGGAGAGATAAAAATATCGGCCGATATATCGGCCCGGGCGGTATTTTAAGCCCTGATCTTATGGGTAGAGATGCTTGTAAAAAAAAGGGAAAAACATTATTTTCTAAGAAAATATAATAGTGTACACTGAAACAAAACAAAAGTGTCCACTAATTGATTAAGGTTGTGATCAGTTTTAACTTTAAGTAGGAAACAAGCTCTGATCGTCAATTGATAAAGGTGTGATCGGTTTAAGGTTCACCTACGTCGTTAACATAAAAACAACAAATTCATAGTTCGGCTCAAATTATCGGGAGTTTGAGAAAACTAAAATTGTAAATTCATTTGGAAATTTGAGAAATTCTTTGAATATTTTTTCCTTTCCAACACCAACTAAAATTTCACATTAATTCAACTTGAAAATAAACACCTTATCTTAATTTCTATCTAGAAAAATAAGAAAATGTTCAAATCCCACTAAGAAAATCCACACTTAGTGATTTTTTTAATAAAATTGAATTTTAAGGAAAGCTAGAATTGAATATGCTTGAATCAAATCAAAATTATGCAAACTGATATCAATACTTGATCTAAATGTAATTGTAAATCAATAAACTGAAATAACAAAATTGAGATTTCAGATTTGACAAAATGAACAGCAGGTTTCAGCCAATACTTGCATAAAATTTAAATTTAATTTAAAATAAATTGAAACTAGATTCAAAAGAAGAAAAAAGAAGGGCTTACTTGCACAAAGGCAAAAGGATTCTTCTCTTCAACTTCAGGTCAACTCAAACTTGGGAGATAATAAATCGTTGTTCATGCCTCCAATTTATAGAGGTTTATGGTTGAAAAATAGAAAAATTATCAAAAATATAATTTCTGTCACTCTTTGACACCTGATTACAAAATTTGGTCATACTCCGTCTATGTATAACAGAAATGTGCAAATTTGAGTTTGTTAGTTATTGAATAAACTTTCCAATAAATCATATTTTATGAAATCCGATTTCATTGGCACATCAAATATGTCTACAAAGTCACTTCATATTTTCTGTCAATCCCTGAGTGGTATGTGTCGTAATCTAAAAATTACATCATAATCTTAATTAAGCTTGGACGAATTTTGGGATTGCTTTTCTTTATGGTAAACTGATTTTATATGCAACTCTTGTCAAGAATAGAACGGGGTGGAAGGATTTCCACAACTTTTGCTTGCAAAGCAAATGGGCCCCTTTCTTGGACTGTATTGAGCTGAAATTCACGGGTTGAAGGCCTGACCCATCGTACTAGTCCATGAGCCAATAAATTGAACAATTTATACCCAAAGAAAACCATTTTGGACCCTTTGCGCCACTTTAAAATTTCATTCGATTTAGGTACCCATTCTCCATTGTCTTTATTTCTCTGACTAACTTGCATCTCCAATTTAATTTCAGGTTGTTGCTTGGTATTGGTACCAACGTTCACATGATTTTGTTAGTGATGAAAATAGTTTCAGAAGAGGTGAAAAATTCGGTTTGAACTGGCCAATATCTATATCGGTTGAGAAGTTTCTCTCTTTTTTTTTTTTTTAAATTTAAAACCGATATCACGTTTGAAATATATATATATATATATAAAACCGATATCGGCCATATCCGATATTAATCGGCGTTTTGTATCGACCGATATCAGGGAATATTCGGACCTTGTTAGTGATAATGCACATATCACAAAAATCTTTCTAGTAAGAAATTAAAGATTATGATATTCTTGCTAATGCAAATGAAATTTAGGCCCATTCCATTGACTTTGACTCGACTCTTGATTGAACCAATTGTATTGACTTGGCTCGACTCTTGAGCCAACCAAAGGCAAGGGTCATATGTTCGTTCAGTGGCCCATGCTGTTGACGTTTATTTATAATTTTAGAGATATTAAATATTTAGTCTATGATTTCGTTCATATATTATAAATTATATAAGTTATAGAGATTGCTTTTTTATTCTTTCTTCTAATAATTCATTTTCTCCTGTTCTTGTGGAAAATAATTACATTGTACATTTTTTTTAAAAAAAATGCACATGACAATAGAAAACAATTTTAATATAAAATCATTTTTATTTATAAAAATATTATCCACCTAAATCTTATTTATTTGTATAAAAATAATCAACCATTTACGTTGGGTTTCACACGTAATTTTTTTTAAAAAATCAACCATGTCATCAGGTCAATCTCTTCCTGGAAAGTTAAAATAAAAAATTGTCGTCTAAAACTGAGGTGAAGGTGGACTGGTCTTCGGTGAACTCCACAACATCCATAGAGCCCAAGTGGGCCACCAACTGGAGGAAGGGCTTGACCATGTGAAACATGGGGTGAAGGTGGACTGGTCTTCGGTTAACTCCACAACATCCAGAGAGCCCAAGTGGGTCCACCAAATGGAGGAAGGGCTTGACCAAGTGAAACATGGTTGGAGGCCCACTCTTCTTTATCAAGATATTTTCAAATTTTCAATTTTACTGAGAAATTAATAGATTTTTTTTACAAGAGATATAAATATTTTTTAACAATTTTTTTACTAAGATATCATTAGTAATATTATCATTTATCGTATTTTTAACACGTTTTTATTAAAAATATACGGTTAAAAATGACTGTATCGATAAATACATATCATTAATACAATAATAATATTTTATTGATAAAAATATAATAAATTTGAAATTATTGTCCATGTCTGTGGCATTAGTTTGTCGCTGGTCTGCTCTTCGTTGAATTCTTGAATGGGCGCAAACACGATGAAACAGCAGCCAAGGACTGGAGTCAGCGTCCAATGAAGTCAAGGCAAGCTAAGCCGAGTCAAGCGAAGCCAAGCTAAGCTGTTTTTGCGACTGCGGCTTGGGCTGGTCCAAGTTCCACCGACGCGGTCCAAGTGAGCACTACGAGAGGGACAGAATGAGGCCACGTTCTCAACCAAGTGAATCAAATCAAGACTGAGGGTCCCACTCATGACTCATCCCACCTACCCTTTTTCCACTCCTTCACCAACCTACCTCCTTCCTTTTTTATTATTATTTATTATTAAAAACACAGATTTTTAATAAAAATAATTTCTGTACTTTTGATAAGTTACTAGAAAAAATCCTTTTTTTATTTTAATATAATATATCATACAATTTTAATTAATCATTTTAGGATTGAAGTTTGATATAAAAATTGAAATCTAAAGTGTGCTTCAGATTAACTAAAATATAGAAATTCAACTATTTACAGAATTTTTTAACATCTAATTTAAGATTATAAAATTAATTATTGAAGTTATAAAAAAAATAGTAAATTCTTTTGAATTTTTATATCTTAGCAGATCTAAAGGACTATTTTCATTTTGTAAGGTGAGATCTACAATTATGCCTAATTTCAAAATTGAAAATGATGGATTGAGACTCATATAGGATGTGTTGCATTTGAACAAAGAGTTTTTTTTTTTTTTTTCTAAATTGAAGTTTTATATAGTTTTTCTGCCTTATAAATATAGAAAATTAAATAAGACATAAAAATTAGTTAAGATATCAAAATTGAGTACAATTTAAAATTTTCAGTGATCTAATAAAGAATCATAAAATTAATGATTGAAAAAAAAAAAAGAGTCATACTTTTGAATTTTTATATTTTGGCAAATGTAGAATTTTATTCTCATTTTATTTTATTAAAGTTAGTTGTACAATGGCTATTGTACCAATGGGAATTGGCATATTTTGCCTGTGTATAAGGTAGGGCCTCTCCAACATTGGTTCAAATTAGATAATAAAATTGATTATAAATGAATATTTCTTATGATTTTAAAGATTGAATTTTATTGTGTTTAAATTATTCTAACCTTTACTACCAAGGTTTCTAACTTTCACATTTGACGATATCAAACAAGTGATAAATTAAAACTTTCACTAGTGCAACTAATAGAAAGAGAATTGATTGGGGTATTACTGTTTTTACTAACACTAGATAGTATCTAGTAGATATCCCATCACAATAAAATTATTATTTTTTTCTATTTTTTTCGGTCCAAAGTGTTCACAGCAGGGGTTTAAAAATCGGTAACTGCCGATATATCGGCCGATACGATATGTCGACCGATATATCGCTATCAGCCGATATATCGGCCGATAATTTTCTCTTTCTTCTTTGTTTTTTTAAATATCGGCCGATATCGGCCGATATTTTGATATCGGGCCGATATAATACGGCCGATATCAAGGCCGATATTGTGAATATCGGCCGATACGATACATATCGGCCGATATTCACATGCCCAAAACCGATATATATCGGCCGATACGTATCGTATCGGCCGATATTTAAACCCCTGGTTCACAGTACTCGATTAATCATTGAGACATATGCAAGTCTCTCTACTACACCTTGGGTGGAAGTTTGTTTCACGGGTAATTGGAGATAACCCTCGTTTATCCCTGTTTTGTAACCACAAGGTTGCGTTTGGATGAGAGATAAATTTTATAGGAGTTACTAGAGTTATCCTTGACCAAAGGTTACCTTGGATATTATGAATACTCCTTCCTTAGAACTGAGTTTTCAAAAGTATAAAAGAAGGGTAAAAAATTGATTTTTTATCCCTATCTCTTAGTTATCAAACCTCCCATCCAAATGCAGTCCAAAGGATAAGAGTAAAAAGTCTAGATTTTATCTCTTCAATCTCATATTTAAAAACTCTTTTACTACAAAGGATATTCATAAAGATAACCCTTTATCAAGGGTAATCCCTACTCAAAGATAACCCCTCCAAATTTATCCCTCATCCAAATACAACTCCCGGTAATTTGATAAAGAGTGATCTTTTTGAATGGACTCGTACTCTAATCCTAGCCATCACTCTAACCCCTTTTAATTTTAATTTTAAATTTTCAATTTAACAATATAAAAGGAAAGATATATATATATATTTTTTTGAATTTACATTAAAAAATTATGAGATATCGAATATAAAATCTCCACATATGAGCTCATAACACATTTATTTCTCTCACAGATACGTGACCCTGTCTGACAATCTGAATTTGAACTGACCCAAAGTAAGAGGCGAGCATCAAAAGTTTGAAATAGAGCACCTTGTGTGGCATATTCTTGGACAAAATCTTTTGCAAGCTAACCACGGTAGGTGACAATCCTCTCCTCATTCTGAATAAGGTTTGGTGTGTTGCCGCTGATAAAAAAAAATCTCACCTACTTCCTTTCCATCACCTAACACTTCCATCAAGAGCCTAACACTTCCATCAAGAGCTTCCAAGTCTATGGTCAGAGGGAAGGCAGCAACTGCTTGGTGGGATCCACCAGTTTAAAGGGTCTTTATCATCTAATTATGCCTCCACCTCTAAAACTCATTTTAAATTTTGGCCGAGTGAGGTTTTTCAATTGATTCCAGAGTTGGATTCGTTCGAGTTCTGTTAAATTCGGCCGAGTCTCTCAACTTTACATGTAATTTCTTTTATGAATGAACATTTAAATTATGTCATATGACTGTTAAATGTGATGCCCCAATGAAATTGAGGGGAATTATAAATTCCTCTTGGTCTCACCAACTTTAAGATAGTTTAGTTTCCGTCCAAAAGCAAGCAATGATGAATATGAATGAAATGTGTAAAAAAGAGCTATCAAAAAGTATATCTATCTAAGTCCTAATAAGTAATTTAATTGACTCGAGTTTTTAGAAATAAATTTAAAATCTCGTGTTTAGTTTCTCAAGAAGCAATTTGATATGCGAGACTTGCAGTTAGTTTTGTATATATACACTTAGAGCAAGAATAATATATTATTAAAAAAAATATAAAAAACTATATATTTTTTAAGAAGATAAAGCCTCTAACCCTTAATATAGGTGATGGAAATTAAAATTTCATAAAATAAAAAGTATTGTACGAAATGAAATCACTTTCTCTATTCGCGCAGCTCATCTTCACCGGCACCAATAGCCTTTCATTTACTTTTGGATTCCTTTCTTCGCCTTAACAAAGATCCAATGGATACAAGGTCTTTGTCAAGGCCAATCTTATTCCCAGAATCAATTTGTCAATTGTTGATTTTGTGCTATTGGTTGTTGTTTCATGGAACAACACTTAATAGCCTAATATTTATGTGTAAGTCTTTCAATCTATGCATATTAAATATAAAATAACAGAGTTTTCTTTTTGTGTTGAGGAAGATATGATCTCAAGACTTTTTGTAAACATGGACATGTTTTGACCATCAAACCAACCTCTTAAAATTAATATATATTTTTTTAAATACTTTTTTTTTCTTTTTCTTTTTGAATTTACTTGTGGAAAACCGTGAGATACCCAGTGGAAAACCGTGAGATACCCAGCGTAAAACCCCGATGGATGAGACTACTATCCCTAGAGCACACCAAGGTTAGGCCATGGGGCTCGAACCTGCAACCTCCCGCTTTCTGAGGCGGGAGGCAATTAGTTGAGTAGGGATGAAACTCGGGTCAGGTTTTGGCCCAAACCCGTATGATCCGACCAGAAAATCATGCAGGTTGGGTTATGAAAGTCAGTTCAGCGTGTCGGACCGGGTTGAGAAGTCAAAAACCCGCATTGATTTCGTGTTGGGTTGGGTTCGGTTGAAAGATTTTTAAGTTAACCCAACTCGACCCGATTAGATCCGACCCAACTCAATAAAAAGTAAGCTAAAGTAGGTTCAAAATACAGGTCTGGTCGGGTTTCGGGTTGAGTTGGGTTATAATTTGGGTCGGGTCGGGTGAAGACGTCCGAATCAAAAGTTCGAGTCAGATTGAGTCAGATTCCATATATTAGTAATTCGGACCAGATTGAGTTTTAAAAAACCCGACAAGACCCGGCCCAATTTCAACCCTACACTAGATGCTCTTCAACCTGTCCTAGATTCTATAAAACTCACGATTCACCATTTTACGTCCACTTCATAATATAGTAATACTTGAAGTTGCATTGATCCTGCTTTGTATATTATCTTACTCAAAATAGAGCCATATATTCTTCTTTAAATTACTAAAGAATGATTTGATGTGAGTCGGCATTTTGCTGAGGGACAATAATAGAAGGCCGTTGTTAGCTTGCCTGAATCTATCTAAAGCGTGTTATTATAATAATAATAATAATGATAATCTTTATACTTTATATTTAATTTTAAAAACAATAGATAATAGAATGGAAATAGATTGAATGAGTTTAGACTGACCATTTTATTTCATTCTCTCTCGTTCCTAAAACCAAATGGCCCCACATGTAGCTCCTTAGTGGAGAAACATTTTGAAATGGTTATTAATGTAGATAATAAATAAAGATTTTGAAAATATTATACTTATTTTGGAATTATGTTTTTTTATATTCTATATTGATGTAGTAAATTATTTTATCAGTGTATTCTACAACTCTTGAAAGAGAACTAATTATAACTTTCCATGTCAGCATAAAAGTATAAAAAGTATAATTTGATGGTAAATTTAAAACTCTATCTGTCCCAAAATACTTGTCTTATTTCAGAATATTTTGTTTATTAAAATAAAGTAAAATAACTTTGATTTAATGTAAAAATAAAGCAATAGGACAGTAATTTGGGATAATTTCAAAATCGATATAGGATAAATATTTTGGGACAGAGAGAGTATATCTTTATTTTTATATAAAAATATATTTCATAAATAACTAAAATTTCAAAAATATTTTAATAATATTGGCATGAAAAATTTAGGAATTTTTTAATATTTAAAAAACACAAAGTACCTCTGAGGAATTTTATTTATAGTCCTTCCTCTTCATCAACCATACGGCCATAGTGGGCCTTATAAATGTTATTTTCTTTTAAGATTATAAATTTACACATGGCTTGATATTGAGATCCTAAAATCGGATACAAATAAGGAAACCAATGATCTTGCCACCCCAATTGGATCTTTGGGGAAGCCCACAAATTAAATTTGGGCCTGGACTGCTAAGCCTGATGGGTCATATTGAAAACTTGTAGCCGCTGGGTCAAAATTATTTCCCACTTTGGCTAGGCAGAGGCTCAGCTTCTTCTTGACCCATTTGTGTTAAACACGTCAGTGCATCGAGTTTTGGAGATTGCAAATCATAGGCGAGAAAACGTGAAGGAAGAGATAAAAATAGACATGTTAGATAGTGAAGTGACAGACAGAACTTAAAAGACTGACCTTAGATGAATAAGATTCTCGGTGATGATGACAATGATGCTAATCATTAGCAGGCCATTACCAGGTATAGTCCATGCTGCTGGCCCATAAACATCCTTGGATAACTGGATTAACAACTACGAATATATTGGATAACTGGGCCTGGAAATACCAGTAGATGATCGCGTGTGGACTATAATGTCACTTCGAGTCAAATGTCAATAAGTTCATAACCATTATTATTGCACTTTGCAATCTATGCAGAACCCTTCGTATGCAGCATTTCACTGCAAATGTAAGTGGCTCTAGTAAGTAGTAACTGATAAATTTAGAGTAAGCAGTTGGTTTTTGGCTTTTTGCAAGGTAGACTCTAAACTGGGCCAAATCTTGGACTTGAAACATTTGGCCCATTTAGACTTATGAGTGGGTCTTACACCACTGATGCAAATGCAGATTATGGAGCTGGTCTCCACACGACGAACTCTTAAAGCCCTTTAGCAAAGAAGACTCTAAACTGGGCCAAATCTTGGACTTGAAACATTTGGCCCATTTAGAGTTTGAGTGGGTCTTGCACCACTGATGCGAATGCAGATTATGGAGCTGGTCTACACACGACAGACTATTAAAGCCCTTTAGCGAAGAAGACTCTAAACTGGGCCAAATCTTGGACTTGAAACTTTGGCCCATTTAGACTTTGAGTGGGTCTTGCACCACTGATGATGCAAATGCTCACGATCTCCTTGTACTTCCTCGAATTTTTTATGAACAAATGGTTTGTCCTTCAAAGCTGACTTGTCAACTTATCCTTAAAGTATAATCATTTCTCGATTCTATTTTACTAGTATTTTTAGAAGATTCAAATTAAAAGGAGTTTGACTAATCTTTGATCAATAATAGCATTAATGTTGAAGGAAGAGTAATTAGATTGTTGAGAAGTTAGAGTTGACTGTGAATGAGAAGTTAGATGATTCAAATGAATGAGCTATAACATGCAATTGGAGAAGCAAATCAAATGCAAAGGGGTTTTAGCCTAATTTCATTCACTAATGATGGATTAGACAATTGTAGAAAAAGAAGAGAAAATCCCAAAACCCAATACATCTAAAGAAGACAAAGATAATGAGAGGTAAATTTACAGGTGTTACCTGGAGTTATTCTTGTCGGGAATTACTATAGGTAGTATGCATACCACTAATTTAGAATGGGATGAATAAGATAAAAAATTGATTTTTTATCCCTACCCTTTAGCTATTCAGCTTCAAGAGACGCTAATGTGAGAATTAACATCTTTAAGACAACTTCGAGCTAAATCTCCCATCTAGATGACTTGAACCTATCTCGAGTCTCCTATTTATGCATTGTCTATTTGGTAGATACTATTTAATAGTTATATTTATGTCAAAATTTAAATTTATAATATATAAAAGTTTCTTTCCTAACGATTAGCAAAAATATTTATTTCTCTTAAAAATTATTCTTTATATATAACCTTTTTCTCTTTTAAGTTTTAATTATCATATCAGATTCAAGTGAATCCAAAAAAGAAATTGTATATAAGAGAAAATCCCTTTGCAAATTCTCACGAAAACTTTCCCGTCGTCCGCTCAAACAAACCAACTTGCCGTTTCATCAGCTCCTTTGGGCGAATCGCCTCCACAATCCTCTTCTCTGCAAATCTCTTTCTCAGCTTCATCTTGCTAGTTTCTCATCTCCCTCTCTCCCCCCAAATCCGTACCCGCAAGTTCATATCTTCATTTCCTTCTCCTCCTTCCTCCTTTTCTTTTTGGGAAATGTCTACGATACAATCTGATTTTAAGGAAATCTTCTTCATCTCTTCCAGCCATTCCTAACCAGAAGGATTTTTCCTTAAAGACCCGAATCCCCAATACAGGAATCTCAGAATAAATTGCAATAACCAGAAATGGCGATGTCAATTACTGCTCAGAATATGCTGAATTGTCAACGTTCTCACCCGTTCCTTACTATCCAGTTCAGTCCCAAATACCCTCTAAAAGCCCATCTTCCATTTTTCCTTCGTTACTGCGAAAAGCTCCAGACTTTCCAATTTCGAAGTCACGATACTCAGAAGCGGAAATTAAATTCCACCAAGACGTACCTACGGCGAGTTCGAGCTATTGAATCTGGTACGCCTAAAATTACAGTATAGTTTTGTGCATTTTTCTATTAAGTGATGGTTCGGATGCATCGATTTTCCTCGAGTTCCGACAGTAGTGCTGCATTTGGATGCATTTAAAGAAAGTACTTTCACATCTATATAACCAGAAAGAGAAGTACCTTTCTATAACTATTTTTAACAAAAAATGGTTAAATTCGTTTCTATTTTTAAGTTAAAAAATAGTTAAAATTTGGTGAGGTCATGGGAATGTTAACAAGAGAAAAGTTACTTTCTTGTAAACTGCAATATTGAAATTTGCAGACAAGAGAAAAGTTACTTTCTTGGCAAGTGCAATATTGAAATGGCCAAACGGCACAAGATGTGTGTCGAGAAAAACCCACATTTATGTTCCTGTTAAATTTTCTGTAATGTGCATCTATTTGATCGAAAAAATGGGAAAAATCGTTCATCAGGTGGTGACATTGATAGTAGTGATCAGAGAGAACGGCAGCTCAATGAGCCTAACTTGGATTCAGTCCTTTTGGTTGCCGAAGTGTTGTGTATTGCTCCTTCAGTGGTTTTCTCAATTAGCTGTGCTTTGAATTCACTGATTTCGGCTTCGCAGAAGTCTGTTCAGTTGCAGCTGTCTTTGGTGAATAGGTATTTTGTATGGCAATTTGTCTTTTTGGTGGGTGCTGTTGGTATTGGTGCAATGATTCGTAGGAGGCAGTGGCAGAGGATTTGTAGGGATACGTCCAGGTCAGGGAGCAATTCAAGTTTCAATATTGTCGAGAGAATTGAGAAGCTGGAGGAGGATGTCCGCAGCTCGGCGACGATTGTAAGGGTTTTGTCAAGGCAGCTTGAGAAGTTGGGGATTAGGTTTAGGGTTACAAGGAAGACTTTGAAAGAGCCCATTACGGAGGTAAATCTGCTTTTCCCTGTTTTCTAGTTGCATAATTCATTTCTGTAACTGGATGAAACCATCTATAGTCCAATGCTTGTCGGATCATTTGAAAAGACTAATGTTGTTTGTTTCTTTTTTGTTCCTCCTGTTAATGCCAATATTTTAATCTTGCAACGACATTATGATGGATCATGTCCAATTAGGAGATCCCTTTATTTCAATCATGGTGACACTTTAGTTGAGCTTATGAGTTGTCAGAATGCAAAACTAATGCTGAACGGAGTAGGAGGTATCTTCCACACATGCTTTCATCCACTTTCTCCACCTTTGTTCAAAACCCATCCTTTCGAATAAATACCTAACGAAAGACCAATCCACAAAGTCATACGCTTTTTCCATGTCTATTTTGAAAAGCAAACCTGGATTCTTTTCTTTTTTCCTCATATGGACCAGTACATTAACAATCAGTACACCGTCTAAGATTTGTTTGTCCTCAACAAATGCCCCTTAGGTGGGCCTTACATATGGGCCAATGGAAGATGGGCTGCTTGGAAACGTGTCAATGTCCAAGCCCAAGCTTGGAAGTGTCATGCACAAGCCACATGAGGTGGGGACACTCAAACCCTAGCATGAAGGCCTAGCAAGTGCTACATGAAGCGGATGGTCAAATGCATCTCCTTGAAGCCTCTCCAATTTGGGTAAGCACTTAAATGGTTCAATAGAGTCTCCTTGGGGCAGCACCTTTCATGGAATGTGACTCACAAGATGCATGAGACATTCCTCTATACTCATACACATGGAAACCCCTCATTGGTTAGAACACCTCACCATCCTACATGGAATTCCTTCATTGGTTACTTCATCTCTCTCTTTTGTGCACATGGAAGTCATGCAAGCCTATCAATTCAATACACACCAATTGGGACCAACATGGATGAGTCATTAGGGCTTAGGTGGAACAATTCCACTGGTTGTATTTTTGTTCTCTTTTTTCTCATTGGCCTAGATGACATGTGGATTGAGTCAAACCTTCGTTAGCATAACAAACCCAACCAACCATCTTAAATCACTCCAACCATGGTTAGTTGACCCTTGGCTTATCCTTGGTGAAAGGCCACATCTTACACTATAAATAGAGGTCATTGCTAGCTTTGTAGATCATGGAATTTGGAGAATCAAATCTTGGAGTTGTAATTTGAATTCAAGAAATCCAAGTTTGGATTTGTGCTCTCGTAAGTTCTTTCTTTGAATTCTAGTTTTCAAAGTTGATTGAATTAAATTGTGGTTTGCATTTCCTCTTTACAATTCACCTCATTTTCAAGATAAATTACAATTCAATTATCATTGGGAATTGCCTTCTAATCAATTTCTTCAATTGAACTTAAACTAGTTTTCTTTGGGAACTAGTGTTACCAAGGATTGTTATTAACCACATCTTTGGTCTGGATCCACTTCGAACGGAAGTTCATTTGGTCCGTTTATTTCATTGAAGTTCAAGGTTCTTACACTACTTTAGCCTTCAACACTTTTCTTTCCATGTGATCACTCCAATTGATCCATGGATTTTAATCCAATTCATCAATTGGGTCCCATGAGTCATCACTGCCGTCGGTTGCATCAAATGGGGAAAACAAACTGATCAAAATTGAAAATGACTTGGAAGCATGCTACAAGAAATCTCAAGCCTTGCTTGCAGTTGTGAAACCAAGCAAAGTTCATGATTTGGACAAAGCTAGTAGGATGGGTGCCAAGTGGACTGGATATAGTCAAGCTAGTGAAGTCTGGGGCATAAGAATGCCATGCCAATTGTGGGGGCATTTTTATAAGATGGTAAACTTGCTATATTTTTTGGAGTTGAAAGTTGGGAAATGAAGAAAAAAAACAAGCAGATAAAGTAATGGTGATGAGACTGAATTGAAAACAAGCGAATTAGAGGTAGCCCAACTGCTCAAACATTCCCAGCTGAAGAAAGGAGAGGTGTTCCCTTTAAGATGGTTTGGACACATATTCAGAAGACCATAAAAAACCTATTATGATTTATGAAGAATCAAGGATTACAAGTGGAATATACTAGGAGAAAGGAGGAGACCGTTAAAAACCTTCATTGATATGGTAATAATAGAAATGATAAATTGTGGAGTGCCAGAGGATGTGATTTTTGATAGAGTAGAAGAGGACTATAAAAGCCAACCGTAGATAGATTTGGAAAGATACATTTGATGATAATGATGACAAAGGTGATCTTTGATGGTTCTCCCTTTATTTTCTTATGAGATTTTATTGTGAAGACACTTCATTTTTACTGAGAAGATTGTGAAAGCAATTACAAGAGTTTATAAATCATGTTGTTCAGTGTGGTACATGTAAATTTGGTTCTTTGCTGATCGTCTGGGTTACCAGGAAGGCAGAGGAAAGAGTTGGTTTTCTGAACACCTGGAACCGTTGATAAGAACGAGTTGGTGACAACTATGGATGGCTATGATGTTATCATTTTTCAGATTTTCCAGTGCTCCTTATCATGTATAACATGGGCGAGGAAAAGAAACTTTGCTCTAATAGGACAGTAGTCCTTATTTAACATGAGCTTTATTGGTGACTTAAATGCATCATAGGTTCTGGAATGCTTGTTACTTTGCAGAGAACCTAGCTAGTTGAAAGGCTTAGTACCTTGAGAAAATGACTATGTTCTCAGAACATCTATTCCAACTTTTGCATTAAATCAAGCAAGCTATAGAAGAAAGCAAAATGGGAAAATTTTGCTATTAGTTTTGCATTAAAAAATAAATGCTATAGGAAACATTCTTAACTCTTTTGATGGATCTGCTAAAGATATAATTGAGCTCTCAGTTTATGTTTTGATCCATCAGTATGTTTACATCCTAAATCCTATCTCTTCTGTTCTAAGTCCATTTTTGACCTTTTATCTCAGAAATCCTTTCACTAGATGTTTTTACTGGTTGTTCATGACACTAAAGTCTTGAAGAAGCAAAATCTTTCTACTCTATGTTAATATAAAAGAGACAGATGAGGGTGACCGTCAAATGAATCTTGATTGGTCGTTCATCAAACGGTTGAGGTTTACTTCCATGTTGGCAAGCAAAAAAACGAAGGAAAATTTTGTTAAAAATAGCTAAAACAAACAAAAAAAGGGAATTTTAAGATTTGATTGATGAATTTAAAAGATTTGACCCATCCTTATCATATTAGTATTAGAAAATAGAGAAATTCGTGTAAAAAGACTAAAACATAGGGAAAACAGATTCCAAAATTGGATTTAGTGAGTTGGAAGGATTTGGTCCAATCATATCATATTATCGTCTAAATTTAAGGGAAATCCATGGAAAAAATGACTAAAATTAGAGAAAGGGATTTTAGGATTTAATTTGATGAGTTTGAATGATTTAGCCCTCAATGTTTATTTTAGTTTAATTTTGTGCAAAAAAATTGTGAAGTGGAGAAAGAATTATTTATTACCAACTTGTTTTTACCAATGGCACTTGTCTAAAAGTTTGTGCTTCTCCCTGGTATTTGAAGATTTTTTTTTTTTCGGAATGGTTAGTATTTGAAGAATTTAAGCTCTTCATTGTCAAGTAATGTGGAAACTGTTTTAATTTTCCAATGAGCACTCCATCATTGATAGATTACCAAGTTTGCTAGAGATGGATGGGCTTGTGGAGAGGGATGTGCCAGATTAATGTAGCAGGCATTTTATCTTTGTTGCTTCTTTCTTACCAGTAGTACATTTTGGTCAGACTTGGATGCAAATTTCTCATTTATAAGAAGTATTCATTTCTTATTCATGTTTGCAGACTGCAGCTTTGGCCCAGAAGAATTCTGAGGCCACTCGAGCACTTGCAATACAGGAAGACATTCTTGAAAAAGAGCTTGGAGAAATTCAAAAGGTCTTGTTGGCCATGCAGGTTGGTACTATTAACTTTTGCTTCCTAACTAGGGCCTGCTAATTCTGAGTTCTGAAAGCAGTCATTCAGTGACAATGCAGATTAGTATCATGGTCATTTGACTTCCTGATTAGGACCTTATAATTTTGAATTCTGAGAAAAGGACAATATTTGGCTGCTTAATGTGTCTGAAATGGATGATGTCTATATGTTATATCAAATGAACAGTCAGGATCCTTTGGGACTGCTTTTAGTTATTTTTAACATATTTCATTTTTTTTTGAAACATTGACAAGTTAATTCATTAAAAACAAAACAAAGAGTGAGTACTATTTTTTAAATAGTACTCACTTCAGAAATTCTTGACTCTACATACAGAGACCCTCCATGGGCTTCAGTGTATTATCAGTTACAGTTCTTCCTACTTTCGGATACTCAATGGCTAGTCTATGACCTCTCATTGCTTAATTTTCTTGAGAAGGGGATAATATTAATGAACAACTGGGATTGCGTGCTGCTAAAATATGTAGCATATTCGGTCAGTCCATATATATATATATATATATATATATATATATGTCTTTTATTTTGGTACTTTCTAGGCATAGCTATGAGTGAGAGAGAGCTTCAGAAGGACCTGTTTGGCAGAACTTCAGGAAGCAATTGAATTCGGGAACTTCTGACGTCCCAACTCCTTTATGCCTCAGTAGCCCTAGATGTTTAATCAGTTGATACCTACTTTATATTTTTCTGAAGCTCCTTAGAGATGTATCAAGTTTATTGCGATCATGATCCCTTACCATCATGTAGAGCTTAAAATGACATGTCTTTAAGAAATTGATATTTTCCTATGAATTGAGAACACTGGCCAATGTCAAAATTGAAGCCATTGTTAAATGATTCATCTCTCATTAGAAGTTCTTCTACGAAGGAAAATAAAGTGAAGGATTGTTGAGGAGTACACATTCTACCATATTAATATCAAAGGCATCAAAAGAAAAGAAACATAATTAATGTCAAAGGATAAACACAACATAAGCAGATCTCAAAGTTTCTTCTTGGAAGGGGAATCCAATGCTGGTATTATTGCCCAAAAAGCTACAGTAAACATATTCAAGGATGTCTCCTAAATGAGGTTCAGGGAGCTTGTATATGGATTAAAAAGAAAAGCTATCACTCAGCATATGCTTGTGGTCTAGTTTTACACCTTTCAGCAGGATCCTTTGAAGAACTACAATTTCCATGCGACTCCTGTGAACGTTGTATTTACATAAATGGAGTTTTCCTTGCTTCTTATCACGAGAAGACTACACTGCCTGAAATTAGGGTGAAACTCGGGCTGGTCAGGCTGGGTTTTGTTTAACCTGGTCCAACCCACATCATTCATGGCTGTGCTCAGACCAACCCAATCCAACTTTACAACCCAAGGATCGTGACCCAGCCCGGCCTTATTCTAGCCTGACAACCCAACCTGACCTGACTCTAGTCCAAATTCCTATCACGGGTCAAACAGGTTGAATTTAAGTATCTTAACTGGCATAGTTCTTTTTTGGTAAAAATCCGGACTGATATCGTTCATTTTACGAGGAATAATAATATCTTGAAAATTTGATGAACAATATGAATAGGGTTTTATTGTGAACAACATGATTATAACATTAAATCATAATAACCAAAAAGAAGTACTTAAGATTTAGAAGTATCTATATGGTTGATTGAGAGGAGGGTAACTTAGGGGCTGTTTGCCATTTTCCAGCTATAAAAATTAAGGAGCATGGAAAATGAGATCCTTCTTTTTCTTCCATAGAATGGGGGCTCTTTGCGAAGACTACAAAAAATGTGATATTTTCCTCTCTTTCCAAGGAATCCATTTTCCATAAGGTGAGAGAGGAAAATTTATTGAGAACAAAGAGAGGTATTCCTCTTTTGCCAAGATAATGTTTCATTCATCTTCAATGAAAATAAAGATTTTGATGCAAACAACTAAAATGTTGGGTTCTTTCTTACAATCAAACATGAGGTCAGATTTCATAGCACTTGTTGAATAATATAAATAGAACCCTAACACAATTTTTTCCATTTAATTGCTTTCCTCGAGAAAATAGGGTTTAATAAGTCAAGTCAGGTTGGGTTGGGTTAGATTTTATAAGATGAACCTAGCCCTGACCCAAATTTAAGTTCAGTTTTTCCCTCCTCAATCCAGCCCAACCTTAAAATGAAAAATACCTAACCCAGCAGCCCTACTGTTTCTTCCGGATCAGGTCATGCGGGTTAGTAGAAGTCCAACCCAAGTTTCACCCCTACTGAAGTAGGTGTGTTATCTTAGAATTTCTACAACTGATAGAAGCAAGCTTTAAACCCATTTTTTCCTTGTTTTGTTGTATTTACTTATTGGCGTCTCTGCT
Source organism: Chimonanthus salicifolius (assembly GCA_013350335.1). Classification (NCBI taxonomy): domain Eukaryota; kingdom Viridiplantae; phylum Streptophyta; class Magnoliopsida; order Laurales; family Calycanthaceae; genus Chimonanthus; species Chimonanthus salicifolius. The sequence continues at coordinate 11,261,444 of CM023537.1, read as the reverse complement.
GGTAAAATTAGCAAATGTTGTTGGGAGGCAAGGTTTTCATTTGTGGTTATTCCATCATTTGTTTGGACCTCTTGGAGCCACTAACATTCTTTGCTTTCATTTGTCTGCTGCTGAGTTTACAGGAACAGCAGCAGAAACAGCTTGATCTTATTCTTGCAATTGGGAAGTCTGGAAAGCTTAGAGATAGTAGGCGGGCCTCTGTCGCAGAAGAACAGATGCCGAATTCAGTTCCAAAGAAGGAAGAGGTTAAGCAAATTGAAATCCAGACTGAGAGACACAAGGGTCGCAACAACAACAGAGTTTAGGTTCCAAACTGATAATCTTTTCATTTGGTGCCATTCAAACACTATTCAGTCTGATGTACTTTGATGAAGGTGCAGGAGTCCTCTACTCATATTGTTGAAAATATCAAATGCGCAATTTTTTGTTCTATGACCACTCGATCACTGCTGGATCAATGGATCAGGCCTTTGTACAATTGTGGATTAAGTTGAATTTGCAGATAGGAAACATTTGAACTTCAAGGATCCTTCTTAAACCCATGCTCTTGTTATGCTTATTCAACTAGATTTAATTGCTATCTGCTCCAATTTTTGAGCTTTGAAAATTGATTTTGGCATTCTTTTGCTACACCAAACAATAGAAATTGATTTTGGTGAAAATTCAAATCTATATATTTTATTTTTATAAAAATAGAACTTATGAAGAATTTTTTTTTTTTTTCATGAAAGTACTTATATATAAACAAGCCCCTAATTGCGAAGTATTTTAACTTGTAAATTCAATTTTAAGAAATTTTAAAAAATCAATGATCCAATCAGGTAGATTCTCCGTTTTGAGTTCTATATTTATACTAGCACCTTTACCACAAAGGCATCAAAATCAAACCAAAATAATCTCTACATAAGTGTAAAAGTTTAAGAATTAAAAAATAATTTAAGATAGAGTATTTTCTTTTTGAGTCACAATTTTTTTTCTCTTCACAACCGTTAGTATATCTAGACAAATCTTTTAAATAAATTCATCCTTATAATGTGATTAAACTAATAGATAGTAATTTCGTAAAGACTAAATTTAAAAATTAAATATAAATTACAAAAGTTTTCAAGATGGAGATATTTGCATGTCGCATTTATTAAACATTATATGCATGATCATGATTGGGGGTTGTCTGTATGGTCAAGAAGCTCTCTTTACAGAAGAAGGTCTTGAATTTGATTCATGCTTAAACTCTCATGTGCCACTCTCCATGAGTTACTCCTGGTCGATTTATCGGTGCATATAGATTGAGAGATTTACATATACTAGTAGGATTAGTCTCACCTCCAATGTGGGTACAGTGAGATAGAAATACCCACGTTACCAAAAAAAAATTAAATGAAGCAAATAATAGAGATATTTTTTTTTAGTTTTTAGAGATTATTATAAAAAGACAAAATTATACAAAATGACTTTTTGTAATTAAAAGACAAAATTATAATTAATAAATAAGTAAATTTAACTTTTTCATAGAGTTACTAAATTATAACAGTAGGACTCCTAGTGTAGGAGAAGAAACATGCCTCTCCCCAAGTCCGAATTTAGGAAATTGGGTGCAGGAATGGAACGGTAACATTTTCTAAAACTTTCTACTGTTTCAAACACAGCAGCCCTTCTCTTCCCCTCTCTGCGACGGTCCATCTCTCATCTCACACAAACGCTGCATTTTCATCTACCGCTCTCTTTCGACGTTGAGCGAGCGATGGAAGGTCTTAAAAAGCTGGAGGAGGTGCAGAGAATGCTTTCTTTCCTAGATTCCTGTGGCCTCTCTTCACATGACCCCGACTCGGATCGTTTCCTCGCGCACTTCATACTCTTCTTGGTACTTACTGCTACTACTACTACTCTCTCTCTTCCTGAGATAATCTTTTTCAAGGAAATACTTTCCTCTCCATGCCTCCGACTGCTTCCGACCATTCTGATCCCCAAATGAACCTCTCTGTATGGTAATCATTTCGGGATGAGTCTCCATTGATATCCTGTCTAATGTGGTTCTGGGTTCTCTTGTCACCCATTTGCATAACAAAAAGGATAGCCTTCCACTTTGCTATAGAAGTAGTGCTCCAGATATAGGGTACATGGCTATGCAACCCATCAAGTAGCTTAACGTATGCAGATATTCCATGAGCTAGACATGATTAGAAGTGTATCTTGTTTCATTAACCTTTCCAATTGTTGATTGCAATTTTATGAATTTATACTAAGAATTGTAATTTTTTGGCACGAAGGTGGCGCCTTATTTTGAGTTTTTGGTATACAGTTTTAGTGGTTGTAAGCTGTTGGTGGTGTGTCATGGTGCATTAGCTTTATGGGTCTTGGTAAGTTGAGGCCTCTATTGATAGCAATTCTCAGGAATTTGGAATAAAAAGATACATACAAGCCACTTTTCTGAGGTAGCAACTTCATATTTGTGGTATTGAAAATCTTTTTTGGACCTTTGCTGAAATTGGAACCTGTTGGTTTATAACTTTCTTTTTTCCCATGTTATTCTCCTCTGAGATCGTTGTTGACATTCAGAATTGCTAATGGGAAAGGGACAATAACTACACTGATGTGCTTTATAACATATGGCAATAAAGCATCACTTGATTCCACTATTTGACAACACTGCTGTAATTTTCAATTGATCATTACCATGAAACTTGATATGCTGCTGCAGGTACAACCTTGTGGCATTCTTGACATGGAAAAGAGATGCCATCTGATTTCTGAGAATCTTCCAAAGGTTGGACAAAAGTTTTGTTCTTTTGCTTTATGGTTTTCACTTCATCTCATGTTTATAAATTATAAGATTCTTCTGTGTGTTTCTGATATCTAAATGTTACATTATTTTATGTTCCTTTTGGCAGCTTTCAGCTGCATTTCTTGAGGAAGCACTAATTTGCATTACTGGAGAAGGTAACTAGTTCTACAAAGTGCATATATGGAATGTTGATTGTCATTGTTGCTTTTGATCTATGTCATTGGTTTTGAATTGTTCATTACCATTTCTCTCAAATTGTAAGCTTTACAATCCAATTGTACGGTTTAAGTAGAATTTCCTCATTGGTGTAATGCCATTGCCGGCTGTTGGTCAGTTGCATTTTTTTTAAAGGAAAAGAAAGAGAGGTAAGAAAGATATATCTAGCAATTGGTTTTTAATGGTACTTCTTGTAATTGTATCTTCTCCTTAGTTAATAATATGGTTTCTATAGTCTTTTTGTCATGAGCGGGGAAATGTCATTTCTCCAGTTCTGATTCTTGACATATTGTCACTGCATTTGGCTTCTAATGTTTTGGACATTGTTTTTCTTACCTAATGATTATTTGACTGTGATTATATTTCCTTATGTTACACACTAGTAGATGAACTATCTTATGATCAATAGATGAATATGTCATACTCTAGATATTTGCAATCTTCAATAGTTTGTGCTGGAGCATCTCAGTCAAATAGACGAGGACCCTACCAAAAGGAAATCCAACAATGATTGGGATGGTATAACTTGGAATAGAACTTGCAATTTAATTTAGTAATAGATGGGGTCTGAAATCAATGGGCACTTCGATACCCAAATCTACATCATAATTTAATTGGATTTTCTATGATTTTTTGTTATTCTGAAGTGCTGTTTGCACTTTCTCCAAAATGCAACATCCCCTACACTTGAAAAGTTTTTTTTTTTTTTAATCTTTTATGATCATCAACTTGTTATGAGTGAGGGATGACTAAAGTGAGACATAGATGCTTCCTAGGGAGACTTCCCATCTAGTATGGATTATACATGGTTGGAAGGGATGGTTACGAATGTGTAGTTGGTGAAACTTCACCATCATCCAACCACCTTGGCCATGTAAGTTAGTACTTCAGAAGTCAAGCGATTTCTCTATGATCACAACGGCTACGGATGATTGATGAAGTTGACAATTCACTCACTTCTTAACCATGTGGGGCCTACTCTACACTAGGTGGAAAGCCTCACTTACCCTCCCTCTCTTTCTATTTTTAAGTTGCAAGAAGGTCATTGTTTGTTGTACCCACTTTTAAGGTTTTTTTTTTTTTCAAATTTTATTATCATTATTGAAAGTGTAGCAGAGTTTTTTTTTAGCAGTGAAATTGTAGAAGGGTTGCCATCATATAAATCAGACTCTGTATTATACAGTTTCAAATGTAGGATTCCTAAAAAATATGAAATGAAAAGTGATAGGTGGAATGGTTGTGTGGGGCTCACCGTCTTTACGAAGCCAAATATAGCCGTAGGATTTATCCATCTTCCAAAATCCAGTCTTATCTGATTTAAGTCCATAATACAGATAGTTTCTAACTATTTGAAAATTTGCAATCATCATTTTATAATACTATATTTGATGCTAGAATCCTCAGTTAGTACTGAATACTGATGTTCGGTATTTAGAATATTCTTGGGGCTCTTTTTTATTTGGTACAGTTAGTGAGTTCCATGTAGAAACGCGATGAGTACTTTTTAATTTTAATCATAAAGGTCCTCTACCTTAATATTATGAAGATTGAATTCCCAATATCCTCTGACATAACATGTACAGTTGTGAAAACTATTTTGAATGAAATGCGTGCAAAGAAAGTTGTCACATGTGCTCCACTGAGTGGAGTAAGCCATGGAGAGAAAATGAGCAAATCGTGGAATGTAAGTCAACCAAGTTGACTCACCAGACTTGGCCTTTATGCCAGCAGATCCGACAGAGTTGGCCAAGTCTTACAACTTTAGGGTGATTTCTTTCTTTTGAGATTGAGTCCTATATAGACTCGCAGTAGATTTGGCTGAGACCAAGTCCTCCCTTCTCACCTTCTACTACTGATCCTTCAATTCTACATAATGGGGTGGTTTCTAAATTCTGGGTTTAAACTTTTGAATTCTACTTTTCCACTCAACCGTAATCATCATGTTTTCTGCTATCTTGCTTTCCATGAGGTCTTCTTACCACATCAATCCACACCTTCAGCAATCTTCCCTTCTCACCTTCTACTACTAATCCTTCAATTCTACATAATGGGGTGGTTACTGGTCTTCTACAGCTGTGTGTAAGCCATTTTTATTCTTAAATGCAGCCCCTCATATATATGTAGATATAGATAGAGATATATTTCTCCATGTTGCGGCCTTCAGATTCGTCTTAATGCACTCATATCTATTTCTATTTTTTCTTCTAGGCTGCTTGAGAGATTTTTTAATACTTTGAGTGCTGCTGTAAATGATAATTGTGGGTATCTCTAGGTATGGGTTGATATTGCTCTATGTAGAGACAAAAAGACTAAATTATAGAAGTCAACATTTGATAACTCTAATTTCCATTTTGGGATTCTTCTCATGTCATATTATTCATCCAAGAACATGTGTTATGTTGTTCCTGTAAACTAAATTGTGGCTCTATTGCAGGTTGTCAGCAAAGTTGTAATAAGCTTCAAGTCCCTGAACCTCAACCTGACAAGAGAAGGGGTCTTTCTTTGGTGAGAACCAATGCAAAAGTTGCTGTTATGATTGGACTGGATTCAATGCAACGCGCTAATTCCACACTTGAGGATTTTGTGAGTAATTTCTTTATCTCTAATTGGGTGAAGGACAGTGACCAACGATTACTTGTATGACTGTTTAGTCAAATAGCAGTGCAGGTCTTACTTCATGTTTCATGGACTGGATGTGAATGAACCACACACATTCTTTAGATTCCTTCCTGTGCTTTCTTTCACCGAGAGCTATATTTATCAGGTAATTTGGATTGACAACATTTTTTTTTTTTGAAACAGTAACCATAATTTTATTAAAATAAAAGACTACAAAGCTATACAAAACTGTCCATCCAAGACAGATGGAAAGCAATATAGAAAATCATACGACGAGACTAAAAAAAATCTAGAAAAGCATCCTCTCTCCACCCCTGCTTTTGCCAAGAAATTTGCAACACCATTGGTGGATCTCCTTGTGTGCCTGAAAATAAGCTCCCTCCCTGAACGTAGCCTTCTAATTTCCCTGAAGATTGTGACTAACCTCCAAGGAGGTTTCTTCTTTCCCATAGCGCAAGAAATTGTGTTCACTGAACCCCTCTCAATAATGAGCCTCCGACTGCTCCCCTCCTTCCATAGCTCAAGGGCCAGCCTGATCCCCATGAGCTCCACCTCAATAGAAGCTTTGACCCCAATTGAAACAGAAAAAGCAACCCTCAAATTGCTCTCCTCATTCCTTTCTTACCCCTGCTGGACCTGGTTTACCCCTTGTGGATTGACAACATTTTACAGCTTGCTACACCTTTCTATAAAATATGCTGTAGCTTTTTGACATCATGTATTTCTATACTTTAGTATCTCTTTTACTAAAAATCCGCTTTTCATGTTTTTGCAGTTGGATAACCTCAATGAAGAAATTTTGCATTTAGAATTGGGGGATAGTCCTGCAAAAATGGACCCTGGTTTTTTGGGGGTAACATTTAAAAATGTGAGAGTGAGTTCTTTCGACATACTCACACTAAAGCTTCATGTTAATTAGCACCTAATTATTAATTTCCAACTGATGTGCAGGAAAGCAATAGAACAGTGTCAAGTGATTCCATGGATGCTTTCAGGGATCCATTGAGTCCCCTTGTCTGTTTACTAGAAGGTCATGGATTGTTGACAGAACGGTGTGTCATCCTACTTAATAATCACTTGTTCTACTTATGAAAAGTGTTTTCGTAGAATATACTAAAACTGCACACGTCACTTTAACTTTCTTTTATTATTATTGTCTTTAAATTTAGAATTAGAGCAGAGCTTAGGTCTGGGACTGAGTATTGGGCTCTAGAAAGAAAGCTCTGTCATGCACTGATGGGCAAATCAGAGGTATTTGTAATATTTAGGCACCTCCCTTCTCTGCTTTTGTTGATGTATTTAGTTAACCGATCATCATTACTATTATTGTTGCTATTGCCTCTACTATTTTTTTCGTATCATTATTATTTGAAATATGCTCTATCATCTAGCAGCAACATGCTTTGGTTTCTATTTCCCAACAGAAAACACTCTTAAAATGAAAAAGAATCACGAACGTAGGGCTGCAATTCGGGCAGGGCGGGCCAGGTTTTGGGCTTGCCTGAGTCCGGAACAGACCCAAGTTCGTGCCTGGGCCTGAGTTAACTCAAACTAGTCAAACTCAAGCCCGACCTGAATTTGTATATGTAGGGCCCGAGTCCGATTTCATACCCAAAATGTATGTGTGGGCTTATTCGGGCTGAGGTTTCTTTAGGCCTAAAAGGAATTTTTTTGTATTACTTTATAAAATAAAAATACATATTATATAAATGTGGACCAAATTTGGGCACTATATATTGGGCCCAGGCCCGAGCCAAATTCTATATTTGGGCCTAAAAGAGCCCGACCTGAGCCTGGGTCAACCTGAACCTGATTTTGTTTTGGATATTTTTGTGGAGGCTTGGGTTAGGCCCGGCCCAAGTTGCTTACCTATACGTATATCCCATACACGTTCTTCAAAAGGTGACACTCTTTGATGCCTAGATATGGGGATAGATATAGCATGTGCACACCGTGGGTCATGGTTATGACAAGAAAACATACTTTACACATGCAGCATTTGAATGCAACATGATGGTGATACTTTGCCTTTTTTGAAGTGTCTGGGCATTGTATGACATGCATACCACTTTAGATGCATATAAACATATTGCGCATTTGTATGTCTTGATGAAAGTTACCTTCATAAATTTCTTTCTGTCCTGATGACTTTTTATACAATGCCTTTATATATTGTCATTATCATTGTCATTGTTGTCATCACCTTCCCATTATTGAAGTCCTATATACATTTCTTTAAAAGAGGAATGATTAGATAAGCTTGACTACATTGTAAATTAGTGTTTGGTTAGTTTTATATGACCTACTTGTCATCATGAAAAGCCTTGGGATCTCAACATCTCTCTGTGAGGACTTTTCACCATTGAATTGAGATGCACTATTAGGTATCTTAATGCATCATGTATCTAAATCTAACAGTGGGCAGTCCTTAACTTATCTCGGGGGTCGTCATCAATCCACCTGATCCAAGATTTTCTTTGATTAGAAGTGGATCCCACATGTAAAACTATCTCAAGCTTACCATAATTTGAACCTGGACAAGCTTATCCATTCGTTCCTCAAATAGAAATATTTAAAACTGTAAAGGGTATCCATATGGATATGTTGGCAATGGCGTATTGGGGGCATTATTAGCAATTTGCCGTTCCATACTTATAATATACCCTTGTCAGATGTATCCTCAAAAAAATGTTATTTTGCCTTATTTCCAAAGAAACTTCAAATATACAAATACATTTGAAATGAGCATGCTTGTAGGTAGAATCTACTAATTATTCAGCTACCTTAGTTCCTAAGTATCACTTCTTTCTTCAATGATATAATATATTAATTTAAAACATTTCCTTTTTCTCAAGACAAATGATGGGTTTCTAAATATTGAATACTTGGAGAAGATCAGAAGAATTTTTTTTGGAATTCTCATTCTGCCCTTTTTAGGGGAACACATAGTAGGAATAAGAGCTTTCTTTTTTTTTTACAAAATAAGTTTTGAAGTTTTACTTGTTCTATTTAATCCACTAACACCAAAATTAAGTCTATATCATAGATTCATTTCTTTATTTATATTTGATATGCTTGGGAAACCTTACAAAAATACAAGTGTTTTACTTTATGTGGTAATGTAACCATACTTTTTTTGTCTAGAATCTTTCAAATAGGGTGTACCATACTCATATTTTCCTGCTTCTAACTTTTTGTGTACCTATTTTTATGGCCAAATTTTTATCATATTTTTATGGTAAAACCAAATCATAGCAGCTTATTTCTGTTCCTATTTGTACCATGCACCAAATTACCAATGATGATTGGAGTTGGTTCTACACATTGTCTTGTTTATTTTGTTTCATCCCTAATAGGGACATTTTGTTTCTATCTTAGATGGACTTGTTGATTTTTCAAATTTTAAAACTTTCCATATGCTTTTTTAAGTAAAAAACAAGAACGTTGATAATGAATGAGATACTATTTTCCAAGAGCAGTGTGACTGACAATGTCTCCCCAAAAAATAGCAAAAGAAGCACTAAGAACTAATTAACCCTGATAAAAAAGATCTATGAATCAGCCTCAGTAATATCTTCCTTACCAAGAATTAGCTAGATTGTTTGCTGAACATGAGATGTGTCTTATGAGAAATGACCATCCATATTGTGCTTCCTAATTTCCTTTATAGAATCTGTTAAATTTGATAGAGAAGCACCACCCACCTTTCTTGGCCCCTTGAGCAGAAAGCTCTGATGTTATGGTCATCCTAAGAGGCCCATGCCACTAGCAGCGTAAAAAGCTTCCACATTGCCAAACATCTGTCTGCCATGTTGGATGTATAAAATATTTCATTCTTATCTGATTCCAATACAAAGGTTCTATCGTTTTTGGCAATTTTCTAATGGAGTTTGTTAAAACAGATGCAATTTTAATATTTTATAATTTAAATTTGAGCTGGTAAAATTTTCATTGTCGTTTGGCTAGAAGAATTAATTGGTTTCAGCATGGCATATTTTTGCTCGTATTTCTGTTTTTCAGGTCTCAATTGAAGATGTGATGAGAGCAATTCTCCTGAAATCCTTTGACTATCGAGTTTTGAATCTTCTTTTGTATCAATTGAGAGAGCAGCCGGTAATTCCTTTATGGGAAGCCTCTTACTTTATGATGTTCTTAAGTTCATAGACACATTTCCTTGCTTCATGATAGGTGATGCTGAAATCATTCTTTTGCATTTTCTAATGATATTTTTACTTATGTGCTTTCAAGATTTCATTAATAATGGAGAAAGTATGTTATTTCTATGTTGGGAGAACTGAGGAACATAGTTTGAAAACTCAGAAATTCCAACTTGACCTAAATCTCATGGAATCAAGTTGATTGGAAGCTCAACTATCTTGCAAATGAGCTCAACACTAAAAATTATTGAGAAAAGCTTGATCAGAGTCAATTTAGTCTTTAGTGAGTTGAATTTCTATTTCAGTCACCTAAAATTTGACTTTTTCAAGAAGAGATAGGCATTGTGAAGATAGGGTTTTCCAAGTCTTCATCTATGTTTGGGAAGGAACACAAATGATTATCATTTTTCCCTAAGAATGATGGTTATTATGTTCAGTGTTGTCAAAATCGTAGGGTCCAAATTTTTGTTTGGTGTGTCCTAAAAGAGAAGATTCTTACTAGGTCAGAACTAAGAAGGAGAGGGCTTCTTAGGTCCAAGGATGATCTCAATTGCTGCCTTTGTGACTCATCCCATGAGGACAGTGATCACCTTTTTCTTAATTGTGCAATTGCAAAAGGGTTGTGGTTAAAGTTCATCAACTTTGTGGGATTCCCTTGAGTATTTGCATCGTCTATCGTAGAAACCGTGGGCGCTTGGAAATTGCGAAGGTTGAAAACTAGAATGGAAATTGCTTGGCAAACGATTCCCTTAGTTATCCTATGGACTTTGTGGAAGGAAAGAAACGAGAGAATTTTTAAAGGCAAAGCATCTAATGAAAACAATCTTTTCCAAATTGCCAAATGGAGATGGTTCGTATGGCTGTTGGCGAATCCCAATCTTCATAGGTCTTAGTCTCAATGGACTTACCTTATCTTGGGAGGGTTGTATGAATTTCCACAAAAGAAAATTTAAACTCAAGGAAAAATGGGAACCTCCTCTAGAGGGTACTTTGAAATTTAATGTTGATGGAGCGGCAAGAGGGAAACTGGGGCCAGCGGGCATTGGAGGAATTCTAAGAAATCACAAGGGTAAAACTTCCATAATGTTCAATGAATCTGTGGATATGAAGGAGTCAAATGAGACAGAAATTCTTAGTATAATGAGAGCCTTAGTCATCTAGAAGAACCATGGGCAGGGTAATTTGGTTATAGAAGGGAACTCGGCAAATGCATTCAAATGGGCATCGGGATTGAGGCAGCCACCTTGGAGATTGACTAATGTGGCGAGGGAGGTAAGAATCTTGGCTAGAGAGTTGAGAGTATCCTTCACTAATGTGGACCGATCGGCTAACGCGATGGCGGACTATTTTGCGAAATTGGGAGTTGACAAACATTTTGAAGGCGTTTTCCTCATTTGATTTCTATTGTTTTCTAGCTCTTTTTTTCTATTTTTGTTGGTCTAATTCTTCTAGACCTACTTGTATTTTCTAACTCTTCCTTGTATTTTTTCTTTATTTAATGAATTTTCCTGTTATTGCTCAAAAAAAAAAAAAAAAACGTACGAGTCGACTTGAATCGATGGTCCAGTGATTCGAATCGCATCAAGTATCGGGATTTACCAAAAATCGCACGATTCTTGGGATTCTTGGGTTGACTCACAAATCGTGCGAGTACTCATGTCCTATTTTTTCATGTTTGATGAATCAAACACTTCACACCCATATTGGACTTTGATACTCACACCCGTACCCATCAACTTAAGCCAAGGCTAAACAATAATTAAGGTGTTAACATGGCTGAGACGTTCCAGTATTAGCCTTAGCAACAAAAATAAAAGCTAATGCTTTTATTCCCCTCCTATTTAAGTTACTACATTAACCAACTAAAGCAAAAACTGAAGTACAATAATACAAATAATTTAGGGTTGACATTATCTCCTTTCTAGCAAAGTGGTCCCTAGTGTTCTCTTTCTTTTGATTTTCTTCAAATAAGCACTGGGACCCTTAGCAGCTATATGCCTGTCTGTCCTATAAATACATGCTATGGTGTCACTTATGATTGGAGTGGGGACCATTGGTGGATCATGGATTACTACATTTTTAGTTTCTTCTTTGTACCTCCAAGAACATTAACTTCTTCGCTATCTCAAGATATTTTTGCTTGAACTTATCTTTATAAATTTTGGTGATCAATGGTTATTACAAAATTTATCATCCCTCCCAGATGGTCTATGACATTTCTGGTGGTTATCCAACCAAGGTGACTTTAGGCCCACTACAATCCATGTTGAGACCATCATATTACTCTCACCCTAATGATTAGCTTGCATCTAGGTGAACCTCATAAATGGGGTTGCATGTAGCATAAATGAGACGATAATTCCTTTATGTTTATATGTACAGAGTCTTCACTGTTACCACGCCAAAAAAACGTGGAACATGCACACAAAATTTTGTTTTTTCAAAAAAAAAAATACACAATATTTTGGTGGAAGAACCATGTTTGGAGATGCTTTTATTGATTATGGTACATGTTGCAAAGGTTAATGACTTGCATATGGAGTTCCTATCAATCTCAGAGTTCTTAGTCGAGGTATCAGATGACTTGTAAGTATTTTTCTTACTTGTTACTTTGTATGCTTAATATGAGCAGTATCTTTGAATCCTTGCTGCACCATTTTGTAGAATGCTATGAGTTCATTGAACACATTCATATTTGCCTGGACACGTGCACACATTATTAGTGTGCGCTCTGGTCCTGACAATCTGGGTGCTTACGTGCACTTTTGGCATGCTTCATGTGCATGGCCGTTGCACCGGTGTTTGGATCCTTGTATTAGATGTGCAAAGCATCTCATGGAGCTATTTTTCTTTTGTTTTTATGTTTGATAACCAATAGAATCAGTTACATGTATTTCAACTGATGTTTACATTTCCTTTTCTTTGTTTAATAAGTATGTCACTCTTGATCAAAATGACAAGATGGAAAGCTGATCTGTAGGTTTGATTATGAGGTATGTGCATGTGGGGATCCACTTCTCAAAAAATTACTTTGTACATGAGCATTTAACGAAGCGTCTGCAAATACTAATGGAACAGTGAAATATGAACATAATTTTATCTCATGTGAAGATTGATGTCTCATGTAGGATGATGTGGTCGAGAATAGTTTCAACATCTTTCGTATGTTTGTCAGATTATATGGACCATCAATGGCACCAAGCATGCTGGTGAGTGTTCTTATCTGCTTAGCAATTATCAGCATTTAACCATGTTAGTCTTATTTTTGCTTGTTGGATATACATGAGGCACTGAAGTGGTCCTACTGTCATTGGGGTTTCTGGCTTGAATAGTCATCTCTGTATGAAGGCTGAAAAAAGAATATAGTTTTGTCAGTATTACATTACAGATACAATACTAATCCATGTGGTTTGTCGGAAATGAGGCCCAGTTTTTGCTCGATCAAATTGTTCTCCTTACCTTTTGTGAAATGCCAGGTGTACCTCTTTTACACATCCATTCAAGTGATCCCCACCATTGTAAAACATTCATTATGTGCTTTTCAAACTTTAGGACTCTAAGATGAAGGCTTTGGATGATTCAAGACCTTCGAATCTACATGCTTGTCAATTTTGGAGCCCATGAAATCAAATAGACAGGCAAACGTTCATTTGAGAAGCTATCACATGAGAACCTCCATGCAGATAACTTTGTTGGCCCAACTTCCCTGGAGTTGATCCTATCCAGTCAATTGATATTTGGGGGTCATGTTGCCCATGTATAAATCTTTCAATTACCCTTTCCATTGCTGTGATTGATGTTGGATCTGCAAAGTGTTTGCACAAAGTCTGCATGAAAGTTGTTTTAGGGCTAGACGCTTTATGACTCCTTCCTAGACAAAAGACTTTCTACTGGACTGTTGGAGGAACAAAAGTATTTAATAATATCAAAGAATGGCGAATGATTTTCTTACAATCTTGTATTTACCTGATGAAATATCTCCATGCACATCAATACATGTGAGGCAGGCCTCACTGAACATAGGCCTCTAATTTGTTATCATTATCTTCTCATCAAATAATTTGACACCTCAATAACTTTGTTAGGCAAAATGCATTTCCGAGGCTGAAGAGAAATATGAGAGCCTATTGAAAGCCTTGGATCCTGAGCTCTCTTTGAAGTACAGAAAAAGATGTGAAGAAGCAACAAAAGAAGGTAAGCTTTAACATACATGCTGGATCAGATTCTATTGGATTTTCCCTGGACCAAGGTCACAAATATTGCTGGTATATTGATGCTTTTGCGTTATACGTGCCGAAAAAACATAAAATGAGATGAACGATTAAATATTGTATGACTTTTATCCCTGAAAAAAATATCATGAGATTTTTGAAGTATTATCAAAGATTGAGAAACTTATGATATTTTAATGGGCCTTTTACTTGATGTCTTCCTCTTTAGTAGAATCAATAATATCTCTCTTTCTTAATTTTTTTTCCTTAATATTTTTCATGAGATAACCCCAAGGGGTTGGCCTGGTGGTTGAGACACAATACTTCAGGATTAAAGTCGTGGATTCAATCCCTGGTGGCTCAAATGAAGGGCCACTCCCCGCAGACTTATCCGATGTGTGCGGATTGGAGAATTTTCACACCTCTCGGGAGACTAGTCGGATGCGACGCCTGAACACTTCCTGACCTCAAAACATAAAAAAGAAAATTTCATGAGATCTTCTCAATTATATCCCCATGAAAAGAAAAGTTCTGAAAAATTCTAGGATTTTCCCTTGTACAACAGTGGCTAGGCTGGAATGTAAGTGAGTCTGTAATTTAATCGAATAATTTTTTTTTGTGTGTGTGTAGGAGGGAAGTCGGCTGGACATGCATTGGGAACATGGAATATCCCACCTGTGATTGTAGACGAGGAATATTATCGGTCCCATGTTTTGAAGCTTCAGAAGGAAGGTACTTGAGATCAGCTTAAATGTATGTGGAGTCTTGGTCTTGCACGCTGAATGTTTGAACTATGGTCCCAGTTAATTCCATGCAACATTTAACTTCCCAGGTAACAGCAGAAATTTTGATCTTGCTAGTATCAGTATTAAAACGACAGGCCATTATATCGTCATACTGGTCTAGACACGGTTTCACATTTATTTAATGCAACTAAGATGAATATATTGCAGGGATTTCTTCTTCATCTTCTTCAAATCACGACACAAATATCATGAGCATTGCTGGTTTAGAATGATTAGAAATTCTAGGAAGATTGTTAGAATATATTTAGATTATTTCTTAAATTAGTAGTTGTTAAATTTTGTATTTTTCTATTTAAGGATTTCCTCTTTTATTTGCTTTCTTTATTTGTTTTTCATCTTCTATATAAATAAAATCAGAGTCTCTCCTTCGTTAAGGAATACATACCAAACTCTCTGTATATTATTCTACAAGATTGGTTAAATAGAGGCACGCCTAACCTAATGAGGTTGGAGTGATGGATAGGAACCCATCTTAAGAAGTGGAAGTCTTGAGTTCGATTTTTACTCCACTCCAAAGAGTCATTCCAGTAGAGATACCCAATGTGTGGGTAGAGAGGTTTGCACATTTTTTCAAAAAATAGTCAAGTGCTTTAAGAGGTCTGAACACCTTGATTAAAAAAAGAAATAGACATGTCTAAGTTCAGAAGTATATGTATTTTAATTGAGCATTTTTACAAAAAAAATACTATAATGGGCCTATAATTTTATACTCCATCTGTCCTAAATTAGTTGTCCTATATAGATTTTAAAATTGTTCCAAAATAGTTGTCTCATTTATATTTGAGTAGTATAAAGTATATTGAAAATGGATGAGATCACATAGAATGTTACCTTATATAGAGAGTTCCTTAAAAAATACAAATATTTCAAATGAGACAACTAAAATGGGACGGAGGGAATATTAAATAGTAACAGTTGCATTCTCTAGTTAAATATGCATTATTCATTATTAACATTTAGAAACTCTAGTTAATGTAAAGTATTGCGTTTGGCCCCTAAATTCAAACTACAGATTGAAGGAGCCATTTGGCTCCAGCGAATTTGGTGGAAACAATACACGTTTCCATTGATTGCAAGCAAATAGATTTACGACAAAATTTCTTATCAAAAAAGTTGTTTTGTGAAACCTAAATATGTGAAATATGTGGGACTCGTATGGATAATAAAGATCATACTCAGTTTTACTAAGAATTAATCATACGACCATAGTCTAGTGGGTCTGATATTTGAGGTCTAAACGATAAATCAGGGTTAAATTAAATGTTTTAACTAATATCTAATTGTCCAAAATATTAGTAAAAAATGTTGCTTTTCATATTATCTAACAAGAGCAAAGCATATATTAACAATCTTTGACAGAAATTAAAGGTAATACTCCTTCCGTTTCATTTTAATTATTTCATTTGAAATGCTTGTATTTTTTAAAGAATTCTCTATATAAGACTAGCACTTTATGTGATCTCATTCATTTTCAGTACACTTTATATTACTTCAATATGAATAAGATAACTATTTTAAGAAAATTTCAAAATTCATATAAAACAACTAAATTGGAACATATGAATAACTTTTTATGAAAACTTTCGGTATTAAATTATTACAAAGATTTTAAACTACAATTAGGCTACAATTTGCACAAGCCATGTCAGGTATTAGTTATGCCTAATCCTGAGCCTAAATTGTAATTAAATTGCTTGGACCTAAGCCCCGATCCAGTAAATTACTCAAACTCTAGCCCTATTCAAATTGTGATTATAGGACCTAAGCTTAATTTTAAGTACGAAATGTAAATGAGATTATTCGGGCTCAGCTTATATAAGCCTAAAATGGAACTTCTCATGTTATTCTATCTAAATATAAATTATATATTATATGAAACTTATATTTTTGCACTATTTTAAATAAATTTAGATTATTCGGGTTCAAATTCAGACTTTCGAGCCGAACTTATGCTTTCAAATTAGGCTAGCTCAACCCGAACTATACTTTAAGTCAAATATTTTAGACTTAAAAATGAGCTTGAACCAAGCTTAACACAACGAAACCCTTGGTTTTTTTTTTTTTGGGGTTTTTTCGTGTGGGCATGGGTTATCTAATTGAAGTTAACTAGTTGAATTTAACTTATGTAGCCTACCCCAGTTCAAAAATCTTATCTTATCAGTCAATATCGACTGAGATCATTCTCTCTCCTTTTTTTTTATTTTTTTTTTTTCAAATATTGGTTGGTTCTATTTTTTTTTTATATGAATTAAAAAAAAAAAACCTTTAAAAAAAATGTTTCTGAAAAAAAAATATATAATCTCGGCCGATATCATGACCGGAATTTTGCCGATTATTACAATGATATATCGATGGAACTCAGCACCTATATTTGATTTTTTATTTACCTTTTTGTTTTTAATTTTGGCCGACCGATACATATCCTATTGACTGGCCTTCAAAAAACCGATACAAATCCAAACCCAACCGCCTACTTTCCGAAACCCAGGCCATTCTTCTCCATCAACCAGTGCTTGCCCCTTCATCTCCAGCACCACCACATATCCCATCGCTCGGCCATTCCATCTTCAGGTCGTCATTCTTCGCCTCTCTCCCATTCATTTCATCCGTTCACAAATCCAACCATTTTCATCCTAACCAAGGGTTAGCCAATAAATTTCTCTCTTCTCCAATATTTTCATTTATTTACATTTTGGTCCGAAAATTCTATGGTAATTTCAGAAAATTTGAAGGAGGCTTCTTGAAAGTGTAATTTTTTCATTAAATATCGATCATATACATATTCAAATTATTTATTTAAGTTTCGAATATGATTAATATTAAAATTAACAATAAAATGAAGAAAAATGATTAAAACATTTAAAATTATGAAAAAATATGTAATATTTTTTTATAAATTTAGTGATTAAGGCATTAAACATTTTACATACTTTTATACTAATTTAAGATAAACTAATTAATAATAAATATTGAAGATCTCATTTAAAAGCTATTTATTGGAGGGAACCATATAAAATCCTTGTGTCTTGTATGTGATTGATATGTGGTTTTAAATTCATCTAATTTTTTAAGTTCTTAATCTTAGAGGCAGAAATTTTAATGGGTTGTGGAGCCCAGAACCGATATTATTACCTTTAATTTAACAAAAGACCGACATAGACCAATAATCTGAAATATCGGCCGATATTTCAAACCGTACTGATATTAGGACATAATATCACCGATATCGTATGAAGCCTACAACCGATATAGATTTTTTTTTTTTACCATTCTTTCGAGACTGATACAACCAATATCGAGCGATATGTGAACCGATATATCGTCCGTATCGACTGATATTGATTTTTTTTCCTTTAAAAAAAAAAGAAAATAAATTTCAAAAATCGATATTTATACATATCAGCTGATATGATGACAGATATTTCTATCCGTTTATCGATCATATCGGCCGATAACCTTTATGTACAGCCAATACATAGCGTATCGACCGATATACTGAAGTCCTAAAAATCCTAACCTTGCTTTTCCTCTTCCCAAGACCTCCCACGAGCCTACTCTACCCTAGATACCAACCCTATTTAGACCCTAAGTCCCCTTCAACCTCTCCCACACTCACCTGACCATATCTCATCCATTGACCGATTGACCATGGTTGACCAACCCTTTATCACCATTATTCATCCTATTAAATCACCATTAGACCCACCAAACTGAGTCAACTCAACCGAACTTTACCCCTTTGCTTGAATCACCCATTCATCTTAAATCCGATCCTGCCCCTGATGCGTCAGGCTTTCAACTATTTTTAAGTTTAGTTAAATAAGAATTGAACCAACCATGCCACCGTTAGTCGCACATTGAACCATTGTCATTTGCTTAAAAAATTTAACATTTGATTTGTTGAATTTGAAAGATTGATCCATCTTTATCATATTAACAAAAAAAAAATCACATAAAAATAAAAAAATTATAATTTAATTTAATTTCTTTGAAGAATTTGGCCAGTAGTACCATCTACTTGGCAAAAACTTCAATCATCTACAGACAATCAAATAGGGGTTAAATTCTACCACATAAGCAAGCAATCCAAGATACCAACCCACTTCACATTGCTCCCACACACACATAAGATAGAACTCTTGGCTAGCTTAATGTCATGGAGGCACTTCCTGTCCCAAAATGACTAGCCATTATGGGTGATGTCTACCTTACAAACCCAACACCTTCTCAGCACACATCCGATGTTGGACTCAACACATGCCCGCATGACAGGAGTTAGGAATTGGGCCGGATAGCCTGTCACATGAGTGTGTGTTGAGTCCCACATCAAATGCGTGCTGGAAAGGTATTGTGCTAATAAATGGAGGTAGATACCACCTATAATAGCTAGTCATCTTGGAACAGGAACCGCCTCCATGACAGGTAACAACCCAATGCCATCATTCAGACTTCCTACATGGGGCATGGATGGATGTCCAAGACTTCCTATATTTGATGGGAATTGTGTGTGAGATTAGTCTAAGCTGGCTATGGGGGAGTTATTCGAAATGACTCAAATGACATTTTGTTTTCTTTTGAGGGCCCACTTCCCAATGGTTCAATGCTTGATGGGAATTGTGTGTGTGAGCTTAGTCTAGCTGGCTATAGGGTAGTTATTCGAAATGACTCCAATGACATTTTGTTTTCTTTTGAGGGCCCACTTCCCAATGGTTCAGTGCTTGATGTGGAGTCGTATGTTTTGAGGATGGATGTTTTGACTTTAGAAGAGTCAGAGGCGGTTGGGAGTATCTTAGAAGGGGACTATAAGCTTCTTGTTGGTTGGGACTTGGAGTCTCTTTGTCTATGGTCTTATTTGGATAAAATTAATAAGATTCGCCATTCAATTCAATTTTATGGTTATTCGGTCTCTTAAGTTCCCCGATCTGAAAATTCAAAAGCAAATGAGTTGGCTCATCAAGGTGTGACTTTATCGTCGAAAATTGTTAACAATTTTATATAATTTTCGAGGGTAGTTTGTCTTTTTTTTGGTAGCTGGCTCTTTCTGCTTGCTTTGTTTTTGGTATATGTTTCCCCTCTTTTTTGTTTAATGAAGTTATTTTAAAAATAAATAAATTTGAAGGTAAAAATAAAAAAAATTATTCCCATTAAAAAGATGGGGCAAACAGGAGAAACAGAGATACATGAACCATAGCATAAATCAACTTGATTCAATGTAAAAGCATATTCATCATTAGACACAATTTCCTAAAGTTCTACAAAAAGCAGAAACGGAAACATTAGTAGTAGTAAAGTACTAGAAATGGGAGAATATGTGATCTCTTTAAAACGAAAAACAAGAAACAAACCTCAAGGTGATGGAGGCCAATCTGACAAACCAAGATCAACACCATAGAACCTAAGTTCCAGTTCATCCAATGCATGCAAATCCCAAACATCATTGTAGCCCTCCACGCCGCGGCCCCAAATGTCATCATCCACGTACTCATCCCATGGCAAATACTCCATAGAATCTGAGTAGTCTGAGTACTCATCCCAGAAATCCCTCTCATAAGCGTCAACAATGAGAGGCCCCAAAACCTTCAACTGAGGACACTTCTCCTTCAGGAAATTCTCATCAAGCTTTATGTCCCAACAACCCCTCACATCTAAGAACTCAAGTTCTCTACAGTTTGAGATGATCCTGAGCACACCTTCAGTCGTGAGGAGCAAGTAGGCCACTTCCAGATTCTTGAGCTTGGGCATTGAGAAGGCAATCGCATGGGCCTCATCATCTTGGCTAACTTTGTCAGTCACCTGAATTGGGTGCATTACCCGCCTCAACCGAACAAGAGATTTACAGTGTTTCCCAATGGCCTCTAGAGCACGAGCACCAATCTTCCTGCAGTAGCTGACATCCAAGAAAGTGATGTTTGATAGTCTTCCTGCAACCTGTTCAACTATAGAATCACTTATTTCACTTCTTGGCACCTGTAGGGTCTGAAGGAAACCAGCGCTTGCAAAACCAAGAGAAGTACACTAAGAAAACATCAAATGCAAAAGTACTACACTAAGAAAACATCAAATGCAAAAGAAGTACACTAAGAAAACATCAAACACATATTGGTAAATAAAATACCATTTGCATGAAGAGAAATTCCCTAAAGTCTCCAACTCATTTGTAGGTTTGATTGTAATTTTGATCTCTGTGAGTGTGAGGATGTGTCTGTAGAAGTACCATGTGCACTGCTGCTTAAGGTAATACTAGACACTAACCCAAACATTGCCTACCTCATGCCCTGCTCCCCCACCACTAAATTGGATTTTAAAAAAAAAAAATTCAAGTAATCTAAATCTCATGCTCTTCAAAGGCAAGGCTAGAGTGATCCAATCAAAGGTGATCATCCAAGATGCCTGTGAGTGGTAGTCTACGAATGGGCCTAAAACCAGTTGGAGTTCAATCTCATGCAAAAACAGTTCATAGAGAGAATGTTTAACAAGCACTTTGTATTTAAGAATGGTAGGCTCCATCAAAAGGAGCTGCTACGTGGCTGGAGAAGACTCAACAATGGATACATACATATGCAATGTTCTAAGTGAGACAAAATGAAGCCTCTAATGTGGGGCCCTTCAATGATCAGTCCAATCCGCCAGCGCTCACCTATCTCCCTCAATTGGTATATATCCCTAATGGGCAGCCATCCACCTTTCATGCATAGTTGATTTTTTCAAGGTGAAAAAGTGGATTTACCTGAGACCTATAAACCTCAAATTTCAAACTCCTATATTTATGGCCATGGTGATGGGATAGGGTTGAACTTTTGTATGCTCCTAATCAACTTAATGACACCTCTATTCATCTACTAAGTGGCCCAATAATTAAAAAAAAATGACAGGTCTCTTGGATGAGATTGTGATTAGATTCTGATGAAATTCTGTTGATCTCTCTACATGTATCTATCATTACCTTAACAATGCTAGATTAGAGAAATGCAGAAATTGATATATCATCATCATCATCATCATCACCGCCACTTCCACATCAAATTTGGGTTAATATTTTTCATCCTACTCTATCAAAATCATCCTCCTTCAATTACAATCTATCATATCCTTCTTTGACCGTTCATTCCAGGTTCTTAGTGGCTTAGCCTTCTCTCGTTGTTCCTTAAATTGTTTATTCCATTAAAGCTTTCTAACATGTAGAATATGCATATATTTAACTTGCACATTTCTCATATTGGAGCAACCGTAGCAAATCAAACCATCCATTGACTGGTCAAAAAATTATTTCCTTCCCAATCTTTAAGACAAATTGACAGATGAAGTGATACAGGTGCAAGGCCTTTGACGATTCTGAAACTCTTTATTGTCCTTATGGAAAAAAGTTGGCATGACAATGGTTACTCAACTTCATCTCACACATGAGTGGATAGAAATGATGGACAAAGATATGTACGGTAGTGGTTTGTTTGATGAAAATGAGAAGGGCAATTGATTACAATGTTTTTCATTGAGCAACTAGAGGGAAACAACATGCAGCAAAGCGAGCACATCATGTCATAGGGCTTCAACTGAATTGTTAGGTTAAAGACTATCGAACATTAAATGGGATATGCACATGATGATTGGAAGTTCACCAAATATCACTCTGGATCAAATCATTTTAAACTTGATTTTAGGACATTCAAGTTTTAATGATTTCAAAATGTGTCTTTATGAAAGTTAAATGCAACATCTTCTATTGTTCTAGTAGCCATCAAATTGGAATGCATGACAACTCGAGTAGGGTTATGGCTGGGAAAGAGTTTTGTGTTTGATAATGGGTAGGGCCTCTTTGTGAAGATTAGCATTGTGAAACACAACAGGTGAATTCTAATCTCTGTCTCATACATAAACTCAAGCATGGAGACAACATATGATAAAACGTATGGATATAAATGTGATGTAATACAGGGTGATTTTTCTTACTGGTCAGCAATGAAGGAGAACAGTTGGTCATTGGGGAGGCCGGTGACACAAAGCTTGCGAAAGGAACCACAACTTCTTGTGATGAGCATTTCAAGCATACGACCAAGGTTTTGTGGCTCACATTGACGACTCCATTCCTCGATATCAATCTCTTGCCAGCAATAATGCCCCAAAACTGCTTTACCCCATGACTTGCAAACAGTTGGGATGACAGTCAAGATCTCTTTAAGGGATAAATTGCTAAAGATCAGTCCAAGAGCATCTGGTATCAGCTCTTCCCAGCACCTTAGCTCTTCGCTCTCATCCATCTCTTGTTTTCCTTTGAAAATAAAAGAGTGAAGCTCAATATCAGTATCTGTAATAGAATGAATGAAAAATCCCAGGAAATCAAGATCCATTTTGCAATTTTTTTATTTTTATTTTTTAAATAAAAAACTTGAATGAAGACCTGAAGGAGAAGAAATTCAACCTCACCACCTGAAGGATAAATGCCTATGGCTCTGTTTGGATGCATGGAAAGTACATGACAAGACTTTACTTTCCATGAATCCAAACGGATCAAAGAAACGGATGAGATTGCATCGGGGAATCGACACTCGACAATAAAAGCTAAAGAGAACTGAAGAGGACACGACAATAAGGGTGGTGATGATGCCGCACCCATCGCCATAACAATCAATACAAGAAGGTTGTAACAGAAAAATGAGAAAGCTGTTTCCTTTTCATTTACAAGGAAAAAAAAACCTTCAACCAAACCTCCCAAATCCAAATAACAGATGCAAAATAAATAAATAAATAAAACATATTACCCAAAAATTAGAAGCCCATATAATCAAAATGATTAAAAGAGAGAGAACAATGTTGCATAAAATAATTATGATGATACCCTACTGATAACAAAAGCAAAAACAATATTTTGCAATAAAAAATAAAGCCCTTCTCACAATAGGCAAATCTAGAAAGACGAAGAAATCAAGAGCGCCAAACAGCATGAAGAAATCCCCATGCAAGAAATCAAGCCAAACAGCAGTAACACAAAGCAAAGAAAAATAACCCATCACCTAAAAGGTAATCATCACCTTAAACAAATGAGTTTCTGTAGATCCATACACAAAATGAAGAGGAATAATCCACCGTCAAGAAGAAGCTGATTTCACAGAATCGATTTATCCTTCTCCTAGCCTTTACTATGTACCCCATAAGTGGGAGAAGAAATCAAGAGCGCCAAACAGCATGAAGAAATCCCCATGCAAGAAATCAAGCCAAACAGCAGTAACACAAGCAAAGAAAAATAACCCATCACCTAAGAGGGAATCATCACCTTAAACAAATGAGTTTCTATAGATCCATACACCAAATGAAGACGGATAATCCACCATCAAGAAGAAGCTGATTTCACAGAATCGATTTATCCTTCTCCTAGCCTTTACTATGTACCCGATAAGTGGGAGAAGAAAGCAAGAGAAGAAAATGCATTAGACACATACCTACAAGCTACAAGAGAGCAACATCTGGTCTCTTTTCTTGGACCTGAAAGTGACATACACCATGACACCAGAGTACCAAATAGAAGGCAGACATGAGAAGTAACAGGTAGTAAAGGGAGAAGGAGCCTTGGCAATGGACTACAAACTTCGTTGATACAGCGTCTTACGGTATATGTACGAGAGAGAGAGACAGGGAGAGAGAGAGACAGGGAGAAGGAAAATAGGAGCCAAAAGAGGGGTGACCCACACCTGGCTCTGGTGACCGAAACGTGGCGGTGAAGACAGTACGGCTGGCTGGCAAATAAGGCAATAACATGTGAGTGAGAAAGTGCGAAGGGAAAATTATTGGTCGCACAGAAGGAATTGAGTGGGCCCACACCTCATTCAAAATAAGATTCTTTTCATCTCTATCGAAGGCTGTGATTGCTTATCTCAAACAGTTTTTAGACAGTCGTTATCCAATTGGTGAACAAGAAGTTCTTAAAATTAAAAGTGAGGGCGTGAGGCATTCCCTGTATTTTTCTCATTATTTACAAAACATTTGCTTGGTAATAGATAAAGATATAAGAAATGTTTATTCTATTAAAATGAGGTGTCTAAGGCTACAGGCTTGTCCCACGCAGGCCCATTTTTACACAAATTGCATATTCGGGCTCAATCAGAGTTGTTTGTGGCCTAAGCTGTACTTAGATTGGATTTATTGTCAAATCATATAAAATATAATTTATTTATTAATAAATATTTTATGTAGTATTTGAAACAATATAAGAAAACATAACCAGGCTTCTCAAATTCTGGTCCAAAATTGGCCTTTCAGGCTGGGCTTGGGCTTCTAATTCACTTCGATTTGATTTCAGGCCCTTAGGGCTAAGCTGAGCCTACTTCTTCGGGCTTTCATACAAGACTTGGGTTGGTCCCAGCCCACCTATCATCGATCACCAGTTTTTTTTTTTCTGTATTTCCCAAAATGCGTTATACCTCTGTTTTTTTTTTTACCCCAAAATTATGTTCTATTTTGATGAATTTAAACCCTTTACAGCCTGTCACTCTCTGTGGTCCCCTAGGTGCCTAATTTTGAACTACGTCTAAATGAATCTCAATTTTTAATTAAAATCCTTTCATTTTTACCGTAAAACTTAGAAATTATAAAAAAAAAAAAAAAAATAGTAAGATTTTGATGCAAGCATCGTCAACAATCATTTTAAGAAGTCATTGATGAAGCTGATTCCAATTTGAGAATGAATTCTTTCTCAGGCCACAGAAATAATGTTTTAACGATCCACTCCTATCCAACACAATATTATCTGTTTTGGGTGTCTGTACACCATCACGCATTTGTATTGGTACATGTGAATCACACATGTCCAAAACACGTTGTGTTTAGAGGAAAATGATGTTAACTTATATTCACGATGAGGACGCCAGTTTCAATCGATGTGGAAAAACATAGATTCTCCCCCTCCTCCTGTCTAACACATGAATTTCATCTCAAACAACTAATGTGTCCAACACAATCGGTGCAATAATCACAATCTCTCTATCTAAAAACTAAAGTTGTCATCGCTTCTGATATCATTTGTAACAATCAACCTACACCCATAAAAGAATTATTAGTTCATTATCATGCATTGGACCTAAAAGCATCAAACCAGTGAATCATCAAACTACTATGAGATAATAGATATACAACTCTATATAACAAAACGAATTTCAACAAAAGTTAGAGCTACACAAATGTCATCTGATCAGCAAGAAATATGTAGAAAAGAAATCACTGAATTAAAAAAGAAGAAAATGATTAGAAAGTATGACACCTTATATACTGATATTGGGTTTCACTGTTTTTTTTTTTTTCAAAGAAAAACAAAAGATGAATGAGAGAGGCGAGCTAATATTAGATGTTCTTGGACTGTTCTTTAGCAATTTACCCCTTAATCCAACTGTTTAAAAAACATGGGGCAGTTTTGGGTCATTATTGCTGGCAAAGTATCAAGGAATGAAGTTGTTCCTGTAAGCGAAAGCACATTTGTCTTATGCTCGAAATGTTGATCACATGAAGCTGTAGTTCATTTTGTAAGCTTTATGTCACCGGCCTCTCCAATGACCAATTGTTCTCCTTCATTGCTGAACAGTAAGAGAAGTCACTCTCTTATTGGTCAAGCATGAAGGAGTAAACATTTGGTCATTGGGAAGGCCAGTGACACAAAACCAACGAAAGGAACCACATCTTCTATTGATGAGCATTTTGAGCATAAAAGAAAGGTGTTTTCGCTTACACCGACAACTACATTCCTTGATATCAAATCTCTTGCACCAAAATGGTCCAAAACTGCTTTACCCCTATGAATTGCAAACAGTTGGAATGATAGTCAGGATCTCTTTAAGGAATAATAAATAGCTAAAGATCAGTCCAAGAACCTCTAGTATCAGCTCTTCCAAACACTTGAGCTCGCCTCTCTTATCCATCTTTTGTTTTCCTTTGAAAAGAAAAGAGTGAAACTCAGTATCAGTATAGGTAATAGAATAAATGAATATATATATATATATATATATACACCGTCGGCGTGATTCAAGGAGGAGGGTAGAAAATATACCGGAGTCGGTGATGAGGGTGCGAAGAGCCGGAGAGAAGAAAAAAGAAAGAAGAGAAAGGAGAGGGGTTGCTGTTGATTGATGCCCCTTCCATCTCCCTCTTTTGTAATCGAAAATTGCAACGGCTCTCTGCAAAAATTCTGGAGCCCCAACGGCTAATTCTCTCCTCCAATCGGCTTCTCCTACTCTTTCCATTCTCGTGCTTCTTTTTCCTTTTGTTTTTCTTTTCTTTTCTGATGCCTTTTCATTTTCTAGGGGAAGGAAAATACGAGCCAAAAGAGGGGTGTCACACACCTTGCATTGGTGATCGAACTGGGAGTTGTCACACATTTGGCATCGGTGAAATCGAAATGTGGCGGCATGTCAGTGAGTAGGTGGGGGGAATGATTATTGGTCTCATATGAGGTGAAATTTGAGTCCGTTTTTAATGTAATCCGTATGACTTGACGTGAGAGAAGTTAGTATGTTTCGAACATTTATTTGTATATTTTGAATTGGATTAGATTGGAGAAAAGAGAAGTTAGTATGTTTGGATTAGGTATTATGAAATTTGGATGGAATTAGGTTGTGAAATTTAAAATTAATCTGAAGTAATTGGACTTGACATAAGCATACCAAGTTGTAAGACAATACTGAATTAGGGTGGAAACTCATGTCATGGTGGGTTGGGTCAACACTTGAGTTGAGTTGAGTTAGAAATTCAAGTCTATATTCAAGTTGGATTAAATATATTTTGACATGGGTTAAGTTAGGTTTATTAAAACTCGGTTCGACCCATCTAAGTTTCAACCCTAGCCACACTTGCACAGCAGAAAATTAAGCGGGCCCACACCTGATCTAATAGCTCATGAGTTTTTTCTCTGGTTTCAAAATAAGATTCTCATATTGTTTGGTAAGTCGGTCATACTATTTTTACAACATGGAAAAAGACAAGTCACCTTGTGGTTTAGAACATCTAACTAATCCTTCATGTATGTACAAACCTCTCTATCTATACACGTTAGGTAATACTGTGGAGAGTGGCCCTTGTCCATTATTAATATAATTATTATTATTATTGGTTGTAAATAAGTTTCATTGAAAAGAAAGAAAAAGGATAATACGGTAGATATTGTTTGTACTTTGTACAAGACTACAAACAAATGGACGCATGAGAAATATATATACATGAGCAGAAAGCAAGACAGCAGAAGTCGGAATTGCGGTGATCCAGATCCAGGGATCTTGCTTTGGGAACATCTTGGCCTTTCCTTTACTGTCCATGGCAACTTCGGATGAAGATGCTCTGCCCGTTTGATGGGCCTGGTGGCTGGAATGTCTGTGCTCTGTGTAGGCTGGAAGTCTGGAACTCAAAATGAGTAGCTAAAGAGAAGTGGATTTGGGCCTGTTGCCCAAGTTCTGAAGGGCTTCTTAAAGACTGAGGGCCTATGTCCACTTCTTGCATGAACAAAACCCATTCCCAGGCATTTTCCAGAGATGAGACAAGCAGCTGAGAGGTCACTTGAAAATCAGTAAGAACATCATGCTCTAAGAAATCATACTCCGCAATAAAAATAGGTATAAAATCAATCATTGCAATCAAAATCTTACCTCGTTTAGTCCCGTTTGGTAACGAAGGGAAGGGGCAAAAAAATCTCCAAGAATTAAAAACCCCACTCTCCTTTAAGTTAGTTTTTTCACTTTTATACATTTTCCAATGTAATTACCAAACAAGATAAGGAAACCCCTGCCTAACAAAACCCGCAAAATTTACATCTCATCCAAATGCGGCCCTAGACTTTGCAACATGGTCCTTCTATTTAGCCAAATCATGGGTCAATGAATTTGCAGAAGAAGGACAAACCTAGATTTGGACATCATCATGAAAACTTCTTGGAAAATATCCAGGTGCGGTGATCCAAGTGAGGTCTAATGTTCTTTTGAATCATGCCAATGAGAGAAATGCAGTTACCAAGCTCGGCCCTGCCTATAAGCGAAGTAGGTTGTAACCTAGGGCCTCCAAAGATTCATGTAACCCATAAAGGGCCTCGGCGCTAGCCCAATATCCCATTCTTTCCGCGATCCACGATCCGCGTTTGTAACCTGTAAAGGGCCTCGGCGCTGGCCCGATATCCCATTATTTCCGCGATCCGCGTTCCGCCTCCAGAACGTAGTTCCTCGTTTCCACGTGCGGAATTCCATTCGTTCTGCGTTCGTGCGTTGTCGGCGGTTCTATTCCGCATTTCCGCGTTTTCTTCTGCATTTTGATATTTCCGCCCGTTCGTCTTCATTCTGCATTTTCGCGTCCGTTCGTATTCTTTTTCGAAACGGTCACTTACGCCCAACGCATTCTTTTATATCTTTCTATTTTTTAAACCGTAAAATACAACATATAAAATTTCTTAAGTGACTATTACAGCAGCCTCTTTTCTCCTTCTCTCTCACTGTCTCTCACTACACTCTCTCTCTCTCTTCTCTCCTCTGATTTCTCTCTCCGTGGTCTCTCTCGCTGCTCCTCTCTCTGTTCTCTCTCACCTTCAGCTTGCTCAGTTGCAAACTGCAGACTAACATGTACTTTTTTCATCGATCACGTCTTTTAAATTCTTAATGGGTGTTTGAGATCTGTGTTGGGCGTTTAGTGTTTTATTTCAAAAAAGATAATAAAAAATAAAAAATTTAATAAAATATGAAATAACTATAAATTTATAAAAAATATTGTGATTAATTATTTTCCTCATTTCACATTAATCGACATAAATAAAAACATCAATCTCAAATTGTGATGGGTATCTCTTCCAGTTTGATAAATAAATAAATAAATAATATATACATAGATATATATACTAATATTATCTCCATATTTTGTCCCTCATAATATCTCGATACCTTCCTGATACTTAATTTATAAAATTGTAGTCAGAAGAGTGAGTATTGTGACACTGTTACAAATTTGATTTTTATATTTTATTTGGACATTTCACACTTTATAAAAAATATATATATATATATATTTTTTTTTTTGTGAATGTATACCAGGGTAAAAGGCACCATTTTTAAAGTTCACCTAAGGCCTCTCATATCTCAAGACCGGCCCAAACAGTCACCTTCAATTATGATTTTAGAAAGACTACATTTTTGAATGATTTTCATACCATGATAAAGAGCCATGAGCTCTGAATCAAGGGAATCATTATCTGGGCTGATCTGTCAAAGTTTAGTTTGACCACCCATCCTGGAGGAGGAGGGATCTATCTTTTGGCAGAATCTGGAATTTGCCTATCTTTTAAATTCATGATGGCTTTCCATTCCCTGATATCTTCCTGAATTCAGAAGATAATAGCCTTTGAATCTGGAAATATGGACTGAAATTCCTGTTCAAGATTTGCTTTCCAAAGGTTCCACGATGATGAGTGATGAGTCAGAGAATCCATTCTTTCCTCTGTTTCGAACATGGGTGTTCAAGCATTGCCACCACACTTCTCCGGTGGTCGAACTGGTGTCCTCGAATAAGATTAAGAAGAAGATTGTTTGGGAGCAAGATCACTAGAGGAAGGTCTTGCGTTCAAATCATAGGAGTTTCAATGAAGGGCCACTTCTCATAGAAATATGTATAGAGTAAGGTCCTATCGATTTATCCCGTTGTGTGCAGATAGAGGGGTTTTCACACACCTTAGAGGACTAGTCAAGTGCGACACATGAACACCTTCAGATCTCGAAAAAAAAAATATATATTGGTGAAAAAGATGATCCGTAGTGTCTTCCCCGCAATGCAAATTGCACACTTTGCATGCAGATTAGGAAAGATTTTAAGTAATTTGCATCTGGGAGGCAATTTTCTGTGCAACAACTTCTCAAGGAAAACTTGGACATGGAGGAATGGGGAGTTTCAAGATTAGATTTCATTAGGTTTACCATAACATTATTTAATTCACGAGTTTGAGTTTCACATTCTAAGAATCACATGAACAAATCGTGTACGGATAGTTCAACTGGTAGTCACTTCGACTCAAGAATCAGAGGTCCTAAGTTCGAATCTCGTAGTCACCTGATGCTCATAGTTTGTAAGGGTTTTCTTAGATCCAAAGTTTTACCTAATATCTTCGTACCGACCTAGACAAAGTTTGACATGTGAAAATGGTAAGAATCGACTCACACCTATTTATAAATGAGTAGATCTGACTAACAATCTATCGTCACGTCTTCATACAACACATCTAACAACATGAAATTTACACTTATTTTAAGAATACTCTAACAGCGTAACTAAATTACTTAGAAAGGTTGGCTTGACGGTCAAGACGCTTGTCTCATAAAACGAGATATTGAGTTTCATTCTCTTAATCCCTTTGGGCTACTCCCAATTGACTAAGTGAGTGTGGATTAGAAGGTTTACATATTTTCGTAGGATTAATGACACATCTAATATGAGGTGGAGATATCCATATTACACAAAAGAAATCTCATTCGAGCATAAAATAGGCCGAACCGGGTACCTTTTTGCTACTGAGGGATGTGACATCACACACAAGAGCATATAAGGGCCGATTGTGTTTTTAATTGTGATACCATTATTGCTTCAAACTTAATAAAGTGGTATGAATTGTATTATTAAGGGCACTAATCTTAATGGAAATCTTTTTCAAGTGTTATTGTATGATTGCGATGCTAATCAAACCACATCAATTATTAGAGTACCTCAACTTTGAAAGGGATTTGGTCTTTCTGCATCTGTGATTAAAGGTGTCTGTCTGTGAACAAAGGTATCAATTTTATACAAGTCCGATGCCACATTAGAGATACAAGAGTATTTTTATTAAAAATTGGAGAAAAAAAAAAAAAAAGGGGATAAAAACCCCTTAGGTGGGTCATTTAGATTTGATTCAATTCAATCAAACTTTAAATGAAATTTTATTTTAAATTTTAAACTATGATCAATACTTATTGGTATATAACCTTTGACATTTTTTTAATGTTCTAATTGTTGTTGATTACTGCAGCCGGTACACCTTGTGATAATGATAAAATTATACCAATTATATATAAAAAACATTGTTCCATTCTATTGAAACCAATTCATATCATCGACCTATGATTTCCGATTTTATTTAGGCATGTTCACGGGTCGGGTTGAACTTTAGCTTTGTCAAAAAGGCTCAAGCCCTGAGCCCGTTTATATCTATAAAAGTCTTAGTCCTCCGTTTAAAGCCCATTTACTTTGCACCTCACAATTTTTCGTTAAAAAATATTTTGTAAATTAAAAGTTTAATTAAAGTATACTTAAATACCTATTATCGGTTAAAATTTAATCTAAAATTCAATTTTTAGTCACTTAATTTTTATAGTCAAAATTAGTAAATGTCATTGAAAAGATGACGCCTGTTGATTTTAATCGTTAAGATCGAATAGCTAAAAATTGATTTTTCAAGATAAATTTTTAAAAGATGGTTAAGTCTTCCTTTTTAAAGTGTACAGTTATATTTAAGCCTAGCCTGACCCATTCTCATATCTTCTCATGAAAAAATTCACATACTATTTAGTCAATAAATATCTAACTAAATATTTTTTAGATATTTGTTATGCTTGTTCGATTATTTAGACCTTAAACTGGCCACATACATCACTAGTGACATTGATAAAATGATTGATTCTATTTATATAGAATTATAACTCATACTACACCTATCTGTTCAGATTATTTTATTATTTGAGTCCTAACAGTATTTAAATATAATAATACAGACACCATCTTGCATTCAGAATTTGAACAGCAAATGAAGGGTGAAATGAATATTAAAATCAAAACTGATGCTCTTATGTACTCTATCTAGTTTCTATATTTAATATTAATATAATCATAACCATTTATTATTGTCTATGGACCATAATCTAGTTTCTTAAAAAAAAATCAAATTTGATGTGAACGATACTAATGAATCATAACCATTGTCTATGGACCAATTTTTATTCCTCCATTCATATCCCAAACTCCCAAAGTAACTTAATATGGCACGTTCTTCTAGTGTATTAAATAAATGGTAATTGTGGTCCAATGGTTACATTTATTATCATGAATAGATGTTTTGTCGATCTAACTCACTGTCGTATTTGTGTAAATTATGTCGATTTGGACGTTTTATCACAACACCCACTGAGTTAGAAGGCTCGCGAAATATGGGATGGTAATTTGACTAATACAATAAAAAATTATGGATCATTATATTTTTAAAATAGAGTTGGAAGAGATAATCTCAGACAATCAGACGTGTTTCTTCATAACCAGCATAGAACTTTAGGATAAATTCGAAGCTGATAATGTTCTGTACTTTAATTAGGAAAACAAGGGTTGGGACCATGCAAACTAATCATACACACTTATTTTTAATGTCAAATCATAGCTGGCTTCACTACTCTCTTTATGTGGGACTCGATCCAATATAATTGTTATAACTGGATCTTCATATTTTGAGCTTAAAAAATTATTTAAAGACTTTATGCCGTGTTTGGATGGGAGATAAAGGGATGAAAATGAAAATAACAATCATTTACTTGGATCGGTGGTGAAGGGAAAGGCGAGAAAATCTAAAATATTTCCTCGCAAATCCTAATATAAATTTGAAAACCCATTCACTGTATTTGGATGCGTATGGATGGAGGATAAATTTTTAAGAGGATGTATAAGGGATAAGAGTATTCAAAATGAATACCCTTTGCATGAAAGGAAGGGTGGTAAAGAAGGGTATTATCCCATTACCCCCAATTATCAAACAAGGGTAATGGAGATTACCCTCATCACCCCCTTT
Organism: Chimonanthus salicifolius; assembly: GCA_013350335.1. Taxonomy (NCBI): domain Eukaryota; kingdom Viridiplantae; phylum Streptophyta; class Magnoliopsida; order Laurales; family Calycanthaceae; genus Chimonanthus; species Chimonanthus salicifolius. Next base: position 11,227,848 of record CM023537.1, on the reverse strand, counting down.
ATCCCCAATGCAAAATGATATTCTCAAAATTTATCTCTCATCCAATTAATATCTAAACTTGTTCCTGATCTCCAAAATTTAGAATTTACAATATCATAATCTTCATTCAAAAAGAATTTTTTGTAATCTTCTAAATCTAAATCTCGAATATCACAATCTATTAGTTGTTAAGCACATCTAAGAATATCCCACACAAAAATTCGAACATAAAATTTGAAACTATTTAATGTTCCTAGACTAGATTAGAAGGTAATTTGGTGCACTGCTATGTATTATCTTATTATTATGCAGTCCATTAAAAGTTTTATACTTTAATGGGAGGTCTATAAAGTATTATCTAAAAAGGTTTTAGAAGCTTATAACGTATGAAATATTACATATTCAATTATTTTATATGAATCTAATATTTAAATATAAATAGTTTCAATAAATTTATTAAACATGATTAAAGTGAACCCCACCAAAAATATTTCTATGCAGAAGGAACTCTCTACAAATCATCATTTGTCATGTATCCACATATAATATTTTATTTTTAAAGCTGAGAGAAATCAATGCCTCTCTCACGAGGTTCATGCTGATGCAGATGGAATAATTAAACAGTGGTGGGTAGGTATTGGATTGGATGTATCAAATTTTAGTTTGAATAGTTTTATTTAAATATTTAAAATAATATTTAAATATGGTCCACAGTTGTAAGAGAATCTACAGCTTGTTTTGACTTTTGAGTAAAGTTCACTCCACTTGGCAAGCACGATCATTTCATTGGTGGGCCATCAAGATTTGGATGTTATTTACATAATGGAAAGATTAATGATAAAGATACTTTATTTTTTTTTATTCTTAAAAGCATTTTTTATTTAAAAATTAAATGATGAAGAACCAGCTCACCCTTAATTATCTAAAGATCAAATTGCCTTAATTTTTGCCATTTTTACAGAAAATATGCATGTGATGTAAGAGAAATTGAAGAAATTAATGATGGGAGTTTAAGTTTTATAACTAATCTTATAGTAATCCTTTATTGTTTACTAAATATTAAAAAATAGTAACCCTTGAGAGTTGGCTTGGCACTAAAAAACTCGTTTGAGATACGGGAGGTTTTAAGTTTAAGTCACTTTCAATATAAAAGAGCCACACTTCGTAGTGTTATCTTGTGTATATGGTTAAGCGAAGTACTCTAAAAGGTCCAGACCCCTTGGTCTTCAAAAATATATATATAATCTTATATTAAATAAAAGAAGCAATGGGAATCCCATGAGTACTCTCATCGTCCCCTTGTCAATACTCCAATGTGTTACAAAGAGGAATTTTTTTTTGTGACCATTTAGACACCCTACTTTTCTTTTAAAAGACACTTTATTTCAAAGATTTGTGTGAAAATTATCATTTTGTCCCTCAGTTTTTTAAAAAAGACAATTCAAATACACAAAATTGAGGGGCAAAATGTTAATTTCGCATAAAATTTTGAAATTGTGTCTCTTAAAATAAAAGTGAGGTGTCTGAATAACTATCCTTTTTTTTTTTTAAATGATACAAAAGTATTTTTCAAATAATTTATTTGATATAAAACTAGAAAAAGAATTATTCAATAAGTCCTATTTTAAATTATTTGATAATACCTACAATAAGTTATGAATCTTTAAAGTTTTAATATAATAGTAAAACCTACTTTACTTCTATATGATGCATAATTTTATTGTTCGAATCTATAGAGTTAGAGTTGAAAGATTATAGATCGAAAATATTGCAGAAAGAGATTAATCACTGAAAACTCAGAAGAAAGAAACGAACTACCACATATTTAGTTTATGTAGTGATTAATACTCTAATAGTATGTATTGCCATAGACTTAATTGAAAAATAGAAACTCTTAACATCAATTCGATAGTGATTAGATTTTGACTTATGATAAAAATGTTTCATTAAATCCAAAGTGATTAGACTTTGACTTATGATAAGAATGTATCATCAGTCATTACAATCCAACGTATATCACACGTCAATAGTGACTATTGCCCGTTGCAGGAAATGATTTGTTAGTGGTTTGAAATTTGAATTCACCACAAAAAAACGAAACGTGTAAAACACGAAAAATAAAATAATATGATGGGCCTTTACACTATGGACAATGGAGTAGTCGGCAAAGTCCAATTCAGGGCTTTATGAGGCAATTTTCAGCTCAGATGGTGGCCACCTTGTCTGGCCATTACAACAAAATGGGGAAGACTAAAGCCAATAAATCTCAAGTTTGGTCTGGCCAGACATTGCACTGATTTAGACAAATGAGGCTCAAATATCACTGAAATCAATTAGTTAATTTGCATTGTTAATTAAGTTCTCTAAATTTTTAGAGAAGAGGTCATGGGTTTAATTCCAATTTACAGATGATTTCATATATCCATGAAGTTAGTATCACTATCGTTAAAATTAATGACTACCATATTTGGGTTAGATTTTTTGTATCCTATTTCATTTTATCTTATAAAAATCTTTTGTTCTAATACTCTGCAACTCATAATATTCTTCTTACCTCTTCTATCCATGTTTTTAAAAGTCGTTCTTCTTTTTCTAATTCCTTCTGTCTGCATCATTTTAATTTTTCACATTGTTGCATTTTGATTTCTTCTACGCATGTTCAAAAAGTTTTAAATCATTTTTTTCCCTATTTTCTCATTTATTGATGTTATTTTCAAGCTTTCTCTCATGCATTTATTCAATTCTCTTTTTAAATATTATATGTTCATTCATCATAAAATATGCATTTATGTCGTTAATGTCTTAAAAAAAGAGTTAGAATAGTTTAGAAGTCCACTCAAAAAAGTTAGAATAATGACATTTCAAAGTGAGAGTTATATGTTCGATTTCCACTCTACTTTAAAAGAAGATTACTTCCAGAAGAGTTAATAAATGTGTGCAGAGAAACTTCCAAACACTTCAAAGAATAGTCAAGTACTTTAAAGCACCCAAACTAGATATCTAAATCTTAGATATGCCGATATCCGGTCGAAAAAATTCTCTCCTACTTTTCTTTAAAACCACCTTTATCACCTTAGATATGAAGATTTATTTCCCTCACAAAACAACTTGATTTAAAAAAAAAAAAAGACAGTGATCCTCACACCAGATTTTTGTGTAATGAGAGACACAAAAATAAGTAAATTTTTCACTTTATCCTTCATTCTTGTCCTATGGATAATTTAAAAAAATAAATAAAAAATCTGCACCAGTGAACACCAGAATGGGTTCAATTTTAAAAGAAAGAGATAAAAGTATAATTAGAAAACACACTAAAGATTAATTACCAAATTCAGTTCAAGTTAGTTTTCCACGTATAATGCCATCTAGTTTTGTTCAAGTCTTTAATGGATCAGATAGAAAAATCTATGTATTGAAACACCTTTTTAGATATATAAGAAGGGAATTAGTTTAAATAGCAGTGCTTTTTAGTATAAAAAAGAGCATCGAGTCCATTTCAGTCTTTAATTTATCATAATAAGTGGATAATATTTTCATTATTATAATAAAATGAAAGGTAAAATGCCTCTTGAATGACTAAATCAATTTCCAAATGGAAGCCCAGACAAATGGGGCTAAGGCATGCATCAGACCCAACATGTCTCACTGTCTCATTTCATTTCATCAAAAATATTATTATTTATTCATGCTTTCATTCTGTTCATCACAAGAAGACAAAGTTACAAGGAGAACCCTTTTACTTTCGACTTCCAAACAGACCAACTTCCTTTACATGCATTCCGAAAGAACATACACCCAGTATCCGTGTATGCATTATGCCGCATATAGACTATAGAAGGATATACCAACAGTAAAGAGAAAAGAGTAAAGACGTGAGAGAGAGAAAGAGCTTGTATTTATATATATACAAAGTATGTATATCTTCTTCTTCTTCTTTCACTCCATCCGATTTCCTCAGACAAGTGTAACGCATGCGGACGTCTTCGGGTCCCACATGGCAGGGAGGAGATATTTCCTTCCGTTCAACCCCTGAGCATTGTAGCTCGCACCGGACGTCTTGTCCACCAAAAGCTGGCCGGGGTAGCCCGGATACGAACCCTTTCCGAACATCCCTGTACAAGCGGAGACAGCTTCCAACGGCGCAGTGGCCGGCCCCTGATAGAAACCACCTTGGAACGGATTCGTGACGGTGCCTGCCAAAACCGTGGCTAAGTTGATGACCATTCCGTCAACTCCTACGTCACCATTCGGCGCCACCAACGGAGGGGTCTGAGGCCCGTACATGGGCTGGTGGAAAGGCCAGGCGCACTGCCCGGGGCACTGGATCTCAGAGTTTCCCACCCAAACGTACGCCCACCTGCTTTTATACCGCGCATTCATGGTAGACCCGTGGGTCCCGCACCGGCTCATGCAGAACCCTTCTACTGCCACGTCTTTGGCGGTGAACACAGCGTTTATTGCGCCCCTTCCGCCACCCGCTCTGGCGGCCAGCTTGACAAGATCCACGCTTTTTAGGATTTTGCCCAAAGGGTAGCTCTCGTCGACGATTTGCTTGCCCAGGATGAGATTGGTGGCGCCCGCCTTGTATTTCTCGGTGGTCTTCCACCAGGAGGAGACAGACGGCAGAGAAAGCATTTGGTGGGGGGACAGAGATCGAATGAAATCGACTATAATCGAGTGCTGGGTGGGAGTGAATTTACCGTACCAGATGATGTTGACGGTGAAATTGCCTTTGAGCAGAAGCCCGTTGTGGTATTTGAGTAGCAGCGGCTGCTCCTGCACGAGGGCGGCGAGCTTTCTTGTCGTGGCCATAGAAGGGGAGAAAACTAAGGCCAGGAAGAGAAAGAAGACAGAAAAACGAGAAAATGAAGACATATTCTCCATTTTGGCTTTTGTTTCTCTTTCCTTCTTTTCCTTGTTTTGAATTTCTCTGAACTGAACTGAACTGAAGTGAAGTGTTCCTAAGAGTGAGGGAAGTGAGAGACTACTGAGAGAGAATAGAAGAGAGAGAGAATAGAAGAGAGGAGGATTTTATAGACAGGGAGGAAGAGGGAACAGCTGTAAAATGGGTGGTGTCCATGTATGAGAGATGCCACTTCGAGTTGAAGAATTGGTGGGGCCTAGAGAGCTAGAGCTTAGCCAGGCTGGATAGGGGTAAAATGGGAACTGGGACCTTTATCCTGACTTGGTGTTCAAGCCATGATATTTGGAAGGAAATAATTACAAATATATCCCTGACCTTTTAAGATGGGCGCTGACGGGTTTGACCCTAATCAACTCTTTCTTTCTTTGATATAAAAACCTTATGCGATCCAGGGAGGAGCAGCAGTGTTAAAAAAATGCTCCACAAGGATTCTAATATCATACATACATGATTTCTTTAAAATTAAAAAATAAAATAAAAAAATAACTATACTTAATATTAATAAAAATAGTCTTTTCATCACAAGCTTTAATAAAGCATCTGCAGCTTTACTCCAACCACCACTTGTCCCGTCCAACCGTACAGCTTCTGTATTTGGCCAATTGTGCACTGTCATCATCTCTCGCACGAGTGGCCAGTATCCGTGTCACCCTTCAAGACGAGTGAAGGGAGTTATGGGTGGTGTAAATTTTAAATATAAAATATTTACAATGAATGATAAAAATAAAATAAATAACCTCTTTTACATTAAAATCTTGTGTATCTAATTATTTTTCAGTAATACAAATATACATGTTTTAATAATATGATAATGTATAAACTAAAATTAGAAGATAAAAATAAATAAATAGTTTAAATTTAAATCAAATTGGGTCTAGGTCCCATTTTTTTTTTTTTAAATACATGACTCAAACCAACTTTTTATCAAATTAGAGGGGTTAAACAGTGAGTCAAAAATTACCACCTCTAAATAGTATTCACTTTATGCTGAGTTAGCCACACTTATCACCATTGAAAGTCGGTCAGAGGCTCAGAGCTAAGAGATGAGTTACGTCGGTTTCAACATGAAGACAATTTGCACATGCACAATAGGCAAAAAAAAAAAAAATAGGTAATGTGTACGTGTACGTACAAGGATTCTTAACTTTTAAGCGTACTCTTTTACAATTTAAAATAAAATAGTAATACTTTTTTAAATAACTTTCTAAATAATAAAATGATTAAGTAATTTTTAAATTAGTCATATGACAATGGATAATTAGTCACACTAAATTGTATAGTCCTACAACATTAAGAGATCCTTTCTTAATTTACAAAAGGATTTAATTATAGCTTTATAATTGAGAGAGCAATCACAAATAGGAAACCATTTATTTTTTATCATTCTTAATAAAATATTTCATTTATATCACAAAATCGATTTTAAATTTTAGATCTATATCCTCTAGGCATTCCTCTTTTATAGTTTAGATTGAAACCCGTGGTTTAATGAAATATAAATATTTTATATTACTTTGTTTTTGAATATTTGCAATGTTAAATTTGAGAAATTCTCAGTATAAATCAGTGGATGTATACCTTACGGTTTTACTCATGTATGATATTCTTAGAAATAAATATTGACTTCAAATACCATCTTAATTTATTTATTAATTGTCTATATAAATATATTTTTTTTAATGTAACGGAGATATCACTGAGGTATTGATCAAACAAGACTAATCCCGAGAGGCCGTACCACCATATCCCACAATGTGCTAAATATTTTTTTTTTTATTAACGTGTAGGAATTCAAACACAGTCCTACGAAAACTCTCAAGGATGAGCCTAATATTCTTATTTATTAATGTTTATATAAATATTGTATATACAAATGTATAAAAATGACCTCTTTAAATCTATATATAAATGCTCATTACATATTAAACATTTATATCAATTTCGACACCATTAATGATCGATTCTTTAAGTTGTACTTCTCTCTTTAATTGTTTAATAAATTAAAGTCAGACACCATAATGTCTATCATATCTTGTTTTATTTATATTTTTTGCTTTATATCTCCTCTCTTGTACATGTGATTTACAATATTTCGTCTCTATGTTGAAGTTATTTTTAATCTTTTACTTATATAACTATAGCAATTTTTTTTTTATAATTTAGGTGTGCATTCGACTAATCAAGTGATTCTTTTGAAAATAAGTGAGAATCAAACTCAAAACTTTCGATTTATAATACAGGTTCTTGGTCATTTTCCAACTCTTTTGAATTAGAGAAATATAATACTTTAAATCGACTTTTCTCATTTTATTATCTATTATTTTTAAATTAAATATTAAAAAAAAGCCCTAATGTAAGCTCCATGCATACAATCTACCCCCTCAAAATGCTGCACCTAGTGGTGAAGATAATTCAAATCATCAACGAAAACCACATCCCAATTAAATAAAAGACAGCATCTTCAAAATTATAACTCTTGACGAGGCCCACCTTGATAATGTCTACACAACAGTAATCCCATCTTCTAAACCATCAATTGCAAATCAACCGTACCCATTACTTCTTTGATGCAATCTTTCAACCAACCAATGATCCTTTGTTCCTATTCTAGTTAATTATCAACAACTCTAATTGATGATATCATTAAATCTCCATCCTACTTGTCTTGGATGATTTCATAATTTACAAAGTAGAAGGATACTCTTATTTGTAAAACACTGCATTTTAAGTATTTAGAAGTGTCAAAAGACCTTAAAATTTTAAAGTATTTTTATCAGGTTATCATAATTAATCTGAATATACAATTTAAGAAATTTTGAAAATATTAAGTGTATAAAAAATAACTTTAAAATTTTGAAGAAGATTTTATTATTTAAATAATACACTATATATTACTGTAGCATTAAAGAACATTCGAACAAATGAAATTTAGATATGAATAATCGTTCGAACGATCCGACAAAAAAATATTCTTATCTTACATCTGAACTCTGAACCACGTTGACACATAAAGACAAAGCTGTAATTTTCATCTAAAAATATAAATTCTGTGTCTATGAAAAGATTTTATTCGTGTTTAAATTACTCCTCTGAGATAATATAGAATACATTAAAAATACATCATCATTGAACACCTATGGTCCATCTAAGGTTCTCCTAGCCTTAGCATCATTGCTATTGAACCATTTAATAATAATGTTCAGACAATGCATACGCAAGCCTAAAGACATTATAGTATTATACCCATAGAGCTAAATGCCCCAATGATATGTAGGTTGGTGAGGACCTGAGGAGTAGGAAGATCCTATTTTTTTGGATAATATCAAAACATCTTAATCAAATCAGATGGGATTTAAATGTGGGATGCTTTTCCACTTTATTTTTTTAAATCTCAATTATTAATCTATTTAACTAACTGAATCATGATTCATGTGAGTATTAAGAAATGCTTATGTCAGAATAAAGATGCTATTTTGATTATGTTAAAATTAGTGATGGACACGAATTTACAGATCTTAAGGTTTTTCTTTATTAAATTTACATTTTGAAATCTAGCGAGATATCTATTGTAAAATTTTCATAGGGAAACTCTATTATTCCTATAGTACATCAAGACTAAGTTATAGAAGGCTCGAACCGTAACCTCCTATTTCCTGAGACTGGGAGGCAATTATTTAACTTATACCTATGAGTCCTAAGTTTGATTTCTATTATACTCTAAAAGGTCACTTCTTATATAATTATTTAGTGTGGCTTGTATATATTCTGAAGATTAATAAAGTATTTTAAGAGGACTAAACATCTTGATCGTAAAAAAAAAACACTATAGGAGCAAGAAATACTTAAAAATTATATATTATCTTTTTCGTTTATATCAAATAAAATGTATACATGTGGATAGAGTTGTACGACATTATTATGTGCAGCATAAGCAAAGAATTCGCTAAATTAAAGAGTAATAGACCCATTATAATAGTCTTTTATTCAATACTGTCTATCGATAATATATTAAATTGATTAAATCATATATTTAAAGTTCTCACAATTTCACCATTAGATGAAATTTCCCTTGAATAAATGATCATTCATGAGTCCAATAATTGAGAGAATAAATTCACAATTGAAAATCTTGAACAAACTCATAATAAATAATTTCTCCAATTTATGTGTAAGTGTTCAATATATGTTACCTTATCCTAAAATAAACTTTTTTTTTTGCAACACTTCTATTTTAAAATTAATATATGTATATACTCTCAATAAATTATGAGTGGACCTACGCATTTATCTAGTTGCAATCTGATTAGAGAAGATTGATGATGGCATTATTGATATAAATGTGTGGGATGAATACCGTCTAATTTGGACGGTTGGGATTAAGTCTCTGTACGCCAGCCGTAATCAATTGATTTCCCTGACCCTGTTAATTGAAGTCCAGAAACCACCGGCTTAAGAAGGCACACTGGCGACACGGCCACTCTACCATTATTGAAGGTCATGGGCAAAAGTGTAATTTCACTGAAAAAGCGATAGGTGTACTGACGGAGTTGGTGAGTGGTGGTCCTGCAAAGGAGAACCCAGTTTACCTCGAGAGTCGAGGCGTCGGAAAGTAGGCCGGCCGAACCACTTTGAAAGTTTCCACAAGCCGGACAAAACTCGATTAAATGAATAAAGCCATTGAATGTCGTCTCACGTGCCTACCTTACCGACGCCATTCCCACTTGTGGGACCCGCCTACCGGCCCATTTATTTATTCAAAGCTCTCGACTCCAGTCAACGGCTCAATTCTAGAGAACGGCTACCCCAACTTGCACTTGAACTTAAAAGACTACAGAGAACATTCAGTGAAGATACTTCCAAGCGCCACAGCAACCAACATTTGCTAATTGCTATTTGTGAGCTGTGACCGTCTAAATTCAAATTCAATTCAATTCAAATTCAAATTCAATTCAAATGAAGTTTGGCTAATTTAGTTTTGCCATTTTCTTATGTGATTGGATTGGAAGATATCTTTAGCAAATAGTAATTAGATTAATCGTGATTATTATAATCAATTTTATTTATTTAGTGTTAATTTTTCAAAAAATTATTCTCTAAATTATATATATATATATATATATATATATATATATATATATATATATTATCTTTAGTTAGTCCACTATTTTTTATATTTTTTCTTTAAGCATTCTATCCCTTTTAATACCAATAGTTAGTAATCGTTTAATTTTATGCATTAGAACTATCTCAAATATTTTTATTTATAATCTACACGAATAATTCAGTTGCAGTAAGCTTTTAAGATTAGACTATAAGTCTTGAGTTCGATTCATGCTAAACTTTTATGATCTACTCTTCATGAGATTACTTCCTTTCAAATTTATCAGTATGTGTAAATTGAGAGGTTTATATATGTCTGTGAGATTAGTCTTATTTTTAATGTAAAGTGATGATACTCATGTTACAAAAAAAGAAGAAGAAAGAGATTAGAGTAGAGATCTTGAGCTCAACTCCTCTCAAGTTTACTTGATACATAAGACTTGTGAATAATCTCTTTGATATTCATGAAATTAGTCTCACCTCCAATATGAGTCGAAATACTCATATTATTAAAAAAAAAAAATACATATCCAAATTACTTTAAGTAAGTAATTAAGTTAATAAATACAAACAATTACAATATAATATAATTGTAGAAGATAGGAATATTCGATTTTTCTTTAGCATTCTAAGTTTCGTAATAATTTTCTATACACTTAATTTTTTTTTTTGGTTAAATTATATAAAAAGTTTGTGAGAGAATTGGAGTTTTTAATAAATTCAATTAATTAGAATGTAGAAGAGTGTCTAATCTCGAAAAATAAATACTTTTAAAAATTGAAAAAAAAAAAATAAACGCTTGAGGTTAAGGAGTTTATAATGTTAAAGATTAAAATGAAAATTTAAACAAAAATTCCAACGAGGCCTTCGCACGCGACGACAAAATGGTAGTCGCGACTTGTGAAACAGAGAGCCGACAGGCGCGTCATGCTCGGCGTACCCGCCAAGAGACACGTGCGAAATGGGACCCCTGTGCAAAGGTTTCACGCTTGACACGTGGGTCAAGCTGATTGGTTGTTTCCAGATAAGCTCGAAGGAAAGAGAAAGGTACATAATAATTTATTTATTTTGTCTGGACATTCCAATTGTTATGCTAATTCATTCCCCTCATCTCTGTTGTTACATTGGAGTTTATTTATTATAAGGGGTGTTCTTTTGTTTGAATCCGACCTGAGTACGATTTAAATAAATGAGTTTGGATAAGTTTTTTGTCTGATAGGTTAGATTTGGCTTTTAATTTAAAATCTGTAAAAATGTATTTTTTTAATTTTTTTATTTATAAATTAAAAATATAATCATACATATTGAAGAAGACTTAAAATCTTAATGACTAAAATCACAAGATGTCATCTTTTCAAAGATATCTTACAACTTTGTTTATCAAAATTAAGAGATTAGAATTGAGTTTTGGACTGAAATTTTAATCGGTGATATTTTTAATTTTAAAAATTTTAAGTATAATTTCAATTTGTATAGATAAAATGTTAATTTACAAAAAATATTTTATTTGAAAACTAGAAAATGATGCTAAGTGCAAAATAAATGAACGTTATATGGAAGAATCGACTTTAAATTTAAAAGCCCAATAGACTTAGAATGAGGTTGAACTTTTATAAATATAAACGGACTCAAAAAACTATTTTTTTTAGACTTCTAAACTTGACATGTGAACATGCCTACCTATTATCATAGAGTTGACTAAGTTAAAAAGATTTAGGACTGTATGTAATATTTATAAAAATAATCACTTTGGTAAAATAACTCTAGGTATAATTTTGAAGGCCCAATAATCATTGGTCTCTAAAGAATGTAATTCTAACAAATTTAATCCTATAACTAAAGTAATTTAGTTAAAATAATATTTCATTAATATATTAGTGGGCCAAATTCCTTGAAACACCCTCGTTTTTAAAGTATGATTTTGGAGCATGTAGGAAAAAGAGAGTGACTTGTCATTGTCAATTATTTTAAACTATTTATAATCAAGATCAAAACCAGTGAATACAATTGACAAATTCTATGGTCAATAATAAAAGCATTTACTCAATTTTCTACCTAAAGCTGAAAAATTAAGATTAAAATAATACCCTAAAGTTCATTTAGAAAACTCTATATTCACCTGATTTTATATTTGTTTATCATTTCGACCTTGTTGCAATGGGCCGAGCCATTCCAAGCCCAGCAGCCTATGGGGTCTGAAATTCTAAATGATTTGAATCAGGAAAAAAAATATTGTTAAATATCGGTTTTTTTTTTTAAAAAAAATTCAATTCGGTGGTGAGACCAGGCCAATATTTATGCTTTCAATATATTTTTTTAAAAAAGGCTTCCTTTTGTTTTTCATTTATTTTAATTTTTGAGAGAGAAATTTATATCGGCTGTACTGTATTTTAAACCTCTGATCTGAATTAGGTTTATTGTGGCTTGAAGGCTCAAATTAAAGTGTAATCCTAATCATTGTTTAAAGCACAAAATGACTTAGGCGAGTTAGTCAGAGTTGAGTGAGTTGGCACGTTTTTCAAAATTTTCCAAACTCGACCGACATTCTTGACTCAACCAGATAAGATAGTCCATGTTGGATTAATTAATGTTAAAAATAATGGCCTACTTTGTTATTATTTGGGCAAATCATGTATAAATCGTGATCATTAGCACTAAGCAGTGATCAGTGCTCGGACTAAAAGTGGCATTGGTGACTGCCAGTTCATGGCACAATACTTCGATTGAAGTTCTTGAATTCACCGACAACACACTCAAATGAAAATGGATTTGATTTAAGTTGTGATTAAAAATTTTAGTTGGAGTTTTAAATTTAATTAATATTTTTAAATATTGAATTCAGTCCCTTGTATTAAATTCTAATTGCATTAATTAATTTAAATAAAAATCAGTAGAAGAAACCTAATGGTAGCATCATATTGATGCCAATTGAGTTGGAGTCGAACCTAACCTTAATTAATTTTTTAAACTTTGAATTCGACCAGTATATTTATTGAATTTTACAATCTCTTTATTTTTTACTTTTTTTTTTAATTTATGTTTGGAAAATAGTGGAAAACTCAGCGTAAAATCTCTACGGGTGATACTCACTACCCTTATGACACACCAAATAAGACAATGAGAACTTGAATCTCATACCTCTCGCTTCTTTAAGCTCAACTTTTTGGAAATATTTTTTTTCAAAAATATTAACTAAAATTCTCAAATTTAACTATCCCAATCTTTCCTTTGAAAGTGACTTTTCCAATGTTATCAAATGGGCCAAGGGTTTGAAACGTCCACTTTGGAGACTGGTCACCTTAGTGAGGGAGATTAAGGAATTATCGAAGGGCTTGGAAGTTTCCTTTTCTCATATTAGTAGATCAGCAAATGGGGTAGCGAATTTCCTTACGAGGAATGGTGTTGAAGGAGTGAGCCGAGGCACCTTCTTTACTCCGACAGTTTGGTTGGTTTGGAGCGACGCTTGTTTTTGTTGTTGCTGGATTTTCTTTTACTCTTATATTGAGAGGTGGCCTATTTCTCATAGGCCTTCACCCTTCTATTTTCTCATTGTTTTGTAATCTTTTTATTTATAAAAGTCCACTCTTAACCGTTTCAAAAAAAAAAATTACGTGCCGGTCAAGCAATCCAAGGCACTGTTTGAGAATTTATAAACATCAATAATTCATTCAAAGCATGAGCTTAAGGTGGTCTTCTTGACCTTCTTTTTCAACAAAGTTAGATGATTCATATCAGTGGTGGGACCCAATATTATTCCCTCTTTTTAATGGTTGGATCATATTAATCTACTATGTGTTAATCTTCACATTTTTCTTAATAATAATGAAAACTGAGAAGGTGAAAAACGTGACAATAGAGAATATCAAAGATGGCAATTGATTCCTGTGGATTACTGTGGTGTCATTGTGTCCGATTCCATTTCTTTTAAAACCGACTATGATTCATTTCTATACAAATATGAATGTGACACAAGAAGGCAAAATTGCAATCAATCAAAGTGGGCCATTCATCATACACAAGTTTAGGAAGTCGGCCACTTACATCATTGTGTCCCTTTCTTTTTCACTCATTTCATGCATGTAGGGATGGAAGATGATCCTCATTCAGAATATGCTCGACTCTTACAAAATTCCAAGCCCTTAAAAGCGTTTGATACTAATCTAGAATAGGTTGGTCTGACTACGAAGAAGCTTTTCTCATAAAGAGACGTTTTGGATTCAATTCACATTTAAATCCGATTGGATCATTCTCTATGGAGTTACTTTTCATTGACTTACTAATATGTGTGAATTAAGAGACTTACACATGCTCGTGAGATTAGTCTCACATCCAATATGAGGTGGGAATTCCCATATTATAATAAAAAAAGGTAAAAAAAGTGTTTGATATGAATCGGTGAGAGAAGATGTGATCTAACTCATTCTAACAAGTGCATATGATGCATATCGGCCGATATTGTAAATATTGACCGATATCCGATATATATCGTCGATATTGGCCGATATTGATTTTTTTTTTTTTAAAAAAAAGGAAAAAAATAAGAGAGAAAAATATCGGTCGAGATATCAATTGATACCGAATTTTATATTAACTATGCTCGGGCTTATTGGAGTTTTTGTCTAATTACGTTGGTATTGTTTGACATGATCTATTGGTGGTTTTGTTGTTTATTTAAGCAATTTGAAACCTAACCAAACTTATTTTTAAGTGAATTAAGTTGATCTATTCATAAATTGAGTTATATTCAAATTGGAGTTATAGAGGAATTAAGTTAATTGGTCTTTGTAATATTAAGCAAGGAGATCTGTTTAACCTTAGGAGTCATCAGAACCGGCCCTGAAATTTCAGGGCTCTAGGCACAGTGCATTGGAGGGGTCTTAGGTCCTGAGAGCAGTACAAGTGGAGATCCTATAACCCATTAGTCACATTAGGACACCTTAAGCGGCAACTTAATTAGCTTAAAGCCACGGCCCTGGTAGTAATACCTTGTCGTTGAGATACAATGTCTTAAAATGAAACTAAAAACAGGCTCCAATATAGAGGAAAACTCAATTTCATTAATTGGACTGCAAAATACAATCTGGACAAGATTCAAGGCTATGCACACACCAAAAGCTTATATCCTAAGCCCTTAATTCATAGCATTTGGATATATGATGAGGCAAATATCATATACCAAATTTCTTTGGGGGGAGAGGATATACGCTCCTGGGAATAATAACTCAATGGCCAATATGTAAAGTGAAATAGGTTCTCAATATCACTAGGATCATTCTTGAAGGAGATTCATCCACTGTAGCTCAGATGGTGCGAAATAAAAATTAGCATGAGATAGGAGGAGCATTGTATTTGGTTAGGAACTGTGGATAGTCTTAGTCATTTCAATTTATGGGAAATATATCTTTATTTCAAAAATTCATGAGCGCTAACTTGATAGGTCAAAAACCTATCTGACATGCTGGAAGCCTTGAGTTCAAGTGACTCTCAAAATAAAAGAGTCATTTCCCTTAGGCTGCGCTTGGATGAGGGGTAAATATTACTGGGATGGGTAATCAGGAGTGGGTAACCAAGTATGAATACCCTTTACTTCAAAAGGATTTTTAAATGTAAGATCAGATAGATAAAATCTAGGCTTTTAACCTTAACCCATTGGTCAACAAATGGGGGTAAATAAGGGTTAACTCCCTATTACCCTCCATTACTCTTGACATAAATGCAGTATTAGTGTTACTCGATGTGTATGAATAAAGAGGTTTACATATGCTCTAAAGATTAGTCAGGTGTTCTGAAGACTTGAATATCTCAATCTTTAAAAAAAAAAAGTTTACGGCCAAATGCTAATAAACTCGCAAGAGTATATGTACTCTTGAATCAAGAATTTAGAAGTTTGGAGAGCACTTTCTTGAAGAAATTGCAAACATGCTAGACAGATTTGAGGGCCTCCTCTCCATTTTGGATATGTTCTCTTTTTCGTTCATTCTCTCTATTAAGAAGGATTACAAGGTGTTATCTTATGGGGTCAAATACTAAATTTTTCATCAGTTGAAAGAATGATAGATAACCCTTTAAACTAAATTGTTATTGTTGGATATCCGAATCAAGAGATATTACAGGATAATAAAATCCATTTGAACGCAAAATGCATACTTAATTAGAGTAAAAAAAGCAAAATCAATGTCAGGACATAATAAGGCACCGCCAAACTACCTACTTGAGTCCACTCATGCTAGAATTAGGATCTACTAATTTTAAAGTGCACAATCCAAATTCAAACCAAATTACATCTGATTTTAGATCTTAAGGATAATCAAATCTTTAGTTTTCAAAAAAGACATTCATTAAATTCAAAGTTAATATAAAGTTACACCAACACGCACAACAATCTGACTGTACTCAATTTTCATTTAAAAAAAAAAAGAATCTGTAGTGATAATGATATTTTATTAAGTTAATAATCTTTCAATGCAATATTTTGATGAAGTTAATGACCAGTACTTTGTCGAATACTTTGTAAATTGAATAGGGACTCATACTTTTCTAATAATTAAGCCAAATTCTTATGCATTCACTATTTATCTTAAAAAAATTAAGTCTATTTTACCCAATTAATAGAGACTGACTCTTTGGTGTGGACTGTGGAATGATAAATGAACTCAAAAAGGAGGATTTCAGTCCAGGGAACCTTTTGGGTTAGATAAGTCTGCTTTTGTAGTGTCTAGAATTTATTTTTTCAGAGGATCTAATTTATACTGCTATTATGTTTATGAGTAAATGAAATTTCTCTGAAAAAGAAACTTAAAAAAAAAAAAGTTCAGATCATCAACAAATTGCAAAAATATCAATTGAAGCAAACCAAAGCAATTTGCTTATCTCATATCTTCAGAGGAAAATTAAAAAAAAACAAATGAATGAATACAATAGAAGCAATACAAAAGAATGGCAACGTCTATTGCTACTCTGCAACTCTTTATATGCCACGTGTCATGTGAAGTGAGGCTTCTATACCAGAGTGGAACAAGAAGAGGTAGAAGGATCAAAGAGGGCAGGAAGCAGATACTTCCTCCCATTGACCCCCATAGCATTGTAGCTGGCCCCACTGCTGGGGTCCACCAACACCTCTCCTGCATACCCAGGGTAGGCCCCCTTTCCGTACATCCCTGGGCAGGCGGAGGCAGCCTCCAGAGGCGCGTCCGCCGGCCCTTGGAAGTAGCCGTTTCCGAAAGGGTTAGTCACCGTCCCGGCCAAAAGGCTAGCTATATTTAAGATCATGCCATCCAGGCCGACGTCATTGTTGGGGGCCACCAGCGGCGGGGACTGGGGCCCGTAAATGGGTTGGTGGAACGGCCACGCGCACTGACCCGGGCACTGAGTCACCGAGTTGCCAACCCAGATGTAGGCGAACCTCGCTCCGTCCCTCTTCGCCTTAGGGGAAGAGCCATGGGTCCCGCACCGGCTCGTGCAGAACCCGTCTACTGCGACGTCAGAGGCGGTCAGGACGATGTTGATCGCGTTCCTCCTGTTCCCCATCCCCGCCAGCCGTAGGATCTGATCCGACGACAGAGATTTGCCAAGAGAGTAGCCCTCGTCGAGGATTTGCCTTCCAACGGCCAGATGGGGAGACTTAGTAGTGGTAGTGGTGGTTTTGGCGGAGTAGTACTTCTCTGTGGTCTTCCACCAGGTGGCAATTGATGGTTGGCGGTCTTGTGGTGCGGTGGAGGGAGAGGCTGAGAGGGAGGCGAGGAAGTCAGTGACAATAGCTCGTTGGGCGGGCTTGAAGGATCCGTACCAGATGAGGTTGAGAGCTATGGGCCCACTTAGAAGCGGGCCCTTATGGTACTCCATCAGAACGGGCTGATCCTGCACCAGAGAAGCCAGCTTTCTAGCTGCCAGAGACGAATGAAAGAAGAGAGAAACCAAGAAAAGAAGCTGCAGATATGCCATTGCTAGAATGACGAATGAACTCAGAAAAGATGGAATTTCAGTATTCTGGAGTTGATATTTGAAAACCCAAAAGGCTGATTGATGGATTCTTAAGGAAGAAGATGGTAATGGGATGAAGAAGAGAAGAGGAAGGGCAGGGTATATATAGATAGGAAGATGGAAGGGAGGAAGGAGACAGGTGCGGTGGAGTGAGTGAGAGGCGTCCAACGGTCGAAACGCGCATCTTTGAATAATGCCTGTGACAGCTAAGAGTGAGTACTGAAATTGGAAGGCACTCGAAAACAGAGACAGGAGAGAGGACACAGCTGTGCCTCACACGCTTCCTTCTTTTATTGAACTCTGTACAGTGTATAGTAGAGAATCTATGAGAACACTAAACTCCCATCATCAGTATTAAGTATTAATTATTATTGAGTAATCAGTTGTTAATTACTTGTTTTTGGAGAATGTGAGATGCCATCTATATCCAGCTTTCAGTGTTTACTCTTCCCACAGCTAACTTCATTAAGGCCGATAAAAGAAGTTCCAAGTCATCAATCTTACCCACCTGTTCAAAATGTGGATGGAAGTGACTCGGTTTCATAAATAGGTGCTGTCATCAATTTTTAAAAGTATGTACAAGTCTCTCTCGATATATTTAGATAAAATTATAAGGAGTGATCTTGTATGTGCTCAAATCTTATCGTATATCTTGTTCACATCCATCTTGTATTTGTGTTTGTTTCGTAGTTTACAAAATGAGTTAAGTTATTTAGATTAATTAAAAGGTCAGCAATTTCCTCACGGACATTTTATATAATCTGATACGAGTTTTACGGTATTTTCGATTTTACTCTTCCACTATTGTACCGAAGAAAAAAGAATGTTAGAAAAATCGAATTTGCTGTCTTAACCAGTCGAATTTGCCATTTCAGCAAGTCGAATTTGCCATTTCGAGTAGACGAAATTGAATCTGCTATTTTGCTAGTCAAATTTGCTATTTCGACTATCCGATTTATACCGCAATGGAAGAGTAAACTAGACAATACCTTAAATCCCGTGTTTAGTTACACAAAACACCTGTGGGAGGATCGCTATCTCTATTAAAATGATTCATTCCTTGAATGAGTGTAGAGTTGTGGACCTTATTTCATTAGCTGTATTATATACAGATATGAGTATATGACAGTAGCTAAGTCGGGTAAATTTATTTATAGATTGATTCAAATTTAGTCTCTGCATTTATTAAATGGATCAGCTTATGTTTGGTGTGATCAGATTTTGCCGTTTTTATATGTGTGTGTGGTCCTAGGATCAAAACTATGAAATTAGATTATTGTATGTATATTCTTACTTGTTCATATAATCTCTCTTACTTAAATAACTTTTATATTTTTTTTACAAATTAATCAATTATATGTACTACATTGTCATTATAGAAAAAAAATAATGTATAACATTTTCCCATTTTCTTTTAATCATTAGATGGGAATTATAAAAAAATTATTGAGTTTTTATGTATATATACACATCTTTCTTTCTTTTTTTAATGATAGCTGCAATAATAAATTTTGCTTTCATATAAGTAGAATCTCTCATTAATTATATTTGTGTGAAAGAAAAAGCTTCAATTTAAAATATCTCAATAATTATTTAAAAAAAAAATTGACTATTAATGGCCCTTCTTTTGGTGAAACTGTTGTGTCAATATAGAAAGAATGTCACATGCGAGACTATTTTAAAGGACTGATAGAAACTTAGAATGGTATGGCCAGCTTGCGATAGTCGGTTGTATACATGGACTTGTATCTTTCAAGTCTCAACACAAACTTCTGGAAAACGAATCTCCGCACTCCAGCTGGCTCTCCGTTTTGTGTGACAACTACTGGTTAGATGCCAGGTGGGTAAGATCTAGCCCTTCATGTACAGGGGTCATGTTGCACACATTTGGCACATCCAAATTTAAGCAGTCATCTTTTAAATTGATCAAGATTTGTAATGAAATAGAAAATTCATTGTAATTTTTTTTTTTAAATTTACGTGTGGAAAATCGTGGGATATGTAGCGTAAAACCCCTACGGGTAAGTTCATTACTCCTAAGGCACACCAAAATTAGGTCATAGAGACTCGAACTTGTTATCGTTCGTGAAATTCAAATCTCAATTCATTGTAATTTTATACCACCTAATGTTTAATATTGTGAAATATAAAAAAAATTGATATTTGGGCTTCATCAAGGATAACACTCTTAGTATTTCAAAATTTTAATTATTAAAGTAACTTTTTATAAGCTTTTAGCATAAACTTCTACAGTTGATCCATCCATATAGATCTTGATAAACTTAAAAAGTCGATTACAAATAGATGAGATAAATAACTTTAATACTAATACTGATGAGTTAATCTTAGATCTGTCAAACTAAGTACATGAGCACACCTTGAGGCCCACTTGGGTCAACTTGAGAGAGTGCAAAATGAACACTTGGCTCAAATATTTTTCAACCATCTAACCTTTTGGTGTCTAACAAGTTTTAACCATGGTTTCACAACTAGGGCTGCAGTTTAGGTAGAGGTTTTCTTAATGTTAGAGAATTTTTTATGATTTTTTTTTTTTTTTTGCTTTTTAAATTCTAAGGAATTAAACATTTTTTTTGAAATATTAATTATTGAGTCAAATTTTCTTTTACTTGTAATGAAAAAGAATGACAATAAATTCAAAAATTTCTATTGAACTTTTAACCACGTCAAACGTTTTATTATTTTCTCTAAAATTCAAAATTTCTTTATATTAACACTCTTAGAGTCTTAGGACTTCAAAATTTCAACTATTAAAGTAATTTTTTTATAATCTCTTAGCATAAACTTTTACAGCTAACCCATTAATATACATCTTGGTAGATGCAGCAGAAGGTGGACAAGTAAGAATGTACAATGAAACTTTTAGAATGTTAACAGTTAGCCTCGTAGTGTCCAAAAATAGATCTAATATTCAAACAAGAAGAAAGGTACTTCTGATAATGCATAGAAATACACAAGGCTATAAAGAAAAGTAGTTTTTAGAAGAAAAAGAATCTCATCCTAACTAGAGAGGTTGACAAATTAAAATCTAACAATTCTTTTGAGTAGTAATTTTTCCACGGGACGTTTGTATTATTAGACTCGGTAATTATTAGATTCTCAATTTCACCTTTCGCATGAAAAGTAAAATAGAACATTTCGCATGAACTGTAAAATTTCCGTTAGCCGATTTACTGCTCATGCGAATTTCGGCGAGCTGATTTACTGTTCATGCGAAAGGTTGGTGAGTCGATTTTACTCTTCATGAAAAGGGTAAAATCGAGAATTCATTAATTCCCGTGTCTGGTTATACAAAAAACGCGTGGGAAGGATAGTTACCCTTCTTTTTAAACGAAGGTGCTCATGCATCTCATCTAACTAATTTTCGAGGTATGTGTAAACCTCTCAATCCATACATATAAGATAAATTTAATGAAGATTGACTCTTTGGAATTGAGCGTGAATCGAACACAACTTCCACTTTCTAAAGTAGATTCTTGATAGTCAGATCAACCCCTCACTTATATATGAATTGCATATAAAGTGACTTAACTCAAGCATAAATGAATATTTTTATTAGTTTCCTATTTGTTTAAGCTTGAGTCTAAATGATACAACCCACCAGCTACCGATTGACTCGAGCCATGACTTGAGCGTGTCGAGTGGATGCACCCACCTTTGCTATGTGCCTTGGAAACATTAACTGGCTATTTCTTATTTTTAAATGGGTTAACCACACGAGTGGCTCTTTGAGACTCCAAATTCAATGTTTTTGAGTGTTGGATTGGAGAAGAGTAAATGAATTAATTGGTGTTGGATATGATCCTGTCTTCTCTTGTTGGGTGCACCTGTGAAAGTGGCTTGAAATATGGAACATTATTTGGTGGTTGGTTGGTCTAGAGCTGGCCAATTTACAACAATCTCTTTTTTTTAAAAAAAAAAAAAATAATTTACAACAATCTTTTTGCTTATAATGTCATGTGGGGTCTTTAAATAATTGTTTTGTAACTGTGGATGGTAAAGTTGAAAGAATTAAATTAATACTTGTTAAATTTAAATAAGTTTTGATTAGTATTATGATTGTCGTCGGAATTTAGTAGAAAAGTAAAACTTAAAAAAAATGAGTTTAAAATCTTAAATAGACAAGATAAAATATTAGATGGCGATGGCAACAATAATAATGATGAATGACTTAATCATCACCAATTAATTTTTCTTCATTTTGTGTTTCTCCGATTTCAGGACCTCTATTGTGATATATGGAATGGAGTTTAAATCAATATTAACTTTGTATGACACAACCTTTCATTTTAAAATTTTCGTTAGGATATCAAAAAGATGATATAAAGAAAGATTGAATTCCTTTTTCTTTTTCTTTTTCCTTTTTTTTTAATATTTATAGAAAAAACAAAGAATTGATCTTAACTTTATTAGAAATTTCATTGTTTCAAATACTTAGTCTTATAAGTCACAAAATGATGACTTAAGTAGCATGCATTCTCTAGAAATCAAAACAACTCCCTTCTCTTTGATATTCAAATTTCTTCCTCCCTTAATAAGCAATTATTTGAATAGAGGCCCCAAAACAACCTTCATTGAATCTCTTAGAGTTGATGGTTTTGAACAGTACCTGAAAACACAAAAGTCCATTAAGTAAAGAAACTCAATTGAGCTTTTAAAGAAATTAAAAATCTCAAAAAAATTCATCTACTCACTCAACTCAAAAGTCGTCTTGAGTTTTTAACAAATGGTTTCTAAGCACCTCTAAAAAAATGTAAGAAAGTATTTTTTTTCTCCAAACAGCAGAACTTCCCGATTCTCAAGTCCTGGAGTAAAAAATGTGTTGGTGTTGCTTCGATATTGGACGCTTATACACCAGCATTGAGTAACGTACCACACAGTGGCTGTTCATGCCGATACATATCCGTTTGTCACCCATTCATCACAGTGTCCGTCACCTTGTAGGACTGAAACTCGGATCAAATCAAGTTTCAGTAAACCCAATTCAATCCAATGTCAAAATTTATTGAACCCGACCCAATCTAAATTGCCGACCCAATCCGACTTAATCTAATTGTTGTTTTATAAGTTGGTGTACTCGGATCGGGTCGGATCGAATTGGTTTTAAATTTCTTAACTCGACTCGATTCAAATTTCATAATGGTTTTATGTTTGCCAACCTAATTCAATGGAAGATATACAAATACATTACTCAAAGTAAAAAACTCATTGATTTTCGGGTCGAGAGATGCTCATTAGGTTAAAATCTAACCCAAGTTTCACCGCTAATCACCCTACTCCAACTGCAAGACACCAATGCACCGCATCTGGGATTTTCCCGAAATTTGACGGCATTTTTACCCGTGGTCCCAACCAGCTCAAAAGTAGCTGTGCAGTTGGCTAAATTGTCTCTGCAAGTGTGAGCCGTCAGAATTAATCACCCTCTTTCCGATAGAAAATGATAAATTAAGAAAAATACTTTAGCCACATTCCTCCGTAAAAAACATAAAATACTGATGTTATTCATATTTGATACAGAGTTGATGAAATATGCTTCATAGGATACCAAGTAGCAGGTTTGAATAACAGGAGACCACAAGAATCTTTCCCTTCTGGCCACTCTCGCCAACTTTATCTTAGCTGCCAATTGATTTGATTATTTACAACAATGTACATGTATAGATATTTTACAATTTTGGGTACATAGATTTCAGAAAATATTTCATTCTCTATTTAAATATCTATACATTGTGAAAAAGGGGTTAAAATGAGACTACTTTCCTAGAAGTTTTACAAGTCCCTTGTGTAAAATAATATTTATTCCAGCTTTTCTAAAGATCACATGCTGAATGGGGTTGCACATTTAGGTCCAAGTGCAAGTATCAAACACTAGACACCAATGCTCAATAATGTGTCTTTTGATGGATGGTTCAATGTATGGGTTAGATGAAAGGGTTTTTCTTTTACAGGCAAAGTGAAGAGTGACAAATTTTTACTCAATCTGAGCATCTTGTAAAATTAAAAATACATCAATTTATTTTTATTCATTGGTTTTAGTGTGTGTCCCCCATTTCAAAATTTATAATCTTATTCTATTATCTTCTATTTTTTTATACCACAATGACTCTACATGGAATAGAAGTATCTTCATGGTCTATTTCTATAAAAAAAAATGTTTTTTTATCATTTTTTAAATTATATCTTTTATAAAAAAATTGGTTGGATTGAATAAAACGAAGTTCTGATTAAATTGGTAAAAAAAACTTGGGTCAACATCTATGTAGGCATCAAATAGATATGTGTATGTATGGTTTTTCTCCTTTTCTCCCTCTCCTCTGTTTAGCACATTCATCTTATCTTCTGCGCTCATCATAATTAGTGCGTCTATCACAATCTCCTCACCTGAAAATTGGAGTTATCCTTACCTCTAATACCATTTGTAAGGACTCTATCCAGCATAATAAACTTGCACAGCTTTATCTTTGGCACATATTCATCACACGTATGTCCAAAAGGCTTCAGGTTTGAGGAGATTGAACGTTTCATGTATTTAGCATCTGAAAGCTCTTTCTTGATGATGTAGATTCTATAAATAGATATTGCATGAAATATCACCTCCATCTTATTATTCTATCTCTTAATTTTTAATTTTTAAAAATCAATAATTTATATTTATTTAACTAATTAAAGAGTCATTTTCACAGGCTTTCGTCGAATTAAAAAGAAACCCTCTAATTTATGGCACTCCAACCCGAGTCCGTGATTGATGATGTTCAGAGCATTTCATGTATATGTTGACTTTTTCTTTCTGGATCGACATTGACAATACTTTTGAGGCACATTTAATGGACACTGGTCCAGACCCGTTTATTTGAGTACAAATCATTAGCCTTCAATTTATGGCCAATGAACCATCCCATCATTCATGTCCATGCCCATGCCCATGCCCATGCCCATGCCCATGCGGTCCCTTTGATGATGATGGCATGATGTGTGGACCCCACTTTTCCATTCACTGCATCAAAACCATCTGAGTCTCACCCGTTTCCCATAACATGTTCAAAACATGTAGCTACACATCCATTGTAGCTAGACTAGCAATCATGGCCCACATTCATGGCACGTAAATCCACCCATCCAAGCCCACGTGACATGGCATTGTTGGTTTTCCCAGATAATGGATTTGAACAGCATGGGAAAAAGCCGAAGCGTGGACCCCACTCGTTTGGAATAAAAAAAAAAAAAAACAAAATACTAACTTCTTTCAAAAAGTTCATTTTAAAATATATCTGAATGTATCAGAGAAAGTGTATCTCTAAGAACTTTTGAATTTTCAGGACTTTTAAAATGAAATCTTTACTTTCATTTGAAAATAAATTGACATCTTTAACTATAGGTCTCATAGATCAAATTTTAATTGCTAGTATATATTTTTCACTTTTTTCTTTTGAAAAAGCAAGCATCATGTAAAAATGCATATATGTAAAAGTCACATATTCTTATTATATTATATTTTTAAAGTTAAGATATGTAAAAAAAACACATTAATAAAAGTTAAAAACCAAAGTAATGCATTCGTATTTGTTACTTCGAACGGTTATCTCTCATTTTATGAGAAGTGTAAGGATCGAATCCCACTATAAAACTAATTTTAGTGATATCTAAAGGGATAGAGGTACCATCCATAGGACTTTTAATAGGATTGTATCTGAGGTTTTCTACATATCAATCTAAAAAAGTTAAAATCAAATAATGAATTCGTGTTTATTGAGACCGAATGGCGATAATCTATTACGTGAAGTAATTTAAACTCTTTATAAATCTCTAAATCTCTTCATTCACAATTAATGAAGGACTTGTTCGTGTCCTAATAATCTCTCCATTGAACAAGATTTTTTGACAAATAGAACATGGCATACAATTCAATTCAAATGGAGAAGTCGACATGCATTAGAGATATATATCTAATATCACTCTTTAAGATTATGATCCAACCCAACAATCTCCCTCTTGAGGTATATATATTATTTAAATAATTAAAAATAAATTAATAATTTTTATGGTTGGCATATGCCACCTCTCTCAGTAGGGGTGCCCATATAGACACCACAGAAACCTATCAGCAGACACTGATTTTTAGATTTTAAGTGGAAATTACCATTCTGTCCTTCTGTGCTGAATCGATCGATCGATTATGCAGTGCACTTTTCACATCGATCTATCGATTATACGAGCGGATGAAGTCAATCGCAAAATGTGCGATTGATTCTGTCGATCGATTGATAGCATGCTATCAATCGATCGATTCATACAGTAATTAAATAAAAAAAAAAAAAAATATTTAAAGTTATTTTTTAAGCATTGTATATTTTCAAAATTTCTCAAATTGAATATCCGGACTAACTACGATAACCTGATAAAAATACTTTAAGACTTAAAGGTCTTTTAACACTCCCAAATGCTTAAAACAGAGTGTTTTACAAATAAGGGTATCCCTAGCATGTGTCAAAAGCACATTTAGGAGTGTCAAAAGACCTTAAAGTCTTAAAGTATTTTTATCACGTTATCGTAATTAGTCCGGATATTTAATTTGAGAAATTTTGAAAATACACAGTATTTAAAAAATAATGTTAAAGTTTATTTTCAAAATTTCTCAAATTAAATATCCCGACTAATTACGATAACGTGATAAAAATACTTTAAGACTTTAAGGCGTTTTGACACTCCTAAATGTGTTTTCGGCACACCTTAGGGATACTCTTATTTGTACAACATTCTTTTTTAAGCATTTGAGAGTGTCAAAAGACCTTAAAGTTTTAAAGTATTTTTATCAAGTTATCGTAATTAGTCTGGATATTCAATTTGAGAAATTTTGAAAATACACATTGCTTAAAAAATAACGTTAAAGTTTTATCTTTCCTTTAAAACTTTAACATTATTTTTTAAGTACTGTGTATTTTCAAAATTTCTCAAATTAAATATCTGGATTAATTACGATAACTTGATAAAAATAATTTAAAACTTTAAGATCTTTTGATACTCCTAAATGTGTTTTTGGCACACCCTAGAAATACCTTTATTTGTGAAACACTCTGTTTTAATTATTTGGGAGTGTCAAAAGACCTTAAAATTTTAAAGTATTTTTATTAAATTATCGTAATTAGTCTGAATATTTAATTTGAGAAATTTAAAAAATATACAGTGATTAAAAAATAATTTTAAAATTTTAATTAATTATTTATTTAATTATTGTATAAATCGATCGTGCGCGAAAGGGCAATTAAAATCTAAAAATCGTTGTCTGCTAGAGAGGTTTAGTGCGGTGGTGTCTACATGGGCACCCCTCAGTAGCTACTCCCACGTATTGACATCCATTGTATGCTCTGTAACCACGTAAACCGGCAGCGGAAACGACGTTGACAGACTCCAAATCTCTAGACATCTCCTTTAAACAAACAAATAAAAGCCAGCTCTTCAGATTCAAGAAAATGGAAATTCCAGCTACAGATGCTTGCCACGTGTCTCCTCCTCTTCTTCTTCTCTCTTTCTCTCTGTCTCTCTCACCTCGTGATCCATGTAACAGGAAAGTGCAGAGAACCCCACATATGAAATCCCACTCAAGACTCTTTACCACTTTCATGCACCTATTTCCCCTATAAATACTCCCTCTGACAATTTCTTTCACCCACCATCCCCTCTTCCAAATCTTCTTAAATCTCTCTGTTTCTTTCCATACAATGGCTTATCTCAATCTAATGAAAATACCCATCTATTGTCTTCTTCTCTTTAGCTGTGTAGAGCCTCTGTATGGGCATGAGGAAGCTAGCTTCCCTTTACAAACCTCCATCCAATCTTATGACTTACCACAAAGGACAATTGCTGGAAGGAGATGTTCCTCTGTCCATCTTGTGGTACGGGAAGTTTACCAGTATACAAAAATCCATCGTCTCCGATTTCATTCTCTCTCTCAGCACAGGCCAACAGAAGGGTGTTGCATCCTCAGCACCCTCCGTCGCCCAGTGGTGGAAAACCGTCGAGGCCTACGCCCAAATGGCCGGGAAGAAGAGGACCAAACCCCTGCTTTCTACCCAAGTCTCTGACGAGGACTACTCTTTGGGGAAAACCCTCAAGAGGTCTCAAATCTCCGAGTTGGCAGCCAAAGCGAGTCACAAACTCGGTGGGGTGACGCTGGTTCTCACGGATAAGGACGTGGCAGTCGAGGGTTTCTGCATGAGCAGCTGTGGGTTTCACGGGTCGGATTCGGGTAAGAAATCGGCCTTCATTTGGGTGGGTGACTCGGTGACTCAGTGCCCGGGTCAATGCGCGTGGCCTTTCCACCAGCCCATTTACGGCCCCCAGTCGCCTCCGCTGGTGGCCCCCAACAATGACGTTGGCCTGGATGGCATGATGATAAATATAGCTAGCCTTTTGGCCGGGACGGTGACTAACCCTTTCGGGAAGGGCTACTTCCAAGGACCGGCGGATGCGCCTCTGGAGGTGGCGGCGGCCTGTCCGGGGGTGTATGGGAAGGGAGCATACCCTGGATATGCCGGAGAAGTTTTGGTGGACCCTACCACTGGTGCAAGCTATAATGCGCAGGGGGTGAACAGGAGGAAGTACCTGCTACCTGCTCTCTTCGATCCTAAAACATCTTCCTGTTCTACTCTCGTCTGAATCTGGGAAGATTGGAGATTGGTCGTGGTTGTCTTGGATGGGTTCGATGGCTTTTGTGTTTATGTAAATACATAAATCATTGGTATAGATTGTTGTAATTCTTTTTTTTTTTTGGTTCTTCGTTCTAATTTCTAGATTTTCTCCACCTTCAAACTCTAAATGCAAATGTCACATTTTCATATTTCTGCTGGATGGGTTGTCAACCTCTTTATCCCTTTTTCCCCTTTTTTTTTTTTTTTAAAAAAAAAAGAAAAGAAAAATTCGACTGGCAAGACTTTTTGAAGAGACTTGATTAAGTGGATATAAAATATAAAATTTTATTATTAATTTATAATTAGCTCATATAGTTTTTAATAAATCATTTGTCTATATCCATCCGTCATCTATTTGGACTGTGACCACAATGCACCGATGAAATGCAGTCGATACATTTTAGCCGATATTTTTCCGATATATTTTTAGAGAGCTTTTGCTATTTTCATGTGATGGATTTTTGAAATATTCGAATAGCTGTGACAGAGAGCGCACACTCTTCTTACGAATCAAGTAGCTAATTAAATATTTTTATAATACACGATTTAAAATCTACACCCACGTGTGAGGATTTTATTTTTTTACACCCACGTGTGAGGATTTTTTTTCTTATTAAGTATTTCGTTTGTTTTTTCAATTTTAAACACTTAAAAAATCAATGTCATGTGTGTAAAAATAAAAGTATCTAAGGTACAATATTTTTAAATAGAGATAAATGGGCAAAGCCAGTAGGAGATCATGGAGGTTAAGCCTCTAAATGGCCCAATGGAAGTGATAACCCAGCTGTCTTACCCACAGCCAAAGGTCCGGCCAAAAATCTGAGGGAAAAAAGTCCCTAAAATGAGCCCATCCCAGGGAAAATCTTCAGAGAAATGATCTGTTGTAAACCGGTTCACAAAAATTATAACCATTGGATTTTATTTTAGAATGAATTTAAAAATTAAAATCAAATTTCCACACGATCCGCTGTAACCCAAGAATGGAAAAGTGGGCTTCTCAGATCAACCAAGCCCAAAACAGTTGCAGACTGGAAGAACCTTTATTCCACAAAATTTAGTGTCAATGGCAGCCAGCAGTTCAAAGCCATTATTCCACAAATAATCATCTTTGTTGTAATCATCGGTGCAAATATCACTGAGAGTGAGCTTTCGGCCGAGATCTCGTGTGAGATTTTTCTCTCTTCTCAATTTTTTTTAATCTCGGTGACTTTATTTTTTGAAAAAAATCCTTTAAAAAAATTGAAAAAACCTTTTTTTTAAAAAAAAAATGAAAATATAAATATCGGCTTGGGCCCACAATCGATCTTTTAAACCGACTGAGATCTCGGCCATATCGTCCGATATCCTCTAGCTTTAGCCGATACCTATTATATCGGCCAAGATTTAAACTCATGATGGTAATTGTGTATCTGTAACTATAGTGATTGAGTGTTACAGGAACTGAGAGAGGATAGTCTGTCATTGAGCTGGCAATGGACCACAAAAAAACCTGTGATTAAGAAAGAAGCCCAAGCCCAGCAAAACCAATCTAATTTCTCATTTTGAGCATATTGGTCATAAATGTTTTTGGCAAATTCGAGGGCGATCTTAGTGTAATTCAATACTCCTTCTATCTCAAATTAGTTGTCTTATATGGATTTTAAAATTGTTCTAAATAAGTTGTCCTATATGTATAAAGTGTGTTGAAAATGGATAAGATTAAATGGAGTGTTAGTCTTATATATAGAGTTTCTTAAAAAACACAAATATTTCAAATTAAATAACTAAAATGGGACAGAGGGAGTATTTAATAATATTAGGATGATGCTCTGATTCCATTCGTAGACCCATTTGGACCATTTTTTAGAGCTATAACCACTCTTAGAGTTGGAATTTGACAATAGACTGGAGCAACGAGTATGAGAATCTTTATCATGGGCCTGTTGGACACAGGGCCCTCATGGACTTGGATTCTATGACATCCACCGTATCTTAGAGCCCATTTAATGTGAGAATTTGTACTTTCTATGGTAGATAGGGTGAAACTCGGGTCGAGTTTTGACCCGACTCAAGAAATCATTCGTGTCGGGTCAGAGGGTCTGGTCGGGTTGAGAAGACAAAAACCGGCATGGAATTCGGATCGATTTGGGTTGAGAAATTTACAAGTTAACCCAACCCGACCCGATTTCAACCCTAATAGATATCAAAATTCATAATGGATATTCATAGGCCCAAATAAGAGAAAATGGCTTGGACCCATATACTGTGGTTGTGGCGTGGCCTCTTCAATTAACCATTTTATGAATTGGAACTCTTTGAAGTGGGGCTTCTTCTCATAAATATTTAACTCAATTTGATAAATTAATAAATGAACTCATATCAATGTCGTTTGGAAGAATATTGAAATAATTCATTCATATAAACAAGTTTATCTAATCCAACAATATTTTTATAGAGTAAAGTGTTGGTTGATGAAGAAAAACTATGAAAAATAAATTAGAAGATATTATAAGAAACTTTAAAAATAATACTAGAAAATAAGGATACGAGAGAAATAGAGAATGTTGTTTAAAACATTCCTTAGGAAGATAAAGGAACAGACGATGAAGATACAAGTTTGACCATGACAAAATAATATTTAAAAAGTAATTATAATAAATAAAATTATTAAATTTATGATAATAACAATTGTATAATATAATATTTTATATTTTCAATCATTACAACTTACAAGCCTTCAAATCACAGCAACACCCAATATAATAAGTTTCAAAGTACAACGGGCTTAATGGATTATTGTAAAAAAGTTTAAGCCCATCATGATTAAACATGCTGAAAATTTGAGTTTGCATATGACCTCATAATTGCATATAATTAAAACCACATGAAGGTTGAATTGGAATGGAACTCAAATTTAATTCAATAATTATTTTGTATATGAAATAAGGAATTTTTACATCATACCAATTTAATTAGTAAAAAGTTACAAGTTCGAGTCTCCATGACATCACCCAAAGTCGGAGTTTTAGAAGAACTAAAATTTCAAAGAGATTGCCCCCTTTTTTCTAAAAAATAAAAATCAAACCAATTTAATTGTATCACAATTTCAAGAAATGGTAGTCACTTCAATAATTAGTTTTCATTTATTTATTTTGTATGAAATGAGGTATTTTTACATCAAACCAAGTTAATTGTATCACAATTTCAATTAATGGTAGTCACTCAATAGTAAAACAAATCTAATTATAAGATTGTAGATTGAAATTTGAAATCACAAACATAAAAAAAAAAGAAAAAAAAAAAAAAACCAATGAATTCCAAAACAAAAGAAACCCTTTGCCAATGTTCATTTTCCCTCCTCATTCCTCAAGGCATTTCTGCCGTTGGAACAAAAGGTCGAACTCTGTACTAAGAGGAGCTGAAAAGGGAAAACCCAAAAGAATCCATTCAAAAATCAGGACAAAGAAAGGTTAGCCAAACAGGAGAATCCATACAAAATCCAAGAAAATAAGGGGTCGCTCAAACGCCCCGGTCGAAGGCCCAAGCCCTAACATGGACAGGCACGGCCCCTTTCTGTCGCCGCCTGCCAAACGCCCCTACGACATGCCTGACCCCAATCCTTACTCCTCATCCACCATCACCGCCAACGGCGCGCCCAAGCGCCGCTCCAAGCCCCCTCCTCCGCCCATCGTCGTCTCCCCTACCGATGCCGACTTCCGCCTCCTCTGCCCACTCTCTAAGATCGGCGGCATCATCGGCAAGTCCGGCATCGTAATCAATCTCATCCGCCAGGAGACGGGTTCCAAGATCCGCGTTGAAGATCCTGTCCCTGCCTGCGATGAACGCGTCATCCTCGTAGTCGGATCAAACTCACCCTCGAAGAAGTTCTCCCTTAAAAAGAATCCCGCTTCGGGTGAAGGTGAGAGTGAGGAGAGTGATGTGTCGGTGTCAGTGTCCCCAGCGCAGGAGGCGCTAATGAGGATTTTTGAGAGGTTTTTGGAGGTCGACGCTGAGGAAGAGGCGTCTGCAGTGTCTTGCAGGCTGCTGGCTCCAGCTGGGCAGGCGGGGTCAGTCATAGGCAAGGGAGGGAAGGTTGTCGAGAAGATTAGGAAGGAAAGTGGTGCCAAGATTAGAGTTATTGGTGGAGACAAGCTCCCTCCATGTGCGCAGCTGACCGACGAAGTTATTCAGGTAATGCTTTCAGTGGTGCTTTAACAGTCAAGATTTTGTTGAACTACGGATGTGGGGATTGCAGTATAACCGTGGCTCCATCTGAATGCAACGAAAGGAAAGTGCTTTCTTGGAAAATAACACCTTTCCGTCTTAAGTTAAACATCCTATGCTCCATCAATGTACTTACCTTTTCCTTCATCCAAACAGAGCCTCTTGGAGAACAGTTTTTGAATGTTCCGCTTGATCGTCTTCTGCTTTTGTTTCCTCATTTCTCATTCATTAGGGCGTATATTTATTCCTTTAGGGTTTGTTTGGTGTTTTTTCATTATTTTACTTTATTTCTGAGTACATTGGGGGTTTCATTCTTGGGGCAGTAATGGCTGAATTATTGTTTAACCGTGAAGACTTCAAAGTTGTAATTTCCTTCTCATTAGCTCAAATTGGGCCAAAGAGAGATCTCTAGAGGCCTCAGCAATTTTATGTTTTGCTGGCTATGAAGTGTATTTGGCTTGTGGTACTTCTATCTATACTTCAAAGTTGAGACGAATCAAGCAGTCATTTTAGGCTTAACAATTGCAAAGTGCACCTTTTCAGTTTTGCAGAGAACCTTGATACAGACCTAATGGGCCTGCAGAAGTCTTGTTGTGTTGCTTGTTGACCTTGGTAAAATAGGGATTTGACACTGTGGTTCAAGCATTTTCCAATTTCTTTCTTCTATGTTTGGATGATTTTTGTATGTTTTCATTGCTGGGCATTTTGGCATGTTTGTCAGTTGTGAGATCATCTATCCCGGGAGTCTAATATGTGGTTCATGTATTATCACTGCTATATAGTTCATGGACTGAAAAATGGTGGCTTTGCTTGTGAAAGGGAAGCGTATCTCTTAGATGGTTGTCCATAATGAGTCAGACCAATTGTGAATTGAACCTGGCCCTGCTCTGTAAGTGGTTGTGGAGAGGATAAGTGGTTTTGGAAGATAATCTTGATGGGAGCATCCCCTGCTCTCTCCCCCATGTTGGTTGGTCAGTTTTCATTACTCTCCCTAAAGCTTTGGGGACATGGAAAAGTATGAAGGTGTCTTTGACAACTAGGAGATTCTAAACCTAGGAGATTGGGGTAAAATCTACTTAGAACGACATATTATTGTTTGGATGTCACTAGAAGAGGGGGATAGGAACCTATAACACAACTGATAAGGGCTCATTGTTAAGGCCTGGAGGTTCTGGGTTCAAGTCCCATGGGTGTTAGATAGGCGGTTGACCCATGGTTGCCAAATCAAAATATAAAGGCCAAACCTAGCTCGAGGGGACAAATGCCTTAGATGACGACGACGACGACGATGTCACTAGAAGAGGGATAGATCAGTCATATATTTTCATAAAAAGGGAGAGATCAACCGTCTTTCAAAGAAGGGAGAGATCAATCACTGCGAAGCAGAGAGGTTGAGGTGTAAACAAGAGAGTGCTCTAAGTGTACTAGTTGGTCTAAGGAGATTGAGATCTCTTGATAGTCTTCCTCCCCAAGTTGAAAAGGTCCTTTTTTATTTTTAAATGTAAAATATATATGGTTGTTATCCCCTAGGTGCCAAATGCCAAGATTGAAATGTCCAACATTTGGAGATTTAGGGATGTCAGAAACATACTAAGGATTGCAATTGGTTCTTTTTATTCGACTCGCTCAACACAAATTTAATAAGGACGAAAGCTCTTTTATACCCAAACACTGTGAGGCATGTTTCCATGTCCTATCGTCTATGATGCTTCATTTTTATGTGTAAAATATCTATCCTTGCCCGTATTTGTGGCATGTTCTTGCCTTATCCATGATGTGTTTGGGCATTAAATTTGGAGTTTGGATTGTTGTGGTTTGAAGAAAGCAGACATAGAGATAGATGGGCATAAGATAGGTTGTTATTCCACCCTGTACGGGATAACTCAATTGGTGTACGCTTTGGCTCAGGGATCAAAGATCTTAGGTTCGAGTCCACTAGTAACTCGATCCTTGTAACTTGCAGGGGGTTGCGTGCATTTGGAGTTTACCCAACGCCCTCGTACTCGGGGAGAGGTGGGGGTCTTTCTCATCCAAAGGAAAAAGAGAAGATAGGTTGTAGGTTCATGGAAAACTATTTGTCAAATCCAATTATGAGTGCCAATCTTGGGTAGATGAGATAAATGGATTTCATAATGTTGGTAGTTATTCAAATTATCTTCTTCTTTGATTTGAAAGAATTTAAGGGTATTCAAAGAGAAGATTTGCAAAGGCTATGGTTGGATTGCAACATTGTGCACATGAGACGATCTTATCCCAGTCCAAAAACAGAATATTCAAGTTAAACTTCAATGGTAGTTGCTGCACAAATTTAGGAAGAAATGGATTTGGCAGGGGGCTCAAAGACCATGACAAGAATGCTATTGTATCCTTTGTGGTTCCGCTTTCTGAGGGTGTGTTTGGTAGTTAGTAGATTTTGAACTTGGATCTTATGAGTTTGGAAGAATAGGAGAAAATCTGTGGTTCAAAAGGATAAATCATAGAAGGTAATTCATTCTTGGTGATTCAATGGGTGAGAGGACTAAGTTCATTGTGGTGTCTTTTTGACAAGGTGAAATATGATAGATTCTTCCTTAGAAAGTATGGTTCAATGTATCTCACATGGCTAACTTCGTCAATGCAGGGGTAGATCATGTACCAAGGGTGTTCTTGGGTGGGTTCCTTGGTGCTCTTGGTTTTTGGGGACTTACATTTCTTTTCTTCTTAATGTTGCCGTTTTTGGAAGTGGCTTTTAATGTGCCACTATGATAACTTCATGACTTCCATTTTTTAGGTCATATTCTTTTTTAATCGATTAATAAATCAGTCTTATTTCAAGGGGAAAAATGTTGTGCTTGTTTTGTCTGATGTATATTTGTCAATGTTTGTGTTATGACTCACTTTTGTAGTTCATGTGTTTAATAATGGTGGTTCTTCCTGTCATTGTAAATGTGGCTTCATTGAGGCTTGGCATGATGGCAAACCGAGTTACCACTTGCAGATGACTAGACTTGGTAGTTGACCCAAGTGATGCCTCTAGCATGCTGAACTTGTTGACAAGTCATAGTCCCAATTACATGAACAAGTGTTGATTCAATTTTGTTAAATGTAAATACTCATTAACAAGATATGGACCCATGACTTATGGCATAACTTTATCTACTCCTGATGAGGACATCATGGGATACCATTGAATGAAGATGCATCAAAATCTAGATTTTTCCTCAACATAGCTGGATGATGATTTTGTTTGTATTTCTAATATATCCGACCATGGATAGAGACAAATCTAGCTATAGATAGCCCAAGTTATGCATAATATGTGATTAGATTGCTTGGAAGGCTTAATCTAACAATTCATTTCATCAGATCGGGTTTTGGGAATTCTTTCGTCCATTTCATCGTGGTTGGCTTGATCCGAACCATTAAATGGATCCAGAGTTGTCATAGTAGTTGAGTTAGGATTTTTTTTTATTGTCTATTTTTTTAATTCGAATATCAACTTTATGGGATGTAATAAGTTATTTTAATGGTTTGTATTGTTCACACATGTGGCGCACATTTGTGTTTTTAGGGTTTCTTAGGTTTTTCTTATAAATACTTGTAAATATTCATTCTTGAGAATAAAATACAAGTGAAGAATTTCTACATGCTCTCTTGAGAACACTGGTGGTGTAACTTTATCCCTCCTTTGGTGTGACAAAGGAATCAGGTGCTTTCTATCCTCTATTATTCCTAATCTCTTTCTTTTTTTCCTTTGCATTCTTTCTCAACTTTTTCTCCAATTTTCTTGCATTTTCAGAACCTTAAACAATCCAAAAATCCCAAATAAATCCAAATTTAACCCAACCAAGCCCAGATCTCAACTTAGCAGACTGTCCCAACCCAGATCCCACCTATCGTATCACCGTACAGACGGACTATTTTCAGTCCTATTTTGCACCGTTTTACATTCCGACTTGATTTCCTACCATGTAGTGAACTTTTTTGTACTAAAAACCCCCAAACAGCCCTTTCTTAGTCCTATTTTAAGTGTTTTTGTGTTTGGATTCAAGTAGGACTTGATTCTTCATTAAAAGTCTGTACTTTTTCACTTGTTTGTGGAATCTCAGGCGTCTTGAATTTAACTTTAGGATATTTGGAAGCCCTAATCTGATTTATGATTACTTGTAGGGTTTAATATGCTTGCATGCTATGGATCTCTGTAGATCTTTTGATTTTGTGATGTTATTTGCATAGATTTTGTGTCAGTGACTCTAGTTTAGCAGGTTTTGGGAGTGTGATTCGAGATGGTTCTGGTGCTTCTGCTGATCTCCTTTGCTGCCCTTTCCCCAATGGTTCTGTTCTTGATGTGGAATTATATGCTTCATGGAGTGGTGTTCTGCTTTTGGATGAGTTAGGGGCTGTTGGGAGTATCTTGGAAGGTGATTCCAAGATAGTTGTTGGTTGGGCTTTGGGTTCTTTATGTCCATGGATTTATTTGGATAAGATCAAAAGAATCCGTCATGCAATTGAGGCTTTCGGTTATTCTATTTCTTGGGCTCCTCGTTTTGCTAATTCGGAAGCGGACGAGTTGGCTCGTTAGGGTGTGTCTTTGTCTTCGGAAATTGTATATCAGTTTATGTAATTGGGGTTTGGGTTTTGGTTTATCTTCTTTGGTGGCAAGCCTCCTCGGCTTGCGCTGTTTTGTAGCTCTCCTCTTTTTTTAATCAATGAAGTTAACTTTCAAAAAAATAATTGAATATGGAATATTATCTTCTTAAATCAGTGCTTTTATTGCATATTATTGTGAGTATATAGTAGTAGTTTTCATTCAGATTTCATGTTTTCCTTTATTACCTTCTTAGATCTAGGATTTTGAATGTCATACCCCCGTTTTAGGGCATACTTCACTTTTGTCCTGCCATATTTGGTATCAGAGCTTGTCCTGCGTCAGCTCCTCTTCCATTGTTTGTTTTCTGATCTTTTCAAGCTTTTAATAATATAGCAAGAGAAAATAACCTCATTATTTGATTTATTTTATCTTTGACCTTATCTTGATATAATGTTTGGGGTGTAAAGGGCTAGTTGCTTCGAAGTGTAACCGGTAGGTGGGTTTTGACCATAAGGTTTTTTTAATGGTTTTGACCATGAAGTTGACAACCCAAAATTACATGCAAAAGGTGAAGTATTTCATTTCTTCATGCTTCATGAAAAGTTTGAAAGTTATTTCTAAAGAAAGTGCCAAAGTTCCATGTTGGGATCATCCAGCTTGTGTGAGTTTAATGGCATTGGTTACCCTACCCATATGCTCTTCATATAAGAGTCTAGGCAATAACTATGGCGTATGTACAAAGAAGACTCAAGTTACTATATAAAACCTTAGGTCATGTGATTCTAGAGAGAGAGCGGGAGAGAGAGAGAGATTTCCAGTTTTCCACTAATGTTCCATGACTTAACTATTATTCCATGAGGTTTATCCATGCTATTTGCTATATTAACCCCTGGCAGTAATTTCTCATCAAATAATTTTAATTTTTTGTAAATTTAAATAGATAATTACTTTAATTTCTAAGTTTCCAAGTGGACCCTACTCATTGGTTAGCCAAGCTGAATCTGAGTCACTAGTTGCTAAGCTGTGAGATATGGTAGGATGGCCTCTTATGAATTTTCTTTGAAGTAGGTTGTGATGTATAAAAGTTTGCTTGTGCATATGGTGAACCTTGTGAGGATATGAAGCAACACTTGCGATTGTATTAGATATTGTCCATTCATGCATCAATATTCTCTTCACATAAGTGTATCCTGTAGAATAACACACAGATTTGGTGTGTCTTCCTTAATCAAGGAGAGACCCTATGATTTATATTTATAGGGAAAACATAATACAAATAAGGAAGGTAAAATCCCTAAAGCATCTAGATAGAGGAAGGTAAAGTAAAGGGGAAAGTCCTAAACTTAGTAAATAAATCTTTAGTAAATGCTAATTAAGCAAATAATCTAGATAAAGCAACTAAATAACAAAATATATCTCAACATATCCTGCATTTCTTTGCTTGTTAATTTTGTAGAATCTATAGGGAGTGGCCCTTTGGGGTGGAGTGGGAATCGAACTTGGGACTCCCACTTCTTGAGGCAGGTTCCTGGCAATGGTGGGGTGCACAGGGCCCAAACCAAATTAGGAGTTGTGGATAGCCAATATACCAAAAGTCAATCACATTTATTGTCTTTAGCAATTCAATCTAAGGCCAAGAAATGGATGGATAGCTAGAGCATATGGCTCATCCACAACTTTGTATTCGTTTGGTGGGGCTATTTGAACCACCCATTGCTGTGAGTGAGGCTTTTGGGTTAAATAATCATTCATCTAGAATTATCCCAAATTAATTTATTCCCATTATTGTTCTAAGCTTCTTTCTGGTTCAATCTTTATTAATTTGTTTATTTTTCTTTACATGAAATGGTTTCATCAAGTTTATATTTCTAAATAGAATAAAAAGGCCTTGGTATGCTAATGAACTGAAGGTCTATGTATTGCATGTGGATACCGTTTTCTATTTATGATATAGTCTCCTCAGATGTTTGTTCAATTCAGAAGTGTTGTGGATTTGGCAGATTACGGGAGATGCTATGGCTGTTAAAAGAGCACTTCTTGCTGTTTCCCGATGCCTTCAAGAGAATCCACCATCAGACAGACCTCAGGTTATTGGCAGCAGACCTATTGAGACTGGTTTTCATGGGTCCTTTACTGATTCATATGGGTCCTTTCCTGATCCTTATGGGGATCATTTTTCACATAGGAGCTCTTTTTTATCACCCACTCCTACCAGCTCTCTTGATTATGTTCCAAGAGGTCGTCCATTACCTACACCTACTGAAAAGATCTCCTCTCCAGATCCAAAGACTACACAGCATGAAATTATGTTCAGACTACTCTGTTCCAATGATAAAGTTGGAGGTGTAATTGGAAAGGGGGGGACCATTGTGAAGGCATTACAGAATGACACTGGTGCTTCTATAAGTGTTGGTGCTTCGGTGGCGGAGTCAGAGGAGCGTGTCATCACCATTTCTTCACTGGAGGTTTGTACTTATTGAAATGGTTCTGGTAAAATACTCCATATTCTTTTTGGATGTGGTCAAATCATGTGGCCTGAATGCTTTCACGCAATGGACTATCTTTTTTAGTGCAATTGGGATTGTGTAGGGATTGGAATTTGCAATAGATATGAGGTTGCTGCTCTCTGACTTTTAATGCCCCAAACGCTGAGTCAATCATCATTGCTAAATATATTATCATCATCATCGCCAAAGCCTTTGTCCCATTTACTACTGTCAGCCTTTTGACGTACTACTTTCCACTTAACTTTGTTGATGATCATGTTCAAATTCTGAATATTATTGTGGCAGATGAAACAGTCGGTACTCTGAACCAGCTTCCAATTCCCTACCGCCTCAAATGCATTGTGCCATGGATGACATACAAATGCACCATGTTCTTTAATGTACTTGGACTGGTTCCTTGATGCAATTACAAGTTCTCTCATATTTTCTGATCTGCTTTATATATATTTTTTTTTGATAGAATCCAGATTCAAGATATTCTCCTGCACAAAATGCTGTTGTTCGCGTTTTTTCTAGATCTGTAGAGGCAGGCATTGAGAAGGGGCTAGAATCTGGCGAAGGTAAGGGAGCGCCTGTTTCTGCCCGGCTTCTGGTACCGTCAAACCAGATTGGTTGCTTGATGGGGAAAGGTGGCATTATAATTTCCGAAATGAGGAAAACAACTGGTACAGGCATCCGGATAATTGGAGCTGATCAAGTCCCAAAATGTGCTTCTGAGAATGATGAAGTAGTGCAGGTGTGTAGAGTTTCTTGGTTCTTACTAGTAAGAGAGTAAAAATAAAACGTCTTGTGAATGTTCCAGTTAAAGATCAACGTTTTCTAACCTACGAATTGAGCTTCTTGCCTGTATAATGAAGATGCATGTTGTTTTTCCTTCCCCCCCTCCCTTTTCCTGTCTTTTGGAATGTCTTTTCCCCCTTTTTTGTTAATAACGTTGTTTCTTGTTTTGGTAAGAAAAGATCAGGATGATTTAGGTTTACGGTTTTTTTTTGTTCAATCCGTGCATGGGATTTAAAAACCTTGATTGCAATAGGTAACGTGTTTGGTGAGAATGGGGTGTTGAACAGTCCTTGAGAGGGGAGATTCTACTGTATGCAGGGTTTAAATTGTGAGGAACAAAGCTGATACTTCTTAAATGTTGATCCTTTTGAATGTGTACAATCACTTATTTAATCTAAAGTAGGGGTATGACATGTCAATCGTGGTTGTTAGGGGCAAAGTGGGAGGGCAGTGCTTCAGTCAGATGGTGAAGTTTGGAGACAATAATTGAATCGCATCAAGTGGGGTTCATTGAATATAAAAGTTGAGATGGAGATTTCTGGAAGGGTTCCACTCCAGAATTGCTAAATGAATAGAATTTTATTACTTAAACATAATAACATAAATTTGTAGGGTCTGGGAGTCCGTGGATTACTTATCATTACATTTTGCTCCGATGAGGTCAGTTGTTTGGATTCCCTCAGAGGTGGGTCTTCTAAAACTTAACTTTGATGGGAGTTGTGTGCTTGGGCTTGGCCTCGCAAATTACAGGAGAGTCATTCGTAATGGGTCTGGTGACACTTTGCTCTCTTTTGCGGGACCTCTTTTGTATGGTTCTGTGCTGGATGTGGAGTTATATGCTCTATAGAGAGGTGTTTTGCTATTGGGAGAAATGGGGGCAGTTGGGTGTATCTTAGAAGGTGACTCTAAGATTGTGGTTGGCTGGACTTCTGGGTCTCTTTGCCCATGTTTGTGTTTGGATAAAATTGATAAAATTCTCCAGTCCATTGAGTCTCATGTTTTTACGGTGAAGTTATTTTTTTTAAAAAAAAGAATTGTTTTTTTATTTAAAATATTATGTGGGCTATTGGGCCCTTATCATATTGAAGAACTATCCGTAAAGTACTTCAAAAATTAAAACTTAGGACCAAAAAACATTCTTAGCTATGAGATTTAGAATTTTGTCGAAATCAATAGTGATATGGGTATTAATTTCAATGCCTATGGATTGAATGGCTAACGATCACTTTTGGCCTCAATTTTTTATTTTTAGATATTTTACAATTATAGTTTTAATATGATGGGACCCATTGGCCCATTACATGTCAGCTAACTCAGTTGTTGATGAGGTGGCACGTCAGGGGTTGCCTTTATCCTCAGAAATTGTAAATAAATTCTTGTAATGGGTTAGGAGGGTTTTTGTTGTTTTTTCCGTGTCGTGGGTTCCTTTTAGCCTGCCTTTTTTGGTCTTTCTTGTATCCTTTCTTTTGTTTTTGATTGATGAAGTTACCTTTCAAAAAAGAAGAGAAAAAAAGATTCAAGTGTTAAATTAAGTAATACAGTTTTTTGTGGCTGTTTATCCAACTAGTGTGCTGTGGGCAGATATGACTTTGTGAGAAGGGAACAAGGTGGTTCATTTTTTTTTTTTTTTTTCATGTGGAAGTGTTTAATTTTTTGCAAACTCAGTGTTAGATCTCTAGGTCATGGTCGGTGGATTATACTCTTTTTGAGTGGCAAAGAAGGGAATGACACATGCTGACGAACAGAAATGATGCGGAGCACCACACGAGTTTTCATATTTAGCAAGTTCCTATATTTAGATTTAGGATTTCCAGCTTTTCATAATTGTATTTTTTCTTTCATTTATTTGTTTGGTCCAATAGTTGTTTTTGTTTGGGGAAATTTGGTGATTTTACATGTAATTAGAGCTTTCTAATGATTGAGGATAGTTTGATATTTATTTATTTGAGGGTATTTTGGTCTTTTTCATGTTTTTAAGTCATTATATATATGATGTAACCCCTCCATACGGGATTGACACTTAATCAATGAAAATAACAACTTTTGCTTTCGGCAAACTTGCCTCTATCGTAGGAAGCATGGTGAGAAGCCAAGAAACCCTCGTGAGAAACTAGGGAAGGCGAGAAGCCACGGGAAAATGTGAGAACCCTCTTTCAATATCCTGGTTTTTATCTATCTTTTTTTTCTCTCTCTTTTTCCCTTCTCTCTTTACTGCCCTCTCAAACTCAGCGGAATTACTGTTCCAGAGTCATCCTATTGCTGTCTCAGATCTATCCCAGAACTGTCCTATTGCCGCCCAGATCTGTCCCAGAAAAATCCTTATTTACCGTCCCGACCTGTCCCAGATTCCATCTAGACTCATCCCGATCTGTCCCAGATCCCATTCATACTCGTCCCAAGCCCTTCCTCTTGGACCCTTCCTTAGCCCCATACAGCCACCTCTACCTGTCCTTAACTACCATATAACCATTACCTATCCTCTTTTATCATTAAATCTCTTTTTTCCATCCCTGATACTCCTATACCTTGCTACATCCACTTTGTTTTTTGACATCTCCTTGATTCTAAACAATTCGAATTAGTTTCTTTTGGTGATTGATCTACTCATTTGTGGATTTAGTTAAACCCTTTTGTTTTGAAAGCCTTCTATTTTGAGTTGTGACTTGGTTTGGAATGTTACATAATTGTTCACATTAAATTGAATATTGGTGACAAATTTATATTGTTTATTGCAATTATTAATTTTGAGTTTTAATTTCAGCTTCATAAATTTGATTCATATTGATTTCTTGTTACATTATAATTGCATTTAGGCATTTAGGGTACTATCCATTGTCCTGCATCAAGAAAGCCCTTCTGTTCATATCTATCTTGTATCCTCTCTGATTTTTTTACAGGCAAAATTGTAGCTCTCTCTCACTTGTTTTATGAAAAGCTGGTAGAGGTATGGGAAAGACAGATTGCGGACAATCTAGGGAAATGGAGGAAGGAATAGAAGATCAAAGGACCAAGTTGGATAGCCATAAAGGTGCAACTTGGGCTGCTGGTCTGAACTCCAGCATGCATGGAAAGCCCAAAAATTGGGCTTAAACTGATTTGGGTTCAAGCCATGCTCATTTTTGGGCACCTAAGAAATGGGGCCTGAATTTGAAATTGGGTTGGATCAGCCAAAAGCCTAAATTTGAGAAAGCCTGATTTTGTTTGAATAATATGATATATTATCTCAAAAATAATGTATAAACATAAGTCTTATTTAGTATACAATTTATGTTTTTATTAGATTTGATAACATAGTCAGGCTAAAGCCCAATCTCTCTCTCTCTTGCCACGCACCCAACCCAACACCCAAAAATAGAAGAGAGAAGGCTAAGTGCAAGTTTGACCCAATAAAACCCAAGCATGGATGAGCCCAATATTCATTTCAGGTTTGAGATCATCTTTTGCCTTACAAGCACAAATCTTTGTCTGGCTTGGGCTTGGGCTTGATCAAATTGGGCCAACCCAGGCTCTGCTGAACAGGGCTAAAAACTGAGTGCTGCCAAAGTTGCAGCCCCATTCCAAAATCAACTAGAAGCTCTGACATCCTGGTTCACGATTTTGTAGATACTCAAGCTGCGTCTCTAGGAAGGTCAGGTTTCAACTCTTGAAACAAGGTGGTTGTTCAGAGATGCATTGGATGAGGAGTTTCTATCTAGATGTGAATCCCATTATCAGTTTTGTAATGGTGGTTAGGTCAAACGGATGTTGAGAGCACCACGAGTCAAGCTGGCATTTATTAGGGGAAAAGGCTTACTGAGTTTGTT
Source organism: Chimonanthus salicifolius (assembly GCA_013350335.1). Classification (NCBI taxonomy): domain Eukaryota; kingdom Viridiplantae; phylum Streptophyta; class Magnoliopsida; order Laurales; family Calycanthaceae; genus Chimonanthus; species Chimonanthus salicifolius. Next base: position 11,183,299 of record CM023537.1, on the reverse strand, counting down.
ATCATAGGTGTACTGTTAGAATTGGGTACCATGATGTTTTGCTTACTTGGGATTTTTTATGAAAGTTTTGTTTTGTTTTTTTACTTTTAGAATGTCTCTTGAAGAAGAAGAAGAAGAAAGGAGCAATTTTCCTTTTAGAGCAGATCTTTTGATTATGGCTTACAGATTTGGATGAATTTTGACACTTCAGTGAAAAATGCATCTTTTTTTTGTAGCTTCTGCATTTTGATTGTACTGTGTACCATCCATGATTGCTTTTCTGTATTTCCCATTTGCTTCTGATATTTGAAAATTTTCATCAGTTGATTATAAAGTTACAAGAAATGGTTGGCTTTTACAGATTACTGGTGAGTTTCGGAATGTTCAGGATGCATTATTTCAGGCCACTAGTAGACTGCGTGATAATATTTTGCCCTCTAAAACCATAAATGGCACGGGAGCTGGGATCTATTCTTCAACCATTCCAGAGTCTGCTTCCTATGGAAGAGTCAGGGAACCTACCTCTCCTGGGCCATACTCATCGTTTGGTCTTTCCCATAATGTTGATCGCCCAATTAGTTTAGCTCACAGTATGGATCACCTTGGACTTTCTCACAACATTGACCGTCCTCCATCTCCAAGGTCATGGGCATCACAGGTGACTTCCCAACTCTTCTTTGCCTCAATGTATTTAAGCTGGTTGAGTGATTCTTAAAACAGCATGTATTACCCTGAGGAATCAGATGATTGTCAACCTTACAATTTGCTCTATTTCAAGCTTTAATTCTGTATCTAAGGAGTTGACAGCCTTACCAACTTGATCTTGTGGCTTCCAGCATTTTGAGTAGCTTTAGTCTGGATACACTATAACATCATACCTGAAGAAGATACTGTGAATATCCGCATTGCTCATATAACTTCTTTTTGCAACTAAGTTCATAGAATTAAAATGATAAAATTGCTTATGATCGTATTACTCTGGAAAATGATGCTTGTCATTGTAGATACTTCTTTCTCTATGTATTGCCCCGTAATCGTCTAGGTAATTATCGTGTGGATTTTCAGTTTGAAGCTTTTTATTACTTACTCCATGGATTTGGACCTTTTCAAAGTTGATTGTATTTTATCTTCTTATTCTCATCCTTGTGATGTAAAACCCAATCAGGCTAACCATCTTCCCCCTTCCCACCGACCCCCAACAAAAAAAAAAAACCATCACTGTAAATATTTTGAGTGGTAATTTGGCTTTGAGTCCACAAGCTTTTGTAACATCAAGTTCTTTTCAACTGTGTTAAATGATTTTCCTAGATAGTTTTGCCATTTAATTTACTTCCAAAATTTTATATACAAATAATCTGATTGGTACTTCAAATTTTGGAGGGGAAATTTGTTCTGTTGACGATAAATTTCCAAATAATATAATGTTTCTGATAATGTTTGTATTAAGATGATTTCAAATTCTATGTTGCATGGTCTCCTAAATTGTTTTTTTAGTTTGCATGCAATTTGATTCTGTTTCTTTTAGATCTGAGTAGAAGGCGCGTGGTTTCTCTCATCTTACTCTGTGAGCTTGGTTGCAGGTGGCAAGCAGTGGGAACCCCAGGAATACTGCAGACATTGGTAGAGGATTGTCTTCCTTGAGAGGCTGGACAGATCTTGGGAGGTATCATTCTCCAGAACTCTGGATCACATATGTGTTCCTTCGAGCTTCTTCCTTTTCCTCTCTTTCTTCTCCTAGGATCTGTGAAAAGCATGGTACTTGCAAATCAAACTATATTGCCCATATGATTTGAAGCTGCAACCTTTATAGTTTTCTTATTTATTAAAAAAACTTTATGTGATGTGTGTATGTACGATGTTCTTATGATTTTACACCTAAGCTGCAAAATTATATAAATAGAACAAGACAAAACATGTCACTTGGCAAACTCCTCCAAAATGTTATCTTGATCAATTCATTTGCTTCTATATAACTCTCTTTATGTTCATATCCAAGTGAACCATAGATGACTTTTCCTTGAAAAAAATAAACATATAGTTGAACTTTATGAAAAATACTTCACAATTAATAATGTGCTATAAAAAGGATAAAACCAAAAATTTATTAGAGAGTGAACAACAACTGAAACTACTATATAATAAATTCAATAGAAAAATATGAATTACTACAATCTAACCATTATTAATAGGCCATCTTTCAAGGTGCGTTTTTTAGGCGAAAAGGGAGTGTGTTGGTTGACACGATTATTTAATAAGATTTTAGCTTCAAAAGGATGTCCGTCAAGTGGTGTAAGAGCACGATAGACCATTTTTATAAAAATGATGGAGATATTCAAAATGTGCCAACTACCGAGCAATCAACCTCATGAGTTACAATGAAACTTTGTGAAAGGGTTATAGAGGATCGCCTAAGATAAGAATCAAATGTATCAGAAACCAATTTGGGTTTATGTCTGGTAGGTCAACCACAAAAGCAATTTTTATTCTTAGACAACTGATCGAGTAATTTAGGGAGAAAAGGAAGAACTTCTATATGAATTTTATTGACCTAGAAAAGGCTTATGATAGAGTACCAAGGAAACTAATTTGGAGAATCCTAAGAAATAAATACATTCCCAACGACTATGTAGAAATTATTCAAGATATGTACGAGGAAACAACTGGTAATGTTAGAGGCGTTTGTGGTGAGACAACGGAGTTCGCTGTTGGAGTAGGACTCTATCAAGGATCTGCTTTAGGCCCATACATGTTTGCGCTAATCATGGACGACTTAACATCATAAATCCAGGATGAAGTGTCATGGTGCCTGCTTTTTGTGGATGATATAGCAGCGTACATGGAATGTAACTTTAGTAGGTTAGATGATAGTGAGCATAACTCGGTACAAATAGGATACGACGTAGTGACACTCTGTGATAAGGTTAGATACTTGGGCTTTACAGTAGAATCTCAAGGATGTTTCGACTTAAATATAACTAATGGGATAGGAGTGGGGTGGACAACTTGTAGACAAGCTGGCGGGATCTAGTGCGATAAAATAGTCTCCCTTAGTCTAAAAGGACGATTTTATAAAATAGTTATTAGATCTATGATGCTCTACGAAGTAGAGTGTTTGCAATGAAGAAAAGACAACTACTGAGCGTTAAGACAACAGAGATGTATATGCTACGTTGGATGAGTAGTTTAAACAGATTTAGAAACAAATGCATTAGGGATGGTTTATACATAGTTCCTATAGATGACAAACTGAGAGAAACTCGTTTGAGGTGGTTTGGTCATGTTAGTAGAAGACCAAGTACAACTCCAGTGCGTCGAGTGGAGAAGCTCCAGATCGAAGGCACTAAGAGGATGTGACCTGCGAAAACATGGATGGAAGGGATTAGAAATGATATGTTAGGATGTAGAGTAAAGAATGGTATGGTTTATGATAGAGTTAAATGGAAAAGAATAACTCATAAATCCGACCCCGAATAGGTGGGATTACCGGTTGTTGCTGCTGATGGTCTTTCAAGGCTATGTACCTTTTAAGTCATGGATATGAACTTATGGAAACAACCATTATCTCCATTCAATTATTTCTTATTTTTCGTAAGATCAAGATTATGAACCTGGAAAGACTTAGATGTAGGGGTCGAAATATCGGCCGATACTATGCTTATCGGCCGAGATATCTCGGAATGTCCACGACTGAGATATCTCAGCCGATACGCATAGTATCGGCCAGCGATAAAAAAAATTTGGCCGAATATCGACTAAATTTTTTTTTTTTAAAAAAAAATACAAATATTGGTGTGGGCCCGGTCGATATCTTGGCCGATATTCATCCGATATGGGCGAATATCAATCGATATTTATATTTTTTAATTTTTTTTTAAAACGCAGCCTTTTTATTTTTAAATGCATTTTTTAAAAAAAAAAGCCACTGAGATTTTCAAAAAAAAAAATTTGAGGAGAGAGAAAAATCGCGGCCGAAAATTTAGATGCCCCAAATTTTCGACCCCTGCTTAGATGACCAATTCTATTTTATTTTTAATTTTTTAGATCCCAATTCTCAACTCTTAAAAATATCATCTTTAGTTTTGAGATATATAGACCAAGGTGTCCAGGCCTCTTAGCACTTGATTAATCCTTGGGGCATTTGAAAACCTCCCTATCTATACACACTGGGTAACACTATGGGGAATTTTGAGAAATATTAGAAGCTAATTGTTAGTAAAAATTGAAGTGCTTGCAATAAAAAAACCACAAAATGTTTATCTTAGATAGATAAAGTTAGAACCTGAAAAACTTGATACATGGCTTTGGTTTGCTTCTTAGACCAGTTGAAAATAACTCAGAACTTATGTTGGAATATATGACCTTTTTAATTCTTCACTCCCTTTTTCTGTTTTGTGTGTTTGCAGTGGAAGTAAATCTGCTATAGTGACAAATACAACTATCGATATTGTAGTTCCTGAGCATCTGATTGGGGCTGTTTATGGTGAGAATGGCAGTAACCTGAGCCGAATAAGACAGGTCTGTAAATGACTGGTGATATGATGTTTATGGTCTCACACACACACACACACACAAAATTGATTACATTTTCTTTTTAAAGGTATAAAATTGATTTCATTTGTCACAATTATGGAGTGTAACTTTAATAGAACAAATTATACAGATAGATGATTTAATTGATAGGAATCCAAATCAAAATAAAATGGAAAATGGAAGCAAATGGAAAAATGGGGAAAATGAGGGATGGGGATTTCACTTTGAGGGGAAATCGACCTCCTTTGGTTTCACTTCGAGGAGAAACTGAGGGATAGGGATTTCACTTTGAAGTTCCATCTGAGAAACTTTGAAGTGGTTTGGCCATGTGAATGGAAGACCAGAGATAGCCTCAGCTTATAAAGTCAAGAGTTTACAAGTTGCAGGTACAAGGAGAAGGGTGACCACTAGAAACGTAGTGGGAAGTCATACAAAAAGATATTAGATAGTGCGGTTATTAGCTTTATGGTTTATGATAGGGTCAAATTGAGAAGTAGAACTTGAAAAGATGAACCTAAATAGATGAGATTTTGGCTTTGATGATGATGATAGTGATTCATCACAATAATTTATAAGCATGCATCATATATGTGCATTGTATTGTTTTTGTGCATTCCAAAAAGTATAGCCCTACCCCCCATAATTGTATGTCCAAGAAGTACTGCCTTCATATAGTTCTAGTTCTACCTCTCTCTCTCTCTCTCTCTCTCTCTCTCTCCAATTTACAAGTTTGATCCACTTGGCATATATCTAGAGGGTTTTTGGGGAATGCTGGATTCTTGTATTAAGTTCTGCCCTGTACCCTCTTTGAAAGTTCAATAATTTGATTCACAAGTTTGAATTTGATAGTTAGCAGAACGAGTATCTCCTTTGTTCCTATAGAAAGTCTATAATGCTCTATTTCTTGGGGCTTGGTCAATGAACGAGCAAAAACTTCTCAAGAACTCCCAAATTTCTAGTTATACCATCTGGTTCTGATCCCTCTTTTTTCTTCACTTTGCTATGGATATTTTTATACATATTTTAAATATTCATGAATATCCCTTGATTTGGATTTCACTAGTTTTTCTCCTTTAGCTGTATTCTGTTTATCATAAAAATTTATCCTTTATCCTTGCTTTTGACCCTGTAGTAAATGCTTTTTTTTTTGTCATTATGATGACGATAATGCTCATTTGAGTTAGTCTTGATATATAAACCGTAATCCTCAGATGATTGATATGTAGCACTCTGAAATAATTATTATATTATCTTTCAAAAAAATTATTATGTTTATCCTTTATTTTTCCTCAATAAGACAGTTTGATTTATCTTCTTTAATGTACTTAAGTTGATCATGATCTCTAGGTTTCTATTCTCCGAACGCAGCAGGCTTTTATATGTATGAGGCCTTGCTGTGCATCCATAATTTCTGACAGCTTGGGATTAAGCTCATCTCCACATAGAGTGGGCATACCCATGTTATTTGAAAAAAATAAAAAAATCTGACTACTAATGTTTGAGATAGTGGATCCCTCTATGTTATATCAGATAAGCTAAATGGTTGCAGAATCCTGGGATCCAGGTGCTACTGACTGTGTTTTGGTTTTTCGATATATTGCAAGATCAAATATTTTCTGTTGTCAAAATATTCTCCCTTTTTACTTTTCAATATATATATATTCATCCTTCTGAATGGCAAAATTTAGGCTCAAATTTTTTTTTTCCCCTAATTGTAGGTTATGAAGTATATCTTTTATTTGTACCATCGAATTTTGTAGTCTATAAAATTAGAAAAATGAAATCTGTATAGCAAAATAAGTAGGACTGAGACGGTCCATTCTGGCCCATTTCGCCCACATCAGGCCCATTCTGTCTGGAATAGGCTGGAACAAAACCTGGTACAAGAACTGAACTGCTCCTTTCCGTTTTTCCTTTAGATCCAGAACATTTTGACCGTTCCTACTGGAATGGATTGGAATTGACAACTAAGCATGCAACTTAAACCTGCAATTTTTGGTTGGAATAGGGAGCCCTTACCAAGTGTACTAGGATGCCTTGGATGATGGGTATGCCCCATATAGAGGTTTTTACAAATTTTGCAGTTGAAAATTGATGTGTAGGATGGCACACAAAGGTCTCTGGACAATTTTCATATAAACATGTCTATGCCATTCCTCAGACTTTTTCCCCAAGTAATTCCCTTTGGAATATAACATCCTCTCAGAACTGCCAACAAACGACAGATTTAAAAGAGTTGCCATCAAATGACATCTGCGTTATGATTTTAGAACTAGCTATTACAGTTGAACAAGATGACTGATCTTATACTGAGTTTTGTAATTCCTTTCTACTGATTCATGGTTCATGTGATGGCTTTATACTCCCGACAAGATGCTCCGTTTTCCAATTTTCTCATTTTATCTCATTCTTATCAGATTTCTGGTGCCAAAGTTATAGTGCATGATCCACGTCCGGGCATAAGGGATGGAATGGTGATCATATCTGGAACACCCGATCAAACACAGGCAGCTCAGAGCCTTCTTCAAGCCTTCATTCTAACTGGACGGTCATCACCAGATGTGAATTCCCGGCTACTATAACCGCAGGTTTGGTGATGATAAAGAATCAAGTTGCCACTGTCTTAACTTTCTACTGCTATTGATTTAATTAATAGGGTGGAAAGCGTTCATCGATTTGATCTAAACATGTAAATTAGGATGGAAGACATCTAATTTTTGGGCCCTGCATGATTTTCTACTAAATTGTTGGATAACTATGGTGCGTTAGTCTGCAATTATAGCTCAATTGGTTGAACTTGATCAGGGTTAAAGAAAAAGAAAAAAACCAAAAAAAGTGAGAAGGATACTTTGTCCACAGGTTCAGAAATTTTTTCAAGTAGGAGATGCTATGTTTTCTTAATTATCTGATGGATACAGTTTTCATTTGAATTTTCCAGTGATAACATGTGGCATGGTCCACTGTACAAAACAATCTATTTAACATCAATGTGTCTCATATTTTCATATTTCCTTCCCTTTTGTTTCCCTGGACTGGTGGATGCAGACTGGATAGGATAAAACACTCTACTCAATCGCTTAGCAGAAGCTAAAGCACCCGTCCGGATTAAAATTAGAAGTTTGATCACTTCAATAGATGCCCGCATTAGCCACACTTCTAAGGCCCTTGATTAAATCAATAAAATCATTTTTACCTTCTAATTTTAAATTATTCTTAATCTTTAACCTTTGTATCTTACATAGAGATTCACTTTATTTAAGCACATAAAATCATTTTTTTATTCCTTCCAATTTTTGCTAACTTGATCGCCATTTAGAACTAAGTCATTAATGATGGTTTTATCAAATAAGTTTGGAGCCAAGTACATACCAATCATATTTCTTGTAGATAATATATCTCAACTTCTGCGAAGAATATAGAATAAAAAATGTAAATCACATCGTAGATAGTCAACACTCACAAAATAAAAAAATTAGACTAAGATCTTTCTTTTCTTGGTTGAGAGAACATGACCGAGCCCACTTGCGATGAAGTTACTCACGCAGAGGTCTCTTCTCTTCTTTCATTTTTTTTTTTTAATATATAAAATATTAAAAATAAAGAAAAATAAAAAATCTAGTTTGAACATATTTTTGTTAAACAGTGGTCTTTTCATAGTCTTTGATATTTGAGAGTTGAAATTTTGATTGATGTGATGTCTTGTAAATTTAAAAAATATTGAATTTTTTTAAATATAGGAAATCAATATGAAGAAACATTTAATATGAAATTAATGTTCTCTAGTATCCTATACGGTCATGTAACTTCTATTACAATTTATAAATTTTTTGTCTTAAAAAGATATAAATTTCATGAAAATGTTGGAATATTATAAAAATTGCATAAATACCTTAAAAATATATTAATCAATTAAGGGGTCATCATTAATTTATAAATATTTGTATACTATTTGATTAAGTTTTTTACAAGAAACTCCAAAATGGGAATTAGTGAAGAAGGTTCAGATTTTATTAATAAATGATGAAAATAACTCAAAATAGACAAATGTTAATGAAAAAACTTTTACAATTGACAAATACATTTATATTTGAAGAACTTGCTTTTAAACCTTCTTAAATCATAACAAATGCAACATTCAACTTGAAAATGGTTGAAATTGTATTTTAAAAAAGATATGGCCAATACTATGCTGTATCAAATGATATGAAATAGTTTGATACGACAGAATTATCAGGCTTATTTATTGATACTATGCAACGAAATTATTAGTAAAATAAAATACATATATTATATATATATTTTGAAAGAAATTCAGAGGTTTATACACGTCCGTGAAAATGCAAACTTAAAAGTCGTTTTTTCATAATATTCAAGTAGTTAGACTTCACCATCATTGAAACCTAGAAGAATTAATTATAGCGAAAATAGGGTGATTCTAAGCAAAATAGAATTGAAAATTGAATCTGCGCTGACCATTAAAAAAATGTGATTAAAGTCACATTACACGTGTCACGTTTTGCTTAGCTGTTGGAGAAGACAGAGAAATAACTTACTGACTGAAGGAAGCTTCCGCCCGTCTGTCCTGTCATTCCAACTTCTGTTTGACGGACTTCAAAAAAGAAGGGCTTTTCCCATCTCGCCGTCGTCAAGACTCCCAACGAAGGGAAAGTGAGAATGCGTCTGCAACCAGATCGGATCGGATTCTAGGGTTAGGGTTTTCGCGACATGTTGAAGGCAGATCCCCACCCGTTGGATCCGTGTGGCCCTCCTAACGATCCTCATGACGCCACATTCGGCCACGCTCATAACGTTTATTCCGTACAGATGGACGGTGACGATGGCGTAAACGGCATCTCCTTCTCTTCTAGTCCCTTTGGCGGCAGTGGCAATGAGGCGATGTACGGCGTATCGATGGATGGAGAGAGCGTGGACAGTGCAGATCTCTCTGTGTCCCATTGCCGCGATCGGTTGGTGCTCACGTTTGACGGCGAGGTGTATGTGTTCGACTCTGTGTCGGTGCCACAGGTCTTGAATTGCTTCTATTTTTTTTTTTTGTTTTTGGAATAAGTTGAATTACTTCTAGTTTCTGCTGTTGGTCAGTGGATCACAACTTATTGCGTTTGTTTGCTAAAATGCGCGATTTGTGTCGTTCATTTCCAAGGAACATTGACAAAGGCAAAAGTGGGCTTGTTAGAAACATTTACAAGATAATCAACAGTTGGTGCTGTTCGGTTCTCGGGATTTACTTTCATTGAGAATAACTATTTCGTCGTTCTTGGTGGTTCTAAGTGATGGGATTTCAAACTTCTTGGAATCTATTTAATGCTGTGCTTGGAACAGTGAAGGGCCTGAAATGTGTAAAATTGATATTCCAGGAAGGACTATTTTCTAGGATTCTGCAAAATGGCTTCTCTGCTCTGTGTTTGCAGTTTATGGGAATGTGAAGTTTTCAGGTTCATAGGAGATGAATTATGAGAGAGTGAAATTTTCAGGATGACCAAACAGAAAAACATGGATTTTCCTGTAAAGTGCATCTGTATAATCAAACAGCATGTATTTCTCTTTCCATGGCTGACCAAAATTAGTTGCCGCTGGATGGCTAAAATTTCTTTCTTGTGCATCTTACTTTTGGGAGGAGTAGCTGTAGTTTATCTACTCGAATTATTTAATGTTGAAGTTGCTTCCTCTCAATCCAGTCATGTCATTGTTATCTTCCAGGGCTCAGCTTTCTGACAGTGACATGGTAGCCAAGATTCTTTCTTGTCTGCTTAAATCAATGGAAGAGGGAATGATGAATTTTCTTGTATTACTATTGAACTATCTGACATTTGTCTCCTGAAATGGTTCATCTCCTGTAGCACTACGAAAACAGTCTAGGTATGGAGCTTTTGAGCCTTGGAAGTAGCATTCAATTCAAAAGAGACTATGCCTTTGTTCTTCTGTGTCAGCATCTTTTACTGAAGTGAAAATATGTGTGTATGAAATTAGCAAAACTGGTTATGGAATGCAGGATGTTGCTTATTCTGACCTACCAATTGTAATTATTTGGGGTCTTTGTGGAGGTATTTGCATGTGCAGCGCTTGACATACATTCCTCCTTATTCCAATTCTTCTTTCGGTGCAATCATGTTACTAACTCTTCCTTATTGGTCCTCATAGTAGTTAAGGCACTCCTTAGTTGCAACTAGGCCCTCACCTAGGTCCTGACCCAATTGTCTGCCTGACTTAGCCCATTTTGCACCTAGGCCCTCACCAAGCTTATTGTATTTTATTTTTCATAATAAGCTATTTTTAAAGTCTTTTTAATAGGTAGTGAGTATAATACTCATTCTGTCCCAATTTAGTTGTCTCATATGCATTTTAGGACTCTCTCAAAATAGTTGTCTCATATGCATTTTGGAAGGGTTATAGGATGTTGGAGAGAAGTTCATAAGCCTTTTGAGAGCCCTTCCTTAAAAAATTCAAAATTTTAAAATGGGACAGAGGCAGTAGTTAAAATAAAGTCATTGTTTGTAATACTTAACTAAAAATTCTAATTATCTGATAATTTACTTGTTCATGTATACAATATATGCTTATCTAATGTGCTTGGAAGCCCATTGGCCAATGTATTTGGCACTTTGGATGTGCATTTTTGTATTTTGTTAATATTTTTTTTGAAATGGTAATTGTATTTTGTTAATACCTTTCAAAAAATATTGATGCAATGAGGATACAAATCCATGAATCCACTTGCGTTTGGATAAGGGCTAAATTTTGTAGGGGTGGGTATCTAATTATGAATACCCTTTGTAGGGCTGCAACTCGGGTCAGGTTTTGGCCTGACCCACGTGACCCGACCCGAGAAACCATGCGGGTCTGGTCGAGAAGTTTGGGTCAACGGGTCTGGTCGGGTTGAGAAGATAGAAACCCACATAAAATCCAGCTAAAATTAAGCTAAAATGGGTTCAGAATGCAGGTTGGGTTGGATTGTGAAGTTCGGGTTGAGAATTCGGGTCGGGTCGGGTCGGGTCGGGTCGGGTTCCATATATATCAACTCGGGTTGAGTTCGGTTTTAAGGAACCCGACCTGCTCGACCCAAGTTGCAGCCTTTAACCCTTTGCTTCAAAAGGGTTTTCAAAAGTGAAAATGGAGGGGTAAACAAGGGTAAAATTGAGATTTTTTACCCCTACCCTTTATTTACCAAACAAGGATAATGAGGGGTAACACCTCATTCTCCTTGCACCCACTTCATCCAAACGCAGCCATAGATTTTTTTTGAGCGGGTATGAATCCATACCTATTTTCTAGTATCTAAATAGGTGCACTTAGCATAATGAGGCCCGACCTAGACAGTGCCTTAAACCTTAGGCTATAGGACTCCTTGGTGCCTTGAATACTATGCTAGTCCTTGGAGAGAGACAGAGAAAAAAAACTCAGTGGTATCAGAGCATTTGTAAGGCATTTCTTGTGGATCACATTTACATCTTCTGATTTGAGCTTGTTGTACTTTCTTGCATGTATTTTTGTCACATTTTCCTCTAATTTCACACAGAAATATGGTGGATAAATTTGCTGCCAAGGGCTATTGGTTTGGTGGACCACCATAATCCAATAGTTGTGATGATAGGAAACTCATCATCAGTTTGGAGTGGGAGAGCCCAAGGAAGCTATCACAAGGAATATAGAGAAACACAACCTTACAAAGACAAATGTCGATTATATGCATTTTGGCAATGTTGCCTATGCCCCTGACTAAGAGAAGAGAATTCTTCACTACTAAAATGTTTGGTAATGGATATAATGGCAAAGGATTTTTCTCTACCACCTCTATTATTTTTTACCACTTGTCTTTTCCAAATCCTTGAGAAGTAGCTGGTGGCCAAACCTTCTTCCACCTTGCTTTCGTCTGAGACCTTGAAGAAGGCGTTTGAGAAAATCATCTCTCTTATAGCTTTCACATGTCCAAGGAATTGAACCTCTTTTACAGCTTGACTTGAGATTACAAAACCATTATTTTTATTCCTTTTCTTTTCCTCTCTTCTTGAAGAAGAACCTCAAATCCAAGCATCTTTTTTGTTGAGGGGATTGTGGAACTCTTTTAGTAGAAATTTGCTTTTTTTATGCACTTCAAAACTATGAATCTTATGCCTGCATTTAGAAACACACTGGACACCAAATTATAGGCCCAATTGATGAGAAAATGAGAGAAGGATGCTTTTGATGCTTTGTACATCAGAAACTTAGGTGGTAGGGATTAGGAGAAGGGATAGACCTTGTAAGACTTGGATTGAAGAGGCATAGGAGGATATGATAGATTATATGGTGACAGAAGGTATGACTCTTGATAGGACATAATGGAAACATAGAACTCAAAACACTGACCCTAGATAGATGTTAAATTGTTGTTCAGTGACAAAGACAACGATGGTTGGCCCACCAAAATTTAAGAAACACGAACAACATTATGTAGCAGTGTGACGGTTTGTGATCCTTGCATGTTTAATGTTGATATCTACTTATTTTTAGCTTAGTGAAGGGCTCATTCACCTGATTGGATGATCATTTGAATCTCTAATATTTGGTATGTACCAACCCTGTAGATGTCAGTTCAAATGAAGATCCACATGTCAAATGACACTGTGTTTACTGGTGCTTTCTGTTAGAGCCCCGGTTTACCCATATCTCTGTGTTGTCAATTTTGTAACAAGTGTCAGAACCTTGCCTATGGAAGAATGAAGTTGTTGTATGAAGATTGGTGAAGACTCGAAGCATAAGGTTGATCTCTAAGAAACTTCTCCCAGTGTTGTGTCAACCAAGCAGGTAAATTGGATCTTAGTAGACCTTAGGTTGAATCCAAAACAACTTTGAGCATAGAATCTGGAAAGTTCTTAAACCCAAGCCCTAGTCAAGAAGCCCAGTTTTATAGTTAAACTATATCCATGTCAGCTCGACCTGTCGAATGTTTTTGCTCACCCATCGAGCAAGCTTTGGGTTGTTTCGACCAGTCAAGTACGGTGTTTGACTTGTCGAAGAGTGCTGGGAAATTGTCTCTCACGGGTTCGACTAGTCGATCCTTCTTCAACTTGTCAAGGAACCTCTCTTAGCCCACCGTTTGTAATTGGCGTGTTTTGTGGGTGGTCTCGACTTGTCGACACCAAGTCACCAGCGTCTCGACCTTTTGAGGAGCGTGTCATTCTCTAGGCGTTGCAATTATCTCTTATATACTGTCTCCAAGCTTAACTGTGATTAAGGAGATTAGACAAGAGAAAATAAGTGAGAGATTAACTTCTAGGTTCCAGTAGAGGTTCCCTTTGTTGCCAATTTCCATGAACTTCCAGTAATGCTATCTATTCTCTTCTACAACCGTTAATGGGATATCTAAGCTTTCTAAAGCTTTCTATTGAATGAGATTAAGAGTTTGATTATTGAGAAAAACCCAAACTCTATCAGACCCTTAGAGAGGCCCTTCACCTTGGAAAATCTTATCAAACCTCTACAGATCTTTATCTAGGGAATCCTGTACCACTGAACCAGACCCTAGATCTTGTCTCCTGCTTTGGTTGCTGGCACTGGAGATTTAATAGCATGCGGACTGGAGCATTCAGGAGAAAAATTGAAGAACAGATTTGAAGATTCAAGCGAGGCCCAAAGGCAAGTGTTCTTCCTTTTCATTTTTATTTCTCAATGTTGTAAGGTGGATTAGATCTTTGCGATCGAACCACCATAAAAAATAGGTGTCAAGTAGACATCGATGGTCGAACCTTTCAAAATCTAGGTGTGTATTGATAGAGTATTTTTACCCTTTCATAGTGTGTTTCGGATAGCCCAAGGTTGGGTGAGTCCATGAGTGGATGTAGGTTCAGGTGAACTGAACCACTATAAATCACTGTGCATGTGTGGTTTGATTTGATGGTTTGTTTATAATTATTTGCAAACACACAAGTTTATTTTCCGGTGCACCATGCATTGGTTTAGCCTGGACTTACACTTCCTTGTTGATGGTATTAGTAGTTTCTCTTCTGTTGATAAAAGGAAAAGCTATATTCCATAAATTGTGGGAAAATCCATCCAACCTAGGTTTTTTTTTGGAGACATCCTTGGAGTACATATGATTATTTGATGACATGGGACAAATATACCAACATTGTCGCCTAGAGATTCTTCTGATGGTTTAACGAGAGTTTGCTCCTTAAAATTTCGCAACTCACTCTGTATGGTAACATCTAAACACCATCTTGATTTAAACCTGCAACAGTCAGGCCTTATACTTCTTTGATCGTGATTTAGTTTGATGGTGCAACTATTTTTTTTTTTTTTTAAATGAAGTTTTTTTTTTCTCATCCTAATGCCGCTGACTATGATTTGGCATATTTGCAATCATCATATGTTTGACAATTAGGTTATTAAGAATAACAATATGTAGTGCAATGGGCCTTTTTTGTTTTTTTCCTTTCCATATCCACCTTTACATTATTAGTAGATTTCTCTGTACTTATTTCAGACCTTTACCTATAATGTGTTCTATAAGTAGTGTTACCATTTTTTTTTTGGGTCGTTAACCTTGCATACTAAATATTGTTGAAAACTCCCTTACGAAAATTCGATTTTACCTGCTTCTGGTCATTTTATATGAAGAATCCTAATTGTATTGGGGATTGTTACAGGTGCAGGAAGTACTACTACTTTTGAGCGGGCACGAAAGGTCTTCTACTGTGCCTGGTGGGGTTGGATCAAAAGAATCTGGACATCAGAAAAACATCGTATTTCATCAATCACACAAGAAGTTTTTATAATTTTCCTAATTCTTATAACCTATTTATTGTTTCCCTGCATTTTTGCCAGGATGTTGATGCTCTACAACGTTCAGATGCTTCATCAAGATGTGCTGCTCTGGTTAGGTACCGTGAAAAACGCAAAGTCAGATGCTTTGATAAGAAGATCCGTTATAATGTTCGCCAAGATGTTGCTGCCAGGTACCTAGTTGGATGTATATATATATATATATAATGTTCGCCAAGATGTTGCTGCCAGGTACCTAGTTGGATGTATATATATATATATATATATATATATATATATATATATATATATATATAGCTATCATTGTTAATCATTATAGTTAATACACATCTGGTGTGTGGCCACCTTTGTGGGGCTCATTTGGGTGGGCTCCAAATCATGGGGATGGGTGGGTAAGAGGGTCTATCTATGGACATAGAATGGTTATTTTAAAAGGGAAAAAATCAACTTGATTAATTCTTGTGGTGGTGATTTTTTAAGGCACTCAAGATCAATGGTAAAACTGTAGCTAGCTCTCCCTTGAATTTTACAGAGAGAGGTAGTATGTGGGAAGATTCACCAAGCATGATTTGATTAGAGTTAGGCTACCTCCTAGTGAGAGGTCAGATTTACTCCAGGCATTCAATTTCATCGATATCCTTTCTATCACGGGCTCCCAAAAATGTTTGGATCTCAGATTCCCACCTATTGGCAGCCTAAGGTAAGTAAAAGGGATCTTGCCTATTCCACACCCTATCCCCCCTTGCTAATGTTTCGACTTCCTCCAACTCTATACCCAAGCCTACAATGTTGCTCTTTCCTAAATTTATTCCAAGTCCCGATACCAGTTCGAAACACCTTAGGACCACCCTAACCCCTTATAGCTCTTCGCTAGATGCCTCATAGAACAATAACGTATCGTCTGCAAACTCTAGATGACTGATTGAAGGTAGACCTCAAGACCTTTGATAATGTTTATCTCTTTGGCTCATCTCATCAGACCATTGAGTGCGTCGGCTACCATGGTAAATAGGAATGGGGATAATGCGTTGCCTTGTCATAAGCCCCTCATAGCCCTAATTGGTTCTATAGGTGAGCCATTCACCAATATGGAGTAGGGAGTATTTTGGACACATGCCCCCTCAACCAACCTCTCCACTTGGGGCTGAAGCCCATTCTCCAAAATAAATAGTCTACAAACTGCCAACTAACATGGTCATGGGCTTTCTCCATATCTAGTTTTAAAAGCACACCCATTAGGCCTTAAGTCTAGCGTGGACTAACTCATTTGCTATCAACACTCCATCCAGAATCTGTCTTCCTTCAATAAATGCACCCTGTGATTCCACAGTTAGCCCCCCAAGGATTGAACTAAGCCTCGCAGCTAGGATTTTGGCCAACAACTTATACACACACACACTACTACGCTTATAGGTCTGCAATGAGCAAGCTCTGAAGGCCGTTCCTTTTTTGGGATTAGGGCTACCAAACAATGTTTTAGGCTCTTGTTCAGGACCCCTCTGCTATGGAACTCCCTAAAGAATTTGAGGAAGTCATCCCTAAGTATGTCCCAACAACTCCTTAAAAATGTAAAGTTAAACTCATCGGGACCCGGAGCCTTATCCCCATCCACACTATGTAGCACCTCTATCACTTCTGCCTCCTCAAACTCCCTTCTAACCACGATACCTTTTCCGTTGGAAGAGAACAGAAAGTAACCCCCCTCTGGAAGTGGAGGCCCCGTTCCCACCCTGTCTATGATTCTATCACTCAAGGCAGTACTGGGGTTCAACAGGAGTGGTACAGATATAGGTCTAAGGTTAGCAGTGGTAACCTCCTCTCCAGATGGATCAACCTCGGGTCCCCCACGGGTTCCTCCCGTGGTATGATATGCACTAGAAGGAACAATGTGTAGAAATGCAAAAGGATGGGTAACACCTGATCCAAGTAGAGTCGTCTCCATATGTTGCAGCTGATTACTCGGTCCACGCCCGTTGCTGAATGATGTGGCCAAAATGTGAGAGCCCCTGCTGATGACTTAATTAATACCGCTAACCGCCCCTACGAAGATCCCCTGAAAGAAGTAGATTCGTCTCCATGTGCTGCTGTCATCTACTTAGATCCGCGTCCGCTACTGGGTGATGTGGTTGGAGATGCGAGATCCCCGGTTGATGATCCAATAACTGTCTCTCGTCTCCCATGTTAAGATCTATACTCGGAGGGTACCTAGACGGGAAAGGAGGAAAAATATGCCCCGACTCGAAACTGCCGAGGATAAGAGGTGCAAGGCTGTAATTATGGAAGAACAAAAAGGGCATATAAGTAGAGGTACCCTCAAGAGGAGAGATCCTCGCAAACGGATCCGAAGGATGGAGCTGAGCCATGGGGGTATGAATCAGAACCGACTAATGATAGTCTAGCACGATGCTTTTGTACTCTATCTGGATGAATTACCCTCACCATTTGGAGCAAAAATAGAGGCAAAATGGTTTCTGATGGTTGCCCATAGTTCCCTTTTCCCCTCCACCCTTCTGCCATTCACCAGTATGACTTTCATAGTATTCACCATATCCCTTGCCTTGGCCATTTGATGGAAGAATTTACTGTTCCTATCTCCTTCCTTCAGCCAAGTAGCCATGGATTTCTACCTCCATTCCACCTCTTTCCTCCTTAATAGTCTCCAAGGCTTAGACATGCACAAATGTTTTTCTTTTGTTTCCTCCGTTGTCTAATCTCTTTCTTCTTCCATATTCTCTCAATCACCTAACAAATGTGGGATATGATCTTTCTCCTAATGTAAGTTGCCCAACTCATCTCTATACCACTCTTTGATCTTGGTCTTCAGTAATTTCAGTTTTCTCTGTAAGCAAGAGCTGGCCCAATCCTCGGCCTCAAATGAGAGCCACCACTCCCTCAGTTTGCCTATAATGCCCCAAACAACCATTATTGAAGCGAAATGGCTAGGGTCCCCAATCCTCCTCCTCCATACTGAGGAGTATAGGCTAGTGATCTGAGAGTGGTCTCCTAAGCTTCACTTGTACCATATTTCTGAACAACTCCTCCCACTCTGAAGACACCAAGAATCTATCTAATCTGCTTATAGAGGGATGCCTCTGCCCATTCGACAATGTGAATCTTTCTCCCAACAACGGGTAGTCAATCAATTGACAGGAGTTAATACAGTCAGAGAAGCCTTTCGAGAAGTTGGTTCTTCCTGACAGCCCCCTCCTCTTCGAAGGGAATCTTGTAGCATTAAATCTCCACCGATGCACCAAAGCCCTGCTCACCTACTCCTCAAGTGCTGAATCTCCTCCCAAAAAAGTTCCCGCTCTGCCAACGAATGCGGCCCATACACATTAGTTAGCAACACGTCCCCCTCTTCTTCCGCTAGTCTGTCTTTTATTGACGGTATCTTATTACCCATGATAGTCTCCACTGCCTCAAACACTTCTTTCTTCCACATGATCATGATCAGAAGGCTACCTAAATTACCTTCAGATGGTTTGGCACGCCAAGCTGCCGATCTAGTCCCCCAAATCTCCTTGTGTCCCCGCTTACAATTTCCTCTCTTTGTCTCTTGAATGAAAATAATATCAGCCCGATATTTTATGAAAATCCCATGGATGACTCTCCTTTTCATACTAAGGCCAAGGCCTCTCATGTTCCATGAAATGATCTTCATTGAGCAACTTGTTTCTTCACCGTACTCCGTCCTCTTCTCCTTTATAGCGATGCGGTGCATCTCAGCACCTTCCATTTTCAGATTATTGCTATTTTCGTATTTTATTTTAGAAATTAGGATTTTCTATTTTCACTGAGTTATTTTCATTTTAGGCTATTTTTAGGAGTTTCTTTATTTAAGGGTGACATTTCTTATAAAAGCACTCTCTTGTAAGCATTATGATAGATGATTAATCAATAAAGATTGAGATTTTCGCAAAATACCTTTGCAAGGTGCGATTTATATTGTGGGAGTGATTCCTTGAGCGAAAGGCTTGGCGTGAGGCTTGGTGTGAGGCCATACCTTCTTCTTCGGTTACTTCTCTTCATCTTCTATCTTCTTTTCTCTCTTTTTCTATCTTCATCCTCAACCTCTTACCCTCTCAGTCCCTTTCCTAAGCCCTTCCCTGGATTTTCGAGGACATCCCTTTGCTGCCCCAAACCAGATCCACCCCTTTTGGCTACTGTTCCCTCTTCCGATCCTTTCCCATGGCTGCCGCAAGACCATTCCCTATTTTCCTTCCTTTCGTATGTGTTTTCCCCCGTTTAGTTACAATCGTGTTGCCCTAAGCTAAGCATTCTTTTATTCCATTCGTACCCCTTTCTTTACCCTTTTATAAATAAAAGCCTACTTTGTTTCGTATGTCTTAGTTAGACATTCCATCATATTTGGAACCATTATTCCCTTTAACTACATCAGATTCCTATTATTCGCTTAATTACGTGTTGTAGCTTTATATTTTTTTATTACATATATTAATTGTTGATTTAACTTCAGCCCATATTAATTTTAAGGTGCATTATTTTCATCCCTTTTAACTTTTAGGGTACCAATATAGGCATTTAGGGTTACGCTATTAGTTATCCTGCATCATATAGACTTTTAGGAGGTTTGCTAAACCCGTTAGTCCCTTCATCTTAGACGATTTGTCGGACTGCCTCGAATCTAATGATAGTCGATTTCTCTCGTTCTATCTATTTCAGAGCATCTTCGGCTGATTTCAAATTTAGAAATTCTATTCCCATATTGCTCCCTGCTAGCAATATTTTCCTGGATACATCCTAGTTTTTGAAGCCAAAACTGCTTCACCCACTCGGTAAACCCGATTTCCTTTGGTCTCATTATCCGCAACTTTGTTTCCTGAATTCACCCCACTTGGTCCTAGTGCTGCCTGACTGTTTGTCTGTGTCATTTTCTCTTTACACTTCACTACATCTTGTCCAACAAAACCGTAATTTCTTCTTCGGCATCCGACTCGAGTAGGAACGAAGGTAGACCTCCGCCTTTCTCGCCCTCTGAATCGATCCCTGCCTTAAGTCTGGCATGGAACTTGCTCTGCAGACAGTAGGAAAGACTTGTCTGATGCCAGTTGAACGCCATCCCTCAGAGTCATTCCCATTAGGATTGTAGTGACCATCTTCTAGCTCGCCTTCAGACGAGTCTCCGATCCTCTCCCTCTCAGTTCTTTTCTTCTTCTTTTTCTCAGCATTTTTTTTTCATCCTTTGTTTTATTTTTGGAGAGATCAGAGACTCCATCTCTATTTCATAATCGTGGCCATCGTCTTCAGGATCACCTTCAGGCGCCCACCATTCATCTCCTCCTCCGACGATACAAAACTCAGTTCTTTTCTTCTTCTTTTTTACTTTTTTCCTGGGTTCTCTGTTGCCCTTGGAGAGGGAGGAGTTTCCACTTGCTGGTTTAAAACTGTCCCATGGACCAAACCTTAGGGCTTGTAAAATGGGTCAACTGGATTGCCAGACAATTGGTTTGGATCGCAGGAACATGGCTTCTTATGAGCCCTTGCTGAGCCTGAACAGTGGACTAGGCTGTGGCCCATCTCGTTAAGAGGGCCTGAGTTGAAAAGGTTCTCGGCTGGGCTCAAGTTGCCAGTTGGATATGAGGCCCATACCTGACCCTTATCCAGATCCCTCTCATTCGAAGCCTTAGCATGCGGCGAACCTTTCCAAGAAATATTTTCTTCCATTTCTTCCTCGATCCTGGCCCCTTTCCCTATCTTCGTTTGTGCTCCCCCTTCGTGATCGGCTCGCAGATTCACTGCAGGTGCATACATCCCATCGCTCCTTCCAGTCGAATCAGCAGAAATAGTGGTACGTTCTGTCCTTCCATTGGTTGGATACATTCTCTCTCTTTCCACAGGCAGTCATCAATTGTTGACGCAAATTATAGATTTTTCCTTTCCAACTCAGCATTGCCTTGATTTTTGGGCTCCCACACTTTCGCCCTTCCCACGGGTGATCTTTCTGGAGACAGATGACCATTGCTGGAGGGTCAGTGGTGTTGCAATTCTGGTCGTCGCCCAACATTTCCACCTCTTCTTCTGCCACTTGGTCTTTGATGTAGACACTTCTCAGATCTGAACCTTATGCGACCCATCAGAGACTCTGATGATCACATCTTCTGGAATATTTTTGGTATTTTCCACTTCAAGGAGGATTCACAGTGATGATAGGTCCTTTTTCTTGAGGTTTTCATCATCGATATCCAGTACCTTTCCCAGTTGGTTACCAAATTTTAAGATGGAGGATTGATCCCATGCTACCAGAGGAAAGCTGAAGCAGTGAACCCACGTCCAATGGACTGATGGGGAAGTGTTAGAATATCATATCTCCATCGAGATGAAGAAATTGGTCCATTCAGGATTTCCCAGCCATTCCAGGCCTCCTCTACTCGTCCATGCAGAAATCAGAAACCTGCAAGCCTCCTACCCAACGAACTGCTGCACTTTTGATACCACGATTTTCGCAAAAGAGGCTGACCTTCCTGCGGACTAATCTGCAACTTTGTCGATGCCACCACTGATCTGAGGAGCCATTCATATGCTTCATCCAATGTCAATTTATTCATTGTAATATCAACGGTGGGAGTCGATTTATGAGTTGTCTGTTCCTTCCTTCCTGGTCTTGCTAAAACTTCAACCCAGGACCGATTCAGGGTTGGAGTGGCCTTTGAGTTCCTGCCTTTAGGTTTTGGGAGAGAACTGGCTACCTTTTTCTGAATATGACCTTCCTTGAAGCGTCAGTTTGCTTCCATTCTCTTCCATACTTGGCTCTTTGAGATATAATCCTCCTATCAGCAGCCATTGGATCCCTGGACTGCTCCTGAAGGTACCTCTTCTCCCATCATCCTCACAATTGCGAACTTCTTTTCCTTCAGGTTTCGTTTCTCTGGGATGAATACATCTGGAACTCGGCCCCATTTTCTAAAAAGCTCCATCAACCAATTTCTGGAGATTGAATCCTGAAGATTTTCTACAAAGATGGTGAATACTGCTGAGTTCTAGCTATTAATTACACCCATACTTATGCAACTTATTGTGGTTGATTTGGAAGGAGTACAATTCTTGAATTTTTTGAAGGAAAAGAAAAATCGCCATGGGAGGTATTTGATATGGCAAAGGTGAGAGCGGTTGGATGAAGGATGAAGAGCAAGAAGAAGCTTCTAGTATTCATATTGTGGGTTTAGAGAGTGAATGGGTGATCATGCATGGTGGAGGAATGCATAAAAAGATCAAAGAGATTTGGACGAGATTGCAAAAGATGAGTGGTTCAAGTTCAATGTAAATGGGGCAGCTAGGGAAAGCTGTTGCTAGCGGGTATTGGTTGGGTTTTGCATGATGCTTGAGGAGAGGTTAGAACTTTTTTCTGAGGGAATGAGTGATCATGCATGGTGGAGGAGCTCCTAAAAGAAAGATCAAAGAGATATGGAGGAGATTACATGATGGATGGTTTAAGTTCAACGTAGATGGGTCAACTAGGAAAAACTGTTGCTGGTGGCTATTGGTTAGGTTTTGCATGATGCATGAGGAGGTTAGAACTTTTTTCTCTGGTTTGATCTGATTGAAAGAGTCCAACGAGGTGGAATTAATAGCTAGAAAGGAGGCTCTAAAACTCCTCAAGGAGATTCAAATGCTTTGAAATGGGCCACAGGGAGAACAACACTGGAGGCTTTGGTCACCATCTTCAGAAATTAAGGCCTTATCTAGATGTTTCATATCATCGTTTTTGGTGTTCAGTCAATTGTACTGCTCATCTTTTTGGCAAACATGGGATATAAAGTCAAGGGTTGGTTTGCAAACACAATTGTGAGACGTTTTTTGGGTTTTGCATAAAGTTGGTTTTGTATTGCTGGACAGTATAGTCTAATATACTGTTTTGCACTTTTGTGTTCATTTCTCTTCAATGACAATTTCATTTTATTTGAAAAAAAAGGATACAAAAGTTGGCAAGCGTCTGCACTTAGTTGTTTTATCTTGATTGTTGTGAAGAGCAGTTTCTATGTAACTGGACCTTCCCTATTTGCTTGTATAAGTTATATTAATCCTTTTTTTTTTTTTTTAATGTTGACAATTGTTTGATGATTTTAGGATGCAACGTGGAAAAGGTGGCCAGTTTTTATCCAATGGAGTCTCTGAGGAAGTGGTATCAGCTTCTTCTAGTTTCGATTCTCAACAGAGCTCACAAGAAGATACTCATCCACCAACTGTGTGAGTTCCAAGTTGTCCTTTTGCAGATCAATAAAAAGAAACAAGTCAAAAATCTTACCCCACTGCTCAATTTGTGGTAGTGAGTAAATGTTTTCCGTTGATGAATTTTTGCCTTGCTACTTTTAGTTTCTTTTGGGTGTTATTGTACCTTTTTTCTGTACTCAGCTGTTCTATGTGTTTATGCAGATGTCATCATTGCGGCACTAGTGAAAAATCCACCCCAATGATGCGTCGAGGGCCATCTGGCCCAAGGACTCTATGCAATCCATGTGGGCTCTGGTGGTCAAGCAGGGTGGGTTTACTGGTTTAATACCATATTATTCTCTCTTCACTTCTGTGACTTTTGCCTCTTCGATTTGAACTTATCTAACGTTGCTGTGATTCCACAACTCGTCACTGCTTTGGTTGCACAGCATTTTCAGAGTTTGTGGGGGACTTTTTATTAGAAAATTTTAGTACACTGGGGTCTACTATTTAGTACATTGTGTTTTCTTGTTTTTGTTTTAGTTTTTTAATATTTCTACTCTTAGATTGAATAATGGTCTTGAATGTGATCATTATTCATAACACCTGAAAGGGCAAAACCAGTTCTTTTATTTTGAAAGATACTTTTGTCATATGATATATGGTTTGTCAGCAGTACTGCAAAATATTTTTCTGCTTGTGCAATATCAACATGCAACCACTGTTAGAAACTTTAAGGGTTTTCAATGTCATACATAATACACTTTTTTTTTTTTTTGAGCAGTAACGAAGAGAGAATATATTAATATAAAGGGTAAAGGTACATAAAACAACAACATTGGGTCTAAAAGGTTTAAACCCTGGAAGAAAAAGGAAAAATACATCTATCCACATATCAAAACACTATATAATGTGGCAAGCATTTCTCCACATGCCTGAAGGAGCTCTCAAAGGTAGAATACACTGGTAGTCATGGAACCCACCCCGTTCTTTTCGAAGAAATCTACTACTCCATTTGCTGGTCTCCTAACTAGTGGGAAAGAGATCTCGCGACCCAAGCAAAACGCCCTAATATCCCTTATAATTGTGGTCATTTTCCAAGGAGGCTATTCTAACCCATTTGCCCACTTGATCGCATTTACCGAGTCCCCTTCAATGATTAGTCCCCCCTCCTTGATGAAGACCATATAGACAAAGCTCTCCTAATACTAACAAGTTCTGCCTTATTTGAATCCCTTCGTCATACTGGCTCGGAAAAAAAAAAAAAACTATGGATTTTCTACCATTGCAATCACGGAGCACTCCACCATACATGTTAGACCCGTTTTCCCGTTACTGCTCCATCAATGTTAACTTTATGAGTTTTGGGTAGGAGGGGACCAAGAGGCTTGAGCTATGATCTTCCTTGGTCCTCTACTTCAACAACTCTCCCAGGAGCTGTAAAGGTCCCATCATTTTGAAGCCATAAACTCTTCCCAGATAGGAGCCATGTACAAAGCCTCCATTTTTCCTTTTGAAGAATGTCTCTCTCTTCTGACTCCTTGTTGTCGAAGATCCTGAAATTTCTTTCCTTCCATACAGACCATAAGACTGCCGTTGGAATAGTGTTCCAAGTTGCTTTCATCTTAGGGATGAGATGTTGAAGGAACCCCCCGGATTAGACGATTCCTTTACAAGTCCTCTCGAATATCCATAATACTTCTATCAAGTTTGCTTTCATCGAGGCTATCTTGTTTGAAAGCCCTTAAATTTCTTCTAAAATCTAGCTGTTAAGAGACATTGCTGTCTTCCACTCTCAAGCATCTTTTTCCAAGCCACAGGTCTGTCCAGAAGAGTTCCGTCTCCTTTTCAACTAGCAACCTTAGTTTATCCCGATAGATGATACCCACCCGCCTTCCTCCCTTACCTAATCTCCACCATGCCTTTACCACCTGCAAACCCAACTTTTCCACATTTTCCCCCAAAGTGCACCCACCAATATCTTGAAGGTTGTACCTTGCAGTCGACACCATTGACCACAAGGCGTCCTTCTCCCTCCCAAACCTCCACTCCATTTACATAATAGAGTTTGGTACCTGATTTTCAAGGACACAATGACATTTGGCTTTTTTTTTATGTGCCTGGCATGTAGTTGATGCATGAGTTGGAGGAATGGGTGTGATGGGTGAATCGATCTAGATGTTGCTGGCCTTGAGACAAAGGTGGAAGTTTTGTTGCGGAAGGCATGTGAGATGGAGATCCAGTTGTGGTTGTGGCATATGTGATGCGATGCATGGGTGGGAGGCACAACTTCACTTGCAAAGTTTTGAATTCAAATTTCAAACGAGGTGGTTAACATGGGGTAGGAGATTGGACTTAATGTGGAGGCTCTCTTTCATGAGGATGGGAACGTGACATTTGGTGGGTGGCACATTGATGCTGGAAGAGGGGGAGTCAAGGGACCTTGAGGCAATGGTATAGGTGATAAGAAGCATTTGGAATGTTGTTGTGGCACTACCACAGGTAAGGGTGATGTTGGGCCAGTTGGGCCTGTACCTATTCCGGGTCTGAAGGATAGTAGCCCGTCCTTAGTTGGTCAGGTTGAGGATGAATAAAAATTATGGTGGATTCCCTACCTATTGAAGTTTAAAATGGGAATACGTGGGAGGTGGGTAAAAAGCTTTTTAAAAAAGTAGAATTTGTAGAGAGGAGGTCATGAAGATGGCTAAATTGGTCAGGATGATGGGAATTCATTTCAAAGATGAGAATGATGCTGAGGCTGCTATGAGATGGTTAAAGGAAGACTTGTCTAGAAGGTGCAAGGGAGGTCTAAAGGCTTGTTTTCCCTCTTCGGCAAACCACTTAATTGGGGACTTCATATGTGCAGAGGAGGACTGGTCTAAAGAAGGGGGTTGAAGAGAGAGGATAGTAGTACATGGCTTGATCAGATAGTGGGGATCAGGAGAGGAGAATGGAGCTTATGTTGGTCCTTTTTAGGTCTGACAAGGTCTTGAGGGCTTGTGGTTTATCATGGGGTATGGGTAGATTTTATACAAAGCTGATTTTCCTATTCCGTACTTGTATTTTTATTTTTAATACAATATTATTGTCATTTAAAAAAAGAATCTATAATTTAATGGCTTGCTGAAGCAGGAATTTAGTGGGATTTCCGATCGATCTCCATAAAGGGTGGAGAGCTGTAATTGGGGAGAATGTAGATCACCATGTTATTGTACTGTTGTTGACTATTTAAATGCCTAACGCTGACAGCCACTTTCTATGTGGCCAGCAATGCCATTTATGGATTTTCATTTATGAATTTTGGTTATTTCCCAATAAGTGCTGAATCTATGGTGTCTTGGACCTACAATATCGTGGATGCAATAAGCTATACCTTCCCAACTGTACTAGGGGTTGGTTCAGTTTTATCAGTCATCTTGATTGTCAAATTGTAGTTGCTTGTAAACAAATTCACGATTTCTTGAGTGATGGTGCATGTATTAAAATGTCTCCATTTCAGGTTTTTGTGGTATTATTTTAACTTCTTTTTCTATATGTATGTTAACATTGTTTTTCCAGATAACTAAATGTTAGTTCGCCTTCTCTTCATTTCATACATAACCAAACTAATGAAAACTTTATTCTCAATCACGCAGAGTGAAATTATGTATATTTATTTTTATTGCTGCTGTTTCCTGCATGTTATTTTCATCTACAAAAAACTTTTTTTTTGAGACATAAAATTTAATTGAATTTTAATTCAATTATTATCCATTAATTCATTAATCATATGTTTTGAAATTGACCAAATTGGAGACCTATTATTTTTGGTAATACTACTCATGTACCAGTACTCTGTAACATAACTTGTTTTAAGCTTTGGGCATTATGATGCATTTAATTATGCATTTATGATAAAGCGACGTGTATGGAGTTTTAAAGTTGTAAGATATCTAGCAATCTCAATTTATTAGCTTGTATTTAATTTTAAAAAAAAACCTATACTATACTTAGAAGAACTACTTATGGTATTAATATGTTTTTTTAGAGGTAGGTATTAATATGTTGAGCTTTCACCTTGTTGCATTTTAGGGAATTTTGAGAGATCTTTCTAAGGTTTCAACCATGGGTGTCCAGAATCCTTCTGCGAAAACAAATGTGCAGGTATAATTTCTCAGTGATGCAACTGGCAACTTCTGTTTTAGTCCAATATACTGTAATTTTTTGTACATATAATCTCTTTTTGGTTTTAAAAAATAAAATTGAAGATGGGTTGTTTGGATTTGACAGGTGGTGGGTCTTGATTGGTATAAGAGATCCAATCCTGATCATAATAGTCAAGGACACACCTAGGCTCCAGAGCCCATTTGTGCCTTGATGCCCCTAGGTACCACCATCCCTTTCAGCAGTCAAAGGTGGACCTAGGTGCCAGGGCCCCATTTTTCTCTTAAGTTCACCTTGCTCCTTGACTACTGTGTTCCGGATTGGGGAAAAAAATCTAATTGACATAGATATTTGTTTTTGCCTCTTATACCATATTCATGGGATCTGCAGGGAACCTCAGAACTTTCCAAGGTTTCAACTGTTGAGATCTAGACTTCTTTGTAAAGCAACTCCAATGGGTAAGATGTGTTTTTTGATCTACAACCAAGGATTAAACAGAGCAAATAATGAATTAAAATGTTTTTATTCTGGATGTCTTGAAAACCAGATTGGAAGTCACTACTAACCACTAATAACCATGTGCTTTATACTAACGTTTAGTGAAAAGCAAGAATTTTAGTAACATGAAGAGAATATGATCTGCATGATTGAGGACTACTCCTCCAGAGTGATTGTGCAGATCTCTCAAAGCAGTTGAAACATATATATATATATATATATATATATAATGATAAACCAAACAACTACTAAACTGCTTATGGAGATCATTGAGAATTACACTCCAAATTGGTCAAAAGGGTCCACCATTAAAGCCCACAAGGTGATGTTGAGCTTGTTTCTTTTGACGGCACAATCTCTAGAGATGCTTTATTTTAAAAAAATTGTCGATTGCCTTCTCAATTGTGTACATATGTGTGTCTATGTATGCATGCATAGTGAAGATCCCCCAAGACCAGGGTGTCAAGCTTTTAACTTTATCTAACCTTTGAGATTCATCGGGTTAGACCAATGGGTTGTAAAAGTCAAATTGGTGACAAATTGTGTACATGCAATTCACAGGGGGTAGGTGGATGTGGCGTGCCTGCACGAGGTGGGGGTTAATGGGTCCATTGTAGGCCTCACAAACCTGAGTTTGCATGTATATAGAGGAATGGTTAGGACCTTCCTGCACATCCACCATCCATTGAAAATATGTATCTTTTTAATTCAAAATTCATCATTGGATGGTGGAAATGCAAGACTTGACCTTATTATTATTATTTTTTGAATGATAAGAATTGACCTTTTACAGTCAAGTCTCCTGCACTATATATAAGTTGGATCCGGTTTGGTGCCTTATTTGCAGTTTAGATTAGTGGTCCATATAACTCAGATTGGGGTCAAACTGGGTAAGAGTGCAATTCATGAAAGTTCAAGGTGGGCTTCACATTGCATTACTGCATGCAATTTTCATTTGATGGCAATTTTAGGGAGAGAGTGTGTGTTGTATGTAATAGGATTTCCTGCCATTTGCATGATTTGATTACTTATCACATGTCAACCAATATGACTGTTGTACTTACAAGAATTTCCCATCATTTGCATGATTTGATTCCTTATCAACCAATAGGAGCACACATCATGAGATTGTTTTGCCACTTGGATTTGCAATGATGACCTATCATCTGCATCCAAAGGGTCTGAATGGCAGGGATATGCTTCTCAGATCCCTCAAAGCTCCTTTTGCTATGTTCTTTCTGGATGACTAACTCCTTTTCATAAAGACAATATTAAATATAATTACTGTTCAAAGAAAAACATATTAAGTATAATTTTTTTTAACAATTTGATGGGGATGATATCAAGCTCCTCACTTCACTAGGGGCCATCACCACTATGGCTGGTACTCAACTAGAAAAGATTTGGACGTTAATAAAGAAATAATTGCAATGATGAAGTTATGTTTCTCAAAAAATTAGTTTACATACCCACTTCCTTTACAAGATTGTTTTGTGGCATTGACTTCCCTAACGTCATTATGCATAGGTCCTTACATTTGGTTCACATGTGAAAAGTTCTCAATGTTTTGGTGATTGTAATTTTGCCCTTGACATTTGAAGATCAATTAGGTTCATGTTGTAGCCATACATTAGGGATTGATGGGGAAACCCCCATTTTTTATAAGGGGACACCCCTATTAATTTGTGGCTTAAATGACAAAATTACCCTCAGGAGTTGCTAATTGTCTTTGACATTGAACTTTAATCAAGGTCATTTTCATTATTTAATCCATAATATAAAATAGTAGGGGGGTGTCCCTTTCTAGAAAATGGGGGTGTCCCGTCAAACCCCAAGCATAATGGGGGGCTGGGTGCGTACATGCGTGGTTGAACTATTTATTGGTGTTTTCATTTTCTTTTCCTTTTCTTTTTTAACCCTTTTGTTATCGAGAGACAAATAGTACTGCAATGCTCAGACATGAGTACATGACTGGTAATTCACCCTTTTTTTTTACAGAGCAATGCCAATGATATAGGGAGGGGAGTAAGCACCAGGTAACAAAGTTTCCAATGTTACATCAAATGGCATTAGAATTGTTGCTATCAAGTTTATGTCGATGACAACTAATCCATGCTGTTTACAACTGACAATCGGACTTCTCAAGGAAGATATTCATATTTTTAGTCCTTTTAGTTTGGACTGGGGCTGCAGGAGGGGGGATTGGTTATATAGATGATGTAGAGGTCTTGAGTGTTTTTCAGTATATAGAAGGATCATTTGGCTAGGACATGTGGGTATTTCTGTCTAGTTATAACAAACAAAGTAGTGTAACATTTGGATCATTTTAATACATGGAAACTGCACTCATGAAATGTGGAATTTGCAATGTCCAGTGTCCATCTGTATTTCTCAGAAGTTTGTTCACAATCTTCATTTATCTTTTAAGAACCGAACTGAAACAATTTTCATCCCAACTGTTTGTTCAACTTACTACCTGGAAATATTCTGCTTCCTGGCTGCTGTTTTTTTTTTTTCTATATTTCTTCATCTTCTTGTTTATTAATTTTCATATTCAAGTTTGAGCAGAAACCCAGGTTTGTATTGAAAGCGAGCTACACAAGCAGGTTTGTTTGAATTACTTATCATCTTCCGAATCACCTCCAGCAGCGAATCGAGCTTACTTTGACTTCATGCTGACAATCCGGAAAAGATGGTGGGCTAGAAAATTCTAGCAGCACAAGTGAACCTTCAATCTCGGGAATTATTAAATTGTGCTGATTCTGGAATTTTGAATTCCCGCAAGAGCACTTTCTAAATTTGGCAGGTTTGAATTTTGATTTGTTAGCTGGAGTATGAAAAATTCTATAATCCAAGTTAATTTTGCCTTCAGAATCGCAAAATAACAGTTCTATATGGGAATATATAGGTACTGGTTTTTCATTTATATTGTGATTCCCACTTTTAGAATTCTGGTTCAATCAAATATGGGGTTCTTTGGAAAATGTGTAAATTCTTCTCAGAATTTGAAGTACCAAAGTTGGATGAGTGAAGTAACTTTAAGGGATAGAGTTAGAAATGACTGTGTTAGGGATAATATCAAAATAGCCCTAATAGTTGACAAATTAAGAGAGATCCATTTGAGATGGTTCTAGAAGATCAGAGTTAACTCCAGTACGTAGAGTAGAGAGTATATAAGTTGTAGGTACAAGGAGGAGAGGTATACCATTGAGAATATGGATGGAAGGGATAGAAAAAACATGACAGTGGGGTGATTAACTATATGATTTATGAAATTGTCAAATGGAGATGTAGAATTTGTATAGGCTCGAGATAAATGGGATTTTGGCTATGGTGATAGTTAGGATGAATTTCATGATTTATGAAATGGTCAAATGGAGATATAGAACTCATATAGGCTCGAGATAAATGGGGTTTGGGCTATGATAGTTACGATGAATTTGAATTACCAAGAGCTTTTGTTGATTTTTTTTTTTTTTAATTTACATGTGGAAAAATATGGGAAATCCAATGTAAAATCCCCACTGGTGATACTCATTGTCCGGCACACCAGATGTAGCCATGGGGGTTCGAACTTGGCATGTCTCGCTTCTTGAGATAGGAGATTACCAGTTGAACTATACTAATGTGAGCCCTTATTGAATTAATAATAAACTTTACATAATTTCAATACACGAGGAATTCTAGTCCTACCAATGTGCTTTCAGTGTCCCCCGTATGGTAGTTAAGTATCTTGGGCAGTTACGATTGTGCAATAAGGAAGTGCGTGGATTTGGAGTAGGCCTCTGTACATTTCGCGCGCTCCCATATCTCTGCAGTCTGCACAAGCTGTTGATATTTATATATATCAGAAAGTCCAATCGCTCCTGCAGCTTGGAGTTTTTGAGACCAAGTCTAAGCCCACCGTTTTAGGAAATTTTGAAGCCTTCTAAAAATTCAACCATATGGTTTTGAAGTAGACATGATTGCTATAGTGGTAAAAATCTCTAACATGCTTTTTAAAGGATAATTGTTATAAATTGAAATTGAAATTGAAATTTAGTCCACTTAAAGTTCTTCAAGCTTGCTTGTTTAGTGAAACAGGCTAAAAAATGAGTTGGAGAGCATAGAGCATAGCAGGCTACTATATATGGTAAAGCTTGTTAATTTTTTATGGGTTTGGGTTGTGATTAGGACCATGAGCAAACTTAATTAGGGGAAGGCAATTTAGGTTTGATGGGTGTCTTTTATGGTTAGGGCTATTCTTTAGTCCAAACTTAGCTCGAAACTTATCTGAATTCATCATTAACAAATAGGTTTTGGGTTGGGCTCAAGCTAAATTCTTTACATCAATTATATAAATAGTCAGGCTTGGTTTTTACAAGAAGCTGGTGAAAATTCATTGGGCTTTTAAGTCTATTTAGCCATTATATGTGTGTGTGTAAACTTAGCTCTTTTTTTTTCGTTATTTTGAAATCAATTAGAAAACTTGTTGTTCAAATTGAAAGTAGATATGAAGAATCACAAGTGGAGCAAATTTGAGTTCAAAACTCAAATTCTTACAACTTAAGTAGTCTCGGGCGTTTTAAAAATCATCAAAATATGCACATTGTGAATTTGAACAATAAGATCAACTGTCTAAAAATTGAGTATTGAATTCAAATTTAGTTTAATTGTAGTTCATCATGTCTATTTTCAATCTGAATTGTTGAAATTTTAATAGTTTCATATAGATGGGCTTAGTATTTTTCGAAATAGATGGGCTCAACTTTAACCTTGCAAAGCCCGTTCAAGTAGGCCTGAGCTTCATAGAGCATAGCCTGTCCCTGAACACCCTTACTCATGGGAGCTTAAAGTAAAATTAGGAATTTAGGTTGTGAGAAAGTGCGAGAAATTGATGAGTTGGTTTGATGTCTTTCCCTAAAAATTCTAAAGTTAAAATTCCCGTAATAAGAGTTGTGATTCTATATATGGTAGAAAGTACAAATTCTCTTACAATCCGCAAATATGGGTTGTGTTTAGATGGTATTTACTAGAAATTGTGATAATTTGTAATGCTTGTAATAACCAGGCTTCATAGAGCAAACCTGGCCCAGATGGCCCAGCCACATTTATGATAAGTAACAGGCCTTGAAGAACCCTCACCCTGGGCCTTCTTTTAGATGGGATCAGAATATTTGGCCGGGTAGGCTCCTCATTGATGGGCCTAAGGCCTATTCAGCATAGACTGAATGCACCGTAAAAAAAAGCACAATGATCCATTTTGGCCCATTAATCCATTATTTTGTTAAAAAGAAAAATGTGATGATCCACATTGAATCGGAAGAGTTCTCAACTCCACTAAAAATGCTAGTTAAGGGATAACGGGGTGAAAACGAGAATAAACCTTATTTATCCCTGTTTGCTAACTGAAGAGAAGAAATGAGAAAATCTCAAGTTTATCCTCTCCAACACAAATTTGAAAACCCTTCACTGCAAGAGAATCATTTTACCTCTCCTTTAGAGTAATTTTTTTTTTTTTCGGAATATTTTTTCTACAGTATTTACTATATAAGATAAAGAAACCTATATTCAAGAAAAAAAAAATCTTGTATATGAGAAACCCCAGTAAAATTTACCTTTCATCCAAATGCAGTTATAGAGAAGTTATGAGTTGTAGGAACCAAAGTTTCAGGCTATCAAAACAGTCAAATTATGAGTTAAGCACATGTTTGATGTATATTGGATAATTAATACTCTCTCTGTCGTATTTTAGTTATCTCATTTGAAATATTTGTATTTTTTAATGAACTCTCTATATAAAACTAGCACTCCATGTGATCTCATCCATTTTCAATACATTTTATACTATTCCAATATAAATGAGACAACTAATTTGAGACAGAGAGAATATTTAAGTAGAATTAACATTTACATTTCTTATTTCCGTTACATGCTCACATCTCTTATCATATCAAGAATTGAATCGGTAGGGAATTTGAACTTGTTCTGAGATACAGTCACCATTAGATTA
This sequence comes from Chimonanthus salicifolius, assembly GCA_013350335.1. NCBI lineage: Eukaryota > Viridiplantae > Streptophyta > Magnoliopsida > Laurales > Calycanthaceae > Chimonanthus > Chimonanthus salicifolius. The sequence continues at coordinate 11,149,206 of CM023537.1, read as the reverse complement.
GGAACAACATTTGGAAGTATCGAAAAATAATTATTGGAGTGAAACCTATTCTCTTTCTCCTGATTGATCCAATCTGGATTGTAAAAATAAATTAGAAAAAAAAAAAAAAAGAACAATTCATGATATATAGATCCTTAGTCGCTAATTTCTTACCAAACATGTGCCTTGTAAGATGATTAATATACGCCAATGATGCACAATCGTCTAGGCTCTAGCTATGAAACTGAGAAGAACGTTTCAAAGAAGTGCAAGCACTTTGTGCTCGGATTTCATTCAATTTCAATCTATCCAAACAAGTTTCCAAAACCAACACAAATCTTGTGGATTTGCACCTCATTTGTACCAAAACTCACCCATCAATCTGACCGTCCATTCCTATATTTCTCTCCTTGAGCAATGCATTGGCAGAGGCTCTCTGACGGAAGCAATAGAAATTCACACTCACATGAAAACTTCTGGTTTCCCGTATCTCAGTTTAGGCAATAAACTAATTCATGCTTACCTGAATTGTGGAGGCATTGATGATGCACGTCAAGTGTTTGATGAAATGTCCCATCGGCATATTGTCACTTGGAATTCCATGATATCTGCTTACAGTCGTAGTGGGCGAAACGAAGAAGGTCTAAGTCTATACAAAACTATGTTGGCTGAAGATGTTTGTGCTGATGAATTCACCTTCTCAAGTCTTTTCAAAACGTTCTCTATTCTGGGCATTTTACGTGGTGGACAGGCTGCTCATGGGCAGTTCATAGTTTCGGGCTTGGATGATCGAAATGTATTTGTTGGTAGTGCTCTCATTGATATGTATGTGAAACTCGGGAAATTGAGGGAGGCCCGGGTTATCTTCGAGGGTGTTGTGGAGAAAGATGTCGTCTTGTTTACTGCATTGATAGTTGGTTATACCCGAAATGGTGAGGATGGTGAAGCAATGGAAATTTTTGGAAAGATGGTTAATGAAGGAATTAAGGCTAATGAATTTACATTTGCAAGTGTTTTGATTGCTTGTGGAAATTTGGGAGAGTTAAGTAAAGGGAAGCTCATTCATGGCGTAATCATGAAATTTGGATGTGAGTCCTCTATCTCTTCTCTGACTTCACTACTAAGTATGTATTCAAAATGTGGTTTGGTTGATGACTCTTTGAAGGTGTTTGATCAGTCATTCAATCGGAATCTGGTGACTTGGACTGCAATGATTGTCGCTCTGGTGCAGAATGGTAGAGAAGAGAATGCTCTTTCAATGTTCCGTCAAATGATCCAGAATTTGATGAAACCAAATGCATATACCTTATCTGCGGCTCTCCGAGCATGTTCAAGCCTTGCAATGTTTGAACAAGGGAAGCAGGTCCATGCCCATTCTGTGAAAATGGGGCTGGAGAGAGATGGATTTACAGGAGCTGCACTTGTTGACATGTATGGGAAATGTGGGAGCATTGAAATGGCAAGGCTGGTTTTTGATAACTTTGACAAACCCGACATTGCTACAGTGAACTCCATGATCTATGGTTATGCTCAGAATGGTTATGGCCATGAAGCAATTACAGTCTTCAATCAAATGAGAAATTGGGGTCTACAACCCAACGATGCTACTTTTGTCAGCACTCTCTCTGCATGTACCAATGCAGGTCTACTTGAAGAAGGCTGTCGAATATTCTCTTTGATCATGAACTTTCTTAACAAAAAACCCACGAATGATCACTACGCATGCATGATTGATTTACTTGGACGTGCTGGAAAGCTCGAAAAAGCTGAAGAACTGATGAACAAAATAGAAAGCCCTGATGCAGTTCTGTGGAGAACACTGCTTAGTGCCTGTAGAATCCATGGCAACCTAGATATAGCGAAGCGTGCTGCGAAGAATTTACTTGAGCTTAAACCGGGAGATGATGGAACTTATGTTCTGTTGACGAATATTTATGCTTCAACAGGTAATTGGGATGAGGTGATTAAGATGAAATCCTCAATGAGGGAGATGAGACTGAAGAAGGAACCCGCATTGAGTTGGGTCAAGGTAGGTCTAGAGATCCATACTTTCATGGCAGGAGATCTGTCGCACCCAAGGGCATTAGAGATCTATAAAGAGTTGCAGAGATTGACAGAGAAGATTAAGGGATTAGGTTATGTTCCTAATACAAGGTTTGTGCTGCAAGATATGGAGGAGGTGGAGAAGGAGAGGTCTTTGTCTTGTCATAGTGAAAAGCTGGCCATTGCCTTTGCTCTGTTGAGCAATAACCTTGGAAAGACTGGGTGTATTAGGATTTTTAAGAACCTGAGAGTATGTGGGGATTGCCATACTTGGATAAAATTAGTCTCCAATGTTGCAGGAAGAGAGATAATTGCCAGGGATGCAAAGAGATTTCACCATTTCAGGAATGGGTTGTGTTCATGTAGAGATTTTTGGTGACTTAAGAGTCTTAAATCTCCTGAGAATTTTCTCAAATTGATTTGTTAAATTTGTGAATCAGTGTAGATGAGTATAGTCTACTAACAACTAAGAAAAAAATAGTCTAAAATAGTCTAACTTGTTTAACTTGAATTATTGTGTTCTGAATTGAGTGATTGTGTTAATATTAGAAGTTTATCTAAAAATTAGGAAAAAATCCAATTTAATTAATTGTATCTGAAATTGAGTCCAATAGAACAAAGTTCTATTAAAATCGTGTCTTCTAGCGGATCCATTTCTAATTCTCGTAGGGCATATTTGTGTGCTTCCACATCATAGAAATGAAGGAAAATTAATTTATGGGAAAATGATTTTCTTTAAAATAATCATTTTGGTAGAAAAATCTACTTTTTTATGTATTAATAAACATTTTCATTGAAAAATCTATCTTCTAACAAATATAGAAAAATAAAAAGTGGGTTTCAAAATCATATTAGGTATTACTTTAAAAAAGTTTTTTTCCTAGGCTATAATAATAGGTAAAATGAAGCTAAAATTAGTGCCCAATTTTGGTGGGAACATATGCTAAAATTAATAGGTAAAATAAATAAATTAGTTAATTATTATTTTAATTCAATTATGATCGAGTTCGGGTCGAAGACCCCTTACCTAACCTGACTCAAATTTATATTGGATCAGGCTTGGTCGGATCAATTTAAAATTTTTATAAGACTTGTAAGACTGGCACTCAATTTTTCCTGATTGGGCTAGACGAGTTCATGGGTCAGCTGAAAAATTGCCACCCCTAAAAATAAGAATGGTTCTCAGAAGAATAGAGTGTTTAGTAGAAAGAATGATTTCAACAAAGTTACATTTTTTATTTTTATTGAATTTACGTGTAATGACTCGTTCTGAGTTTTATCATTTTTTTGGAGAGATTTCGAATCTCCGAGTTGTCTTTGGGACCTTGGTAGAGGTGAAGAGAGTGTGGGCGCCGTGGTGGGCCCAGTTATCGAATTTCGAGTTTGAAAATTCAAAGGGCATTTTAGTAATTTCATAATTTGTATGTATATTGTCATGAAAAAAAAATTCGTTAAAAAATCACACTTTTTCTCAATCGACGTTTGTTATTCTGGATTTTTCGGGTTCTCGAATTCTTTGCATTTTATTTTCTTTTGAAAAGAAATTTATTTTCCAAAACCGTAGTATAAAATAAAATAAATAGTTTTAAAATCCTTAAATCCCTTACCCTTCCCTAAAACCCTAGACGACCCGACCCCCTTAAAATCCCCTTTCGCAACACTGTAGCGATTTGCTACAGTGCCGTCGCGACCATCTCCTTCCTCCCTCTCTCTCTCTCTCTCTCTCTCTCTCGATCCGGTCTCTCTCCCTCTCTCTTTTCCCCCTTTCCGGCGGTCTCTCTCCCCCTCTCGGAGGCTTGTTTCTCCTCTTCCCTCTCTGTTATTCCCTTTCTCCTTCTTCCCCATTTGCCGCCGTCTGCTGTTCGCCAATCGGAGGTTCGGGGCCCCAGCCGCCAACTTCTAGCTCTTTCGCCGTAGACCGATTCAAGGTATTTGTTTTCCCTTCTCTCCTTTCCCTCTTTCCGATTTCCTTCTCTTTTTCCCTTTCTCTCCCTCCCCCTCTTTGGTTTCCTTTCTTTCTTCTTCTTCTTCTTCCCCTCTTTCCCTCTTCTTTCCCCTTCCCTTTTGGCTGAGTCACTCGGAGCCGCGAGTTGACTCAGCCGGGTCCCGATTTTGGACTCCAGTAACCCAGCCCAGCTCCCCAGATCTGGCCCTATTTGCCAGATCCGCAGCCAGCCAGATTCCGCCCAGTTCGCCTGTTTCAGCCCAACCCAGTCAGGCCCTATTCGGACCCGACCCGTTCTCGAGCCCATTTGCATTCCTTGGCCAGTTTGACCCGTTTCATCCCAATTTCTTACCCACCTATTCTTGTTTCAACAGATTGAGCCCCTTCAACCCCGGACTCGTTTCTCGCATTGGATTTCAAGGATACACACGGTGAGGGGACTTATCACTGTTTTAGCATGCATTCGCATTCCTAACCTATAATCTTGGACATCGAGTGACCTAAATGAGACCCTTTCGTTTATTAAGCCACTCGGTAAGGGAACCATTGAAATGAATATGTGGCAAGGGATCTGTTCGGGTTCACCCAAGTCAATTATATGCGATTAATGAAAAAGTTCTGATTGAATGAATGGTTATTGATGTTTGAAAGTTGTTGAAAATATGTTTGTGTTTAATCCTAACACATATATGATATCATGATGAATGAGACAAGTGTAGATGGATGTTGAACACAATAGTTGGAAGATATTGTGATGTTTTACGTGTTTACGCATAATGTGCATATGTAATCACATGTTGGATATAGAAGTATGAGTCTAAGCACTGCTATGTGTCGTTGACTGCATGATGAGGCATGTTGTTGATATTGATGTTATGTCAGAACATGTTTTTATTGTCATATATGATCATGATACCATTTGCATGCATGAGAGGTTTTGTTTATGTGTATACATTCATGATGATGAAATGAGTTTGGTGGTTGAGAGGACTTCCCCGTTACACTCCGGCGGTCGAGACCCCATAGGGGATGTGGGTCTTCCCGTTGTGTTCCGGTGGTCGAGGTGGTTTCCGACACGACTCGTGTGGATGAGGTAGTTGTGTATTCTTTAGTCTCACGATGATACTGGTAGGGAGACCGGGGTTCGTTGGAGGACCTGATGTGGACTTTGGAGATGATTTCTTGAATTTGGTTAATGGAATATCGGTTAATATAGTAGTTGAGTATCGTAGGCATGAATGTTTTATTCACTTGTGATATTTACTACCCCTTTCATATGTGATCTATAACTACCTTGTTAATATGTGATATGTCCTTTCGCTGGGCTGTTTTGCTCACCCCTTACCTTTCACGTGCCCCGACTGCGAAGGGGCCAGGCGGGCCCCTTGAGCAAGTACCAGGAGAGGAGTACTAAAGAATAGAAGCTTATGTTTATGCTATGTTTGATGTTTGAGAACTTTAGTCACATAGATTCAACCACATGTTTGTTTGGATGACTGTATAACCTATTGCTTAGTCTACATTTGTGGTTCGTTGTGTTTATTCTAGTTTTGAACTTGCGCGCTGTTGGACGGGAAGTAGTTACCCCGTTTAAAAAAAAAATTGATGCTATTCTTGTACCCGATATCTGTCTTTTGTAACTTCTGAGGTTTTTCGGAGATAACGCGCCCGTAGCGGAATGGGGCGTTACATTATGTGTGGAAAACTTAGACACAGTCCTATTAAAACCCTTATGGGTGAACCCACTATCCCTATGGCAAACCAAGGTTACGCCATGGGGGCTCGAACCTGCAACCTCCCGCTTCCTAAAGCGGAAGGCAACGAGTTGAAGTACACCCATGTAAGTTATATTAAAATGACTTTCGCTCTTGCTTATTGTGTCCAAAACTTTATGAAAATGAGGTAATTCTTATTTTGTATTGAATGACCTATCCTAAGTACTTAGGTCCCTTCCTCCTCCAGTAATGTAGACTTCATATTAAGGGTAAATCACTGCATTTCAATCATCTATGTTAATTTTTTTTATGATCACTGTGTTTAGGCCATTTAAAGCACTCGACTAATCTTTGGAGTATTAGCAAGCCTCCTATACCTCCATATACCGCATAATTTTATGAGGAGTGACCATTTCGAGTAAAGTGAGAATCGAACTCATGACTCCCTCTTGTTGAAGCGGATTCATGCTCATCACCCTTTAGGGTTTTGAATTGAAAATTCTTTTGAATTTAAAGTTTTAATAATGATTAAAAACTGATGTTGACTACAAAGTTGGCCAAAAGTTTTGGTTGACATAGTAAGTCTAATGGTCGATATTTCAGTTATTAAAATGTCCACACACCGTATTGCTAAGAAATTATGAGGCAATTTCATTTAGTGTTGTCTAGGATCTAAACATGTTGTGTCCATACTGCGTCCAAAATCATAGACTTTATACCTTATATGGGTCCTTATATTAATAAATATTGATATATTAAGTATTTAAGTTGACATGGAGTCGTACGCAAAATATATGAACCTAGATCTTAGTCCATCTTTAAAAATCATTAAAAACATGAGAATTATTAAAGGGCCAGGGATCCTCCCATGGGCATTTTGTGTTTAGCGACACGAGTTTTAGTATATGCTCGATTTTACCCTATGCATAAACAGTAAAATTTCGATGAGCTGATTTTTACAGTTCATATGAATTTCGGCGAGTTGATTTACACTGCTCATGAATTTTGGCGAGCCGACTTGCAATTTTGGCGAACCGATTATACTGTTCATGAATTTTGCATTCTTTTTTTTTTTTTTTTGGTGCAACAAGTGGAGGACAAATTGGGCATCACAGTAAAACCTATGTCTGTATACACAAAATGCTCGTGTGAAGATCGCTGGCCTTATTAAAATAGTAGATTTTTATTTTAGTAAAATAACAGAATTTTTTTATATAATATAATTTATAGGTCAGTCGATGCCATCATCTTGAATATATTAATTGTAAATTATCATAAAATCAAAATTTAGATTAAAATTCATTTTTAATCATCAAATCCATCAAAATTGGTGTAGAGATATTAAGTTGAGTGCATTTCGAAGGAATGATTAAAAATCACTTTTAGTCTCAAATTTCTTTTAGTGGTACATGTCTGTACATTTGATGTAATGAGCCCACAGGCCAATATGCCACGGGGGTGATACAATAATACAATACGTACTTGTCGAAAATGTGATAAAAAAATATTTTTTTAATGTTTTCAAATATATATATATATATATATATATATATATAAAGGGGTGATAATCTCTGCTGATACCGAGATTTTTACCCATATATATATATAATTAAAAAAATAGAAAAATGAAAAATTAATAGTAATTCTATTTTGAAATGGTTCTTTTCATAGAGTATCCTGAAAGCAGAAAATTCTATAGGAACAGAGAACGTCAAATAAATTTGAAAAAATAATAAAAAATTATGAAAGAGAAAAATCAATACTAACATAAATCTAATATGAAATTTATATTTTTTAATACCTCACAAGAACTTGTATCTTCTAATATTGCAAGTCATGAATTTTTTCATATAAAAGCTTTAATTTTACAAAATTATTAAAAAAAGAAAAAATTATACAAACATTTTATAAATTATACTCTCTTCGTTCCATTTTAGTTGTCTCATTTGAAATATTTGCATTTTTTAAAGAACTCTTTATATAAGGTTGGCACTCTATGTGATAAAATTCATTTTCAACACACTTTATACTTCTCTAATATAAATGAGATAATTATTTTAGGACAATTTTAAAATCTATATAAGACAACTAATTTGGAACCGAGGAATTATCAATTGTATTAAAACATCTTCATTTAACTCTATTATTATTCGAGTCTGAACCATCAAACAGACCCGGCCAAGAAAACCCAAAGTATAGACCCACCATCCTCATCACACCCAAATATTACTTAATATTTGTACCTGTTTTAGTTGTTGCTCGGTTGCTCCACCTTAAGTTAGGCCCACCAGACTCAATCCTTATTTTGTGGGTCAGAGCTAGAAAAGTAAAGCAGACAAAATACCAAATCAGACGAACCATAGAAGACCCGTCATCTCCATTAAGTTTAAGAAATTAAAATTGGCACTAATCCACCAAGGACCGTTATGAGATCGGCGGGTCACTTTCTCTAGTTTAGTTTCGAGTTTGACCTTTGACTTGGAAATTGGAATTAGTAAAAAATTAATAATAAACTTCATTTAGACAAGTGATTGAAAAGATCGATAGTCTGCTTGACCATTCAAAATTTTAGGCCAATAATGTCTCTACATGGGCCCACCTGATGAACACTACTCTTTCATATGATTAGCCCCTCTACAAAGAAGAGGGTGGAATCAAATTGGCAGCTGATCCGAATAATTTGCCGTACTATATTATGAATTTTTATTTAGTGTTAAAAATAAATGATAAGATAAATTGGAAAAAAAGAATTCATAAAGTCAATTTCGGATATAGGGCTGCAATTTTGGTCGGGCGGGTCGAGTTCCTTAAAATCCAACCCGACTCGAGTTGATATATATGGAACTCGACTCGATTTCTCAACCCGAACTTCAAAACCCGACCCAATCCGAATCAACCCGAATTCTAACCCGACCCGCATTCTAAACTTATTTAGCTTAATTTTAGTCGAGTTAGGTCGAGTCGGGTCGGTTCGGGTCGGGTTAACTTGTAAAATCTTCAACCCGACCCGAATTTCGTGCGGTCTTTTATCTTCTCAATCCAACTCGACCAGCTGATCCAAAATTCTCGACCCGACCCGTATGATTTCTCGAGTCGTGACCCAAAACCCGACCCAAGTTGCAGCCCTACCCAAATAGATGAAATATTGACTGTAGCAGCTCAAGATGATGATAGTGTTAGAAATGAATTGGGATAAACTCATTTAAAATGATTTGACTATATTAATTAGAAGACTAGACATAACTTTAACACAAAAAGTTGAGAGGCAACATTGCATACACAGTATAAGAGGAGAGATCAATTTAAAAAAAAATGTGGAAGGAAAGGATAAAGAGGAACATGTTAGATTGTAAAGTGTTTGATGATTTAGTTTATAATAAGGTCAAATGGAGAAGAAAAACTCATTAGCTAACTTCAGGTAAATGGGGTTCTGGTTTACAATGATGATGATGATATTTTAAATTCCAATCTTAAATTGGATAGATGAGAAAAGCCCTGATCATTGTCACTTCTTCATATGGGAATTTTGCTGTTTCTCAGCCCTTAAGACTGGCCCCACCTAATGAAGGGTTTTGATTAACTAAGGTGGCTCGGTGTAGAACCAGCCATTGTTTTCAATTAAGTACTTGGATGGTGTGTTGGTTGGGGATTGGGATTGGGATTTAGATTTGAGTTGATGTCAGTGTCAGCTGAAGAAACAGGGTTAGGTGGGTTAACCATCCCTCTTTCATACGTCTCATAACGGGTTTAGTTCACCCACTTACTCCACTCTCATTCTTCAACTCTTTTGTATAAACGTTGCCGATTGTTGGTGAAAAGATTTGGGTCCTTCACAACAAGTCAGTAGCAATTAAGAAATGAAGGAAAATAGACACACAAAGGATATATCATAGTAGCAAAACTTATAGGGGCGTCAATGATCTTGAATGTAGCTTGACTGCTGTAAAAAAGTGAGTGCAGTAAAAGGAAAATTGGTAATATAGGACAAATGTTTGTCTGCTGATGAAGCAGAGTCAACCCTAACCACTCTCAAAACTCAACTTAGCTTTTTTGTCATGTAGACTTACCAACACATTAGGTAGGTTGGGACTTTTCAGGTCGAGTTTATTTCAAATTCGGGTCAACTTGAGTTTTGTTAAACAGGTTAAGTCGGTCGATCTATTTTTAAATTCATATCAAATTTACTCATTTATTTAATTAAGGAGACTTTTTTAGTGAGACTCGTATCAAAACTGCTCCTTAAAGGAGTTTAGTGTCACGGAGGCACTTTCCGTTTCAAAATGGTTAATCACTTTGAGTGGTGTCTACCCCACGTATAAGCTTAAGACCTTCCCAGCACACATCTGATGTGGGACTCAACAGACGACCGCTTGACAGGTTTCCCGACTCAATCCTCGGTGAGGGAGACCCACACCTCATTCATTAGGTCCACGCATCAAGGTGCTCCCGAGCCCACACGATAGTGCTACCAAGTTGGCTTTGATACTACTTGTTGTCACGGAGGCATTTTCCGTCCCAAAGTGATTAACCACTATGAGTTAAGCCTGGATAGATTTTACAAAGTCTGATCAAATCATAAGACCCTATTGATAGTATATTGCACAGTTATCACTTGTCAGGTGTTGGTTGGTTCCATAATGGAATATTTCGGTGTTCCAGCCGTTTGGTGTTCTGTTTCAAAAAATCGAACATAAATTTTTTTTAAAAGTAAAAAAAATATAATAAAATATAAAAGGAATAAATCAATCTTATAAATATATTTAAATTAATTATTTTTACCATTTTACACTAATCTAAATAAATAAAAGCATAAACTATCATTAAATAACTACTTGTATTTGTAATATCAATTTATAATAGTGTAATTATCAAATACTAACTCAGAATTTTTTAATTTTACACTAATAAGAATCAAATACAAAATGATTAAACAAAAAAAACCTAAAAAATACTCAAGAAATTAACTTGAATCCTTATTTTATTCAAAATTAGAGGTAAAAAACTTAAAACACAGTCACATCGAGTGCATTTCGATTTTTTTCAAATTTTTATCATAGACATTAAAAAAAACCATATAATTAAAAATATACTTCATGAACTACAACTTAATTTTAACTGAAAATTCAATTTTCATACACTTGATCTCATTACTCAAACTTAGAAGGTGTCCTTGAATTAACGATGCTTGATGGCCATGACCACTAAGCTCAAGTATCTTTAATTTAAATTTTAGGATCAATTTTTTTCTAAATATAACTCATGAAGTATATTTTTTATTTATATTGTTGAATTATATATATATCTAAAAAAATTAAAAATAAAATCTGTAAAGCGGAACACATAGGGCCGAAATGGGTCATTATATCCGATCTATTCAACCAGATCTAGAATATTCTTATTATTCGAACCTGAACTAAATGAAATTAACAACTAAAGTATACCAATAATTTTCCACTTTAATTTAGTGGTGTTTGTGAACTCTAAAATAATACATTTTTTTTAGAAATGGTTCATATATATAGATAAAAAGATACAGCGATGTTGAAACAACAAGATCAAAGAGAACAAGAGAACTCAACAAAAGAGCCCGAAAAGAAAACAAAAACAAAAAAAGCCACACCACAAAATAGAGAAAAATGCCGAAAAAGATCACTTAAGATCATCTAAAATAATACATATTATAAGGATTAAAATTGAGTCATGAAGATTGACTCATTCTAACAACTTTACTATATTTGAATAGAGGTCCCTGCATCAATTTGGGGTTCTTGATGTCAAATCAAGAGAGTAGACAGCTATGAAAAATTTAATTGACAATGGAAAAGTCTTGTATGGAAGGCATTGATTGTAGGATTTATTTCACTCTAATATTTTTTAATTACTTTTCCATACGTGAATAATAGATTTTATGAGAATATTTGTTTACCAAATATGGAATTATGGATAATAATGAAGCAGTGTAAGTAACTTTGACCCATCAACTCCAATCTTGTGATTTGTGAATAGTGGGCATCAATTTTGGGAAAAAAAAAGGACCTTCTTGATGAGAGAATCACTCCATTCTATCTTTTGCCTTTGGTTGATTGAGTGTCGAATGTTGTTTTGGTAGATGTAAATGGATATTTAAAATTTTAATTTAAATTGAAATGGAATGTAAATTTTAGATCAGTTAACTTTATTGAATTTGAATTCATTTTTTAATTTAATATTTTTTTTATGTAAAATTAGATATAGCTAGACTTGAATCTAATGACTAGCTAATCTAAATGATATATGTTTAGGTAATAACATAAAGAAAATATACACATCTAATATAAAGAATAAGAGATTCTTTCATATCAATTCAAAAGATAGCTAAAATTTAATAAAAATATATATAATATATATAATGAAAAATGATAATTATAGGAGATCCAACTACAACAAAATCAGTTCTTACATCTTGGGTTCTTCGTCATTCATTTCAAAATATTTTATATTTTGAAATTTTAAATTTCACTGATAAATAATAGAGATCTTTTTTTTTGGCAACATTTGTATTTCCACCCATATTATTGGATGCGAAATTAATTCTATGAGCATGTGCAATCCTCTCAATCTACACACATTGAGTAAGTTGGTGAGGAGTAATCTCATGAGGAGTGGCCGAGAGGAATTTCAGCGTGAATCAAACTCAAGACCTTCCTTCATAAGTGGAACTTTTTGATTGTTACGCCAACTCCCTTTCAGTTGATAATAGAGATCCTTATCATTTCTCATGTATAATCTATTATGATTATCATAAAAACTATTTATTTCACCTACTCTTACCCTTATATTCACATTTAACTACAATAAACAATTAAATGTGTACAATCAATAAAAAAGATAGACCCATTTAAAGAATATCAAGTATTTCTATCCCTTGTGTATAAATAGAGAAAGTATCCCATACTCTCATGTTTTATTTGAGATTTGGGAATAACCAGCATGGGAAGAAATACCTTGTTTGCTATTCCTTCCACCTTCAGCTGATAACCTTCTCTCCTTCCTTCATCTCTGCACCCTTCTTTTATTCCTCAACCTCAATACTGCATACTCCACCTTTAAGAAAAACAGAAGCACAACACACAGACTGACAACAAAAGCTTCTCTCTTCTTTCATCTTTCCAAGCTCTGCAGAGAAACAGGGGAACCCAATGGTTTGATCTTTTCGTCCACTTCGGGAACAAAAGATTGATTGTAAGAGTAAGAAATAAGCTTAATTCAGAATACAGACAGGTACCCAGATGACAATTAAAGAAGGTAAGCTTCATCTGATGCAGAAGTTTGAAAATTCTTTCTTCTTCTTCTTCTTTTTTTTTTTTCCTGTGAATTTGGTTATAAGATTAGAACTTCCATTTCTCTCTGCAGAAACGACGCAAAACCATGAGAACCCAGAAACAGAATCTCACAAGGATTTAATGGGCATGAATATGAACGCTGACGGAAGCTCGCCGAGAATGTGTGTTGGAGATACCGGTTTCCGGTGCAGACTCTGATAACAGCAGCAGTAGCAATGGAAGCAGAAGCCCGGAGGATAAATCTGCATCCAATGGAGCTTTGGTGTTGGAATCTCATGGCATGCAGTGGAGGAATTTTATTGGTGTTTTCAGGAAGAAGTCCATGAGGCGGCTTGCAACGTTTCCTTTGACAGGTTCTGAGATTTGCAGAAGGAATTTAAGCAGGAAAACGGCTAGAATTCACAGAGCCGAAGATGGGATTGAATATGGTGAGGAGAGGAATGTATGGAAACCTTCTTGGAAGAGCTTTGATTATGAAGAGCTTGTTGCTGCTACTGGTAATTTCAGTCCTGGTAAGAAACCCCTTCTATTTTTCTTTCTTTCCTCTGTTTTCATAGTTCCCTCTCCCTCCACTTTTGCCTGCCAAGGCTTCTCGCACGAGTGAGATCGGAATTGGAGACGCGTGGCTAACACGAGATCCTGACCATTCATTGGATGGATCCAATGTTTATGTGTAGCTGTAGTTCAAATTTCAAAGTGGACTCAGTGAGTTCATCGTCTTAACTCATCATCTTTGTTTTTAGTACAACTTTTTCTTTTTGTAAAGTATTAAGCCTAGCGTTAAAAATGATTTGAATGAGCCAGCCAAACCTGGTTTTATGGAATTATGGATTAGTTTTTTTGAAATAAAAAGGGAAAATATGTGATAATTTGCTCTAATAGTGAAGATATTTGCATAAATATTAGGTAGACATTTTATGATTTTGGTAAAAATGGATGAAGATTTTGTTGTTTATTGTATATAATTGGTCTGCGAACTTTTTTTTTTTTTTTATAAGATAGTAAAATAAAAGAAATATGAGATAAGGTCACACATCTTCACCAATCATTTTATAACTTCTTGAAGCTTAAAAATTTAGTAATTAACAGTGAAGATTAAAACAACATTATATAAGTTTTGAATTGAGTTAGCTGAGTTGAACAAGATTTTATTACAGTCTTAATTCAACCCATGTTTTTCACATATAAAATATAAACTATAAAGATCAAAATATTATACATTATTGTTTCAATCTACCCACTCTCATCATCATTGTAATTAAGTCATTAAGCTGATCATATATAAAGATTAAACATAGCCTACTCTAAATCCAAATTATCTTTCTTTTGTTAAATCAGTGTCCACCTAAGTTATCCCCCAAGTTTTTTTTAAAAAATTTTAAATGAATTATTCTCTCATATAAAATATTTTAAAAATTAACACATAAAAAATGCGTCATTCATATCTTCAACACTTAAAAGTAGCTCGCAAAAATTTTACAACTACTCGCTCAAAAATCTAAAGCATCTGACCAAAGAATGGGTGAGTTTGATCTTAAATTTTCATCTCAATTTATAATTAAATTAGATCTGAAAACTGTTTAGATCAGACTCAAGCTTATATATTATATAATATATAACTAGCCCTAAGTTAAGGTATCTTTTATTATCATATTTATTAAAAATATTTAATATCCGAAAAGTCCCTCAACTTCCAAATAAAAATTGAATTATATATATATAGGGTCAAATGAGTTGGAAGAGTCTAAGATAGTTTTGGTGGGAAGTGAGAAATGTCCCAGAGCAAATCCAACTGCCCCCTCTCATCTCATCTCGTGTAGGGTGTTTGTCTCTCTTCCTTTTGACTACCTTTTCCTCTTTTAACTTTCCCTTCTCCTTTGTTGGGATGGCGCATTTGGATGTCAAGTCTTTAAAAATTAAATTTAGCAAAATGTGGAATCTTTTTTTTTTTTAATAAAGAAGTAAACTTTTACACCTACTAACACTAATCCTCTACTCGAGCAGGTTGATGAGACAACTCAAATAGATCATGTTTTTAATTATTAAAATATTTTAATATTAATATTAAAAAATGTATACATAGTAGATCAGAATCTACTTGAGTACGTAGAGTGGAGGAATTACAAACCACACGTATAACGGGCATAAAGAAGAGACTTCTCTTGAATTGTCTTAAGTTCTCCTATTTGGATATTTTTAAAGTGGGAGAAACTAAACTTCTCTTTCTTGAGGAGAAGATGTTTTTTATGCAATTTGTCACTTTGGGTGTACACAGTCACGCTTCTATTTTTATTTTTTATTTTTTTTTGGAGTTTAACAAAATCTAAACAGTAAGTAGGCGACTAGCAATAAAGGACAATGGACACATTTATTTTATTATATGGACATCTAATGATTTTTCTAGGATGAAACTTTTCCACTACTCTTTTTAGATAATACATTTTAATAAATTTTAAATGCTATTGAGTGTTAATATATTAAATGATTAATTCACTTTCATTCATTGTAATGGGTCAATTATAAAATTGAAATAAGATATAAACACATTATATTAATTTAATTATAAAAGATATTTTTTAAACTCTTCATATTGTATAACTTTAAATTATGTTTTATTCACTAAACTTTCCCATCCTATATGGGCAAGTTGTCCCGGGTCCTTAGAATAGATATTTTCATCTATAAGAATGATGTCAAAAATAATGTCAACCAAAACATAAAAGTCAAGTCTTTCAGACTTCATAAATATTAATTGCATTAATTTATTTTTAAATTCTACATCAGGCCTACTTTAACTTCATTTGATTACACATTAAAAAATCTTAACATATATATTTTTAAGTTGAATACCTAAGATTCTTAAACACCTTTTATTTACCTTTTAATAGTTACAGAGTTTAGTTAATATTTACAATTTAGATGAGACCCATTTTGGTTCAAGATTAATTTATAAATATGTGCAGTTTATGATTTTTATGTCTATAAATTATAAAATGTATAATTAAACTCAATTTAAATTTCTATTGGAAGATCATGAAATTATATAAATTGAAAATTATGCAGAGAAGTTGATTGGGAAGGGAGGGCATGCAGAAGTGTACAAAGGGTGTTTGTCTGATGGTCAGGTTGTGGCTGTGAAGAGGTTAACCAGAAGAGAGACTGAAGAGGAGAGGATCGGTGATTTTCTGTCAGAGCTTGGAATAATTGCTCACATTAATCATCCAAATGCTGCTCATTTGGTCGGATTCGGGGTCGACGGGGGTCTGCACCTTGTTCTCCAATTCTCCCCACATGGAAGCTTGGCTTCTGTGCTCCATGGTAACTATTAGCACTGTTTGTCGTTGTCATTATCATCGTCATTATCGTTATACTCTTCTTTTTCTTCTTCAATCTGCCACCTCAAAGATTTATGAAGTCAAATACCTCCTTATGAAGTGACAAAAGTCTTACATCGATTAATTCAAGAAACCAATGGTTCTATATAACACTTGAAACACTCTCCCCTCAACGGTTAGCTTTTAAAAGTGAGTTCTACCTTAAAAATGTTATCCAATCATGGTTTTCTAACATAATATCATAGCAAGTTACGCATGCAGCCGTAGGGTTCAACCATGCGTTGGAGGACGGATGTGAAGTGACAAAAATGTCATATCGATTAATTAAAAAAAATTAATCATCCTATATAACACTTAGTCACTCCTCTCAACGACTAGCTTTTGAGAATAAGTTATACTTTAAAAATGTTATCAAGTTATAATTTTCTAACACCTTTCAATGTTGAAGCTAAAAGTACGGTGGCAGACCGATCAGGCATGATCAAATCTTATCCAAGTCCAGCAAATCTCTGATTGGCTCAGCACATATAAACTTTGTCGTAGCCCATTAATGAACTGATCGGCCACTTTGTGTTCAATATTTGGGCTAAGTTGAGCTATAAAGTTAAATTTTAGTAACTATAAGCCCTAGGCATGGCCAAACCTGAGCCATAAATTGAACCTTATAAGTGCTAGAATGAGCTTGGTCCAAGCCATTCCAATTTCATCTGGAAAATATTGAAGTAAGGCCCAGATAGAGGCCCAAGACCTTCCTACAAATTCAACAGAAGCAGGTCTTTACTATACTACGATTCCTGGTTCGGCATTAGGTCCATGAACTGATCTCGGTAAACTTCAGTCTGGTCTAGCCTGATCCACTTGCAACGCTAAATTTCGGCTTTCAAAGGCCCAAACAGTGCTTTTAAGACGGTTTTATGTTTTAGCAATGAACTGAACTTGAGTTATACAGGTGAAAAGGAGAAACTTATGTGGGGAATTCGGTTTAAGGTCGCTCTCGGCGTGGCTCAGGGCCTACTCTATCTTCATCAGGGCTGCCACCGACGCATCATTCATCGAGACATTAAGGCATCTAATATACTGCTCACTGAAGATTATGAGCCTCAGGTACATTCATTTTTCAATTTACTGCTAGATTTTTTTCACAAAATTTCATATTTCTGCATCAAATTGTGCTTATAAACTCTCTTTCATATCCTCAGATTTCTGATTTTGGGCTGGCAAAGTGGCTTCCTGATAGGTGGAGTCACCATGTTGTCTTCCCCATTGAAGGAACATTTGGGTGAGTCATGTGATTAGCTTCTTAATTATATTCACTTATTTAACAGGCCTGTACTGTGAGGCCTTGGATCTGCCTGGGCCTCCACCAATGGATTCTCAAAAAATCAGGATCGGTATCATATTTTTGCCTTTACAAACAAATCAGTCGACAGGATTTCAATCTCAACTTGCTTAGTTTTTTCAAGCCCATTCACTATTCAGGCTGGGAAACTGGATAGAGGCCCTGCACCTGAAACTCAGGCCCATAGCCCTCTTCAGATTGCCTGCTTATATTAAATGTGTCAGGCCTGAATACTGAACAGGCTATCTATATCGATGTCTAATGTCTGAGCCCTAGCCCATATAATTATAGACTTTATCAGCCCGTGTAAAGCCCATATACGTAAAATTCAACCTGAATTCAGCACAACTCAGACCGGGCTGGATGAGCCAACTCATGAACCGCACTAGCAATTTTATGCTCTATGGGCCATATTTTTCAATATATTTTTTGATGACCAAAGTGTCCACGCAATTCACGCGTAGGAGAGTTTACCCAACTGATCTTTCGGACATGTGCAGCCCTCCCAATTCCATACACATCGGGTCCGCAACTACGGAGAGTGACCCATTGGGTTGAGCATTAATCAAACTTAAGACCCCACTTTTTGAGGTGAACATCTTGACCGTCGGGCCAACCCCTTAGGATTATAGTTTCCAAAATATTGATCGGAATGGTTTCTTTTTTCTCAGTTTGTCTTTGTACTTTGTGTATTAAACAAAGCAAAATTTCCGCTTACACTGAATTTCAGGTATTTAGCACCAGAGTATTTCATGCACGGTATAGTGAACGAGAAAACGGACGTGTTTTCATTTGGTGTGCTGCTGCTAGAGCTCATAACGGGTCGTCGAGCCGTTGATTCTTGTCGTCAGAGCCTTGTGATGTGGGTACGATTGGATGATGTTACAGCCCTCTTTAAACAATCTTTTCTTTTCATAATTTTGGTTAAGACGACTCCCGTTTTTCCATGATAGTCTATTCATCTATACAAATTTCATGGCCATCAAATAAGACCCATCATCTGACACAGCTTGTCAAAACTGTTGGAGTTGGCTGCGAACGAGTCCTACATCGGAAATGTAGACGGAGATTTAAAAATTTATAAATGACTTAGGTCACTCCACCTAATGGGCTAGTCTTTTGGGATGGATACCCAGTCCTAACAAGTGGTATTAGAGTCAGATTTCCAAGTCACAACATGTGTACTCAGGGATTCCCTAACCAAACGGGATGGTTGGCGATGTTCTATCTGCTACAAAGCCTCATTCAAGGGAGAGATTGTTGTGGTGCAAACGAAAGTCCCAGATCGGTTGTGAGGGAGAAAATCTAAGGACTTATAAGGAACTGAGTCATTCCATCTATCAGACTAGTTTTTTGAGCTGAAAACCTAGTCCTAACAAGAACACCTGAGCTTTTCAACTTAGGCATCTATCAGACCCACCGTAAAATAATCTCATAATTAGATTGTCTACTTTGAAAATAAGGAAATCATTGAACCGTGCTCTCATCCAGACCTGCTTTTCATGAATTAGAACCCTTCACAATCATATTAGATTGATTTCTTCTCTACCTTTGGATCTCTTCGACTCTCGGCCTTACCACAATCATCCAAATTGGTTTTCACAGCTGAACAGGACCAATTGGTGAGACATTCACTGATTCATAGAGAAGGTAGTTGGTGAATGATTTGAACTTATAAAAGGTAGAGTCACATTACCTCAAGCTGAGAATAGTCGATCATTAGGGTGTGATCATTTGTGTAGATTGAAGTTGTAGTTAGCTAAGTAGAAATAACTTACAAGTACATGAAAGTGTTTGGATTGATACCATAAGTAAATAAATGCAAATGTTGTTGCATATTGTATTGTCGTGCTTGTGTGTACAGGCAAAGCCACTCTTGGACTCAAATAACATGAAAGAACTGGTGGATCCTTGTTTGAAGGATGCATATGACTCCGGCGAAATGAAACGGGCGATGGCCACAGCTTCCTTGTGCATTCATCACATATCAACGATGCGACCGCACATGAATCGAGTAAGTAATTCCTTCAATCTGTATAGTTAGATTTTTGTCAATCAGTACTTTGTAGCTGCAGGAGGTGATTGTAGTTCTTGTAAAGAGATGAACCATCAACAGCAAATGTAAGGGTTCCTTCTCATTCAAGTATGACAAAGAAAGAATAAGAAGTATGCCTATCTACAAAAATTTTAAAGAAGAAAATTCTTGAGTCCTGATGGACAATTTGGAGGCTCTGATTTTTCTTTTCCCTGTTTATCCATTCAAACGTATTAACGGAAATTCTTAACACCATCGACTTTCTATACTTTGGTATTCCTTATTTGTCAATTTCTCTAATCACGGGATTATAATTTAGTCATTGATTGATTCTTTCCTCCTTAAAGAGGCCTATAATTTCTATATATTTTGTTTTCAATAAGAGAGTCATTTTTCCAAAACTTCTACAAAACGACATATAGTGACTCCAGTTACATCTTGTAAAAACCAAAATCAATCCTAAATTCAAATTCTTTATAAACAATTTTGCAAAGGTTTGTCCTGTTCTTCATTTCTTTGATTTTTCATTTGAAGTTTCTCTGAGAACACATGTCATCATCACTATCATAGAGGAATTATTCCCACTATCTATGGCAGAATCTGCAAGTTCTATTCTTATACATATTTCAGTTCAAAGCTAAGTTCTCTGTCCTACGATTGTCTAACCCGGTCATTATACAGTCAAATTGCCCTCCACTTTCCACTGGCAGCTAATACTAGCAAGCTCCATTTCTCTAAACTAAACATGGCTACTCAAGTCATTACTCTTCCACACTTTTTTATGATCAAGGTGTCTAGACCTATTAGAGCCCGTGACTAATCATCCGAGTATGTGCAAGCCTCTCTAATAGGACTGCAACTCGGGTCGGTTTCCTTAAAAGTTAAAACCCAACCGACTGGACCCAAATTCTCAACTCGAATCTCACAACCCAACCCGATCCCACCTGAATTCTAACCCGAATCAATCCGAATTCTGACCCGATCAGCAATTTGAACCCATTTTAGACTAATTTTAGCGGGTCGGGTTAACTTATAAAATCCTCAATCTGACCCAGATTTCATGCGAGTTTTTATCTTCTCAGCCTGACCTGACCAACATAATTTCTCAGGTCGGGTCATGCGGGATCAGGCCAAAACTCGACCCGAGTTGCAGCCCTACTCTCTAACCACATACACCAAGTAACTCTATGGGAAGTGACCCTTTGAGATGGAATAAAAATCGAACTCAGGACTCCCACCTCCTAATGCAAGTTCCAGACCATCACTGCCTCTCTAAAAGGTTCCAAGGAGGTAATATTGGGCCTTGATTTCCATGCACTAACTTATGTCAACATGGATGGGTCCAACTTGCATAGAATGAAAATATCAGGTTTATCTATCATTCCTGTTTTCCAGAACAGCAGCAAAGTAAAGTAAGATTCAAAAAGACTCACGGGTCTGTTTGGATTTGGTGGAAATTACTCTGTTGGATAAAGTAAGTACTTCATATGGATATGGTACTTGAACAATTTAGATAAAATTCTCTCGAACAATTTAGATAAAATTCTCTCATTTTATATTGACAACTTGGTGAGTACAATCACCTTTGCAGCCTAAATATGAAATGTGAGCCAATAGAAATTGATGGTGGAATTTGGTTGAATGCTTGCAGGTGGTGCAGCTTCTTAAGGGTGAGGATGGTGCAGTAGATACCAAGGGAAGAGAACAAAGACCCATTGTTCTCAAGGCACTTTTAGATGCATGTGACTTGGAGGATTACACATGTTCCAGGTATCTCAGTGATCTCAATCGCCACAGGCAGCTCGCCTTAGAGTAGTAGCGCTCAAGCGACGATCATGTGTATATATATATATATATATATATAAAGCTCGCATTTTGATCAATATGTGTTTCTTTTCTCGGCGCGAGTTCTCAAAGGCCCTTCAAGTGTATTGAATCATGAAAAGAGTTATGTTGATCATGATAGAAACTAGTAAGTTGTTATTTCTATTGATTCCCATATGAGTCACAACAGGTAAATAGGCAATGACTCTTCACTTGTGTGGTATACCTCCATGGGTTCACTCAATGCAACTTTTTCCATCAAAAGTATGTTCATAAACTCCTTTTCTAGGGAGAAATTCAATAGATGCTTGATACTATCCATTTTCGACACTCGAGCACCCTTGGATATTTCCTTTCTATGTTGCATAGGACACTTCAATATAGATAATTTGTTTGTGTTGGACATTTTATTTTTATGTGTGCAAATTCGTGTCAATGCGAAAAACCAATATTCCAAATCGGACACTTGGATAGATGTTTAGATTGTCTCTTTGTTTATAATTTTATCCATGTGTTGGATCTCAGTTGGTTCATGCTAGGATTTTGAAACCGGTGTGCTCTGGACCTGTTCTAATATTTTCCCAAGCTCACCCCTGCTTCAACAAAGAATAGCGAGATACCTATATCAGTTGTTTCTAAATTTTATATGGAAAAGAAAAAAATTACAGAGAATTTAGGTTTTGGAGGAATTGGATAATAACTAGTGGCTTTATAAAATGGTGATGTTGAACTCTAATAATGGTTTTATAAATAACAATGTTTACACATGAATAAATGGTTTTCGAATTTACTCAGTATCAAAATAGTTAGTAGCAAGAGTAGAATCTCGGTATCAATCGATATTCGGCCGATATCGACGATATATATCATCGATATTTGCGAGTTTGAATTGGACTATACTCTACGGTAGGCTGAGTCCATTTATATATATATAGAAGTTTGAATCGCTCAAAACAAAATCACAGTACATTCTTATCTTGATGATTCTTAAAGATTCTGGTGATATTGACTATTAAAATCAAGTAATTAAAATTGAATTGATATACGTATAATTCATCATGTTTATTTTCAATATAAATAATTAATTTTTAAAATATTTTTTAAACAAAAACTAAATGAGGTGCACGTAGAACTCATTTAATGATTAAATGGATGAAAAAGCTCGAATCAATTCATTTATATAAGTGGGTTTAATAATTTAGTTTGAACTCGATTCGATAGGCTCGTATGTTTGTCCATACCCGTTTGGCTATATCGGATTCGGGCCGACAAACAGCCAAAAAATAGTTAGGACGCCCAATTACGTGTAGCATTGACTATCGTTGGTCGTCTGAACGTCGGAGTGTAGATGGCGACGACTGCAGAGATTGCGATCCAAACGGCGCTGCTGCTGCTGGCCCTGGCCATGGTCTACGCCCTCCACGCATTCCCCAAACGTGCCTTTTCCAGTCTCCGCCTCAGGGGCCGCTCCGCCCTCCAAGCCAAGCGCCACTTCGTCCAAGGCGCCCAGCTTCTCGCCCGCGCCCGCTCTGCCGCCACCCGCTCCTCCACCATTTCCCTCGCCCGATCCGCCTCTTCCCAAGCCGACCTCGCCCTTTCCCTCGACCCTAAAGACGCCGCTGCCCACATCCTCAAAGCACTTGCCCTCGATCTCCAGGGCCACAAGATATCAGCCGTCCGTTCCTTCGATGCCGCCCTCTCCCCTCCCGCTTCCAAATCCCTCTCCCCACGTGAGCGCGGTGATGCCCTTTTCAAGCGCGCTGAGCTCCAGCTCCAGCTCAACCGCCGCCGCCGCCTTGATTCTGCTCTGGCCGACCTCATCGAAGCCGTTAAACTCAGCCCCGATAATTCCAAGGCTCTCTACCTCCTCGGAAGCTGCTACGAGCAGAAGGACATGTGGGAGGATGCGCGGAAAGCCTATGAGGCTGCGTCTCAGCTCGATCCAGATTCTGCCTTGGCTCGTGAAGGGCTCAACCGGCTTGCCGGGTCACATTAGAATTTCAACTTGTAAGATCAAATTTGAGGTCTCTCTCTTTTTTCTCTTTAATTTAATGTTCACTTGATTAGTAGTTAGTTTCAATCTAAACCATCCAAATTGCTGACCAAGGAAGGATGTTCTAGTTGATGGGTCCTCAATGAGTGGTTATGATAATTCAATCATGGCGATAGAAGGGCATGGGGTGTTCTATCTCAATTTGAGCTGTTCTGAATCATTGTGTACACACTATTTATATCCTTGTTTTAGCCATTTTATTCACAGAACTTAGATTGCGCATTCTAATGATACCAATCATATTAATTAGTTTCTATTCAGTGAAATATTACTGCAATTAGTTGGAATTGTTAATGGATTTTGATGTTTGGTGTTTTCATTTCATTTTCAAGGAAAACAGCTTCTTATCTTCTTCTTTCAGAAAATTGCTGAAGATTTATAGATAGATAAAAAGAATGCAACTGATGTCTGGATGGCAAAAGCAAGATGGCGTTAAGCTGATATAATCTTGATACACGTACTTATCTTCTCACAAAAAAAGGGATAAATTAATAGATTATCCAAGGTAGTTGAATCATTGGCATTCGTTATTAGCTTGCATAAAGAATTGAGGCTTACAAATAGAAGGTATGACGTCTTTGAGAATGGGGTGGCCATTAAAGATTTGGGTTGATGTGGTATGAAGGGGTATGATAAATTATGTAGTTAATTAAGCAGCTCTTTTAGTTCAGTTGTGGATGAACCATTTGTAGATAAACAACAAAAAAGTGTGTAGTGTGTGTTTCGGTGTGTGTGTGGGATTTTGGGGTTAAATTACCTTTCACCCACAAAAGGCTCAACTTTTGCAGCAAAGATTTAACATAAACAAGCAATACATGCCAATTCGTTGGACCAGGTAGCTAAAGCAGTCCCAAAGAGCAAACAAAGAAATTAAGTAAGAAAACAAATTAGGCAGCCAACAGATGATCAAACAAATGTAGGATCTGTCTTTACTGTTGCTTATAAAAGGTAAAACAAATGGAAATTGCTCATAGAAACAATTTCCCAAAAAGAGAAGTAATTTAATTGAAATACAACCCACCAATTCACCAACTTCAAAATCAAATTACAGTGCAATGAATAAAGAACGCCAAAGTAATAATTGGAAAGTAATGCACTAAGAAAATAATTACAAAACTATACACTCAAAGAAAGGAACTTGAAAACAAAGAACAAAGTCTTTTCTGACACTCATGCTCCTTTTTTTTTTTTTGCTTCTTTGGTTAGACTTTTGTAGAAGAAGCCCAAGCAGAAATCCTCATGGATAGTTGATGAAGAATCCGTTTGAGATTAGAATGATGATAGTTGCAGCTTCAAAATTTGAATATTTCACAAGCTGGAAATAGAAGTCAATCTTGATACTACTTTCATCTAGTTCTCTCGAGTAGACTTCTGAAATTATTGCATTGCCATTCTATGTACTTATTTGTGTCACATATGTGTATCCTAGAAGATAAATTCCAAGATAACAAATTCGGGTCCAAGTTAATACTCAGGCCCATAACCAGTCCAAACA
Source organism: Chimonanthus salicifolius (assembly GCA_013350335.1). NCBI lineage: Eukaryota > Viridiplantae > Streptophyta > Magnoliopsida > Laurales > Calycanthaceae > Chimonanthus > Chimonanthus salicifolius. The sequence goes on along the minus strand of CM023537.1, from coordinate 11,124,121 downwards.
TGTCTGATCCAACTTTAATCTTTCAGTTCACGTCCATTTTGGCCCAAATGTTCACGAACCAAGCATGTTTCTGATCATCTTGCAATCTTAGGCACAGGGGTATGGGGACCTCCACCTTTGCTTTGGAACGCCCAAATAGCACTCAGTACATTAGTTACAAAGGGTAACTGCTATGTACTCACAATATTCATCGTCGTCATCATCAAAGCCATTCATTTCATCTATTTGGGATTAACTTGGTCTTTCTCTTCCACTCTGTCCTATGGAAAACCATACCCTCCATTACCCTACAATCTATCATATCCCTCTTTACCCCCTCCAACCAAGTTTTTAGCGGTCTTCATCTCTTTATTGCTCCTTTCACTTGCATCCTTCCAATTTTCCTAACAAGGGTTGTCTCTGGTCTCTTATGTACATGTCCAAGCCACCTTGTGCGACTTTTCCTCATTTTCTCATCTACTGGGAGCATTCTAAAGTTTTCTTTAATAAGTTTATTCCTGATTCTATCTTTTAACATTACTTTGGTGATCCATCTTAAAATACACATTTCTGTTGCCATTGCCTTATCTACTCATTTTTTTTTTTAATAACCCAACACTTGGCTCCAAAAAGCATTGCTGGCCTACAAAAGTTGATGCCAATATTGTGAATAAAAATGATAGAAACTATAAAAGTTAATGACCTAGTATTTCACAAAAAATTCTTGCCAGGTTTAGCAACAAGCAATTTTTCCATCTATTGTAGTGAACAAGTATGGTATGCTTATCTCTTGGGACAGAACATCCCAATATAGATTTATTTGTGGCCTGCACACTTCATGAACAGCCTGACACCATCGCGACCACTGCACTTTCTTGGCATGCCCTCTACCCATCACATAGTTGTTGCAAAAAGGATTAGTGTATCATCAAATGGTCTATTGGTTCCTCATTAGCATTACAAAGACAGACAAAATTCTTCTATTCTTATGTGCAGATTGAAACCCCCAATCCCCCCTCCCCATATTAAAGCACAAGCAGGAATTGATTGTGGTTCATCACATAACTCTTTGGAAAAGGATTTGGTTGCGAGGGAGGTGTAGTATGAATCAGGCTTGAACTGACTTTAAAATGGCAAATGGGATGGATAGATACAAAATTATGTGAACAATGTGCTTACTCAAAGTGGGCCCAATAGGTCATCCTTTTTGAAAAAGCCCAATAGATCATACTAACCCTTGATTTTAAGCTTCTAAAGTATGAATCAGATGAGATTTTTTTTTTTAAGTTCTCAATCCTAATATGCTTGCACATTTGTATATGTTCTATATACCATGTCAGAGATCTATACCCATGTTGAATATCCTGGTACTCATAAGATTCTAAAATATGCTTTAATGATTTTATTATAACTATTATTTCAAGAGACATACAAATGAACAACTTAAGCATGAGAGAACTATGCTGAAAAAAAAACAATAATGATATATACAGAAGTTACAAAAAACAACAACATAACCTTGTCTTTCCACTTAGTGTTGGCCTAAAAAGTCAACCACCCCATTCACTATATGCTTGACATGCTCGAATACCACCTATTTACCGCCACTCATCCTTCTAATATGCCTTATGATTGCAATTAGCTTCCAAGGTGGTTTCTTCCTTCCCTTAGCCCATGCCATAGCATTAGCTAAATCTCCTTCAATTTCAGTTACTGTTTCACACAGAGAGAGAGAGAGAGAGTATAAAATATCTTAATGTGAAAGGCGTAAAATTATATTTTGAATGGGATATCAGTATTTGTATCTGTGCCCTGAATTTGAGAAAAATGGACTATCATATCTCCAATCCAACAATTTGATCAATGGGATGAGGTGTTGGGTAGTGGGCAAAGTAGTGGGGCTAGTATTTTACATGCACTTCTGTAGTGGGCTGAGTTTCAATCTAAACCTTGGTATATCCATGCATGATTTACTCTCTAGGAGGAGCAAAGAAAAAATTAAATTGGATGAGGGAACTAATGTAAATTTCATTTCTGAATGTGGTTTTGTATAAAGGTTCACATTCTTACGAGCTATTCTTAAATTTTTTGAGGTCCCTAGCTCATCTGCTACCTTTAGTAGACATATTCTTAAGCTGATCCTCATAAAATTTGAATCCACAGGTCCAAACCATTCAGAACAGATTCTCATGCTTCATTAGGTTGGTACTAAAGACTAGAATCCACTACTTTTCTTCTAAAATCTCATTAGTTAGATCCCATCAAGCAATATGGAGGACTACTGCTATGATGGTTCTACAATCATCTCGGAAAGAAAAGCAGCAAAAGGATTACCAAAGCAAGTGCAAGAGGTTTTGGAATTGACGATGGTTGGTTCAATAAGGGTAGTTGTTACAAAATTTCAGATTTTGTGTTAAGTTGAACAGAATTGATGGGAGAAGGTTTGCTGTGAAGGAAGGACAAAGTAAAGCAGATTTTATGTTTTGAGTTGATGAGCAATGATGTATCAATGTCTAAAAGAAACATGTCTTCCAAACTTGTCAAGGCAATATTACTATATCAGATTTCTGTGACAATGGTGTAAACAGTTTGTGTACCTTTCAAAAAAAATAGTGTGAACATTTTGTAGGCGCTTTGCATCCAGAGTTTAACCAACGCCCTCGTACTCGTTTAGACGTGGAGGTCTTGGAATTCATTGGCACTTGTAAAATGAAAATGCTGGGTTTGGTGGTTTTATTCAAAATAGTGAAGCAGAGGAGATTATTAATTTTGCTGGGCATCTCAATAAGTTCAGTTTAAATTCAAATACAGCTGAACAGTGGGCTCTTTGGAAAGCGGTTTTAGAGCTGTCTGAATGGGGAAATGAGGGAGATTTGATAGAAGGGGATTCTCTCTCTGTTACCCAATGGATGGTCCTTAGGGCACGTCTGAGTATTTCTAACCTTGCATGTAAAATAGGGTTTTCATGGAAAAGCACTTTCAGGAAAATATAGGGTTGGAATCACCTTCATGCAGTTTTCCTATGTATTTGGGGATCGAATCCTATCAATTTTTGCTTATTTTCTATGTCAACATTTTTTTTTTCATTGTATGCTTGTGCAATGTAAGAAAAATGGTTGGAAGGTATCTTGTTTATGGATTGGGTACAGGTTGAGTGTAGTCAACCTTTATCCACTCTTGAATCTATTCTCCTACTATAGCTGCAATTCAAGTAGGTCAAGTTGGGTTGTCTACTCAAACCTCGACCTAGATTGCAATTAAAGGGCTTGAGTTGAGTCTAGGCTCGGGTTAACCCGAATAAGTCAAACTTGAGTCCAAACCAATTTGTATTTGTAGGACTCAAGGCCAAGTTCAAGCTCGAAAGGTAAAAAATATAAAAGTATTTTATTAAAATATAAATTATATAGGAATTTTTTCATGAAAATACTTCAAGAAATGCAATTTTGTGTCAGGAGTAATTCCAAAAAAATTAATTATGTTAGAGTGCATCATATGCCAAGTCAGACTTTTTTTAGACAAAAAAGCTCTCATACGCTGGCATACAATGAAACTTTCTTTTTAAATGGGCACCTACTAGCACATAAATTGCAGCACTAATTGCAGCTCTATCCAAAACAAGTGTATAAATTGCGTTATTAGTGCATATATCTGTCACTAGTGCATGTTTTATTTATTTATATTATTTTATAGTCTAAATAAGATATAAAAGTTATAGTAGATTAGTGGTGAAGATTCTTGTTTCTCATATAAGTAACTTGGGTTCAAATATTGTTGATGGTTATTGTTTCATTTAAATTCTTTTTTCATTAATAATTAAAGAGTGTTCATTTGTCTAAGCCCAGCTTACAAAAACGTGTTTGGACTAAGATTTTTTCTTTGACGGGTGAGTTCGGGCTTTTAAGTCCATTTATTTTTTATGCTCAATCACAATTAAGTAGAAGTCCAATTTTAGTTTAAAATCTTGAGCATTTTGATGAATACCAAATTGTCAAAGGCAATATTACCGATACGGAAAAAAATTATATAATTTGGATAAAATGATTCCACATATAAGTATTAAAAAATAATTTTAAATACTAAATTTAGAGAGCTTTAAACATAAGAATTTTTAATATGTTGATCAATATAAACTTCTCTTTATATGCCAAAAGGCAAAAGTAAAGAGACTCAACTACAAGCTAAATTTACTTATGTTGAAGCCAATTTTTTATTTTTATCATTTTCCCTTTTTTAATATTTTTTTCTCAAGTTTATGCTATTCTTACTCTGATGCCATTTGTGCTGTCTTTTTCTTTCAACGAGGAAGTGCTGTAAATTGTATACATTTTTTTTTCAGTGTATTTAGAGAACATATAATTCATATAAGTTATTTGCTATATGAATTTTTATTCTTAAAAAGTTTTAAAGTTTTAAAATTTTAAATATACTTTATTTATGTTAATTTTTTTCTTTTAAAAGTCTAATGGTCTACTAAAATGATCTCTTTTTTAATCAGAATATATTAACAATAGGTTTTTTTTCATTTTTTCTAATATTTTATTTTTTAAGAGATTTAAAAAATCTTGAATTTGTCATATATGGATCGAAAATGTATCCATCGGTGTGTATTGCTGTCATTTTTTAGCACTTATTTGAATGGAAATTTTTAATCATGACTATTGGAGTGAGGCTCACTAACTAAAGTACTAAACAACATACATTATGAATTTATAGCATTCTCAAATTATTATTTTTGTATTAATCAATATTTAAAATCATCTATGAGTTGTTTGCTTAAGAGACCCTAATATTGATGGTATAAGATCTTAGCCAAGATATGGTAGATTAAATTAATCCTACTTATTTAGTTAGCATTAGAAAATTTTAGAATGCCCATGAATAATTTTCTTCCAATCATCTACTACAATTAAATAAATAAAATTATTTACTTAATGATGAATTTAAATAATACACATTTACTATATACAAGAAACATTTATTAATAAAAAACAAAAACAAAAAACAAAAAAAAAAGTTATTAATACCATTATTTTAAATTTAGTAATATACCCATGTTTAAAAGTTAAAAATAGGAACGAGAAAAAGCTTTTTTCTTTTTCACGAGAAGCTAATTTATATATAAGTATTATTAGAAAGAAAAGGTCGGCGAAACACCAACCATGCCGCATCTTTTAGAAGTAGAAGGTACGCCGGCGAGAGGCTGAAACCCTAGACGTTGGAGCCTCCGGAATCTGAAAAATCTCAGGCCGCATCGTTCGATCCATCTCCGATTTGCGAAAGCTCTCCTCTCTCGTTCTTCTTTTCAGGTAGGCCTCAATCTCTATTTACTTCTTCCCTTTCTGATCTCTCTCTCTCTGTGTGTGTGTGTGTGTGTGTATACTGTTTCACAAAACCTTCTATCACTTTATTTTATTTTCCTTCCTCTCTGTGCTACATCAATTTCTCTCTTTCTCTGCTCTTCAATCCCTATTTACTTTCTTCCCTTTGTGATCTCTCTCTCTGTTTACGGTTTCACAAAACCTTTTTTACTTTATTTTATTTTTTTTCCTTCCTCTCTCTGCCATTGCAGTTGGTGAGCACCCTTAAATTCAGATTTTTTATATTTAATTTTATTATAAAATCTCAATCTCTCTCTCTCTCTTTGCAGTTTTGTTCTCTTTTATTTTTTAATATATATCGTATAAAAGCACCCTTTTTTCCCCTCTTTGCAAGAAGGAAATCCCATTTTTAAATTAAATAACAAAAGACCTTTTTATGAAATTTTAATGAAAAATCTAGAACACTGTTTTGTTGGAGTGAAAAAAAAAAACTTTTAATGCAAAAGTAATCGTACAAAAGGTTATTGATGACAAGAAAATGCATTTTGAAGAGCAACGTAAACCAAGAACCCGATTGGCTTAGAAAAATGTGGTTGACAGAAAACGAAGGCTATCAATGAAACTAGGGTTAGAAAAAGCTTTCAATATAATCAACTAGTTTTTTTAATATATAATAGAAAGGATGAGATTTCCTAAAAAGATAGGAAATTATGACCTGTGTATGTAGTCCACACTTCTGTATCATCATTAATGGATTTCTAAAAGGATTTTAGAAGTTTTATAGGTCTCCTTGACTCAATGATCACCGACTCCCCTTCTACTTGCATTAATGGTTGACGCATGGAGTAAATGCTTCAGATGGGGATCTCAACCATTTCGACAAAACTATTTTTCATTTCCATTCTGCAGATGACAAAATTATTTTGTGCGTAATGCTAAGCAAATATAAGATCTCGAAGTGACCCCTTAAAATGGTTCCAAACCTGCTATAATCTTAAAAATCAATTTCTTTTATTGTGAAATTCTAGGGATCAGTTTGCAAGTGGACAGTTAAGGCTTTTAAGTTGTTTGGTTGTAAAATGGGCTTCTTCTCGAAAATCTACATGGGCTGTCACTATTGTTTTGTTGACCATGGAAGGAACTATGAGGTCCAATGATAGAGAAAGTAGAGTAGTCTTTGACCACCTGGATGTGGAGAAAAGCGTTTGGGATGAACAGTTTGGATAGTAGAGGACAAGGACATAATGGATAGAATATGAGTCTAATGGATTTGAGACTTAGGGAGAATTAACTGACTAACGTTGAACTTGGCCTAGCACCAGAATGAGAAAAATAACTTAGGTGCAACTATAGAATCAATAGAGGGTCTGATTCAAACATAGCTGGTAGGATGGGTATAGGTTATGATGGGTTTGGGTATTCCATGTTCGCTCTAGGCTCTTATTTTTGGATGGGGTATAGGAACTTTCGCAATGCGAAGGCAAATCATTTGGAAGATGATCCCCCTGACCATCATTTGGTGGTTTGGCTGGAGCATAATAGGTGAATTTTTTAAGAAAAACAGTGCCTGTTGAAGTGGTGGTTTGTAACATCAAATCAAATGTTAGCCAATGGAAGTGCAATTACAAGGCTCATTACAATGAGGAGATGGGAGAATGGTGAGAGAAGTGAGGAAGGAGAAGACATACCTGGAGAGAGATTCTAGCGATTCTTGAGGCCAACAGAGGGATCAATAAGGGGATTGGGCCCAGTGCGAGGAAGATGGAGGATTACATGCGATTGGAAAGCGTAAGTGTGTACCAGGGGACATAGCTTCTATCACTTTGTTCATGGCTAATTTATCGAAGGTGATGACTCAAAGCTGGTTGCAAGCGCTTTTTAGGTAGCGATGAACGGTTAAGGATGTTTTCATTCCCAGAAAGAAAGACTTGGCTGACAGAATTTTATTTGTAAGGATGGCATATGTAGGGCAGGCAGAAAGGGCCATTTTGGGTCTTAATGGGGCTATGTTGGATGGTAGTCGATTGCAAGTTACCTATTTTGAAGGTGTGAAAAATCTTATCCTCAAAATAATGTAGAGGAAGCAAACAAGAATGGTAAAATCCTTTTAGAGGCCAAGGGCATGGAGAAGGTGGGTGGAGGAAGTAGGTGGGTAGTTAGTAGTGGGGAGTCCTTTGCCTCAGGAGAATTGAAGCATTGGTGCTTAGACAGGAAGAGATGGACTTAAGGTGGAACTGGAAAGGGCCATTTTGGGTCTTAATGGGGCTGTGTTGGATGGTAGGCGATTGCAAGTTACCTATTTTGAAGGTGAGAAAAATATTACCCTCAAAATAATGTAGAGGAAGCAAACAAGAATGGTAAAATCCTTTTAGAGGCCAAGGGCAAGGAGAAGGTGGGTGGAGGAAGTAGGTGGGTAGTTATTAGTGGGGAGTCATCTGCCTTAGGAGAATTGAAGAGCTTAGACAGGAAGGAGATGAACTTAAGGTGGAACCAGAAGAAGGAGAAATGATCAATCAGTGGCTATCGAGAGCGGTGGTGGTGTGCCCAGTGAGACTCATCCCTCAGGTCGAGATCACCCAACTGCTAAAGAGAGAAGGATTAAAGGAGGCTTAGTTATGCATGATAGGGGAAAATAGCTACCTTGCAGTTTTGAAGGCAGAGAGGAGGTTTACAAGCTCGAGAAATCAGTCTCGATCCTGGGAGATTTGAAGATCCTTGGAAGGTGGCATTCAAACCTCTTTGAGCATACAAGAAGAATTTGGCTACATTGCTTTGGTTATCCTCTCCAAGGATGGTGAGAGAAGCTGATGGTAGCCTTTGGCAACAAATTTGGAAGAGTGGTGAGATCGACGAACAGAACCGCAAAAGGGAGGATTGCTCTATGCTCAAGCTCCTCGTGGAAGTGGGCATTCACAACCAAATCCCATTGAAGGTATCCCTCTCTTTGAATGGTGAGTTTGTTTTCTTTTCCCTTTTTGGTTTTGATCAAAGAAATCCCCCAAGAACTATCCATGCCGGGATGCTCAGGGCCAGAATCTGCAGTGGATGTCCATTCTCCACTGTTGAAAGGGGCAAAGAGTGGACCATTGGAGATGAGGACATGTGGCAGTTATCCAATTCCTTCCACTGCCGTGGTCGATAGGGCTGATGATGTGGCGCGGGAAGATTGGGAGAAAAAAACAGCTGAGGAAGAGGAAGAAGAATCGAGGGTAATCCCCTTTTTGCATCCAAAAGGGGTTTTTGAATTATTATCTGAAAATGGCAAAAGTACCATTGCACGTGACTAGAAGCAGTTCAGGGCTTCTCTGCAGGATTGGCTTATGTGTCAACCCAACCAGTTTGTGCCTGAGATAAGTAAGAATGTGGGTTAGGCTTATAGAGTTTAGGTCGAGCCCATAGTCAACCCAATCAAGTTCCCACCCTTAAGAACTCTCATCTTAATCCATTACCTGGGTGAGTTGCTTCTGTTCCTGGTTTGAGAGGAGGTCCTAGGAAGCAACAGAGAGGGGATGAGGGAGAGGAAGGAAGTGCAAAAATGGAGGAAACAAATTCCCACAGAGCTATGGTGCCTGGCAACACCGAATGAGGGAAACCCATGTCAGTTGATTTAGCAGTAGAAGGGAAGATGGCTCCGCCGATAGAGCTTATTGACGGAGATGTGGAGAACGTCAACATCTGTCAAAGGGAAGGAGCTGAGGGGGAAATGGGAAGCACCAGTGGGCCACCAAATTGTGTGCAATGATGTTGCTAGTCAGAAACGAGTGTGGCAACACCATCGACAACCCAATCAGATAGAAATTTGAGGGCAGAAGAAGCCATGTTGCTGGAGGAAGAGTGGAACAAGGCCGGGGTAAATAGGGAAGGCGACAATCAAGAAGAGGTCAGGAAGTGACATCTTCTATTTTGGGAGGTGGACTGCAAGCTTCGATAAGCAAGACAAAAGAAGGAAATAGGAAGAGTGGCAATGAGACCGAGGACCGTGGTAATTAAAGCCTCCCAAGCATTGAGACATTGGAGTGGGTTCTTGGCAACAACAATAGTGGTGGAATCCATCTCAATCACATTGCGGATGCCTTTGGTGGCCCATTGGGGAGGATGGCAGAGGATGAAGGGCGTAGGGCTGACAAAGGGGGTGAAGAGGAAGTTACTGCAGTCTGCCGGTTGGAAGCTTTGTGTAGGTGCGGTTACTCTAAGAAGACGAGGAAGAAATCTTGAGGATAGGAAAGGCCCTCGGTGTGCAGTTTCATGATGAGGATAGAGCTGAAGCAGCCTTGAAGTGGGTTGAGAAAAGGGGTAGATCATCTCCATCCTCATCTCATGGATTCATAAGAGGTATTGCTCCTATAACGTTGATGGGAGAGGTAGAGTTCTCAAATTATAGTGCATCCGGAAAAAGGGTTGGGGGGAGGATTAGTGTTGTAGTAGAAGATTTTCATTTAAAAAGGAGATATATAAGGGAGAAACAAGTCAGTTTTCTTTATTGGGTGGGATTTGTCTGGAGTTCTCATTCACAAGGATGTTTCAGATTTATGATATGTGGGGGTGTGGGGGGTTCTATAGTTCTTTTTCTTTCCTTTGCTCTTTTTTTTATTTTGTACATAATAAATTTCATACCTGTTCATAAAAATTATTATCCAATGTTGCATTGGCTGTGGAATCCTTTTTAGGATTCGATACTTCCATGTTTGCTGGCAGCTGGAAATCTTTTTCTTAATTCCATTTGTTTTTCTGTTATAATTTTGCTCTTGTTGAAAGGTAAGCTACTCGACGGGCTTTGTTACTTGTCTTTGAAGTTCATTAATAAATTTGTTATCTTTTCCAAAAGAAGGGATGGATGTAGGTTAGGCTCCTGCCATCCACACCAGAATAGATGGAGTTTTCCGAAAAAACCTGCTAGTGGAGGAAGACCTCCTAGGGATAAAAGACATAGGGCTGAAGAGAGAGCCAAAAAAAGATCTTTCGTGTATAATCCTGCATAATCTAGAATGTTATCGGTTCCGGCAAGGCAAGCTAGTGTTGCGTGACAAAAGAATGCCATGTCAATAATTTCTATGGTATGGTAGTTAGACTTGGCAATGCTACATGGAGCTGAATATTTGTGATGAAGAAGCAGCATGCAGATAAATAATGGTGATATAGATATACATGTTAACAGGGATATATGGTGTAAGAGTAAAGGACATAATTAGATATGACTGCATTGGAGGAAGTCTAGAAGTTGCTTGGATAGAAGAAAAGATGAAGGAATGTCATTTAATATGGTTTGCACATATACATTGATTACCAAGCGCAACCCTTGCATGAAGAATCAAAGGACTAGGTATAAGTTATGAAGAAGGGACATGGATTGTGGTGGTACAAGAAGACAATATAGATTGTGGTGTCATGGAGAACATGATTTTTGTTGGGGTGGACCGGTGAAACACAGTTCAAAGAAAGCTATCCCATATAGATGGGACCAATGACTTTGATGATGATGATGTTAACACTACAATTGAATCTTGAGGAAAATGGGGATCTGAGGTTCACTTAATTGCACCAGGTTTCAATGCTTTGCATTGGTGTCCTGTCTATCACTGTCCAATCTTAATGAGAAGAAAAGTGATTCACCTTTGCAATAGGTATACTATGCCATGTCATTTCTTTTTTCTCGTCCTCTTCCGTTCATTGTCCAATCTTGTGAGTGGAAATGTGATTTTGTTTAGATGTTTTGCCCAAGTCATTCTCTTCTCTCAATCCTTTCCAGACAATAAATCTTAACTATAATCTCTGGCACTTTATTCTTTTTGTTGACTTCTTTTATTTAGTCCTCAAAGAAGATGGAGGAATCTGAGAAGAGGAGAGAAAGATTGAAAAGAATGTGTAGGGAAGCTGCGGAGGTTGGAGCTTCTGATTGGCAGGGTTCTATAGCAGAACTTGGTTGCGTCTCAAATCCTTTAGTTGATTCCTTTGCGACACCAATTGTCCCAAAGAGCATGCATGCTGAAAGGTTCAATTATTACACAGACCCCATGTCAGCGTTTTCAGGTAGCAAGAAGAGGTATGATGATGGTATTCAGAACCAGCAAGGTTATTTCTCACCTTCAATCACCAGTAGTTCTCCCATGGGCCACCGTGCTTCAATCAGCAGTGCTTCATCTGTTCCAGGTAGCATAAGATTATCTATATTTGTTTTTTCATTTGATCATTATGACACTACTTGTGAGTGTTGAGCTCTAATTTTTGAGGTTTCTATTTTTCATTTTGTGCATTTTTTGCTCGGTATTTCATTTATTTGATTTTTTAATGAAGCTAAATGTGTGAAGCTAATTACTCATGCTTGATACTGTATTTCTTCGGTATTTGGAAGAAAAGAAGTTCAATGTTTGTGGCTTATTACTCAAGCTTGCAAACACATTTGTTTGTTATTCAGAAGAAAAATAGGCTCCATTTAAGCACATGCAAAGGAACTTAACAATATAAATAAAAGTAACCTTCTTTTAAAAACAAAAGATAATTTTCTTTCCCTGCATCCAAATGGAACCATTTTTAAGAGGAAATTTCACCTTGTTTTAGTGGGTAAACAGCTGCAGACTCGTTTCTTCAGAGGTTGCTTGGACTGCCTTGCCTTTTCTTTTTGATCAATCTAAATGCTTTTCGAATAATGTCTTTATTCTTTGTATGAAGTGACGGGTGATCATACTTTTGATCAATGTTGTGAAAATTGAATCATATTGCAAAATCATTATACATCCTAAATCGTGAATTGCGAATCTTAATATTTACAATTTTTCTCAAAAATATATAAAATAAGAAAAAATATCCAAGTAAGTATAATATCTTTCGATTTTCTACCAATAAGTGAAAGATGTATATACATTACAAGAGTTCAGAGTAAAACTATCACATTGTAGTTCAAATTTCAATGTTCTAACCTCCAGAACTACTACACCAGTATACTCCTTCCAATGTTACATAAAGGCTCACAACAAGCTAGAATTTCCTAAAAGATCCAAATAACCTAGGCCACGATGAGTCCAGCAAAAAAAGAAAAAAGCCATCAAACTAAGTTCCTTACTTCAACTTCCAAATTGTGACAAATTTCTGTCATTTATGGGAATTGTATGCTTTTTAATGCTATATGCATTGTCTGTCTTATGATATCATGCACATGGTAAGATACTTATTGTGTTGTAAGACTGTGTCAACATTGGTTTTAATTTGTCTAGGTGGATATTAACTAATAGCATTTGACTGAAATTTTGATGCTCTAGCTTAATCCGATTCTACCTTGTGCTAAGTGTATCCATACCATGGCAACAGTAGCACTTTTTGGTACTGCATGAATGCTTCTATGACAAGGTTTGATGGTTATTATTATTATTATTATTATTCCTCTTGGGTGTTTTCTGCTTTTGGAATGTATTGCCTTCATTGTATTCAAATGCACACGTTGGCTAAGCCTAGGCCTGTGCCTGGGCTCAAGTCTCATTTTGCAACTGCTGTAGCTCTAAGGCAGACTGATCTTAATTGAGCCTAGTTCTTTTAGAATCTAATTCTGTTGTAGGATTCTTTTTAAGGGTTTTTAGTAGCTAGTAAATATTAATATGAAGTAATTCCTGGTAATATTTATTTATAAACTCTAATTAGTATGTAATATACTTGCTCTTGTGTATTGAGTGGAAACTTAAATGCCAATATATTTTGGTGTTTTGATGAGTAGTACTATTGTTTGTTAGAATTCATGGATAAGGACACAAGTCAATGAATCTACATATTTTTGAAGTATCCAAAGAAGTGCACCTGGCAAATCAGGCTCATGCCTTGACTTGCTCTTTGTGCCTTAGGCTTTAAGACTTCTTGGTGCCTTGGTTGTGCCTTGCACCTTGACGACTATGATTTCTAGGTTTGTTAACTGCTGAACTTCCATCAATGTGGTCATGTTAGCAAAGTATCAGATGGGACACCTGTACATGTACTTCCATATTTCGGGGACTTTGGTGCATCATATATCCATCCGGGACACCTGTACTTGTACTTCCATATTTTGGGGAATTTGGTGCATCATATATCCATCCATTCTGCTGTGTCCTTACCAGCCGTCTCTCAACATTCTAAATGTGTTTGGCGACTTTGAAAATCAGAGATTTTAACCTGTGCATTTAGCAAGTGATAGATTAGAAGAAAGTGTGTAGAAAAGCAACAGATAAGTGGTTCTCCATCTGTTGAGTCTAAATACTCAGTTAAAAACCCCTTGAATCTTCATAGACCTGTTCCACTCTAACCACTCTCTCCATCCTCTACTGACAAGCAAAACAACAAGATTTTAATCTGAGTATATCTTCTCTTAATCTCCTAAATTTAGAAACTCCAATATTGGAATCTGCCATTTGGTAAACAAGTGATTCTGCCATTTCTCATCAAGTAGCAGAAGCTCCATTTTCTTTTACTGTCAAAAAAATATTATAGTTGTAATCATCCCATTGAAAAAAATGGTGATGGTTTGGGGCTTTTGTCATTTTCTGTGACATGCAATGGTTGTGATGCTCAAAGGAGATCAAACTGTTGATCATGGTTGGTGTTGCCCCTCGATTTGCAATTGGCTTTGTGAACTCTATTTATCCATTTTGTCCTTGTGTGGAGCCACATTTTTTATTACTTGCAGATTAACATGTCTATTCTAAGTACTTCATTCCAAGTGCTTCCTCGCCCATGCCAAGAAATAAAAAGGCGATACTTGGCACCTCCCGTTTAGTACCTTGACTTTCTGTGCAAGGGGGCATTTTCCCACTCCTACATACATGCCATCTAATATGAAAACCTATCTATCTGTTTGTCTCTGTATCTATCTGTCTATTTGTCTGTCTGTCAGTCTGTCTGCCTGTCTGTAAAGGATATGGATTGAAAAGGAATAATACAGAAGTGCTGCACTTGTATTTACTGAATTAGACCATTCTCAACTTGAAACTCCCTTTCAACACCCTATTATGCTTGGGTGTAAGCTTCTTCATTTTCCTCTCATGGAACTTAGCTTATCTAATTTGATGCTCCCTTTAGTCATTCTATGATTTCTTTGGATGTGTAGGTTAATCTCCTTAGTTCACTTTTTCTTCCACTTGCCCAAGTGACTGCATTTTGTAGTCATTCATCACTTCGATAAAATCATCTAACATTATTGATTTCACTACTTCCACACTTTCAATTGCTATTTTCTTTGTTCCATTAGAGGTTCCCTGCTCCAGCGCACCCTGGGAAAGACCAATGATTACACTGCTATGGTCCTTGATTGTGCACTCCACTCCTAATGGTCCCATATTACCTTTTACACTTTCCCTTGGCATTGTCTTTGTACTTTGAAGTTTGAACGTTCACATGGCGTCGGTTTTGCCCTTTGATCCCATTGGATTCAAAATTTTCACTCACTGCTTTCTAGTATGTGTAGAACTGTAGATTGAACATTGAAATCCCCTGAAACTCAGCTGTTAATGTCCATTGTATTGCAAATGATTTAACCCTTGCAGACACCAATGCCCACATGGATGCTTTGTCTTGGAAAGTCATTTTCTTCCTTTTTTTAATGTTTAAATGATATAGCAAGGGTATTTTTTATTTTTTTTTAAATATAGCAAGGGGTACCAATTCCCACAATCTTAGGCCTTGCCCATTCAAAGGGCACTCACCCTAGCTATCAATGAGAGAGCTAATGACTCAGGTAAGACCCAAGACATGGAAGAAGTTTCATGAAAGTTGACCAAATTTATTTTGTGGAAGGCCAATGTAAAAATAAATGATTGAGTGATTTGCACTGACCGACAATTAGGTAAATAACCCACATGAGTGTAGTTCAACTGGTTGCCTCCCGCCTCAAGAAGCAGGAGGTTGCGAGTTCGAACCCCCATGACCTAACCTTGGTGTCCCCTAGGGGTAGTGGGCTCACCCTTGGGGGTTTTACGCTGGGTGTCCTACGGTTTCCTATGTTAATTCAAAATATATATATATATATATATATATATATATATTAGGAACAGAAAAGTTTATTGATTTAAGATGATTTATGGTGGGAATTTTGTTACCAATAAAAAAACTAAAAAGGAAAAAAGAAAAAAGAAAATGGTGAGAGTTCTGTTGAAAGTATCCATCAAACAACATGCTTTAAGTACAGGTGGGGGCTTTAATATTTTTAGGTAAATTTATGGGGAACACTTTGTCAGGTCAGAAAAGAGAAAACAGTTACTTGCTCTAAAATATCTCAACAACCAGGAATATGATCATTTGATGGGGAAGTCTTTTCTAGGCAGATTTTATTCAGAAGTGGGCCTCCTGCTTGCTTCCCTCTCATTATGAATCAACCCTCTCATTGGGAGCTGTCTCCTATAGGTTTTTTGAAATTAAGATGGAAGTTTTTGTCAAGATTCTTGTGAAGGTAGCATTTGAGGTTTGACCAGAGATTTGTCGTTGTAAATGCTAGCTTCTTATTCTAATCCTGCTGTGGGGTCTGGTGCTAATGACATCGACGTTCATTCTCTTCAAGGGCTGCAGACTTATTGACTCTTTTGACATATCAAATGCAATGGTGGACTGTGATTCTTAGTGTGCAATCTCCTGGTGTTCCTCTAGTTTTCCCTGGAAACTTTCTCATCAGATTCTTGAGATTAGTGATACTGCGATTTCTAGGAGGTTGTTAGTTCAGAAAATTCATTGTTCAGAAAATTCATTGTCTGGGTAATGATGATGCAGATCAATTAGCACACCTTGAGATGTCTTCCTTTCTCTTTTATCCATTTGTTTTTATGCTCTTTTTAGTGGCTGATTAATTTGATTCTCCTTTTCTTTTATTTTTTCCTTAAAATAGAAGCCTGATCAGGTTCCTCCTCCTATTTTCCCCATCAAATACCAATAGTACATCCATAATACGATCAAGGAGAGATTCCAACTCAGAAATTTCCATAACACCATCAAGGAATGATTGCAACTCAGAAATTTCAGTCTATCAAATCCCTCCTAAATTTAGAGCCCAAACTGACCTCCCCCCAGTATTTTCTGCAGAGTCAGTCACATGCTCCTATTAAATTGATAGAGGGTAGTCTTCCATTTGATGGTTAGAGCAAGGATTTCCAATCTAATTGTCTTCTGAAGATTTTATGGTTTTTGACTTTTGAGTTTCTTACTGAGTATCTACTCCCCTTCCTCTACATTGCCCCTCATTCTTTTGACTTTTTTAATTTGGAAATGTCTCTCCAAATCCAAGATCCGCGTTCCCCTTCTTCTCCTTCTCCTTTTCCCCAACATGCTGTTTGAGCTACCTGTAGGAACATGTTGCCAGTCTCAAGTCTGGCTCGAGTGGCATCAGTTGGTGATTCGGAAATCAGAAATCACATTTGGCAGTGTGTTATCTATTTCTTTTTGAATTCCCCTCTTTTTGGGGTATACCATGATTTATAGCAACACAAGCAGGAGCTAGAAAGAAGTTGATAGAAGACATTGAAAAAGCTGCTACTTTCTAATGGGTGTAGATAACATTTCTAACATATTCAAACCACTTGTAACAACAGGATTAACTTGTAACTGGGTTCACATGCAGGATCAAGGAATTCTGACAGTAGCCCTGGTCCTCTTCAATTCCAGATGAGTTATTATCCTGACCAGAGGTTAAACGAGACGCCATTGCCAAGACCCATGTCTAGTTCTTGGAGAAGCCCAACTGGAATTCAAAGTACATTTTCGAGTCCCCAAAGTACACCTGCTGGTGTTCTAGGTACTAGGAGTAAATATACTGGTTCACCTGGCTATGGAAGGGGTGGTTTTCATAGCTCTGGATATGGACGTGGAAGTAGCCCCAGAACCAATTCAGGAAGAGGCAACTATGTCCGGCACACCAACAGCCCCAGTCCTGGTTCGGGCCGGGGTGGTGGAAGAGGCCGAGGTTTCCATGCCAATGTTTCAGCACGTGAGCAGCCAGGACAGTTTTACAAGAAGTCCATGGTTGAAGACGCATGGAGGTTTTTGATACCCGTTGTTAGAAATTCACCTCCAACTTTGAAGAAGACACCGAACAGTCCAAATTCTTGGCTTCCCAAGTCAATCAGAATGAAGAGAGCCAAGGTTGAAGGCGGCACCGTTGATTTAAGTTGTGACTCAAGCCTTGCCGACTGCCTCGCCCTTGCATTTCAAGAGGCTGTTGAGGATGCTGCTGAGGCCTGAGAGTGCAGTTCTCTGTGTTGCCAACTACCTAGAATGGGGTTTGCCAGGTTAGCGCTTCTTGAAAATATGCAGTGTTTGGCCATTAGAGAGATCCACAAGTTTGTTTCAGCCTAGTAAGCATTTATGCGGGTGGCGAAGTTTGGAAAACACAGGACGCCTAATATTTTTACTCAGGTGGGTCAAACGTTCAGTGCTTAAGCTTTCTGAACATGGTTGGGTTGACTAGTTTCGACTTGGATATAACCAAGTTGTCTCAGTGTTGGTAAGACTTGAACGAGTTGTGTCGATTCTGTACTGGTGGTCACCCCACTTTTTGAGTCAGCAACTTGCTTAATTTAGGTGACTTAAAATTCAAGTTCTACTAGGAATAAAAATCTTAATATGGAATACTACACTATGAGAAGTGAGCACACTAAAATGTTCAATGATCACTTACATTAACATTTTCTCACTCGATTGACATTTATCACTTCAGTACATTATTTCAATTAGAGGCCCATTGTCAGATAAATTCAAATAATTTGAAATGATGAATGTGTGAGTGGACTGAAAGCAAGCCCATTCAAGTGTCACAAAGATTTTGCAGATAACTATTTCAAGATGTTTAAATTGTGAGGTTTTCTGTATTTAAATGAATTTTTTTAAAAAAAATTATCGTGGGGTATTTCCCTTCTATATTGGAGGTGAGACTAATCTCCATTGACGCACTAGCTACACACGTCTTGTGCTTTAAGTATGCACAAAAGGAGTTGAATTCGAGAGGTCTAGTCTTATTGAAGAGGCTCCAAGTAACTATTCTACATATACAAGTTTTTGGCATTTGAATAATATTAGGACCAAGTTATTCCAAAATTTCTTGTGTACATCCAAAAATCAAATGTTAACATGTGCTTTTATTTTTTGAATTTAAAATGAGCTTTCTAATTGACTCAAGCTAAAAAAATTACAGCAAGCCATAATTGGTCTAAAAAAAAAAAACTCAACTTTTATCTATCTTGTTCTTTGGTTATGCATGGAAGGTTTGACTAGGGTTAATAATCTCGGCCGATACAATATGTGTTGGCCGATATCGATCGTGTTTGTAAAAATATTAATAATAGGAGAGAGAACCTGGCCGATATCTCAATATCAGCCGATGTCGAGATTTTTACCTCTGGGTTTGACGATGCCCATACTTAAAAGATTGAGTGTTCTGATAAGCCATGTATGAGTGTGGGTCTCACTTTATTAAAAGAAAATGGTAAACTTACTCTAATCCTTTATATTCTTTATTAGTATAGAAGGTTATTTTATTGATATCTTAACTAACTCTTGAAAAAGCCAACTAATTATGATTTTAGAAAGATATATTTTAAAAGGCATGCATAACATTTTTCTAAAAAAGATTGAATGGATGTATATATTGTCATAAAAGCTATTAAACTATCCAGAATGGTACCCATTGAATCATTTTATCCTTTATTTCTTTTAATATAGATATCACTTTTATTTTATTAAGAAATTTAAAAAATATAAATTCATTATTCATTGAACTCGGGTTGTGAGTATGAGCTTTGGTCAGTTTTCCCCATCCATGTAACGCCATCTTATTTTATTCTTTTATTTTAACCAAATGCCACATGAGTCATGACCGAAGTATATGAAGGACGAGAATTCCGACACTAGTTTGCGCAATGTTACTTTGTACAGTTAAGTATTGGCGTCGTGATATGATTTGTAGGAAATGTTTTTGGTTGAGCACGAGTCTATCGATCTGTCTCTCTAGTACAATATTGTCTACTTTGGATCTCTCGGGTCTGTACAGCCCCAGGTGATTGGTATCACAATCCATCCCCTCTTAAGACTAGAGTCATCCCCGGCTCTATCACAACGCACAGGTAGAGAGAGCTTACACATTTCGAGTGTTGAATTGTGCTCTGATTCCAAATGTAATGACCTGTCTCTCCAGCACAATATTGTCTGCTTTGGTCTCCACGGAGATGCACGGCTTTGATTTGAGCTCTGGCTCGCTTTGTCAAGCTCAAAAGGCATTGTGCTTATGGGAGGTGCCTTCTTTTTTAAAATCCCATCTCAATTCATTCTCCTATGCGATGTAGGACTTTTCCCACATGCCCAGGTGGTTGGTATCACAATGAAATCCACAAAAAAAATTATCTTGATCGGATCAATCAAATCATAATTTTGAAGATTGTAACTTTTAAAAATTAAATTGATCAAACTTTAGAGAGTAGAAAGAATGTGGCTTGATTGCTAAGGTTCAAATATCGGCCGATACGATAAGTATCGGCCGTACATACCGAATATCGGCCGATATTCATAAATATCGGTATTTAAATTTTTTTTTTTAAACACCGATACGGTTTTTCCCGGTTTTTACACGGTTTTTCGCGGTTTTTCACGGTTTTCCGCGGTTCAGGGTTTACGGTTCTCACGGGTGCTCATGGTTTTTTTGCAATTTTTTGCGGTTTTTCACAGTTCGTCACGGTTTTTTGCGGTTTTTTCACGGTTCCGATATCGGAGGAGAGAGAAAATGCCGATATCGGTATGAGAGAGAAAATTATCGGCCGAAATATCGTCCATATCGCATATCGGCCGACCCGATTTTTGAACCCCTGCTTGATTGATTCTATCAAAATGATTTTTGATTGGTTGTATTTTCAACGAAAGACTTTTCTAACTAACCCATCTTGATGAGTCTCATTTAAAAGTGAGTAGTAATTTTGTACACATTATCGTAGGATAGTGATTTTTGCAATATGAGTTTTTCTCATGGTGCAGTAAATTTAAAAGAAATTTCAATTTTGTTCTTTCCTTTTAAAAATAAGGGAAATAGGGAAATAATGATAAAATTAAAATTTCTTTTAAATTTGGTAAAAATCACTGCCTTTATCATGGGGTGATCATTTTACAATTTGAGGAGGCTAAACTACACTCAGCTCAGATAAACAACAGATGTTTAGCCCCACGCAGGGTTCACTGAATAATGAAATTTGAATTTTTTTAAAAGATATTTTATTCTTTAGATTTGGATATATATATATATATATATATATATATATATATATATATATATATATATATATATATATATATATATTGCTCAATCAATTATAATAAAATAAAAATATTTATTTAATATTAAAAGTAGATCTTCCTGTGAGTTTCATTTAAAAGTTTGATCGCCTTTATTATGATCTATATGTTTTTTTAAATATCAGGAACTGCCGATGTACAGCCTCCAGTTGGCGCTGTTGATTGGGTATCCAGAGTGAAATGCCGTACTTTGATTGTGAAAGAAATTAAATGTAACTGCACACATTTATTTAAAAAGCCAAAAATCTCAACCATCTCATTTGAACTCGCACAAACTTTTTGCTTTTGGTTAAAGTGTTTGGATATATTTAGTGTGTCCATCTTAACGTGGGCGATATTTTTTATAGGATACAAATTTTAGTGAATTTTTTATTTTGTCCATCATACATCTATAGAAATTGGTTCACTTTTTAGTGAATCGGTTCACTTATCGGTGCACCAGACAAGTGCATCGACCGAATCATTGGAAAATCAGTGCACTGATTTTTTGAGAGTTCAAATCGGTGCACTGACCGGATCATTCTACACATAAATTGATTCATTTTTCTGTGAACCGATTCACTGAGAAAGTGAGTCAATTTCTGCGGATGAGAGTAAACTGGGAAATCCAAAAAACCTGTCTCTACTAAATGAGTACGCCCGTGTTAAGATGGGCACCTTATATTTATTTGTTTTTGAAGGACGATATATATATAGGCCAACGATTCTTTCACGGGCATTTTGTGTTTAGCGACACGGGTTTTAATGTATTTTCAACTTTATCCTTTGCATGAACAGTAAAATTTCGACGGGCTGATTTTTACTGTTCATGTGAATTTCGGCGAGCCGATTTACAATTTTGGTAAGCCGATTTGCACTGTTCATGAATTTTGGCAAGCCGATTGCACTGTTTATGAATTTTGACTAGCCGATTTGCACTGTTCATGAATTTTTGCGAGCCGATTTGCACTGTTTATGAATTTCTGTCATTCTTTTTTTTCCGTACGGCAGATGGTGGGCAAATTGGGCATCATGATAAAACCCGTGTCTGTATATACAAAA
Organism: Chimonanthus salicifolius; assembly: GCA_013350335.1. Lineage (NCBI taxonomy): Eukaryota > Viridiplantae > Streptophyta > Magnoliopsida > Laurales > Calycanthaceae > Chimonanthus > Chimonanthus salicifolius. Next base: position 11,102,510 of record CM023537.1, on the reverse strand, counting down.
TGCCTATGGGAGGATCACTCACCATATATACGTGTTATATCATCTTGGGTCCACCATATATCACTGATATTTCGGGTCAGATATCTCGTCAAATATCGTCCGATATTTTAAATATCATCAAATATTGTGCAAAAAAATACTTATACAATTTTTTTGATTTTTTTGAATTAAAAAAAATTAAGAGGAGAGGGAAATATATCGACGATTGATACGTATTGGCCAAATAAATATCGACCAGCCCATATTTTAACCCTAGTTTTAAACAGTAAAAGTAAAAACCCTCACCAAAACGTGATTAGATTTGGAGCAGTGGTTTGAAAAATATTTGCCAATGTGTAGTGACCCTCACCAAAACGTGATTAGATTTGGAGCAGTGGTTTGAAAAATATTTGCCAATGTGTAGTGGCCGCTAGGTGCAGCGGTAGAAAAAATGTACATTGATATGTAATGGTCGATGTTGGCATATTTCTGTAAAAAAATGATTTTTTATAAAGCATTTTTGCAATTTTAATGAAAAGTAAGTTTCGACAAAAAATAAAAAATTAAGCCTGACATTTCAAAAATTTCAGAAAAAAAGGAAAATTTTAAAATTTCAATGCAAAATTTCAACATAAAAAGCTAGGAGACCGCACTGTATTAACAAGAAGAAGGTAGATCCACATGGATGTAGTTCAACTGGTTACCTCCTATCTTAGAAAGTGGGAGGTTGTGGCTTTAAGCCTCTATAGCCTAACTTTAGTGTGCCCTAAAGATAGCAGACTCACTCGTAGAATTTTTCCACATGGGTAAATTAAAAAAAAAAAGGATCGCTCCATGAAGTGTGTCTTAAAAACTTGGTCCTTCTTTTATGGATTTTGCTGTTAAAAACTGATGGTAGCTTTATTATCTTTTTGTATTGGTAGTTGCATGTCCCTGGGACTGTGACCTTTCACGAAAATGCAACCTCAAGCTCACATTTAAGGGATGATTATGTGTGGAAGCAATATAAAGGATTAAAGGTTGTGTTATCATTCTACCGTGCCATTGTAGGGATGACCCATGATTGATAGCCCTCCGCAATTCAATATACACTAAACTCTCTTCTATAAAGTTATAATCTATTTAAAATAAGGAGCACTTACACACACTCGGTTTTTCTGCCTCTACACACCCGAATTCGGAAATTCGGGTGAAATTACGATTCTGCCCCCGCGTTTCCATTCATTCGAATGAATTCCCAGTTCATTTTGTCATTCATTCGAATGAATGGATTCATTCGAATGAATCACCAGTTCATTTTCGATTCATTCGAATGAATCACCGGTTCATTTTGGATTCATTCGAATGAATGGGCTGAACAGTAACACGGAGTACTGTTCAGCCCGATCATTCGAATGCCCAGTCGTTCGAATCCGCCGAATGGATTCATTCGAATGAATGACCAGTTCATCTTGGCATTCATTCGAATGAATCAATTCATTCGAATGACTGGACATTCATTCGAATGATAGGGCTGAACAGTACTCCGTGTTACTGTTCAGCCCGATCATTCGAATCATTCGCACACGATTCCGCTGAATACATTCATTCGAATGAATGACCAGTCATTCGAATGAATGGGCTGAACAGTAACACGGAGTACTGTTCAGCCCGATCATTCGATTCATTCGCATACACAGTATTCATTCAAATGAATCAATTGATTCATTCGAATGAATGCCTTCAAACGTGCATTCATTCGAATGAATCAGATGATTCATTCGAATGAATGTATCAGAGGCTGCCACGGAATGACAGTCCCTCTGGTTCAGCTGATTCATTCGAATGAATCAGCCCATTCATTCGAATGAATCCTCTGTTATCGGGCATTCATTCGAATGAATGGGATGATTCCTTCGAATGAATGCATCAGAGGCTGTCTGGGAATGACAGTCCAGGCATTCATTCGAATGAATCAGCCCATTCATTCGAATGAATGCCTGAAAATGTGCATTCATTCGAATGAATGGGATGATTCATTCGAATGAATGCCCTGGACTGCCATTCTCAGGCAGCCTCTGATGCATTCATTCGAATGAATCAGCCCATTCATTCGAATGAATGCCTGAAAATGTGCATTCATTCGAATGAATGGCATGATTCATTCGAATGAATGCCCTGGACTGCCACTCTCAGGCACCCTCTGATGCATTCATTCAAATGAATCAGCCCATTCATTCGAATGAATGCCTGAAAATGTGCATTCATTCGAATGAATGGGCTGATTCATTCGAATGAATTCCTGGACTGCCATTCTCAGGCAGTCTCTGATGCATTCATTCGAATGAATCAGACCATTCATTCGAATGAATGCACGTTTTCAAGGCATTCATTCGAATGAATGGGCTGATTCATTCGAATGAATGAAACTTATATATAAATCGATCCACGAAATTTCACTCGTCTCATTCCATTCAAAACCCTAAACCCTCGTTTCCCTCTCCCTCTCCCTTCTCCCTTGAACCCCTTTCTCAATCCCTTCTCCCTTAAAACTTAAACCCCATTTTCAACACCCACTTTTCACCCTTAAACCCCTTTTGCAAACACTTCTCCCTACAACCTCATTTTCAACCCCCTTTTCAACTCTCTTTTCAATCCCAAACCCTTGAACCCCATTTCAATCCCAAACCCTTATACTCCATTTTGAACCACGTTTTTCAAATAATTAACCCTAAAACCCCATTTTCAACCCCCCTTTTTAATCCCAAAACAATGAACCCCTTTTAAATCCCAAACCCTTAAAAAAAAATCATTCCCATTTTCAACACACTCACTCTCTCAATCTGTTACCTCGGGTCGAAGTTATCTCTCTCAAGCTAATGTCTGGATCTCGTATCTCGAATCGAAGGTAAGTCCTATCTCAGTTTTTTTCTAGAAATCATTATGGAGTTTGTTGAGGGATGTTTTGAAAGTCGTGAAGACCTTATAAATTATGTTAAGAATATAGCTCTTAAACAAGGATTTGTATGTACGATAAAGAGGTCATGTAAAAAGGAAAATAAATTAGTCCTTGGCTGCGATAGAGGAGGTAAATACCGCAGCACGGTTAGCTTGGATGACGATGACAGAAAGAGGAAAGCATACTCTCGCCAATGTAATTGTCCTTTTGAAGTTAAAGGAAAACAGATTGTTGATGGGTCATGGAAGTTGACCATAAAGAGTTTGGAGCACAATCATGATATATCGGATGTATTATTAGGTCATCCAAGTACAAGATGTTTTTCAGATTCTGAGAAAAGAATGATCATTGAAATGAGGAGTAGCAATATACCACCACGGCAAATTTTGACGACCCTTAGAAATCAAAATCCAGATATTGGAATATCAGCGGCTGATTTGTACAACTTTTGTTCTGCGCTTCGGAAAGAGCAACTAAGGGGTCGAACTACAATTAAAGCTTTGATAGAAGATCTTCAACAAGGTGGTTATCAATACTTTCTTGACTATGACAGTGATGGTCATCTATCCCATCTCTTTTTCGCACATCCGAAGTCAATTTTTCTTACCGACAGATATCATAATGTGTTTCTGATGGATTGCACGAACAAAACCAACAGATATCATATGCCATTGCTTCATGTCGTTGGTGTGACAAGTTTCAATAAGAATTTCTGCTCATGCTTTGCATTTCTAAGAAATGAGAAATTTGAAGATTATGTATGGGCATTACAGATGTTTAAAAAGGTCTTCGGAGTGCACCATGATCGACAAGTTCTTTTGACTGATAGGGAATTGGCGTTAAAGAATGCCATTGATTTGGAGTTCCCTAATGCTGTACATATTTTGTGTTCCTGGCATATCAACAAGAATATTGTCGCTCGTTGTAAACCTTTGTTTAAGAGAATGGAAGACTGGAATGCATTTTTTACCGAATGGAATGGCCTGATTGAGTCCCCAACCGAAGAAGCATTCAATACAGCGTTTGAGGCATTCAAACAAAATTTTAGAGCTGATTCGCAGGCAGTGAATTACTTAACAAGGACATGGATCCCACTTAGAAAACAATTCGTCAAGGCATGGATCGGATGGAGTTTACATTTTAAAAATCGAGCTACTTCAAGAGTTGAGGGTGCACATGCTATTCTGAAAAGTTATATATCTACATCTACAGGTGATCTAGATGTTGTCAGAAGAAAGATAGCCCATGTCATTGAAAATCAATTTGAAGAGTTCAAGATTCAACTTGAGGATGAGAAGATTCGGTTTGCATGTGATGTGTCTATTCCTTTCTTTGATGAATTGAAGGGCAAAGTTTCTCATTTCGCAATGAATGAGTCTTACAACCAATATGATATGCTTATGAACCGATCATTGAAACCCATTTGTACGGAAGAGTTTACAGCTTCAATGGGCCTACCGTGTGCGCACAAAATGCAATGGATGGACAAATTACATTTGGATGACATACACCCACAATGGAGAATAGACTTAATCTCATTGGCTGACTTGAGGATTGAAAGGAGGAGCCCTGGGGATGTATTAGATGTACACTTTGAAGGTATTAAGAACAAATATGGACATTTGTCTTCGTATGATCAAGAGATGCTCCTAAATCATCTTCAAAATCTTGCCATCCATGATAAGCCAGTCAGTCACCCTATTATGCAATATTCTAGAGGACGTCATCCAGGTTCAAGGAATTCATCACAGGGCCAAACATCTACACGTCGAGATCCTTCTGCATTTGAGATTGTAGAGAATCAACTAAATGGAAGGAGATGTGGGTTATGCAAAAATACTGGTCATACGAGGAGAACTTGTCCGAATAGGCCACCTTCTTCACAGGCATCTACGAGTGTAGATTTAAATGCTGATTATAATGTAGGTGATTTCATTGAATCAGAAACAGCGAGTTTTCCACATGATAGTGGATCTTACAACTTTGGTGACGATTCAACATATAACTCTACAGAAATGACCGAAGTAAGTTCATTCCTTAAAGAGTTTATATGTATTTACCAATCGACATATAACTTTTCCATATGTTCTAATGTCATTTTTTTAAAATGTTATGCAGTGGTCTGGTGATCTTAGAGATAATGACGATTTCTTGCAATGGTGGAATCAATGAAGTGGAGATAGGATTGTCAATAGCTTAATTTTAAGTTAGGAATGCTGTTGAATGTACTTGTCAGCTTGAATGTATTCATTTTATGTGGAATATTTAAATGCTAATTTAGTTCAAAATAACATTTTTAAAGTAACGACCCAATTCACAATGAGCAGGAGATAAATAATATAACATGTTCATTCAAAATATGAATTTTACATCTGTTTTACATGTCAATAACAAAAAAAAAAAAAGTACATCAAAGACAAATAATATCCGGATCAGAGGTAGAAGGTGAGGCAGGTGAAGCAGCAGGAGGTGCATCAAGAGGTGCAATAGGTGGTGTAGCAGGAGGTGCAGCAAGTGGTGCAGCAGGAGGTGCATCAGGGGGCGCATCAAGAGGTGCAGCAGGAGGTGCATCAAGAGGCGCATCAAGAGGTGCAGCAGGAGGTGCATCAGGTGGTGCAGCAGGAGGTGCAGCAGGTCGGGCAGCAGCTGGTACAGCAGGAGGTGCAGCAGGAGGTGCACCAGCTGGTGCATGAACTGGAGGTACATATGGAATAAGTGCAGTATGACGAGAACGGGGGCGAGAAACTGCTGGTGCTCGACTATGAACAGAACGAGAGCCAGTAGCAGCTGCAACACCAGTCGGACCAATACGGGGGCCAGAAGCTGCTGCTAATCCAGTCGGACGAACAGAGTGGCCAAAAGCTACTAATCCAATCGGTCGGACCTGGGGGCCTGAAACTGCTCCAAATGGACGAGCAGGGGTGCTAGATCCTGCTGCTGCTGCTGAAGCTGAAGCACCTGCTCCAGATGTAGGAGCATGGGTGCCAGCACCTGCTCCAGATGTAGGAGCATGGGTGCCAGCACCTGCTCCAGATGTAGGAGCATGGGTGCCAGATCCTGCTCCTGAAGGTGGAGCAGATGATCGAGATGGCCGAGCAGGAATGTCAGATGCTGAAGCTGAAGCTGAAGCTGCTGATCGAAATGGTCGAGCAGGGCTGCCAGATGTTGCTCCTAAAGCTAAAGCTGCTGATCCAAATGGACGAATAGGGACAAAAGCTGCTCCTGCATATTCTTTAGATACCCTTGCTCGTAAACTCCTATCTGCTTCTGCTCCTAATGCTGCTGTTATCCCCCTCTCTTGTGCTATAAGCACAGCCAATCTCAAAGTATCGATAATCTGATTCTGCATCACATCCAACCTTGCAGAAACCTGATCATATCTCTGATCCATCTTCTCCTCCAAAGAAGAAATGCTATCAAGAATCTGTTGTGTGTTGATTCCAGTTGATCCTTCTTGAGGAGGAGTCCCTGCCTCGCGTGCCTCACGCGCCTCAGATGCCTCAGATGGCTCAGGTGGTGGTGGTACCTGAAGTTGAAGTGCCTCGACAACTTTGGGTACCCATTTCTTACTCACTGTGTCTAGTTGGAATCCCATCTTCTTCAAAGTTGAATCATTGAAATAATCAAATCGGTCTAAAGAAACTTTATCATCGGGGAGAAGAGGGATTCCGCGTTCTTCAAAAAATGAACATAGAAATAGACCGTACGGAAGACTGCATCTTCTGGTCTTCCGGCAGGCGCGCATGTGACTAATGATGATATGGGAGAGGGAGATTTTTTTCCCATTCATGATGCACCAAATCAAGAAGACATCGAACCATGTCACAGTAGTATGCCCTTTTCTAGGGCACACACAGTTGACAACTATGTGGTGGATGATTCGTGCCTCTAATGTCAAATTCGTCAGAGGGGGGGTCTTCTTCTCAGTAATATCTGTCCTCCCACAGATTTCGTTAAGGGCTACCAAAACGTCAAAGCCCTCAACATCAGTGGGCCATGTACGACTGTCGTACTTTCTAATCGCTTCTTTGGGCAAATTGTATAGGAGGTCTAACCTATCCCGTGTAATGACAATTTCTTGCCCTCGGACAGATGTTTTAACCGACTCATCGTCAATTCTTTCCACATTGGCATAAAATTCTTTAACGACCGTCGGATACATATCACTTTTTAATGCCAAAAATGACCCCCAACCTATTTTTTCAAATAAATCTTCAACTTTAAAACCAAATTGTGTGAAATATGAGAGGTCCACGATTTTACCGAATATGAAGGACCGTGTGGAGAAATCCTCTCTGTACATGGTCGCCGCTTCCGAAGATACGAAATAGGTGGGGTCGAATGCGGTATCCTTCTTTTGTTTTTTCCCTCCCCTTGTTGAGGTCGCTTTCCTTTTCGAGGACGATGCCATGGGTTAAAGGGTGGGTTTTTCAAAATAAAGGAAGAAGTAGGGAGAATAGGGTGGGGTTTGGGATTGAAATGGGGGTGATTTGAATGAAAGGGGGGTGTGATTCGAATGAATGGGTGTGTGATTCGAATGAATGGGTGTGTGATTCGAATGAATGGGGGTGTGATTCGAATGAATGAGGGAAGGGCTCGGGAAAGGGACTTCGGAATGAGGGAAGGCCGAGCTTAGATTGAGGAAAGGGAGAGCTAAGGATGAGAGAGACACGGCCGGAACCGGCGTCGGAGCTGGAGAGTGAAAGGGGAGGGAGAGATTCGATCTAGGGTTTTGAAATGGACTCACGGCGAAGGAGGGAAGGGGTTAGGGTTCGGTGTCGATCGAATGAATCGACGGTTCTTATATATTAAGTTTGCATTCATTCGAATGAATCATGTCATTCATTCGAATGAATGCACATTTTCAGGCATTCATTCGAATGAATGGGCTGATTCATTCGAATGAATGCATCAGAGGCTGCCTGAGAATGGCAGTCCAGGGCATTCATTCGAATGAATCATCCCATTCATTCGAATGAATGCACATTTTCAGGCATTCATTCGAATGAATGGGCTGATTCATTCGAATGAATGCCTGGACTGTCATTCCCAGACAGCCTCTGATGCATTCATTCGAATGAATCATCCCATTCATTCGAATGAATGCCCGATAACAGAGGATTCATTCGAATGAATGGGCTGATTCATTCGAATGAATCAGCTGAACCAGAGGGACTGTCATTCCGTGGCAGCCTCTGATACATTCATTCGAATGAATCATCTGATTCATTCGAATGAATGCACGTTTGAAGGCATTCATTCGAATGAATCAGTTGATTCATTCGAATGAATGCTGTGTATGCGAATGAATCGAATGATCGGGCTGAACAGTACTCTGTGTTACTGTTCAGCCCATTCATTCGAATGACTGGTCATTCATTCGAATGAATGTATTCAGCGGAATCGTGTGCGAATGATTCGAATGATCGGGCTGAACAGTAACACGGAGTACTGTTCAGCCCGATCATTCGAATGAATGCCAAGATGAACTGGTCATTCATTCGAATGAATCCATTCGGCGGATTCGAACGACTGGGCATTCGAATGATCGGGCTGAACAGTACTCCGTGTTACTGTTCAGCCCATTCATTCGAATGAATCCAAAATGAACCGGTGATTCATTCGAATGAATGTATTCATTCGAATGAATCGAAAATGAACTGGTGATTCATTCGAATGAATCCATTCATTCGAATGAATGACAAAATGAACTGGAAATTCATTCGAATGAATGGAAACGCGGGGGCAGAATCGTAATTTCACCCGAATTTCCGAATTCGGGTGTGTAGAGGCAGAAAAACCGGGTGTGTGTAAGTGCTCCCTTTAAAATAATACCGATCAGACTCATACAAAATATAATAAATCTATCTAACTCAGTACTCAATACATTCAGAATATTGTAAAGTAATATTCCATACATTTAGTATACAAAATTATTGTAAAAGTGACTAAGGATTTTATAAACTACATCATCTAAATTCTAGAAAAGTAATCTGAGATAGACTTCTTGATAAGCTTACTTATTCTTTGGAATGGTGTAGACACTCTGTTCTCAATGAATGAGAACGGTATAAGAATGAATGAAGTGATTTGTTTCTATAAAAAGAAACTGAAAGGACATAGGTGAGAGTTTTAAGAAAATTTTTAGAAAAAAATATAGCTAAACTCTCTAATTTAATAACCTCTATAATGTGGTCCGAACCATATTACATTATAGAGGTTTTACTGTACTATGAAAATGGAATTTAAAACCAACCTAAAAATACAAGATAAAATAAAATAAAACATTAAAAATCTAATGCACTTGTACTCTTTTTTTTTTTTATTCTTTTCTGGGGTGAATTCCCCTCCTTAGAACTCTAGCATGTCTTTATGAAATCAAACTGAAGTCAATTGGACTGCAGACAAATTAGTTTTCACTTAAATGGTTGAGTCTATTGGTACAACCACCGAACCATACAATAATGTCTGAAATCTGAAGATTGCCCCATTACAACTGTCTGTATGTGTAGGCCCATCAATACTAACTGCTAATAACTATAGTTGACAGGTAGATTGCAACTGCCCCTCTCAAATGTCATATTAGTATGTGGGATCAGCCTCTCCTATAATCAATCTATCTATGGACCATGTACCAAACTTTACAAAAAAAAAGTGTATGTTGAAATGTTTTATTAAATAATCTATTTCAATTTCAGAATTTGCTTGAAAATTTTAAAGCAAATTGCATTTGAAATTTGCTTAAAAATAACTCAATAGATGAAGAATTGAAAAAAAAAAAAAAAATCGTTTAAAATGATTTAGAGATATCAGTAGAACACCATAGATAGTCCTAGTACATACATTGAAAGTTACAAAACACTAACACAAGGAAGAGAAGCAGATGATTGGAAATTGAACAAGGTAAGGATAATAAAAGCCGTGGTTGATTGTAGAGTGACTAACTATATAGCTCATTACAGGAGACCCTTAGATAGGTTTTGGCATGTGATGATGACGAGTTGAGACAATGACGACATGATACTTATTCTTGACCTAAAAAATAAGAAAGGAAAAGAAAAGTACTGGTGCTTTAAACTTTATAAGTCGAAGATTAATGATTAGGATAAAGTAAAGAAGTCACTTTAAATATTAAAATACATTATTCTTTTATAAGAAAATGTAGAGAATGGCAAAGATATTGGCCATGTAAAATTTGAACCTCATGTGATCATTATCTTTATGATTTTGTTGTAAAAGTTGATTACTATAAACACCATCTCACAAAATTATGATGAACGGATTAAAGAGATCTCTCTTTTAAGTTATATCGTCTGTGAAATCCTCTCTCTATTCCATCTACTTTATGATAAATATTTAGCTATCATAATCTCCCAAAGCTGCCCTTTTGGTGGTCTTTCAATCTCACTTCTTAATCTGGTTTTAGTGAAGTAGATGCACCAAATTCAAGTGTGCATTTATGGTCATTTTCCCTTACAGTTAGGGCTTGAATAATAGCACACTTATGTTACATTCTAATTAATGCAAGTTTGGTTTTGGATTTGATGGTAAGAGCCTCAAATCAAAGGACAAGTGCTGTCTATTAGTCTTTGATAATTTAAAAGTAGAGATTGTGAAGGTTCAATGGAAAAAAAAAAGGAAATTCAAGGCCATTTGATGGATGTCAAATCAAGGAGGTGATATTATGGTTCAAAACTAAATTTGACAAAATACTAACCTAAGTGAGCCACATACTTAAAAGATGTTTATCTAACTAATTTTCAAAACATGTGCAAACATCTCTACTCATACACATCAGCTAACTCTACAGGGAGTGACCCTTTGAGGTGGAGTGAGAATCAAACTCACGACTCCCGTTTAATAAAACAGGTTTCTGACCATCACTCTAACCACTTTGAGTTCTTTAAATTACTTTAATCCATGCAACAACGTGTGATTGAAATATCGCTCTTATTTAAGTGAAACTATTTTTGTTGAAAAATGATCTACTATATGAGACCTGATGATGATACGGTCTAACCCTCCATCTCAATTTAACTATTTGATGAAATTGAACTTTTTAAAAGACGAAATTTTCAAAATGACCAATTGAAATATAGGGCTTGACAATATATTGTCAATCGTCCTATACCTTGGTTATTTCCATTTTTATTTGGTGATAAATGAGAGGTATTCTTTTTCACTTTTTTTTTTTTTTTTGGAAGGTTATTTTTTCATTCAATTTGAGTAAAATGAACATCATTTTCTTTCTAACTTTAAAATATTTAGTAGACAAAATAAAAGAAAAAATATATTCAAGTAGAAGTACAATACATAGTAAAAAACATGCTTTATGGTACCTATTCTCGACAATAATCACAATTCTAACCAATTTATGCAATGGTGTGAGCATGTGGTTGATATTAAATGTCATTGATGCTGCACATGTATCAATGGATGCGCGTTATTGTTGGGATCCGTTACATTAGTGCTAGTACGATTGCACCCGATATATGCTATTCTTATATTTTTAAAGAGTCGAAAACAAATTAATGTATACTATTTAAATCTATGCCCGCTGCTCTTATCATCTTTCAGCGATGGCGGATGAGACGGGATGATTTCTTAAGCCTCGTAATTAGGAATGGGATTTCCCCTTTGTACTTAAAGAAAAAAAATATTGAAAATTGTTCGATTATAGATTTATTAATATACTTCATATGGCTAGTTATCTAGTGATTTTTTCTCTAACTATTACAATAAATTGTGAGATTCGTAGAGAGATGGTTTGGACGAACTATTAATTATTCATCTATATATTTTTGAATTTACATGTGGGAAATCGTAGAATACTCAGTATAAAACTCTCACCGGTGAATTTATAACTATTAAGACACATTAATATTAAGTCATGGAGCTCGATTGCAATATTTATATTTGAATTCCTAAAGACCAAAGAGTTAAGTTAGATCGAAGATCTAAAAAGTGTATTTTTCTTTCCTACGTAGAATTGTAGATAGAACAAAAGAATACAAATTGTGAACCTTGTTATTAGTTGAGTGATCGTTTTCAATGAAGATTCCACATAAAGAGGTAAATAATAACCTAACTCATACACATTAAAGATGATATAATTTGAAGCTTCACTTAGCGCTCGTGATAATGATGAGACATTTGAAAGATGATAGTGAGGGTGATAAGTGTGATGGCATAGTTAGATGTTGAAATTGAAGGTGATCAAAGTCATTAAACGAGAGCTCAAAGACCCTTAGGTTTGGCTCAAGAGAAAAGGAGTGACCAAGCTCGATAAGCCATACACTTGTCGTCCTATTAGGGCTAATACACTTCACATGGCTTGTTATTTAGTGAATCTTTTTCCAATTATTGCAATAAATTGAATTTTTTTTAGTAAAAGTGTAGCACCTCCATCCAAAGGTCCCACATCGGTTTGGAGCTTGGGTAGTGGGGGCTTTATTTGAGAGAGGGCAACCCTCTCCATTGTAAGGCCTTTTGGCTCTGGGCATATGGGTCAGTGCCCAAAGCAAAACTGTGCGGGTCGAATAGGGCCCAAAGAGGACAATATCACGATGGGGTAGGATCGGGTCATCAAAAAAATATGATTTAGATGATTTTTTTTTTTAATACCAACGTATTCAAGCGTCCCACTTGAATTTTCCAAGTATCCTACCTAACTAATCTTTGAAGTATGTGTAAACCTCTTAATCTGCACATGTCAGATACAGAACTAGCCCTTTTAATTATTCATGTCTCTGTATATTTGGTTGTGATACTTATCTTTGGATTCCTAAAGAGCAAAGAGTTGTAAACTAGATCTAACTCCCGTTAGTGTATTTTTGTTGTCTATGTAGAATTAAGTTGAGTTCGAAATATTAGCCCAATCAGAAAATCAAGTTCTTCCGATATTTCAACTATATTGTCTATTTTAGACTCTATTTAAAAAAAAAAAAATGTATTGCAAATTGCGTTATCAATTTTTGGCCATTTTTTTGGAAAAACCCAGCATTTCATGATTTTTGCAAATCACACCCTTTGAAATCCAATATATATCAACTAAAATTTCAAATTTCGGCTGATGTCCGAAATTCAGGGTACCATCGATCATCTAACAAAAATAATTAGGTCTCAATCTTACTAAAGATGTAATCTAACTCCACAAGTCAGGCCCGTGACTGGTCCATCAGCAAATGATTTGGGCCCTTTATGTTTAATTCGTTTTAGGCTGAGCCTTGAGTAGCGCCTTTACGCAACAATATTCATAACCCCAGTCGACTCAGTTATTGGGCCAGAGTAACAATACTGGGCTCAGGCTGGCCCAAATCATCGATTTGGTCAGAAAGGAAATTGGCCCGTTTGCAGAATTGCAGGCCTATTCTAGTCAACCCAATAAAAACTTTTATTTTGTCCTTTTTCTTTTTAACCGTTCGTAAGAGACAGGCCGCCTGTTGGGCCCAAGAACGACATTTGAAGCACAACTTATTTAGCATTTTAGCTATAAGACAATGGTTTCAACTGGACCCAGCCCATGGGAGTTGACTCATACTCAGCTCAAGGTGTCTTCAGACTTCAGGTTAGACCATCCGGGCCTAGACTAGGATTAAAACTTGGGCTGGACGCCTGGACCTAAGCCATGCTTTCATACGCAACCTGAAAAAGCCTGCATTCGGGTAGATTAGGGCTCGCGTCAGGCTATTTTTGGCCTAAAATATCAGACCCAAATTAGATTTTGGACCAGGCTGGGCCTGATACGAAAGCCAAAGTTTGGCCCAAAATTCCAAAATTGACTCATATTTATAAAAACTCATTTCATTTAATTAATCTTGTGTATAAATATAACAAAAATGAAAAACTCAGTATGAACATATTTTTGTTAAGAATTGTTCATTTTCATGAAGTATTAGACCCTTGGGAGTCGAAATTTTGGTATAAATAAAATATGTTTTAAAATTTTTAAAAATGTCAAAAAAACTTAAAAAATAGAAAACCAATATAAGGAAAAACCTAATATGAAATCCATATTCTCTTGTATCCCTTCTATTACAATTCATTAACTTTTTCATAAAAAAAAAAATAGTTTCATGAAAATATTGGAATATAAGAAAAAGCACACGAACACCCTAAAACCTAAATCATCACCTTAAGAGCTCTTCATTTAATTCCATAAAATTTCTTTAATTTTTTCAACAAAAAACCCAAAATGAGAATTATCTTAAAGAATCCAGATTTCATTAATTTAAAAAAAAAATTGAAAAAAATCATACAATCACCCTACAAAACTTTTCATGAGGTCACCAATCAGTAAAAATTTTCATAGAACAATTTATGAGTGAAGTGGTAATATTAGAAATTTAAAAGTTTACTAAAACTTTTCATAATTATAATTCAGCTCATTACAGCCTTAATTGGTGGTCAAAACTCCCTGTTTTGTTTGGCTATGTGCTGTTTGCCTGTTATGTTTTTAGAATCGTAATAAATGAAATCCCTTAGCATTTGCCTAGATGGAAATGGAATTTATACAATTCCCACTTGCACGAGTCGTCCGTACCAACTGAGTCAAATCGAACTCACTGGTAGTTGCCATTAATGCAAACCGAACCTCCTAAAATTAAAAACCCCACCTGTATACTTCTTCTGTATAAAGTATCAAACGGTAGCAACTTCTTTCTAGCACCTTACTTCTTCTCCTTCTTCTTCTTCTTATTCGGGTGTTATTCTTCCACCATGATTTCTGTTGACAAAGAAAATGTCCTTTATGGCATGAAAATGTCATCAGTGGTTCCAGCAAAGGTGACAGGAGAGACGGCCATTCATGAACTGACCAACATGGACTTAGCCATGAAACTTCACTACCTAAGGGCCGTCTATTTCTATAAGAAAGAGGCTATGGAAGGGCTCAACATCTTTGCTCTCAAGGATCCCATGTTCGACTGGCTCAACGTCTACTGCTCCGCTGCCGGTCGGGTTCGTAGATCCGATTCCGGCAGACCCTACATCAAGTGCAATGACAGCGGCGTCCGAGTCGTCGAGGCAACCGCCAAGCTCACCCTTGATGAATGGATGGGTTTGAAAGACTTCTCTCTAAACAAAATCCTAGTCTCTGATAAAGCCCTTGGCCCTGAACTGCTCTTCTCTCCTTTGGTCATACTTCAGGTATCATATCATAAATCAGATTACCTACTTGCTTATAATGTTAATGTTAATGTTAATCTTAGTGTTAATTAATTATATAATCTAACATGCTAGACCAAGAATTTAGTGCATAAATCTTTCCTCATTATTCTGCAAAGTGGACCCCACCTATGATTCTTTTCAAGTGCCCATTTCTACAATCCAACTAATAAATAGTATTCAAGTCATCTACAGATATTTTTTTTTTTTTTATATTAGATGGATGAAATAGAAATTTTCATTGATTAGTAATAGTAGCATAAATCTTATTCTTATTTTAAATTCATCTAATTACAATCACATAAATAGAACTTAAAAAAAAAGGTATTTATTTTCAAGAAAATTTAAAAATAGGTGGAGTAAGTTAATGATGAAAGTATTTATTGAATAACTATACAGATTTATAGTTAACCAAATTTTCAGAATGAATATGATAATCATTTTATGATATATGGTAAATTTTATGTTAAACACTGATTAAAAATTAGTTATCTTTTTAATAGTACATGTGAAGTACAATAGAGTCTAAAAATGTTATCATATATAAAATTTGAAAACTTATGAGAAAGTAACAATGGTGATTCTTTAGAGTTAGAATTTGAATCGAACACAAGTTCTTGACGCTGGTTCGATGTTTATATAGAAACACAATCACTGGCAATGGAAAATTTAATTTAAAAAATATATTGTGAAAAAATAATTGGTACTTGTTGATTATCACCTTTAGACTTTTTTATTTTTATTTCACCTCTTTAGTTATAATTATTTTTCCTGAAATTGTCAAATATTTAAATTTAATCCTTATTTTTATGTAAAAATTGGGGGCCCACAGTTTAGATGGCCTGAATTTACTACAGAAGGTGCTCAATAAATATGAATACAAGTGGTGAGCGTACCAAGGAGCAAGGACCACTCGTTGCTAAAAAAGAGTAAAAGCCGGCGTCAGAGGAATGAGAAGTCACTACTTTGGAAGTTGGAACCACTTCTTAATGAATTTACTCAACATTTTTATAAAATTTATTATAAAAGTATAATGATATTAAATCCATTAAAAATCAGTTTGAACATTGTAATTTAAATATATTTTTAAAAATTACAAAGTGTTAAATAGTTTGTAAGTGTTGAAATTTAACCCATCATAAAATGTAATTTAGAATGAATTAAAATAGGGGCATAATCTAATTTAAAGGTGAAAAGAACGAAGCGTAAAGGTATTCAAAGGTGACTCCAAGCTTTAAGGGTGATCCCTATAAAATTATCCTTCATCTAAACGCAGCCTTGGTAAGTTCACTCGATTCGATAAGATTTTAAGTCGCAAGTTCATTCAATTCAATAAAATTTTAAGTCGAGCGAGTGAATGAATTTTTTTGAACTTTTTCAAATCAAATTCGAGTTGTTCGTTGAATAGATTTTGAGTCTAAGTCCGAGTTTCGAGTCTCTGGACCGTGTTTGTGATCTAATGTTGACTGAGTCAATGAGTCATATATGCTTCCAATTTTCAATTGAAGCTCGACAAATTTACTAAATTTAAAATTTTCAAGCTTTTAAAATACAAATGGTCTGAACAAGTCAAACCGTTGATGTTCATAGTCACCGGTCAGTTTGTTGGATATCAGCATCAAATTTATGTTTGGTGCCCTTATTAATAATTCCTAACCATATTTAGACATGGCTGTACGAATTTTGCTGCCAAATTATTGAGATGTTTTTGTCATTTAAAAAGTAAACAAAAACTACTTTTCCTGTTTCATAATCAAAGTGCCTCTCCCTCACATGAAAATAATAAAAAATATTTGTTTTATTGAAGATATTATTTTGGTTAGTGGTTCGCATCATATCCAAGATCAAATTTTAGAATACTTTAAGTCAAAATTTCAGAACAAAAACCTATATACATCATTCATAATCAATAGTGAAATAATTATTAATTTCAATATATTTTAATTGAAAAGCAAGTAATTTTTTTTTTTTTTTTAAATTTACATGTGGGAAACTGCAGAAAATCCAATGTAAAATCCTCTTAGATGATACTCACTGTCTTTAAGACACACTAGGTGAGACTATAGGAGCTCGAACCTGACACCTCCCACTTCTTGAGACAGAAAATTACCCGTTGAATTACCCTAAAATATTCCACATCTATCTTTAATAGGTTTCAGTTCTGAAAATTTTAGATTTCTATTATGGTCCCTCTCTCATAATCTAAGTCACTTTATTGAAAGGAGAATTGTTGGTTATCAATAAACAAAATAGTTGGCTCATGGATGGATCCATTAAAGAAAAGACACTTAAGATGATTAAGTGTATGTGTACACCAACCATAATTAATGTCTTATCATACAACTTATGAACAACATGTAATGTGGAAAATTCTTAATAAAATCTAGTGATGTGGTCCCTTCTTCAATTTATGTTACACCCAATAATACAATCTAATATGTGTCAGGTTCTACTTCTACTTATTGTCGACTATATTAGGGTAGTGGACTCATCCATGAAGATTTTACTAGGACTGTGTCTGAATTTTTCACACGTTAATTCAAAAAAAAATTAAATAGTAATTTAAATCTCAGTTCATGTTCTCGATTTTTAGAAATTTGGGCTGATTGGAACCATGTGACTGACTAATTGGAGCCATGTGAGTGGCTAAAGATTGCAGGGTGGCCCATTTTAAGTGGATGGGTTGAGCCCAAGAACATGGTCCATGTGGGTGGTGGGTGAGGAGGGATACAATGTAAAAAGTGGTCTGGTCCAGCTCTATATAATTTTCCTTTTTCTTAAATTAGTGTGGTTGAAGCAAATTTAATGCCCATTGGCTATGACATTCTGAGATCCAATGGTCCTCCTCCTACAAACTTTAACTGTTTTTGCTGCAGTCCTACTTATTTTATATTTCTACCCATCCCTATTGATTGGCTGCAATTGAGAACATGTATCTAGTGGGGTTTCTATCTGCTCTTTTTCTGTTAGGTGTACTTGATCTTTTTCAAAAAAATTGAAAAATCTATATTTTTTTTCAGAGGTTGACTTGACGGTCAAGAAGCTCCCTTCATGAAGGGAGGTCTTGAGTTTGATTCACACTCAAACCCCCTCTAGGCCAGTCTGCATGGGGTTACTCCTCATCTACTTACACAGTGGATTGAGAGATTTACACACGCTTCGTAGAATGAGTCACGCCTTCAATGTGAGATAGAGATGCCCATGTTACCGAAAACAAAATCTATATTTTTTATATTTATACAGACGTGATACGTTAAAATGAACTAATTTATCATAATAAAAAAGATTTTTTTTAATTCAATTTTCTTTTTAATATAACATGGATATCTCATCTCACATTGGAGAATTCAGAAAGTTGTCAGACTACTTTTATTCTTCTTTTTTTATAATAAAACATCTAATGGGATTAAAAACAATCAAGACCTTAGTGTTTTAAAGGGGATAAGGGATACAAATATTATTGAAAAACTTTAACAAGGCTAATTTAGTAGGAATTTTGGTGAAGCTCACCGCGTTGAGATCAAATGAACTGACATTTTTCTCTGTGCAATGATTTCACACTCTATTCATGTATTATTTGAATGTTTAAACCCATTTCTTCTCGTTTATAAATAGCCACACACACCTTGCTGCAACAATTTTGAACTTTCAAACCTTTAATCAATTTGATCCAATTTGTGGTATTTGCAGCTTACTAAGTTCAAATGTGGTGGTGTCGCACTTGGGTTTAGTTGGGCTCATGTCCTTGGAGATGCATTTACAGCTTCAAAGTTCATCAATTTATGGACTCAGCTCTTGGTAGGAAGTTCACTACCCCAAACCATTCACCTCCCAAGAACTATAGCTAGAAAGCCTGAAAAAACGACGGTTTCTGCCAGAAAACCAGCCTCAGCGAGAGCAGTGGAGCCGGTCGGAGATCTTTGGATAACTGCCAGTAGCTGTAAAATGGAAACACACTGTTTCCACTTCACTGAGGCTCAGCTAAAGCACCTCAGCTCCAAGATATCCAGTCAAATCCTGCCCTTTGAAGCCATTTCTGCTCTAATTTGGCAGTGCATTGCCAAAATTAGAGAAGAAAGTGAACCCCAGATAGTGACTGTTTGTCGGAACAGTAATAACAAGAGAGAAATTGGGGTCCTCAGCAATGATCAGACCATCAGCACCATTCAAGCAGACATTAATGTGGCCAAAGAAGAGTTGTCGGACTTGGCTAAATTGATCTCAGACAACACGAAGGATGAGAGTAAGGAGATTGAAGCAATGATAGACAGTGATAATGGAATGCCAGATCTTATCATTTATGGTGCAAATTTGACATTCATCAACTTGGAGGAAAATGGTTTATATGAATTGGAGTTTAAGGGGAATAAACCCGTAGAAGCCTACCTTACAGTCGATGGCATCGGTGAAAATGGTGTTGTATTGATGCTTCGGGAGCCTCAGAGTGGCACAAAGGCTAGTGGCGGTGGGGATGGGAGAGCAGTGACAGTAGTTCTTCCAGAGAATGAGATTTCACAGCTGAGAGATGCATTGGAAAGGCATTTGTCTTTTGCTTGAATCGGTGTTCGAATTTCATCACACAAAATGGAATAATTGTTGAAATATCAATATCAGAGATCAAATTACCCCTCGCCCAAACTGATACAAACAAATTGGCAAGGCATATCTGTGATTGATGCTTTCAACATGATGCGTTAGATTTGTTTACCATCGTTTAACTGTTTGCTGGATCCATTCTGTCATTTGTGTGGATTGTGCCATGTTAGAACAGATAAAGTGAATTTATTTTTATGAAAGTTACCAATTTAGAATCAGTGATTAATGATGCCCAATTAAACCATTGTAGGAAATATTGTGATGTTGAAGGCCTAGGTAGGCCTGAATTTGAATTTATATGGTTAGCTTATCCTTCTGTCCTATTCAAAATTCAGATGGTTTCATCCAATGGGTGCTATGAAATTTGGTTTTGTGTTGGGTAATGGAAACCCGATATTCTTGTGTTTGCATGAAATCTTTATTTTCATTGATTATAAGCAAAGTGTTGTCTTCAAGAGCAAGAAAAACATTTCTCTTTTTCTCATTAAATTTTTCTATCCCCCTTCATGGGAAATTAATTCCTTGAAAGAAGAGGAAAAATTCACATGTTTGTGTTCTTGGCAAAGATCCCTTATTCCATGGAAGAAGAGAAAAGGGTCTTATTTTCCATGATTTTCATTTCCATCAATGGAAAATGACAACAGCCCACTATGGCTTAAACTGGGACCATGATATTTGGATTTTGATCAGCAGTCTTACCAAGGCTTTAAAAGACAATATTTCAACATACTAACATTGCTCAATTTAGTCACCTAAAACTGAAAGAGGAAAGAAAATGGAATAGCATTGCACAGTTTCAAGTTAGAATCATGTATGGATTCATTATATTTCTTCTAGTAGGGGAGAAAAAAAAAAACTTCCTAGAGATATTCTAATCTATTGAGGAGAAGAATGATCTACAGGAGGAAAAAGAAACTAATTAAGGCCAATAGTTTACTTGGGAAGCCCCGCTTTCAGTTCTCCGAGTTGTTTCCTTCAGTTCTGGATTCATCAATGAAAATTTCGATGCCTTCTTTGGTTTAACACCAAATATGAAAGAGCGCAGAGGAACTTCACACCAATTCATTGAATTACTTGAGTGGTGGACATGTTGATGTTTCTTCACTGCGATTAGTTGTAACTTTAACAGAATCTTCTCAACTTCTCGCTTAAGTCCTCTCACACGATCCAGACCTACTTGTAGTTCATTTTCAACTCCATTGTTCTCTTGTAGCATATTCAGAATCTCTCCTTGAAACTTTGCAGCATCATAGGTAGTAAAATTAGCTTGTTCAATTTGGTAACACATCTTCGGAACACTCAGTATCTCGTTCTGAACCTCGCACAGAGATGAGAATCTGCATTGCAATTCATCTTTAAGCAATGAATTCTCTTCTAACCATTCTGACAATTCGGTCTTTAGTTCTTTCAGTTGTTTGATAATGAGTGTGGTTTCCAATTTTATTGACAAGTCTGAAGTATTAGCACTCATTTTCAGGACTTTGGCTTCTAGGTCTTGTATAGCCACTTCAAAACAATATATCTGATTAAATGACGTGCCGAACCTCAACCAAAATTGCAGGTTTTCCTCTAGTAGTTCATCAATGATCTGTCTGAATTTATCTTCAATTGATGGAATTGAATTCTTTTCACTCGTAATACATATCTTGATCTCTTCTTCTGTTGGAGTTTCAGTGAATGACAATGCGTTTAATATATCCACATTTTCACTGGAGTCGGAATTAGACTCGCCCAAGTTTTTCCCCCAAAAATTTTCAGGTTTGGATTTTGACATGTCTTCCATACTCCCATTCCTTGTACTATTTATGTCTTCAATTCTTATCAAATGGTTATCTGTGTCTTCGTATTGGTTTTGTTGAAGAACGCTGAGTTTCTGTCTTTGAGAAAAGATTTCCATGTCTTTAACGACACTGGCACTCTTTAATTCTCTCATGTGTGTCACTGTCTGAAAGAGGGTCTTTTCACCAAAGTTCTCAAGTTTCATAAGTCTTTGCTTTGTTTCTTTATAGTTCCGAAGAATTGATGTGTACTCTGCCAATAAAAACTTCTCTTCGTTTTCCAACCCATTCGACACTAGTTCTCGCCATTTTGGTGTATCTTCAACTTCAAAAAGAATGTCATCTAGTCCTAGAGAGGGAATATGTTTAGAAATAGCACCAAGGTTATGACATGATTCAGCTTGATCATGATTTTCTCGATCTTCAACACCAAGATCATCATCAATTGTCCCTCTATTGCCCTCTTCTAGTTCTGCCATCTCATCTTTTGAATCCATCATAGCTTCCTCTCCTTGAGGCAGATCTGGTGTCCCAACATGCAGGAAAACATCATCTTCCATGTCCATAATCTCAACAGCATCCTGCCTCTTTGGGGACTTAATTTCTCCAGAAAGATCCTCAAGGCTATGATACCACATCAGCAAAACTCATTTGGAACCTGCTGCTTTCATCTCTGATCGACCGGTGAAGATCTTGGACCCCTTGCAACTCAGTTTCTACTTATCTTCTCATTCAAACCACTCGAATCATCAGTAGTGTGTCATCTTTTCTTGTTCCAGTCTCTGCAAGTGGCTCTCAAGTCTATCAATTTCCAACTGTATGCACCTTATAAGTGCTGTCTGTGATGAAACCACAGGTCCCAGGCCTAATACCATATTGACAAGTTCATCGATCTTCTCTGCAAGTTCTGTAACTGTCAGAGGTGTATTATAATCCATTTCAAAGTACTCCTGGACTCTTTCGCATATTGACTGCCAATCTAGTCTCTCTTGCTTCAGACTGTAAAGTTCTTCCTCTGGATTCCTAGTGGTTGAATCTTCAACTATATCTTTGCTGGGGCAGTATTGATCTTCCACCAGGTTAAGGAATTCATCTTTTAATGCCCTCAACTTATTTTCAACATCTTTCATCCTTTGCAACTCCACCATTTCCTTTTCCATTGAGCTTATTTGTTGTTCTCGCAATTGAACTAAGGTACCTTCACATGATCTGAGAGCTGTTGCTACCACTAAAGATCGAGCTTCATTGTCCACAATATCTACACCAACACTGAATTCATCTTGCAAATTGAGAACTTGCACTTGCATACCTGTGATCTGCTTCTCAATTTCCCAGTACTTAGCAACACCACTTTCATATGAACTTTTGAGTGATTCCATCTCCATCTGCAGAACCAACATCTTTTTCTGAAGTTTCTCTCTCTCTTCCAGCATCTCAGCTCTGTTCTTTTCAGGACAAGCACTACTAGCTTGGAATATCTTCCTGAGTGATGGCTTGTTTCTTCCATTTTGTATACTGAGTTTCTGGTTTGATTTTAAATTTTTGGGCAATCCAATGGGGATGTCACTGGAGTCAACCAAAGAAGCATTCTGCAAATGTTCATCGTCATCGCCTTCCAGAGAAAACTGAAGTTGGTCTGGAAAAGCATTTGAAATAGTTTCATGTGCATTGTGTAACTCTCTTGTGATGTGCACATACCGTTCAGCCAATGAACTGTAAGCCTTGTAGTACTCCTCGATGTAGTTTATCAACTCTGGTCTTTTCTTGTAGCACATCTCTGCCCGTTTGGCAAAGGAATCAGCATCATCTTCAATGACAGAGAGAATGGATTTTACTTTCTCCTCCATATCTGTAATCCCACATGTTCATCCACTCGATTATCGACCTCAAACACATATCGATAACTGTACTAAGTGAATTCATTACAAAAAAAAAAGCCAAAAAAAGGGTTAAACAATGCAAAAACTAAAAATCTTATCAGTTATTAACTCTATTACCGGGTCATAGAAGAGGAAAACATTGTAAATTTACTATCTAATGTACTAGAAATCTTTCTCTATGTATATATAGAGTTCAAAGCAATAAATCTGGAGAGAACACAAGATTTGAAAGATCGTATCCGACACCTAACAGCCAATAAAGTTATATTGACAGACCTAAATAATCAATCACAGATAATCCCACATATCCTACCATATCCCCCTACTTTCCCCCCAAAATGGGTCCATATGCTCCAAAAAACCAACCTCACCCTCCTCTGTCCCTTGAATTGGATCTCAACCCAATTTAACCCCATAAAAAGTTGATCTCACCATTGGGTTAAAACCCACCTCATATGACACTAATGGGTTTTGTGGGACTTTAAAATCATATCTACAATGACCCATTCAAGTTGATTTTTGAGCCCGACTTGTGAACAAGCCTAGTGATCACGTCGGGCCTGTTAAAACACGTGAGCAGAACTTAACCTCCATGCGTGGCCCACTTGAAAAAGTAATGAACAGTCTCCCTCATTGAGGAGACTGTGGAAGCTTCCTTAGAATTTATAATATATGGATGAAAATCCAATAAATTGAAAAAAAAAAAGTTGTATGTAGACTGTATCCATTCCTACATCAAACAATGGGGCCCATTTATGATCAGTCCAAATCCTCACACACTTCTATCTTACCATGAATTTTTACCCGAGCAAACCGTACATGCTAGTAACTATGTGCTAAGGTGATCATTATTCATTTATTTCTATGTGCATAGAATCATATTCTAGTTCAGACCAATTTCATTTTGAAAATATTAGGGTGTCACTTTCTTACTGTATGGGGCTCATCTGTTTATGTCAAGCTCTTGTATATGGTCATTCAAATTATATTGCCAGGCGCCAATTGGGTGGGAGAGGTTTCCTCAAGTGCCCCCATTATTTTCATAATTTTGTACATTGTTATTTATATAATATATGATGTAGAACAGGTTGCAGATAGATTTTTGAAGAAGTATGCGCGACGGGTCGACAAGAAGCAAGGCCCACGAGCCTAATTACGATTATATAAATAATCACGATTAGGCTCGTGGGCCTTGCTTCTTGTCGACCCATCGCGAATACTTCTTCAAAAATCTATCTGCAGTCTGTTCTACATCAATATATGTCTAAGGGATTTCTAAGATTATGGGATTCATTTGTAATGAGAGAGCATATGAAAAAGGTATTGTAACACTATTATCGGAGATAGTGAAAACTTCAGTCTAATTGAGGATGTACACACATTACCAAACCACATAAATTATGTGCATTTCTATGTGATTGTGTGTGTGTTTGTTGCATCATAGTTTCTTTGTATTTCAACACCACCTAAATGCAATTTTGAGCGATAGAAATGAGCAAATATGAGATCATTAGGCTTCACCTGGTGTGCTCCAAGGCAGTGAATATCACCCGTAGAGGTTTTACGCTGGTTTCCACACGTAAATTCAAAAAAAAATAGCCATAAATATGGGGTTCAGCTCTATAAAGCTCAAGTAAATATTGTGTTTAGGTTAAATGTTCATCATGGGCAAACATAAAGTAATTTACAAGGACAAGATGAGCATGAAGTGTTTAAATTGCTCATAAGAAGCACGCATAAATGCCTTAATTTTGTTAAAATGAGATGTTTCTGGCCTTTAACAGTTTAAGAAAAATATGAGATGCTATAATTATGAAATTCAGAATCACCCCATTTCTCAATGTATTTGAATAAGAGAAAGCCATACCAATTTCAGCCAACTAACCAACTTCAATGAATAAAGCTAATTTCAATGAAATAACATGAAAAAGATAATATCGGGATTCAGATGAGGGGCGGCTGGTTCTTTAAAAAGATAATATCAGGATTCACGTTTTTTTAGGTTATGCCTTCCTCAGTAGCTGAGTTATCTTATATTTGGGTTATTGGTTTCGGTCTCCCTAAAGTGCTCCTTGTTGCAGCGCTCAGTCTCTCTTTGCTACGGTGTGGAACTTATAGTAGGAAAGTAACAATAGAATCTTCAATGATCATGCTAAGCCAATTGATGCAGTTGCAAGAAGAGTTTTTGTCAAATGTACATCATGGGCTACCTCTCTTACAGAATTCAGGAATACATCGATGAATGACATCTTGCTAGCCTGAAAGGAACGTATTGACAGTAGCATAATATTTTTCTTTTTGTGTTCGTATTGATCGTGGGTGTTTCAGGCTTTCAGACTGTTTGTTTATTCGTTTTGTTTCCTTTAACACTGTATTTGCACATTTAGTGCCTCTTCTTTCTTATTAATATATTAACCATTCAAAAAATAATAATATCAAGATTCAGATGTTTGATCACAAAACAAAATCTCTATCAAACAATCAGACAAATCCTAACCTTCATTTGCTACCAAAATCAACAAATAATAATAATAATAAAGAATTATACCTTGGAGGTTTTGACTCAGCCATTTCCCCTGCTTTGTCCTGATGTGGCTCGCCCACCACCAAGAGTATGCATTGCTTGCAGCTCTCTGCAACATTCTCTCTGTAGAGAACTGGTAGTGAATGGAATCAAAAGATTTGAGAAAGAAGGAAGAAAGAGGGTCTAATGATTTAGAGGTTCTGAATTAGTAAAAGCCATTTAAGATTGGTTTTTACTTCATTGGGCTAAGAAAGTGGAAGGTTCTTGGCTGAAAAAAATTTACAGGAAGCTTGGCCTGAATCGAGTGAGGGCTTTATGGAGAGGAGACAAAGAAGGTGGAAAAACAATAGAATTGTTATCCAAAAAAAAAACACAAGAGAATACGCGGCAAAACGATGAGGAACAAGGTCAAATAAATAAGACCATGGTTAGGGTCACTCTGAATTTTGTTTGGGTGAAAGGCCGTGTTATATATAAAAATATAAAATAATATATATTTTATATTTTTATATATTTTTATATTTAACTCTTTAAATGAGTATAATTCATCCCTTGGTATCCCCACGAAAATTCAAAAAGAATTAAATCCATAGACTTATTTTTGTAGATGTTTTTATTATTTAAAACATATCAATACTCAATTGTCTACTTTATCATACAAGTTAAGTGATGATCCAATTTAATCTTACTCAAATTTATTTAACCTACATTAAAAATGAATTAAATTATGAATGACACTAAAAAAATCAAAATGTAAGTTGAATTGAAAAATAACAACTCAAATTAAAAAGGACTAAACTAAAATTTGACTCCTATCAACAAATCTTCACGAAATTGCACCTCAATAAAATTCTTAAAAGTTCTCTAATTCTTGACTTATAATTTAAAATAAAATAATCTTCCCATATGGGAGGGCAAGATGATAATATCCTATATACTTTTCTAATCCACATGAGAAAAGGAAAAGTTGAAAGCGACTGATGGAAAATTTGACGTAAGGTATTTCTCCAAAGTCCAAATCCCTCATGTTTGGTTATTTAATAAAATTAAATATATCAAACACCATGTAGCACATGCTTCATGAGCTCTTAACTCATATCAGAAAGAGATTCTAATTAATTTTGGTGACAGCCACGCATTCAATAGTTCGACAATTTTCAAAAAGTTTTTTTTTTTAAAAAAAATGCCTTACCAAGCTAAAATGTTGGGTGAAATTTGGACCCATTTGAAAATATTTGACTTAACTTATTATTTGATTTTAAAAATTAAATCGTAGCTAATATGATTGAAATTTAGAGAAAAAAAAAATCGATCTTCTAAAAAATGAGAAAAATAGTAATGCCCAAAAAAATCAACACAACAACCAGTGCCCTATGCATACGAAATTTACAAGTCATATTTTAATGGGTGTGACTAAATTATCAAAAGACACTCTTTATAAAATTATTCGATGTGTGTAAGATTAAGGAGGCTTACACATGTCACACAGATTAATCATGTACTCTAAGAAATCTGAACACCCACATTAGATAGGAGTTGGACCGGTTGAGATAGATATTAATGGAACCTAAGCCCATCAAGTCCTAAATGGCTAACTCGATCCGATTTAACTAAGTGAGAGTTATATTATTTGTATCCATATCTAATTTGAACAATTGCCCTTGCCCGACTACATACATTCTACTTCTCACAAGCATCTAACTCCGTAATTTGTATCCATATCTAATTTGAACTCAGTTTGAATTAATCTCTTCTGATGAATTAAAAATCCATTCAAAACAGATTTCATTTGAAATGTAAATCTTTGAATTTGATTTTTCACGAGAAGCACATCTTGAAAATGCCTTTCAAATCCACCCATATCTATCTATGCATTGAACTCTATCCACAGACTCCACAGGATCCAAGAGGATTCTATGAAATAAACGGCTATGATCTAATATTGTTAAAGGCTAAACATATTAATACACATGACTCATTCGATTAATTTGACTGAGAAAACTGCATTTGTGATAAGCCAACATAATGAAGGTCTAGGTGATGGGTCCAGATTCAAAAAATCCTGGTGGGATCCAACCCATGACAGAATATGAAGTTCAAAGGAGTTTATGGCCATCTCATTGTACCATCTTTCAATTTTTGAATATTATAACTGAGAACTCCATTACAAATAGAAATCAGAGAATATATATACAACACCACATTACATACAGAGAAGTAAGAGTTGCATTATCAAATATAAATATACAGTGACATAATTGCCAACCTATCAATAGAGAATGATCAGGTTGGTCCTTCTACAAAGAGTTATTTACAGTAAAATTAAGAAAAGTCACATCCATCTGTACAATGCTATTTACAAAAAGAATTGTAGAGTTGTTTTGTCTACAAATGCCATCGATCCAA
Organism: Chimonanthus salicifolius; assembly: GCA_013350335.1. Taxonomy (NCBI): domain Eukaryota; kingdom Viridiplantae; phylum Streptophyta; class Magnoliopsida; order Laurales; family Calycanthaceae; genus Chimonanthus; species Chimonanthus salicifolius. The sequence continues at coordinate 11,074,244 of CM023537.1, read as the reverse complement.
CCCCAACACTTCTGGAGGGAAAGCCAAAAGAGAAATAATGAATTGACTAAACTGGTTTTTGTAATGGGCAGAAAGTGAGAACTCACATACCATAATCACATGCACTCAATGCACCCAGTTTGCTGCTTTCCCATTCCGCGTCCAGAAACCAACTTCAAATACAGAAGGAAATTGCTCTTATCATTTCAATCTTGCCATCCATTGATTTCAACGTTCCTTCTCTCTTTCTTTTTGCTTTTTTTTCTTTTTCACATTAAAAAATCTACCACAGAAACAGGTCTTCAGCATCATAGGAACATAATCTTATGAAGGGCCAAGCTTAAGATGGGCCAAGTCCTCCACCTCAGCTGTTCTGAAGAGAAGAGAGCCACTCTTCCATATACTTCTCTGCACACACAAGAAGACTCGGGGTTTAAAAGATGGAGTAAATATCTCGACAGTCCAAATCAAGCAAACAGAAAGAATCAGTGACTCAGATTAGTGCTGATAGAGAGATTGTAAGAAATTAGATATAGAAGAATCTGGGACACACAACATTAGAAACCAAGAGGCAGTTAAACCAGTCCACAATAATAAATGGTGTGTCTACCAGTATATAATGGTTTCTTCAAGATCCTTCAGCCTTATTTTCATATTAATCTCATGTCATATAGTCACTATATGACAAACCATAACTAAAAAAGAAAATGTTAAATGTCTTAAAAATTTGAATCATACATTGGTTTGAATTCATCAGTCTGGGAAGAAACAAATCCATAAAACCAAATGACATGAGTTGGACAAGAATTCATCGAGGCTTGTTCATTGACAAAGGGTAGAGACAAATCCATATAACAAGGGGAATTCATTCAATCTGTTCTGATATGCTTCCTTTTTTTCCTTTTAATGATACCTTGTGAGTATTTTTTGTTAAAGAAGAATCAGCCGAATCCTCAAATGGACACCTAAAAATAGAAAGTCTGCTCATTTTCATCAAGTCACGCAGATTGATATTCTCCAAATTAAAGGATTCAAATTAAGAATTGGGGGGAGGGGAGATGGGCTGGGATAGATAATAGCCACCAATTTGAGAAATCTGGGATCTAATTTTCATTGTAAAGGAAACATGCCCTTCACTTTTTAACTTGTAAAATAAGCCATTACCAAAACCATGATCTCCACAACTAGTTTACCTAGCCACATCTATTCAAATGGTGACCACCATCGTTAATATAAAGTGCACATCAAGAGTTTTGACCAAGGATTGGAAAAAAGCCTCAAATAGACAAACTAGTTGATTAACATGATGAACAGGAGACAGGAACATTAAGGGCAAGAAAATGCATACAAAAACAGTAATAAAAACAACAACAATCTAGTGCTTAACAAGAGTTTAACGATGAAACAACAAGAACAATAATAAAAACACAACTAGGAAATGTCAAAAATATAAATACCGTGCAATAGTTCTTTCTCATTTTTTTTTTTTTTTTGAAGACCAAGGTGTCCAGGCCTGTTAGAAGTATAGTGCATATTCACAAGCAGAAAGAAAGCCATTCCCATCTGACCTATGTTGGATAAAACTACTTGCCCTCATGCATTTAAGCTCTACAGAACCCACAGAAATGAGAAATGCCTGCATGTTGAACCTCAAAACTTTCACTCATTTTTGTGTTATCAAACAACATGTCCATGTTGCTAGAAAGTTTCTTCAGAAAGCCCCTTACAAGCGGCACCCATTTTATATTTTAATAGTGGGCTCCACTCACTGATCAATGCATCCTGCCCACACACCTTACTCCATGTTTTGTCATATGGCCCAAGTTCATACCCACGAGATCAATATCCTCCTCTGTCAGACTAAAATCTATTCTAAACTTTCAATACTTGTAGTTAACTTAGGGACTATAAAAGCACGGATTAGGAAACTTCTATAATTGTGAGATATTGCCCGCTGAAATCATTACATAATTGTCTGAACGTTCAATCCTACTTCATGATTTGAAATCCCATATAGCAGGCACACTTTTCCCATGCATCAGTACTCAAGCTGTGAAGCATAAAACATTAAAGCCTCTTTCCACCAATGTATTTATTGCACACAAAGTTCAGACTTCAGGCCATGGACCAACCAAGCCAACATATATAGGCTACCTCATAATTCAAAGTAGTAGAAACTAACTAGGCTGGTTTTGAAGCAAAATCCACAGCATTTTCTAAGCATATTTTAGTCCAAAAGGTGTAGAGGAGCTACATAGGTTATTGAAAGCCTAAGGAAGCTCATGAGTTCCATGTAAATTATCTTCTACCAATTCCCACACCAGCAAAGGTATAATCTAAATCAATCTCAATTATCTCAAAACTTAGAAAGAACAATACCTAAGCTTATCATTCAATAACAAAGTTTAAGATAAGAATCCTGAGTACAGGAATTGGATAGCAGCCTTTCTAGCATATCAGCAAGCATGGATATGGCCGAAATAGGTAGCAACATTACATGGAAGAATCTGAAGGGGGAAAAGGAATTCAAGTGGAACCCTAGAACAAAGATATTAGCGGCAATTTCAAAAGCAAATTTTCCCCATGGTTAACAGATCCCAACAAACAAGTAAAGCATCAAGCAAATGAATCACATAGAACAATAAATTGCAATTTGCAAATATAAAAAGCTCATACCAGCTGAGTAGCCATCATTGAGGTTTGTTGATACAATGGCACCCAAAAGCTGGTTCTTTGAATTCTCCACCTGCTCATTCTGGCCACGCCCATAGCAAGGGACCAATACCGCGAAACTGTTCTCTGATTCATTGTCACTGAGAAAATCAGGGGCATGAGGCTCCAACCACCCAACTGACCAATCAGAATCATCTGACTCAGATCCCGACAAACACCCACCATCAGATGGTATCAGAACAAGATCATATTCCCTGTCAATTCTACGTTCTTCTCTACCATGCCATTTCCTCGTAACTCTTCGTGATGTAGGCCGCATCTTAGCCCCCTTCACTGATGAGAACTTCACCGAATCTGGCTCTTGCAAGCCTAAATCAAATTCTGAAGCAGCACTTAGTGGGGAGCCAGAAGAAACAGGGGATTCGTGATCCTTTCTGGCCCAAAGCCACCAGGAATGATTGGTAAAGGTCAAAGCCATTAAATTCCAAGCAAGTCACACGATAAATATTTTCAAAAGTAATGACAAATAAATAAATAGTAGTTTCAAACTTCAATCAATTAAAAAAGAATCAACTTTTGGACAAGCCGTTGTTTTCACGAGCAAACCACAAAATCATATCATACAACAAGAATTAATCATACAAGAAATGATTCTAAGAATAGATGAACTGAACAGAATAGTTCATTATGAGAAAAGAACAGAGTTCTAAACATTAGAGAGTTATTGCCCAATAAAATTCAGTAGCTAAAACCAAGAATTTGTTAAGACTCTTCAAACAACATAAATGGAAGACAAAAAAAAATCCATTTCACAAAAACCAGAACCTGCTGATTATGAAAAAATCACTTCTCTTAAAAAGCAAGAAATACAGTTTTACAGTTTTAGAACAATAAGTCAATTCCTTGAAGCGAATTTTTAAACCCAACTAGCCAAAATCAAAAAGAGAAAGAAAAAAGGCACATTTTTTCTTCGTTTCTGAAAACTCCTATCCCCAAAGCCTCAAGAAAACGACAGGAATATATGAGAACGGACAAATCATAAAGTTCCAAGTTTTTCATATTTTCTGAAAACCAAACACCCCAAGATCCCCACAAACCGTGAAGACACCAGAATCCTTCATATCGACATTCCAAAAAGCTGTTTCTCGTCTTTTCTACAAAATTACTAATCTCAAACTCAAAATAACCAAATTCAATCGAATTTCAACACAAGATAACAATTCAATTCAAAAGAAATTTGACACGACCATGCACCGATCTCCTGCTCTTCTGCAGGGAAAAAAACAAAAAAACAAAGCGCAACTTTCTCAAATCACACCAAAAACTCCCAATATCATCAAAATCCTATCAGAATCCGATAAGTCGAACTTCAAAAAGAGATAAATCCAAACCAAAATCCTACAAATGCAGAAATCTTCAAAACAATCGAAATAGAATTCAAAACCCTAGAAATCTCTCTCTCTCTCTCGGAGAAGAGAATAACATTTGAATTGTGCGACGGCTTCTGCATTTATAGGACTCAATGATTGAGATTCAGATGAATTTGATCGAACGTCTGAGATTGAGAGAGGCCATGTTGGACAATTTTGAGCCCTAGGATCTGTCACCACCTCTTCAATCATTGAACCAAGACAAAATCTTAGAATGGAGAATTAAATAAACTATGTTAACGTAACAGATAGAGTTACGATTACCGGGACTCTTCCTTTCGTTTTTTATATTGGGCAACTCCGACTCCGAGCATAATGCGATATCTATTTTTTATGTATTAAATTTGATATAATTGGATTGAATATATAGAATTTATTATGAATAATATAAATTAAAAAGATTCTAAATTTAATTATTTTAGTTTTGTAAAATTGACTATAAAAATCAATTGTTTATAAAAAATAAATTTTCAAAATCTAAAATTGTAACTCAAAGTTTATATATTCAATACTTTTTTATTTTTATATATTCTATTAAAAAATATGTGATTCACTTTATTAATATCTCTTGAATGTAGGTGTGAAACTTGGGCCTGGGTTTTAACTGACTTGAAAAATTAGTGGGCTGGGAATTTTGTATATGTAAATGGTCGAGTTGAGTTTGAAAAAAAAAAATTGCATAGAATTCATGTTAGGATGGACTTAAAATTTTAAAATCAACTCAACATGATCTAAATTGGACTCGATCTTACTCAAGTTTCAAGAAATATAAATGATTCGTTGCTAATTTTTTCTCCAAATTTGAGCTAAAAATTAGTTAGATTATCGGGTCAATAAGTTATGTCAGATCGGGTTGAGCATTTTGAGCTAACAATTCAGGTCGAGTAGGGTCAGGACTCAATAATTTTTTTTATATAGATCGAATTAAATTTATTAAAATCCAACTTTACCTATCCGAATCTCAACCTAGTCTCTAAATTTTTTTTGTTATATAACTTATTTCAACATTATTTATAAGTATGATAAAAATTTAATTTATTTTATATTATAATTGTTGATCAAGAAAATTGAATGAATGATTGCTTAAAGTAATTGTTTACCATTCATTTAATTTTTACTATATCTAATTCTTTTATTAAATATTATTTAAAACTTTAATTTAATTAGCAAACATAAATTAATTACTTACACAAGTCAAGAAATTTATAAATAGTCATAATAGTCCTGACTCATCATGGTAGTCTTTTCACAAATGAACAAAATATTTTGCTAATCACATCGCTTAACAAGTATGTGCCACGTGGAATGTATCCTTATCGACGAAATTGCTGATGTGGGCTTTGTGTATTGCCAATGATTGCGTCTCTGTATGGCTCAAGTAAGTGACACGTGGATTCTGGATCGGAGCCAGTTTTAAGAACAACCGACGGTCCAAATTTTTGGTGACGGAAATATCGCGGATTGCAATTTATTATTTAATTCTTAGAGTGGAGACACTCAACTTCAACTGCAAGAGTACATTTATTAAATAGTTTATATTTTTTTAATTTGAGACATCGACCTTGGTTAGCTTAAGACAAAAATAATAATATTGATGAAGATGATATTAACTAAAATTATAAAAAATTAATTAAAACATATACTTTCAATACTCATTTGATATGTCTAACTTTTAGAATTAGACATAAGATCTTATATTTAAATTTGGATAGTGATTTTTGCACCATTGATTTTTTTTCATATATAAATTTAAAGGAAATTTCAATTTTATTCTTATTTTTGAGAAAGAAGAAAATTAAGAGAATTAGGGAATTAAGGACAAAATTGAAATTTTCTTAAATTTAGTATACCACGAGAAAAACTCATGATGTAAACATCACTACCCTTTAAATTTTTTCGAATCTACTTAATAGAGAAGGCTTTCAAAATGTAAAAAAATCCTAATAATATTGAATCTTGAAATAATTCCAATTTTAATTATGTATGAATGACCTCGTCTAAATTTAGAGATGTTTATTCATTTAATGAGTGTTAAATTAATAACATGTTAACAAGGGGTGTACTGTTTTTTAAATTTTAAATTAATTAAAGAAAAAAATTATATAATACAATGGGGCATAGTCTTTGATTATTCTACACTTTATTATGATGGTGGGCAATTGGCATATTTTGCAAATTTTAATAAAATTTATTAATTTTTAGCATAAAATATAAATTATATTATTTTAATTCACTTTAAATTTTAATAAATTGAATAGTTAGGATACACATTAAATAACTTCAAAATAATCTAAAATATCACTATAAGTCCAATATTTTGGATAAATAAGAGTATTTATCGAAGTACTTCGATTCAAGAATTAAAAATTTCAGATTTGAATTGTTCATAGCTTCAGGAGAATTACATACATTCAAAGCTTGTCTAATATATTCCTATTTAAAAAAAAAATTAAAGTAATGATATTCTACAATTATTTATTTTTTATCACGAAAGTATAAAATAAATATAATAGAATAAAATTAATAAGTGGATGTCATATGTTTATGGGCAGTTTATAGTTTATGGATGAGTGCTTTTTGAGTCTCTCTCAATTAAATGCCACTTGTCAATATAAAGAAGAAAGGAGCTATTAAAGACAATGATTGATGAGACGGAGAGGAGGATGTGTGGTGCATAATTATTGTATTTGCAAATCCATGACTAGATTAATTATTTAGATGTGGAGCCACGTAATTACAATTTTTAAGCTTCTAGAAAGTACTAGAAGAAATTTTGGTATAAAGTATTTCAAGTTTCAACGGCCTTGATTTAATATTAATAGCTCTTATTAAAAAGATTAATATTAAATAGGAGTTATGAGCACTGAACATGATTGACATGGTCTTATCAATTGGATAGTTGTCGGTGTGATTTTCTATGTTTATAAAGAATCGGAAATAGACAAAGCTACGCAACTTAGTCCAATCAACTTGTATCTGTTTTAATAATATTGAAAAAAAAATTTAAATTTAAATTGATTTATTGGGCTGGGCTATGCATTTTTTAAATTAGGACCGGGCTAAATTGAAGAAGAAAAAGCTCGAATTAAATTCATATTGAACTTGACAAAGCTTTTTAAAATCGACCTTACTTGACCTGAATTGACTCAATCCAAACCAACTCATTTGAAAATTTAATATATAAGTGATGATTGATGATTAACTAATTCTTTTATTTTAGAGAGAGAGAAGAGATGCCCTAATCTAATTTTAAAATCGACCTTTCTCTGAATTGACGCAATCCAAACCAACTCATTCAAAAACTTAATATATAAGTGATAGTTGATGATCAACTAATTCTTTTGTTTTTGAGAGAGAGAAGAGATGCCCTAATCTCTTCCCTTCAATGATTCCTTAGTTTCTTTTCTTGACGCCTCTTTCCTTCACTCTCTATGAGCAGCTATCACAATCTTAGTCCTCTCTCCTTTTCAATCATCTCCAACTCTCAATCCTCTCTGTTCTTGATCCTTTCTCACTCTCGTTCTCGATCACCAATTGTCATCAAAACTTGATCCCTTCCCCTTCTCTTGAATCTTTAGCGGTCCAAGTATTTTGTTTTTATTTTTCTTATTTTATTTTTAGTTGTTTTTTTTTTTTATAATTCAAGCTAAAATGGCCGAGCTGATTCTTGAGCTCTAGGTTGGAGTCGGATTGTGCAATGAGTTGAATTTATCAAAATCCGACCCAACTCGTCCGAGTTTCAATTTTGATGTTGAAGAGGAGTGAAACCAAGCACTTTTCATGTAGAGAACCGAAGATGATGAGAAAAGACTAATCAGAACTGATATCTAACAAACAACAGTTACAATGATGATATTGAGGGTGGTGAATTAGTATTTAGTAGACACGGTTGACAACATATGGCTCAATTCACCGGATCAGCTCTAAGTATGGGGATTAAAACCTGTCATAGGACCATTATCATGTCTTCTAGTTGTGAAATATTTTTTTGGAATTTACGTGTAAGAAATTCAGACACAGTCCTAATAAAATTTTCACTGGTGAGTTCACTACCTCTAAGACACACCAAGATTAGGCCATGAAACTTGAACTTGCAACCTCCAGCTTTCTTAAGCAGAAGGCAACCAATTAAACTACACCCATGTAGAATATTGTTCATTATAATCTTTAAAAATGATATCCACTCATGTGGGGCCAACATTTATCCCTTTTTCCCTACATTTTTCATCCATCATTAATTGAATCTGACCTTATTTAATCTATTCTTATTTATATTTGCTGTTAGATCATACCTTTAAGTCCAATATACTATTGAATATTTATTATCTTTAAAATATACAATCATTCATTTAAACTAATTTTTGATAGACTTAGAGGTGTAACTTGGGTTGGTTTCTAGCTTCATCCACGTAGAAAAGCATTAGAGTTGGGCTAGACATATTTAATCCAAGAGTTGACTTAGGTTGAGGCAAAAAGTAGAAAAAATAAATAAAAATTAAATTCAAATTTAGGCTGGGCTAAGTTCAATTTAAAAATTTCCACTTGACTCAACCGGCCCAACCTTAACCTGTCATATATGGGTATTTAGCTATTGTTATTTTATTAATATTTGTGCATTCTATTTCTTATTATTATTATTATTATTATTGAATCTTAAAATCAAGATGATAAACATTGGTCTTGTATATATTGTTTTTCTCCCTATCTTATAATATTAATGTGAGAAATTTAGTTAAACCAAATAGTGTATAAATTGGGCCTCGGGGTAGTTGGGAAATGAAGATAGAATAGAGTCGAGCTGGATCATGATAATTGTACTAGATCATGTTATTTATTGAGTTGTTGTTTCATATTACTAATTAGCACTAAAAAGTATACACTATGACATTGCTAGGTCGATATTACGGTATCCATAACTAACTAAAAACAAATAGTTCAGAGTAGATCCCTTAATGGAACCTGACTCATACTTCGAATCTTCGCAAAGGGTTCTTATTCATACATGTCCTTAGCAATTTCTATGTATATATTTATTTATTAATGATCTCCATAACAACTTTATTGAAACTCTATAATTTGTTTTTCTAGATCAATAAAAATCATGTACATGTTCTTTTTCTCTTTGTATTTCTTTATAATGCTGCTAAGTTGATCTATTTAGTATAAAATCAAATTGATTTTCAAAGATATTAGACTCAGGTCTTAAACAAACTTTTATTATTCTCTCTTAGAATTTCATATTGTGACCGATAAATTTAATCGCCCAATAATTTGTATAACTTTGAAAATCTCCTTTGCTCTTTTAAAGAAGGACCAATATACTTTTATGCCAAAAATCTTCATATAAGAGGTAGGCTTTAAAAGAGATCTCACTTTAATATGTTAATCATTTATTCAAATTTGGAGAATTCTTATACTCACGTGTAACATAAAAGGAAACTATTTTACAATATCAAATCACATAGAGATGTTAGTCATATTTTTTTTTTTTTAAATCTTTAATAAGAATGTATCTTTTTTAGTGATATCTTAAATGTATCTATAAATTTATAATTATTAATTTAAGAGCATTTTGGTGATTTTAGAATGGATTTAAATATCAGCCGATATCCGATATATATCATCGATATCGACCTATATTTCAGATTTCAATTTAAAAATAAATTAGGTGAGAGAATTTTTTTTTATTTCAATTTAAAAATAAATTAGGTGAGAGAATTTTTTTTATTGAAATATGGCCGAAAACCGGATATCAGTGGATACCTAGTTTTCAAACCGAAGCCCGTGCAATCACTATTTAAATTTAAAAAGTAACGGTCGGCGAGGCTTCCGTCTCCTAAACCATTCAGAGTTCCAGAATCCAGACTACTGAGAACAGAACATCCGCCGCCTCTATCAGATCTTTTAGGAAACACAGAAAATCTGAAATCTGAAATTGGATTCCTTCTAAAAATAGTACTCTTTTCTGATGCTTCTACACGAAGTTGGAAAACAGAGTTTCACCGACTCTGCTCTCCTAAATAAGAAAACTTTCTTATAAAATCTCAATAAATACATAAGATTACTGAGTAGTCTACACGAGTTCGAAGTTCTAAGTCAAGTTTCCAAGAAAAAGAAGAATTCTTTCAGTTTGTGATTCTTCCCTCCAAACAAGTCTTGGAAGTAAGAATCGCCTGCCAATGGATTCACCAACCATGTCGTCGCCCTCTACTTGTCTTCCAGTCTCTGATTCTTCCAACCAAACAATTGAAAGAAGTGAGAATTACCCATCAACCATGTCCTCCTTGCCGGCGCCGGAGCGTGTCAGATGGACTGCACAAGTAATGCACTACTCTTCCAAACAAACAGCAAATATGTTAAAACATCACGAAACTCAGGTGGTTCTGAAGATTATCTTCAGAGAGAAACTGAGGTGGGTGGCCATCGTGCCGGAAGAAACTATTGATGTCGTAGCGGAGACACCATTTTGCGACACTATAAAGGCGTTCTATGTCGACAGCAGTTCTCTGTTGCTGCCTGAGGCGGCAGGGCGATGTGTTTCCGTTGCACTTTCACACACCAAAACGCCTCTGGAGATTAGGGACGATGTCAAGGTGTATATCGGGCGGCATGTTCATGAACTTGCAGAGATTGCTAGGGACAGAGAATTGAAGGAAATGCAGATTGTTGCTTTGATTGAGGTGGTGAAGGATTCTGTCTGTGATGATGAAGGAATGAACAGTTGGGTTGATCAGAAGATGGGATTTGCATCAGGATCGGTCGACATTGGGATCTAAAACAAAATTAGGAAAAGATCAATTTATTCTCAACAATCCTTTCTCCTTCTAGTTTCAGAACAGGTGGATTGGGTTCATGGTTACTTCCAGTTTTAAGCTTCTTCTGATGTCAACTTGTCAATTCTTGATATGATTTTTTCTTCTCCTCATGTCATCTTGTAATACTGGTCTCATTTAGTTACAGAACTTAAATAAAGAATTAAGATAGATGAGTTTGTTCATGGTGTTCTTGTTTTGATTGACATTTTAATGTTGGAATTAAAATAAATATCATTTAGTTGCAACTGAGTAGAACCCTAGAATCTAAACAATTGATTAAGTGATGTTTCTAATACTATCTCTGTCATTGTTGCTTAAACTTGATACACTTGATTTTTCAATTCAATTTAATAGGATATTAAATTTAGAGAAGCAGACACAGTTTTTACCAAAAATTAACTCTTAGATTTTGTTGGGTGAAAACATTTTTCTTATCCCACAAAAATAACAATATTGAAAAAAGAAAAGAAAAAATCAACACCACAATACAGAAATTTATATAGTTCATTTTCAGTATATATACGGGTCTAACACCGATCCACTATATTCAATGACAAGGAATCAAAAGAGAGTTGACTTTGGATCTAAGTTATAGTTTTTCACAGTTCACCCTCTCTCAAAACAACGTTATATAGGGTCATAATTAAGATTTACACAAGTGCAATATAAAATTACAAAATTTACCCTCTAATAAAAATTTCTCGGGCTCTGTCTCCCCGCAAGTTTAGGGTGGAGCTTGACCTGCGATCGGATTGACAATACATCTTGATATCAAACTCCAAAGAGCCTGCCTAACTGATTTGAAGTCATTGAACGTCAGAGAAATCATTGCCAAACTCGAATCTCACACTTCTACTTCTATCATAACATCTTCTAACACTCATGGACCACCATTAAGTAAGAGTTTTTCAAATTGAGTGAATACAATTGGTTGGATAAGTTTGATAAAAAACATTTATTCCTTTTAGTCTAAATTGATTAATATAATTGTTGATTCGCGATCGAATCGATAATATATCTTTGATGATCAGGTTCTACATAGTCTAACAAATTTGATGATAAATCATTGAGCGTTAAAGAAGTCTTTGCCAAACTTAAATCCTACACCTCTAATTCTATCATAACATCTTCAACACTCATTCACCACCATTAAGTAATAGTTATTATTCAAATTGAGTAGGGGTGAAACTCGGGTCGGGTTATGAAAGTCGGGTCGGGTCGAGTTGGGTTAAGAGATTTTTAAGTTAATCTGACCCGACCCGACCCTGTAAAAAGTAGGTTCAAAATGCAGGTCAGGTGGGGTTTCGGGTTGAGTCGAGTTATAATTCGGGTCGGGTCGAGTCAAGACGTCCTTGTCAAAAGTTCGGGTCGAGTTCCATATATTAGTAACTCGGTCCGAGTTGAATTTTAAAAAACCCGACCCGACCCAGCCTGATTTTAGCCTTAAAATTGAGTGAATACAATTGGTTAGATAAGTTCCATAAAAAAATCCATTTATTCTTTTTTAGCCTAAATTGATGAATCTGAATTTAAATTTATTTGGATTTTTAATATGAGTTCGGAAATATGTACTTTGGACATTGGAAGTTGGATTAAAATAACACATAAATTGTAAATTATAGTAATTTCCATAAATTGTAGAATATGAATTAATTTTGGCTGCCCATGATCCAGCCTCCCATGGTTGAAAGATCTTAGCATGATCAGCACGATTTAAAACATTGTTGCATTTAGAAGAAATTGACATTCATTATACAGAAAAATGGTGGTATAAATGAAGTAATAGCTTGGATCATTTGATCAGCAATTAATAATTTCATCAGTATTGTTTAATTGGTATCTTTGAAAATTAATGGATCTTAATTTACTTTTATATTAGAAATCTGAATTGAATATTATTGTATTATTTTATTATCAAATATCTATCTAAGATCGACAATAATCTTATTTGACCAGACACTTAATGATACATGTTGGAATGCTAACATATCTCACATTTTGAATATCTTAATAATTTAATTATTAAAATGATTAAAATCACTTCTTTGATTATATAATTTAAGTCATCTTCTCAACAAAAATATGCCCATTAGTCTTTATTTGAAATTTTGATAATAATTAATAGTTGTGTCATATTTGATATGTTTCATTTTTTATTTTGTCACTTTTTTGTCAAATTAGAAGTCTAAAATAAAGTATTTTTATTGTAATTATTTAAAATAAGACTAGTCTTACATACTGTTGGATTAAAACTATTTTTAAATAAAAAGTGAAAAGTAGGCATTTTGTGTGCGTGAGAATAAAGTCAAGTTTTTTTAATATTTAAAAAAATATATTACTCCACTTGAAAAAGTAATATTGTTTCATTTGATGGTCCAATTTAATTTAAAAAAAAATATTTTCAAGAATTTTAATTCCACATACATAAAGTATTGAATCATTGTTTAAAAACTTGAAAAAATTCAGTTAATTCTATTCAAATTAACTCAATTCAATAGAATTTTGAGTTGAGTAAGTAAGCAATTTTTCCAAATATTTTTTATTTCTTAAATGGATATTTATTTTTTTGAGTTTTCCAATTTTTTTTAAAAACTTGATTAAATTGATCAACTCACTGGATTTTTGAGTTTTTAAGCCTGAATGTGACTTTTCCATTCTTATAAAATCACATTAAAAAAAAATCAAATAATTATAATTTTTTATTCATTAATTAGCCGCCGAGTCAGTTACATCCAACTCAAGTCCCATGGCGAGAAATGAAGAGGAATCGAGCTCTCGAAGTCCGACGTCTCTTCCTTCCGGTAGAATCAGGCAAAGAGCTGATCCCTTTCTGTTCCTATGCAGATGCTTCAGCTTTATCACTGCTCTGACCGCCATTCTCTGCGTTTTTGTCAATGCTCTCTCTGCATTCCGATCTTTCAAGAACGGTTCAGATGTAATACCACCGCTTTTGTTTCTTGATCCTAAATTACCCTTTATCCATCCGCCTGCTTCTTAATTTCCGTTTTTTTGCTTCTCTTTTTGCAGATATTTGGTGGGATTTTTCGGTGTTATGCAGTTGTGCTTGCACTCTTTACGGCAGTAGCAGAAACGGAATGGGGATTCATAATCAAGTTCTGTATGGTGAGTTTTGGCGACTTTTTTTTTTTCTGTAACTTGATTTTTTTATTGAATTAGGAGTGATCCTCTTAAAAATGATGTATTTTATTTGGTTTGATCCGTTTACTAGCTCTTTGGTGGGGGGGGGTGGGGGGGTGTGATTTCTGATGAGTCTTTTGCTGCGATTTGGTATTTTGATTAAATTGTGAAAAATCCAGATAGTAAAATTGATTATTTTGTTTCAATTTCTTGTGCAAACTCTGGGGGGTGAGTTTTTGGTGTAATTTGATGTTTCGTATTAGATAATGACAAATCCGTTTGTGAACTCCGTGTATTTCGTTTGGATTTGAGTCATATTTTGGAAGGTGGCTTTAGTTGATTCTTTTGCCACTTCTGGGAAATCCGGATTGTAAAAGTAATGCTTTTTGTCTGGATTTTTATTTGAAGTTTTGGAAACGAAGTTTGGTGATTCTTTTGACACGATTGATGTTTTTATATGGACTATGAGAATTTCAGATTGCAAAATCAACGCAGTTAGCTTTGATTTGATTCATATTCAAGTTCGAATGGGGAGGAGTAAGGACTTGGCTCTATTAGATGTTTTCTATTGGATAATAAGAAATTCAGATTATGAAAGAAATGGTGGAATTGGTGCTTAAACTTCAGTTTATTGACGAAATTTCCACCAACATGGCTTGGAAAGGGGTTGTTCCTCAAAGGGTAATCTTCGAGTGGTGTGTTTTAAAAGGGAGGGTATTGACTACAATAGAGTTGAAGAGGAGAGGGATGCTAAGAACTGAAGAAGATCTTTTATGTCCCCTATGTGCTTTAGAGGAGGAGTATTTAGACACCTATTTGTTAATTGTCTAGTTGCTTGGAGTCTATGGATGAACTTCGCCAAACTTCTAGATGTATCGTGGGTTTTCGATAAAACCTGTGTGGGGTGCGTGAACTCGTGGTTATTGTTGGGATTGCAACCTAGGATGCGACTCCAGGTGTAGTTTTGTGGTCCCTTTGGAAACAGAGAAACTCTATAATCTTTGAAGGTAAACCATTGGATGTTAATGATCTCTTTCAGACAATAAAGTGGAGACTTTGTGTTTGGCTCCTTTCTAGCACCGAGTTTAAGGGTCTGCCACTATTGGATCTTCTATTGTCTTGAGAAGGGTGTATGTGTAGTTGTAGTTGGAAAGGGAGATCAAAGGAGAGCTGGATCCCATCGGATCGGGGTGTTATGAAGTTTAATGTGGACGAGGTTGCAAGGGGGAAACTAAGACCAGCGGGAATAGGATGAGTATTAAGGAATCATGTTTAATGAGCCGATTGATATTAGAGATTCAAACGAGGCATAAATTCTTAGCATTAGGAGAGCTTTATTTCATGGATGTTCTTTATTTATATGTTCTCCTTTTTCTTTTTGTTCTTTTATTTTTTAAGTTCTATCGCTTCTAGACCTATCTTATATTTATGTACTTGTACTTTTTCTATTATGAATGAATTATCTTTATTACTACTCTTATATATATATATATATGGATATGGTTGGTTACTCCATACTTCCATTTTTATGTATGCATATTATAGTTTGTACTTTTATCCTCGTCATTTCATCAATATTTAACTCTATATTAGAAAGCATGGCTAGTTTCCATCTTATATGGAATAGGGTGTTCCTCGGCCGGGCTTCACTACAAAAAGCCTGAGCCCGACTGAAGCCTGACGGGCTTCGAAGGCTGAAAATTGATACTCAAGCCTGCTTTTCTTGGGCTGGGCCTTTTGGGCTTTCAAGCACCATTGACATCCCCAATTGTCAACATGGGGTCCTTGGGATATTTGACACACTAGTATGTCTATGGTGCATGACAAGATTGTTAGATAAATATTATTTTTGTAAAGCATAGAATTTTGAAAAAATTTATTGACAAGTAAATACATTTAATCTTAAAAGAATTAACAAATAGAAACACGTTAATATTTTATGGGCCCATTTGGTTTCAAGAATAAAAGGCATAAATTATAGTGGAACTGATGTGCCTGGGCTTGATCCTCCATTCTATTCCTAGTATTCTTGAAACCAAGGATGGCCTATGAATGATAGGCTAGTAAAGGCAATTGAGAAAGCATGTAATAGCCACACAATTTTGTAGTGGCATGTGGCTTGTTTTTGACATTGCAATTTTTCAAAATGTTGAGCACTGTTGCTACATTTGTTGGGACATGAGGTTTTGTTGTCATTTCCCCAATTAACCTATTGAGGGTGAGAAGAATGAAGCACTAGAGGTCCTACGTCAAGTTTGGTTTCTATTACTGGTGAATCTGCTGTCACTACAGTTTGTTTCTTATGGTTCTATTATCTTACATTAATTCTTCTGATTTGTTTCTTACAGCTCTATTCTCTAACACAAGTCCCTTATATGATGCAGATACTGGAGTATTGGGCTGGTAGGGGTATGCTGCAGATTTTGTATGTACCTGCTTGTTGTCTCTAATAAAAGTACTTCAAATATGAAATATTGTGGAAAGACATTGTAGATGTTAATTTATATTGTATGTAATACTGGTTGAAGTTATATTTGTCCTTTCTCAGTGTTGCTGTGATGACAAGAGCTTTCCCTGATGTCAATGGAGAGCGAAAGTATCTTGTACTCCTTCAGGAAATATCAAGCTACGTGCTTCTTGCTTGTGGTGCGATCTATGTAGTCTCGGTAAAGTGGATTTCATCAACATTAATCAGTTCTAAATCATAGGAGAAGCGACATAAAATGGTTGCAACTTACACATTATTATTTTGACTAATATGTTGTGATGTTATTTTCTAGGGTATACTTTGCATTGGTTTTCTGAAACGTGCTCGTATGCGTAAAGAAATTACAAGGGATCAAGCAGCTAAAGATTTGGAGGTAGGTTCATTTGTATCTCATATCATAGCCACAGAATGAACTCCACTATGTACTGTTTTTATTTATTTTATGCTATTAACTTTATAATAAATGTAGGCTTGTAGTGGCATGATCATTGTTACCATGTTACCATATGTGCAACTGGTCACCTGCTACACATATACCGTGCATGGTCATTCTGTATAGTAGTGTACTGATATCCCTGATCCCTACCTGCATCAGTTTCTATATGCTGCACTTCATATGCAAATACTGTATGCTGTATGGTATGCATATCAGATGGTGCATGGCATTTATACCATACATTGTGAGATCCAAGCCCTACAAACTGCACTTGTACGCCACCCTTTGTTTTTTTTAGCGGTAAAGAAGAAATAGATTCATTAAAACAGTAAGAAATAAGTACATATAGAGGTCTGATAGTCTTCGACCCCATGACAGCAGAGAGACAAAGTAGTGCTACCTGTCCTGTACAATAATATATAACCATACCATAACACCCGGTAGCTATCCCACAATACAAATGCTATCACAAATAGAACATGCCTCTAGTAGGTGAAGATACTCCCATCTTCGCGAAGAAGTCAGTAATCCCGTTAGTTGAACGCCTAACATGATGAAAGGACACATCCATGCCTGAGCATAAGATCCCAATTTCCCTTACCACTCGCATCAACTTCCACGGAGGCCACTTCTTCCCCTTCATGATTGGTGGTTTTTATCCACCTAGAAAAGGCTTATGATATTGTTCTAAAGAAATTGATATGGAGTACGTTAAGAAATACTTGCATTCATTATGAATATGTAGAGATAATTTAGGATATGTATGATGGTGCAACAACCGATGTCAGAACTGTATCTAGATAGACAACAAAGTTTCAAGTCGGAGTGGGATTCTATCAAGGATCTACTTTAACCTGTACCTATTTGTGTTAATCATGGATAATTTAAAAGTAGGAATCCAAGATGAAGTGCTATGCTGTATACTATTTGCAAATGATATAGATTATTAGTGAGATGAAACAACTCAAAATTAGGTTGGATTCTTTGAGAATTTTTTTGAAGACATACAGTCTAAAAATTAGTAGTACTAAAATAGAAGTTTAGTCAAACAAAATTTAGAGGACAAATCCAATTAGAATTGGAAATGGCGTAGTTTCGCACTGTGCCTAATTTAGATACTTATCTCTATGGGAGAATCTCATGGGTTCCAGCTTAGATGTAACTAATAGGACGGTACCAGGGTGGGCAAAATGTAGGCGAGTTAGCAGAATTCTATGTGATAAAAGTCTCCCACATTGCTTAAAGGGACAATTTTATCAAACAATCATGAGATCAACACTACTCCATGGAGCAGAGTGTCAGCTATGAAGAAAAGACAAATATACAAAGTTTGGATAATAGAGATGCACATGTTACGCTGGATGAGTGGATTTACTCTAAAGAATAGAGTTGGAAATGACTGCATAAGGGACAGTTCAAAAGTAATTCTAATAGATGACACAAGTGGGAGAAACTTGTTTAAGGTGGTTTTGCCATGTAAGTAGATGACTAAAGGTGTCCCCGATACATAGAGTGGAGAGTTTATAAATTGCAAGCATGAGGAAAGGTAGATCACTTAAAATGTGAAGGGTAGGGAGAAAACAAACATGATAGTGGGGTGACTGATCGTATGGTTATGACAAGGTCAAATAGAGAAGTATATTAAAAATGCCGACTTTAGATAGATGAGATTTTGGCATTTGATGATGATGATGATGATGATTCTTTGATGTGCCATGCCAGAGGACGGACCCCATCCTATGGTCTGGTAAAAATGATTCCATATACAAAATCATATGCACCATCATACCATCCAAAGTTGAGCCAATCTACTCATCTTGATCCTTGTTTTTGAATTTTGAATTTTAAAGTTGAACCATGAATAGATTAAAATTTGATGCTGCAGTATTGGTTCCTGCTCATATCCAGAAACTCATGGAGGATGATATCTCCTTGCTCAGCATAGGATGCATAGTATTCACTGATGGTGGCATCTTTGGTCTGTTTAATGGATGTATATAGCTGGTTTGGGTCGGTTCAGGTCTGTGAATGGTTGTTCTTGGGTTGGTCTGGTTTCTTGCCATGGTGTCCAGTGGTCAGGTTCTTTTGGTTTAGGTGTCTTCAGTTGAGGCATGTTCTTTAATGAGAAATGAGATCAGGTGTCCTCTGATGGACTGTTTTGTATGCTGATCCCCTTTGTAATCTTGTTTTTCCTCGCATAAATCTATATTTCTACTGGAATGAAACCATGGATGGATGTTTCTTTCTTTCTTACTAAATCTGTTGGTGAGGATGAGCCAGATGGGCCTCCAGTCTGTCTAGATTTGATTTCAGAGGGTTGAATGGTGTTTGGTAGTTTGTGTTGATCTTTGTATGGGTCCTGTTTTTAGGCTGTACAGAGAGGCAGGAATACTGACCTCACATTTTGTGGATTTATCAATGGTTAAAAAACTCATAAATGAGACCAAATTAGAAGTTCGACGTCTCTACTATGTCTCTACTATACAACAACCACTACTTGCACTATCTGAGACAAGTGCATATTAGCATAAGATTGATATAAATGTAAGTGTACACTTCCTACTAGAAAAGTGGACAATTGTACTGACAAGTACCGAGTATTCTGTAAAGAAGTATATTAGTATCTATTCCTTTTACAGTAATGCATAATTGTGTGGATTAACCCATTTCGACAAACTGATCACTCAAACCAGGAATTGGAGCAGCGTAGGCGGGAACTTGAAGCACTGTTGGTAGAAGAAACAGCATAACTTCCATTTTCAAGAAAAGAAAGGGTATAACTTGAGATCTAGTTATTGACACATATTTTCAATTGGCTGGACAGATGATGTAAAACTGAATTATTGTGGTGCCAAATTTGTTCCATTTCTGTATGTATTTCCTTGATTGAATGTTTTCTACTTTTCTAATTCTGTAAATACTCACTTTTGAAAATCCAATCAATTAATTCATGGGGACGTTCATACATGTCGAGGACTGTATGAACAAAACAAATTTGATCTTTACGAGCAGCTAAGATATGCTGCTGTCATGTCCTCCTTGAACATGAAACATGCCAGGAACATTTTTTAAAAGAAATTGAAGAGCATTCTCTGTAGCGCACATGTGCTTATATTGCATGATTGCAGAAATCATGTCACTAGACTGGTGTAGGGCTGCAACCAGGTCGGGCGGGTCGGATTTCTTGATATATAAGGAACCCGACCCGACTCAACCCTAATTCTCAACCTAAACTCTAGAACCTGACTTGACCTAAATTCTAATCCAAATCAACTCGAATTCGGACCTAACTTGCATTCTGAACCCATTTTAGCCGGATTAGGTCGGGTCGGATTAACTTGTAAAATCCTCAACCGACCCGATCCAAATTTCATGCGGGTTTTTATCTTCTCAATCCGACCAGACCTGCTGGTTTGAAATTTTTGACCCGACCCACATGATTTCTCGGGTCGGGTCATGTGGTTTGGGCCAAAACCTTATGGTGTCATGGACCATTTATGGCCATTTTAACCCAATTGTTCGCTTTGACATAGATCTTCTATGAGCAACTTCATGTACTTCTAGGCCAGTCCCATGTTCTCCATGAGCCGACCGATAGCTCAGGTCTTGAAGATGTGCCACATTAGTACGTGTGGCTAAGAACCACCTAAATTATTCTTTTACACAAGTCTCTTTTGTTGAGGACGTGCTATCATTCAGAGAGAGAGAGAGAGACTGCAGTATCTACAAGAAACTTCAAGAGGTACACATGCAATGTTTAGGTTGCATTAAAGTTTAGAAGAGGACAATGTGTGAAATAAAGATGGCCATTGGGGTTTGGTTGTGAGCTGTCTGATCTATCTAACAATGGGGTTCTGATCAAATAGTGACCCTTAGAGGTAACAATTTTTAACCTGACCTAATCTGATCCAAAAAATTGAATTTGGGTTTGTATATTAAAAATAAATAATCCCACTGATACAACTTGACCTAAAATAAAATTGGGTCAGTTAGGTATAGAGGTCTCGGACCTGAACTAATTCGGCTTAAATTTAAAAATATTATTTAAGTAATTTATTAAACTTTTACTTATTTGGTTTTAGCACATGTACCTACCCAAGTTAAAAAAATTTAGCATCTCAATTTTTCATTGTCTAATAGCCCCTCATTAAAGAGAAGTTCTCGTCTTTTATTTTTTATTTTTTCAAATTTTTTGTAGGTTTTTGGGTCGGGTTAGGTCGGGTTTAAAAAAAAATAAAATCTGGGTTTATTGGGTCTGGTTAAATAGAAAATTTGTTAGCCAATCTAACTTAACTTTTACTCGACCCATTGCTGCATACAGTGTTCCGTGCTTTTTGTTGAAATCCTTGGAAACATACAAACCTTAGTGGATATGGAATTACGAATTCCCAAAATTGAGCAGTGTTGTTTGCCGATTTCTTGAGGAAATTAATTTCTGCAAGAAAAATTATGTTCAGATGTGATCCATGTTATCCAATTATGTTGTTTGCATAAAAAATCATCTTTGTAAAAGAAATGAATGAGATATTCTCTCAAGTATGTTTATATTTTTATTGAAAACATGATTTTCAATGAAAATTATTTTTTTGCACAAAAATTAAGGTAGCTTTTTTTTAATCAAAATTATTTTCAAACCCATTTTTATTTCCCCCACGAATTTTGGATAAGACCTGTTAATATAATAGTTTACAATCTTAACAGAGCTCCGACCTCCTATTAAAGTTGTCTAAAACAATACTCCATATTAGACCAATCACAATTGGAAGCCATAATTGAGTTATTCCAAAACTTTTGGATGTATAACATATAGCCATGTACTATCACAAAAATAAAGGAAATTTTACGCTGGGTATTCCGCGGTTCCAACACGTAAATTCAAAAAAAAAGAAAAAGAAAATTTTGACAAGAAACGAGAAAAGTGTAATTTTCTTTTGTGACCTATAAAAATTTAAAGAAACTATAGCAAATGAAGATGAGTGAACACAATAAATGAAGAAATTGCATCATATAGAAAAGTCAAGATATACTCACATCGGCGTAGCTTAATTAGTTGTCTTCCACCTCAGAAAGTGAGAGGTTGCGGGTCGAGCTCTCATGGCCTAACCTTGGTGTGCTCTAGAGATAGTGGGCTCACCTATGGGGATTTTAGGTTGGACATCCCGAGGTTTCGTATAAAAGAAATTAGAACTATTGCAACACTAGTTGTACAATGGAAATTGTAAGTATTTCAGTTTGATGTTAAATCGGTTTTTCTTAACAAAGAACTTGAAAAACTGATTATTGTTGAAGAACCTCAAGAATATGCCATGCAAGATAAAGAAGATGAAGTCTTATCACCTTAGAAAAGCACCATGTCTTAAAATAAGCATTGCAAGTGTGGACCAATAAAATTGACCAGTATCTCCACAAAATGAGTTTGAAAGAAGTCCCAGTGAGCTGTCTCTTCATGTAAAAAAGTGAGGTATGTATGATTTCTTATTGTCTACTTTTTGTGTTTATGATTTGATCTATACAGACACTAATGAAAGAATGATAAAATGATTTCAAAAAAGACCATGATAACTAAATATGGCAATCATATGATCCCTTCATGGATTTTGGCCAAGCATCAGATCTTCCAGCAAAACATCATCAACCCACATCTTAATAGACACCATTAATCTAAAACACCAAACTATGGAAAGAGTTGTCTTTCACACCAGTTAAGGTAGGGCTCCATCTCCAATAATCCAGAGTGACAAATTAAGAAAAAAGAACATGAGAAACTTTATTCACAGGCTAGCGGCAGAAACGAACCAGCTTCCAATTGGAATTAGAAACAAACTTAGTGTTTGTCACCATGTGAATTGAGCAGTTTTGAACAAATTCAAGAATGATAAAAATTTCCATGGAAAAGGGGAATTCCAACAATTCATCAAAAGAATAACAACTGATAAGAAACATTCATGGTCTTCTAGTCATACTGTCATCTTTTTTCCCTATAGCTTATGAAATAATAATCTAAGTATCTCCTTCAGCAGCAGCAGCGCTGGCAGCACTCAAATCCACCGACAGATCAAGTGCCTGCACCACAGAACAAGTGAAATTAGGATAGAATTTCATGGAAGGGTCATATAAATTCATATTCATTTTCAGATAAGATTACTGCTGGTGATTAAAACCTGTAGCAAATGGTCTTTAAGCACTTTAAAAGTAAGTCAAAACCCAGTTTCCACATTCCACTCAGTCTTAAAATCTAAGATTAGGTAGTCTTCCTAAAGTGTGCTCGGGTAGGGCTTGATTCTGCCTAGAACCAATGGTTGGTTCATCTCAATTCAAAGTTCCAAGTGGAAGAAGGGTTGGAACATGAAATTTGAAATGTGGGAGATACATCCAAACGAATCCTACTGTATAAATGTGTTGTAGTTTATCCGATTTTCGTGAAACAACAAAATTCATTCATGCGACTACGGAAGTTAATGAGTATTTACCAGTCCAATTAGTTTGCTACCATTCAGAGTTCATTTTTCAGAGAAGATTACCTTTCCAGTTATCCGGCTGTACATGGCTATCACATCTTCAACTGTTGTCTCGAAATGTGTTGTAGCATCGAAACTCTGTAAGTATTGTGATTCAAGTATACAATTAGCAGTGAACAAACCCAAATAGAAAGGGAATCACCAAACTGCTTGTTTTGTATTAGCAGAATGGTTGTGGAAAACATGGAAGGCCTTCCAACCTTTTCTTTTTCTTCTCAAAAAGGTGGTGAGATGACCTCTTGATGGGAAGTGAACTAATACTGAACAGTATAGATCCAACTTTTGGAACTTCCCATGGTTGGTCCAGAGTTAAAAAAAGAAAAACGATTATTGGACATTTTCAGCCATTCATGCATTCTATATGTGTTTTTTTTTTGGATGACATGGGTATCACCACCCCAAATTGGAAGTGAGACTAATCCCACAGATGCATGAAACCACCGACAAGCCTCGTGTATCAGGTAAGCCCAGGAGGAGTTGAACAAAAAACCTCTAGTCTAATCCTAGAAGCTCAGACCAACTGAGCTACCTGTGCGGGTTTATATTTTTTATGGTTTCTATTCACTGTTCCTCCAGCTAAGTGTGGGGAGCTTAATGTAAGCAAGCTCTGTATCATTTTTCATATGGGTGAGCAACTAATGGGCAAACAGCTCTATTGGTAGTCATAAAACTAAGAAGACAGTAAACTGATGAACAAGGTAAATTCATTTATACTTACAGTAGAAATAAAGCAATTGTCAGCTTCATCCCTGTTGGATGGTTCGTATCTGTCATAAATATCAAAAAATGTCTCATCCACAGGTCCAAGTAGATCTATTCCAGGCTTTAGTTCTGCCTCGGGCTGGTCTGTTTCTGCTTCTGTTGAAACAAAAGCAATGTATTTCCCTTTTGGAGCTACATTGTGAGAATAAGAGCAGCAGAACAGGTACCTACAATCGAAGGGGGAAAAAGTTCAAGGATTTCTAAAGGTGCTAAAATTTTCAATCCACTGACACTAGAACTTGCACTGAGCTCAAGTTGGAAGTCCACCAGTAGAGTCAAAAGACATAGTTTAGTCTGTAGTTTGCAAAAGTACTGAAATATAGCTTAGGAAAAGGAAGACAAGTATTCTATCACATATGGGTGTTAGTCGAGCTAACTCAGTCTGATTCAGGGGAGACAGATTTAACTTTTGGGCCAACAATGGGTATTCTTCAGATACTAGGATACAGTAAAAAGGAATATGTGGCCTTTTTTTTAATGGGACTTGATGTGTTTGTGGAGTCAAGTGGACACACAATTTATATGAATGAACTTGGTTGATGTTTTTAAGTCCCTTAGCAATTTAGCATCTTGCTTACCATTGATGTTAGGAGAGCATGATAAGGAATTTACTTAGTTGATGTCTTAGGCTGAAGCTTGTTCTACTATAGGTGAAAGATTACCAATTAAGTGAAAAGTAAGTTTCAACTTTCATTATGATGGCCATAACCATTAAAGTCTAAGTCTAAAATATTAATGAGAATATGATTGTTAGTTCAATTGTGTCAATCATCACCGAAGTCAAAATCTCATTTATCTGCGGTCGGCTTTTTGAGTCATGTTTCTCCATTGAGTTCTATCACAAATCATGTGACCAATCATCCAACAATTTGCCATGTCTTTTTGTATTCCTTCCCTTCAAATTTTTAGTAGTCTACTTCTACGTGCAACTTACAATCCATCAATTCTGTGTACTTAGGCCGTCTCTGATCTCTTAGTTACACGTCTAAACCACCTCAAAAGGATTTTTATCAATTTATAATCTATTCGGGTTATTTTTAACTTGCTTTTAATGCAATCGTTTCAAATTTTATGCTCTAGAGTTAATTCACTCATGTCCTCTAAAGTTAATTCACTCATGCAGTGTAATATGTGCATCTCTGTTATTCTAACTTTGTTTATTTCTCTTTTTCTTTCTTTTTTTCATTGCCCAGCACTCTACTCTATTTAAAACATAGTTATAACCGTTCAATAAAATTGACCCTTCTGCTTAAAGCTCACAATCAATCAAAGTTTTGATCAATAACACGATGTAAATGTGGACTTCAAACATTAAAATTGGTTGAGAACTAAGACACTTGGAATCAAATCCTACTCCAAAGGGCCACTCTCCGTAGCTTTATCCAGTGTGTCTGGGTAGGGAGGCTTGCATATGTCCCGAGAACTAGTCGGATGCTCTAAGAGGCCCTGGACACCTCGGTCGTGGGAAAAAAAAAACTAAGACATTTAGATATACATTCAAAAATAGAAAAAAAAAAATGATATAAATCATGGGAGGAAAATGGCAGAAAGCATACATATCTGACTTTCTTCCAAGCTGTTTCTGTGGCAGAACGATTTGAACTGAGTGGGAATCATTAGTACTTGGGATGGGATGGCTCATAATGCATATGGCACGAGCAACTCTTCCAACCTTACGAACCTGTTGAAAGTATCAGCTTGCAATTAAAAGAGTCCCATATTGGAAGGAATTATGGCCATGATCTGACCATCAAACTCACTGGAATTTGTCTTTCTTACTTTGTTGGGCAAATAGGAAGGATCACATACAACTTTCTTGCATTTAGCAGTTTCTCCCTCAGATGTCACACCAAAAGCTTTTCCATTTTCATCAAACTCTACCTGTCATAGTTGGTAAGACTGTTTATTTTAGTTCAAACTTTGATGAACTTAACTAATATTCAATGAGAAATAAAAGATGGTAGATAAAAGGACTTGTCTCAGGAAGCAAGAGTCCTAACCCCACCCCAAAGGGCTACTCGTCGTAGAGTTACCCAATATATGTGAGTAGGGAGGCTTGCATATGTCCATAGGATTAGTCTGGTACTCTAAGAGGCCCAGACACCTTGGTCATAAAAAAAAAAACCATAGGATCAATCTAATATTCTAATGTTTAGATAATTGAGTATTATGAAAGTCTTATTTTCAACTCGTGAGGGTTCGCTTGATGGTTAAGAACCCCAATAAGTTGTGGAAGGTTCTGGGTTCAAGTTACACTCTTCAACATAAAAGGGTCACTCCCCTTAGTTTTACCCGATGTGTGTGGATAAGAAGGTTTGCACATGCCCCAAGGACTTATTCATGTGCTCTAAGAGGCTTGGATACCTAGGACTTAAAAAAAAAAAAGGTCTCATTTTCTTTAAAAGAAAAATAGCCAATCGAAATGTTCAAAAGATTCAACATGTACACATAAACAATGTTTGCTAACCCAAATTTCACCATCTTAGATCTCTTTGGATCATGATTGTTTTTATTTTCTTGAAGGACTTCTTGGGAAATTCAATGGAAAATATCTCCATCTTTTAGCAGCGACCCCTGAGTTATAAATCCACTTAGAAATATATGCTTTTAAGTTTTTAGTTAAAGAATTAAAATTTAATCAATTCACCTACCTAATTGAGCCCCTAATAACCTTGAAAATCCACTTGGTCAAAATTTTGATATTTTTAAAATTATGGGAAACTCATACTTCTAATTTAAAATATTAAAAATTAATTAATTGCCCACTTGGTTGACTCATCGAGTTATCTAGTTGACTCAACTCAAAGAAAATAATATTAAATAAGATGTACCTTGCACTCTGGCTTGTTGAGCATGTAGGTGCCACCATAAACCGCACTTAGACGAGCAAATGCCTAAAAAACAGATGTGTTGAGTTAAAGCCTTGGAGAAACTTGGCTACAAATTGACATAATTTTGGCTAAAAACAAACCTGTGGTAGTTCTCCCAATCCATACATTGGATAAATATATGGAGATCCTCCTTGAGAGCGTGCTAAGGACTCTGCGTAAGTCTTCAAAAATAAAATTCAGTTTAGTTTCAGCAATTACATGAAAACCTCACAAAATTTGATCCAATATGCAATTCGACTTAACGTGACCCATTTAATAAATAGATAGACTTGATCTGAATTCGTTTATAAATGTGTAGACTCGATTGACCTGATTATGGCTACATTTATATGCAACATGGCCAACCACATAAATCTACACTCATTTAAGTAGTAGTCTCAGTATAAGTCTCACTAAAAGAATCTCTTTAGTTAGATAAATGTGTAACTTGACTCAAACTTGAATAGACCCAAAATTACTTATTCAAAATAGTCCTAAATCAACTTGTATTATAGAAAGTAGAAATATAAATTTCCCTTGTGGGGTTAAGATTGTACATGTCAATTTTTATTGATTTAAGAGTCCAGTGACAAGTCATAATTTATTTTTATGAAACCATTGATTACACATAATCCAATAATAACTCCTAAAGATGATTGATAGATCATCTAGTTATCCGTTTACACCTTAGTAGGAGTCTTTGAAGATTCAATTATATTTGAAGTCAATTTCTTCCTTCATTTTCATTATAATAGCATAACAAAGGTTTTAAAAATCTACTGACTCAAACTTAGACTTGTCTAATACGATTAAGTCTTTTTATAACTTAACCGAGTCCTATTATTTTGACCAGATTTCTACTAAAACTCAACTGAGTTAGACTCGGACTCGGTCTCTCCCAAGTTTGAGACCGAATCCAATATTTAAAACCTTGAGCATGACCCTTATTTTGTGAAAGGAAAAAGAATGCCAGTACCTTAATCCTCCTTATAGTATGAATTGCAGGCTCATCCAAGTAGCTATCCTCTCTATGCAAAGCTAAAGCATGGCCAATAAAATCAACTGTATCATCTTCTAACCCATATTTCCTACATCAAAACCAAAATTCAATTGCATCCAAATTCCATGAACAGTTTGGATAATTTACACTTAAATGTAAAATTCCCACCATAGTTATTTAATGCAATGATACAAAATCCTATAGTAGTTTAGAGGCAGAAGAGAATGAGCAGTTCTTATAGTGGAAACAGATAAACATATCAAACAAGAGCTCCTTCAAAAGATAAACATCTATTTATCTAGCAGACAAAATGTGTTAAAAAGGAAGAATTTTGAGCTTATTAGAGCAGAATGAATAATTAATGTATCATAAATCATATAACACCTGTTCAACAATTCTGCATTTCTTCAAATTAATCCAGGGGAAATCAAAAAAAACCCCAAGAAATTTATGTTGAACTTCAACAAAATGATTCCACAATTTAAGAAAGGAGAAATGGGTAGTTGAATTTTTTTTCTGAAAATTAGCAATCATTTCCATTCAAATGGCTCTAGCTGAAGAAAGCTAGGAAACAAAAGCTCATACAAAAGAAGAATCTATCAAAAACACAGATGATGTGAATAAGAACACTTGAATGAGAATGAAATGAAACATTGTTGATGGAGTCCAACAAATAAAACTAATGCATCCATCAATTATTTAGCAGGAAAAACTCTAATGAACATTGTAATGTCCTCACGGCTTTGCATTGTTGAGTCAACCTTAAGATGGCTTCTAAAAGGTCTTATGCTAGAAGGAAGAGAGCATTCTATTTAAATACTCAAGCACACTCTCTACTCTATGCGATATGGGACCTTTTACGCCTTCACTGATGACTTTCAAGGATCCCCTTCTCTCCCCCAAACACTGAGGTATTACAAACACAAGAAAGGAGAAGACAGGTAAAGATGAGAGAGGTACGAAATGACTTCTCTGGTTGTAACTTTGTTGAGATCCAGGCCTTCCTGAGATTTTGGATCTTTCTCTTCATAATCTTGAACATAGATGAAGAACTTCCGAGCTCGTCGTTTTTCGAAGAGACCCATCAGAGTTGATTTCAGTGCTTCCACATCTGTTGCTGGCACTTTGTAGATCTAGCAGTCATATATAGACATAAAACATAAAACATTCAGGCAGAGTTTTGACACTTGATTATACAATTAATCAAGAGAAACATCTTACTTGTGAATAATCAAAGTGGCTTACCTTCCCTTTGTTATACACAAAGCTTCCATCAACAGCCCTGAAATTCAGGTATTTAGTAACATCGGTATGAATGAGAACGCGAACCAGAGCACCATTGGCCATCATGAACTGCCAAATTTTTTTTTTTTTTTTTAAGAGGTGGTCAACATGGATAACAATAAAAGATGATAAGAATATTTAATTGAGGCGGTTGTTGGCTTAATTTGTTTGAAGTAGAACTCATTTTCAAAAGCTAAAATGTTAAGAGTCATTGGTTTCACACTCACGTGCAGCTACACCCTGCAGTTGCATGTAGAACCTGCTTTGAAAAACCATGACTTAATAACATTATTGAGGTAGAAATTCACTCTCAAAAGCTAGTCATTTAGAGAAGAGTGTCTTAAGTGTTATATAAAGTCGTTGATTTCACAAATTAACCGATGTGTGACTTTTTGTCACTTCACGTTGACATCCAATTTTTACACGCTCCATGAAATAGATGAGAGAGAGAGAGAACTCTGAATACCTTGGGTATCATATCAACATTGTATTCCTTGCATGAACCCAACTGCTCTGGAGGCTTTTCATCGCCCCTAAAACGCTTCCAAAGCTATAAAAAAGAGAAAATGAAGGACTGTTACGGTAAAACTTTACAGGATTTTTATTTATTTTTGAATAGCTTATATACCTGATTGAGTTTAAGTGAAGTCGACTCTCCTCCATAGTACTCGTTCCTATCCATATGAAGAACCTGTTACAGTGTACAAAGAGGTAATATCTAAAATTCTAAATAATGAAAAAAAAAAAATCATTAGACAATTAATTTATTTTATGCACAAACTGAATATCAATTTGAGACTTCAAGAGTTAAACAATCTTTGTTTCTCCTACATTTTGTTAAGCATATTGAAATCAACACATATGATTAATCCTATGACTGATAACTCAGTTTAGCTATACCTTCAAGACTAGCAAAGATCGAAAAGAACTCGGGTAAGTATGTTCGAGTTGACTTGAGTATAGGCTTTCAAGTTGAGTGAGTCAACAAGTTTTACTAAATTCTTTCGACTCAAGTCCAAGAACTTGCCCAAGTTATTCGACTCGATAAGATTTTGAGTCGAGTTCAAATTGAATTTAAATTTTGAATTTTTCGAACTATGGGTTTGGATGCATACTTAATATGATTTCAAACCAGTGACAA
This sequence comes from Chimonanthus salicifolius, assembly GCA_013350335.1. Lineage (NCBI taxonomy): Eukaryota > Viridiplantae > Streptophyta > Magnoliopsida > Laurales > Calycanthaceae > Chimonanthus > Chimonanthus salicifolius. Next base: position 11,043,710 of record CM023537.1, on the reverse strand, counting down.
TTTCTACCATACAAATGGCTTCCTTCCTAGCAGTATCACCATTTCCAAATACAAGAAATTTACTGATATATATCCCCATAAAAGAGGGGATGGGTTTGAGGTTTCATTATGATTTACTGTTCCATCCATTAAGAAGTGAAGCAGCAAATAGCACTTTGAACACAGGGAAACAAGATAATACTGTATTGACTTCTAATGCGAATAAAATGGATGACTTTTTTTTTTTTGAATTTACATGTGAGAAACTCCAGGATACCCACCGTAAAATCTACATGGGTGTAACTCAACTTGTTGCCTCCCACCTCAGGAAGCACGAGGTTGCGAGTTTGAGCCCCCATGGCCTAACCTTGGTATGCTTAAAATAGAGAAAAATCATCCAAAAAGGCTAAAAATATAAATAGAGATGTTAGGAGTAGATTTGATGAGTTTGATCAATTTATCACAATTTTTTTATTTCAATAACTAAAAATATGTAAAATTTATGGAAATAATGGCTAAAAAAATAGAGATTTTAGGATTTAGTTTTCGTCATTAGATTAATTTATGAAAGTTGATTCATATCAATAATTGAAAATATGTAAAATTCTTATAAAAATGGCTAAGAATAGAAATAGATATTTTATAATTAGATTTTGTGAGTTAAGTTATACTTTTTTCATATTAATAATTAAAAATAAGTAAAATTCATGTAAAAATGGCTAAAATAGAAACATAGATATTAGGATTAGATTTAGTAAAGTTAGAATGATCTATCACGTTTGTCATGTCAATAATAATAAAAATAAATTTTGATTAATAATTTGGTTATAGAAAAAAAAATATTTAAGATTTGATTATGTGAATTAGAAGGATTTAACTGGTCTTAACTTTAAAAAAAAAAAATCATTGAAAAAGGATTAAAACATAAAGACGATTTTATCTAAATCAAAGCGTTGCATTCCTTGGATCCAATCCAACGTCAGGATCAATGCAGTCATTTTCATTGATCTACAGTGCAATAACAAATAGGAACCCCCCTCGTGAAGCGAGAGTGGTGAGTTCAATTCTCACTCCATCCCAAAGAGTCACTCCATATAGAGATGTTTGTATATGTCCCGAAGATTAGTCGAGTGCTCTAAAAAATCTAGACACCAGTAGTCATAAAAAAATGCAATGACAAACCTGAATATAATCACGAATGATGCATAAAACTCTTACCAAGTGAGAGGATTTGAAAATCAAAACATCATATCAAATAAATGTCTTAACACATAATTACTGAATAGAGAAGTGAACCTCCATATCATTCTGCAGAACATCAATGAATATAGGAAATGTGTAATTCATAAGGAAAGAGGTTGCTGAAAGAATGGGAAAAGGGGGGTAATTTTACTTTGAGACCATCAACAGAGAGAAGACCGCTAAGGATGCATTCTTTGAGTCCTGTCCCAAGAACAATGACGTCGTATTCTTCATCCATGGTTGTAGATTTGCTGCTGACAGATTTCCAAGTTAAGAAGTAGAAGGAAGAAGAACAGTAGTGAGAGAGAGAGAAGATGAAGAACAGAGAGAGAAGATGAAGAAGAAGAACAGAGAGAGAAGATGAAGAAGAAAACAGAGAGAGAAGGTGGGTAAGTTTCAGTGTTATAGAGAGTGAGAACAGGTCTCCAGCGAGAGGCGCGAAAATGTCGTTAAAAGCCGTTAGGATAGATATAGACTGTGATGTTGGTCTTCCATACAAAAGAAGTGGGGATCAGATCCACCATACATGAGCCCATGTCAATCTCCACCGTCCAAATTGGTGGAACTCACTTGTAGATGGAGTAAAACAAAAAATAGCTCTGATTGAAACATTGCTGACCATCTCATTTATATCAGCATCTCATAGTCACATGATTCTTGAAGAACTATAAAAATAAGAATTCAAAGAGAAATTTATGAAAGACGGTAAGTTTGAATTCAATTCTCGTTTAAATTCTTTTCCGTGACTCTTCGATTACTTCTCATCGTTTGATAGAGATATGTATCTATAAGGAAGTGTGCATCTAGACAATTTTAGTCATGAAAAAAATGAATTAGTTGGAAAAATCAATAAAAAACTGTGAAAATTAATTTAAATTGAGATCATCTAAATATTATTTTAAAGATAAAATATTTAGAAGTAGTAAAGAACTTAGGTTAATCTATGTGTAAACTATAAATGTTAAACATAAGTGTAACAAATTTAGAACTACATAAAAGTAATATGAATATATTGTTACAAAATTCTATTTTAAGAAAGAATCTTTAGGAGGGCCAAACTTCTCTCATACTCTATCTATATGATATTTTTGGATAATCGCCACATGAACATTGATCATTAATTCATTGAACACTTTCATGCAATGTGTAGAGCGATAGGCTCATAGCACATGTCTTCGATTCAACATAGGACTTAACTAAATCATCTCAATTCAAGTATAAAAGTTAGGGCTGTAACTCAGGTCAGATTTTGGTCTGACTCGAGAAATTATATGGGTCGAGTCGAGAATTTTGGGTCAGTGGGTCAGATCGGGTTGAGAAAATAAAAATCCACATGAAATTCAGGTCGGGTCAGATCGAAGATTTTACAAGTTAACCTGACTCGATCCTTCCCGACTCGATCCGACCCGACTAAAATAGTTTCAGAATGCGGGTCGGGTCAAAACTCAGGTTGATTCGGGTTAGGTCGAGTTATGAAGTCGGATTGAGAATTGGAGTCAGATCGGGTTCCATATAAATCAACTCAAGTCGGATTAGGTTTTAAGGAACGTGACCCGAGTTGCAGCCCTAATAAAATTCATTTTTTAAGTTAGTTCATATTTTTATTACTCTAAATTATTCTTTATTTATTAAACTTTTGCATCTTATAAGTCTAACTTTAGCCAACATGATGGATCCTTCGAATAAATCTTTTTGTCCTAACATGAAGGAACTAAGATAGAGATTTGTTAACCACATTAACTATTTTTCATTTATTTGAGATTGATTTTTTGAGTTGAGATATCTTTCTTTAATCTTGACAAAAAGGCCATACTATTTTTTTTATTTTGAAAAAATAAAAGAAATTATAAACTTTTAAAAGAATCCATCGTTGTACTAATTTAGCATATATTGCATCGATTCAATCTGTGTTTTCAAAGTTGAAGTATTATTCTACAATATAAAAAATGAAAGTAAAACTCTAAATTTATCAAAAGTACAAAAATTTAGAAGCATTTAATATTTTGTCATTTAATTTTCAACTTTGATAATTGATTTATTCCCTTTGATTAAATAGTTAAAATTTTGTTGAATTTTAATATTTCAACTAATTTAGAGATTTTATTTATTTTACTTTAATAGATGGGATAGAAAACTATGCCAAACTTTAAAAAAAAAAAAAAAACTCTTTATTCTAATTTAGCACATGCTGTATAAATTTTTAATCTATCATTTTCAGAACTTACAATTGAATAAATTATGAACTCAACTCTATTATATAAAGTGAAATTATACCTTAAAATTTTCAAAATACAATAATTTTATAACTTTTTCTGATTAAAAATAACTTCTCCATTTGCTGTTATTGATTCATGTAAAGCCTCCTCACGAGGGGAGGAGAGTTTCCACTGTACTTTTCTTGGAAATGGCATGGTCTCTCAAACATCCTCTTCATGTCTTCTGTTGGAAATTTCCATGGAATCCTCATCCTGTCCAAAAGCCCCAAAACCCTAATCCCTGCAACACCTTTGAAACACCATTTCTTTTCAAACCCATCCAAATCCTCTCATCTCTCGCATTCAACCTCATCGATTCCGCCTCCAAAACCCTACAAAACCCCTCTATTCTTCATCCAATCAAGAACAATGCAAATCGGGTCTTGTCTCCTGAAGATCAAGGAGAGGCCGAGCATCGAGCCCTGGCGTCGGCTCTCGCCAGCAGGAAAGAGGCGACCATCATCGAATTTTACTCGCCCAGATGCAGGCTCTGCAATTCCATGCTCGATCTTGTCTTGGAATTGGAGAAGAGAAACTCTAATTGGCTCAACATCGTCTTGGCAGACGCTGAGAATGACAAGTGGCTTCCGGAGGTATCCCATTTCCATGATTCCTACTTACACTGCTCATTTTTCCGCTTCCAAGTTTGAATCTAATTCTGCTTTTGCTGGTGATGCACCTTAGTTTTACTGAGTTTGACATTATTTGATGTTTGTGTTTGTTTGTGCTGAGACTGTTGCAATTTCGAAATTTGATCAAATATTTGGTTCTGTTTGTGTATGTGTCTGGGGAGGGAAGGGGGTTGTGGGGGCGGAACAAAAAAAATTATATTGAGCAGGAACCTTAGACTCCGATTGATGCATGGGAAATTATTTTCCTGGAAAATAGCCATATTTCCACTGAAAGTACTCTCCTTCATATGCTTTCAAGCCTTACGTTAGATGCAAAATAATCAAACTCCCAAATGCAAAATAATCATTCTTTTAGCCAAAACCTTTAGACTTATTCTATTTTTAGTTTAAAAAATGCTTAGTTTCTTTCTTTTTCTTTAAAAAAAAAAGGTACTTCCCATGTATTCAAGAAAAGAAAGTTGTGTTCCAAAAAGTGCATCCAGATGTCCAAAAAAAAAAAAAACATACATTTGTTTCCAGGAAAGTCTTTCTTGGAAAACCTGCTTTTTAATTTCCATTAACATATGGCATATATTATTATCATTCAACAAAAAAAATATATAGCATATATTATTATATACATTCTCAAATTTCCAAGAACCATGGTTAGCAAACTTAAGCTCACTCCTTGATGTGCCCCATCTGTCTTAGGGGACAATCCATTTTATTAGAGAACTTTTGCACAGTTTATCTTTTGCTAAAATCCATAAATATGTAATCCTATCAAGCAAGTTTTGATGCTTCCCTAATCATTGCATAGACCCTGCCCTTCCCTCCAAACAACATTTCAGCATTTTCCAAAAAATGACTTTAACAAGAATTCACTATAAATCTATTTTCCTACTAGAAATCTATGTACTGCATTTCAAAGAATTCACTCAGGCTAAATGACTCATTTTGCTGTTTCATTTTACAGAGAAATGCAGTATTGTGTATGCTCTTAATGTGTAAGACTGTCCTATATATAGAATGGAGTATCCATACGATGGAACCTACCTTGAAGATGGCTAGGATCTTGCACATGTATATGACTGATAAATGTCGTTATATCTTTTTGACCTCATTTGGTAACTGATAAAATAAATTTCTCTTCAATAGTAACAAGCATGCTTGCAGATTTTCTTAAATTGAGAATTATTCAAGAAGGTTTAGTTAGGTAGTGATTCCTTTGTTTTCCATGCAGCTTCTTCATTACGATATCAATTATGTTCCATGCTTTGTCCTCTTGGACAAATATGGAAGAGCTCTTGCCAAGACAGGTGTCCCAACCAGCCGGCACCATGTAGTTGCAGGCTTATCACATCTTCTTCGCATCAAACAGCCCCATGAAAGCAAAGGTAAGGTGATAGGATTGATTTATTTATTAATAATAAGGTCTTTGTTCAGGTCAGTGAAGAACCACATACAGTCTCTGTTCAGGTTAGAGAAGAACCACACAATTACATTCATCACACCTCTTCCCATTCCCTCTCATTCTTCCATAAAAAAGAGACCAGTGGTGGTTTCTCAACCACGGTAACTCCTAGGTAGGTGGGTCCGATAATTCATCCTGATCCACTTGGATGCACCATGGTCCAAAGTCTGTTGATTCTCATGGTTTTTGCAATCATTAGAAAACGAGCACTTTAGCCTGAACTCATGGTGAGAGCCTTATAGAGAAAAGCAATGAGGTGCTCAGTTAAGACTTCATGTTGCAAATGGTTAAATACATTTCTGCTCTGCATGGGATTAGGATAGGTCCCTTATCACGCTTGATAAACATAAGGAGATCATTTGTACTGCTACTTATCAGTGGTAAATTTATGAGAACACATACATCCCAATGCATCACTAGGGTGTGTATTTTCTTACTGCCAATCGGTGTCCTTTTCTTTGTCTTTTTGAGAATGTGTAGAGCAAAGTTTGTTGAAATTTGATTTGTGAAGTGGCTTTTAGTTATTTTTTCAAGCGCAACCATCATCAAGGCTTCTATCCCATCTTTCTTGCTCGTCTCTTCGGCCCTGCTTTTCCACATCTGGATTTGACAAAATTTATTATATGCGCCAACATTTTACATTTTGAAATAATTAGAACTCATTTCGCTTTGAGATTTTTTTTTCTATGGGCCAACTTGCCGTATGACACCTGCAACTCTTTTATCCTGGCTTCCTACAGGTACATGATGGAATATCAACATGCTGCACAGTTATTATGACTACGGTTCAGTCTCCTCTTACAAAGTGAATATAGTATTGATTTCAATTTAGGAATTGTCATTGGCTGGATAAAATGGGAGGGAAACATATGGATTTTGTATGTAGAAGAGGAAATTTTCAGTTCCACTGGCTTTAACTTAACAGCACAGTGCATGTAGTTGCATTTTGGCATTTGGGCCATCCTTATTACAAGTTGATTTGGTAGTCTATCTTAGTTGCCGAGGTTTTATAGATTAAAGAAGCTGATGCACGGTCAAGATCGCACGTTGGACGACTCAGCGCTTTGAACAATCAGTTTAATTAGATGTATATGTTATGAAAATGCATTATCAGTGTTGCCAAGATTATGGAAGGAAATGCAGTTATCCTAATCACTGCAAGTGCATCTAAGATGAAAATAGAAGCTGTGAGAGAAGTATTAAATACGAACTAATAGCAAAGATTGAAGGAGATGAAGGCATTTATCATGAAATAGTGGATTTGAAATTTATCTTTTGAAGTCTCAATCATGGTTTTAGTATATACTTGTAGTTAACTTGAAATTATGACTGGAGTTTTAACTTGAGAATCGAGTTCCATGCGAAGACTATAAAATTCTAAACCCGTGAGGGTTGGCTCGATGGTGTAGAACCCTCTAGTTTTATCCTTCTGTGTGCATAGGGAGGTTTGCACGTACCTCATTCTAGACTTTCGCAACTTAAAATCCAAATAAGTTCGGCAAGTTGAGGCCTTGCAGCTTTTGAAGAAAGAGAATTGGTAGTATGCAATCATCCATCTTTCCATAGTTATTAGGAAACTGATGCATTAAACAATATGAGAATGGAATGAATTAAATGCTTTACTTTTACAAAGTTTTTAATGGAATTTATGAACAAGCTTGAAGCAAATTTGGAAAAACAAAAAATGAGAAAATCTTTCTATGAGATGCTCATGCTCCGATATAAGACTTATGCTCCGATGAGGCTCATGCTGGCCTAAATTTTTTGAAGTCGGACTCAAGTCCTAAAAAATAAATAAGGGTCCATTCATGCCGTCGAAATTTCAGGCCCTTACTTAATGTAGTTTTAAATCAATTATTACTTTAATTTGTAGCATTAAGGGATAGTTGTTCATTATTTGTTGCACACAATTTTTTCAATAAAATTCACATTTGAATTAAAATTCTTTTTCCACCACATAAATCGTCATCATAGCTACTAATTCTATTACAGCCATAACATCAATTAAGTTCTCAAGTGATTATTTCACATCCAATCAACTCTTCATATAAAAATCCTAATAAATAATCTCCAAAATAAAAATAATTTTTAGGTTTCAAGTTCTACCACTAAAAATAATAAAAGTAATTTTTCAAAATAAGACAATAAGTTTGCTGAAAGAAACAAAAAAGATATATAGTTAGAGTTGGGATTTGGGAAGCTGTTACAAGAGAATTTATAGATGACTAGTATTAATTAGGATAAATGAATAAGATTTAATAATGTATAGAGATTAAATTTTTTAGCAAATCATAATACGTTATTTGATATTAATTATATAAATATAAAGTATATATTAGATACTCTACGTCATAGAGTTTAACTTGAACTTTCGGGTTGTGTTGGGCCCTGAAAATACAAGGCCTGACTGGACCCAAATTTAAATTGGGCCCAGCCCCTCACAGATAGAGTCAGCCTCAGGCTCTAAATTCTTTGGATCGGGCCTGGGTAGGCATGGGTTAGGCCCTAGTGCCCGACCGAATGGCAGCCCTAGGTTTAAATTAGAGAAGTTCCAATATGCTCTTGAAGCTACGTGATAATTATTTTTTAATAAAAAAAGGTGAAATCTAAGCTTTTGCCTGGATTTTTTTTTTTTTTTTGGTTTTAAGTTGAATGGTCATGAGAACTCAGTATGTTTTAAGTCTTTTCAGAAATATTGAAATTATTATAGTTGACAAATGTTACTGTTGAAATTTCAAAATAAATTGGTCAAATTTCAACTTATATATTGGCCCATTTTAAAAATTGTGTTTCATAGTGTTTTTTATTTTCAATTAAAAATATATAGGTTAATATAACCAAAACTTTGAATGATATTTTTGATCTTTTAAAGAACAAAAATATTTATATCGTTCAAATATTAATCTTAGGTTGATATAATATTAATCTTAGCTTGATATAATAATTGTCATCTTGGCATGCTTCTTGATACATTCGAACCTGAGTTTATCAGTAGACAAATTTACATACTAAAATAATTAGAATTTAGTTGATAAAATTTTCTAAATTAAATTCATCAAAATAAAAAAATCATGTGGCCCATGCAGGTCTCGAACCTGCGACCTTCGCGTTATTAGCACGACGCTCTAACCAACTGAGCTAATAGGCCGCTTACGTTTAAGATTACAAGAGTTTGAATATTTGGAGATAATTTTACTTGTTCATCGGAAAGATATCATCGTCCCCAGCTCTCAGCTCCTTCAACGATTAGCTCCGCCCTTCAGATAAACCACATGAAATCATTATCATAATTCATAAGGTCAACCTAGACTTAGGTCTAAACAGATGTACTTCTTTTAAGACTAAAATTAAAATTCTTTCATATTATTCAATAAAATATAAATTATAGCTCGTCGAACTCTTCGAATCTCTTACAGTAACGAGTTCGGCGAGACAATTTGAAAGGTTTGACAAATTAATTCGAAGGGTAAAATAAGTAATACAATAAATGTCGTGTTGAATTACACAAAATACATGTGAGATGATAGCAGTCTAAATTATATATTATACAATATAAAATTAAAAAATATTAAAAATCAAACTTACACTTGTGTACAAACCTATCACAAACCAAAAACTTAGCAACTCCGCAATCTATTTACAAACACTTGAACAACTCAACAATCACATCTCAATATCTCAACATTTAATATTTCAATTGTTCGCTTTTATCACTTTAGCAACTAAAAGTCTACGATTGTAAAACTTAAATATCGAATGTTTTAAACTCCTCAAATGTGTTATTTTAAAATGAATCCATTGAAAGATAAATCTTATACAAATTACTCCATTCAATATTAGAAATTATGTGTTTCTAATCTCTCATAAATTTAAAAACTTTAAATTATTTTTTGCATATCTAATTTTTTACATAAATAACAAATATATCTATTTTGTCTGTGGGGGATTTTACATAGGGTATCTCGCGGTTTCCTACATGTAAATTCAAAATGTTAATATAGATGTGTATATAAACTATAATTTAAATTATTTTTATAAAACTCTCAAAATATTCAAACTTTGAATTTTTAACATCTAATATTTTTAAATGCTTTAATAGTTACCAACAATCAATATCTATATTTTGTATAAGATATATATATATATATATATATATATATATATATATATAAAACTAAAGTCATATCTAATATATTTTATAAATATAAATAATTAGATGTTTTTAATGATTTTTTTGAATGATTAACCTACTACACGTCTCCACCGAATCCTGACATTCAATGACTGGACCTACTTTCACCGTATTTCCATCATCGTCGTCCACTTGTATTTCCTATCCACTTTACCAACGGTTGAGATTCTCCCGGAATCTATCTTCACATGCGACGACGCGACGCCGAGGTCCTGTGTATGAAAACGGAATCTTGTATTTTATGCCCCATCTTCTGGTTTTGGAAAACCGCTTTGGGGATATCAGTTCCGGTTTTTGCCAATCTTATAAACTGCTCTCGCTCTTGTTGTTTCGATCGAGAGAGATTTGAAGCAGAAAAAAATGGGATCCGAGTGGGAACTGAGCTTGGATTTTAAACCTTCTTTCACCCCAAAAACGATTATCAGATTTCTGCGAGAGACTTCAACGATCGGTGATTGTAAGAAGAGATTATTAAGGGTGGAAGAGTACGTGAAATGCTTGGAAGAGGAGCGGAGAAAGGTTGATGCGTTCAAACGCGAGCTCCCTCTCTGCATGCTTCTCTTAAATGATGGTGACTATTCTCCCTATTTTGTCTATTTTTAATTTCTGGGTTTTGATTTTGGTGCATTGTTTTTATTTACCTCTCTGCATCTCCTTGTGTTAAATTGATAGTGCTTGGTGAAGTTTTTTTTTTTCGTCTTTTTATATCTAATTTATTTTCTTTTTTATTTTTTGGGGTTTTTGAGACATGAGTTTTGATATTTCGTTGTGTTACTAGAATTGGTTTTATTTTTGGTGACTTTTGAGCTGCCTTGCTGCATATGCTTATGCAAAAGGATGGTAAGGATTTTTTTTCAAGTTCCCATTTTGGATTTTTTTTTTTTAATTTCTGGGTTTTCTGATATATGGATTTGATCTTCTGTTCTTCTTGAGGAGTTTGTTGTATTTATGTATTTATTTATTTATGGATGATGCAGTGATCGAGACTGTGAAGGAGGAGGAAATATATTGTAGGAAGCGGGTTTTGGAGGATTTTATACCGGTACAAATGGAGAAGGATTGCAGGGAGAAGATGAACTGGATGAGCTCTGCTCAGCTGTGGAGCGACAATTATAATAACAGTAATGAGAAAACCTCAGAAACGGATGTGGAGGAGGTAATGGATCTTTAAAGTTTGCAAATTCATGATTTTTGTGATTTTTCCACTCAAACAGCAGGAATTTTTTTTTTTTTCTGAAGAGTCTTTTCTCAATTCCAATGGCAGAAAGAAATGGAAATTTGTATTTATGTAAATTTGTATTCATATTTGGGAGTTATCTGACATGGAAGTTTGATTTCAATAGTGGAAAGAATAAATTTCTCCTCAAATTGTTACTATTTTGTCTTCTTTCCCCAATTGATAGGAGGTATTCTCACATGGGATTTCCCCCCCTTTGGCAGAAAGATTGAAATGGAAATTTGAAATTTATGTCGATTTCTATTTTCTTATTATTTTTTTTTTCATTGTTCTGACACAAAATTCTTGTTCCAAGTTCAGGAGGAGAAAAAATCAGATGGGAATGCATATGAGTACTCATTTCCCAGATGTAAATACAGGAATAAAGCGGGGGAATTTATGCCTTCCAATGGTTTGTCAGCTTTTACATTGAGGAAGGAAAATGAGGAGGCAACATTGCCTTTGCCTGATCTTTCTCTATTGTCACCTAGAATCAAGAATCGAGGGGCTGAATTGGGTTTAAAGAGCAGTCATAGAGCTTTAGTTTCTACCGAAGCAATCACTCAATTGAATTTACAGCAGCAGCCACAGCTGAGAAAGCGGAGAAGGTGCTGGTCACCAGAATTACACAGACGGTTCGTCAATGCTTTGCAGCAGCTCGGTGGATCACAAGGTTATATAGGAATTGGAGATGAAAAAGTAATAGAGAATCTGAAAAAACAAGTTGGTTTCAAATGTTTATGTAGATTAATATAAGTAAACATCTGCATCCATATGATTATGATAAGATTGTTCTTCAATCAACAAGTGAATAAACTAATGAAAAATGAAAATTTAATGGTTGTAAAATTGTTGATCTTGATCTTGGCTTAAGGACCTGAATTCTTGCGTGGAAGTGAAAATTCATTGTATGTTTAGGATTCAGGCTTTTATATGCCTGCCTACTTGAGTCTATGAAAATAGTGGCTGAATCGCTGAATGTAAACCTTAATTTCTTTCTTTGGAATACTTTGAATTTTTACGACATATAAAAATGACGTGATTAAATCATAGAAGACTGAATGACTAAGAGAGAAAACAGAAAGTAACTGTTCTTGAATCTGTAAAAATGGATATGGATGGTCCATAACAACATACAAGCTACATGACATGCTTGATTTAGTTCTTTTTATATTGTGCCATGATGCTTATGTGAGTGGAATTAGAGTATTCAATTACTAAGAGTAAACTGCACCTTTTCATTTATCTCATATGGTTGTTCTTCTCCTTTTTAATGTGCAGTTGCTACTCCTAAACAGATCAGAGAACTGATGATGGATGATGGGCTAACCAATGATGAAGTAAAGAGTCATTTGCAGGTGACCTAAAATCCTTATTTTATTCTATATTTGTCGTCCTCACAATTTTTGTCAGTAGTGATGAATGATGCTCCCTTGTGTTTCTTCAGAAGTACCGTTTGCATACACACAGACTTTCTGCTAATACTACACCGGCTATTGGAAATGAAAGAGTTGAGGTATTAGGGAGAAAGTGGTCTGCACATGAACATTACGAGGCCTCAGAGCAGAGCAATTCTCAATCTAGCACTCCACAAGGCCCTCTTCACTTGGCCAGGAGTGCTCCAGAAATCTCTAGTACAGTGAGTGACACAGCTGATGAAGATGATGTGAAATCTGAGAGCTATAGTTGGAGAGGCCATCTTCAAAGGTCAAGCAATGAAGATACCGAATGATAGAATTCAATACTAACAGTTAAAGTATTGCATAAATTTTGCAGTTGCTATAATTCGACTGGAAGAACACATACTTTACAGTGAGTTCTTTAGAGAACCTAGGATGCAATATGCATTGAGTAATGGAGCTCTGTCCATGAAAATTTTGAGGCTTTGATAGATAGGCTTGTTTTCCTTTTTCTTCGGCTTTGGGAGTTTTGAGTGTTTGATGTGAAGAGGTCTGTGCAGGATCCAGGTAAACAAGACAGCATTTTATTAATATAATGCTTGCAATTATGAGTCCTTGAATCTTCAGCGTGAATCAGTATATATAAAAATGCCAATCTTGGGTCTCATTACTACTAACATGTCTTCCTCCTTTCATGTTTCTGTTTGTAGTTATATATGGCATTAAATTCCCACGACCCATGATACTTGCACAATGTTTTGAAGACATTTGATCATTTGATTTTTCGATTCTTCCTTCGAGGAGTGCTGGCATCCATTGTTCTGGTTTCAAAAGTTCCATGTCTTATCTGATCTTTTCAGTTCAGTTAACATTTGACATTGCATCAATTACCTTCTGTCAATTACCTTCGGTCATATCCAAGTGTAATTCCCAAATGACATTCATTGCACTTCTATGTGATTTTCTTTTTCAACCATTCCAACTGATTCTTAGGTGGCATTCAGATGTGTGGCGAGTGGAAATTTTCCACTCGATGGATATGGAAACTACTTAAGAGAGGACAAGTTTTCCTCATAACCTTTATTTCTTTAGGTATTCACTGAAGGAGTTAAGCTTGCCCCATTAGATTTGGGGAAAATGGTCAATCCACTATCCTTCAAAGATGATTTTGGTTGTCCATCATATAAACGAAATTTGTTCATGTTGATTTATTTTCCTCCATTAAATCAGTCTTCACTTTTCTCCACTAAAGTAACAATTGGTAGGTAGCAATCAGCCCGTCTACAGCACAAATAGTTTTCTCACGTCATACACCACCTTAGTGCTATAGCATCAACAAGTTTTTGCACCATTTCTGCTGATTTAACAGTTCTCATGTCCCTTTCTTGCTTTGGTACTTCTAAAGTCCGCTATTATGATTCTCTTAGTTTTGTTATTCCTCTACTTATGAAGCAATCGATGATTTTCTTGTAGCAAGTTGTAGGTTTTTGTACTACAATCCTTGTACCTTTTCCTTTTGCACTGTATCAACCTTGACACACAACATCTGATCTCCAATCAGATAAACAAGAGCAAGTGGTAAGTTCTTCAATCATCATAGCAGACTTGAGGAATTCTATTTGTTACAGCTTTGCTTGCATTTTAGAATTCTGTCTGCAGTAACTTTGATCTTTGAGCAGGGAGCACAGGTCATTGTTTCTAATGCTTTTTGAAGCTTCAGAAAGGTATAGTGAGCTTCAGCAGGGAATGTGAATATAGCCGTTGTTTCTATCATTGAAGTAGGGTGATGGAACAATAGAGCATGTAATGATGCCCAGACACGAGATGGGTATGACTAAGGACATGCAATCGATATGGTAAGGACACTGATTTTACACATAAAAACGAAGTGTCTGACATAGACATGTTCTCTGAATTGAGGTCTGTGCAACATAGAGAGCATGGAATGGAAACCTGTGCCAATGAACAAAGTGGACCCATGTGGGGCACAAATCTTATGACTGCAAATTGCAATAGAATGGACAATGGAAAATATTTCTCAAGAGAATTGACACTGGAGGATCGATTTGTCCAGTGATGTGAAACATAGAAAAAAGAGGATCTTATTTGGAGAAAACAAGGCTCAGATTTAACCAACCAATAGCACAATCCAAGCTCTGAATAGCAAGTCTGTTCTTCATTTAACCCTCAATCTCTCTATACGGTTGAGCCTAATTCAAGTAATCAGGCTTGACTAAGCTATATTGGATAGAGCAAGTCTAAGGAGAGTGAGTTTAAAAGGAATGAATAAGGAGAATGGCTCTAAAAAATTATCATTGAAGCATATTATTCCACTTCGTCAAATGAGCTATATAAAATCAATGATGGATAACATTGTAATTATTAAGACTTTTCTCTTTATCTCATTCTCCTTAATCCATTCTCCATAGAATTTCTAATGTTAGCTTCATGTCACTAACTAGGGCAAAATAAAAACATTGGTCTTATTTTAATTTCATTCATGCTCGGGTTGACTTCAATAGGATTTGCTTAAATAGATGCATGTGTTGTACATTTATGAGTTAAATTTTATTAAATAGGACTTGTTTGGTAATTTTTTGTTGGAGAAATCTTTATGTTTTGTGTTAAGTGATAGAGACATCGGTGATTTTGATAATAAGGGACATTGGTGTATTTTTTTATCACATTGGAGCACTTTATAAGAATTTGTATCATCATCGGTATGGGGAATGTGGGGAATGACCCTTATAGACTGCACAATATTTTAAACCATCAATGACAAGAAAGAAGGTTTCAATTGATCTACCATAGTTGATCCAATTGCCACTTTGCTTTCAAGTTTTAACTAGCATGGATCTCTCTTCCAAGGTTGAGATTGAGGTTTCAAGTTTTCTAGTCCCTCCTTCCACTCCTTATTTGATTGTTGTATAGATTGATGAGAAAGTATTCTTTTTATGTAGAAAAGAGAAATGATAAGGTTAGGTCTTAATTTATCATTTATTGAAAAAATTAATCCTATTCGGGTATGGCACATCAGTAAAACCATTGAAAAAATGTAAAAAACCTAATATATTTTTTAATTTCTAATTCCGGTCGTTCTGGTTTGATCCTAGGAGTCCTAAACCCAAGCCGACTTAGATTTATTTCAGGTTGGATTCGGTCATTGCCGGGTTGAATTAATTTTTTTTTGAAGATATGTATGATCTGAATCCAATTTTTTCCAAGTTGGATCAGTTTGGGTCTATGGGTCTACGGAACTATGAACCACAGTTTGGGCTGTTTTTGGCATGTTCCGATTTTTCCAGGTCCAGGCCCAGACCAATCTATAATCAAGTGAGAGGTGGGTGATAACGGTTACAATGGGTTGGGTCAGCCTCAGTCCCCAGCAGACCCAGTTCGATTCAGCTAAATATAGGTTACATATAAAAGCCTTTAGACTGAACGACAGTCTAAGGCCTTGCTTGTACATGTAGTTGCTCAAAACCTGTCTTATTGGCTTGTCGGCCCAACAAGTTCAACATGAAGGGTGCAACAACTTACTAATGGACCAATTCTGAGTTTGAATTTTAGGTTATGGGCTAGAGAACTTTTGGGCCAACATAGCTTGACAATAGGGCTGAAACTAGGGTCGGATCATGTCGGGTTTTAATAAACCGAACTCAACCCATGTCAAAATTTATTGAACTCGACCGAACCCAAATTACTGAACCCAACCAGGCCCGAATTTCTGACCCAAGTCAACCCGAGTGGTGTTTTATAACTTGGTGTACGCAGGTCAAGTCAGGTTATGTTGGGTTGGTTCACGTTGATTTTAAATTTCTCAATCCAACTCGACCCAAATTTCATGCGAGTTTTTATTTTTCCAACCAGACCCAACCCAAAATATACAAATATATAACTCAAACCCACTGATTTCTCGAGTCAAGTCATATGGATTGGGTTATCCAAGTTTCACCCCTACTTGACAAGAAATGGATTGGGCTTGAACAAACTTAAGCTCATGGGATCCTAAACCATTATGACTATTGATATTTGATGCCATACTTGTTCACATGAAATAATCAAGACCTCATGTTCAGGGTTGTTTGTCATTTTCCGTCAGTAAAAAATGAATAGCATAAAAAATGAGACTCTTCTCTCCTCTAAAGGAATAAGCGTTTTTCGCCAAGAATACAAAGAATGAGATATTTTTCTCTTCTTACAACGAATTCATTTTCTGTAAAGAGACAGGGAAATTTAATTATAGGCAAATGGAGGTTTGTTCATTTTTAATAAAGATTTTTATGCAAATAACAAAAACGTTGGATTTTCATGGCGTGCCAGGAGATCAGTGTCCATAACATTTGTTAGACAACATGAATTAAATCTAATATAATTTTTCATAAAATTACTTTTTATGAGAAAATAGACAAACTGCACTTTCATACATCACCTATCAATCATCACAACTAATCTACTCGTTTAGATGGGAGAGTGAGAAAGGAATTGGTACATGACATCTACCATCTAAATAGAATCCACACATCTTGTTTAATGATTTGTGTGTAAGAAATTTGTACTAAATAAAACCAGGTATTCATACATATCATTATTTTTTCCTAATTCAAACTAAATTAATTATATATGCTGAATGAGCTCAAATCTCTTTCTTTCTAGTAAAAGTAAAATCTTTTGTTTCATTTTCCAGTCATCTATAATAGGGTATTTTAACTCTTTAGATAACAAGTGGTTTCATGTGGGCTCTAAATGTGGATAACAAATTTGGGTTGAAACTTAAGATACGGTGCCCATCCTAACAAGGGAGTTTTCTTTTAGGAGGCAAAGATTTTTCGGATTTCCACTTTGCCTCCATTCGCAGAAATCGGCTCACTTTTTAAGTGTTTAATAAACCTATTTATATGTAAAATGATCATGTCGGTGCAACGATTTGGTCTCTCAAGAAATCGATGCACCGATTTCCAAGTGATCCAGTCGGTGCACATGTCCGGTGCACCGATAAGTGAACCAACTTTTGTGGATGGATGAGAGGCAAAATGAGAAGTTCACTAAAATCCGTATGTCTTAAAAGAAAACTCTCGTATTAAGATGGGCACCTTTAAGATATAAATCAATATTTAATGATCTAGATAGATTAAAATATAAAAATTAAACCAGTCACTTTTTTTTTTTTAAATATCAGTCAGAAATATCGATTGAGACTTTTTGTTCTAGGTAGACATTAAAAAAATTTATTTTTAAGTTCCACATATTTGGAATTCATGGCTTGATAGACTGAGAGCTGTCCCTTGTTTTCACTTTGAAATCTTCAATCACAAGCTCAATTAGAAGAATTGAAGATTGAAGATAAAGACAAGATTCTTCGAGCATGAAAATTTTTTATTCAGGAGAAATTGAAGTTGTAATGCATAAATTAATGAAGACTATGTTCAATTGAGTCATCGTCAAGATGAATTGGATGATGAAATTGCTCAATTAGCATCAATTGAGTATGAAGAAATTATTAGTGGCTAAGACATGTAATTCCAAATTCAAAAGGCACTCAAATTGATGAAAAGTAAGCATAAGTTCATAGCATATGGGTCCAATTGTCCCAAATAAATTGTTTCTATGTAAAATTGACCCAATTTGAGATCCAAATCTAAGGAACGAGACGTCTATACGAATTTCTTTTCTCACACATGCAAAGAGGGTCCCAAGAAGCAACAAGCGAAGGTGAACCAAAGAGGAAATAAAACCAAAAGATTATGTAGGTCACATGCTATTTTTGGGTTTTAGAATGTGTATGTAGGATTTAGTTTGGGTTAACTAGGTGGTAATGGGACGGTTTTGATGGATGAATCTCTTATAATTTTTTTCTTTTAATCTACGTATAAATAGAGGTCATAGACTATTGTAGAAAGACACCGAAATCAATTCAAGTTTTGCTTGTGTAAGTTTTGAGTTCTTGTTTGGTTCTCTAATGTTTTTATAGTTTGAATTCTATTTTAGTACAAGATGCATTTGTAGGCGTTAAATCTGATCATGTCCTTCATTAGACTCCCGTAGAAAGACTATCCATTTATTATGGTGTGATCTCTTTACAGTGGAGATCTTTAAGGGGATGACATCTAGAGTATGCAAGTGTGACTGAAATTATAAAATTTGGCCGAACTCAACTTTTCGATCTTTAGGAGGACCAAAAAATTTCACAGCCAATATTTCAGTCATATCGGCGATATCAGTCAAAATCTGTAAATGGATGAAATCACCAAACTTTTCAAAATGTAACTGAATTTTTTTAGTGAATCACCATTGAAAGAGATGGTAGATTGATCAAATAGTATCCATATGAGATACAGTGATCCAACAATTACATGGACCAGAATTTATAAGTGGGCTATTCAGTTCTGATTTTACTCACCTGTATCATAAAAAGCAAACCTCATCAACCCCCTTTAATAGATTCAGGAGATAAGTGTGATAGCTCCATCTACTTTATATGTGAAAATGAGGGGCATCAAGTAAACTAGCACCATAAAAGAAAAGTGAACAAAAGGAGTGGCTTTCTAGTTTCCACCAGGGCATGTGGATCACATCTTTACCTTAACTTTTGAGGACATTATCTTGGATAGTTAACAGCGAACAATCTCAGGAGCTCTAAGTGCAGTGCATGTCTTGAAATTTTAGAGATTCTGAGATTGTGAGTAAAGTTATTGGTCATATTGGTGGGGTCTTAGACATTAGCCTTATGTGGCTGCCTACTCCATCTATAGTCAGAGCCGGCCTTTTGTCCATATATATGCATTAGGTGCTCTCAAGTCTCAAGTACATTTTTTATGTGGGTTTTCATTGAAAATCTAATATACTCTAGTATCAATTATCAATTTTGTAGGATCTTGTTCTATGAGTGAAGGGTAAATGACAAAGACACTAATATTTTTACAGCAACACATACATGTGTACCTTTTTACTATTTAAAAAAAAATGACAAGTGGGTAAAAAGA
Organism: Chimonanthus salicifolius; assembly: GCA_013350335.1. Lineage (NCBI taxonomy): Eukaryota > Viridiplantae > Streptophyta > Magnoliopsida > Laurales > Calycanthaceae > Chimonanthus > Chimonanthus salicifolius. The sequence goes on along the minus strand of CM023537.1, from coordinate 11,024,358 downwards.
TAAATTCAAGTTTCTTTATTATTGAAAACATTGATGTTCATGTGATTTCTCTAAAGTGAATCAGCTGTGCTCTCTCTCTCTTAGTAGCTTCCTAGCCTCCATATGTGACCTATTTTATATTAAATTTGGTTGGCTATAATTATTTCTCTCTTTTTAAAATTTAGATTCAATCTTTTATTATTTACATGTATCCTAAATGCTAGATTAATCATGATAGACAAAAAAAAAATTATCTAATTGTTCATTTTAATCTTAAAAAATCAAATAATTAGCATCATTCAATGAGTTCCAATTTTTTTACAATATGATAGCACCTGTGATAATTTATATAATTTTTATGATCATCAAGTGGAACCCACCAACTGCCATGACTTATCAAAACATTAGAGCCTTTCAGCCCGGTCTTCTGCCAGACCTACCCATTTTAACAATTTTATGAAGGCTAGTGATAAGAACAGTAGTGTTTTTTGTACAAGAGGTATTGGGTGCAGCAGGGGTCCAAATATCGGCCGATACATATCATATCGACCGATATATGCCTTTTTTTTAAAAAAAAAAAGGGAGAGAGAGAGAGAAAAATATGGGCCGATAATGATATTTCGGTCAATATATGTGTCGGTCGATATATCGGCCAATATCGAATTTTTTACCCCTGGGGTGCAGTTTACACGTTTAGTGATAGACATGTGAACAATAAGACAAATCCAATATATCTTATGAAAAAACACTAGTGCTCATAATCATTTTACAAACTAAAGCATGTTATGGACACTAGCAAGTCATTTGTTTTTTTCTTAGATTTGACAAAACTTAACTTTGGCCCCTATTTCCAAACCGGTCGAAATCGACCCATTTTTGGGAAATGACCAAACCCAATCTATTTATCAGAAGATTCTACTTACGCAAACCTATTTATAAGTGTTTAGATCCGACTTGAACTTAGAAATAAATGAATAAATCTTATTCATCCGATTATTATCATGTCTATATACAACACATACAATCATATGAAGTCTAGACACATTTAAAAGATGGTTTTAAAATGCCATTTCAGTATAAAATTATTTTAATCAGAAAAATAGATAAAATTGACTTGAATCTAAATTAGGTCTAAACTTATTTGATAATATCTAAAATAAACTTAAATTACACGAATACCCAACCCAACTCAAAGCGTTGTCGCTTCTACGTTTCAAGGAGTGATGTTTTTTTTGCGTACAATGAGTGGGGGTAGTGACTCCTCCAAAATTTCAGGCAGGCACGTGTCGCACCGTACGCTTGGAAAGGATTTCTGCTGCTTTTCTTCTCAATTGCTTTGTCATACAGGCACTTATTTTCAACTTCTCATTTTCTCACTCTCTATCATGGAAAATTGACTCTTTATCATGGAAAATTGACTTGCGAATTCCCACTAAAAATGAGAATTGAGTTTCATTTTCTTTATTTTATGAATAAAGTATTCACAACTCTTAGAAAACGCGACTAATTAGAGTATTTGTAAGTTTTTCTACTCATACACATTAATTAATTCTAAAAAAAATGATATTTTTAGAGTATAATAGAAATCGAACTTAAAATCTTTTTTTTCTGAAAGAGATTCCTGATTATGATTCTAACCCTTTTATCGTCAGACTCAGAACTCTCATCTTATTTGTCAAATGCGTCGTACGTGCATCTTATTATCCTCAATTCATAATTTCATTAAAAATATAATTAAGAGAGATAATTTAAAAGAGTTGGAATGATTGCTAAAAACTCACCTCAGTAAGTGAGTATCATGAGTTTGATTCTCACACCATTTTAAATGACCATTTTTATAGAGTTATTCAATATATGTGGATGGAGAAGTTTACACAAATTTTAAAAATTAATTAGATGCTTTAAAACAACTGAAACACATTGATAATAAAAATGAAAGAAAAAAAAATCAAATAATTAAAGAGCTTTCAGACATACAACTCATACAAGTCGTGATTTCAAACCAACCTAACCTTAACAAGACACGTGGCTTTCTAATGGCATGGCCTCCAATATTTAATATTTATTTATGTTTTTTTAAATTAACCTCCCCAAAAAGTATTAGTTTTCATTGCCCAAAATTTTGGTCGGTTTGACACTTCTCACAAGAAGATAACATCTCCCATAGGAGAGACCAACCATTGACATTGATGCCTTGCCTCCTTCAAAGGTAACAAGTCTTGTGAAAGGGACAGCCATCTAAAATACAAATGGGGTCATTAACCTTCTCAAAAATATCATCATATGGATGTTACACTTGATAGAAGCCAATCTCTTTTATAACTTTTTCATTTTCCTTGTTTGGATTTGTAGAGATGAAAGAGAAATAAAGAAATAAATATACTCATCATACATGTTTCACTCAAAATGAACCTACCCATATTCATTTATTCCTCCATGATCCTGTTTCAATTATTTGGGGACATTGTGGACCTATGTTTCCATGATTAGGGAGTAGTTGATACCTTATAAATATTCACAAATTCTTTTACCTTATAAATATTCAAATTCTTTTCAATTATAAGTTGAGTCGATGATAGATAGTCATATCAATATAAATCGAAAAGACTTATCTTATATATTGTTTTTTTATGGAAAGAGAGTGATTCTCTCATAGATTTTTTGTGTAACTGTATTTTCCATTTTGTTATTCAAATCAGCTCGTCGAACCCTTCGCCTTAAGTGATTTCGAAGGAATTCAACGAACCGATTCGAATGATAAAATGAGCAATACAGTAAAATCCGTATCGAATTAAACAAAATACTCGTAGAAAGATCGTTGTCCTTTATAGGACACATGTCTATTGTCATATTTCAGCCAAAAAAAATTTAAAGAAACAACATGAATATTTTTATGAAGATAATTTAGTTTAAGGTCTTCACTTCTATTAATATTTCTAATAAAATAACTAAAATTATCCATCATTGAATTAAACTACTATTTTTTCATAGAACCTTCTTGCCTCTTATTTTCTAAACTACAATAAATGATAGTCATTTGAACATTCCATTTCGTAATGGAATAAGCATATATATCAAATTGCTAGGACTATTAACCAATAGTGGGTGAGTATTGAAAGAAATGGTTCTCTTTTGTGAAAATTCGAGTCAGTGATCAAAGTTCACAAATATTACAATTTGTCTTAGAGCAAGATAATTACTCCACCTCCATTTGGATGAAAGGTAAAATTTTGTAAGGGTTTTTCTTATGCAGAGTCTCTTTTGAATATGAGTTTTATTTATCTTATTTGATAATCACAGTAAAAAAGATATAAGAGAGAAAAAAAAAAACTCATCCTAAGAGAAAGGTAAAATGATTATCTCAAAGAGGCTTTCGAATTTGTACTGTTGAGGAAAACTTAGAATTTTTTTTCTCCTTCCTCACCAAATGAAGCGTTTTGACACCTCTACCCCTCATCCAAATACAACCCGAATAGTTAGTAGTATTATCTAATCAAAGAGATTTTTTGCTAAATATACCTTTTCTTTAGAAGCTATTTGCCAATTTTCAACTATAAAAAATAAAGAGCATAAAAAATTATGTCTTGTTCTTTTCTTTTAGGGAATATGGTCTCTTTGCCAAAAAAAAAACACACACACACAAAAAAAAAAAACCATCTTCTTGTAAGGAATCTCATTTCTATCGTAGAATTAAAAAAAAAATATCTAGTGATAAAAAGATGGAAGTTTTTCAACTTCGATGAGACTAACATTTTGTTAATTTTAATTGAAAAAGCTTTGATATAAATAATAAAGATTGAGTTTATATGCCCTGACATAATTCTGAATTTCATAATATTTGCGGGAGAACATAAGTTGAATTTAAATATAATTTTAAAAAATATATTTTTTAAGAAATTAAAAAAAATCTTTAATGAAATTATTGGACGCCAAAAGCATGTGCCGTGCAGATGGGACAAATTGTTTAAATTGTTTAGATTATGGACTAAGATATGGAAAATTATATAATTATCAACTACCATTTAATATTTTGAGATAAATTTTAACGTATCAATAGATTTATGTCAAGCTCAAACATATAATAATTCATGTGAAAACAATGTATAGTGTACTTAGATTGGAAGAACAGTATTTAAAGGCCGCGTTTGGACGAGAGATAAATTTTAGAGGGATTATTTTGAATAAGGATTATCCTTAATTAGAAGTGACCTTTGAACTATGATTACTCTTATCTTATCCATTGAAAAGGGTAATTTTGGAAAAAAAAACCTTTGACATCTGTAAGGTTTAGAGTTTAGACTTTGGACAACATGGGTTCTCATTTGTTGGACCCACCTATCAATAAGATATCTAGACCTATCAAAATCCAATTGATGTGATGCATGAGCCACAATTTATTTTTCGTCAACCATAATGGTGACGCTTACTTTAGTCATATTTTAATTTTTTTTATTTTATTTTGAGAAGATGCTTATTTAGTTTTTTGGGGAAAATAGTTTTATTAAAACTTATATTTAAATTCAATTATCTTATGTAATAAGTACTGCAAAATATAATTTTATATTGACTCATTGAAACTCGAAAATGTTAGTGTTTATGTAATGACTTGGCTTTTATTAAAAAAATATTTTGAGAAAATTTCATGGTTGCACGTGTGACTTCAGAGTGCGAGTGTGTTTCTCCAGTTATTTGATTTAATTGGGGACCTGAGGTTTCGCAAACGGGGGTTGGGAGAGAATTATGTGAAGTGCAGGAGTGTCGGAGTTCAGATGTAGAAATGTTGGAAGTCCGACATTCTTGGAGTTTCGATAGGAAACTATTGGAGCTCAGACCCGAGAGCAACATTTGTGGAGTTAGCAAGTTGTAGTTGAGCAATGTCGGAGTTCTCATATCGCAGAATTTTGAAGGAGTATTTAAACCCCTATGTCGATTGAGAGAAACCATTTCTCTTATTTCAGCTCTGGATTTCTGACTTGGGGAACCCCTCCCACACTCCTCTCTCAAATCTTCGTCGTGCATGTGCGATTTTGAGAGAAAAGACACCTCCAAACCCGTTTCCGCTTTGAATTCCTTCCCTTTCTAGATAATCCTCTCTTTAAACTCAAGTTTTTATTACTGTTTTGACTGCTTGGGCTGAGGGGTTAGGCAGTTTGGTTAAGGATCGGATTTTCTATTTATTTGACTTTTAAATTTTGATGAGTATAGGCCATCATTTTTTAAAAGTTTAAAATTAAACAATATGATGATCAGATGGAAGTAAAATATAATAGAACTTACTCATACGGTTCTCTTTATATCACATTCAACTATATGAACCCCAAAACCCATTAAATGATATGTCTCATTAAAGAGTCTTGGTTAATAAAGTCTTATTAGAGTTTTTCACTCTTTAAATGGATATAAACCTTATATAGTTCAATGCATTACTAATAAATGTAGTAATAGGTGTGTCACTTTATGTCTACTCATTTATAGACGGATTCAGATTAGGTCAAGTTATTTATTATATGGGTTAGATCATTTATTAAAATAAGTCAACTCGTTTAGTTGAGTAATTAATTTGAGTCGAGTCAAATTTACTTATTTATAAATGAGTTTGCATTATGTCGGATTATCTATTTAACAGGTCCAAGTCACTTATTAAAATAGGTATGATTGTTGTCATGTAATTGAACATGAGAAAGGATGAGGTAATTGCACTCACACTATTAATTAAGATAGTAAAGTCAATGAATTAAGTGTTACAAGTTGAGTTATAGTATTACATATTTCGAAAGGTCGTTTTGAAACTTGAATGTCATTTTTGTCTTTTTAACCACTGATGTGAACGTATGAAAGATTTATCTAAAAGTTTTTTTTTTTAAAAAAAAACTCTTATTTAATATCTTTATTTTAAGAAATTTCCAAAAAAATCACAAAAAAAAAAAAAATTCATTTGAAACTTTCCCAAGTCGATTTTCTACCTTTTTCACCCCTAATCCTAACTGTAAGTCGGCTAAAAGACCTCGAGAGCTGAAAAGGACCTTCGGCAAAAGGAGGTTCCATCACTGTGCTCCTAACCCCCAAAAATGCCCTCTGCCAAATGTTACCGTCGATCACCTGTAAAACCGGTTAAATTTCATGACGTGTCGCCTCCTCACCTTTCATGCAATCTGTCTTCCGGTTAATGGCTGGCGGAAGCCTACCATTTCCATTATCCAGAATTCCAGATGACCGGATGGCCTCTCAGAGGATTTAATTACAGAAATACCCTTTTAAAGAACACTAGGCAATTTACGAAGGGTGTAATTATGGTTGAAATTCGGATCGAATCACGACGAATTTTAATAAATCTAATTTAATTTATATAAAATTTTTATTGAATCTGACTTGATTTGATTCAAATTGATGACATATTACTTAATCCAATCTGACTCAAATTGCTTATCCAAATCAATCGAGTGACATTTTATAATTTAGTACACGCAGATCGAGTTAAGTTAATTTCTCAATCCAATCTAATCTTAATACGAATTTTTATTTTTCCAATACGACTTAACTTGTAATATATAAATACATAGTCCAAATCTATTAATTTATTGAGTCAAGTCATACAAGTTGAGTTAAATCCCGATCCAAGTTTCACTCCTACACGTAACGTAGGGAGACGAGCATTTCGGTCCGCAAGAGAAGATGGAGGAGTGGGCTGTTTTGCCAAGTTAAGAATATTCCAAGGGTTTCGTTGCAAAATTCCTTAATTAAACAACAAAAAGAAAAGTTGGTTTCCTTAATTGGCTCGCATTATTATAGCTTTTGTCATGTATTGCTTATGCATTAAGACTTGTCTTTGTCCGCATGGATTGGCCACTCTTCTCTTTTATCTTCAGTGGACCAAAATGCCCTTTTCATGATGCGACCATACTTTAGATTTATTTCTTAAAAATCTTGTAGAACTTTAGACATTTATTTGAACACTGATATTTTCTCAAGTGCTCAACACCTTCTCTATCTGGCCTTTTATTCTATTATAATAAGTTAATAATATTTTTTTTATTTTAATATTTTTTTCCTAATTTATGGAGATAAAATCAAGAACAAAAAAAATAGTACTTAATGTTGGTAATATCAGTGAACAAATCAATTTTCTATAACCTGTTTAAGTGAAATTAATTTGATTAGATTTAATTATCAATAATTTGATTTTTTTGAATTGTATTGTGTTTTATTTGAGTTTGAATGTTCTATATTTACCATTTTTAGTAATTACATATTAGTTTCAAATTAACATTAAATACTCATTGGAGCACATTGATTTGAAACTGAAATAAGTCAAAGCAATGCTTGAATTTTTTCTCTCACAAATCGTTTATATTTTAAATTTAACTAAATTGAGCTTAATAAAGTTTATTTTTTTTTATATCAGATTATTTTGAAAATCAGGGTGCAAACTGGCTTGTGTCATGGGCATTTTTGTCATTTCGTCTCCCTTTCTCCTCTCTTTCAGACATTAATCATCCGAAAGACTGTCGCCGATGCAGAAAAGGTTCCTCTCTCTCTAAAAGCAGGAGCTGTTCACGAGCTTTCTCTCTCTAGGGTTTAATAAAGTTCCTCACGAGCTTCCCTCCGTTGGGTCTCCATCTTCCAACCAACATATCATCTTCTCGATCCATCCAGCACATCCGACAGCCGCGATCTCACCACGTGTCTCCCAACTTCTGTTGTGCCCTCCCGGGAATGTGAGAAACTCCATTCTCCATCGTCGATAAAAGAGGACAGTCGGATCCACTGTGGATGGATCGGTCGGCGGTGACGGTCGGGCCGGCTATGGATCTCCCTATAATGCACGATAGTGACCGTTACGAGCTGGTCAAAGATATCGGATCGGGGAATTTCGGTGTCGCCCGGCTCATGAGGGATAAGCAGACCAAGGAGCTCGTTGCAGTCAAGTACATCGAGAGGGGCGAGAAGGTAATTTAGAAAGGCTCCGACTTCTTTGAATTTTTTGACTTTTGCTGATTTTGTTTTCAAAATTTGGATTCGTTTGGAAAATAATGCGCTTTTGTAAAACTTTTTGGCGGAATTTGTGAGAATATGATTGTTGTTTGTATACAACTGAATTGTGGGAGTGTTTTACTATAATTTTGTAACAGTTGAAAGACACTGATTACTGTATTTTTTTTACTATTTTCAGGAAAGTTGCGATTTTGTTTACTTTTCGTGGAATTCGTTGAGAAGTTGATAATTGTTTTAAAGAACTAGAAACTTAGAATATTGAAGTTTTTCTTTTTCTTTTGTCTCTGTTCTTTGAATGCTTGACGTTTAGAATTTTAATTAAGAAACAGTTGAGAATTCAATATCCTGCATTGGGGTTTTTGAATTTTTTTGGATTCTTTCAAAAAATGATGCGATGCTATGCTTTTTGTGGAATTCATTAAGAAAACGATGCATGCTTGAATACAAGTAGAAATTTGGATTTTTTTCCCCATTTTCTCTTTTTTTTTTTTGAGTCTTTTATGTTAAATAATTAGAATATATCGAGAATTTGATTTTCTGATTTGGTCTATCTCAGACAGAGAAAAAGAGTTGGGGGAAGTAGGGGGGTAGGGGGAAAAGGGAGTCCTGAATTGGTGTTTTTTTTAATAAAAATGAATTGGCGTAGGTATTTTTGACATATTGCCGGTTTTTTGTGGAACCTGTGTTGGTTCTTTTTATCTGTTATTTTAATGTTTGAGAATTTGGATTTTCAATGATCAGAGAAGATTGAGAAGATAGATTTTGACTTATGAAGGTGGATTTTGACTCTCAGTAGTTGCTGAGTACTAAGTGCTGAAATAATACCCTTTTTTTCTAGAAGAAGAATCTTAAGAGAGGATATCATGTACCCAGATTGCAATATCATTTTGATGCTTGGTAAACAGGGTATGAGTATTAATTTAACTGTATATTTAGGCAAAGGGAACTTGCAAAATAACGGAAATGACCCTGAATCAATACTGGTGACTGGTGCTGATAATTATTTGCTATAACAGAAGGCAGAAAATTGGAGGATCTATTTTGAGCAGCATGCAGATTGAGGGAAGAACCAATTTTCAACCTTTCTGCTAGAATATCAAGCCAATTGTTCTAAGAGGCCTGGACACCTTTGTCTTCAAAAAAAAAAGAAGGTGTTTTATAATGCATACAAATGCACCCAATGATATTCAGGAGCTAGTATGTCTGATATACTAAAATTTACTATTTTGGTTACTTGGAGCTTGGACATGCCCTTCGAATCTTTACAAGATGGTTCTGGGCAAGCCCCAGTTATGGTTATGGTTATTGGTTAGTTTGTGGCATCTGTCTTTTGTTTTGGATGCTTTTGAAGAGTGGTTGAGTTGCAGTAGCAATCATTCTGAAACCAAACTCTTGTTTTGTGTCCACTACCAACTACGGAGACTTTTATCAAACTAACAGACTTTGGTATTGTAGTATCTAGACTTTTTTCTGGTCTAGATCATCTGTTAGATCTAGTAGTGGCAACCACTATTTTATGAAATTATGGCAAATATCTTGATCTTCTTTTTGGCAATTTTGTAACAGATAGATGAAAATGTACAAAGAGAAATTATTAACCATAGATCACTGAGGCACCCCAACATTGTTAGGTTCAAAGAGGTTTGTTCAGATCTTGGTATCTGCTTTGTTTATTACTTTTTCAATAACTATGACGTCTCAACTGAATACTCATTTTATGGTGATTCATCTTTAGGTTATTTTAACACCGACTCATCTGGCTATTGTGATGGAATATGCATCTGGTGGAGAGCTGTTTGAGCGGATATGTAATGCTGGACGCTTTAGCGAGGATGAGGTTGGTAATCTGTTACTATTTTTTTAGTGTCGATGAGGTTGTAAATCCTATCTACCGATTAAACCTCATATTGTTGTGATGCCTTAAATCCCACATCCCCCTGCAGGCTCGCTTCTTCTTTCAACAACTGATATCAGGAGTGAGCTATTGCCATTCTATGGTATGCAACAAAGAGATCTGTTTTAACTTTCTTCATAGTTACTAAGGATGGCAGATAGATTAATGTTTTGGCATGGTTTTGTATTTTATCATGAAGCAAGTTTGCCATCGCGATTTGAAGCTGGAAAACACCCTGTTAGATGGAAGTCCTGCTCCTCGACTGAAGATTTGTGATTTTGGGTACTCCAAGGTATATATTGTTTTTCACACTTCCTTTTTCTGTAATGATCATCTGGGTGCTTATAATTTGCTTGTAGACTTGAAATTTAATGTGTGTGGGGATAGAGTAATAGCATGCAAGATGGCATGTAATTCTGAACACTTTCACTCTTATAAACACAATATACCCCAACTAATGGAAATGTATATATCCTTTTGTACAATTTTTATACATTTAGATTGTAGAGCTGCTTCTTGTTTCAATGCTATTTTACTGATGTCCATCGTTGTGTAAAAATATTGTTACATTTAAAGAATAAATTTAACTTTGTTCTGATAGTTCATTAAAAAAATGTTCTGAACTTCTGATGGTCATACTTGTTTCTTTGTTACTTAAACTGTCAAATTAGTTTTTATTGGTTTAAATTCTAACTCAATTATCATCTCAGTCGTCTGTGCTGCATTCACAACCCAAGTCCACTGTTGGCACTCCTGCATATATTGCTCCAGAAGTATTACTCAAGAAGGAATATGATGGCAAGGTAATGAATGAAGCTATTGTGTGGGTAGATTTGCAATTATCTCTTCATAATACACATTTCCTGTACTACTTTCTTCTTGATCTTTTTAATAGCAATTGTGTTTCAGAATGGCTTTTATATCATTAAATAATTATTTATAATTCTTTTTCCTTTTTTATTTTTTTTGAAAAGTCCTTTTTATTTTAATTTTTTTACATGACAAAATTTGATTCCTGTTGTGAATCTATTTAGTCTTGAAGCTTATTGAAGCCTAGTTCATGAATATCAGTCATTCAATTCTAAATTTGTCTTCATTTTTTGCTGAGAACTTAAGGACAATGTTCTAGATTTTGCAGCCAGAGCAGTTGATTATATAGTATTTTAGTAATTCATAGGCTGCATATTTTGTTTCCTATGATTTTCATGACTGGATCACTTCAAGTTTTCAACTCAACAATTCTGGGATATTCTGCACCTGTGAATGTGTGGCATAGGATTAGGTTGAATATGGGAGTACTGCCTGACCTCCTTTGGAAGAAACACCTTTTTAATTCCCATGCTGGGGAGGGGGAAGGAGGGTTTGAACAATTAGAGTTGCAGTATCTGAGATTGAACCTACACCCCAATCAGAACAAGAAAGAGCAAAACATACAAATACATGCTAAATTGGATGCGGGCTTTGATGATGATGATGATTGTTTAAGATCTTAGAGGAAAGAGAAATCCAGGCACTTATAATTTCTTGGAACACCGTTTTTCGCAAAGAGAATGAGCACATCCTTGCCTATTCAAAAGTCTTGGATGTTGATCTCCCCTCGCCTTCAAAAGTAGTTCTATTGTGCTCCTTGACCATATATGATGTTTTTTTTTTTTTAAATACATTGTAGCTTTCACTACTTTGCTTCAGTAATATTCGTTTTAAATAGAAATATATGTGCAAGGGACAACTAGATTGTTACGTGGACCTGTTATCTTACTGACATGCTGTAGTTTCTATCCATGTTTCATTTAGTTAAGTGCTTCTGTTATTTTTATTTAAAGCATATTTTTATAGCGATAGCAACAAAAATTATGTTAATAAAGAAAAAAATATTGGAGTACAAGAAGCGGGTGTAAGAGGCTTAGACCCGATACATAAAAAGATATACATCAATATATAACATAAACCCTGATTCTATAAACACAATGCTAAAATCAATAGAACCTAAGTCAATTCCTAAGCTTCTATATACCATTCTACCCTTGTTTAACAACATATCCGCCACCACTTTAGCTTTTCTCAACATGTGATGAAGTTCCTGTAGGCCTACATCGTTATTCTCTTCTCTCTTTCTGCATGAAAGCCATCTTTCCAAGGACTCTTAACTTCTTTCCAAATCCTAACAAATGCATTATTTACAAATATGGCCATCTTTCTGGATGCTGTCTATGGGAAGCATTATTTACAAATATGGCCATGATGTGGTCATCCAAAATAAAAAATGGCCATGATGCCTAATATGGAGCATTAATATTTAAGAGTAAACTGTTATTTATTTGTTTTTTACATTGTTCTTAAAACATTTATTATTATTTAGAAAGTGAACAGTGTTACTGTGATTGAATAGTATTTTTTTTTTCATTATTTTAAGGGAAGAGACCATTTTATTATGGTAAATACCAAGATTGCAGGGAACTTCAGAGGGATTGTCACATAGCAGGGTTCTGAGCGTTGTATTAGTTCTGGCAAGTTGTAGTAAGGGTGCTGGATGTTCCATCTAAATTGATTAAAACTTTTGTAACACATGACTTGGGCAAGCTGACTTGACACTTGTCATGATGTTTTGTTGAGAAACTTCGACTCGGTCGAAAAATTCTACTGCATTCTGAGTCGAAGTCATGGCTCTCATTTTTTAAACTGACGTAAAATTAGAATGTATTTATGTTACAAGAGGAAATCATCTTTCTTTTGAACTTCCCTACTACATTCAATTAGCCTGCTTTGGAAAAACTGTTATTCACAGTTCATGAGTTTTGTTTAATTTTATTTTTACTTTTTAAATGCTGCTCTTAATGGGGAGTTTTTTGTTCACCAACTATAATTGTCTGCCAAATCCATGAAACTTCCATTGTAGTGATCTAATGAATTTTTTTCAGTGGTTGTTCTTTGGGTTTTGAAAGTAAATACATCCAAACTATAACTAGCACTTTGTACAACCAGATTGCAGATGTGTGGTCATGTGGCGTAACCTTGTATGTCATGCTTGTGGGTGCATACCCTTTTGAGGATCCTGAGGAGCCCAAAAATTTCAGGAAGACAATACAGGTTTGTTGTTAGATGATCTGGTACTTTGGTGTTTGTGCATATTTACCAGTTGACTTACATTATTCCTTCCATCATGCAGCGAATTTTAAGTGTGCAGTACTCAATCCCAGACTATGTTCACATATCTCCAGAATGTCAGCACCTTATCTCAAGGATTTTTGTCGCCAATCCTGCCACGGTTAGTACTTCACACTTAATATGTGCAGAGAACCTCATGTTGCCCTTATTAAGCAACTGAATTTCTCAGTTGCAATGATAATGTTGCAGTATGTTTTTCCCCATTTAATTTGAAGAAATATTGCATGATTGTGAGTTTCTTTCTTTGATTGTTGAATAAAATTCTTGGATCTTTAAAACTCCTTTTTGGTACTTGTAAAAATCTGTAGTATTTTTGTCATTATCCGATATATTCTCTGAAGAAAGAAAATGTGGCCTTTTTTCTTAAACTTCTGAGTAGAATGTGAAGCCTATATTCTCTTTTAGTAGTTAGTGGTCTTCCTCCCTTTCCCAATTTTCTTGCTAATTAAATAGCTGTCTGTGGTCTTTATATTACTGAATTGCTTCCTTTATCATTTTTAATATTTGTTTGTTCACTTCTACTTTCTTCATGCTTCACTCGTGAACTTGATAACCATACTAAATTGTCATGAGTCACAACTTTCTAATTAGACCTTCGGTTGGTCTCTGTACATTTTTATCCTGATACTATTGATGCCTATTGAGAGGGATTATAGAAACATTCACTCAAGGATTTGCATCATATCCCTTAGATGTGAATTTGTTATGTGGCGCCCATTATTCAACGATCTAGATTCCAAAATCCACCCTGTAGGCTTTGTATGTCATAGAAAATCATGTCAAGAATAATTCATATTAAAAGCTAATGATCCATCCATCCAATGTTTAACTTTTTTTTTTTTTTGAATGTTTTGACCTTTTTTATGACGCTTAATGGGAAAATTGCTGTGTTCACTTCACTATTTCATGGCTGTTGACAAGATATCTAGATTGCCCCGTTAAGTTTTCAGAGCAAGTTGTAAGCATACTAATCATTTAAAATAAAATAAAATAGAAAGATGTAATCATGGTAGCATCCTATCAAATGGTTCACTCCACTATGACATAATTGAGGCATGGGAAACCCCACCTTTGGTTATCATATGATCCGTCTTTCTAGAGTCCTGTTGGGGTCCAGTTCTTAGTTTCACAGTATTTTAATCCTATGCACAAAGTTTTCCTTCAGAAATTCAGTCATTTTAATTTTTATAGATGTCTTTCACCTGTATGAGGCTCTCTACATTTATGTGGTTCGTATCAGTTTCCTTATGGTGAATAAAGGATGTGCTTGGATACAGAGGAATGGGTTGCTCCTATCACTGACAAGGCCTGGCTGTGAGTTACACTATGATTTTCTTATGTTTATCCATCTTTCAACCCTGTCCAGAATGTGCTAATGATGAGAGAGAATCCTTGTCAGTGAAGTAGTTCTATTGGGAGATCTCCCCTTTGTATCCAAGTTCGTAACACACATAAAGTCTGGGAAGAACTCTTTGTATCCAAGTTTGTAACACAAAGTCTGGGAAGATTTCTTTGTATCCAAGCTCTAAACACAGATGAACACTGGGGAGATTTCTTTCCACTTGGTGTGTCAAAATCTTGCAGTTAAATTTTGCTTTCAAAGACTACAGTCTGTCTCACCTTTGTGAATTGGCTGAACTTACAGAGGATAACCATTCCTGAGATTAGGAACCATGAGTGGTTTCTAAAGAATCTTCCAGCAGATCTTATGGATGAGAACACAACGGACAACCAGTTTGAGGAGCTGGATCAGCCTATGCAGAGCATTGATGAGATCATGCAGATTATAGCCGAAGCCACCATACCTGCTGCTGGGACATGTGGCATTAATCAATATTTGACCGGTAGCCTTGATATTGATGATGACATGGACGACTTAGAAAGTGATCCTGATCTCGATGTCGACAGCAGTGGAGAAATCATCTATGCAATGTGATGAGCTTTGTGGTTGGGTTCGATAAGAACAAGCTTACATGATAAATCCATTCACTTGTGGCCTTTTGTGGGCTTAAGTGTAAAGAGGTTGGGTTGCAGGGCTCGATATTGCTCATCGAGCACTATTTGGAGTTGGTTGCACTTGTCTGCCACTGTTGGCCGATACCAGCTATTGGAGTGATACGTATTCGAAATGTGCAGATTGACCCTGAGTGATCCATGTTGGGAGGGATTATCATATGTTGAATGCTTTCCAATGGAGTGGATCTCATGATCCAGAAACTTGCTTGTTTCTGGAGTCCTATGTAATCCCCCTCCTTTTCCTGTTTTCCTTTTGTTTTCATCATGTCTGTGTTCACGTTGTTTTGTGCTGTTTTGCCGATGGCATGTATGTACTCTTCCACAGTGTTATTTTATAGTTCATCACTAAAGTTGTAGGCTATTGCTTCATTTATAATGTTGCTGCTGCTATTTGTTTAACGTTTAGTGAATCTTGACTATCCGATGCAATAAAGGGTCGCAAATTGGAAAGCATGTTTGGTGTTTGATTAGGATCAAGAAATTAAAAAATCCATGGGATTAGTCTCACCTCTAATGTGGGGTGGAGATACTTATGTTATCAAAAAAAAAAAAGGTCGCATTTTGTTTGGGTTTTTACGGTTTTTAACCAAGTGTTGGCATCACTTGATGGGCCACCAGGAGCTTGGTGTTTGATTAGGATAAAAAAAGAATGCAGCCAACATAAACAGTTTGATACCGATTAATGGCATTGTCCACCTAGTCCTTACCTCATCTATTCTGTAACTGTTGGCTTTGTGCAGGTTTTGGTGAGTATAGAGACATGTCTTTACTAATTTTTTTTTAAAATTATAATATAAGATATATGTCAATAGAAGATATTTGAGAACATGAATTTCATAATAGGTATTTCCTCATGTTAAATTTCTTTTTATAAAATTTTCAGTGTTTTTTCCAAAAAACAGAAGAGAAAGAAACCATATCAGTGATAGATATCCGGAGTGAATGAATCAGAAGGTAGCCTTTCCTCTCCTCTAATGAGGACCGATTTTAGTAATTTCACGATTTTGGGTGAATGAATGACATGATTTATGATTTATGAGAAGGAAATTTAACAAAAACAATCAAATGTGCAATGGAAATTTTCAATAGATTTCATCAAGTAAATGGCTACAGAATCTAAACAGACAGAAACCCCTTTACATAAACACAAATCAAAACGACTACAAAAACCCAAATCAAGAAGATCATAATATGATTTGATTTCAGCAGGCATGTATGGTGGCCTTCCTTGAACCCCATGTGTTCGCCAATCCAACACCGCTGAAGAGGAATTCCTTTCTCACTTCTATAACAGCAAAAATCTCCATCTTCTTCGTCTCCTTTTCCCAAGCAACAATAGCAGCCTTATGCGCATGCCTGGCAAGATTGCCGACGACATCGTCTTTAATCTGTGGTGGAATCATCTCGGAAACCAACAGGGAAACGGATAGCTCAGCCGCCTCAGGCAGCAATAGACAGTGGTGTTCGAGGGGAAAGACAGAGGTGGTATCAGAAACCGGTGTCTCCTCCACAATTGTGGTTCGTCCTGCCATAATGGAAGTCCGTATCAGTACCTCTCTTAAGACAATCTTCAGAGTCACCTCTGTTTCTTGATCTGTTTCCAGATTTAGAGTTTCGTATGTGAAACAGTCCACAGCTTGGAAATCACAAGTTATCTTATTGGGTGTTGGCAGGACCGACATGATTGGATTGAAAGACAGAGAGAGAAAGAGGAAAAGCTCTGACTCCAGTGAACGGAATTGATTGAGGGAAGGGGAAGAAATTGATAGAAGAAGCGTTTGTGTGTGGTCTCTACGGAAGCTATTGATGAATTTATAGAGCAAAGGGTAGAAAGGCGGTCATAGAGGCGGTTCTGGGATGGCGGTCATAGAGGCGGTTCTGGGATGAAGATGCGTTTGGTAAAGAAAACATCCAGCTGGAACGCGGAGCATTGGGAAGGTAGAGGCGACACTGTTCTTTATGGACACCGATCCATTTACAATTTAGATTTAGAAGATTATTTTTTATTTAAAAAAAGAAAAACAGTACTTTCCTAACAGTTGTATATAAATGGTTCATAAAAAAATCAAAAATTTATAAAATTCAAATTTTAATATTTAAAATTATAAGACCAAATGATGATATGAAGATAAAATTTTCTTTTATTTATTGTTCTTTCAATTTTCTATTTATATCTTGGTAAAAAATATATAATCCTTTTATATAAGAAGGCTTTAGAGTTTTTGAGTGTAGGTATGAATTCAAATTCTCTACTGCTAGAATTTATCTTGCCATCATTTATATCGTGCAATGTGGACTAATTCATAGCTAAATTGGTCATTCAACAGTGTAGGAAGTTAATTTTTTTTTTTTCATTTATTAATTCACATCTACTATTAATTTTTGATATTTTGGGTTTTAAATACAAATTTCAATGTTTTGGCTTTCATATGTTTGGGTGATAGGCCAAACATATCGGCCATACATTATAGATATCGTTTGATATTCCACTACTTTAATTAAAAAAAGAAAAAAAAATAAAAAGGGACGATATTTAAAAAATCTCTAATTTTTTTTATAAAGAATAGAAAATAAAAAATGATGGATATTTTAAAATTTAAATAAATATGTTTTTGTATTTTGGCCGATATTGGTTCTTTTCTAAAAGATGTAGCCCAAGAATGGCCAATACTTTTCAGCCAAATATTAAATGTCACCTTTATTTATAAAAAAAAATGATTGAAAAAATTGCAATATCCATTTATAAAAGATAATAAAAAATTCTCAACGGTTAAATAAGTTTTAGATTTCTGAAAAACTCGTCTACCAAAAAATATATAATCTAATTAGAAGAAAAAAACAGCTGAGACGTATCAAGACCTATCATATATGGGTGGGCCTATACAGGTTAAATCAGTTGATGTTTTAATTTTTATTTTCTTAAAAAGTTAAAAAAAGATAATTCAATAAATGGGCACTAAACTTATATGATAGGTCTCTCTCATTCAGGATAATTCATAATAGGTGTTTCTCATGTTATTTTCCTAGAATTATTTAATTTTTAAGACATTTTATTCGTATCAAAATTTTAACTTTCAAGAGTTTAAAATATTTAAAAACATTCTCACTCTAAGTTTTTTATTTTTTTTTCATATTTTTCTCTTATTTTTCAGTAAATATATATTTTTTTCAAAAAATAAAAAGTAGAGAAATTTTATTCACAATAGATATGGGACAGACAACTGGTTTTTTTACAAACCCTTGTTATGACCGTGAGAATGAATCCGAAGGTAAATTGGAGAATATTTGACGTCCCTTCATGCAAATTGGAGCACCGATTTTAGTAATTTTACGATTTTGGGTGAATGAATGACATGATTTATGATTTATGAGATGAAAATTTAACAAAAACAATCAAAATTGCAATGGGAATTTTCAATAGATTTCATCAAGTAAATGGCTATAGAATCAAAACAGACAAAACCCCTTTTACATAAACTCAAATCAAAACGACTACAAAACCCAAATCAAGAAGATCAAAGCATGATTTGATTTCAAGATGCATGTATGGTGGTCTTCCTTGAACCCTTTGCGTCCACCAATCCAATACAGCTGCAGAGGAATTCCTTCTTCACTTCTATTACAGCGTTGATCACCACCTTCCTCTTCTCGTTATCCCAAGCAACAATAGCAACCTCGTGCAGATGCCTGGCAAGAGCTCCGATGACATCGTCTTTAATCTCCGGTGGCATCATCTCGGAAAGCAATAGGGAAACGTATTGCTCTGCCGCGTCTCGCAGCAACAGAGTGTGGGATTGGACGGGAAAGACAGCGGTGGTATCAGAAAACGGTGTCTCCTCCAGAACAGTTATGTCTCCTCCTGAGACAACGGCAGTCCGTATCAGTTTCTCTCTCAAGACAATCTTCAGAATCACCTCGGTTTCTTCATCTCTTTCCTGATTTAAAGTTTCTTTAGAGAAACAGTTCAGATATTGGATATCGCAAGTCGTCCAATCGGGTGGTGGGAGGAACGACATGATTGGATTGAAACAGAGGAGGAAAAGCTCTGATTCCAGTGAGCAGAATGGATGCAGGGGAAAATATTGAAAGAAACGTCTGTGTGGTCTCTCTGAAAGCTATGGACGAATTTATAGATCAAATTTAGAAAGGCGAGGCGGTGGGAGAAGATCAGTTTCTAAAAGTGGAAGACGGTGATGGAGGCAGTTCGTTTGGGAAGATGGGTTTGAATTTTGAAATATCGTAACGTTTAAAAAGAAACGCGTCTCCCGTCTCTGTTAGAATTCAAATAGTAGTCGGCCACGGAAGGAAGCGAGGTGATAATATATTTTGGCATATGATTTTTAAATGTAAAGATGAATATATATTTATAATTTTTTTTATAAAACTATTTAAATTATAGTTAGATGGTTTAAATAAAACTATTTAATTAGAAAATTTATAAAGTTTATCACACTCTTCTCATTTAGTCCATTTAACAACTAGTCTAATAGTTTCACATAATTTTAAAAAATGTGTATATATGTATATTTGTATTTATAAATTAATTTATTATTTTAATTTTAAACTGTGGACACCAATGTTCTAAATAGTGCTATTTGAAGTCACTCTTACAATTAGAATGAGAACATGTGAGTATTCTTTTTGAGACCCACATAATTGAGTGAGAAATTGAGCACCATATAGTTGAAAGTTTTTCAAAGGAAAATCCTCCACATAGGATGGGTTATGAAAATTAATTGTTCAGAAAAATTAATTTTTAAAGTCTAAAATTAGAATACTACATAACCAGTTGAAAATAAAAATGTAGTCACTCAATTCTTATAATTGTTTATACATTATAACCAAAGATATATATCCATTAAGTGAAAGAATTGATTTTAAGTTAGAATACTTTAAAGTGGCGTCAGCCCTGACATGCCCTGAAATTTTAGAGGCACTAGCAAAATCGTAAGATGGAGCCATGCTACAATTAGTAAACTTTTTATGAGGCCCTGACATACTCTAAAATTTTGAAAACCTTAGGCGGTGGACTAGGCCACCTATAGTCAGGGCCAGTCCTACTTTAAAATTTTGGATAATAAATATGATCACCTTGAGATGGTTTAATTATGGGTGACTAAACAAGATGTTATATTCAATTAGTTTCACTTCAATAATCCCTCCATGTAGAGCCCATAAGGGTCTTAAAAATAGTATTTTCTACATCTCACTCAACTACTATTCATTAATTAGATTTTTATCCAATTTGAATCTAGAGTGATTTTACCGTTGGCCCCATCTTAACTTTTGATTTCTAAACTTATTAAATAATAAAATTTTAAATCCAATAAATCTTAAAAACATCATTTTAAAGATACTTTTCAAATAAACTTACTGATACAATTGAACTCTTAGTTCAGTTAAAGAAACAGTGTTCCTTATGGACGCGGACCATTTAGAATATAGATTTAGAAGATTATTATTTTTTATTTAAAAATAAATAAACACTTTCCTAACAGTAGTATATAATGGTTCATAAAAATCAACAATTTATAAAAAACAATTTTTAATATTTAAAATTATAAGAGCAAATGATGAGATGAAGATAAAATTTTATTTTATTTTTATTGTTCTTTTAATTTTCTATTTATATCATGATTAAAAAGATAGTCTATTTAATGAAAATAATTCTAAATAAGAAGGCTTTAGAGTTTTGGAGTGTAAATATAAATCTTAATTTTCTACTGTCAAAATTTATTCTGTCATCATTTATCTCGTGCAAGGCCTCTTAGAGCATTCTACCAATCATTGGGTCATGTGCAAGTCTTTCTATCCACACATATCAGATAACTCCATGAAAAGTGGTCTTTCGAAGTGAAGTGAGAATCGAATTCTAGACTTCAGCTTTAGGAGACGGGTTACTAGCTATGACCCCAACCCCTTTGGGTTTAATGTTGGCTAATCATTTCAGCTGCAATTTAAAACTATGGTTAATCAGGGCTAGGTTTCAATCTGTGGCCATGGATGAAAATTACTATTGGATGGCACTGTTTTGATCTGATGGTTCACTTTGACTAAGAAGGTGGGGAGCCAGAGGACAGATATTACTCATCCTAATGAGGAAAATTTTGGTATTTCTACCTCTATGATCAGTAGAGAGAATTGTTCAAATATTGAAAGATTGCCATCTTCACATTTTTCTAATGGTGAATACTTTATGTACTAGTGAACTAAGAGAATTCAATTATGAATCTTGCAGACTACGATTTGTTTATCTGAATTCGATATTCCTCTTTTTTCATGGCATATACTTCCAGACATCTTAAGCATACCCTTTGGTACGCATGAACCATGAAAGGAAGAGTAGGTCTACTCCTTGGGTGATCTTGGCTTGTTGATTAGCTAACATGGTTAAACTTATTCAAGAAGTTTCATGGCTAAGAAATGGAGTTGCTTAATGAAAAGAAGGACATCCAGGATAAAGGCATTTAGTCATTCAGAGCACACTTATACCAAAAATCGGATATATTCTCAATTGGGGGTATGGGGGCAGAGCCTCGAGAATTTTTTTATTGGTGCAAATTTTATAATTTACATTGCACTTGTGTAAATCCTAAATAGGACAATATAAAGTATTCTTTTGCGAGAGAGAGAGAGAGAAGTGTGAAAAATGTAACCGAGAGTCAAAGTTGACATTCTTCCGATTTCTTGCCTTTTAGCATAGTGGATTGGTGTTGAACATGTGACCTACCGAAAAGGTACCACATAAATCTTTGTGTTGTGATAGGAAAGACGTTTTTATCCAACAAAATCTAAGATCAAATTAACTAAGTTTGGTAAAAACTCATCTAATTCTTTAAATTTAATATCCTATTAAGTTGAGTTGAAAAATCAAGTGTATCTAAGGTTTATCAAAGCCCTCGATTATTGATCTAGCATAGATATAAATTTTCTCAAAACCAATTCCACAATTGAATGATTCGAATGATTTATTCAATGCTATCAAATGGGTCAGTGGAGTGAAGCATCTTCTATGGAATTTGATCACCTTAGTGAAGGAAATTAAGGATTTGGAGGTAGGCATGAAAATCTCCTTCTCGCTCATTAGTCGAAACGTTGGAATGGTGAACTTCTTTGTAGAAAATGGCATCGGAGGGCCGATCCGTGGCTATTTTCAGTTACCTAGAGATTAGATGTCTTGTTTGAGTGTATTTTTTTCGCTTTGGTTGTTTTTGTTGGCTTTTTTCTGGGCCTTTCCCCCTTAGTTTTTTGTTTTTTTTTCCTTTTCGAATACTTTTTTCTTATATTACTTTTTTTTTAGATTGTCGGTTCGAGCCTCTATGGTCTAACTTTTGTGTGTCTTAAGGTAGTGGGCTCACCCGTGAAGATTTTAGTAGGACTGTATATAGTTTCTCACACGTAAATAAAAGAATAATTTTTTTATTAATGAATTTTTTTGTTGTTACTGCTAAAAAAAACAATGACAGATGTAGTGGAGACAGCTCATCTGCTAAAGAGTATTAGAAACACCACTTAATCAATTGTTTAGATTCTAGGGTTCTACTCAGTTGCAACGAAATGATATTTATTTAATTCCAACATTAAAATCTCAACCAAAACAAGAACACCATGAACAAACTCATCTATCTTAATTCTTTATTTAAGTTCTGTAACTAAATGAGACCAGTATTACAAGATGACATAAGGAGAAGAAAAAATCCTATCAAGAATTGACGAGTTGACAGCAGAAGAAGCTTAAAACTGGAAGTAACCATGAACCCAATCCACCTGTTCTGAAACTAGAAGGAGAAAGGATTGTTGAGAATAAATTGATCTTTTCCTATTTTGTTTTAGATCCCAATGTCGACCGATCCTGATGCGAATCCCATCTTCTGATCAACCCAACTGTTCATTCCTTCATCATCACAGACGGAATCCTTCACCACCTCAATCAAAGCAACAATCTGCATTTCCTTCAATTCTCTGTCCCTAGCAATCTCTGCAAGTTCGTGAACATGCCGCCCGATATACACCTTCACATCGTCCCTAATCTCCAGAGGCGTTTTGGTGTGTGAAAGTGCAACGGAAACACATCGCCCTGCCGCCTCAGGCAGCAACAGAGAACTGCGGTCGACATAGAAGGCCTTTATAGTGTCGCAAAATGGTGTCTCCGCTACGACATCAATAGTTTCTTCCGGCAGGATGGCCACCCACCTCAGTTTCTCTCTGAAGATAATCTTCAGAACCACCTGAGTTTCTTGATGTTTTAACATATTTGCTGTTTGTTTGGAAGAGTAGTGCATTACTTGTGCAGTCCATCTGACACGCTCCGGCGCCTGCAAGGAGGACATGGTCGATGGATAATTCTCACTTCTTTCAATTGTTTGGTTGGAAGAATCAGAGACTGGAAGACAAGTAGAGGGCGAGGACATGGTTGGTGAAGCCATTGGCAGGTGATTCTTACTTCCAAGACTTGTTTGGAGGGAAGAATCACAAACTGAAAGAATTCTTCTTTTTCTTGGAAACTTGACTTAGAACTTCGAACTCGTGTAGACTACTCAGTAATCTTATGTATTTATTGAGATTTTGTAAGAAAGTTTTCTTATTTAGGAGAGCAGAGTCGGTGAAACTCTGTTTTCCAACTTCGTGTAGAAGCATCAGAAAAGAGTGCTATTTTTAGAAGGAATCCAATTTCAGATTTCAGATTTTCTGTGTTTCCTAAAAGATCTGATAGAGGCGGCGGATGTTCTGTTCTCTTTAGTCTGGATTCTGGAACTCTGAATGGTTTAGGAGACGGAAGCCTCGCCGACCGTTAGTTTTTAAATTTAAATAGTGATTGAACGATTGGGCTGCCTTGAAGAAGATTTATCACTAAAAAAGGGCAAGCCATATGGGGTTTTCTTTCTCTACGTACAATTACCATTTTGCCTTTTTAAAAGAAAAAACGACTGTAGCATCATTTCGAACAAACCTCGAATGGATTCTTTCCGACTATAGTTGTGGAGTTAGATTTTCGTCAGTTTCTCAATCAATTTTTACAAATAAAATATTAAAATTCATCTATTCTGAATTTTATAAACTCCGAAACTGATTTTAAGTAAAAAGGATATAGTTTTGGACTTTAAAAATTGTACTCAAAGAATTAAGGAAAAATAGTCTTCCCTTTTAATTTTTTAGATATGATATTTGAAGCCCAAAAGTATACCCTTTTACTTACAATCAGTCTCATAGTTCATAAAATTCAGAATAGATGAATTTTAATATATTGTTTGTAAAAATAGGTCGAGAAATCGCCTCTCTACCAACTGTAACTTTTATGCGTGTGGCTAAGGTTTTATATGTAATATTCCGGTTAAGTCCATCAAAATAGTGTACTAGCTATGATAATGATAATAAAACAAGTTAGCATTGAGCTTCACTAAGAATCCCCAGTAGATTGCTTTGCCATTAGGCATCAGCTTATACAGTTTTAAATCGTATAGGGTTAATTGTGGCTAAGAATTAAAAAAATTAAATGATTCAATCCATGTGTGATAATTACGTTGAATGACATTGTTTTGGTCTGATGGTTCACTTTGACAAGAAGGTGGGGAGCCAGAGGACAAATGTTACTCATCCTAATGAGGAAAATTTTGGTATTTCTACCTCCATAATCAATAGAGAGAATTGTTCAAATTCCAAAATGGTCTATTTTTTTTTTTTAATTGTTCATATATTAATAATAAAGACACCAGAGGTGCAAATACAAAGAGGATAATCAACACAAAGACAAAAAGATAGACAAAAAAGAAGAGAGTGACAATAAACTAACAAAACATAACTCAGCTGACAAATTACTAGACTGAAGAGTCGATGAAGCTCGAACTGGATGGATAGAAAATTGGAGCACCAAAAAACTTTCCGCAGGACCACCAAAGAATAGCCTAATCCAGGATAGGAATTCAAACGGGTTCCGATTTATCACCACGAAGGCGTCTAGAAGATTCAGGTCCGATCTTTTTGCAACTGGAGTAATTAATAGAGGTCCAAAATGGTCTATTAATTTGGAAGCAAATGCATCCTTCCTCAATTATTTGTTTCATCAGCCATTATATAATTCTAAACTGCTATAAGAACACCATGAGTGATAACTGATAACTGCATACATGAGTGATTAGATTGGTCCTCAACCTAAACAAGAACACCATTCACAATAAATAGTTCCATAGCCACACTACTACAGACATTAATAACAGCTGAAAATCAGCCTAAGACATAGAGAGTAATCCATTATTTTGATACCCTGAAGTGAGAGATCTGAATATTTTCAACATTGAGCTTCTTGAAGTTGCTGAGTCTCCTTGTCTTGAAGAACTTCCCCCAGTTATATTCCTTGTACTTGGGAGGATTGTGTTCATCTGTCAGCTCATCTAGAGGCTTTACGGCTGCATTGTGCGAAGGATTGAAGAGGAAAGGGATGGAGAACCTCTCTCTCTCTGAGTTTACCATCGCCCTGTGCTCTACACTTTCATACTTGTCATTACTCCAAACCTACAAAAGATCAATCAGAAGATCCATCTTTTAGGATTCATTTCAACAGTATTTTTCACCATCACAAGTCTTTAAAGTTACTGTATCTCAGCATTTTGCAACATTCCAAATATTGTTGCAATGGTGGCAGTCAAAGGGAGAAGGTGGATTTGTCGAAAGATATGGCATCATGTATTGTCGGCGAGGGATACTGTAGCAGTCCAAACATTCCCACTGCTAATAGAAACTTGGACCTGTAATAGGATGCTATAATTTTCCACCCCCGTGGGTAGTGAAATTATAAACCTCTTTCTCCTCAAATGCAGCTCAACTTACAAAGAAAGAAAGCAGACTAACTTTCAAGTTTAGGGACATTGATTAGTAAAATCTAGTTGTTGTTCACCTACCTGAATTATGTCTCCAACATTGATGATGTAAGAATCCGGGATAGGTTTGACCCTAATCCACTCACCATCACTCTTTCGCTTTACGTCAAGTCCTCCAACGTCGTCCTGAGCAAGGACTGCAAGAGCTCCAGCATCTTTGTGGCAGCCAACGCCAAGTGCAAGGTCCGGTGCAGGGCAAGGAGGGTAGTGATTGACCCGAATATAGCTAGTTTGGTCCTTGAAGAAACCATTTAGCCGTTTTGCTGGCAAATTCAAACTCAACGAGATGAGCTCAAGCAATTCGAATGCTAGCTTCTCCACACCCTTCGCATATGAAATACAAGCCTTCCTGGTGAAGTAAATATATAGAAATTTCAACATTGACATATATATCACTTAAGACATCCAAATGGATGACATACTTGTGTTTCAAGCCCAGGTTCATTTTGATCTTCAAAACAGAGGGAGACACGACTGAACATATATTTCTGCTATCAAACTAGATATATCCAAGACCCAATATGGTCTGATATTCAAGATTATGATCTTTTCATACTTTAAATTGGTGATACAATCATCTTTCGAATAGTCCACCGGCGACCAACTATTGCAGCCACTGGGGCAAAAGTAAATATATTGAAAGATTGCCATCTTCACATTTTTCTAACGGTGAATAATTTATGTACTTGGGGACTAAGAGAATTCAATTAAGAATCTTGCAGACTACGATTTGATTATCTGAATTTGATGTTCCTCTGTTTTCATGGCATATACTTCCAGACATCTTAGGCCCTTTGGCCTGGGAACATGTCTGCCCAGGACATAATTACTCAAGTTCAGTCAGGATTATCTTATATTTGACATGAAAGTAAAACTGAATGAGAGAGATACCAATTGATCAAGACGATTCAATCGGGATCTTGATATCGGACCATTTAACGTCGAGACATTGGATACCAAGCATTTAGAGCCCATTTACTCACCGAGGTTCCTTGGGGGGAATTGGAAAGAATTCCATGATTTTTTTGTAGTAGTTGAGTTCCAAGTCTTGATGATTTTTAGACTACAAAACAAGGCCAATCAGTTTCTCAATTACCTCATTTCAGGAGGGTACTCTGGCCACTGATTCTTGAAAGTCTGCAATTCTTGGTCACCGGGCTCATGTGAAGCTGGGATCACCAATGGATCCTCAACCACCCAGTCAAAGACCTCCTTCCAATCCCTCACATTCTTCGTGTGCTCTGTATCATAGTAACCCAAAGGGTTCACCTCATCGCGCCCGACCTTACGTTTCTCATCCAGCGACAAGGCGAAGAACTTCCTCGCAGCGGATTCCATTCGCTCTCGGAGCTCCGATGGCACCCCATGGTTGATCACTTGGAAGAAGCCCCACTTGCTGCAGGCTGCCCCAATCTCTGCGGCGAGGCTCAAAAGAGCTTGTGGGTCATCGGAATTTGAAGAATTCAATGGGGAGAGATTGATCAACGGAATCCCTCCGGCCTCAACGACGGAGAGTTTTGGCCTATGTTCAGTTTCTTGGATGAAGGCTTGATCAACCTCAAAGCCCATTGCCACAGAATGTCTTCCTAACAACAAAAGAATGGAGTAACAGATGGCTTAAAACTTATCAGGAATTTACTAATCAATCTATTTGGTGTGTCATTTTATAGAGAAAAATTGGTTCATTGAATCTGGACGCATACAGCAATTGTATGACCAACTTTGGCTGTATTCGTTGTAAATTAATGAATTGAGGAATGAAGACGAGGTTGCAGTGAGATCATTGATTGGTCTTCGTTTCGTAACGTCATTGATCATTGCTCTTTCATTCTTCGGTCATGAATGACAAGAGACAGAGAAATCATCCCACACAATTTCTAAGTTCTTCGTAACATCATTGATCATTGCTCTTTCATTGTGAGGTCATGAATGACAAGTGAGATGGAAATCATCCCACACAATTTCTAATTTTTCTCACTTACAACCTACCTATATCTTCAAAGTTATCATCAATTCAACATCGAAAAAGCATGTGCAAACATGTGTCACAATCTGCATATGTAAAAAAAATGATAGTAGATAATTCTTACTAAGTTTCACAATTTTTTCTTTAAATCCTTTGAATTAACCAAATTTAATCCTCGGGAAGCCAACCCTCTAATATCTCGACCGAAATTAGGCGTATAATTATGTGATTAATTATAGTTGATTGTGTTTAGTGCCGGTTAATCTGATATATTAACAAATGGACTTTGTGTAGAGTCAGAGTTGACTCGACTCGAGTTTAAAGTCGGTGGATCCAACTCGTTAGTGTAGTGGGAAAGTTGAAATTATCTAAACTTTCTCCGACTGAGACCCTTAAAATAATCTGCAGTTTGGAAAATAAATTATTTGAGGTATTTAAATTCTCAAATTTCACTCATTAATTTAGTTTTAAAATTCTAAGTCTAAAGAATTTTCCCGGCTGAACATTTTGATTTGTAGAAGTATGGATTTTGATTTGTCAGGGGTGTCTCTATTTTATAAAAAGTTAATTTTAAAATGTTTAAGAGTGTCAAACATCCCAGAAAGTTTAGAGTGTTTTTGTAAGTTAAAATTGTTTGACCCGACTTTAAAGTCAGAAGCTTTACAAAAATGTTATTTTAATTTTTGAAATTTAGTATTTATGTGATTTTTAATTAAAACATTAGATTTTCAATGTATTTGAAAGGTGTGATTTAAATTTTGAAAACTAAAAAGAGGTTTAATTTATTTTCCAAAACTATAGTAGTTATTTAGTTTTAATTTATTTATCTAAACTATGGAAGTTATATGGTTTTTGATTTATTTATGAATGGATAATTATTAAAGTCTTAATAAAAAAATATAAAAAAAATGGGTGATTATTCACCATCTCTAGCAGTATTATCAGAACCGGACCAAACCGCAATCGAACCCGTGGTTCGTTTCGACTGGAACAGAACCGGCTGCGGTTTAAATTTTTTATTTTTTTTAAAAAAAATTCATTTCAAAATTAAATTAGAAAATGTATATATTTGAAATATAAATATTTATTACCATTTCTATTAGATATCTTTCACCATTTTGATATATTATTCAGAGTTTAAATGTTATTTTTAATATTTATATTAATATTATTGGTAAAAGATAGCTTACTTAATTTTATATGTAATATTTATATTAATTACTACTTGATCGGCTTTGACCGGCTTTAACCTGCGGTCGAACTCGGTCGAACGCGAACCTTCCTCGAAGACGGTTCGTTAGACGGTCCGATTCTAATAACATTGATCTCTAGTGTTCACTAGCCTAGGTGGCGTCGGAGCTTCTCTTCCACAAGTCATCTACGGTGGTTTTACAGTTTAGTGTAAAGAGAGGAAGTGAGGTAGGTAAGAAGATTAAAAAAAAAAAACAATCACTCTCTCTCATTCAACGTTTTCCTCTCCTTCCTTTTACAATTTTTTCTCTTTTCTCTGTTCTTCTCCTTTCTCTACATGTTTCAAGGGAGTTTCCTTTACGTCTCTCTTCCTTTATTTTAAATTCAGTTATAATATTAAACTTTGATTACAATTTAGATTAGGGATAGTTTTAAAACTCATTATGCTCAAATCTCCATTCATTTGGGTTTTATTTTGTTACCACCACTAATTTAGAAATTAATACTTTATCTATTAGATTAAGTCTTATCATTTTAGTTATTTCTTTTATTTATGGGTATTTTAGATAGCATTAGATGTTATTTATTTTGGGTTTAAATTAGCATGCTATCTTAATGGTGGAAAGTTTAGCTATTGTTTTGTTTAATTATTTATGTTGAGATTTTAACACCTTTAAATAATAAGGTGATGTTTTTTTTTAAATAAAGTTCTATCCTATTTTTAACTGATAGGTTTTTATGCAAGAATGTTAAAGTTATACTTTTATTTGGTTATTTTAATTTTAATTTAGTGGGGTTTTTTTTTATAATCAAATATATTGTTTCTTTAGGAGGGACTTTCAATCTCTCTCTCCCTTGGTTGGGAATGTTTTAACATGCATTCCTCACTACCTCAAGTATACTCAAGGTGTTGTATACTTAAAATCATCCACCACTTTGGGTGTTTGATGATTATATATATATATATATAATATTTATTTTAAGTTTGGTTTGATGAGCTTAAGTATAATTTCTTTTATCTACTTAATTGATGAGTTTCTTATTTTGGGATTTTCAATTGAACTAAGCCTTAGTGAAATGAGTTTTAAATGACTTACTGTTTAACTTCAAAAGTTGGATTTTTTACATAACAAATATTAAACTTTTTTATTTTAAGATTTCAATTGATTTCCTTACTTACCTTAGTTCCTTCGTGTTAGTAATAGACAAACTATTATCTTATTTACAGACGGTGACATTTTAAAAGAGTTATTAAAATTATATGACTCTCTTTATTCGTTCCTTCAAGAATTTATCCCGATAGAACTATGTTCTGTCAGTCGGACCCATCGAGTTGTCTATCGGGTCAACTTAGATCAATAAATATAGTATCTAACTCCGTCAATTATCCAATTGAAACAGTTGGACCGGCTCTCTCTCTCCTTCATGCAATTCGAGAAACTTACGTAACTTCGTCGATCAAAGTGAGGAGACTCAACTGTGGTTTATTTGCAAGTGAATGGTTAAATGTGAATGTGTAGATGTGCTATGTAAAAATCATATATACATGATATATATTGAAGTATGCATGTGACTATTTGTATATACCCGTGCTAACGTGGTTATGCAGGTATTGTGAATATGAAGATTCTAGGTTGGTAAACCTAAATCTAATGTCTGTGGATGGTAATTGTAATTTTTTCTATGTTTATGGAATTTTGTTTATTTTGTATGTTAAATATATACACACTTGTGAAGTCGGTCGAGCTCTTGCAAGATGCTGCATTATGTCTGCCTTTGACTTAATGTATTCGAGGATGAGTGGGATTCCTCGACAAGGTTGAGTCGGATACCCTGGACCTAACAGTTGAGGTCGAGTCGGATACCCTAGTGAGTCAAAGAAACAATGATACACGTTAAGAATTGAAAGAAAAGAACAATTGTCACATGTTCTGTTATTTATTTTAACTGCATTGTAGATTTTAATGCTCTATCACATGCTATATCTATGATATTTCGAGTTCTCTTCACTGGGTTAGAAGCTCACGTGTACCTCAATGCAGGACAAGGTCTGGAGGCAGCGGAGGACCCCTCTGCAATGGCCTAAGCTGTGGAATCTCTGAATTTCAATTAGTTGTTTTAGAGTAGAATTTGCTTAGATGGCTTAATATGTAAATATTGTCTAAGCTTACCAGTTGTAGCATCCAGACTCGTATATGTATAATATGGTGTGAACTGTTATGTGAATATAAGTATCTTATGTGATAGTTTAGGTTTTATGAACACTTGTGGCCTCTTCATGGGCTTAGGCAGACCCGAGGCCATGGACATGTGGAGTTTGGGATTAGTTTTAATTTAAAAAAAAAAAATTAGTCTCATTCCGGGCCCACGTATCAGGTCGGGACGTGACAAATCCTGAATTTAATTCCCACTCCACTGAAAAAGACTACTTCCACTGAATTACCCAAAATTTGAGGATAAAGAGTCTTACACATACTCCAAAGATTAATCGAATGCTCTAAACCTTATAGAGTTTAGTTATAAAAAAGTATTAGCCATCATTCAATATAAGATATTTCAAAAAACATGTTTCTATCCAAACATATGTAAGCCGAAACATTCAAAATTTCATTTAAAATCTAAAATATCAGGAAAATAATAGCTTTATACTCCCAAACATTTTATTCAAAATGCTCTATCCCTCCATAAAAAAATTGCCCACCCAATTTAATTATCATTTTTAGTGAAATTTAAAGACCATACAGCAACACTTTGTCTTAGTGATTAGGTTTAAGTCAAAACTTTATGAAATTATTGTAATATCTCCTTTGCTCATTAAAGCATCTCCTAGTTACAGAATTTGGAATCTTCTACTATTGTAGCAGTAGTGAATACCGCATACACTATGCAGAGGTAAATTACTAAATGAGAAACTTTCTACACTGTTGAATAATCAATTTACTTATGAATTAGTCCACATGGCATGAGACAAATGATGACAGGATAATTATAGAGTCCGGATTCATATTTACACTCCAAGACTCTAAAGCCTTCTTATTTATTTTTATTAAATGGATTATTTATTTTTTTAATTTACGTGTGGAAAACTACGGAAAATCCAATGCAAAACTACCACGAATGATACCCACTGCCCTTAGTGTACACCAAGTTAGGCCATGGGGGCTCCAACTTAGCACCTCCCACTTCCTGAGATGGGAGGTTAACCCGTTGAGCTACATCCATTTAGACTATATATTTTTAATCATGATAAATAGAAAATTGAAAGAACAATAAAAGAATTATCTTTATCTCATTATTTGTTCTTATAATTTTAAATATTAAAAAGAGAAGTGATCGGTCCACCAAAAATAAATGAAATACCCATTTTGCCTACTATTGTTTCTATCCTTTTTTCCTTTCACTCTTTCCATTTGTATTTCACTTATTTTTTATGCACCGAAGTTAAAAGTTTTGATACACCAATCAATTTCCTTATAAATTGTTGATTTTTTTAATGAAATATTATATACAACTGTTAGGAAAGTGTTTTTTTTTTTTAAATACGAAATAATTTTCTAAATCTATATTGTAAATGGTCCTTGTCCAGATCACTGTCGCCTCTACCCTCCCAATGCTAATTGAATTCTTACCCAACAGAACTCCGAGTTCCAGCTGGATGCTATCTTTACCGTTGTCAAATCTATATTTGACACTTTTGAAAGTTAATTTTAATTTATATCAAAATCTCTAAAATATCTTAGGTTTTTAATCGATAATATTTATCACAGAGATTCCCAGCAACATGAATTTTCATTTGAAGTCGGTCGGGGCTCTTGCCAGGCATCTGCACGAGTTGCCATTGTTGCTTGGGAAAATGAGAAGAGGAAGGTGGTGATCAATGCTGTAATAGAAGTGAAGAAGGAATTCCTCTGCAGCTGTATTGGATTGGTGGACACAAAGGGTTCAAGAAAGACAACCATACATGCATCTTGAAATCAAATCGTACTTTGATCTTCTTGATTTGGGTTTTGAAGTCGTTTCGATTTGAGTTTATGTAAAAGGGATTTTGTCTGTTTAGATTCTATAGCCATTTACTTGATGAAATCTATTGAAAATTCCCATTGCAAATTTGATTGTTTTTGTTTCATCTCATAAATCATAAATCATGTCATTCATTCACCCAAAATCGTAAAATTACTAAAATCAGGTTCTCCAATTTGCATGAAGGGACATCAAATCTTCTCCAATTTACCTTCGGATTCATTCTCACGGTCATAAGTCATAACAAGGGTCTGAAAAAATACAAGTTGCCTGTCCCATATCTATTGTGAATAAAATTTCTCTACTCTTTATTTTTTGAAAAAAAAAAATATTTACTGAAAAATAAGAGAAAAATATGAAAAAAAAATAAAAAACTTAGTGAGAATTTTTTTAAACTCTTGAAAGTTAAAATTTTGATACGAATAAAATATGTCTTAAAAATTAAAAAATGTCTAAAATTTTTATAAAGTAGGAAATAACACGAGAAAACACCTATAATGAAATTCATAATATGAAAAATAGTGTACTAGCTAAAGATGGATAGGACACGATTCATATTATGATAATGATAATAAACAAGTTGGCATTGAGCTTCACTGAGAATGCCCAGTAGATTATTTTTGTCATTAGGCATCAGCTTATACAATTTTAAATCGTATAGGGTTAATTGTGGCTAAGAATTTAAAAAAATTAAATGATTCTGTAATACCCTGTCCCCAAATTAGGCGTGTTTTATCTTAATAATCTTGTTTAACTGGTTAACCTCAGAGATTACGGTTAGGGCTTTGAGGAGAGCCCAGGTGTGGCCTGATCCGAGCTCGTAAGCTCAGTGATCCAGCTCGTCCAGCTGGAGGGTCATTTTGGTAATTTGCCACTTCTAGTTGTTATTTTTATAAATATTGTTGTTATGTGATTATTATTGGATGATAATGTTCTCCTGAATAAGGGCTTTGTATTTCTGATTTTCAAATATTTTATCTTCAGAAAATAGTATTTTAAAATCCGCCCGTCAAAACCCCGAAAGGGAGTAATAATTATTTTAAAGGGTTTTGGGAATTAAGATAAATTTCAAAACTAGTAATTTATGGTAGACCATTTTAAGAATGGTCTAGTTATTCTTTGACACCCCAAAATAAGGTTTCTAAATTGTTTTATTTAACATTTGTTTAATTAAGTAAATAGTGTTAAATTATGGTTTTTATTTAAATAAATAATTTTTATGGAGTTTTAAATCTCAAATTTTTATGGTAGCTAAGGTTTTTAAAACCCAACCTATCTGTAAGGTTGGATCAAAATTTTCGACCCTCTAAAAACATGTTTTAGTTAAAAATCAGATTTTTATTAAAACTAGGGGCCTTTTTGCAAAAAACTGAAAATAAGGATAGCTGGTTTGCAACCACTGTTGCAAGCGTCAGCTGCCGCTCGCTGGCCCCTTTTTCCTGCAGATTTTCTATAAATTGAACCCCTCTCTGCAGTTCTAACTCCTAACACTTCTTCTCTTCTCTCTAAGACTCTCAAGCTCTCTGTTTTCCAGACCAAAAACCAGCTGATTCCCTCTGTTTCTCCAGCCGTAACTTAGAGGGAAAATTTTCAAAGATCAGATTTTCAGCCCAGGAACTCCAGTGAAGGTAACCACTGTATTCCTTTTCAAATTCTAGGTGGTTTAGAATCAAGAAAAACTGATTTTGATTTAGTTTTGAGCAAAAAAAACCATTTCAAAGTTTAAGGAAAAACCATGGATTTCTTTTACCCGTGAGCTTGCAGTGTTAAAATCGGATGGCCCAGTGAGCTTCAAAGCTCCAAACATCTCCCTATGGAAAGAGGCACTCTCAGAGGAATCCATCGGACAGGCTGGATATGAAAACCGAATCCGGGAAACCCACTGTTTCCGGATTCATTTTTCATGAAGTCCCGGCCATTCACTGTCTGCAATTAGCAGATAGTGAAGGAAGGAAGAAGAAGGAAAAAAAAAAGAAAAAATATTTTTTTTATTAGATTATGCTGATGCTTGTGATTTGTGATGTTAGCACATATTGAAAAAATAAATAAATAAATATTATTTTTGGATTATTGAAAAATAATAATAATAATATTTTTGTTGGATTATGTGATGTGATGTTAGTACCATTTTTGTTAATTAAAATTGTACTAACTCTTTTCTCTTATTACTATAGTGTAAATACTATTTTATTCACTTTCAAGCCGATCCTATTGATCGGGCACTGAGTGATCTCACTTCCAGGCCAACGCTATATTTGTCGGGCACTGAGTGACCTCGAGGCCTAACTCAAAATGTCAGATCTGGTCCTATCCAGAAGACAACCGAGAAGTGACCTGAGGATCTAGACCTAACTCAATAAGTCAATCTGGTCAATGCTCAGAAGACAATATGAGTTTTGGACTGAGCCCCTTTTATTATATTATTATCTTGTGGATGATTATAACTTAAAAGGATAGAAACCCAGTAGAAGACTCAATTCCATATACCTTGGATATTTTTGGAAAACGTGAGATTTCAAAATACTACTTGTGTGTATGTATTTGATCTATATATTGATTGTGCACTTGTCTGTTTGTTTGAACAGAGACCGAGTAACCACACATATACGGTGAGGGAACCTAACTCTGCAGAATATGTAAACAGGTTTTGTTATGATATGAGTCTTGAGCAATGAGTAGGTTTCAGATTTGATGAACCTACTCATGTGCCTAGACATGATGCACTATGGTAAGAGTGCCTATGATGATTATGAATGTTATGACGTTGATCATGTGAAACATGTAAGACTGCTTCCACGTGCCTGGACTATTGAACCAATATCGGTCATATGGGATATGGTTTATGTCTACTGGACCATGGGTGTCGACAGTTGCTGACTTAAGGGTGTCAGTATCGGCTATGGTAGAGCTGGAGATGTACTTGAAAGGATGTATTTTGACCGTGTCAGGACTTAATACAATGGTCTCAGCGTAGTCGGTAGGCATTACGTTGGAGGATAGCAATATTGGAAAAGAAATGATGAATTATGAGAATGATGATATTATTATGCTTATTTGTGATCAAGCATGAGATATTTATTGCAAACTGTTGATTTTTGCTAACCTGTTATTTTACTTAAAATGCACTGTTATATTTCCTTTACTAAGGCTAGTTAGCTCACTCCACTCACTTTTCAGGAAATGAACCCGATGAAGGAGAACCCTCTTTTTCAAGCTTAGGGTGGAATAAGCTTGCGGCTGTGTTTCTGGATTCCCACAGAGGGGAATACTCTTATCTTTGCTTTCTGGTTCTTAGAACCCTTCGTGTTTATTAAGTACCAGGTGTGGTACTTGATTTGTTTTAACGTCATGTATTGAGACTACTACGTTTTGTAGTCACTCTAATTGTGATTGAATGATGAATCGATGGTTGGATTTTATATGATCATGTTATGTGTTGATGTTGTTGTTTATGTCTTTTTGTTGGTTAGACTTATGGTATGTGTTTGAGTCCACATGTTGGAATCATGTGTGACCTTTGGGCCCAACTGTTGATTTGGCCTAGTTAGAATGCTTGAGTTAGTTTATCTTAAAAAAAAAAAAATTCAGTCGCGTTCTGGGCCCACCCTTCCCTTCGAGGCGTGACAGATTCAATCCATCGGTGATAATTACTGTTGGATGGCACTGCTTTGATCTGATGGTTCACTTTGACAAGAAGGTGGGGAGCCAGAGGACAGGATGTTCAAATTTCAAAATGGACCAATTTTTTTTTTTTAAAACATAAAGAGGATAACCAACACAAAGACAGACAACAAAGAAGAGAGTGGCAATAAACAAACAAAACATAACTTAGCCAACAAATTACTAGACTGAAGGAAGTTGATGAAGCTCGGACTGGATGGATAGAAAATTGGAGCACCAAAAAACTTTCCGCAAGACCACCAAAGAACAGCCTAATCTAGGATAGGAATTCAAACGGGTTCCGATTTATCACCACGAAGGCGTCTAGAAGATTCAAGTCCGATCTTTTTACAGCTGGAGTAATTGATAGAGGTCCAAAATGGTCTATTAATTTGACGCAGCGGGGATCGGTTTAACTAAGACGAATAGCTAAGAGGATGGGGGTTGGTGAATATAGTGAATTCTAATTAAAGAACTTAGGTGGGATGAAGGGAATAAAATAAAAAAGGAATAATCAAGAAAGGATAGATTAGGTAAGAAGTATATGATGAGAACAATACAAATAGCTTTGATGGTATGAGCCGTGTTTGCTGCTAGTTTTGATGCCAGAACATCAAGATGGTAGCTTGTTCCCAATCACTTTCTATAACAGCAACATGAAGTTGAGACGTGGCTGTTGATCAACCCAGAGAAGGCTTAATGCCCAATCAGATTAGATGTAATCCAGTCACCAGAAGGCACTCTCCCATGCACCAGTACCTGTGGAACAGGTCTGGCTGCAAATAGACACTGACAGCAAAGGCCTCAATGAGCAGGAGATGGTGTTGCAGTTCCGGCGAGAAAACCCAACCTTCTACTTGTAGGCAGAAGTTGGAAGAGAAAATAAAGACTCCAGGGCTACCTCCAAACGTCGGTGAAGATCAAAACCCAAAGAGGAACAACAAACAATCCAAGAACAAATCTTGAAACGAAACCAAATCTATTTCATTAATCAATCAAATTCGTGTCCTTTACAATCTACCAAAAAAGGTATTTATACACATACCCTAAACACTAAAATAGAAACGAAAATAAATAAAGAAAGAAGAAGAAAACAAGGAAAGGAGAAAGATAGAAAGAGGTGCCTGAATCGTCGGGATCAGGGCCTGAATCGTCGGGATCGGCACAAGGCCGGCCCTGAGATTTCAGGGGCCCTAGGCGAGTTTTTAAGATGGGGCCTTTATATACTCATAAAAAATAAAATCATATAATTTTTTTTACTGTGAAACTAAATAAAATATCATAATTAAATTTATAGCAAAGTATTATTTAAAATTTATTCTTATTTTGAGATGCAAAATTACTAATTAAATTACTATATTTAAGTTTTTTTAACATTTATTTTTCAATATATAATATAGCTAATTTATTCAATATTTCTTGTGAGATTGTAGATTGAAGATAAGATTTTATCAGTTTTAACTTTGAAAAACTTCTTTCTGCATAGGTAACTGTAATTGGTATAATCAATATTATTTTATAAGTAATTCATGCATTTGGAAAATAACAATTTATTCTTTTTATATAATTTGACAATTCATTCTTTTGGTACTGCATCTTTTATCATATGGAGTGTGACACTAATATAAATTCTCATTTGAAACGAAGATATTATTATTATTTTAATTTTTCCATTTTTTGTATTTT
Source organism: Chimonanthus salicifolius (assembly GCA_013350335.1). Lineage (NCBI taxonomy): Eukaryota > Viridiplantae > Streptophyta > Magnoliopsida > Laurales > Calycanthaceae > Chimonanthus > Chimonanthus salicifolius. The sequence continues at coordinate 10,985,915 of CM023537.1, read as the reverse complement.
TTAAAAAATTAAAAATTAAAAATTATCTGAATTACAATGATTTATACTTGTATATTAGTTCTAATAAAATCTACATTGATCAAATGAATAAAGTTATATTTTTTTCATCTCTTCAAATTTTAAAAGCTCTAAATTATTTTTAATTCAAAATTATCAACTCAATATAGATTTCTCATTCTCTTTATTTAGATGATAGATATATTTTAAAAGAGTCTTTATTAATTATTACTATTTTATTTTTATTATTATTATTAAACTCAATAAAATGAGAATTATAATAATTATTATTATGATTGTTAGTATCATTATTTTAATTTTTTAAAAAACCTACGCTTTAAATTGAGTAGAAAAATTATCAATATATAAATTTTCAATTTTGAGTGTTTTAAATTCAAAATAGTTAAAAATAGTCAAATAGTATTAATTTAAATTATTGTTATTTTTCATTATTAAATAACTTGATAAAAAGAAAATTACTATTATTAACACAGCCGGGATTTGATCCCAGGCCTGTATCAATAAAGGGCAAATTCTAACCAACCGGACAAGAATGCATGTGTGCTTTATATTATACATTATTAACTATTTAACATATAGTAAAGGAGTTTATGGACTTGGGGCCCTTTTCATTTGGGGGCCCTAGGCGACCGCCTACTTCGCCTATAGCCAAGGCCGGCCCTGGATCGGCATCGTCGGTGCGGTGCTAGTGTATTTGGAACAGCTGCTGCATAGAAGGGAAAGAAGGGGAAGAAAAGGGAAAGTAGGAGATGGGAGTTTGGGAAAAGGGGTTAGGAAAGGAGTTTTACTCCTTTTAGACTTTTACTCCCTCTTTGACTTGGTTTAGGCCTCACGTGTGTGTCTCACACGTGATGTGCTGCATCAAATTTGGAAGCAAATGCATCCTTCGTCAATTATTTGTTTCATCAGCCATTATAGAATTCTAAAGTTCTACAAGAACACCATGAGTGATAACTGATAACTGCATACATGAGTGATTAGATTGGTCCTCAACCTAAACAAGAACACCATTCACAATAAATAGTTCCATAGCCACAGCTACTACAGACATTAATAACAACTGAAAATCAGCCTAAAACATAGAGAATAATCCATTATTTTGATACCCTGAAGTGAGATATCTGAATATTTTCAACATTGAGCTTCTTGAAGTTGCTGATTTTCCTTGTCTTGAAGAACTTCCCCCAGTTATATTCCGTGTACTTGGGAGGATTGTGTTCATCTGTCAGCTCCTCTAGAGGCTTTACCGCCGCGTTGTGCGAAGGGTTGAAGAAGAAAGGGATGGAGAACCTCTCTCTCTCTGAGTTTACCATCACCCTGTGCTCTGCACTTTCATACTTGTCATTACTCCAAACCTACAAAACATCAATCAGAAAATCCATATTTTAGCATTCATTTCAACAGTATTCTTCACCATCACTAGTCTTTAAAGTTACTGTATCTCAGCATTTTGCAACATTCCAAATATTGTTGCAATGGTGGCAGTCCAAGGGAGAAGGTGAATTTGTCGAAAGATATGGCATCATATATTGTCGGCGAGGGCTACCGTAGCAGTCCAAACATTCCCACTGCTAATACAATCTAGGACCTGTATTAGGATGCTATAATTTTCCACCCCAGTGGGTAGTGAAATTATAAACCTCTTTCTCCTCAAATGCAGCTTAATTTACAAAGAAAGAAAAAGCAGACTAACTTTCAAGTTTAGGGACATTGATTAGTAAAATCTAGTTGGTGTTCACCTTACCTGAATTATGTCTCCAACATTGATGATGTAAGAATTCGGGATAGGTTTGACCCTAATCCACTCACCATCGGTCTTTCGCTTTACGTCAAGTCCTCCAACGTCGTCCTGAGCAAGGACTGTAAGAGCTCCACCATCTTTGTGGCGGCCAACGCCAAGTGCAAGGTCCGGTGCAGGGCAAGGAGGGTAGTGATTGAGCCGAATAAAGCTAGTTTGGTCCTCAAAGAAACCATTTAGCCGGTTTGCTGGCAAATTCAAACTCAACGAGATGAGCTCAAGCAATTTGAATGCTAGCTTCTCCACACCCTCAGCATATGAAATACAATCCTCCCTGGTGAAAAAATATATAGAAATGTCAAATTTTACATATATATTACTTAAGATATCCAAATTGATGACATACTTGTATTGAATACTTTCAAGTGCAAAAGGCGATAACCATGGCAACCATGTTAAAACACTGACAAATAGAAAAAGAACACAAATTTAGAGAATCGATGTGTGGCTCTGTACCATGAAGAAGTTTGGAAGATTTGGCTCACTGGCCCTTCTCATTATACAATGTATATATAGATGTACAAGTCTAAGTATAGAAACTCTTAATCAGGGAACTTGACAAATATAGAATAAGATATACATGGTAGGTCAACCCTTCTCTCTAATAAACAAGATTTATCCAACAAAGGGAATGTTGAGAATGTTGCACTAATTGATCTACAAAACCGTTTTTGATAGCTTGAATGGGTTTAGGATTTAAGGTACAAGGGCCTGGTAGGACTGATCAATTGCAAGAGCAGAAATGGCAGAATATGTATCTGATTTACAGCCATACCCGAGTTTAATGCACCAACGAAATGTTGTGAGCTGAGAAGAATTATGGATAACTTGTATGAGCCAATATCAAGTGAAATTTCATCTAGGATAGGGTAGCCACTAACTTGATCTTGCTGGGACCAACTCATAGGCCCAGATCTTGTAAAATATGCTTGAACAGATTGATTCAAGGCCAGAGTTCATCGATATACAAATGTCGGTTTCAAGCCCAGGTTCATTTTGATCTTCAAAACAGAGGGAGACAAGACAGAACATATATTTCTGCTATCAAACTAGATATATCCAAGACCCAATATGGTCTGATATTCAAGATTATGATCTTTTCATACTTTAAATTGGTGATATAATCATCTTTCGAATAGTCCACCGGCGACCAACTATTGCAGCCATTGGGGCAAAAGTAAAATATTGAAAGATAGCCATCTTCACATTTTTCTATTAGTGACTAATTTATGTACTTGGGGAGTAAGAGAATTCAATTAAGAATCTTGCAGACTACGATTTGTTTATCTGAATTCGATATTCCTCTGTTTTCATGGCAAATACTTCCAGACATCTTAGGCCCTTTGGCTTGGGAACATGTCTGCCCAGGACATAATTACTCAAGTTCAGTGAGGATTATCTTATATTTGACATGACAGTAAAACTGAATGAAGAGATACCAATTGATCAAGACTATTCAATCGGGATCTTGATATCGGACCATTTAACGTCGAGACATTGGATACCAAGCATTTAGAGTCCGTTTACTCACCGAGGTTCCTTGGGGGGAATTGGAATGAATTCCATGATTTTTTTGCAGTTGTTGAGTTCCAAGTCTTAATGATTTTTAGACTACAAAACAAGGCCAATCAGCTTCTCAATTACCTCATTTCAGGAGGGTACTCTGGCCACTGATTCCAGAAAGTCTGCAATTCTTGGTCTCCGGGTTCATGTGAAGCTGGGATCACCAATGGATCCTCAACCACCAAGTCAAAGACCTCCTTCCAATCCCTCACATTCTTCGTGTGCTCTGTATCATAGTAACCCAAAGGGTTCACCTCATCGCGCCCGACCTTACGTTTCTCATCCAGCGACAAGGCGAAGAACTTCCTCGCAGCGGATTCCATTCGCTCTCGGAGCTCCGCTGGCACCCCATGGTTGATCACTTGGAAGAAGCCCCACTTTCTGCAGGCGGCCCCAATCTCTGCGGCGAGGCTCAAAAGAGCTTTTGGGTCATCGGAATTTGAAGAATTCAATGGGGAGAGATCGATCAACGGAATCCCTCCGGCCTCGACTACGGAGAGTTTTGGCCTATGTTCAGTTTCTTGGATGAAGGCTTGATCAACCTCAAAGCCCATTGCCACAGAATGTCTTCTTAACAACAAAAGAATGGAGTAACAGATGGCTTAAAACTTATCAGGAATTACTAATCAATCTATTTGGTGTGTCATTTTATAGAGAAAAATTGGTTCATTGAATCTGGACGCATACAGCAATTGTAGGACCAACTTTGGCTGTATTCGTCGTAAATTAATGAATTGAGGAAAGAAGACGAGGTTGCAGTGAGACCCACCTGACTCAGATGCCAAATCTCTCTTGTTCTGCACCATTTATTTTTGGGTTGAGGGGGTGAAAGTTTCCTTAAAATTACATTTATGAAAAGTCAATCGTGTCCGTCGAGAAGACGCTGGTTCTTCCTAACATCATTGCTCATTGCTCTTTCATTGTGAGGTCATGAATGACAAGTAACATAGAAATCATCCCACACAATTTCTAATTTTTCTCACTTACAACCTACCTATATCTTCAAAGTTAGGCTGGCGATGCAGACCTCATATTTTTCTGGCAGTAGACACGTCTTTTCATTTTTAGGTGTGAAATTAATAATTTATTCTTTATGTTTTGATAGTCCAATTGAAACTCCTGTTAATTATCGTCCAATCGAACGATTCTATGTAAAATGGAATCGTCCGATCGAAGGCTGTGAAGAGAATGTACAAGAATCGTCCGAACGAATATTGTGTAGAGGGATTTTCAAAAGAGATCATTTCTCGACCGATTTTTACAAATAAGGTATCAAAATTCATCTAATCTGAGTTTTATGAACTCTGGGACTAATTTTAAGTGAAAAATGTATAGTTTTGGACTTAAAAAATCGTATCCAAAGGATTAGGAGGGAATACCATTTCCCAAAGTTCATAAAATTCAAACTACATGAATTTTGATACATTTTTCACACCTAAAAATGAAAAGAGTTGTCTCCTAACAGAAAAATATGGTATATATATGGCCAGCCCAAAGTTATCATCAATTCAACATCGAAAAAGCATGGGCAAACATGTGTCACAATCGCTAGTGAGAAGTATTAACTTTGCCTATGTAAAAAAAATGATAGTAGATAATTCTTACTATGTTTCACAATGTTTTCTTTAAATCCTTTGAATTAATCAAATTTAATCCTCGACAAGTAAGAGTCCTTAATTCAATAACCACTCTACTCTAAAAGATCACTTCCGTTGAATTACCCAATGTTTGAGAGTAAATAACCTTTCACATAATCGAGTGCTCTAAAAATCTTAGACACTTTAGTCATAAAAAAAAAACATTAACCATCATTGAATATAAGATATTTCAAAAAAAAACATGTTTCTATCCAAACATATGTATGCCGAAGCATTCAAAAATTTATTTAAAATCTAAAATATCAGGAAATTAATAGCTTTATACAGTACTCCCAAACATTTTAGATTTTTAGTCAAAATGCTCTATTCCTCCATGAAAAAATTGACCACCCAATTTAATTATGATTTTTAGTGAAATTTAAAGACCATACAGCAACACTTTGTCTTAGTGATTAGGTTTAAGTCAAAACTTTATGAAATTATTATAATATCTCCTTTGTTCATTAAAGCATCTCCTAGTCACAGATTTGGATCTTCTACTATTGTAGCAGTAGTGAATTTATCCTACCGCATAGCAGAGGTAAATTACTAAATGAAATATATATATATATATATATATATATATATAACTTTCTACACTGTTGAATAATCAATTTACTTATTAATTAGTCCACATTGCATGAGATAAATGATGACAGGATAAATCATTAGCAGTAGAGTCCGGATTCATATTTACACTCCAAGACTCTAAAGCCTTCTTATTTGTTTTTATTAAACGGACTATTTTTAAAAAAATACGGACCATAATTTTATTTTATTTTGAATTTACATGTTGAATCCATAGGAAACCCAACGTAAAATTTTCATGGGTGATACTCAGTGCCCTTAGGGTACACCAAGTTAGGCTATAGAGGCTCGAACCTGACACCTTTTACTTTCTGAGGCGGGAGGTTAACCAGTTGAGATATACTCATTTGGAATATATATTTTTAGTCATGATATATATATAAAATAGAAAGAACAATAAAAGAATAAAAAAATTATCTTTATCTCATTATTTGTTCTTATAATTTTAAATATTAAAAAGGAATGTGAGTGGTGCACCAATAGATCCTTTGGTGCACCAAAAGTAAATGAAATATCCATTTTGCCAAAGTTTATGTCAATCCTCTTTCCATTTGTTTGGGCAAAATAAATATTTCGCTCATTTTTTATGCACTAAAGTTAGCACCAATCAATTCCCTTATAAATTGCTGATTTTTTTATAAAATATTATATACAACGGTAAAGAAAGTGTTTTTTTATATAAATTATTTTCTAAATCTATATTATAAATCAGAGGTATAAAATTCGGCATGGCTGATATGCATATCGGCCGATAAATTTCTCTCCTCTTTTTTTTTAATATCAATATTTTTATATATTTTATTTTTTCTGAAGTAAAAAATAAATAAATAACCGAGAAGGAAGCTTATTAAAAAAAATAAAAAACATATATCGGCTCGGGCCCAGCACTAAATTGAATTTTTTTAAAAAAATAATCGATATTAATAATATCGACCACAATAAAAAAAAATGTTTTATCGGTATCAGCCGTTTTTGTTTCCCCTAATATAAATGGTCCGTTTCCAAACAATACCTCTACCTTCCCAATGCTAGTTGAATTCTTACCCAACAGAACTCCAAGTTCCAACGGGATGCTTTCTTTACCGTTGTCAAATGTATATTTGACAATTTTGAAATTTAATATTAATTTATATCAAAACCTCTAAAATATCTCATGTTTTTAATCGATTATATTTATCACACAGGTTCCCAGCAACATGAATTTTCATTTGAAAGTTTGCTGACCCACAAACCGTGAGCCAAGGATCACGGCTCACAAATTTTGAATTTTTTATTCTTTTATTCTTTTATTTTTTTTATTAAAAAAAAATAAAATAATATTAGAAAATGTATATATTTGAAATATGAATGTTTATTACCATTTCTATCACATATCTTTCACCGTTTTGATATATTATTCAGAGTTTAAATGTTATTTTTAATATTTATACTAATATTATTGGTAAAAGATAACTTACTTAATTTATATGTAATATTTATATTATATTAGTACTTAACCGGCTTTGATCAGCTTTTACCGGCTTTGACTGCGGTTGAACTCATTTGAATCCAAAATGCCTTGAAGACGGTTCGTTAAACCGTCCGGACACAGTTTACTGAATTTATATATAGACTATAATAATTTTAATAGTTTATCTTATAATTCATCTTATAAAAAATCTTATTAAAGAGTTTTGAATTTTGATAATGAGTTGACTATCCTAACCCAGTTTAAAAGAGATTTTAAGTCGATGGGCCATACATAGCCTCCAAATAATTTGTTTTATAATGAAATTTTAGGTCATGAGTCGACCATTTTATGAAAACAAGATCATTTAATAAGTGATTTGGCTTGACTAAAATTTATTTGTTAAATTAATTTATAATAAATACTAATAGGTACTTAAAAAGCACAACACATTTGAAAATGCAACTTGATTCCTATTATGAGTTTACTTAAAATATACCACTCTCAAGTCAACTGTCTAAATAAAACTTGAAATTACATCTTTGCCAATATGCAATTAAATTTTTGTCATATATGCACTAAAGTATTTTTGTTGTTCTTGAACATTTGGACCGTCCAATAAACCCATCTAAAGAGAATTTTAGGTAATGATTTATCATATTCTTTTGATGACTTATAATATAGAATTTTATAAACAATTTACTATACAGTTATAAAATTACGTTGTATTTTTCTCTGAAGACTAAAAATTTGTGGTACAAAACAGTCGTAAAGCATGTTTATGTATAAAGTAGAAATTTTATTACAGTAACAATAGAGATAACACTTACCTATGTCTAGGCTTCACGTGGAAAATTTTTTAATCCATAAGAGATTACCATATAGAGAAAAAATATATAAAAACAAAACATAACTTAATTCGAAAGAGTTGGAGTGATAGATCAAGAATTTGCTGAACTAAGAATTCAAATTTTGATTCTAATTCCACTCAAAGAGCAACTCTAAAAATTATCCAAAGGTATTTTTTTTTACCTTAAAATATATTCATTAACAAATTAATATATGTAACGATCACAATTAATTTATTTTTCAATAGAAAGGACATTTGATAACACCAAATGATATAAGCCTCAACCTCAAAATCAAATTTGAGACATTTGATTTTAATCAATTGAAATCATCGAACCTTCTTAAAAAAATTTAAAGACATGTCATGATTTTAATTAATAAGATTAAGTAATTAAAAATAAATTTATAATAAGTTTAGTTTAGTATAACTTATAAGTCCATTTTTAAAGTATATAATTTAGTTTTATTTTTAAAATATAAACTAAATTTAAAAAAAAAAAAAAAAGGAATTGAACTATAGATAACAATTTGCTCAAAATAATAACTAATAGTTGTCTTTAAAAACTTGAAGAGACTGTAAAAAAATTGTAAAAAACATGTTAAATAAACTGCTGCTACGCTCAAAGCTTATTTAATAACTGAAAAATAATAATAATAATTGTATAACACGTTTAATAAACTGCTAAAATGAATGTCAATACTTCAGTAGTTTACTCTGAAAATATCATCCTTTCACAGTAATATGTAAAATGATAAAATCATACACACTCGTGATTAAATTATAAACTCTAAATAGATGTAAAACTGCCAATAAATTGGATTTAAGTGAGCCACCATACAAAATTTAGGAACACCATGATATGAACTCAGCCTAATAAATCTTACAAACCCCAACTCTTGTCATCTAAGCAACATCACAAATCGAGAAAGTACCATTATCATATTAAAAAAAGAAGAAGAACAATTTAACTTCCTTTGAATTTCAGTGTAAATCAACTCAAATCAGAAAATCATAGACAGACTCCACTGTACCTTGAAAGATAAGGAGAAGATATAAACACGAGTTGAGACATCTGTGCATGGTAACTTCTGTTACTCTGTTTTATAGCTTTATATACAGAATGAATGAAGCTTCCTAGTTCCTACACTTTCATTTGTATTGTCATTGCTATCAACCAAAAGAATAAGCAAAATCCCAAACTGATATCCTCAGACCCTAAACTGAATTTGTAGAAGACCAATTAGTAAGGCACTCTTTATCCTGTTTGAAAAATGAAGGACAGGCCCTACGCATAGAAATTAGCTCAATCCAGATTCCAAAAGAACCTGCACTCACTCTCAAGGCCATAGAAGGGAGGAGGTGTTGCATCTTTTCCATCTCCGTTCACCAATCCGTTGTCCAGATTGAAGAATCCCCAGTTTCCCTGTGCTTGCCCATTGCATGTTCCGGGATCCGACGGGTCAATGTAACTGTAGTCAATGACTGCAGGAAGTCTGCTCCATGTGACACAAGCTACCTAACAACTTTGCATTCTGGATTCTGAAACTGAAACTTGAGGGCTGAAGGCGATTCACATCGCAACTGTTCATCTTCGCCTGCTGATGGTAATCTGAATTCAGCTTCGTCTGGTGCATAGAGGCTTCACCCAACCAATCAGGCAAATCATCACCAATCACATTTAGTAGCTCTTGTACGTCAAACATGTCCCAGGATTGGTCTAGGAAAGGATCAGAGGTATCATCTTTCATTTCTGATTCCATTGTGTCGACAGGGGCTTCCACAGCTAACTGTTTTCCATCTCTTCTTCCAAAATCAGATTCAAAATCTATCTTTGGAGCCTCCTCAGGTTTGAGTTCTTCAGTACCAAAAACCTCAGAAAGGTGTGAGGTCAGTCATAGATTCAAAATCTATCTTTGGAGCCTCCTCAGGTTGGAGTTCTTCAGTACTAGAGACCTCAGAAAGGTGTGAGGTCGTTGTAGACTCGGATGAACATGGGAAACCAACAAATGAATTCTTCCGATCACCATATTGTGAGTCACAATCTGTTGCATTAAGACGTGCACACGAACCATACATAGCCCTAGCTGCATCATCATAGGCAAGAGCGGCTTCCGTGGCAGTCGAGAATGTGCCAAGCCAGAGACGCCTACCTCGGTTTGGTTCCCTGATCTCAGCGACCCACTTACCCCATGTTCGTTGTCTCACCCCTCTGTACTTGCAGCAGGAGTTCTCAGGTCCCCCCTTTCCCTTCATGCAGCCCTTCTTTGAGCCTTTAGCTGGCAACTTCCTTCTTTTCTCACCATCTTCAGAATTATTGAGTTGGTTGTTATATTCCTTCCACTTTGCAAGAGTTTCTTCTATGGAATCACTTGCATTGCGTCTTCTTTTCTTCCTGAAATTAATAAGATGCACGGTTAGTAAAGAACAGACAGGGTAACAGCAAAAATTTCTACATCAGATAAAGTACAGAGAAACTATGTAATCCAGCAAAATCACGAGAGTTAAAACATCAACTAAATCAAAGTACACTTCATTTCAATATTATGAGTGGTGTATGAGAATTGATGATTTCTCATATTGAAGGGGTTTAACCTTAATTGACTGGGCTATAATATGAAGTCTAATTTAGTGAAGTACTGAAGTACCTTTCCCATGTCAAACATTTGGACCATCCAATAGACCCCTCTAATGAACATTCTACAGGACTATTCCTGCTATATCTACATTTTTCATAAATTAATTAATATGTAGTTCAAACTTTGAAAACAAATAATTACAAGAGACCAACCCATAAACCCTATACGCTAAAAAAACCAGCTCCAGGTCATGCATTGCATGAAGATTTTAAATTTAGGTCAAGTAGAGAAGGGTTATCTCAAACCCAAACCCGACCCGATCCTAACTCATATTGAATTAAAAAATAAATATTTGAATAATTTATTCATTGATTACCTTTCAATTTTTAACCTATGTACGCCCACCCAAGTTAAAAAAATCCTAAGCCTATTACCTAATTTTTTCATAGCCTATTGGGCTCACATACAAGGAAAGCCCTATTATCTTTCATTTTTTATTTAAAATAATTTTCCTCTCATCAATGATGACTAAAAGCAAAAAGAATCGAAACCATCCATTCAAAAAACCAACCTCAAAAAAAAAAAAAAAAAAAACAGATGAAGTTTCAATCATAATGGAAGAAAAATTCTACAAACCCTAACACCACACATGAAGAACCGCCGCCATTAAATGGAAGCAAACTAAGAAACAGAGGATATCCAACAACAACAGTTCCTACTAAATTATTATTAATTACACATTTAGTTTTGATGATGAGGTGTTCGGGAAGAAATTCAATGTTTGAGAGTCTGATGATACCACGCGGCAAAATTAAGCGGAAATTTCAAATCCAAGAAACACCCACCATTATTTTCATCTTATTCCAACATTATGTTCCCCCACAAAATAAGAACAATCCCTTCAAGGAATTACCCAAAATCACCAAACAGAGAGCACAACTCATCAAAACGAGAAATCCAAATCAAAACAGAGCAATATCCCAAGAAACAACCAAAATCTATTATCATGAGCCAATATAGCAGGAAAAACCCAGCTCGAAATAGAAATTCATCTCAGATAAAACAAAACTAGAAAAAACCTGAGAGAACAAGCTAGGGCCCGGCTCGACACAAGTTGAGATCTAAGACAACAAATTTAAATGGAGCTTTCTTGGTATTTAAAATATTATTATAAATAATATTTAATTATATATAATAAAAAATTATCTAAAATTTATTTTTCATGTTTTTTGATATGTAAAATTACTAATTAAATTTTTATATTCAAATTTGTTGATGCTTAGATCTATGGTTTGAACTGGTTCGAGTTTAAAATAATACATAAAAATATACCCAAAATTAAATGAAAGAGAAAAAAAGGGGCATAGATCTTCTGCTCAAGCAAAGATAATTAAATAAATAAAAATAAAATAAAAGTAAAAGCAAAGAGGTAACCAAAAGAGGACGATAATGGCAGTGATAGTGTGAGATGCAAAGTGATTGAATAGAAAACCGTAAGTTCTGGCGACTATGCGACTGAGATTGAAACAGGGTCGCCGGATGTATGGGCAGCGTCAAGCAATCTCTGGCGGGATGCTGGGTGTAACAAAACAACGGTGTTGAGCAGTTTCAACAAGAAGAAAGTTCTATAGAAGAGAAGAGAGAAAGGAGGAAGATAAGAGGAAAGAGAAAGGTAGAAGAAACCCAAATCCATGGGAGGAGACGAGGGAGAGACACGGGATCCACCCGTATGGGGGAAGAGGAGAGAGAGAAGAGGGAAGGAGAGAGATGGAGAAATCGTGGGAGTGAGTGGACTGGAGAGAAGAGGGTGTGCCATTTGGGGCTTTCCGAAATGGGATTTGGCGAAAAAAAGGAGCGTGTGCGAGACATTTGAGGCCTTCCTGAAGCGGGGGACCTAAAGCCACTGGAACCATCAACAAGCCAAGATATGTCACCTTTCGGAAACCCAATTCAAAACAGAGCATAACCCAAAAATCAATACCAAACCCCTTATCAAGAACCAGCATCGCAGGAAAAATAGCAGGAAAACCCTAGAAAAATAAATGCAACTCAAAGAAGAACTTCAATTCAACCAAGAAAAAACAGAGACAAAGCAAAAGACAACTCACCCTTCAGGCTCCGTCATTGTTGGAAATTCTTTTTCCGCCGAAGGCGTTTTCCTTCGCTTCTCTTTCCCTGTTTCTCCTTTTCTCCTCTTCCGTGGAAAATCCTTTTCCTCGATTTCTCGTTTCTGGTTCTCTTTCTGGTTTCCTTTTTTAGAAAGCGCTCTCTCTCTTCGTCTGGAGGGCTTTTGGTTTTATAGGTTGCGTTTGGATGGGGGTAATGGTAGGGGGTGAGGGTAAAAATTTGAAAGTTTACCCCTGTCATCTCTTTTTTTAATATACCCTCACTGCCCCTTGCATTCATTTCTTCATCAATTATTATAAAATTAATATCTTTCAAAAAAATATTTTATAATTAAAAATTAATATATTTCAAGTAATTAACAATTTAATTCTGTTTGAAATTATTTTAAAAATATGTCAAAATTTTCAACATGATAATTTGAATAAGGGGTAAATTTTATAGGGGTTACCCTTGAGTAGAGGTAATTGTAACTAGGGGTAAACTGACATATTAATAATTTTATGAGAATTAATATTTTTTTATTAAATCTGTCTAATATAAATAATAAAAATAAAATTTTATGAAACATAATTGTCAAAATATCCTTTAAAGGGTGATTCTGTCGAAATTTTGATAAGGTCTCGGAACTCCAAAAAAGTTTGAGGTTCATGATAACCTCTTTAAGAGTAATTAACAATTTATTCTGTTAGAAGTTTATTATAAAAATATGTCAACATTTTCAACATGATGCATTAGGATGAGGAGTAAATTTAACAGGGGTTACCCTTGAGTAGGGGTAGCTGTAAGCAATGGTAATCTAACATATTAACAATTTTATAAGAATTAATATTTTTTATTAAATCTATATAATATAAAAATTAAAAAATAAATTTTACAAAACATAATTATCAAAATGTCCTATTTTTAAGGGGTGATTCTGTTGAAATTTCAATAGGGTCTCGAAACTCTGAAAGAGTTTGAAATTCATGGTAATCTCTTTCGGATTGATTAGCAATTTATTCTGTTGGAAGTTTATTTTAAAAATGTTTCAAGATCTTCAACATGATGCATTTGGATGAGGGGTAAAGCTTACGGAGGTTATCCTTGAGTAGAGGTAACTGTAAGCAGGAGTAAGCTGACATATAAACAATTTTATAAGAATTAATATTTTTTATTAAATTCATATAATATAAAAAAAAAATTATGAAACATAATTGTCAAAATGTCCTATTTTTAAGAGCTAATTCTATCCAAATTTCGATAGGGTCATGAAACTCCGAAAGAGTCTGAGGTTCATGTTAATTTCTTTTGAAATAATTAACAATTTATTTTGTTGGAAGTTTGTTTTAAAAATGTATCAATATTTTGATGCATTTCGATGAGGGGTAAATTTTACAGGAGTTACTCGGAGTTACCCTTGACTAGGGATAACTGTAAGTAGGGGTAACTTGATATATTAATAATTTTATGAGAATTAATATTTTTATTAAATTCATATAATATAAAAAATAAAAAATTTAAATTTTTATGAAAAGATATCTTGATATTTTTTATTCATTTATTGGGATTTAAAATAATAATATAAAAAAAAAAATCTTTATTTATTTTTTTAATGTTAGAATGCAAGTGGTCATTTTAAATTATAATTATGAAAAACAATTTATAAAAAATAGGATAATATTATTATAAGTTATATTATTAGGATTTACTTCATAAATATTATTTAATAATTATATTTTATAAAATTTCTCACAAAATATTAAGATATAAGGTTACCCTTGAGGGGTGGTGAGGACCCATATTGACTATCATGAGGTTTTTACCCTTAGAAGGGTGGTGGGCAAATAAGATTTTTTACTCTTAGAATAAACTTTTATTTTACCACTGCAATTACCAAACAAGACAAGGGTAATCCTAGTTCAAGGGTCACTCCTACTCAAAAGTGACCCCTACTTAGGGTAACCCCTCTAAAATTTACCCCTCATCCAAACGCAGTCAAAAGTTTCCATATATTTCTAAATACGGACTGATGACGTAGCACATTGTGGTCTACGTGTCGTAATTTTAACCGAGTATATAGACACGTGTCAGATCGATAGACCCAGAACTCACCCCTACTCTCCCTGGCAGCTGTCTATTTCAATGTTATAAAAATAAGACCAAACCGCAGTCGAACCTCTTTTTAATTCTCATACACTACCCATTTTCTGCTATTGTTGATTGTTTTGCTATTGTTGCTTTGGTGGACACATAGGGTTAAGGAAGACAACCATACCCCCAAGTGAGAATAAATCCGATTTTTGGTATAAAGTGTGCCCTTCCTGGATGTCTTTCTTTTCATTAAGCAACTCCATTTCTTAGCCATGAAACTTCTTGAATAAGTTTAACCATGTTAGCTAATCAACAAGCCAAGATCACCCAAGGAGTAGACCTACTCTTCCTTTCATGGTTCATGCATACCAAAGGGTATGCCTAAGATGTCTGGAAGTATATGCCATGAAAAAAGAGGAATATCGAATTCAGATAAACAAATCGTAGTCTGCAAGATTCATAATTGAATTCTCTTAGTTCACAAGTACATAAAGTATTCACCATTAGAAAAATGTGAAGATGGCAATCTTTCAATATTTGAACAATTCTCTCTACTGATCATAGAGGTAGAAATACCAAAATTTTCCTCATTAGGATGAGTAATATCTGTCCTCTGGCTCCGCACCTTCTTGTCAAAGTGAACCATCAGATCAAAACAGTGCCATCCAATAGTAATTTTCATCCATGGCCACAGATTGAAACCTAGCCCTGATTAACCATAGTTTTAAATTGCAGCTGAAATGATTAGCCAACGTTAAACCCAAAAGGGTTGGGGTCATAGCTAGTAACCCGTCTCCTAAAGCTGAAGTCTAGAATTCGATTCTCACTTCACTCCAAAAGACCACTTTTCATAGAGTTATCCGATATGTGTGGATAGAAAGACTTACACATGAACCAATGATTGGTTGAATGCTCTAAGAGGCCTTGCACGAGATAAATGATGACAGAATAATTTTGACAGTAGAAAATTAAGATTTATATTTACACTCCAAAACTCTAAAGCCTTCTTATTTAGAATTATTTTCATTAAATAGACTATCTTTTTAATCATGATATAAATAGAAAATTAAAAGAACAATAAAAATAAAATAAAATTTTATCTTCATCTCATCATTTGCTCTTATAATTTTAAATATTAAAAATCGTTTTTTATAAATTGTTGATTTTTATGAACCATTATATACTACTGTTAGGAAAGTGTTTATTTATTTTTAAATAAAAAACATTAATCTTCTAAATCTATATTCTAAATGGTCCGCGTCCATAAGGAATACTGTTTCTTTAACTTAACTAAGAGTTCAATTGTATCAATAAGTTTATTTGAAAAGTATCTTTAAAATGATGTTTTTTAGATTTATTGGATTTAAAATTTTATCATTTAATAAGTTTAGAAATCAAAAGTTAAGATGGGGCCAACAGTAAAATCACTCTAGATTCAAATTGGATAAAAATCTAATTAATGAATAGTAGTTGAGTGAGATATAGAAAATAATATTTTTAAGACCCTTATGGGCTCTACATGGAGGCATTATTGAAGTGAAACTAATTGATTATAACATCTTGTTTAGTCACCCATAATTAAACCATCTCAAGGTGATCGTATTTATTTATCCAAATTTTAAAGTAGGACTAGCCTTGACTATAGGTGGCCTAGTCCGCCGCCTAAGGTCCCCAAAATTTTAGAGTACGTCAGGGTCCCATAAAAAAGTTTACTAATTAGAGTATGGCTCTATCTTACGATTTTGCTTAGTGCCCCTAAAATTTTAGGGCATGTAAGGGCTGACACTACTTTAAAGTGTTCTAACTTAAAATCAATTCTTTCACTTAATGGATATACATCTTTGGTTACAATGTATAAACAATTATAAGAATTGAGTGACTACATTTTTATTTTCAACTGGTTATGTAGTATTCTAATTTTAGACTTTAAAAATTAATTTTTCTGAACAATTAATTTTCATAACCCATCCTATGTGGAGGATTTTCCTTTTAAAAACTTTCAACTCTATGGTGCTCAATTTCTCACTCAATTATGTGGGTCTCAAAAAGAATACTCACATGTTCTCATTCTAATTGTAAGAGTGACTTCAAATAGCACTATTTAGAACATTGGTGTCCACAGTTTAAAAATTAAAATAATTAATTAATTTATAAATACAAATATACATATATACACATTTTTTAAAATTATGTGAAACTATTAGACTAGTTGTTAAATGGACTAAATGAGAAGGGTGTGATAAACTTTATAAATTTTCTAATTAAATAGTTTTATTTAAACCATCTAACTATAATTTAAATAGTTTTATAAAAAAAATTATAAATATATATTCATCTTTACATTTAAAAATCATATGCCAAAATATATTATCACCTCGCTGCCTTCCGTGGCCGACTACTATTTGAATTCTAACAGAGACGGGAGACGCGTTTCTTTTTAAACGTTAGGATATTTCAAAATTCAAACCCATCTTCCCAAACGAACTGCCTCCATCACCGTCTTCCACTTTTAGAAACTGATCTTCTCCCACCGCCTCGCCTTTCTAAATTTGATCTATAAATTCGTCCATAGCTTTCAGAGAGACCACACAGACGTTTCTTTCAATAGTTTCCCCTGCATCCATTCTGCTCACTGGAATCAGAGCTTTTCCTCCTCTGTTTCAATCCAATCATGTCGTTCCTCCCACCACCCGATTGGACGACTTGCGATATCCAATATCTGAACTGTTTCTCTAAAGAAACTTTAAATCAGGAAAGAGATGAAGAAACCGAGGTGATTCTGAAGATTGTCTTGAGAGAGAAACTGATACGGACTGCCGTTGTCTCAGGAGGAGACATAACTGTTCTGGAGGAGACACCGTTTTCTGATACCACCGGTGTCTTTCCCGTCCAATCCCACACTCTGTTGCTGCGAGACGCGGCAGAGCAATACGTTTCCCTATTGCTTTCCGAGATGATGCCACCGGAGATTAAAGACGATGTCATCGGAGCTCTTGCCAGGCATCTGCACGAGGTTGCTATTGTTGCTTGGGATAACGAGAAGAGGAAGGTGGTGATCAACGCTGTAATAGAAGTGAAGAAGGAATTCCTCTGCAGCTGTATTGGATTGGTGGACGCAAAGGGTTCAAGGAAGACCACCATACATGCATCTTGAAATCAAATCATGCTTTGATCTTCTTGATTTGGGTTTTGTAGTCGTTTTGATTTGAGTTTATGTAAAAGGGGTTTTGTCTGTTTTGATTCTATAGCCATTTACTTGATGAAATCTATTGAAAATTCCCATTGCAATTTTGATTGTTTTTGTTAAATTTTCATCTCATAAATCATAAATCATGCCATTCATTCACCCAAAATCGTAAAATTACTAAAATCGGTGCTCCAATTTGCATGAAGGGACCTCAAATATTCTCCAATTTACCTTCGGATTCATTCTCACGGTCATAACAAGGGTTTGTAAAAAAACCAGTTGTCTGTCCCATATCTATTGTGAATAAAATTTCTCTACTTTTTATTTTTTGAAAAAAAAATATTTACTGAAAAATAAGAGAAAAATATGAAAAAAAATAAAAAACTTAGAGTGAGAATGTTTTTAAATATTTTAAACTCTTGAAAGTTAAAATTTTGATACGAATAAAATGTCTTAAAAATTAAATAATTCTAGGAAAATAACATGAGAAACACCTATTATGAATTATCCTGAATGAGAGAGACCTATCATATAAGTTTAGTGCCCATTTATTGAATTATCTTTTTTTAACTTTTTAAGAAAATAAAAATTAAAACATCAACTGATTTAACCTGTATAGGCCCACCCATATATGATAGGTCTTGATACGTCTCAGCTGTTTTTTTCTTCTAATTAGATTATATATTTTTTGCTAGACGAGTTTTTCAGAAATCTAAAACTTATTTAACCGTTGAGAATTTTTTATTATCTTTTATAAATGGATATTGCAATTTTTTCAATCATTTTTTTTATAAATAAAGGTAACATTTAATATTTGGCTGAAAAGTATTGGCCATTCTTGGGCTACATCTTTTAGAAAAGAACCAATATCGGCCAAAATACAAAAACATATTTATTTAAATTTTAAAATATCGATCATTTTTTATTTTCTATTCTTTATAAAAAAAATTAGAGATTTTTTAAATATCGTCCCTTTTTATTATTTTTTTCTTTTTTTAATTAAAGTAGTGGAATATCAAACAATATCTATAATGTATGGCGGATATGTTTGGCCTATCACCCAAACATATGAAAGCCAAAACATTGAAATTTGTATTTAAAACCCAAAATAACAAAAATTAATAGTAGATGTGAATTAATAAATGAAAAAAAAAAAAATTAACTTCCTACACTGTTGAATGACCAATTTAGCTATGAATTAGTCCACATTGCACGATATAAATGATGGCAAGATAAATTCTAGCAGTAGAGAATTTGAATTCATACTTACACTCAAAAACTCTAAAGCCTTCTTATATAAAAGGATTATATATTTTTTACCAAGATATAAATAGAAAATTGAAAGAACAATAAATAAAAGAAAATTTTATCTTCATATCATCATTTGGTCTTATAATTTTAAATATTAAAATTTGAATTTTATAAATTTTTGATTTTTTTATGAACCATTTATATACAACTGTTAGGAAAGTATTGTTTTTCTTTTTTTAAATAAAAAAATAATCTTCTAAATCTAAATTGTAAATGGACCAGTGTCCATAAAGAACACTGTCGCCTCTACCTTCCCAATGCTCCGCGTTCCAGCTGGATGTTTTCTTTACCAAACGCATCTTCATCCTAGAACCGCCTCTATGACCGCCATCCCAGAACCGCCTCTATGACCGCCATCCCAGAACCACCTCTATGACCGCCTTTCTACCCTTTGCTCTATAAATTCATCAATAGCTTCCGTAGAGACCACACACAAACGCTTCTTCTATCAATTTCTTCCCCTTCCCTCAATCAATTCCGTTCACTGGAGTCAGAGCCTTTCCTCTTTCTCTCTCTTTCTCTTTCGATCCAATCATGTCGTTCCTGCCAACACCCAATAAGATAACTTGTGATTTCCAAGCTGTGGACTGTTTCTCATACGAAACTCTAAATCTGGAAACAGATCAAGAAACAGAGGTGACTCTGAAGATTGTCTTAAGAGAGGTACTGATACGGACTTCCATTATGGCAGGACGAACCACAATTGTGGAGGAGACACCGGTTTCTGATACCACCTCTGTCTTTCCCCTCGAACACCACTGTCTGTTGCTGCCTGAGGCGGCTGAGCTATCCGTTTCCCTGTTGGTTTCCGAGATGATTCCACCACAGATTAAAGACGATGTCATCGGCAATCTTGCCAGGCATGTGCATAAGGCTGCTATTGTTGCTTGGGAAAAGGAGACGAAGAAGATGGAGATTTTTGCTGTTATGGAAGTGAGAAAGGAATTCCTCTTCAGCGGTGTTGGATTGGCGAACACATGGGGTTCAAGGAAGGCCACCATACACGCCTGCTGAAATCAAATCATATTATGATCTTCTTGATTTGGGTTTTGTAGTCGTTTTGATTTGAGTTTATGTAAAGGGGTTTCTGTCTGTTTAGATTCTGTAGCCATTTACTTGATGAAATCTATTGAAAATTTCCATTGCAATTTTGATTGTTTTTGTTAAATTTTCATCTCATAAATCATGTCATTCATTCACCCACAATCGTAAAATTACTAAAATCGGTCCTCATTAGAGGAGAGGTTACCTTCTGATTCATTCACTCCGGATATCTATCACTAATATAGTTTCTTTCTCTTCTGTTTTCCAGAAAAATACTGAAAATTTTATAAAAAGGAAATAAAAATTAAAATACCAACTGTCACAATCAGAATATATATATATATATTTTGGAGACAAGTTTTTCACGAGATCTAAAACTTGGTCTATTAGTCCATCTTAAGTTTTTTATTTCCTGATTAGAAGTTTCAGAGTTGTACTAAACCGTTGAGAAATTAATACTGGTTTTTTTTTTATTATGTAATGACCAAACATTTTGTAGAATTGAAAACATGAACTCCACTTGTTGAAAATATTTCATGTTTAAAAACTTGTTAGAGATAATGAAGACAAAAATAAAAACCCAACCTATGGAAGAAAAAGGTGAAGATTCCTTTTGTCCAAGTTAATATTTTTTAAAAAAATACAAGAAAAGCACTCCACCTAAATATTTTACAAAAAAAAAAAATCTGCTTGCTTAAAATAATCATTATTAAAGCCTCATCCCATTTATATTAAGCTTCCTGAGTTCCTTCACTCAACACCATATTTTGAATAAGAGCTATTTCCCATTTCCAGTCTTAAATACATGTGCTTAGACCATCTTAAGTGAGATTGCTTGATATTCTCTTCTAATATGTAACTTTTGGGGGCTTTATATATAAATTTGTGATTCAATTATGCAGAAACCTGCAGAATTTTTTATAGTCCATGGAGAAGTTTGAAACTCGAAACCTCCTGCGGTCAGTGAATGCGACAAATATTTGAATCACTAAAGCAGCAATTTGCAGAGAAATGTGATTTAGGGGGGCTGTTGAAGGTGTTCCAGCATGTTTTGGAGTGGTTTGAAGATTTCTTCCATGCAAGATCAATTGTAGTCTGCTTTCTTCAGTTCAAACAGAAACAACTAAACCACAGTGACATTGGCAAGCATAATATTTAGACTCTACCTCAGCAAACCATGTAGAAAACAATTCCAAGACCATTTCTTAGCAGCATACATGTCTTTCTACAAAATAAATTGGAGAAACCCTTTTCCTGGAAAACGCTCATCTATCTAGTTCTGTTCTCAAATGATACAAGCATCTCGAAATGAAATAAATGTCTACCTTAACCATACAAGGATGCAGAGATTCAGGCAGAAATAGGAAACATCCTTCTTTCATTCTTCGAGATACTTTTACCATTATTAACTGATATAACCCTATAAGCGTTGAGATGATTGTCTGTGGAAAGTCATACCAAAAGCTGCACCAGAAACAATATGTGCCCTCAAAAGTGATTACATTGGGAGATGTTCAAATAATGAATACTAAACTTTGCATGCATAATGATGACCATATTCTTTGCAAGATCGAAAACATGAGAGACTGTTAAAAAGTTGAACGCTCTTTCCACTCTGATGTTGGGATTGAAGAATCATCAAGTCCAAATTAAGTGTAATCATTTTTGTCATTGTCATCGTCATTGTCTTCCTGAAGCTTACACCCAAACATCTCAGCTTGGCTTTACGAGTTCTAATTCACCATTCATCTTTGTTTAGGGCTAAATTCTGTCGCTAAGTAACCCAACATGTTTCTTTTCCAACTTCCTCATTCCAAGCCATTTACTACTGATCATTCAGTTATTCACAGGGGGCCATTTAATCCGAACAGTGCACCTTTTGATTGAACCTGTACTTGCTCCCATGTAAACTGAGCAATGAAATTAACATTGAACAACACTGCATCGTCGATCGCTTGGAAGGACCAAACTTTAAAACAGGTCACTTGAAGCTCTGCCATCAGTGGACATTTCTGTCCTGCCCAACAAGATTGTAAAATGCAGAAAGAATATCCACCGTTTCAAGAGAAACATTTGGAATCTGAATATAACTACAATCATAAGCAAAGTAGGATAGAAAAGTGTATGGACTTGTCCTTCCTAGGCTGCAGCTGTATCTGTTTTTTGGAGGTCTTCTCTCTCTTGTTGTTGGCAAAGCTCTTGAAATCTAGTGAAACTGCATTTAATAAAGGAGATACATAAGAAGTTTTTTGAAGCCAAATTCATGGAGTATAATATTACACTTCATATTGAATTTTTTTGAATGCAAGTCTAGCATATTATACTTCTCCTTTATTTTTTTGGTAAGCAGTGTATTATTCCTTTTCATATACACCTTTTTAGACTAGAAGAAAATAATGACACACATTTAGGACTCTTATAAAAATGATTCTTTGGACCCATAGTCATGAAAAGCTTGGATGAGGCAAATAGATGGGTTGATGGTTCAAACCATGGTGATGAAGGTCGAAGGTCGTAACTGCAAGAAATCTGAGGTCCAACTAATGAAGATGGTCGGAAATCCCACGCACTTCCTTGAACCCTCAACTTAATGAAGATTTTAGATCCGGATTTTTCAATCCGAATCAAGGACCTTAATGGTAAAGACCCTAAGGATCTCGCTCTCACTCTTGAAAGAAAGAGATGGTTGTAATGTCAATGGAATAATTTGATGACAAATTCACTGATGAAATTAGGTGTTCAAAAAATTCAGTATGAACAAGGAATCTGTTTGTTGCCCTCAAAAAAGCAAGTGCCTCGAATGATCACTGTATATAATTAGGCAAATAACTTAGCATTCAGCATTAGTGAAGGCAGGCTAATCGCAAAGCCTTACAGACACATATAAGATATCAGCAAACACATCCAGAGAGCTCACCATGTATGAGGGAGTATCCTAAATATGAGGAAATGATGTTTGATAAGGAGTTAATCTACATCAGATTGACCAATTCTGGGTTGTTCCCATCTAGGCAGGTTTCCTAGATGAGCAATCCGAATTTGTAGATATCTTGCACAAGTCTGCAGGCAGTGTCTTGCACAACTAGCATTTATCATATAGTCCCGAAATTTTTCATCCTTCGTGTTATAGGTATCAACATAACAAATCCAGGCAACATCCAATAATGTGGCATATAATGGATAGGAAATTCAAACAAAGCATGAGGCATAGAGAGAAAAGATACCTTCTCAATAATGGTGATGGATTATACGGAAACAATTTTTTCTGATGAAGAGTGTGTAGAGACTCTTTTAAAGAAAGCAAACACCCTTTGGCATTTTCGAAAGCCTTTTGACTAAAAGATGTTGGCATGCTTCCAGATTCAAGCCTTCTCTTTTTATGTTTCTCTAGGGCATTTGAACCTCTAACTCCTTTAATGGGCAGGAGTGAGACTTCCACCTTCCCATGTAAGTGCTGACTCCTAGTGCAGACCTTTCTTTTCTTACAAGATGACTGACTCAACTGACTTTCACATACCGAAAATTCCACAAAGATATGCCATGATTTGGAAATTAGGCGCAAACACCTATTGATGATCAAATTCAGTAACTATACAAAGCCTTCACATGCAAACAACAAAAGACAAAGAAAGCAAAAAAAAAAAACAAAAATTACTAGGTTCAAGAGCTGGAAAAGTAAATCAAATATGTTAAGTCACCTATTTAACAAGAGAATAACAATTCAAGGCATCAATTTCCTAGACAAGAAGTTATCTAAGCCCTCAACAGCAAAGTAGTTCTGATGGTTGGTAACAGGAGTATGTGGATCAGTTATAGCCTCATTAGAACAAACATCATAGATGTTTTCAAAATGTAAATATTTTTGGTGCAAGAAAAGAGATACTTTCAAAATCCTCCAGGAAACCAAAATATCATACTACAACCATGTTTTTGTTTTACGGTTTTTTAATCATCTTAATAGCCACTAATCCTCCATCTCAGCTTGGCATTTTTGAGCTCTACTTTCCATTATATCTATCAACACAATTTCCAATGCTACCCCACAATCCCTCATATCCTTCTTTACCCTTCTACATGTTTCTAATGGCTTCCCTCTCCTTGTTCCTTCTACTTGCATCCTTTCGGTATTCCATATAGGGCCTATTTCCAAATGTTCTATTTACATGCCTGAACCATGTTAAATAAGTTTTCCTCATTTTCTCATTTCTCAGGGCTATTTTCAAAGTTCCCCAAATGGCTTAATGTGTTCGTTCCAAGTTTTACCTTTTAACGTTATTCTACTCATCCATCTTAAGATGTGCATCCCTTTTACCAGTACCATGTCTACTTATCTTTATGGCTTTTTATATTTATTCTGAATTTAGAATTTCAGTTTGTGAGTTTGTAAAGAATCTAGTTTTTGGTGGTGTGACATGTCAAAGCTATACTCTAGAATACATTAAGGTGCCCCACCATTATTCAGAGAATGAAGCACATCACAGCATGACATTGAATGGGAAACCTCCTAGTTTCCTTCTTTTTTCGTAACAATTAATTTTCCTCATTCACATTGGGCCCAGATATGAGTACTAATTTCTTTTTGAAGTTTAATCTGTGCAGAATGCTTTTTAGTGTTTTGGTTTTTTTCATTTCATTCTTCTTTTTTCATCAACTTCTGTTTTTCTTGAATGGGTATTTCATCAACTTCTGCTGACGATATAAAAATCTACTAGTATATGCACCCACGTACAAAGAGGAGCACCATTCATGTTTATTTAATAGTTAAAGACAATATGCTGAGTTGTTGATTCAACTCATCCAAGTCCAAAGTTATAGGTTGGGCAAGTTCAGTCCAAGTCAAACATTTTCCAACCCTAGTAGGAGAATTAAGTGAATGAGTTCTAGAAATTCAGATTCTATATCAGCTTCATACATCCATGTTTTCAATGCATACAAGAAGTGTACCTTAAAAGATATTGTAGACAGCAAACTCCAGTATCTTTTGAAATAAGGTAGTCAAGAAGCACTTGGTGATCATAGTGTAACTGCAAAGAAAGCAATTACATCAATATCATTTCTGATCAACTCTACAACAGAGGGTATGAGAGAGAGAGCCTAGCCTTTATTAAATACTAGAAAATCAGATGGAAGAGTTTAATACACAAGTAAAAAAAGATGACAAAAACCCAACCATAACCGCAATGTACAAGCTAGACACCCTCGAATTGGTAATTTAGAAGAAGAAATGGCTTTTCAGGTCATATGTATGCTAACCTCTGCAAGAAACAAATGAAAAAGGTGTATAGGATTAAAGATGCTCCAAATATATGATAATGCATCCCCCTTCAACTCCTCAAGCATATTGACATCTTGTTTGTGTTGTCTGCATAATTTTGAACAATGGGTAAGCATTTCATATAACCACCGGATAATGATCAAGAAAGAGAACAAAAAATTTGCTCACATTGGCTTGGAAGGCAAGGGCATTTCCAGTAGTTGCAAGAGCATTTCAAACAAGAAACCATCCTAATTATATATTAAAAGAAAGATCAAATAATGCTTAAATGGAATTGAAAAGGCTAAAGACAATAAAATTATAAATTATGTAAATTATATTAAGAATATACTTGGATCTATTCTTAGGGTGTGTTTGGCAATTAGGAGGTTCTAAAAATAGGAGAGTAGGTGCATTTCTTCTCTAATTCTGGTAGATAGAAATCTCGGTGTTTGGCTTCTATTGTTAAAATCTTATGTAGTTCTGGTAAATTGAAATCTTGGTGTTTGGTTGGGACAATAAAAAATTTAATATATGTAATCTTTATACAACTATGTAAAACATCAAAATTCATAACCAAATTAAAAAAGTAAAGTCAAATTAGATAAAGAAAGATAACCCAATAAAGATTAATAGAAGAAAGAAAAAATTAGACTAAAAGAAACCCAATTTGATATTAATAATAGCAACTGTAGAATTAGATTAAAGAAGCAAGCCAATAGAAATTTAACTAAAAAAAATCCAACAAGTAAAACAAAAGTGGCTGAGAAGGGCACCAACCACACAGCCCCAAATGAAGCTACAAGAAAAGAAACGACTTAAGAAATACAATCAGTCTAAATCAAAATACAAATCAGATGTTTGAATTCCAGTCTTAGCTAGAAAGTTTGCCACTCCATGTATGAATGCATGGATGAAAGAGACATCTAAGGAGCCACTCAACTGTCGAATCTCTTTGAAAATAGGGATGAGCTTCCAAGGAGGTGCCTACAATCCTTAAACCCGTCTAATGGCATTAGCAGAGTCTTCCTTGATGAGAAGCTTACCCTGGAAGTGCCTAATAAAGAACCTCAAATGCACATCTGTTTGTGGTTCAACTGTTTCATTACTAACAAGTATAATTCTTTGAAATGCAAAAATATCTTTTAGCAAGTGACAATGTTAAGTGAATTATAGGTTGAGATCAACTCAGTTCTATAAATCATGCATGTTTTAGACCAAGTCAATTTCAACTGTTGATTCTTCTGTAAAAAAAAAAAAAGACCAAAAGAAGAGATTGTGCACGCATACACACACACACAGGGGCATGCAAGCAGACACACATGCGCACACATAGGCAAATGTACACACGAGCACACACCAACACACATAAAAAAAATCCATATATGTAACTGACAAGAATATATTCTTATAGCGTATTACAATATTTACATGTAAAAAGAAAATAAAAAACAGCGATGCTGGAGCTATTTAAACTATACTGACATGCACCTAAAATATAAGAGAAGTTAAATTAGGTTAGGTATATAGATATGCCCGTAAATCCATCATGGATACACATGTTGAACAAGAAAAGAGAAATACAATAACAGACTCTTATGGTATTCAATTAGGGTATATGATCAAACAGTAAAGATCAACAACACATGGAAAGAACATTTTGAAAAAAGGTAATTCAGTAAAAAAGCTTGCATCTTCAAAAAGATAATAATGTTTCAAGTAGGACAGGAAATGCTCCAGGTCAATGGTTGAGTGTCTGCATCTGAACTACTGTGGACTAGGATTAGGCATTATCCTAGGTAGAGGTCAGACCTGGAGCTCCATTTCAGGTATAATCAATAAATTGGCTGGACATGAATTTCAGGTCCAATCAACTTCTCTATTAAAAATTAACACCTGCCTGTTTGATCGCTGTGAATGGGTCAGCTAACTTTAGGGTAACATAGGTAAACAATGTAACATCACACCTGAAGCAAATGGCCCAACACAGCCCAACCCATGTCCAGTCCATTGCCACCCCAGTATCAAGTAGTTTTCAGGACTCAGGAGATAGGAAAGCATACCTCATCCATATATAGTTGCAAAAATGATAATGCAAAGCTGCTACAGAGGTTTGAGAAAGTCTTGCAGTCTAAAATCTTTTCCAGAGACATACACCTCTTAAACCACTCAGAAAGTTCTGACAAACCTTTTTCACTGCAAGGTTCCTTCCCTATACAAGAACATTTCCTGGCAGTTCCTTTACTGAAGCTGATCAAACTGAAGGAGCACTTTAAAAGAAGGAAGATGGCCTGTCTCTGTAAGTGGCGGTTGCATAAACTGTCGACATTTTCTCCATCAGCAATAGATATCAGAAATGGAGACCCTTCTAAACAGTTGTCAAGATCATCATGTCGTTCAGAGACCAGTAAATATAATACATCTTCAAAATATTGTCTAAGTAATTGCAGCCACAGTGCTAGAGTGGAACATTGATGACGAATATGAATACTAAGCCTGACCATTAGCATCTGCAGCATATAATCTAATCATGATCCAGCTTAACTCTAAAAGGTATTCTCTATAGTTAAGAAGTGAGTATAGGGGATAAACTGTTTCATAAAGAAAATAAAATAAAAATTGGGTGGTCTTTTCATATTGCAAGAATCACTCTAAAGATCAGTTCACTCAACCAATCAGAGAGAGAGAGGTTTATGATAATTCGCTTGAGAAACTGCATGCAATCTCAAGAATGCTTGTAGCAGCAGGACCTCTGGCTAGCTGATGCAACACTTTGGTCTGACAGCCCAACCATGTATCAAATATGACTGTACGAACCAGCAGTTTCCCAGAATAGAAGATCTCAGCCATCCAGATATTGGACAGTTTTCTTGAATGTCATATACTATGGGATGTTGCATATAGTGCTCAGTCTACTATTTGTGGGCCACCAATTGAGAATTTAGGAATTTAGGATTATCCCATCGGGGAGATATGCAGAGCACATCCAATCATACTAGGGCCTACAAGTTCAAGGCCCAAGGATATTATAACTTTCCTTGGACTAAAGAAGTGCAAGCCACCAATCTGGACCCCACTTCATATCCACTACTTGTTCCGGCTCAAAGCCCAGGGATATTATGGCTTTGCTTGGAATAAAGATAACACAGTCTCAAGTGTAGAGAATTCCATTTCAAGGCAATAAGGTAGGGTCTATTTCATGAATTTTGTGGCGCACCTTCAACACAATAACAACTATGCATTGGAAAACTACATAATACTGACAACAGTTAGCATGGTGAATGTGCCAACATTTGTCAAAAAAGAGATGAAAAGTTACTGCTTACCAATATTTTGTGTCTCAAGTATCTTGAAATGCACCTCTGTTTGGAATTTGAATGCCTGGATAGACCCCAATGCAAAAACTTGGGAACAAGATCTCTGATTTTGCCAAGAGGAAGTTCATCAAAGTTGCTACCACTGTCTTCCTCTGAACCTCTTTGCTCAACCAATGAACAGAAAATTTGAAGTACTGATGCTAAGAAAAAGTCTTTTGACTCTAGGGAGCCCATGTTTCCATCAAGCAACAAATCCCAAGATACATTTAGGAAAGAATAACTAAAAGAACAAACATATTCTTCTGGAAGTTCACCATAGTCATGTTTCAAAGATTTAAGTATCTTGCGTAAAACTTGAACTAGAGTGGTTGCTGTAACCCAATTAGCATTGACTAACTTTGGTTGCAAAAGTGAAATGAAGCGTGTAGTATTGCAATCTATGCTATGGATGTCATAGTGTGCTGGCTTTTCATCTGCAATAATAGTAGAACCAGTTGCTGGTTTTGATATGGATGAATGAATTCCCAAAATTGCTACTTCTATACTAGCCCATAACAATTGGAGAAAACTGTTCACGTCGTTTCCCTGCAAAGTAAACAATGAGAAGAAAGCTGAAAACTAGTATAGAAATAATTTAAACTTTCATACATGGATTTCTAGGGCACTATCAAAACATACAGATTTAACAAGAAAATTGGATATGACCACAAGAACACTTCCAGTGGTATGTTGAACATATTGATTCTCAATTGTCAGGAGAACTACCTGCCATAATAACAAAAAAAGCAGCAGCACAATGAGTAACCATGCACATAGGATTTTGACATATATGGAATATTTAAAGTCAACTAGTGAGAACTTGATATAATGTGCTATGATAGAAAAAAAGCACTCAGTAGTCCAGATCGAACTTTACCAATGTATATACAACATTAACCAAGCAAAAATGGCCTCCTTCAAAAAGTGGATCCAAGCCTTGGCAACATTTACCACTGGATACCAGATTTACCATAATTTCCTGCAAGAAACAGCAAGACAGACCATCAGCTTTCCAGTTACCTTGAGACAATCATGGAGCAATACCATAAAGATAATAAGTGCATTTGTACATTGCAACTTTTGCTAGGGATGGGATGTACTCAGGAATATGCATATAGGAACTTTATCTCCTAAGGGACATCTCTCATGAGGGAACACCCGTTTTCCCCCTCACACCCATCTACCTCCCATGAATTGGATCCAACTTAATTTGAACCCATTTTAAGTTGATCTCACTATTGGATTGAAATTCATCCAAAATTGAGCCCAATTTCACCATTGATCTGTGGACCTTTCAAAATCATGGCTTCTAACTCCAATGGTTTCAAATTGGACCGGATCCAACTCATGAAGGGTAGATGGCTTTAGGGGAAAGGGTGTTATTGTGGCCTATGTAGGCTCCATTTGATCAAAAGAAAATTTTGTCCCTCATAAGTGGGCCTGCGTTTGGATGAAGGGTAATTTTATAGGGGTCACCCCTCACCTAGGGTCACCCTTGAATACCCCAAGCTTCAATGGGGTATTCAAAAAGGGTGATGAGGGGGGTGATTTTTTGAATTTTTACCCTCACTTGGGGTAATTTTTGGGTTACCAAATAAGGTAAGGAGGGGTGACCCCCCTTACCCCCCATCCAAACGCAGCCGGGATGTCCCTTAGGTGTGCGTATATATACACCCCATAAAGTGCTCTTACAGTGGGAGCTCCTTGTGGAGCCTATCTATGATCGTGGGGTTGAATGGGTTTGAAAGATCTATGTGTATATATAATGCCTATAAAAAATCAGCTTCAGCAAGCAACTCTAGCCATAGATTTTAAGGACCCAAAGATCAACAATAAATAAAGGTGTAATTTTATCAAGTTTAATCTCATGGCTAGATTCATTCAATCAAATTAGGTACGCATAAGCACTAGATACACATATAGATCTTTCAAATCCACCCAACTAAATGATCATAAGTGGGCTCCACATGGAGCTCCGACCATGAGAGCACTTATGGGGTACGCAGCTGATCATTTTCCTATATATATAAATCAATGTTCACCTACAAATTAGTTTGCATGAACTTTGGCTTGTGAGCCTATAGTGGATCAAATAGATCCATTCTATTCCCCCTCTCTCACACCCATGTACCTCCTGTAAATTGCACTCATATCCAAAGTATATATATAGACGGGAATGTGATCTTACAAACGTAGTCTACATTTTTAGCATAAGGCTTTCTGAAGCAGGGAAATGAATCCAAAACTGTTATATATGAAAATCTTAATACACAAAAATGAAATCATCTAAAAGTGCCAGCTTAAAAAAGATGAAGAAAGGTATTTGAAGTACCAGCTATACTTCTTGAAATAGATGAGCAGAGGGCAATAATAACCATTAAATAAGTAAAATCTTAAACAAGTGCCATAACAGTCTAAGCCATTAAAGCATGATACTAAAAAAATTTATTAACAAAATAATCAACTACAAGTGATTTATATGCTTTGTATCATAGAGTACTCCAATCATAAGAGAAACACACTCATCATCATCATCATTGAAACATCATCCAATCTTTCTGGTGGCAAGACAGCCACGCTACGCTTGTTATATAATAGGTCTAACAAATTACAAGATCAACTTAGTAATCAGCAAGAAGACAATCAAACTGGATGTTACATAGTTGAGTGAATTGAGTCCTTCTAAGAGTTTTAGTATTTAGCATGACATCCCTTGTTCTTCTGCAGCATCTAGTAATGGTGATTTCCTTTCTCCAAGTTGTAGCTTGATATGTTTCAGAGCATTACATTTTTGCAGAGAGAACCCAAAGAATGGGTGAAAAGGGTGCCCTATCTAGATTTTTAGACCCTTTTTTTTTTGAGATTTTGGGGGTAAAAAAAAGTGCCATCATTATTTTCTTGTTTATTAAAAAGATACATCCCAAAACTGGCCTTATCCATTGTAAACTGAACAATTTGAACCAAAGACATTTACAACCATACATTTCATTACACCAGTGATGGACTAGTGAGCCCCAAATTTGAAACGGCAAGGACTGTTGAACACAAATAGCCTTGGCTCAACCCAACATTCATGAGCATCCTTGAAGCATGCTATATAGATGGTTCCTTTAGATCTGATCCAACTGTCTACTAAATCTGGTAACCATCCACTTTACATGCTCTTCATACTATTTAGGATCACCCAAATGTGATAAAAGGAGCATCATCATGACCATCATCATCTAAGCCAATTATCCTATCAATCAAGGTTGTCCTAATTTGGATTTGGAAAACTGTTTCTATGGGCCAACTGCCTATCTTACACCCATGGGACTGGAATCCATAACCATTCTATGTATCCCTTTCTAATGGCCTTGTGCATCAAAGGTAGGGCCTACAGACATACATTCTGATTGGATGTATTTTCCATATATATACAGTACAGTACTTTGGATTCAACAAAGAATCCAGAAATCCTTGAACTAATCACGCCCTAGTAATCTCCAACCCATTTTTGGAAACAGAATAAAGTCAACTTATGGCAACGGAAATTTCACCCAGTAACACTTGGGGCGAAGGACTTAAAATTTTGTAAATAGAAACAGAAACAATAACAACAGCAGATAGGTATTCCTATGTTTGATTATTGAAAGAGAAGTTTTTTCCTGGAAATAACAGTTGCTTAATAAAAACCAATTTCTATACTTTTTTAGTTAAAAAAAAAAAAATCAGCAAAGAACTTTCCATGTATCCAAACAGGGTCTACGATAATCACAAAATGAAACGCAAAATCGACGGAAATGATACTCACATCACCGTCAGAATCGGAATCCAGTGCATCTGTCCATGACTTGATTTGTCTGGATATCTGAATGCGGTGGAAACCATTAAAAGAGGCAACAAGAAGTGAATTGAGTAGACATTACGATATCAATTCAATCTGATTTCAGCCAAATGGAAAAAAGAAAAAAAGAAAAATCCCATCTGGGCTTTGGAAAAAAGGGCAGAGAAAGCTACCTGAGTGAGAACGATTAGAAGATTCTTCTCTTTCTCATTCGTTGGAAATTCGGAACCCTTTTCCTGCATCAAAGAAAATAAAAATAAAATTAAAGAGATATCATAAGAGAGAGAGAGAGAGAGAGAGAGAGAGAGAGAGAGAGAGAGACGATGTATGGAAGGAGAGAGTCGTTAACGAGACTGCAAAGGCGGGAGAAATGGGGAGGAGACATGGTTCTGTTGGATCGACCACGCGCAGGTTTGAATCGGCCTGATTTATAATTTTATACTAATGTGAGTCTGAAATTTCAGACCCAAATCTAAAAAATATACAATTAATTATTTCTAATCTAAAAATATATTCTAATCATAATAATTTTAAATGACCATATATTAAATAAAAGATTATTCTAAAGAATCTATTATCATTTTATTTGGTTGACCCTATGATTGCATGCACATGAAAATACTATAAAATCGTGAACATCTCATTTTCAAATCCTCATCCTCTAATGTGATCTTACTGGTAAGAAATATCGGACAAATTTTATTAATCGTATTAAGATATCTTTGCTCAAATTCATGAGCATTCAATCTCATTTTATTTATTTATTTTTTACAAAAAACTTAAAAAACTTCAAGATTAAATTTTTTTTTAAAAAATTAATAAAAATAACTCAAATAAAATATTTGAAATAAAATAAGGTTAAAATGGAAGAATATCTTTCAAACTTGAAATCTTGCTTTAAAACTTCTTAAAAACAACCATAAGTATTATTTTTAGAAAATTCAAGCATTGAACCTGACCATTACGATGGGATGCATCAGTCAATATATGGCCAGTCAAAGACAAAAAAAGAAAGTTTGTATAATAGATATATTTTAAAAAGAAGATTCAATAAAATATAAAATATTCTTCCATTTGTTTTAGCCTTAATTTCGAGTTGCTTGTTGTTTCTTTATTTTAAGGACTCCCAAATTTGTTAAGAGACATGAGATGGAGTGAAATTCTCATTTTACTTCTACCGGTATATCATCATCAACCAGTGTTTTGATATACAGAACATATGCATACATAGCTACATGTTATCGATACACCAGAAGTCACTCTGTATTGCTATTAGTTACTGTCGCAGTATTATCAATTTAAACATATGAAGATAGATTAAAAAATTTGGAGTTTTATTTTAATATTGGAAAAATGATTAAAAAGAAAGAGTGGAAATGAATTAGAATTTAAATTTAAATTTTGAATATTTAGTTTAGAAATTGCCAATCAACTTTTCTAATAATTGAAGAGTGGACATTTAGACACCCTACTTTTCTTTAAGAAACACTTCATTTCAGAATTTTATGTGAAAATTATCATTTTACCTTTCAATTTTTTAAAAAAGACAATTACTCTACACAAAAATGAGGGGCAAAATAGTAATTTCACATAAAATTTTGAAATGGGGTATCTTTTATAAGAAAAATCAGATGTCTAAATAACTACTCATAATTGATAGGTAATAATAAGAAAAGATGTACAAACATAACCTATTGGAATAAAAATCCTATACCAATTAATCAAGAGCAGAAAGTAAACATATTTTTTTTTATTAAAAATCCTATACCAATTAATCAAGAGTAGAAAGTAAACATATTTTTTTATTGGTACAGTCGTATGTCACTGATACATTATTATTTGACCGTATCAATTTCAAACTAATATTTGAATAGAGAAATGATCGGATGTGGTAGACTTGATTATATAATTTACTTAATTTTTTTTATAATTTAAAAGTTCAAATTAACCAATCAACAGTGAAGAAGCATGACCTAACTTGATTAGATCTCATTTCTTCTTTTATTTTATATATATTTATGATGATAAAGTAGGCAGAGCAGTACCATAAGGTGACTATTTGGGCCAATAGGGCCTTAAAATTAAGTAGCCCACGGACACTAGAGCACGTGACCGATATTTCAATATCGGATCTGACCATATCGGTCATATTTTTCTATCTTTCCGTTTTTATTTTTCTATCTTTCCGTTTTCTTATTTTATTCAAAAAAAAATTAGAAAAATTACTGAATGATATTTGGTGATATATCGGTCGATATTTACCGATATTTAGGGCTACAACTCGGGTCGGGCGGGTAGGGTTTCTTAAAACTCAACCCGACCTAAGTTGATATATATGGAACCCGACCCGATCCAAATTCTAAACCCGGACTCAAGAACCCGATCCGACCCGAATTAACCCGAATTCTGACCCAACCCTCATTATGAACCCATTTTAGCCTAATTTTAGCCGGAACGGGTCGGGTTGGGACAGATCGAATCGGGTTAACTCGTAATATCCTCAACCCGGCCCGACCCGAATTTCATGCGGGTTTTTATCTTCTCAACCCGACCCGACCCACTGGCCCAAAATTCTTGACCCGACCCGCATGATTTCTCAGGTCAGGTCATGCGGGTCAGGCCAAAACCCCGACCCGAGTTGCAGCCCTACCGATATTTGAAATATCCCCCAAGAGATCAACAATATATGATGGGCCTGAGAAGATATATATTGATTGAAGCTTTAAAAGAGACTGCTAATTCGTACCGACTATGCCTGATTTTGATTTTTGACCAAGGAAACAATTGGATATGACATCCTTGGAAATCAGAAGGTAAGCCCAGATAAACAGCTCAAGGCCTCAAGCCCTTTGGTGACAAGCTGAATTTGAACCCCGTTTAGGCCAGTAGATTCGACCCGATATCATAAAGGCTAGCTGCTCCTAAAAAGTGTTCTTGGGCCCAGGTGCTAATACACCTAACTTGTGCGGCATTTTTCTGGGGTTTGGATTATGAAACTTCAACTTGATAAAAATCCAATTTGAGTCAGGGATGGGCATTTCATGATCTACTGGAATCCTTAGGAAGAGTACGAAGTCGAGTCGAATTCCATTATAAGAAAAAAAAAGTTTGGGAAAACCAAATTCTACTAAATTTCAGTTCTACAGAGGAATTCTACAATCTACACTGCCGATCAGAGTCAACACTGAACTAATAAAATCACAACAGAAATGACTTAATTAAGGGAATGTTGATACATAAACAAATGCGAAAGTTCATCTTTTCATTTTCTACAAATCAGAGTTTCAGTTGAGGAACAATCGAGAATTGCTGAGTCTGACAAAAAGAATACAAAGCATGTGCCATCAATGTAAAAACAAAAAAACTGCCCAGAGAAAGATTTACAAAGCCGTATCCACGAAATAGAATGGGAGATCAGAGATCCAGGGAAAATACTTCCTGGGATGCAGCAAATTTTTGGACATCCTCAGTATTTTCCCGGAATGAGAATCATCCGATTGCGTTTGAAGTAGTATTTGCTGGGGTCATGAAACTGCCAATGAATTTTGCACCGACAACGGCTCATAGACGGTGTCTGATATTTTATTAGGAGGCCCCGACAACGGCTCATAGACGGTGTCTGATATTTTATGAGGAGGCCAGTATCGAAGCACAGATCTGCTGATAATGTTTTTGACAGGAAGTGGGCCCCTGAAAACAAGTTCAACGGATAACCGTTATGAATGCAGTAAAAGAAATAGCATATGAACTGCAACTTTAATCAACTTTGTCCGGTCAATATCTATTGTAGTAACCATTGTAAAGCTTATGGTAATTTTTTACAATCTTAGTGCCATGGATGCAAATATCAAGAAAACCAACAAATAGTGAAGTAGATTTTCCTGGAAATATTTCTTTGGAGATGCATGTATGTTCCATTTGGTTATTTGAATGGAGTTTACAGGAAATTTCCTGTTTTCCTGTGTGGTTATCTTGAAAATCTACTGTTTCAGAGTCTCTAATAAACCCAGAAATCTTACATTCATGGGATGTGCAAACAAGGGGGATGCTGTTTTGCAGAAGCCTTTTTTCAGGCTCATCTAAACACAATTGCCAATGGATTTCATGGAAAGATTAAAATATTGACCTAACAAAATCCAGGTCTAACAAGCACTAGCTCCAGTTAAAGCCACAGGACTTACCAAATGTGAGAATCGAGACTGTTGTTGCGGTTATCCCCCATCACAAATACATAGCCTTCAGGCACAAGCTGCACAAACAGAGGATATTAGTCCACAAAAGAAATCAGTAAAATAACAGGGTTTATCACCTCAAAAATGCATATCAATATTCACGCTGCAAACAACTTCCTGGCATGCTGTTGATCATCCATTTAATTGTTACCGAGTACCTACTTTACAGAGGATGTAGCCCCTATTCTATATAATCAAGGAAAGTGAACATCATAACCAGTCTGAGACATTTAATCAGGTAGAGCAGAAATAGTAATACAAAAAAAAAAAGGGTTGCCATCACTGAAACACCAAAAGTATCTAATGGAAGATACAGTACTCGTATTGATTCTAGAACCCTAGATGACAGTATGCCTTGCTTGAAACAGTCAAGTTTGACACCTCAATATTTTGAGTTGCCATCATTGTTCTCATAGGAGGATAATGAATTTACACCTCAATATTTTGAGTTGTCATCATTCTGATCTCTCTCTCACACACACATGGGCAGCCATGCCCGAAACAGTCAATAAATTTCTGCAAATTGGCTAAGATCAACATAAGTGACCTTTTTCTTTTTCAAAATCAGTCAAATACTCGTACTTTTAATTACTATTATTACCACATATCAACAAAAAACAAATATTCAATTATCTAGCACAATTTCAGCAAGTTAAGCAACCAATGTCAAACAATAAACAACAAAATATGTGGATGGAGAAAATACCACTGGATCCATTTCATAGGCAAGTGGCTCTAAAATGAAATCTTCATCCTGGATGATACCATTAACCAACAATTTTCCATCGCGGACCTACCAAACAACAAATTACATAATATCAGAGAGTATTTTTGAGAAATAAGTAATACCAGTCCATATGAAGTGTGGAATGAAATGAAGTAGAAGAAAAATATGAAAGATGTGAAATAATCAGACGGCTACTCACTTCAACGCAGTCCCCTGCCTTGGCTACAACTCTTTTGATGAACACATGACCTGCACTGTAACCATTTTCCTGCAAAAGTTATTTGTTAATCAGTGGCACAATTTACAGAATCCTCCTCATAGATATAACATTATATATAAATAGACCTTTCTGAAATAATACACCATACCTCCAGGATTGGATTTGGAGGAGCCTTGAAAATCACTATGTCTGTGACATCAGGATCTCTAAAACAATATGAAACCTGCAAGGTTCAGAGAGGGGAAGCAATGAGAAAATTTTCCATTAGAAAACATTCAAGGTGAACAAACTTCTGCTTTTCGTTTCAGTCTCTAGCCCTAGAAAAAACAACTAGATGAAAATGTAGTTCTCTTCTTCTTCTTTTTCAAAGTAATTTTTCACCATTTGATCGTGTGTTAAAAATAAATATAAATAAGTATACAAATAAGATCAGATCCCAGGCCTAACTTGTAAAGGTGGGCATGGATGAAGCATCACCCAAGAAATCAGTATTTCACAAAATCAATGAACCAAGCACTTCCATACATATGTGGACACTTAAATCCAGTGATGGTGGTAAGTAAAGCTCAACCAAGATCAGTATTCAGATTGCAAGGAGCTAAAGCTACAAAGTGGTATCTCTTATTACAAGTCTTCAGTTTATCCCTTCCTGAAAGAGAGTCCATATACATCTGAAATTGTAATTTGGTAATTTGATAATAAAAATTAAACTTTTTTTTATGGAAACTTCAACCAAATCATTGCTTCTTATGTCAAGAACAAAAAGATAGAAGTTGTTGGACCAATAATTGAAGAAACGATTGAGAAAAAAAAATGTTAGTAACACAAGATGGAATCGAGAGATACATCTATCACCCATCTAAGAATAATAAACTAGGGCTTGTTTGATGACTCAAATTTTCTAGGTAGAACCAGAATTCAGTAGGGTTATGTGGATTTTCATAATTGCAAGTGGCTAAACCTCTATAGAATTCCAGTTCCACTAAGTGATAAAGTAGGATTATGTTTCATATCCTGGATTTATGAAAGCCCTTGTACAATTGCAATTCTGTAAATTGAGACCATGTTTATTACCGATTATGAGTCAGAGTTAGAACAGGAAAGTCAACCCAATCTCAATGGCCTATTTTGAACGTGGGAAGTCATCAAACTAACATCCAATCAGTAGTAACATCATATCATTGATTTGAAGATAAAATCAGTAAACAAAAAAACTAGGATGAAAATAAGAACTTTACCTTATCTGCTAATATGCGATCACCCCTATCCAAAGTGGGATACATCGAGCGTGAAGGAATTGATCGTGTCTCTGCCAAGAAAGACCTATAGAGCAGAGTAACAGTGACCGCCGTAAAAACAGTCCTCGCATTCTCTGAATCGAAATTCAGCCATCCCCCAAGCCAAGAATTACTCCTACCCCCTTTCCCATCAAATCGTTTCAAATCCAAATCTCCCCCGAACTTGTCAGAGGGTACACCATCAGCAGCATCAGCACTGCCGTTTTTGCCAACGGAGTCATTCACAGATCCCTGAAAGAACTCATTACAGGGAAGCCACTTCGTTCCCTGAAAAAAGGAAAGAAGTGAAGAGGGCTTGAATCCAACCATCGATGAAGATGAGATTCCAAAAACACCCAAACCAGCTGATCCAGAGCAAAGTCCAGAAAACTTCATCATGGACATCAATCCGACAGCAAGAGAAGATCTGCAACTCCCAGTCGTCAGATCACTTGCCAAAGAGCTATATGTTGCCACTGACGGCGGCGTCTTTGGCCAGTTCTTCTCCCAAGATTTGGAGAAGCCGGCAGGGTGATTCCTTACCGTCGTCGGATCAAAGTCCGACTTCTGATTTGAGAAAAAGATGCGGGACCGGCAGCCGAAATCATGGAAGAGCCTGCAATTGCCCGCCCTGATTCCGGCGGACGTAGCGAGGTTCTGTGCGACGTAGCCTGAGAAGGAGACTGTAATTCGGATCGCCATAGTTCCGAGTTTGAATACCCGAGAGAAGATCCGGCGCAGAGTTGTTTTGGGGACTGAAGATCTTGATACAGCAACGCCGATGTTCAGAGAGTCAACATTGCTGCTTACTGGTAAAGAAAATCTTCGGATCAAGCGATAAATTTGAAGAGGAAAAAGAGGAAACTAGAAAGAATAAGAACTATGGTATCGAGGGGGAGAAGACGCGAGTATTTGGAAGGGAAAATCGAGCCGAAATGGCGAAGAGAGAGAAGAAATCAGAGGGATTTTCCCCAAGATTTCACTCTCGGAGAACCAAAAAAAGCGCGACGACGAGGGAGGAGAATGGCGGGCGCCTGAGTTTATAGAGCGGGCAATGGGTGGAACGGTCCCCGTTTTCGAATTATTTACGGTAATACCATTCGTGAGTGCAATGACGGAACTATCCCCATTTGACCATTTCTGGTTATCGAGGATCAAATAAATTCAATTTTTGGGGGTCTATTTTAAAGTGTCTCATTAGAATATTAGATCCATTGAGAAATTTTATAATAAATTTGGTTTGCACATTCATACATTCTTTTAAATAGATAATGATAATTTATTTTTTAATTTTTTTATATACACCATTTCACTGTAAAGATAAAATGAAAAAAAAATAACAAAGATTATATCATATTATCATCCATTCTCATTTAAGAAAAAGTATTATGCACAAATTAATTTACAATTTTAAAAGATGTTAAAGATGTTAAATTATAAATGTTAAAAGATTATAAAGTGGGATGGTGTTCAACCATCCACCTCATAAAATATTTTATGGTGAGTTGGTGTAAGTGGAGCCTATTTATGATCATAGTGTTTGATATATTTGAAAATTTTAAAATATTATTTATAAAAATTTAATTTAATTGAGTGACTTTGGTCATAATTTATGACAGCTCAAAAGTCAACGGTAATACATCATTTAAATTATTTATCCAATCAATTTTGAGATTGGCTTTTAT
The DNA here is from genome assembly GCA_013350335.1 of Chimonanthus salicifolius. Lineage (NCBI taxonomy): Eukaryota > Viridiplantae > Streptophyta > Magnoliopsida > Laurales > Calycanthaceae > Chimonanthus > Chimonanthus salicifolius. The sequence goes on along the minus strand of CM023537.1, from coordinate 10,945,122 downwards.
ATTTAAATTTGACAAATTATTTTTATAGATTAACTACCATATCTAACACCTATAAGATTTGAATCTACAAATTCTAAGATATAGTGAGTTTCAATCATTTGTGCTATAAAATATTATTCTATTTGCCACTTTACTGCACCGATCAACTTGAATTCTGTAATTATAATTATTTATTGAAAGTGATTCTTCATGGGTATTAGATACACAAATAGATATTTTAAACCCACTTTATTACATAATTGTAGATAGACTCTATATAGAGCTCTCAACATAAAAATATTTTATAGATTGTGTTGTTGATTGTTTTCCTTAAAAGTATTTTAGTTGTAAATGTATATTTAATCAACAAGCTATGATTTTTGATAAATATGAAGAAAAATAATATAGAATGCACATAAATAAGTTCATCCAATTTTTAAAAAGGAATGATGAAGAAATGAGCTAATGATATATGCCTATTGGAATTTTTTTAGAAAGCAAATAATTTTTTTAAATAAAAAATATAAAAGTACAGAGTTCCAATTTACAAGTATTTAAACTCAAATTAGATAAACATCAGAATGCTATCAAACTTATAAAAACTTATTTACATGTTTTTTAAAAAGGTAGTAATTGTTTGTGCAATTCATTCCAATATCAATTGACATTCAAAAAATTAGTCAAAGTGTAAGGTTATCTGCATACTAATTTATTTTTAATGCATTAATTATGTATTAATTACTATAAAATACAATATGAATATCAAATAAATCAAAATTTTAACTAATATACTTAAAATATTAATTTTTAAAATAAGAATATTTTAGGGTCAATCGATATCTGAAATAGTGGACGAATAGAAAACATAACCAGCCACATAACTGATTTTAGTAAATTGTAAATTTTTCATTTTTTTATTATTACTAAATGATGGAAGTATTCTCTAATTTTTATTTTTAAAGAATCTTTACTTAAAATAGTAAAATGATAAATACATTTAATTATGTAATGGTAAAATTTTTTTTATTTTTACCACTAAGAAATAAGAATTATTTTAATATGAAAATATACTTTAATCAATTACTTTTGATATAAATTTTGTATAATTAAAATGAGAAACAAGAAAATTGCAAGAGCCCGTAAAGGTTAGTTTCGTAAATTGAGAGTATCCTTAAAGAAAGTGTGACGTGTTACAGTGCCTGGTTTATTCGTAAATTGGGTTCAAATCTTAGGTATTTTCAACTTAACAGTTTTGTTGACTTTTTTGAAGGGGAGTGTCTTTCCCTGTTGAGAAAGTTGTGGTCCATTGCGTTAGACTCATTTAGTCATTTAAGTTTGGTTGCACCATTCATTTAAGTTTTTATAATTCCATTTAAATTTCAGTAATTATATTATTCTGTTAGATATATATATTTTATCAAATTAAAGTGAAGATTATAAATATACTTCTTGTAAAAATACATTGCTTTTAAATATTTTAATATAAAAGAGAACTCTTATGTCTTTTCCCTACGTATTGTTGTTTAATTATTGAAAAGTATAAAAATGCTCTCATTATAAAATATGAGAGTGTTTCAAACACAACTTTAAACATTTTTATCTATTTAATTTAAACAAATAAAGTGACCACTTTGGTTAGAGAGCTCTAATTTTCTTTTTCTTTTTAAAATAATTAAGAGCTTTACTTCAATAATCTATTTTATTTATTTAAATTAGATGAATATATACATTTAATGAGATTGATCGCTTTAAAATTCTTACATAAGTAACATTATGGGACTTATGGCCCCATGTCATGTAATTGAAAGAATTACAAAATCTTGTGACTCAGCTTTGTTAGTTTGGTATGTTCATTTAGAGTAAAAATAAGAATTTAGATAATTTGTTTAATAGATAAGTTAGAAGTACGTTGATTTGCGTGAAATTTAAGATAAATGGATTGATTAAAATATTAAACTTCATTAATTTGTGAACATTCACTCATTTAAATTAAATCTAATACTAAAAAGAACTTGAGTTGAATACATTAATTAAATTTAAGTCAAGAATTCAAAATTAGTGAGCCATTGAATCCAAATCAAAGTAAGAAAAATCTGTAATAAAATCGTCAAATGACCTTGAGTGTGAATTAGTAATCGGCAATTAAAGAATACGAATTTAAAATAATTCAATATAAACAGCCACCATCTACCTTTGAAATACATTGTCACTATATATTCTATATAAAAGAAATTTCAAATTATAACTAAGGTAATAGATGTAGAATAATTCTTTGTTAAAAATTAAATTACTTAGAAAGATTGAAAATGTAGATCCCTTTAAAAAAAATTTTGAGTTACTCACAGTTGAATTATATTAATTTATTATAAATTTAAATTTAATATGTTTTACTACAATTATTTATTTAGATTAATAATTAATTCTTAGTAATTCATTCTATTTTTTAAAAAATTCCTTCTAATCAATTCAGCATGGTTAAAAGTTAAAACTTGAAACGGGCTTTACTTAAATGGGGGGTTTCTCCCTTCTGAAATCAAAAGTGATGATTCTTGCGGTCAGTCGCAATGAACGAAGATAGAATGTCAATGCTGTTTCCTGTGACCTTCTCTACTGTGTAGCAAATAAAGAATGATAGGGTACGGCTAATTTGTACCAAAGAGATTTTTTAAACCATTAATTAATTATCTTTCCGTCCCAAAATGTGAATAAAATTGTTGGATAAGAATTAAACTAAGTTTGATTACTCATAAATTAAATATTGTTTTAATTCAATAAAAAATAATTAAATCAAAAGCATGTATTTTGGACAGTTAATTTTGATTTTTAAGCAAATTTTAGAGGCCTTATAGGGGATCATTGTAATTATCAAGTTAAATCGTGGTTTTTTTTTACCAATAAATAATCTATGAAATATACTTTTAATCCAAACCCTTTATAGCCATCAAAGCCACCCAAAGTCAGCCGTGTAAGGTGGTATTAAAAAAGAAAATTTCGGGCCTGGGCCCGAGAGTGGGTGGGTGAGCTGCTTGATACTTTAATGGGCCCTGAAATCGGAAGAAGAACCATCCAAGATGCTGCGGTCTAAACGTGGAGACCGGAGACTGTTCAACACGTGGCAGTATATGTTATTGTTTAAAAATTTATAAAACCATGTATTTTATAAAACTGATTTTAAATTTTCTCGGAGATATTATTATGTATCAATCTAAACAAGTAACTGTAGCTTATATGTAGTTTTATTTTAATACTTTGTCATTAAATTATTTTAATAAAAAATCAAAATTTGAGATTATCTTAAAGTCAATACTTAATAAATTAGTGAAAATAATTAAAGATGGTAAAAGTATATGAAAATAAATCAAAATAAATTTAAATTTTTGATAACTTAATTTATAAATGTCAGTGACAATAATGTGAAAATAGGCTGAAACCAATTTAAAATAAAAATAAAAACAAAAAATGGCTTCAGCCATTACTGTTGGGTGTATTAGTGCTTCGTATATTAGTTATTCAATACGATATAGGGTTTTTGAATTCTCGTTTTACCCTTCCAATCAATACTCAAAATGAAAGGTTAAAACTCATGATATATATATATCGAAGGACAAATTTTTTTTTTTGATATGTATCAATTGACAAATAAAATAATACAAACTCTTGATTTAAGTCACGATACACAATTTAAAAAATTTAGTCATATAAAATAGAAAAGGGTCTAAATCTATTTAAATTTTATGATTGGCGATTTAATTTATTTTAATGGATCATCAAGTTATTTGACTAAATGTATTTACTATTTAGAACTAAAATCTGAATTTTAAAATTTTTAAGCAACCACTTTTGAAATTATCATTGTCGTAAGTGCAAGATAAAGAGCAGGGAGTGTGTGTGACGTAAGCACTTATGTAAGGGCAAAGCCGTGGGTTGAGCAGTTGACCGTCTTCTTATCAAAAGTTAGATTAGTGAAATACATTAGCGAGATACACTAACTAAACATGTTATTAGATAGATTTTAGGTCTTAAAAAATTATATTTGTTTAATATTTGATTATATAGATATGGATCATATAAAATTTTAATATCAATTAATCTAAGTCATATAATCTTGGCCTTTAAATTTTGATGAGTACACACCGTTGATTTTTAGTTATCTAAAATCAAGTGATTGAGTCATCAGATGGAGATGATATTTCATAAAATAATTATTCATATGATTTTATTTAAATTAGACCCAACAAAATAATCCTTAAAATCCAATTTTAAGAAATGTAGATAGATTTCTGCTCATCAAAATCTAATCCTCCCGTCTTTGTCATTCACCGTCATATTCTCCCCCAAACGATGGCTTTGGTTTTCTCTCTCTTAGGGTCAAGCCAACAAGGCTCATTACATTAAATAGTTTAAATTCAATGTATTCGCTCTTTTAGCATATGACTTACACGTGGCATATGTACATCAATCTAAATCATGTCTTATATACTTTAAAAATCACGACACGTACACGTAATTCAAACTTGTTGACTGGTTTTGAGTTCAAATTCTTAGTGTGTTTTAAAGCAGTGGATTCATCTGTAGAAGTTTTTACGTGAAAGTGAGAGATTGTCAATTGAAATTATAAAAATGAAACTTTTATTTATTTAATTTAAGTAAATAAAGTTGATATTCAACTATTTATTTTATATAGTTTAAATTTATTAGTTATGCTTGTTAAATGATATCAATTTCTTTTCATCATCAATCATTATTTTATTCTTAGAGTCAATAAATCTAGCTTATTATCAAATGTTATATAATCTCAGTTATGATAGTCCAGTGACTCAATTATGTCAGTGTAGTATTGTTGTTTTCATTATGAAAAATCATCAAAATGCTAAAAAGATAATAATGATATTATTTGAGATAGGTAAGTTTTATCTCTTAAAAATCTTAATATTAATTGATTTTTAAATGTAAAGATTTTTAAAAATTATTGGACCCATGATTTGATAGATTAAAAGAAAGTACTTAACTAGAAAATATATGAAGTTTATCACACCTTTCTTTCTTATTTAATTCATCCAACAGTAGCTTTAATAGTTTCATAAATTTCAAAAGATATATATATATATGTATCTTTACATTAAAAATTAATGAATACTTTAAACTTTTAAAAGGTGAAAGTCATCCGTCTTAATTGTCATCTTCTGCTGTTATAATGTTATCTTTACTATTAGAATGACAGAATACCTTCTTTTATTACCTTTAAAAGTGACATATGGATATCGTCAAGTGCTTTTACATTATTAAGTGCCATTAAAAAGTATACGTGATCATCTCTATTTTATTTTTTTTTCCGTATGTAGGTATCCACGTATCGCACTCGACTAGTCCTTCAGAGTGTATAAAAACCCCTCTATTTGTACACACTGGATAAATCGATGGAACCTTACTCTATACATATTCCCATGGAAAATAGCCCTTTATTAGAGCTCCTATGGTTTGAATCCAAGACCTCTCTCTAAAGATCTTGCTCCCAAATTAATTAGGATAACCCCTTGGGGTTATGATCATCTCTTATTACATCATTACTTAAATTTAATTTAATTTATTAGAATTATTTTGTTGTTTAAAGAAAATGAAGTAGATTATCAGTATGCATTTGGTTATTCTAAATTTCAGTGGTTAAAATTTGTAATTCTATAAAATAAAGATTTCAATTTAATATTTAATAGATAGTAAATCACAAGCGAATATGATAATAAAATAGAAGATAGTTAGAAGATATTGTTTATAAGTGGACCTCTCATCTCCTAATCTACAATTCTACAAATGATCTTCACAATTTTTTTTTTACTTTAAGAGTAAACCAGCAATAATCACTATCCTTTAATGACAGTGAGACAATAAGATTTTAATTTGATAAAAATATCTTATAATTTTTTAAGCCATGACAACACCCAGGAAGTAAGTTTGATTTCATTTCTGCCCAAATACACATTTACACATTCAGTGATATTCACTTTTGGACTACAGTAGCAGAAGATAGGTGACAAAATCAAATCTAAAAAAAAAAAAAATCAATGGCTGAATCTTTTTTTCATCAACAAAACCACTTCCACTGAATAGGTTCTGCCTCACTGTTGTAAAATCCAAATTGTATTGGCCTGTCCAACTAGAACAGATGTATATTTCAAATCAATTTGATGTTGTTCTTAGGATCATAGAACTGGATAAAAGGGTCAAAGAGGGCAAACCAGCTTATTCAGCCAACAAGTTTGTTTGGTTTGAGGAAATTGAATCAAACCAGTAAAAAGATCCAAATAGACCGTATTCAATCTGCACATCCACAGACCACAATGTCAAACTATCTTTTATCTATACATGCAGGCAAATTTCAGGTTGCAGTAACTTCAAATAAGAGAGGAAATAATATACAATGTCACAGCCATAGGAGAGGGATTGAGCAGTGTCTTAGACTTGTATCAAAGATAATGCCATCAACTGCATGACCTAATATATATACAGAGCATTACAGGTTCAAAAAACAAAAGAAAAGCAGCACTGTACATTACAAAGGGTTTAATGGATAAATCCATGAATCTGTTCTCCCCATTCTAAAAAAATGCATCCAGCCATCCGACCTTTTCCTTCTGTTCTGATTAGCAAACAAAAATAAAAATAAAAATCCATTAAAGGTCATCTCAGTAGTGTGAATCAGGGAAATTAGACCCACCTCTCCTATGGGATGTGGGAACATTAGAACTAAAACCAGATTCAGTTCTCTTGCCTAACATCATGACACATCAGCCTAGGGGTTTGGCTATTCCAAACACTGCACTAAAATGGCATCATTGCTAGAAGTCTGGTGTTTTGAATTCTGATTCTGGTAGAGCACCTTCTTAGGGACTATGGTGGTCACCATTGATATGTAGAAGGCTCAAAGAAGCCTAACGTTCATGCATCCTTGAGCCTACTGTTCGTGTATTCACCAGTTCACCCTATGGTTTAGTTGCCCGGGTCACCAATCAGATGAGTCCTACCATAGATAGAGTATATGCTTGGGAAAAGTCCAGTGGAAGATCTTATCCATCCAATGTTTTGATATCTCTACACTCAATGCAGACTCTAGTCATATTTCTCAACAATCAATTTGAATGCAAAGGTTATGATCAGACAAATAGGTCTGTTGGGTGAGGAGTAGAATGAACCCCCAAACCATTGACCCAATACACACTTTAGGCTCGAAAAGACTATGCAAATTAGCAGGTCAAAGAACCATAAAATCATTCTGATGATGACTGCTAACAAGAGGATACATATTATGTGTTTGTCGGGTGAAGTACCTAAAGCTCATCCAAGGGGCAGTCATGACTGCTGAGTGTAAGATCCATAAATCTAATGGATTGTAGGTTACCATGCAAGTAGATCCAACACATTTATATACTGGGTCAAGGTGTTATGCAGGCAATACTGTCAAGAATCATAAAATTGCTCTGCAAATGATTGCTGACATGAGGATTTATATGACCCACAAACTGAAGATTAGTGTCCGGTGACCTGAGCCCATCCCAAGGGGCACCAGCAACGACCATGAGTGCTAATAACAGACTTCTACAGGATTCAAATAATTTTAGCCATCCATTTTTATTATTTATCATCCCATTGAATGTGGACCCTTTTGCAAATAACTTCATCATAGAACAACAATTTAAGGACCAGAATAAATCCCAAAGAGAAATTCTGGCTAGAGTCCATACAGGGTGGGGTCCATCAAATCAATGATCAAGACAATAAACCACACAATCCACTTAGCTAAAACCAAGGACACTCAATCCACCAGCAGTGAATGATTCAACTCCTATTTTAATGACAAATAAAAGCCATTAATATCATCATTTTATATAGTAAGAAGTCTTACACATTCTGGCTCAGATTCTCAGCTAAGCATGCTTGGATGCCCCGTCTGGAGCATCCTCTTGAACATGTCCATTCCAAAAGAAGAATCTGATGAACTGTCATGCAAGAGTAAAGCAGGAGGTTGAGATATGAAATAGATCTAGTAATGAAAGATGTTAGATCATGTAAGCAGGTAAAATGACACATTAAAAAACAAAGAAATACAAATAGATTTCCATTGATCTCATCCATGTGCAGATTATAGCTTCATCTGATCATGAATTATGGTTTTAAGGACAACGACTATGAACAACAGAACGATGAGCAAACTTGAGCCAATTCATGCATAAGCTGAACGGATTCCATGGAACAAAGAATAATTTTTTATGATTCAAAAAAATTGTTCTTATGACTTCTAGATTTAGGATTTTGGCACAGATCCTTCTCCAAAAACAATTGGCCACAAATAAAGAAGACAAAAGAGGATCAAGTGATTGGAATAGAGGTGAGAATATGTACCGGAATGGATCTCACCTCAGGATATGGGAAGAAGGGCAATCAGTATCTTCACAATCTTCAAATCCAAGCTTTAATTGTATTTTCAAAAAGAGGGAACACACATATACGAGACATCACAACATGGGATTCTTTTCCCATTCGTAAGTGTTGCTAGATTATTACAACTGATGCAAAGGTGTCCTACATTAACACCTATCATCATACTAATCTTAGAAAGTTAATCAAGGAAATCCATACCTTTTAGGATAAATTGATAAAAAGTAATTACTGAAAATTCTCCTTTTTTTTTTTCAAGTAAAAAGAACTTAAATAGGATTTCATCAAATCCTACCTAATGTGGAAATTTTGAAGCATGATCTCTCTATGCACCAGAACATTCCATCTATTGCATGCTTCATAGGCTTGCTGGTGGGCCTTCGGCCTAGATCTTAGGGTAGACACAGATGCAAGCATTGCAAATAGGACAAAATGTAATTTCATTAAACCAGTCCATGTATTGATCACCACCAGATGCATCTCTCCCAAAAAAGTTAACGTAAGCATTTCAGGTCAAGTAGAAATATATACTTTAAAGATTTCAAGGAGCAAAAAGGAAAAGCAGGAATCAACCCAATCATTTCCATTTTCCTAGACCCAAAATGCAATCTTGATTGAAACTGGGGGACCCAATCCACTTCTCCATGAATTAGCAAACAAGATAGACCCAAATAAAAATTAAAATAATGGTTAAAAGAACGTGAGTATTTCATTAGTTCCACTATATTAAAATCAACAGGGAAAAACAAATGGAAAAACCAATCACAAAAAGAACTCTGCTTTTCAGCTTCATGAAGCAGAGAGAGAGAGATCCCAAAATCCCATTTTCATTTAACCATGGAAGATATTGTCACCCATCCACCATGGATCTGATTCAATCAAAAAGTGTTTTTCTTATTTTGTAATTTAGTTTTCCACCATGAATATAATGAGTCATGACAAAGAACAACATAACCTGTCAAATCATAAGAGAGTAAATAAATGACAATCCACAGCTACTTTCTATTGTCATACTGTATGGTATAGTTTCCTTTTCGTATCCATATTCATCTCTCTCTCTCACACTATAATTTTTTTTGAAGAACAAGGTATTCAAGTCTCTTAGAGCACCTAACTAATCTTTGGGGCATGTGTAAACCTCCCTATCAACACACACCGGCTAACACTATGGGGAGTGACCCTTTTGTATTGAGAGTAACTTGAACCCAAGACCTCTTGCATCTCAAGCGGGTTCCTGACCGCTAAACCAATCCTCACGGGTTTCTCTCTCTATAATTTGGTACCTCTCAAAAGAAAACAACAGTGTTTGAAAATTGAGGCATAAACAATGCTGATCAACAAATACATATTTGAAATTTCCAAGGAGACCTGATTCAGTCAAAACCATTGGAAATAATGAACCAGAAGTTTGTGGCCGTTGCACCAACAATCACCCGCAAATAGACTTCTAACCCTCCAAATGACGAAAAGATCATAAACGATTAAGAAAGAAAAGTAACTACAGTTCAAATTAAATGGGGAAAAAAGACTTTGTTTTGCCAGTAAGAAGACCCACAGAAAGATTGCAAGGAACTTTCAGTCTAGAATACTTTGTTCATAGGCCAACTCTTTTTTTTTTTTTTTGGGGGGGGGGGGGTATGTGTACTGTGCATTTGAGAGAGAGAGAGATTACCTTGGAATTGTGATTTCGCATGGAAATGTCACACCCTCAAGATTAGGCACAGGAGGAATGTGATCTTTCTTTTCATTGACAAATCTGATGATTTGAAACAATACTTCACGCAGTGAAGCCTCTAAGGCAGCACGGCGCATGTTCCTCTCCTCAAATGCACTTTCTGGAATCAGACAATTAGCAAACGGTCAAATTAGGTATCATTTCACATTCTTTAGATGAATGGAAACATCAATATCGTTAACTTGTCAATATTTAAAATCAGAAATATACCTCCTGGATCTATCACAAGTTTTGTATGATGAGATTTGCCAGAATGAGGCTTTGAGTGTACCACATTCAAATTAATATACCACTGCTCCCAATACAAGCGCTCAATTTTGTTACTGAACCATGTTGCTTGCTTATTTTTTACCTCATAGAAAGATAAGCATATCTGTGCCAAAGTGCAAAAAATGAACAATGCAAAAATCAGTATGGTTTTTCAAAAAAAAATAAAAATTGAAGCAGTTTCGGCCCATTGTCCACATGGATACACCTCAGACCCACATAAGAAGCTATACATTTAGAAAAACGAGTTTTCATGCTGATTAATTTTAAGCTAAAGTATTTGGTATGTATATTGGATTACCTTTTTATTAACAGCAGCAGTTGTGGTTTAGTTTGATGAATGGTTGACATCTATCTAGGTTATAGGAGACCATATAATGCATGTAAGCAGGGGAGGAATTGGAAACCCTCCCCTCCCCCCTTCCCTTTCCTTTCCCCCTCCCCTTAGCAACCCCGCAAGCCCCGCAACAAAAAAGGGGTGAATGCTTTTTATATCAACACTTTATTGGACAATATTACTCATGATAATATTGTTGATCCTCAAAAAAAAAAAAATCCCAGTACTCCAATAGAGTCCCTCCAATGTAAATAAATTCTGATCATTTGCTTGACATTTAAAGCTAAAAAAAAAAGAAACCTACTTGGAACTAATTTCTTCCTGTGATTTTGGGGGTGAGGTAATTTGGATTTGACTTTTAGAACTCCTTCCATATGATATTATTCGTCACCTTAGATCTCTCTCTCTCTCTCTCTCTCTAATGGTAAGTTACTGGTTTCCAGGAGAAGAAGAAGAGTAGGTTTATTCTTACTCCTGCTTTTATTAACTTCTTTAATTTTTCAGATTGATGTAAGACACCGTGTCTCCCTTGCCCAATCCATTTTTTTTATAAAAAAAAAAAAAAAAAGATGTTCTAGATATCTTAATAAGGAAAAAAATCATATTAATTAGAACTTACGGCAGTCAGATTTGTATCTATAAATTGAACAGCTCATTAGAAAATTCTTTTTGCCTACGAGTATCTCATTGCATAGCTTTAGATCTAATTGGTACATGTCTGATATGGAATGAATCTTAATAATTGTAAGATCTGTGACATTTTTATTTGAAAATGTTGATTTTCCCATTTTTTGTATCACATGTACTTTTCTAAGACACTAAGTGGACAACCCCAAGTATGTGGTAACACAGATTCACCACAATGACTCTCAAAACTTCCTAAGAGCTCTCACTAGCTCAACTCAGTAGTTTTCTTTTTAGATAAAATAACTTGCTGAAGTGCCCACGTGGCCACATGAGGAGCACATGTTCGGACCATTGAGCTGATGTGACCCAGCTAAAAATCTTTCTGAAGGTCGGAAGATCTTTTTAGTCAATGGCAAGCCAAAGATGGTTAAAGAAAAGTAATGCATATGGAGACCAAATTAAAGCCGAGATTGAAGATTAGGCATCTTGCAATCAGGGAGAGTCACGTGTAATGGCTCATCATATCAAACTGCTCATCATATCAATAACATGGATCACCAAAAATAGACCCCACAGGACAGGTGCACGGTACTAACATTTTCCCTCATAAAATATTAAAAGGATAGCCAATGCTCCATGCAGACAATACATGAACCACTGAATTGAAAATTTCCAGTAGTTCACTTATAATAAATTATTCTCTCTAAGGGGCTGTCAAATAAGTTCCCTCTGATGCCTTACCATGACAAGTTGGTCAATTTTCTTCTCAACAAACAAATCACACGAGAGAGAGAGAGAGAGAGAGAGAGAGAGAGAGAGAGAGAGAGAGAGAGAGAGAGAGAGAGAGAGAGAGAGAGAGAGATTATATTTTGCATTTGGAAGGCATGCTTCACTAGGGCTCCGCTTACAGCACCTTGCTGCGAGGCAGAGAAAAATTTCCCAAAATTTCAGGAGAATATTTTCTCCACAAAATAATGTCAAGACACCTTAAGCAAGATTTTATTCTGCATTTGGAAGGCATGCTTCACTAGGGCTGCTTACATCACCTTGCTGTGAGCAGAGATAAATTTTCCCAAAATGTCAGGAGAATATTCTCCACAAAAAAATGTCGACACCTTAACCAAATGCAGATTGAACTTCCCAAAAAGAAATGCCTTCTTCAGGATACTGCCATAACCAATATTTGTTGGATACTAGTGCCAACGAGGAGGTGTGCAAAATGAAACCTGGCTTTTCTTGTTTGGGTGTTTCTCTACCCAACCAATGAACTGATCAATTTTTTCCTCTATTTTCTTTTCCAGATCAGCATCTCCACATTGTACCTAAGCAATAGGGACAAATTTCAAAACATCAGTTAAAGTGCCCATGAATATTTTGGAACCAGTAGACTACGACAATCTTTAGGAGATATAAAGGACCAGACAGATCATGTTGCTGATTGAAAAGGATTTTTTTTCTGAATAATGTGGGTATCCCCACCCCATGTGGAGGTGAGACCAATCCCATGGACACAGGAAACCGCTCACAAGCCTAGTGTATCGAGAAATTGAAAAGGATGTTCACTACCAATTTCGCAAATATTAACAAGGAATTCTTTTTCTTCTTCTGGGAGATGAGTATTGACAAGGAAGTTATAAGGATTAACATCTCTATTGTCAATCAGAAATTGGGCCTACCTAATTAGATTGAGGTGCATGGATCCAGTTCCTGCCCATCAATAAAAAGTTATAGTTTTACCATATTGGCAACATACAGTCTATAGAACATATTCCAAGCTCAAGGAATCCATGTAGAGCATAGTATCTTCTTAACTTTATCATATCACAATAGCAGCTTTCTAGAATACAGTTTAAATGAAGACTCTCTCTTTATATATAATAATGCATTAATAAGACGATGTAAGTACAAGAACATGCAAAAGGAAAAAGGGAAGGAAAAAGAAAATACAAAGCAATCAAACCCATGAAAACAACACCCGAAGCCCCACAAAAATACAGCCAAGTCAAACCCTTCCCAATCCATCAATCACAAATAGAAAATTCCATGAGATGATGATCAACTCCATATTTCGCAAATAAATCCGCTACTCCGTTAGCTAATCTGCTGACTTGTGAGAAGGATACTCCTTTGCCTTTGTGTGATGCCTTAATCTCCCTCACTACTGCTATTAATTTCCAAGGATGCCGTTCCACTCCCGTTACCCATTTAATTGCATTTGCCGAATCACTTCCGATTATCAGTTTTCCTAGCCCAAGGAAGTTCTATATGGTCAAGGCTCTCCTAATACTAAGAAGTTCCGCCACATTTGATTCTTCCTACCTACTGACTTGAAGAACATGACAGAAGATTTTCCGGTATATGATCATGCAAAACCCCACCAATTCTTGTTGGCCCCAGGTTTTCCTTCGACAACCCCATCTACATTGAATTTAAATGTCCCTTGGGGTGTGTGGGTGTGGGTGGGTGTGGTGGTAGGGTGGGGGGGGGGGGACCAAATGACCAGGAGTTTTAGTCCTTCTAGGACCTCTAGATAGACAACCCTCCCATGAATTATAAAAATCCGTTATTTTGTGCCCCTTGAAGTCCTTCCCAAATAAGAGCCAAACACAGATCCTCCACTTAGCCTTATTGAAAATCTCAATTAACTCTGATGCCTTCAATTGGAAGATCCTCGAATTCCTCTCCTTCCAGATAGACCATAGGATCGTTGTAGGAATTGTACTCCAAGCTGCCTTTGTCTTTGGATTGAGGCGAGGAAGGGGTTGAGATCCCATCACTCCCTCACAAGTCCTGTCTAAAACCTACACAATTCCCATGAGGTTAACAAAGTTTGTCCATAACTAACCCGTAAAAAACCTGCATGAAAAGGTGATCTGATCTTCCTCCGAAAGACCACAAAAAGTGCATTGGAGTTTGTCGTCCGGGTTAAGTGAACCCCTTTTACTTAGAGCCACTCTGGTAAATATCTTGCCTTTTAGGATGCTCCACACGAAGGCTTGTACTCTCGAGGGAGCCAAACTCTTCCAGGCTAAGCAAGGTAAGGGGGTCTCAGTTTCATCATGGCTCATGGCTGACTTTAACAACTACCAACTTGATTTAGAAGGAAACTAATGAATTGCCTATCCAAATTTGTTCATCTTCCTCCTCTCTAGATAGTGGCAAATCTCCCAATAAGGTCAAAAGCTCTTTTAGGCTCTCCTATTCGAAGCCCCTAAGATCTCTTCTGAAATAAAAAATGTCAAAGAACTTGGTCTTCCTCAACTCTGTAGCAATCCCTGACTAAAGCCTCTTTGTTGTGTGCTATCCTATACAATCCGGGATAGACTTCCTTTAGGGATCGCTCCCCAAGCCACAAATCCATCCAGAAAAGGGGTTCTATCTTCATTTCCAGCTAGGAATCTCAGGTTTTCTCAGAAATTGCGGCCCACAGGCCCCACTCCCCTTCCTATTTTCCACCACGTCCTTAACTACCTATGATCCTATCCTCTCCACGGTTTCTCCTAGTGCCCAACCTCCACTATCTCCTAACCATAATTGGCAGTTAAGACTTCTGCCCACAAGGCTTCCTTCTCTTTCCCAAACCTCCAACTCCATTTGCACAACAATGCTTGAGTCCTTACTTGGAGAGGAACTATCCTTAACCCTCCAGACGACTTGGGCTTAGTCACTTTGGGCCAAGAGACCAAGTGAACCTTCTTCTTATCTTGCATGTCACCCCATAGGAACCTCCTAAAGTATTGCTCCAGTTTCCTCGAAATTCCTTTTGGCATTTGAAAAATGGACATGTAGTAGTAGGATTCATGAGGACGGAATCTAATGAGAGTTAATCTTCCACCTAAAGATAAGTACCTTCTACCCCATCATCCCTTTAATCTTTTCTCCACCTTTTCCACAACCAGGGCCGAAAAATATTTCGATCTTGGGTTCCCACCCATCAGCAATCCTAAGTAGTTGAAAGGAAATTTCCTGATTGAACAACCTGTCACATCCGCTAGTTGCCTTAGCAACTGTACCTCTACTCTGATTCTAATGAGAGTGCTCTTACCTAGGTTGACTTGCAACCTTGAAACCAGTTCAAAACATCTGAGGATCGCCCTTGTAGCCTATGACTTCTTCTTTGCTTGGTTCACAGAAAAATAGAGTGTTGTCGGCAAACTACAAATTAACTACTGGGCCTTATTCAAAGTTCAAACACATGAAAACCTTTAACTATGCCCAGATCCCTAGCCTTTTCCACCAATTTGTTTAGACCTTTGCCTACCAATGTGAGGTCCCCCTACCTAAGACCTCTATTAGCTGATATGGGCTGAATTGGGGATTTGTTTAAGAATAGAATAAGTGGTGTTCTCCAAACAAGATTTCATCCATTTCAGACCATAGAAGTCCAATCCACATAGTCATAGGCTTTTTCCATGTCAATTTTAAATAACTGCCCCCGACTTCCTATCCTTAAGACACATTTGGGTTAATTCATTTGCAATTAGCACCCCATCAAGGACTGTCTGTCCCCAACAAATGCACCCTGTGATTCCCCAATAATCTTAGAAAGAGCCTCCTTCAACCTTTCTGCCAAAACCTTTGCTAATAATTTGTAGACACAACCAATGAGATTGATCGATCTTAAGAGAGACAATTCTGGTAGACCTTCCCTTTTCGGTATGAGGGTTATAAACAAGTTCTTCAGGCCTTTGTTTATAACACCACTTTTGTAGAATTCCTTAAAAACCTTAAGAAAGTCAGGGCCCACCATGTTCCTGTGACCAATGTTGTGAAAATCGAATCGTATCGTAAATCGTTAATACATCTTGAATCGCAAATCGTGTATCGTAAATCGTAGAATCGTAAGATTCATAAGTGTTTTCCCCCAAAATATTTAATATATGAAATAACGTAAAATATATCTAAAATGTAATAACATGAGCAATTCTCCAACTTTCTTTCAATATGAGGTGAAATTTATGTAATTAGTTCATTAGAGCTCAAACTTTAATGCTCCAACTCCCAAAAGTATAAGACCAGTATATAATCTAACTATAATATGAAAAGTCAATAATGAACTAAAAAACCTTCAACAAATCGAAAGGTCTTAAATGCTGATCACTTCAAGCCTTAAAAACCATTAAAACGAAATGTTTCATGCTTTCACACTCCTAATAATCTCATAATTATATTATTTATACGAATCGTAAGATTTGTTGATAAATACGAATCGTTCCTCTTATCATATCGTATGAATCGTAAGATACGAATCGTGTATCGTAAGATTTTAACAACCATGCCTGTGACACCCCGAAATTTTAGAATTTGTAAAAATTTAAGTTCTATTAATTAATTGAGATTAATATGGTTTAATCAATTAATTAAAAGAGATTTAGTGAATTTAATTGAGAAATTAGATTTTAATTTAATGTCGAGTGGCACAATGGGAAATAAATTTATGAAATTCATAGAAAATGAATTTGTAACGTGGCGTCATGCCACATGAGCAATGACTTAAGGGCAAATATGGAATGGAAAAGAGGCTACACGGTTGTACCAATGATACACATGGCAGAATGCAGTTCCTCTATTACATGCACACGGCAGTTCTCTCCCATTCCATTTCATATTCGCACGGTACTCCTTTCCTCTTCTTCTCCACACGGCAGAACCCATTCCCCATCTGTTCCATTGAAAGAACTCAAGCAAAGAAGGAATCAAGAAGAAGGGAAGTAAGGGAGAAGAAGGAAAGAGGAAAGGATTTCGGAAAGCTTCGTTTAAGGTTGGTCTCACTTCCAAATTTAATATTTATGTTTAAGTTAAAGTTTAGAATGATTTATAATCAACCCTAGACAAATCTGGTTTAGGGAATAAGAATAGGAAAGGTTCAGGGATTTTCGGGTATTTCCCCAATTCACGAAATTGGACTTAAATCTGTGAAATTGTTCACTTAATTGTGATTTTTAGTCCCTAAGGACGTGATCAATCATATAAGTCCAAATTCTGAGACTTCGATTCTCACGATGATCCGAAGCTTCGGAACAAGCTTCGGAAGTTCCGAATTGATGACCTAAGTTCCGAACCCACAGTGTTAAGACTTGACCTTTAAATCCACATTGTTGGGTTGGACATGAACGTAGGATTAATGAGACATCACTAAATGGGGAATTAATGAAAGTGATAAGTGTAGATTTGGAAAACAAGGACACAAACTAATCAGATGACTTATTGTATTTTGATTCATGGAAATAATCAGAGGATCGGAAGGTGATCTAGGAGCTATACATGCCACGTAGCTCGCTCCTTCACGGAATTTCGTTGATCAAGTAGGTTTTCCTACTTTCTTGAAGTACCAAGTGAATATTTATATACGTTTGAACTATAAGTCGATTTCACTGCATGATTGTTTAATTTATCAATGCATAGACATGAAACGCATGCATATATGTGGGATGAGAATGCATGAGTCAAAGGTTAGATACATGATAAACTTTAACCTGAAATATTTGAAATGAATTAACCATTGTATACGGCCGCGTCCATTGGTTATAACTTATGGTATATTGATTGGACAGAAACCTCCAGGGTCAGAAGAAGTCCCGAAACCCGCGCAGGAGTATGGGTGTGTAGCACTCCCCCGGTAGTCCCGGTTAAATGCTAGTATTGGGTAGTAGCTCCCAGCTAGTGCTCCAGGAAAGCTACGGACAAGATGGACAATTTTTATAACTATTTAATGAGAATAAGATAGTGAGCAATGCATGGGGCATGAGAGGGGCTTGCATCCATTCATGTCACCATAGCATATTACATCATATTGTTTTGATAAGTACATTGAAAGTATTATGATTATGATTTGAATTATGAAATGATTATGAATTTGTTTCGAATAATTTATGAGTATAAATTATGAACTAATTTTGAAATATGGGATGGGGACGAATTTTCAAATGAGCTGTATGAAATGAACAATATATATATGTTTTTTTTTTTTGTTATATCACATGTTGGTACCTACTTCGATGGGAATTCCTACTGGGCGTTGACTAAGCCCACAAATCTTTTCTCTTTTAAAAACTGAAACAGGAAAGGAGAAAGGTGATGAGGCAGGACCGAGCACTAGCCATGCGTAGACGGTGATGAAAGCAAGAAGAGGAATTCAGAGAGAGTTTAACATTTTTATATTTTGGAAATAGAAGAGGACACCCCCTTTTGCTTACATTTTTGGTGAATAAGTAATTATGTAGGAGTTATATGATTGAGACTTTATTTGATGATGTATAAACTCCTAGGTGATGTTATTAGACCTTTTATTTGACATTTAATTTTATGGGATTATTATGCTTTGCTTTGGATTGAGGATAGTTAAATTTCAATGTATCAATTATATGTACATATTTCCGCAGATTGTAAGTTAGTGTGTTGCCAATTATACATGGACTTTGTCCATGTGCACGCACTAGTTGGGCCAGTCGAGGGTCGAATCTTCAGATTCGGACTTGACTCACTGTCGTGGCTTTTTCCCCTCTCTTCCCGTCCAATTTATTATTAAATAAATACTCTGATAATTAGGGGGAGAGGGAGGGGCGCTACAGTTCCAACACGCTTTAATGAATTTAAAGTTAAAACCATCTGGGCCTGGAGCTTTATCTCCCTCACTACTATCTAGGACTAGCTCTAATTTCCTTTACAATGAAATCCATTTCCAACCAATTTGCCCTCCCTTCACTAACCCTCTTAAATTGGATCCCATCCATTATTGGTCGGCTAGCTCTAACCTCAATCAAAGATGCAGATTTTAATCTGGTAAAAGGGTAGAATAGACTAATGGACTCCTCAAGGTAGGGAGGTGCTAGAAAGGGACTTGGCAAATGCTTGCTAAAATGAGATGAGAGAGGAAAAGACCACCTGAAAGAAATATAAAAGTGAAAGGTAGAAGAAGGATATAGGGCCAAGAGTACCATGTCCGAGAGATAGAAGTGAGAAAAATGGAGCAAACTGAAGTGGAGATAGTCAGGTATCCAGTCACTGCATGAAGAAAGATGAGGCACCGGGAAGGAAGTGAACTGACGGCACAGAGGAAGACCTGATGTCGAAGAGTAAAGTCGGCTAGAGCTCCGCCAAAGCATCAACATCTTGAGGATGAGAGATTGAAGGTGACCATATACTCTCCCCCAAAAAGAGGAGAAAAAAAAATGCGAGGAGAACGTCCGAAGGAGAACACGATTCACAACAGTCTGGCAACAAAACACCAAAACAAACCACAAGATATGCTAGAAAAGATATTAGAAGGAAAATCAAAAGGAAAAGGGAGGGGGGAACCCGGAGAGGAAAAAGGCATAAGCGGAGCAAGCTCAACAAGGAAGGAATCAGGTGGAAATGGTGGGGGAGGATATGGCTGATACTGATTTGAAGTTGACCGAAAGATAGTCGAGAAGTGTCTCCTAATCGCTTCCCTAATTTCATCATTATCCACCATTCTTCTACCATCCACCACAATTATTCAATATTGTTGCTAGTTCTCCTCCCATTAGGCACTCTATGAAAGAATTTGGTGTTCTTGTCTCCCTCTTTTAACCATAAAACCATAATGGAGCCTCTACATGCTTAAACAAATTCAAGAAATTGGGATAATTTCTTCTTCTCTTTCTTTCTTTCTTTTTTTAATGTACAATTTTGGGGTAATTTCATTTAGTAAAATTATTTGCACAATTTGACTTTTCAAAAAAAATTATTTGAACAATTTGTAATTTGAGAGAAGACTCTAGAAATGCAACACAAGAACTTCAATAATTCAAAATCATGCAAAAGGGTTTGAAAACAATGACAATGGTTTCCTCTAAATAAAGAAGGGAAAAAATAGTGGTGATTGTATTTGTGTTTGTTATTCTCAACTGATAACCATGATTGAAAACATTTAGTATGACTTTATAAGCATTCTTGATAGAGAGGAAAAATTTTCAGCCAGGATTGGTTAAAAATGAACTTCATTTGATTAAAAAAACATCTAAAACATAATCCCCACCATGGCTCACAAGTGCCATGGACGCATTCTTGATAGAGGGGAAAAATTTTCAGCCAGGATTGTTAGAAATGAACTTCTTTTGATTTAAAAACATCTAAAACATAATCCCCACATGGCTCACAAGTGCCATGGACTACATGGCTAGTAATTGCTAATCACTAGTATAACTAACTTCACTTACATAGGTGATTTCAAAAAGTTCAGAATCAATGTCTTTAGGCCGAACAAGACCCAAAGCTCTATGAAATGCAACTGTATGTAGTATACCTGCATCCAATATCACATCCACTGTCAGTTCCAGCAGGTAAAATGGTATGCATTTGAAAGTCTAAACAAACAAAAGTTCCAAGATCTCAAAAAAGTATCTGAGCAAAGATCAAAAGAAAGTCAATTTACCTACCTTGTTTAACAGAGAAGCCTTTGACTATAAAAGAAATGCAATGAAAAAACATCATGCTAAATAATAATCAATGAAAGTAACCAGTATGGTGAAGTTTATTTTCTTAGGGTGCAAGCTTCAGGTTATTGGTAAAGCATAGACCACCATTTTCTGTTTAAAGAACTGGAAATCAGCATCAGCAAAAAAGGATAGTGAGTTAAAACTTCTCCTTTTATGTTGGGAGTCAAAGCAATGAGCGGTACAATAAAAATCAACAAATATATATCAAACCAACCATGAAGCGACACTTTTTTCCCTCTTTTTAAACAATAACAGCAAATACTAACAGTAGATCAAAAGAATGAGTACAAAACGAGAACTATACAATATGTGTGTGTGAGTGCGTGCATGCACACACGCGAGAGGGAGGTGTTGTAGAATATGTTGTAAATTCAGATGTGTAAATAAAGAAAGCAGTGTACTGTTTACCGTAGGACCACAAGAGCATTGTAACTAGCGTAGTTGACTTCCCTCTTATTTATGGTATTGTCTTTATTTAAAGATTCCTTTGTAATCTTTTGCAAACACACAATACATGTAAGGAGAAAATCAGGTGTTCTTCTCCAATTATTCACCATTACTTTACCATTTTTCCTTTACAACACGATATCAAAGTGCTAGGGAAGAAATATATAGGCTCCCTCCTCCTGGCTTCATTGAAAGAGGCGCAAGGGAAGGTATGCAGGTCAAAGAAGGTTATCTACGGTCTCAAACAATCTCCTCGGGCCTGATCGACAAGTTTAGCAAAGCTTTATTGCAGTATGGTTTTTCTCGTTCCAATCAAACCACTTTGTCTTTGTCTAACATACTGCTGATATTGCTATGTATCTTATGGTTTATGCAAATGATATTGTTCTCACCGGGTACCATGAACAGTCTCTACTTGCTATGAAGGACTATCTCTATCAGTCCTTTGATATTAAAGATTTGAGACCACTCTAGCTATTTCCTTGTCATAAGGTTGCTCATTCCTCTAAGGGTCTATTTTTTTCTCAGCGGAAGTATGCAATGGATGGATCTTCTCCATGAAGCAAGCTATTCTAATTGACCAACATATTAATGGGAAATATTATTTTCCCTATAAATTTATTTAAATGAAAATTGGGTGTGAAAATAACACTAGCAGAAAATAATGTACTAGTTTTACTCTAAATAATTGAATGACAAACATATTGATATTTAATTAGGTTTTATGAGGAAAAAGGTGATCTAATATTTTAGTCATATCGAAAAATAATGTTAAGAAACACTAAAAAAGTGTATGAAGAATGGATGCAAGTGTCTACAAGTGTTTCTCACAAGTGCATCACACATCTTGAAGTGTCCGTCAAGCATAGATTATAAATATATAGAGGCCACATAGTAAGGGAAAAAGGAAAATCCAATCCTGTGTGACATGTACAAGTACCAAGGTAACTTACAGCGTAGTACTTCCCGAATCTCAAAGTGCTCCACCTCCTACAGTCACATAGCACATAATCAGTCAAAAAAGAAGTAAATGATGAATCCTTAAGAAATAGAAATTAGATGCAGCACATGAAAACTCTGGCAAATGAACATAAACCAAGGCTGGATATCTAGAGTCTTCCGGTCACAATCTTTCCACCCCACCCCCCCACCCCCCTCTTTCTTTTTGGGATAAAACAGGGCCAGAGTAGAGCCCATCAAATCGGCACATAAGATCATCCAGTTTTAGGTCAATTGTACAACTCCAACCCCAAAGATGTAATTCCTAGACCCCACTTGTATATATCATCTAGAAGAGGATCACAAAGTTTTTATAAAGTAATCACACTCAATAAAGACTGTATAGAATAAAGAATGGTGCTGCCAACATCTCATAGGATGGATCATTTGATTAGTACATGTCAGCACGGGGATTGCAAGTTGGTAATCTCCAAACATACTCAAATTGGAGTGACGTTCACCACTGAACTTGCATCAATATATCATCTTGTAACTCCATGATAAAAAGCCAGATGTCCATGTGAAGGAAAAATTCAATCACAACTGCAGTCTGGTGTTTGGATTTGGGAAAACCATGAAATGATAATTTACACCTATCCGTTGCTCCTTCATAGAGAAGAGTGGAGTTAACTTGAACAATTTCTATCCATATTATGGGGTAACTAAAATCTACTTCAAGAGGTTGTGAACCATCTTCCCCACTCTAATGAGTAATGACAGCAAGCTTCATTTTTCTTAACAAATATCAAAGAACTGTGTTTGGATACAGAGAAATGAAAAGTGGGTAACCTAAATAAAGTCAAAAGTTAGGTTTTGTGGATGTGGAGAAATGAGTAGTGGAGGTTTATCTAGGTCATAAGAGGGGATTCTCCTAAAACGATAGAACCTGCCTTGGCAGCAAGTAGCCTACTCCTATCTGGTAGAAACTGGATAAATGGTTAGTACGGGAGCTTGATTAGAATGAGAAAGGAAGCCGCAAGTGAAGAACCTGTCAATTGTCTACATTTTTTTGGAAGAAAATAGAGTTCTCCATCCCTAGGAAAAATGCCTTCTGTAAATGCTGGAACCCAAGGCAGGGGGTGAGGAACTACCAGTTTCTAAAGAAATTGAGGTTCTCCACCACCATTTCTCAACATCCAAGCACCGCTCAGAGAAATTTCTCCACTTTGGATTTTTTTTCCAACTAAGGCAATGAAGAGAATCTCCATTTTATCTTTCCTAAAAAATAACCACTTTTAACTATAAATGGTTAAACCCATCTCAATTTTCAGCTAAAAGAGCACATTTTCTAAGGAACTATTTATCTTTTCATGCATCCAAACGCCAACAAAGTGGTACCTACTACCGAACAGGCCTATTGGCCATTCATGGGAATAGTTTTCACCCACCATCCAATTGAAGGATACGAAGATCGCAATCTCCTGATTGGAGCTTGGAAATACAAAGATTTAAAATGAAAAAAACTCGTTTTCCATTGAGAATAACGGATTGTTGGGGGAAAAGAAATCAACAACAGCCGCAATCAAGTATAAGTGTAATAGGATGGAATAGAACGAGATACTCACCAATTCTTTAAGATGGCAGACTTCGCAATTCATGGTTTGGAATTGGAAGCTCGAAAGATGCTGATGTTTGAGTCAGAGCTCTCGTGAATTGCAGTGAATTTTAGAATCGTCGACCAGAAATAAAAAAGGATCCAGTGTCGTCACGCAAGATATGTGGAGTGTTGGGAGTTTGCTCTAACGTGCGCGCATTCCGCTGAAGTGGGAAAGATTCAGAGAGGAATACCAATGTGCACCTCGGGAGCACAGAGTTTAATTACATGGATATGTGATTATGTGGCGAGAGAATGGTGGAAA
Source organism: Chimonanthus salicifolius (assembly GCA_013350335.1). Classification (NCBI taxonomy): domain Eukaryota; kingdom Viridiplantae; phylum Streptophyta; class Magnoliopsida; order Laurales; family Calycanthaceae; genus Chimonanthus; species Chimonanthus salicifolius. Next base: position 10,920,981 of record CM023537.1, on the reverse strand, counting down.
ACATAGGTAACAAACTAACAAGTGGCTCTTTAGTCTTTATTTATTTAAAAATGTTATTTTATATTTTTTACGACTAAGTTGAAGAATCTCACTTGTATTTAAATTGGAGACATTGTAATATGATTAGTTCTTTGAACATGTGCAAACCTCTCAATCCCACACGTACCGGATAAACAACCAGGGAAAGTGAGCAGAGGGGCATTCACAAAATGGGTTAATTTCAAAGTTATTGAATTTAATTATAACTTTTTATTTTTAGTATTTACAAAAGTTTTTCCTTTTCAATAATAATATATTGCAATGAACTAATTTTTTATATATTTAGTTATTTTGTCTAATTTTTAAAATCTATAAAATTATGTGCTAATTTTAGAAAAAAATATTTATTTATTCTTGATAATTTTTCACAATATGTATATGTGCACATGCTTTTATCTATTAAAATGAAAGCCACCTGCTCTAGAGACCTTTAAAATATATAAAGTGGAGGCAAATAAAACACATTGGATCGATTAAAATAGTCAGAGATAACAAGAGAGGAGGTGAATATCATGATAAATATAATGAATCTGATTAGAGTCTTTACTAGCTTGCCCATTTGCCTAAATTTTTTAAATCAACAACACAGTGACACAATATACAATGCTAGATATGTCACAAATCTAATAAATGGAGTAGCTAATAGGTATAAAAGTACCCTCCTCAATATAATTAGGAGTATAGTTAGTAATGCATTTCTATCCAAATAAGTGTAACATGAGGTTTTACACACTACAATGCACCTTCAGGGTTCACCTTAGCTTTAGGCCAACTAGGCCACCGCCTAGGTCCCCTGATGTGACCAATAGAATGTTGGGCCCTCACTTGCACTGTCCTCTTTACTTAGAGCTCCCACCAATGCATTGCTGTTGAGATTTCAAGGACTAGTGGACCTTCTAAATAGAATTTTCGATAAGTCCTTTAACTCAAAACTCCTTGAAGGTGTAGATAATCTACTTAGGATATTTATATGGTTAGAGTTGCATTGTAGATTGAATTTGTAACTTATATAAAAAAAATTGGACCATAAAATTTATATTTGTTATTTGTCAGTATCCAAAGGTGTAGATTTTACTATTTTATTCATACAACCCATTTTGTGGAGACCTATAATGCTATGTTTATTAAAGATGATAAAAATAGTGAAAGTCTTTAGCCTTGGTTTGGGAAAAAAATAAAATTTTGCTTACATTATTTGCCAAATCGACAATTGTACAAATTTCATAATAACCAAGTTCACAATAGACCATGGAATATCTATAATATGTCATTAATGAACCTTTCATAAGCGCAAAAAAATCATCATAAAGTTGTTAGTAGAAATAGTTCATTTGCTTATAAAAAAGAAAAAAAATCATCATAAAGTTGTTAGTAGAAATAGTTCATTTGCTTATAAAAAAGAATTCCCAATCAATTGTCAGGAGATTTGATAGAGAAAAATGACTTCTTTTTTTAAATTTACATGTGAGAAATCGTAGAAAACCCAAACATAAAACTTCTGCAGGTGATACCCACTGCCCTTAGAGCACACCAAGTGAAATCATGGGAGCTTGAACACTATGACTTATTCCAAAGACATCATTCCTAATATAAGTCAAACTTATCACTAAAGATTTCATCCAATGTAAATGCATTGATTTTAAAGAGAATTTTTCAATAATCTTAAAAACAAACCCTCTTAGATTTATTTTAGCTCTAGTAGTTTAAATTGATCTGAAGTTACATCAAATAGATGTTAAAATGATTATTTTTGATGATTAATTAGGTGAAGAATCTATATGATTAGAATCAGAAGGTTTTGTGGAAAAGGGGTAGAAAATTTTAAGTGCATAAATTTGAGAAAACCATTTATGAACTTAACAAGTTTCTAGACAGTAGTATTTAAAGTTTAACAACATGGTTTTTAGTTTCAAATTTAAAGAAAAGTGTTGCAAATCACTATATTTGTCTTAAAATTAGAAGAAACAAGTTTATTTTATTTTTATTATGTATCTATTTGATTTTCTGTTTGCTAGTTGATTTTGTCAAAGTGCATCTTGTAATCATTTTATGCATTTTCAATAGATTGTTGTTAAATATTGAACATAATTTTTTACTATTTTTATGCTTTCTTAATTTTTTTTTTAATTTTTTTTAATTTTTTAGTATTTTTAATAGGGTTTGTTTTTGGAATGGAATGCTTCAATGGTTAAAACATTGAAGCTTTCAATTTTAAAGATAAATTAGAACAACTGGCAGAATAGGTCTCATAACTTTTGCACAGACATACTTTTGTATGATTCCTTTGAATTTTAATTCAAATTCTTTTAATGATTTTAGGGCCTTCTGAGATGCTCTTGATCACTCATAATCTTTAGCTAAAATTTCTTTTGTTAGGTTAAGCTTCACTATTTGCTTATGATTAACCCCAAAATTTAGCTATTTTAGCATGTATGTGACATTTATTTTATAATTTACTTCTTCAACTAAAAATATAAAAATTTAAATTTATCATACATTGTTTGACTTTCAATCTAAAGCAATCACTATAAAATATGCCATTGCTCAATACTTCACTTGTTCTTTAATGACATCATATTATACAGACAAATTTGTTAGATCTAGAGGTTTTAGGAGAGCTAGGCATTAGCGAATCCTGCAACTTAACAACGTATAACTGGAGTGGACTTGGGATTTCCTCTAGATTATCAAAAATAAATAAATTGTTAGAATTATGAAATCAACTTCATTTAATTAGCTGGTTGCCTCCTTCCTCAGAATGTAAGAGATTGCGAGTTTAAACCCCTATGACCTAACCTTGGTGTGTCCTTGGGTAGTGAACTTACCTGTGAAGATTTTAAGTTGTGTATCCCACGGTTCTCCATAGGTAAATTTAAAAAAAAAAAAAAATTGAGTCATATTTTTCAATCCTTTGAAGTAACTTTTGGTAAAGAAGTTTATGAAGAGAGTAATTGAAACTACTATTCACTAACATCAAATTATTAATCATTTAACTTATTATGGAGAATATAAGTTATTATAATTTTTATATTAGTAAATTTAATTAACTGTGAATTGCATAATTGAATTAAAAATTGAGCACATGAAGCAAATAATATCTATTCTTAGATATCAATGGTGATAAATTTATGTATAAAATCTGCACTGACTCCCACAAGTATTTCAAGAAGAGTAGTTTCTAACTAGAAAGCGTTTGAATTTTTGAATTCACATAAAAAATCGGCATACAAATATATTGAAATTAAAATTCATTTTATCATTAATTTTGGATGAATATAAATCTAATATCTAATAATATATTTTTATCTAATTTTTCATTTAAGTACTCTATGAATATATCTTGAGTATTATAGGGTCCATCTTATCCTGTCAGCATTTCTAGCACATGTGCCTTTTTGGAGAAAAAGTCATCGTCAGGTCGTCCCCACCAAACCGTCCGTCACCCAATATGCCAGTAAATTCAAAACGAAAATGCGCGCTGTTGTTTATACTCCTATCAAATCTGAACCGTCCATTCTCATCCCTGAGTCCAAACGGAAAACTCTTAACTATCGCATTGAGCTCTCATGATTTAACTTTCACTTCTACAATGTATGGCAGTTGATGGAGTCTTAGGTCCCACCAAAATAATATTGAATTAATGGATGTCCTAAATAGAAAAAATAAATAATCTCATTATTTACTTTTAATCATTTGCTCTCAAGTAAGAATTGAATGACTGAAATGCCATCCATTTCATTTATTTTAGAATAAAATAATATGCAAATCTATAAAATAGTTGGATTGTTTTGGCAGTCGAGCACAAAGATTTTACGTGAGCCTAATTTAAAATCAAACTATATTATTTAATTATTTTTTTTTCAAAGTATGTGCGAAGTTCTCTACCCAAACATCGAATAATTTTAATAGATTGAATTTAATGGATTTTCTAAAGTTCAAACATCTACAACTTCTGTAATTTATTCAATTTGTTGCAATAAGTAATTAAGTATACTGCATCAACTCCCAACATTTCATTCAAATTAAAATTAGACTGAATGCCGTTGCGAAGTCTTAAATTCAAAACTGGAACCCCTCTACTCATTCCCAGTCAGCTGAGGCAGATGCCTGAATCATCATAAAACGGTGTTCAATAGTAAAAGATCGAACGAATTCTTCAGCTCCTGATCTTGTTTTTCAATTCGTCTGTCAGGTTTGCTTCTTACTGTTCCTGAAATTTCCAGAAATCTCAAGATTCCCCCTCTTCTTCCATTCTTCTTGATTTTGAGGCAGAATGTTGAGGGATTTCAAACTATTCCGAAGGCAACCAGGGAAGACCAATCTAGCAGAAGGGAATGAGAATCTTCCAGAAAATTTGTCAATTCCGCCCTCAAACATGCAAGTTCTGGATTCCACAAGGGCCCCTTTAATCACAATTCAGGAGCCATTGCAAAACCCTAATTCTGCATTTGACCAAGAATCAGGGTGCAGGGCCAAGATTGATATAATCGCTTCCAAGGTGAAAGGCCCAGACGCTCCGGTGCCATTCCGCAAGTTTGGGTGGGTGCAAAAGAATGAATCTGGTTTCAATGGCGCTGATGGTATGCCTGGACTGACCACTTTGCCGCCATGTAGCCGCGGAGCAGGTCCTGGAAATGGTAGTTTCACGAGAAGTACTCGCACAGGTGGGAAAGCCAGGAAGGCATCTTCCAACCACACAGAAAGTGGGTCTTTGTGGTCGACTCAGGGTACACCAAGTAAGAGCGTTGCCAAGCCTCCAAACCCAGTTTTTGCTCCGTATAGGACTCGTCCTCCTTTGAACCTGGGTGCCCGGGCTGGGAGTTATGCTGTAGTTTCAAGAGGAGCTCCACACTGTTATGTTCTACCGACGGTGGTCAATACAGTGGAAGTTCCAAATTTTGAGCTCAGAGAGGACCCTTCATTCTGGATGAACCACAATGTGCAGGTAATGTTCCTTTTCTCTTACTTGTATAACATGCTTATGTGCATTTTTTTATATGAATGGGAGTGCTTTTGGATGTATCATCATTGCAATGATTTTGATTATTTTGGTAAAACTGGCTGGATATTTCGCCCATTGTACATTTTATGCGGATCATGGAAATGGGATATCTTTCCACTTACCAGGTGCATTGCTTTTTTCCTTTTGTAACTTTATTCGGAGTAAATATACAATTGCATTTATGATGTGTTGCAATTTGTGAACAGAAAAGCAGAAGAAACAGTGATCAACTAATACAGTTTTCCCCCTGTACCACAACAATTGCACATTGGAAAGGATGTGGTGATCTGTTCTACCACCATATTGTATCATTTACAATAAGGGGAACATCAAAATGGACATGCATCTCTCAATTGAAAAATGCAGAAATTCAAATTGTTGCTGTTGATATTCTGTAGGTTTTGGTACGTGTACGTCCTCTCAACAGCACAGAGCGGAGTTTACATGGTTACAGTCGATGCTTAAAGCAGGAGAATGCACATACCATTGCTTGGATCGGACAACCGGAAACCCGCTTTACTTTTGATCATGTGGCATGTGAAACTGTTAACCAGGTCTGTTTTTAGAAATAAAAACCCAATAGAATATTTGTGTTTTTTAACCTGGTTATGATGTTCTAAAAATTTTGATTTTATGCAGGAGATGCTTTTCCGTGTGGCAGGTCTACCGATGATAGAAAATTGCTTGTCAGGGTACAATAGTTGTATGTTTGCTTATGGCCAGGTACTTCTGCACTCAGAACTTTGTTTTAAGCAAGTTTACAGTGTTTTAACTTAACACATTTTTTTGTGACATATCTATGTCCATGGACTTTGATATGTAATGACACAACCATAAATATCATACAGCGAGATTTCATGGCTTTATGAAAATCTATTGACACTGTCTCATAAGCTGAAATAATGTGTTTGTGGTTGTAGACGGGAAGTGGGAAGACATATACAATGCTTGGTGAGATTGATGCATTGGAATTGAGGCCCAGTCCAGATCGTGGAATGATACCACGCATCTTTGAATTTCTGTTTGCAAGAATCAGAGCGGTAACTTCCATTGACTATGCTTTGTATGCATTTGATCCATTTTCGTTGATAGCATACTAACACTCTTTTGAATAACCATGCTCCACTCCTAAGTTGCATGGGTATGCGTACAAGAGCTAGAGTCCAACATGGGTGCTAGGTGTTTGACTTGGCAAACCAAAAGAAATAGGACTTGGGGCTTGGCACCATATTTAAATAAATTTGGTTTAAATTTATTTTAAATGAAAATAAGGTGTGAAAACAACACTATAGGAAATAATGTACTAGTTTAAACAATCTACTGAGAAACATACTAATATTTTAATTAGGTTCTAAGAGGAGAAAGGTATGTTAATATTTTAATAATCTTGGAAAACAGTGTTAAAAAAATACTTGGAAGAGTCCATTAAGAATCTCTTAGGAGTCTGGCACTGACACAAGTGTTCAATAAGGGTGCAAGTGTTTGACACAGGAGGATCATACATTTTAAGGACTCCATGCAACATAGCTCTCACATGTTTGATCTGTTTGCATTCATTGCTCTCTTACAATCTCTTGATATTTTGTGGGTGCAGGAAGAGGATAGCCGGCAGGATGAAAATTTAAAATACACTTGCAAATGTTCATTCTTAGAGATTTACAATGAACAAATCATTGATCTTCTTGATCCTTCATCCACTAATCTGCTTGTAAGCTACACATACTTGTCTACTTTTGAGGGTGTTTACTTGTTTTTCTTTGATGTCTTTCAATTTCTTTAGATACATTTTATTTTTGCATGTAAATGATTTGAGCACTATGAAATCTAATGCTTCAGCATTTAACTAATATTTGTACTGAACTGTTTACATTTTAAAGTTTCTTCAGTGCCTGTAGTTGATATATGTGTATATGCTCCATGGTACATATCTTTTAATTTGATATCCGACATTGGATGACATACTTCTGAATATTTCTATTTGCTTTACAGTTGCGAGAGGATATCAAGAAGGGTGTGTATGTTGAAGATCTTACTGAATTTGAAGTGGAAACAGTTACGGATATTCTTAAGCTTCTAATTCAGGTAGCCATTCTTGATTCTAATCTCTTTCTTTTTGGTTAGAATGCTACCCTAATACATCCTCTTATAGCTTTAAAGAGCCCTTCTGATACATTAAACCTGTTGTTAGGGTGCTGCAAATAGGAAAATTGCAGCAACAAACATGAATCGGGAGAGTAGCCGTTCACATAGTGTTTTTACATGTATAATTGAGAGTCGATGGGAGAAAGATTCTATGACTAACCTACGATCTGCAAGGCTAAACCTCGTAGATCTTGCAGGTTCCGAGAGGTACTGTTGAATCCCTGAGCTTCTGAAACTATTTGTATTTAGTTTGGTTGTAAGAAGAATACTCACAACAGACCTCATCCTAACAGGCAGAAAACATCGGGTGCTGAAGGTGAGCGCCTAAAAGAAGCTGCAAACATCAACAAATCCTTGTCAACGCTTGGGTATTCTTCATTCGATGAATAATCACTAGAACTAAAACAACTTTTATTTTTGTTTAGACATTATTGTTTTATATGCATATTTATTTTTATTATGCTGTCCATTTCTTATTATGTTAGGTCATAGCTCATCAATATGGCATATTTACATTTTCAGTCACGTAATCATGCTCTTGGTTGATGTGGCACACGGGAAGCAACGACATGTTCCTTATAGAGATTCAAGATTGACCTTTCTTCTTCAAGTCAGTTTCTAGCTTTAAAGTTCTCATCTTTCTTTTTCTTGTTTCCTATTGGTCTCTGGCCCAACCTAATTTATTTTTTCTTGCATGTATTTAAGGATTCCTTAGGTGGAAATTCCAAAACAATGATAATTGCAAATATCAGTCCTTCAATCTGGTATGCGGTGCTACCTCTGCTTGCTTTATTCTCCTTTTGGTTTATCATAGTGTCCTGTTCCTTTTCATCATCTTTAGTGCACAAATAATCTCTGTTCATTTATTTGTAGTTGTGCAGCAGAAACACTAAGCACTCTCAAGTTTGCCCAGCGTGCAAAGCTAATTCAGAACAATGTAATGATAATTATCATTGTTCAATGGAGGATTAATATGTGCTTGTATTCAGGTTTATTAAGCTAATTATATGTTTTTGTCTAATCTTTTTTTCTTTCTGCTAACTGAGGCTGTCGTGAATGAGGATGCTTCTGGAGATGTGGTGACATTAAAACACCAAATATGCCTGTTGAAGGTTGTATGCAATCTTACAAGGATGTTCTTTTGACTTTTTGCATGACATAAAACTGAAATTTAACTTGAGGTTTATGAATAGGAGGAGCTATCCCTTCTTAAACGCCAAAATGTCTCAAGATCTCTTTCATTCCGCTCAACAATCTTTGGGACCTCTGATAGTGAAGGATATGATGCTCTTCCTGAAGGAAAGGTTTCTAGCATTGAACATGGGGATACTGATGAGTCAAAGGAATGTGAATCTTTGGGAACCATTAGAGTTTCTAATAAACAGGTGGGTCACCTTGCTTGGTGTAGAATTTATTGTTAAGCAACATGTAGGAAGTTTACTTCTAACATGAACTTTGATTATGACCATTTATTAAATGTTTTCATTGATGGAAATTAATGGAACTATCTATTTTGTTTGTTGATATTTTCATTTCATTAGTATGTACTTCCCTTTTCCTCTTGATTAATGAAGTTAATTTTCAAAAAATATATATTTTCATTCCGATTAGATTGATCATTGATTCTATGTGATCTCAAGGGCTCCTTGGTCCTTTTCTTTTTGGCTTTCCATTCTCAAACACAGGTTTAACGTTGTTTTTATTTGATTGGAATGATATGATAGGTTGGTCTTAAAATTAACATACATCAACGTCGACCTGTTGTTTATATGAAGGATGTGCTTCACTATTGGCACCTAAAATTTTCACAAATTTTCTTCTAGATGACATGATCATTGCCTCCAATGGATTGATCAAATGTTTTGTCAAAATCCCATGATATTGAATGGTGTCCCTAAGAGATTGAATTGAGACATGAGAGATAGACCACATAAAGTTTTAAAATCCTTTAAGAATGATATGTCTTAATCTGAAGGAGGCTATGGAACAGATGGGCCATCAATCCAATACACAAATCAAAAGGTGCACCTAATTTTTTTGCAAAATTTCCTCTAGATGACATGATCACCACCCCCAATGGATTGTTCAAATGATTTGTTACATGATATTAAACAAGGTCCATAAGAGATCGAACTGTAAGCCTGAATGTGTTCTCTGAACTATTTTATTTAGGTCTCTTTTAATAGTTATCTTTCCCATTTTGAAAAATCAATTTTCTGTTGATAATTATAGAGGTTCTTTTTTCTGTCTATCAGCTGAAATCCTTAGAGACAACATTGGCCGGTGCCTTGAGAAGAGAGAAAAAGGCATGTGGTGATGTTAAGCACCTTAAAGCTGAAATCGAGCAATTGAATCGCCTGGTAACTTGGTGTATTGGTCAAGATAAGAAACCATTGTTTCATTCCTAAGTGCTCTATTTTAAATTAGAGAATCTGTTGCCTGCCAGGTTCGACAAAGAGAGGAGGATACACGATGCACCAAAATGATGCTGAAGTTTAGGGAGGAAAAGATTGAAAGAATGAAGTCACTTTTGGATGGTTTAATGCCACTGGACCCGTATTTGTTGGAAGAGAATAATGCTCTTACTGAAGAAGTTCAGTTGCTCCAATCACAAGTTGATAAGAACCCAGAAGTTACTTGCTTTGCCTTGGAAAATATCAGGCTTCTAGACCAACTTAGAAGGTAACCACCTAAGCTTATTTGCCATGCTATTCGTTAAAATACAAATTACCACCTTTTGCAATATCTTTTAAAATTAGTGACTACAGGTTTCAGGATTTCTATGAAGAAGGGGAGAGAGAAATTCTTTTTACTGAAGTATCTGAACTGAGGAATCAGGTCTCTATGGATTTTTAAGATTAATATTTATGACATTTTTTTTATTATTTTTGAGAAAATAAATGAAAGTTCTGTGTTTGCAGCTCGTTCAACTCTTTGAGGAGAAGTATGGGGAGGAAAGATGTTCAGACTTAGGTATCACTTCCCAGGTTGGTTGATTTCATCCCCCCTATCTTGTGTTTTTTAACTACTTCCACATTCATATAGCTAAGGGCCTATTAACAAATAATGGAAGCAATTTGTTCAGAAGCATGGTGTTCCCTTTTCGGCATGCATTTATGGCATCACAGAAACCTCAAACTTCATTTATTGGATATCATTCCCTTACATTTATGGCATCAAATAGGAAGTTGGTCTGTGAAACACAATTTGTGAGATGCAATTTTGAGTGCTTACCCTAGATAGATGGGATATGTGTCCTTCATGACGGCATTATTCATTTGACTTCAAGTTAGGCCTGAAATGCAGGGTTTCCAGTTCTGGGAGGAAAAAGATCCTGACCACACAGTTTCACTAGGAAGATTGACATGCACTCTAAGCTATCTTCTTAACGTTCTCTTTTACAATTTATTTTCTCCTTGTTCACATGCAAGTTATTTTCACAGGGACAAGAAACTTCAAATATCAGATCTGTTGGGACATATAAGGATGATGTGTCATTCCAAATTGAGGTTTTTCTTAATCATTTCAACTTTGATGTGCATCATAATGAAGAATACAATTTTGCTTTACTGTTCTTAATTTCAGACATAATTTTTTGCATTTCAGTTGAATGAAAACTCGCGAAGAGCTAGAGGAGTGTAGGAATAACCTAAAATCTTGCTTAGAACTTAATACAAAACTCACTAGGTTTGTATAATTTACTCAGGCTTTAATTTATATTGCAATTCTAAAGTATTTGCCTATTTGCCTGTCAACGTGGTCCTTCATGCTATGATTTCCTGAATCCTGACAATTTGCCCTTCTCTATTTTCCTTAGGGAGATGGATGATTTGCAGACTCAACTGAGCAGTTCTAAATCTGTATGCTATAATCAAGTTTCTGATGTCAAAGCCCAGAAGGTGCACAACTGAACTCCTTAAAGCAAACTGTCATGTGCTATAGGGGGACAATAACCAAAATCTTTCTTTCTTTTTGTTGTTTGTTTTCTCTCACTGATTGAAAATCATAAATTCAGGATCTTTACTCACAAAGAACTTCAGCAGAATCTCAAAAATCTGAGCTACACTTGCTTGATACAGTCCTGAAAAAGAGAGCAGACTGGATGCATGAAAATGCAATGACACATGAAGAAATTCTGCATTTGCAACTGGAGTTGGACATCCTTAAAAACATTCTTCAAGAGGAGAGGGTGTATCGTGTTGAGTTGGAAGAAAGGACTGCACATGACCTTGAGATGGCAAATGAGAAGTATTTGCAGATCAGTAAACAATTTGAATCTGTGCAGAATGAGTTGAAGGGTGCAAGATCTGTTATTGAAGCTCTTGAATCCCAACAAATTTTATCAATTAATGAGATGGAGGAGATAAAGGAAAGAAAAGATCTTTACGAGGAGCTCATGAGGAAACAAGATCAGGAGATCTCACTTCTGAAGGAAAAGCTAGCCAATAGTCTTTCAGAAAATTCAAAAATGGGTTCTGAATGTCAAGATCTTAGAGAACAACTTCCAAAGCCTTCAGATAATGAGGACTTTCCCCTGCAGGCAAAGCTGAGAAGAATGCACGAATCTCTTGAAAGGGCCAGGATGCTGAACCTCAAATACCAAAGTGATCTGATGTCCCAGACAACACATGAACAAGAAATGGATGAAGTTTGTCGACAAGTTGAGGGCGAAACAGCTGAGGTGATTGTTTGCCTCCAGGAAGAGCTACTTGCCCTTCAGCAGCAAGTTGATTATAGTAATTCAAAAGAGTTAGAGATGAAACAGAACCTGATGCTTCTGCAAACCGAATCAAAAGAGATGCAGAGAAGGCTATATTTGATGACCGAGGATAACAAAAGACTTGGTGAACAACTTGAGAAGAAAGATGAGGAGTTAAGATCATTAACCGAAGAGTGGGCGAGATTAACATGTGAGATAGCTGAAATTCTTTCCAGTGGGCATGAAGCACTAACTGATGCTTCTGATCAAGTTGACTTTATTGTTGATTGCTTTCCTCAAAGGTCTTGGATTGGTGAGCAGTTTGAGAGGATGATCAGAAGCATATCTGAAAAGGACCTCTTGATTGAAGAGCTCCAGAAGTGTTTGGAGGATGCTCACACAATAAGAAATGATATGGACTGGAAGTTGAGGTCTTTAAGAGGGGCAACACTGGCAATAACTGAAGCGCAGCAGCAGGAAAACAGTGAGAAAGAAAAACAAGTTCTGTTATTGACATCACAGCTGAATGCTAAGATGTCCATTATAACTGAGCTAGAGGAAAGGGTCAAGCTGGCCGAAGATCAGATTAAGAAAGCAGAGATTCGTGCAACTGTTGCATTTACGACTGTAAATAAATTGTCTGAGATAAATTCAAATCATCTCGAGGCATTGAAGAACAAGGAACTTCAACTCTGCGAATCTGTTGAGTGAATTGCAGAAGAATGTTCTTTTGCAAGACCAGGCTTCGATGATGGCTGAATCAGAAAAGCAGATTGAAGCTCTGAAAGCACAAGTAGAAGGATGCAGGGGACATGCTGGCAGACTTAAACTTGAGCTTCTTGAGGAACATGAGTATGTTCACGCTATAGATTAACACCTGGAACAAATTGAGAAAGATTTTTCCTAAGTAAAAGTTGCTTATGATCTTTTGAAAGCAAAGGAGAAACTGAACGAGTTAAAAATGCATGTGGACACTTCTTTCATGAATGAACGAGTATGCAGAGCAGGTTGGTGGGTCTGAAGAAGTACAGACTCTGGGAAACCATGTTTATTTGTTTTGAAAATGGTAAGTCTTCTGTAACCTAGTTTTCCACTCTATAATGAAAGTCTCTGCGAGCTTGGCATTTTTCTTATTTACCATTCTTACTGGCTTACTGCAGTCTTTAAGGTTCAATCAAAACCCTTTTTTCAAGATGTAAATAAAGAGAAATTATATGATCTTCGATAAGGGGATGTATGTTATTAGCCACTGATCCTATGGGCCTCCTTTGGCAAAGTTGAAGCCTGATTATTAGGGCTGAAATCGGGCCAGGTCATGTCGGGTTTTTTAAAACCGACCCGACCCGAGTTACTAAAATATGGAACCCGACCCGACCCGCATTTTGAACCCATTTTAGCCTAAATTTAACAGTGTTGGGTCAGGTCGGGTTAACTTGAAAAATCCCTCAATCCGATCCGACCTAAATTCAATGTGGATTTTTGTCTTCTTAACCCGACCCGACCTGCTAACCCGACTTTCATGACCCAACCCAGTTGATTTCTCGGATTGGGTCATGCGGGTCGGGCTTTGAGTTTCACTCCTACTTATTGTTATCCTTGTTAAGATCCTAACCAATGATGTAAGGGACACCATTGTATCTTTTCACCATTTAGGTGATGACAAGTGGATAAAAGGACAAGCTCAGTGTCTATTATTATAAAGAATACCAGTGTCCCTATCCATTCCCTTATTCTATTAGTGGTTGTATTTCTAACATGTACTGTCGAAAAAATTCACGGCATCCGTGAACACTTAAAAATACTGAGATGTCAGTATTAGACACTTAAAAATAGGATCATTTGTCATAACCCATATGATATGAATTCTTGTAGGCCTTTATTTGACAAATCCGAAGATTTTAAAAGATTTGTCGAAAACCTCAGATGATCTGAACTTTATATAATCCAATAGAGTAGTTTGGGTTTTATCAATCATAGATTTGAGGAGAGCCATAAAAGATCATCCAAGTAGATGTAGATCCCATTTCAAATAATTTGATAGTCTGTTTATTTATCAAATATTATACGATAGAAATGTGATTTTTAATAGATTAGCGTGAAAAAGGAAAAATAAAAGAAGCTCTAGATAGATTTGTACAAGTAGAAGAAGCAGCAGATGCTAAATAGATGAAAATAGACTCCACTTGATGAAACCACTAAGTAGAGATGTCAATGGATCTTCAATTATCCAAATGATACAATTGGATCTCGATTTGAGCCCAGTTAATAAATGTCACCTGATAGAAGTGTGAGCCCAAATGTAAATTGGAACCGTCATTTGGTAAGGAAAACCCTAGGACCCATTGACCTGGTTGGCTGAGTTTTGGGCATGTGGACAGGATTATGGTAGGGGTGCAACTTGAGTTAGGGTCAACCTAAATTCAATTGACCTAACCAAAATATGGGCAGACTGACCCAACTTGTTTAAAATATGAGTTTGGTCTAGGCTAAAAAAATTTGACTAATTTTTAATTTGGTCCAAGTAAGGGTCATGCTTTGTATAGACCAACTCATCCATAAATTTCTATACAAAACTGCACATATACCTAATTTTCTAAAAAAAATGATCTTTTTTTAGAATTAGCGGTTATATTTTAGCAGTGGAGATTTGTTTCTATTGATGTCTTTTTGCTTGAAACATGTCAACAAAATATATATATATATATATAGACTCAAATCATCATCGTATAGTCATTTATCTCATCAATCTGTGTCGGACCTTTATTCTTGGATTTGACAAATTGTTACCATAAGTCTAATACCAATTTACTTAATTATACGGGTTGACCCATGACTCGATTTAACTCCACTTGAATTAAAAATGGGTAGGGTTAAGGTGGCTTAGAAGAGGGACGAAATATGAGTTAGGTTTAAAAGTAGTAGCCCAATTTAATATAGGCAGACTAAGGTTACTCTCCCAAGTCCCAACCTAATCTGCCTTTCGTTGGATTTGCCTTCACATCAACTGACTAAATTCCATCTCACTTTCAGTTTATTGGGTTAGGTTTATGATCTCTGCATCAACAATTAAAAAGTTAAAACGAGGTTAAGCTATTTTCTTAAACAACAACTCCTATGCAGGGCCTAGCCCTGGCCCAAGTATGTGGGCCCACAAAGTAAAAATAGCATGTCACTGGGTTTATGGTCGGAGAATCCCATTCAAGTGGTTCAGACATCACAAAGAGTCCCTTTTTCTGGATATGTTATGCTAGTCGATTGAAGGAAAAGCCCAATAGGATTTCTCAGGGTAGAACATTTCGACCAATCGTTCTTCCATGCCCTGATGCTGTGATGAAATGACCTCAATGTGTAGCCCCATTAAAGATGAGCCTGAACTAGGAAAACAGCCCTGGTTAGGCCCATATCAATATCTTTAGCCCAAAAGTTGGACAGATGGGCTTAACAATCATTTGCCGAATTGGCCCAAGTTCATGAGTATATATAGTCATTTCAAAAGTGTCCTTTCTATAAAATCAATCATTTGGTCAAATTTTGTGTTATGAGGTCTCTTGCGCCAAACATGAAAAGTACAAACTGCACCTTTATGCCGAAGCAGGGGTCGAAAATTCAGCTCTGCCGAATTTTTGGCCAATATTTGATCTCAGCTGAGATTTTTCTCTCTCCTCATTTTTTTTTTTTTTAAAAAATCTCAGTGGTTCTTTTTTTTTTTTTTGAAAAAAATCATTTAAAAAATAAAAAAGGTTGTTTTTAAAAAAAAATTAAAAATATAAATATCGGCAGACATATCGGACTGGGCCCATGCCGATATATTTTTTTTTTAAATAAAAAGTAAAAATCGGCCCATATTTGGCCGAACTTTTCTGTCTCTGGCCAATACTATGATTATCGGCCGTGGAAATCCCGAGATATCTCGGCCGATACACACCGTATCGGCCAAGATTTCGACCCCTGTGCCAAAGTGCTGTCTTAAAAGAAAAAGGCCCCACATTTGCACCATCTATGGACTATTGGGCCTACTAAATTCTTAGTCACTAAGCAGAAATGACAGGTTTTGAGCTGGTCTAATGCTTGTCTAAGCCCAAACCCGTTAGTTTAAGCTTAAGCATACACAGAACATGCTGGGCTTTCCGTGCCTTGACGAAGCCCACCTATTCGGGGCATAGTTGACCCCTATTTTTAGAGAGTTCTGTGCATTTTATATATCTTGAGGAAGTACTAATAAAATTTTACAAATTAAAGGCCCATTGGAGTTCGATGATAAAAAACCAGTTCATGGGCTAGGGCCGAGCCTTGGCTAGAACTATAACAAGCCCGATAAACTTTGATTGATCTATTTCTAATAATTTTTTAACTACACAGTGTGGATCAACTACAACTGCATGTCCCCTAACTACTAAGGATGCAAAATTATTTTTTAAGACATACAAGTATACTACAATTTCCATGAGCTTGGTATTGAGAGTTTAGACAGATCTTCAAAATACTAATAACTGAATGTGAAAACTTTTAATGAGGCAAGTATAGCACCTTATAATTGTTGTGCTCATTCTTGCATTCTTTAGTGATCTAGGTTATAGATACTGGGTCTTAATTAAACATAAGGGTACTTTGTAATTGGAAAATGATAGAGACACCGATGTTTTTTATAACAAAGACTCTGTACTTGCGCTTTTGTTCACTTGGCATCATATCTAAGTGTTAAAAAGCTACACTACTGTCTTTTATTTAAAAAAAAACATAGAAGTCCCTATCGATTTCTCTGTAATTTGAAGGGCTCATAGTTATAGGGTTTATATTTGCATCTAAGTAGAAAACCCTAAATCCATTGTAGCCCTATTTTCAAAGCCGGTCCATTTCTCTCATCTAACTATGCACATGAGCTAACTATTGGACCACGTAAATCCTGTAGTCCTTGTTGTGTTGATTGTCCTCTTTTGCAGCATTGTAGTTTCTTTATTTTCCAATAATGATAGCGGGTAGGATTGAAACTTAGTTCGGGTTTTAACCTGACCCGCAGCTAAATCTTGTTGCGTTGATTGTCCGCTTTTGCAGCATTGTAGTTTCTTTATTTTCCAACAATAATTATGGGTGGGGGTGAAACTTGGGTTGGGTTTTAATCCGACTCACATGACCGGATTCGATAAATCAAGTGAGTTGGGTTTTACATTTTTAAATTAGGCTCATGTTGGATTGAAGAAAAAAAATTGAATTAAATTTGGGTCGGGTAGGGTCAAGTTTTTTTAAAATTAACCAGAACCAACCCATTCAAAAAAATTTGATATAGCACTAGGGGTTAGTCGGGCCAGTACTCGGGTCAGCAATTCGGGTCGAGCGGGTTGAGAAAATAGGGTCGGATCAGGTCGGGCTCAATAATTTTTTAAATGAGTTGAGTTGGATTTATTAAACCTCGACCTAATCCACTCGAGTTTCCAACTCTAATAATGGGTTGGATACTTGATAAGATCATGTGGTTGATGAAGCCACCATCATCACGCCACATCATCGCTTGTTACGCATGAAACATCTTCATGGGTGCATGAACAATCAGCACCCATAACCAATACAATCACATCTAAGAACAGGAGTAATCACATCAGATATCCTTCTAATCCTCATGGGAATTGTCTTCTTGTGACTTCAAAGTTCAAACATAAGAAGACAAAGCCCATTTCAAATCATAATCAACATTATTCCTGGGATACCTTCTACTCTCACCAAATCCTTGTTTTATCTTAACATAAATCCTAACTTAAGATCATGGTAATGATGATGAAGACCTTGATATTCGAGATACTTTAATAGGAACTCCATAGGGAAAATTAGACTAATTTATTGGTACCAATTGAAAGGGCCTGAAAGTATGAGGCCCATTATAACTGAAACAGGACCCACATCGAGGTCGGCCGGGCCCATGGCCCACTATTGTTGAGGCGGCCTTCTATTCAGAAGACTTGGGAGGAAAGGAATTGCTTGTTTCTTACTGTGCAAGTTATGTGTTTTAACTTTTACAGAGAGTTCACAAGTGAAAGAAATTCCCTACTTTATGAAGGGCAAAGTCATGCACAGGAAAGTTTTCATAAATTTATTTCATATTATCCTAATTGAAACAAACCCTACCTCTACAAAGATTTTCTTTTAATAAAAACAAATAATATAAGAATAACCAAAAACAATGTTTCCTACTTTTTTCGTATTTTATCCAATATGAAAAGCTTGATATTGAGCCCATGTTCATGAGTTAAAACTTGTATGCACCTGTAAACAGGGCCTATTGAGCTTTGAGTTATGTTACAAATTTTAGTTTAAATTTGAAATATTGACTATTTTTTTAATTTAGATAAAAAATGTATTTTTCATAAATATCAACAATATTTATGAAACGTCACTGACATTTCTAATTTTTTGTGAAAGCAAATGAAAACAAAAAAAAAAAATTCTCTCTGCCGCAATTTGTAATTGAGGTCTTTCTAATTTTGTATAATCTCTAAAAACCATGGTCATGGTCTCTCTAATCCACAATCTAGGTCACAATGTTGTGGGAAAATCTAGGCCACAATGTATCAGATGCATTGAGGCCAAAGTCCGAATGAGTGCAGATGAAGGTGTATTAGTCTATAACAGTTGATACTGTCGAGATTTAATCTCCAATACAATCAGCGGAAGCCAATCAATAAACTAATCAAACAATGACACAAGAAAAACAAATTTAATGTCGTTCGGCCAGAGGCCTACGTCTATGGACAACAAACTACGAATTCCACTAAATTCTCTCTCCTTGAATCTCATTCCAACCTACTCTAGTTCTTCTCTTTGTTGTTTACTTTCTCTCAATCAAAAACCTACTTTCTTGGTGGTGCCCGAGAAGGGCCTCAGCTCTCGTAGCCCTCACGAGTAGAGATTTAAATATTGGTCCGATACGTATTATATCGACTGATATATATCAGTTTTTTAAACCTTTATATATCGGCTGATACGATATGTATTGTCGATATTGGCCGATATCTTAGGTTTTTATATAAAAAAATAGATAAGAAAAATTTCTCGATCCATAATATCAGGTCGATACCTGACATTTGAACCCTTTGCTCACGAGAGTCTCTCTTATTTTATAAACACTAATTAGAGGTTTTCTAAAGAGGTTTCGCAATCAAGAGTCCATTTATATTTTTACAAAACCAATTCAAAAAGAAAATAAAAGGAGAGATGAAGTAGGATAAGAAGAGAGGAGTAAGGAGAACTCGTGACCCAATTTGACTACAATCGAACCACACCCCAATCGATACATTGCGTTGAATAGATATGTAGATATGAGTAAATCGAATCTACGTACAACACATTTTTTATCCCAACTAGTCAATAATTATGAGTCCTTAAACATATTCTCTTTGAACGCTGATTACATATTAAAGATCAAAGGTTTAAAAGGTAGCATAGGATTGGTGGTGTGAACTTAGAGCTAGCTTTTCAATTGCTATGATGACATGTCACACGTTTTAACACTAACCATAGTTTTCCATTTTCATGGCTATCTCATCATAGAAAGCAATTAGACTGAGAAGCCACTCATGTCTCTCGACCGCCTTGTCTTATTCAATCAATGGTGGGCCCCACATATTATTCCTTGACCACCTTACCGACCGTCCTCTTCAAATGCCTTTCCAAATCATTTTTCTTTGCTGGTATGACACGTGTCATAAGATGCACCTGCCAGCTCAGATTTGCTTATGTCATGGTCCATTGAGGGTTTAAAATAATGGATTTATTTCATTAATGATGACACATCTGCACACACATGTTCACACTTTCATAGACTGACCCTCTCTTTACACGAGGGTTACTGTGAATCTGATGAATTAAAAATTGATAAAATCAATCAAATTATAACTTTAAAACTTATAATTAGAATAATTAAATTAAGAATTTGAAGGTATAATAAATTAATTTAATAAAAATATGAATGTACATTCTAATACGAACAAAATTTGTTGGGAGATACGGGATAAGTGAAATTATCATTTTATTTCTACCAGTGTACCGTTCATCAAATAGCGGTGTACCGATACGCAGAACATATACACGCAGCGGCGTATTATCAGTACACCGATACTTGATGAGCAGTTCACCGGTATGAATAAAATGAGAATTTCATTCCATCCCGTATTTATTAACAGATTTTGTCTATGTTAAATGGTTGAATATTTTGTTAAAATCTCACTTATAATAATTTTACTAAGTTCACGAGATTCTTGTGACTCAAGTTTGATTGATGGTGTTTGATAATGAGATGGTTCTATTAATTCTACAAAATTAATTACATTACATATAAATACTCATTAGAGTTAATTGTGAACTTTAAATAAAACTTATATTTTAAAATCATAATATTGTTAATTTTTAATTTATTTTGTTAAAATTATTTTTAGTAAATTAAAAATATTACTAAGATTAGACTGAATTATAATTATGTAAAATTAGAATTTTCGATAGTGTAAATAATTGCATGAAACATGGAACACGCCCATATGGTTTGGTCTTTGGGATCATACAATGTATCATATCCAATTTTAGATATTCTAAATGTAAAGTAAAGTCTAATCTGTGTAAGAATCTTATACAAATTTTAATTACTAAATATTATTCCAATTATATTATTTTATATATTTTTTTTAACTCTTGACCTAAAATAGCGTCAAATTATTAATTGAACAGGTACAAAGTGAGATGTTGACAATTCACAAAAGAGAACATACATTGGGATAGACTTAGATTTAAAGGTTATAACTTAATTTAGACGAAATTCAATAAATATTAAAAAAATAGTTTTCTTGACAATATAATTGGAGCTGATCAAGAAAAACTATCTATTATAAGACTAATTCACAATGATTTTTTTTGTTAACATTTAAGAAGATTTTTTTTTTAATTTATATGTGGGAATCCAATATAAAATCTCCTGACACCTCCTACTTCTTGAGGTAGGAGATTACCGATTGAGATAAGAAGAATTGTTTGAATTAAAGGATTTGACTAAACTTAAAAAGTGAAATAAAATACCATCCAATTTTTTAAGCACGTACAATAAAATATAATTCAAATATGGGAACAGTGAGTTTATATTATTTTGGATTAGTTAGAAACGAATCTTACCATTAAAAGTAACAGAGGGATAAAATTTTAAGTTGGTCTACCAAGTACTTTTGTTGATCTTTATAAAATACATCGAAACCAATATAAAATCATCTGCGCTGTCCAATCGGTCCACTTGACCAGATGAGCCACACCCCCAAGAACTTGCCTATTCTTTTATTATAATCAAATCATCAACTAATATTCATAGTTCAATAATAATTCTCAAATTTAATTATTAGTGTCGACTTAAAAGAATAATACTATAAGATAGACAATAATAGCAAGGAAATGGATAGTGATACTTAGGGGTGAAACTCGAGTCGGGTTTTGACCCGACCCGAGAAATTATGCGGGTCAGCTCATAGGAGTCGGGGTCAGCGGGTCAGGTTATATGAGTCGGAGTCAGCGGATCAGGTTGGGTTGAGAAAACAAAAATTAGCATTAAATTCAGGTCAGATCGGATTGGGAAATTTACAAGTTAACCCAACCCGACCCAACCCAGCTAAAATGGATTCAGAATACAAGTCGGGTCAGAATTCGAGTTGAGTCGGGTTAGGATTAGGGTCGGGCCAGGTCGAGAATTTCGGGTCAATAATTTGGGTCGGGTCAGGTCAGGTCGGGTTGGTTTTAAGAAACCCGACCTGATTTCAGCCCTAGTGATACTGGTGTTTCTAGTTTCTAGTATCAAGCGGCACTAGAACTTATTTTTTTGTCTATTTGTCATTATTTAAGTGGAAGAAATGCATATTGACATCTCTTGTTGTAAAAAATAATGGTTCCATCATTCCTGAGTTCGACTCTGAGGAGGTTGGTCCAACGGTCAAGATGCCTGACTCATGAAGCGAGGTCTTGAGTTCGATTGAAGTTTAACCCCTCCGGGCCACTCCCTATAGGGTTACACTTAATCGATTTAACCAGTATGTATATATTGGGAGCTTTATATATGCTTGTGGGATTAGTCTTACCTCTAATATGAGATGAGACTAGCCATATTAAAAGATTACGGATTCTATTGTTCTTCTAGTAATAATAATGACAAATTCTTCAAATATATTTCTTTGTTAATTTTTAGACACTTATTTGTCGTTGGTGAAATAAATAATGACGTCTAATCGTATTTGGAGGGAAATAAAACAATGTGTCATGTAGATTTGCATTTGTAGACCAAGATTGAGACTTTTTTCGTAAAATAATCTAATTTCAACACCACTATACATCCACAAAAATTGATAAAGACGCCGATATTTTTTATTATATTAAAGACCAAGTTTATCATTTTATCCACTTCTCATCCCTTAAGTAATAAAGAAGACAATCAATATTATTTATTATAAAAAAATACAAGTGTTCTTTAACTTCTTGTCTATCTTTTTTTTTGTAATTAAGGTGTCTGGACGTCTCATCCAACTAATCTTTAAAACATATATAAAACTCTCAATCTACTCATACCGGATAAATTCAATAGAAAGTGACATTTAAAATTAAACATAAATTGAACATAAGACTCCTACTTCTTAATACGATGAGACCAAACCTTAAAAGTATTCTTATCAATTTGTTAAATCTACAAGTTTCCCAACCAAGTTAACAACTGGGGTCACCAATGCATGGCGTCCATCCACATGTAGTCACAAAGAAAGGGTCAGCAACTAAACTGTGCAGGTTAAGAGGTCTTAGGAATATAATACAACTCTATTATCTACCAAATCTTTGTTAGTTATTTTAATAATTATTGGGCTATAATATCATTGGTGGATTAGATTGGCACGTGGATTATGAGGAGACAGATGATGGGCATAATGACTTTGCTTGTTTTTCCCCATTAATTTGGTTCAGGAATTTCTATGTTGATCACACAGATTAGATCTTCCACGTGGGAACTCTGCCTTGCTCATTAAGAAACAATTAAACAAACAGATTAGTTTAATCCATGTTTTGGGAGAGAATTGTCATTCAGACTCAATGGCCAAAACCCAAGTCTTCTTGGACTTGAGGCCATGGTGGAGCATGTCAGGCACAAAAATTCTCTTTGCCAGGAGGCTCATCATCACCGTCCATTTTTGCCATCCAATAAGCACTCACGCACGTGGCAGTGGTGGGCCAGGATCATCATCGTTGGTGGTGGCCTGTAAAGGATCTTTCTTCACACCTGGTTTTACTAATATTATACATTGTCTAAAATAAATTGATTTTTATTTTGAATTAATCCTTCAATTTACAACGATAAAATGGATAGACAAAATAGAAAAATCTATTTATTGGGAGATCGTGCCTAAGTCTTAGTAGAAACAGTCGATGTTAAAATCAATTACTTTTTTTTTTTGTTAATTTTAAGTTTTATAAAATAAATAGTATTTTATTTTTAATTTTATCTAATTTGTTTAACATTAACATATTTATCATCTTAAGATCAAAATAATAAGATACCTTCCACATTAAGTAAAATAAGATATCACAATAATTATATACATCTCTTATATACTATACAGCTCCTTTTAAATGGTGAATGTTTGCTTTTCAAATGAGGCATATAACGACAAAATAGTTAGTGGGATATGTTTGCGAGACACACTAATGAGATATACTATTAAATGAATAATAGATTTCACAAATTTAAATTCATTTAATAGGTGATTATATGGATATGAAGTATATAAAATTTTACTACCGATTGATGATTCAAATCATATAATTTCAATCTTTAATTTTTTAATTTTTTATAAATATGGGTCATTGATTCTTATATAATTATTAGATGTAGGTGGAAAAACTTTATATAAAAACTATTCAGTCTTCTTTTCACCTGACTCAGTAAAGTAGGCCTTAAAATCCATTTGTACTAAATGTCTCGCCATCAATCGTCGGTAGAATCTTTCATAAATCTAAATTATTCAAAAAAATATTCTATTCTTTAGATTTAAAAGTTACTTAGATAACATCTATTACAATTTGATCCATGATACACCCATGGCTCCAATAGCATACAAAAAGACCTTATAATAATAGGGGATAAACATAAAAAAGATATAAAGATTAAGGTCTCCACAAATGAACATTGAATGTTGAAGATCTGAATCTCTTTCTTGGGTTTCTTTAAGCCCTTGATCAGAGCCCTCCTTTGGCTAAAGAGACTGTGAAAGTGGCTAAAGATAAACCCACTAGTGGCTAAGGGCCCCTCCAATTTGAATAAGTACAATATGTGCTTAAAACAAAGGGATTATGGACTAGGGTCTCTTTCATAGGACCAGAGAGGAAACTCGAATTTAGTTTAAAGATCAATCAGACCCATATCTGTCTTGGCCCTCTTACTTTTGTTTTATAATTGTGAATTAAAAAGATGAATTATCAAGAGTTTAGAATGAATGGAAGGAAACCCTAGAAAGCTGAAGTGCTTCTTAAAGGGAGACATGGTGGGCCCACATCGAATGTGGACATCTAATCTTTGAATGGGTGTCATGTCATGTGCATGCATGTGAAGTGGGGATTCATGTTCGTACGACTACAGTTATCTAAGAATTTTTTTTTCTGTGATTCTACTTAAAATTTCTATCTTATTTATTACTTTTAAGATACATTAAAGTTAAATTATAGGAATTTAAATGCACAATCTATCATTTTCTAAAATAAGAGATATCCAGTTGAACTATACGTATATAGATTATCTAAGAAATTTACATATTTTGAGTAATTTTATGATGAATGATTTTATAATTTTTTAATTTGAATTGAGAATCAAACTTTGAACTCTCAGATGGATTTCTAACTTTACCATTTTTAAATGTAGAATTTGATTTTTAAATTTAAAAGAGATTAAGTTTGAATTATATCAGTCAAATTTGAGTTAAATTTAATTGAGCATCATTTAAAATCATATTAGAATAATTCAATTTAATCAAGTCATGATAAATTTTAATTATAGGAACACTAGTGTTCTTTTATAATAAGAGATATCAATGTACATCTCTACCATTGGATATTAATTATATTATATTATTAAATTAAATAATTTAAATAAACAGATAGATTCAATCAATCCAAATTGATTTATTCTAATTTGATCCAATCCAATGGCAAATCTTTAAACATCGTGTATCTCTTTTTCTAAGAAAAAAATTGTTTAAGATGCATTTATATTATTCAACCGGTGCTACAAAATCTTTATATTTATATTATTATATTAAAATCTTTATTTTTATTTAAAATAATAGGAACGATATTTAAATAAATAAGAGGGGGGAATCTCTGGTGAGGAAGAAAGAGAGACGAGTGACAGCGACAGACCGCGAGGAGGCTAGCCCGGGCATCGAGGACGTTTCTGGCGCCGGACGGAAGTGCCTGCTGGCTACTGCTGCTGCCCGGCCTGTCGGAGCGGGTTCCAGTTGTTGCCTCAGTCTCTTCTCTCTCCCGTCGTTATCTTCTGCCCGCACGCTGCACCGCCCAACGCCAAAAGTCGGATATCTCATGTCCACCTCTCTCCGAATCGTCTCTCACGTTCCGGACGGCACGCGCGGTCAGTCCATCCAAGGGTTACCACATAGCCGTGTGTGTCATGACACCTGGCATTCCAAAAAAAAAAAAGATAGCTTCTGCAAAAGCTGCCAAAACTCTCATCTTATCCTATTTCTCATTTACTTATTCTTTTATACTAATAATAATATTTTTTTTTAAAAATTTATGTGTATAAAACTGTAGGACACTTAAAGTAAAATCTCCACGTATAAATCCCTAAGGGCACATTAAGGTTAGACTATGGAGGCTAAACCTTCCTAAGATGAGAGACAATCAGTTGAACTACACCCATATAAGTTAACATCTGACCATTTCATTTTTAGTAATTAAATTCAATAATACTAATAATGTTATTATTTTAGTTTGATTTTTTAGACCATGAAAACCATCACTGGTCTTGAACTATGGCCTCTTACATCTCAGACGAGTTTGACCTCGAAGGCAGCTCTCACAAGTTATTTATTGTCTATTTTATAAATAATAAAAAAAAATTTAACCTAAAAGGATTGGAGTGATGGTCAGGAACCCGCTTCAAGAAACGGGAGTCTTAAGTTCGATTCCTACTCTACTCCAAATGACTACTCTCTATAGAATTTCCCAATATGTATGGGTAGAGAGGTTTACTCATACTCCAAGAATTAGTTGAGTGCTCTAAAAGAATTAGGTTACCTTGATTATCAAATTATTTTAATACATTATTATCTTTTGTGTTAAACTATCATTTAAGACATTTTTGTCATATACAAGAAGTGCACCCCTTATAAGAAGGGATTGCCCTAATCTTTCTCTATTACTAATTTTCTATTGATTTTTGTTCATATTGATGTTGGTATGTGGGCATGTGGCCCATCATTGTTTTTATCATATTAAATGAATAGTATGAATCTCATTAATTACAATCCTATGTTTAGATAGAGAAGTGAAGGGCGAATATTTACATTTGCTCATATAAATATGGGCTAGAAATTTGACTAGTTGCATAGAAATGCACTAATTCATTTGATACATAAAATGAATAAAGAATAAAATAAAAATTCTCATCTAACAATGATTGGTTTTATATCTCATTCTCATAAAGGGATACATAGACCTAAGTTTTCAAGCTTTAAAAAAGGGTGGTCTACATAATGTCTTATAAGCATGGGATCAAGTGACATGATTAGGGAAGTAATTATATAAATTAGTACGGATTAAAGTGTATTCTATCAAATTGTTTAGTATAGTCAATAAAAATTAAAAGTCATTATTATCTTAAGTATGGGATTGTTCAAAACAATGTTTGAAAAACAAAAAATCGGATTCGATTTCAAATCTCATTGAATAGAAAATTTTAGCTGAAACTATGGAAAAAGTTAAAAAGAAAGAAAAAACTCTTCAATTCGCTCAATTCAAAACCTTATCAAGTAGAGTCAATCTCAATTAACTCATCGCACAATTATGAATTTTTAAATAATAGTTCAAGGAAGGGATTTAAAAACAACATTTAGCAGTGATTGATATATATCGGATATCAACCGATATCTCAAATCTCAGTCGCTAAATATCGTATCTGCCGAGATTTATTTCTCTGGTTCAAAGTATACTCATCAAATCACTGGAAACTAATTTTAGCTCTTAACTTTAGCCGTTGCTGAATATTTCACTTTTAATAACCATGATGGTTGATTAGTGCTAAATCTGAAAAAAAAAAAAAATTAAAAAGGAGTTATAATGAAAATACCTTTAATCTATATGATTGAGCTGAATTTTTTTACTTGAGAGATCTAACCTTAAAAAGAAAAGAACAGACGAAATGAAATATGCCCTTTTTTTTAGAAATAATGGATTTTTTATCAATTAATTTGCAATCACCACATGAAAGAGAAAGTGAAAAACCTACACTTCTTTGACTAATTTCAAAAAGTAGAATTTTAATCATTCAGTAAAGTTGGTGATTATTTCGAAATTTTACACCTTTGTGGTATATTACACACATGCACAAATAAAAATATTTATCACCAGTCCAATAGCTATTATTTTCACCAAAAGAAAATATTTGTCATTAGTTCAAACAAACAAAAAAAAGAATATATCGCATTTAAAAAATTGTTTAGATCTACTGAAGAAAATATAAAAAGAATTAGATGCAGGCAAACCAGGTCATAATAAGATTTTAGATCTATAATTTAAAATTTAAAACTTTCACATGCATTAAATGGTGGAGATGTAGGATCTGATCTTCTTATTGTTAAGTCTTCTACACTTGATTATTTCTTAAAAAAAAAAAAACAACATTAAACTCGCAATAATTAGTCCTCATTAATTATTATCCTAAATAAATACGATATTGATAACAATGACAATGATGATGGATCACACATATTCTTAGAGTGTTCACATGTGTTCAAGTCGTATCAATTGGGTCTAAAGTCTAACTCAATTAAACTTTAAATAATAGAAGTCGGTAGAATCATAACATATTTAATTGATTTGTTTAAAAAAAAAAAACATAAGTATCTCATCTCTCAATCTGAAGGGGAGTTAAAGTGACGGCTAAAAATCTATCTCAGCAAACAGGAGTCCTAAGTTCAATTTTTATTCTATCTTAAAGAATTATTCCTTATAGAATTACTCGATTTATGTGGATAAGAAAACATGCATATATTTCGAAAATTAATAAGTTTCTCTAAGATGCCTCAACACTTTAATTATTAAAATAAAAAAATCAATGTGGATTTTTGTCTTCTCAATCCGATCCCACCCACTGACCTGAGTTTCCCTCTTACTGGAAATACAGTTTAAGAAGTGAGAGTTTTAAGTTCAATTTTTACTCTATTTTAAAGAGTCATTTCTTATAGAATTACTCGGTACATATGAACCTAGGAGGCCTCAACACCTAAATTATTAAAAAAAAAAAAAATCTGTGCTTAGGATAGAAGCATCCTTAAGACATTGAGACGGGTGGTGGAAATGGAATGATACATACATACATAGTTGTAATGACAGAATTGAAGGCATAAGTTTCGGTAATGGCTTTTTTCCTACTTGGGACAGGGACTTTACACGTACTTCCACGTGATAAGCTTTCTTCCTTTGAAGTCGTAATCATTGTCTTTGAACGAGCATCTTCTCTGCCTACCTATGCTTGGACTTTTCATGTCAGTCTTCCACTGCACTGCACTGCACTAAAATTCCAATTCACACTTCAATTCTATTATTCTAATGGCTTACATTCAACTCTAAAACTGTGGTAGAGTTGAAAGACAAAGAAATTAAAACTGCTATGAGACTTGAAGGTTTTGACGCGTAGACTGACATTAATGGATGAAGCGTTGTCAAATAGTGATTGGTTTGATTATTTCTTGTGAGATTCTCTTAATTTTAGAGCCCATCCATTATATGGGTATCCAAGTAAAACTAATTTGTAAGATGCACGAAATTATCCATAAATTTTATGTGTGAAATAAATTTAAAAGAAATCGAATCCAAAATTTCTACTCTAATCTTAAAAATTTAGGCTAAATATGAATAACATTTTTTTGTTGAACTAAAGAAAAAGTGTTACGAATGCTCTCAAGAGTTGAAGGAATCTATAATAGAATTTGATGGATCGAACAACCATCTCGGATGCAATTTAAATTCTATGTATACTTTACTTTCATTTTATCTAAAATAAAGATATGTGATTGGGGTGACCAATTTATCATATTCAAATAGTTGGGTCATATGTCAAATGGTCTCTCCAACGGTTTCTCATGTAGAAGAGGGCTAAAATCAAATCTCTGTGCTTCCCATTCCCAACGGAAACTATTATTCTTCTATCCCCACTAAACTTCACAAACCCTAAAAAATTGTTTCTTTAAAGTACTAACTATTTTTTTTATATTTTTTATATGCATCTTCCACCACTCTCGAGAAGAATTAGAAAAGAGAAAAATACTGATCAAATGGCTTGCATGTATAAGCAAGCACTTTAGTTCTGTGTCGTTGTTACAAACAAAATGGATATGAAGAAGATCCATGTCGTTGACTATGCCTTCAAGACCAAGCCAACATGCTTAGGTTTGCCAGGTGTTCTTCACCTGCAAAATGCTTGTGGAACAGCAAACTTAGTTTCATCCAAATTATGGATGTAAGATCACACTCAGTAATTTGATAACATGAATATCTAATGGAAAATAAATTGGTGCAGATCCATTTATTTTGTATTATCATTGATGAATATGGAACGAGTGAAATAAGATAAATTCGGATTAGACTAGAGGTTATGGGTTCGATTCTTCTCAGGCTTACTTACATATAAAGTTTGAAAGTGGTTTTGTATATCTATTGGATTAGTCTTACTTTCAATGTAGAGTAAGGATACATATGATATCAAAGATAATAAAAGAAGAAGAAGAAGAATTCAGATAATAGCACATCAAGGAGAGAAATGATTATATACAAGAGATTCGATGATAATACTCTCAGTCATTACACTTCTATCATCAATTTCGATGAATATTTAAAGAAAATTAAATAAGACTGTTGTTAATGATTATTAGAGAATAGATAAAGGCACAAATATTTATGATAATAAGGAACACCAGCATCTCTTATTATAAAAAACACCGTTGTCTCTATTAATTCTCTACCTATTATGAACTTGATCAGAATGTTTGATATCTATTATAAGAAAAATATTAATCAATATATGATATATCAGTCAAAACTTGTTGAATTTTCTTTTATTAGTATGAAGATATTTGAATTATAGGGTATAGGGTTTCAATTTAATATGACATTTATAGAATCAATATTTCAGCCAATATTATTGTCCCACAAATATCATTTTTTGGCCAGGCCCAAATCTCGATATAATTTTGTGTAATATTTGAATGTTCAGATGATAATATATTTGTCATATCATTTTTTTTTTTTGCAGATATGTGGTTCACAGTTTAGATACAAGCCATCGATGTGATGGGTCCCATTGTGATTGGCCGATGGAAGGAAAAGAGGGTCAGCCAGTCTTCAATGGCAACTTCTCACTGTCTCATCCAACAAGGAAAGAAGTGTTAATGGGTTACTAAAAATATTAAAACAAAGTTTGTCAATAATCTATATTTTTATGAACTACTAATTATTCGTTGAAAATAGTGGCTACTCATTAAAAATCGGATTTTATAATTTTCTTTTACAATCTTTTTAATGAGGAGAAAAGTCATCGAGCCCATTTTTCGAATATGGGTTCAGAAATGATAATTCTTGAAATTTCAGTTGAAATCTCAGAATTTCCGGCATAAAAATTCATTATTTTAAAAATAAAATATTGGGGCCCAAAAATATCAGTGAAAATCCAAACTATTAGACAATATTTATCGGCCCAGATCAAGTCCAAACTATCGAATTTCACTGATTTAGGGTGAATTTATAAAGTAAAGAGAATAAAACTAAGACTAGTAATCCATCCGTTTCTGCATTGAGAAATCTAAGTCAAGAAATGTCTTGAGATAATTTGGACATATTCTTCAGTGTTTAAATACTAATTCAAATAATGGAAGGGTTAGAAGTTGAAGAACTATCAATATCTGCCGATACGTGGTAGGTCTGCTACGCATCCATGCGCAATCGAAGACATATCAGCTGATACGGTAAATATCTGTTTTTCCTATTAAGTGATGGACAATGCGATCTGAAAATTTAAGTGAAAAAGTAAAATTTATAAAGTTAATCCCACGTAATTAGCATAAGATTATATCAAGTTAGAGGCAACAAGTTACAAAATGAATCAACCCAAGCTCAAAGAAGAAATCAATTTACAAAATTGATTGAAACTGCGACAACAGACAATACTACCAAAAGTTTCCTTGAACAAGAAGAAATTTCTAGCATCCCATAACGTAGAGTGTAGCAGTATTAGGGTTTATATTGAGATACATCAAACCTGATGGACCAGCAAATCCTATATAGACTAACATGGATTGATTTGTTCACTTATTTCCATTTTAACTTTTATTATAAAGTTTGTCCTTCAAATCATATGAGAGAAAATAATAATAATTTGGAGGGCAATTCAACAACACTTCCCACCAAAACCACTTTTTACATTCAAAAACCGCTTTTAAAAGTGGTTTTCTTTCTCCTTGCACACCTATATTAAAGCTTCCCCTCCTCCATCTCTCTATTCCTTTTCACAAAGCTAAAAAAAAAAAAAAAAAAGAGCCCAACTCAAGATCACAAAGGCAAGTTCCATTCCCAATCTCACATGTCATTACACTACAAAACCAACTTTCTTTTGCTTTTCTCTTTTCTTTAACACTCAAGAACTCACTATCTTTTCTTCTCTTTCTTGTTTTGGACTGTTGTAGATACAAGAAATAAAGATGATTCAAGAGCTGCTGGGAGGTGGTGGTGGAGGAGGAGAAGAGAGGAAGATCTCCATTAATGGAGGAGCCGTCGACGGGTCTTCCTCTTCATCTTCTTCGTTAGAAAATCAGAATCTGAGGTGCCCAAGATGTGATTCATCCAACACCAAGTTCTGCTACTACAACAACTACAACCTCACTCAGCCCCGCCACTTCTGCAAGACCTGCCGGCGTTACTGGACGAAAGGTGGCGCCCTCCGAAACGTCCCCATTGGAGGCGGGTGCCGAAAGAACAAGTGCGCTAACGTCTCATCTGCCGGTGGCAAATCCAACACCGGAAAAGCCAAGCCCACTACATCAGAGGCCGGGAAACCGAATTTGGCAAATGGGTTTGATCATGAGCTGCCATCTAACCCCCTCTTATGGGCTCCACCCCAGAATTCACAGTTGCTGGCTTTCCTGAGGGGTACCCAGAACCCTAACCCTAATCTAAACCCTAACCCTAATTCTGTTATGATCAAGGAAGAGAAGGTCATGATCGGATCTCATATGTCACATGATTCAGTACTAGTAACAGGTGCATTAAATGCACGAAACCTTGGTCTAGATCCACTGACTCAGGTTCCGATCAATTCCTTGTGGCGGAGCAACCAGCAACAGCAGCATAGCATGTTGCTAGGTGAAGCTCCAAACCCCGGAATTCAAGATCTTTACCAAAGACTCAGATCAGCTGCTAATTACTACGATCATTCGGCAGCCGGGATGTTTAGCGGTGCAACTTCTTCTTCTTCTACCAATCCTACTTCCATATTGGAGCCGAACTCATCGGTTGCAGGACCGCAATTGGGTTGCTGGAATTCACCATTCTCGTGGTCTGATCTACCCACAACCAACGGTGCATTTCCTTGAGTTCTCATTTTCATCTTAACCTAGTTGATCTTCTTATTTGGGTTGGGAAGTATGAATTTGGATGTAGGTCACATTAGTGTTGTTCTTTTGTGTTCGCTGTGTGCTTTAGTGTATGCTTAGCTTGTGAAAATGTATCAAGAAAAAAGTAAGGAAAGTGGAAATGAATAGATAATGGGAAGTGTTTTCGAGTGTATTGCCTTTTATAACTATGAAATGCTAAAATTTCTCAGAAACCAAGCTTAGGATTTTGTTCTTTTGTACTTGGTAGGCAAATTTTATTTAAGAAACTGATAGTCAAATATTCTTTTCTGGGATTTATATTAATCATCTTCTAGCTCCTGAGGATGCGCAATGGACCATGAACTAAGTCATGGGAAAGTACAAGTATTGAAAGTGTTTCAGCAGTTCTCTTATGAAAAGGTATCGGATTTACATCTTGTTTATAAGGATGCCTGAAAGAAAGAATTAAGAATACTTTCATGCAAAAGAGTCTTGAAGATTTTAATTTTTTCAACTTGTGTGTGCACGTCTGCATTTTACAGTATGTATAACTTATTATGACTGGGCTTCCAGCCCAAAAGACTAGCGTGATAGGTGGAGTGGTTCAGTCCCTTATGAGTTCTTAGATTTTCTCCCTCACAATCGATGTGGACTCCCGTTCGCACCTCAACAATACCTTGTGCGATGTTTGAGGAACAAGAGCAAGAAAATGGGAAACTGCAAAGTGTTACTTTCATTCGGGAATTGAAAGAAAGCCATTGCCCATATTTCCTTCTATGATCATAAAATCTCACGAGTTCAATTCAATTCACGAAGAAGTGATAAAATTTCAATATTAACCTGAGATTTCCTTTGTGGGCAAGTGTTATGCCATTGCCTTTATTCTGTAGCAGAAAGGAAAGGAAGGGTTGGAAACATTAAAGGAGAAAATAAAAAAGCATGGAGATAAAATAGAAGTCCCGTCCTATTGTTTGTTTTTTCATGGTTGATAGGAAAGGTGGAGGAATTGGTACATGGGAGATTCCTTGCTTTGTTATGTTATGAGAAATTGGTGAATGAAGTTTTGAAGCAGCCTTTCAACTGGTTTGCCAAAAACAACAATTTGATTCGATTCTTGCAGGTGTAGGGTTACCATTGCAGCCTTATGTTAGGGAGCTGTATGTGGTCTTGCAGCATGCTTCCCTTGAAACTTGCAGAGATATTCCCTTGCTACTGAATCATATATGTATTTGGTATCCTGAAAAAACTCGGATTCCAATGAGGAGTCTCTACTAAGTTCCATGTCAAATCGAGAGAGAGAGAGAGAGAGAGGAGGATAAAAGTAGAAAATGTTGAAGAGGTACATACTTTTTACCCTTGTATGCCAAGCAAAGTGAACTCGTTCACAAAAATTACTCTCAACTTTCAATCTTCTAAACAAAAACGTATGCCCGATAGGCATCTCTATAGTCCTTTTTCTAGCCCCCTCATTTGATATACAGTGATAGTATATATCTTTAGATTTAGGGGTGAAACATGGGTTGGGTTTTAACCCGATCCGAGAAATCAGTGGATTTGGATTATGTATTTGTATATTTTGGGGATCGAGTTGGGTTGAGAAAGGGTTGACTCGGGTCAGTATTTGAGTCGGGTCTGGTTGAGTAATTCGGATCAGCCATTTGAATTGGGTCAGTTGGGTTCAATAAATTTTGACATGGATTGAATTGGATTTATTAAAACCCAACCTAACCCGACCCGAATTTCAGCCTATTTAGATTGATCTAATCATGATAATTTGTGAATGAAGGGGATCCACCATGTCGAACTATGCATCCGCATGTAACACGCAGAATCAGAGTTTGCTTGTAAAAAATTTAGAACATAAATGTGAAATGGTTTTTGTAGAGAAGGAGAACTTGTAAATTTTTAGAACATTTGATGTAAAAGTATGAATTGAATAATCGCATTAAAACAAGTCCTTTCAAGTCATAAATTTCATGATTTAAGTATTGATGGTCTATTCTTCTTCATCTAAAATCGTGGGTGGACTGTGTTGCAAGTGCTACGTAATCCAAATATAGAAAAGGTTTGTATAAAAAAAGGTAGACTGTGAAGGACTGTTGCTGGCTTGACAGCCATCCATTTATCATGTAACACACCATATGTCCGTTACGATATAGTAAGGGTTTTGACATTTAGGCTCTTTCATAAACTATTGGAGGACATGATGAGACACCCATTTAGAGTAGTTTGAATCATTGGTTGCTAAGGAGGATTTCTACTGTGGCTTTTCATATTATGATAAACGAAGAAGGCTTTATCAATGATTACATTCCCCCTCTGGTTTGCCAGTTGAAGTAGTTTTTTTTTGGTTCTTTTTTTACCGATCTTAGTAATTGAAGTTTGCGTGTGGTCATTCATTTTCCTCACAAATGCAGTAATATCTTGAAATCCTGAGTAGATCTTAGTCAGAAGTCTTAAGTTCGATTTACGGTCAACTATAACGGGCAACTTCCCATAGACTTAACTGTGTGTGTGGATTGAAAGGTTTTACACATGTCCATAGGATTAGTCTCACCTCCAATGTGGGGTGCTAGGTTTTTGTATACACTGTCATTATTGTGAAAAGTAAATGAGTATCTCTTATTATCAAATATATAATGTCCAAAACAATAATTTAAGATAGGCAATCGACAAGAACACAAATGTTTTCTATAATAAGGGACATCAGTATATCTTTTTACTATTTATGTGATGACAATTGGGTAAAAGAATAAGTTCGATGTCCCTACTTTAAAAAACACAGTTTCCCATGGGATCGTTTGCTATATTGCCATCTATCTAGCTGCTAGAGATTCTTCTGAGGGTGAGTGTAATCATAGAGGTGCAATACAGCCACACAACCCTGTAGAAGTTTCAATGTATCTTTAAGGAAGAAATAATGCATATGTATTTCTTCTCCATTTGTGTTTCTACAAATTTAGTCCTATTTAAATGGCTAACTTTGATGTGTGGGCATATTCAACTTAAATTGATTATGCAATCAAGATGTTCTTCTATAAACAATTTTTTTTTCCCTGTACGTTTTCATTTCACCAAGACTCGAGTCCAACTCAACCCCATAAAACCACCCATCATAACCACACCGACAACAAGTGTCGATATATTCTTCTATAAACATGCATGCTCCTTGACTAGAAAGTATACTGTGTGGAATTGGAGCCCAAGATACAGCAATCCAAATGGGAGATGTAATGGTCTCCAGCATCAAATAGGCATAATAATGGTTCATATTTAAGAGAGAAGCCAAGAAAATGGATCAATTGTCGATGACTAGGATCTTCAAGTGTATGAGGCTTTCTGTATATGGGCCGTCGATAGTTAAGCCATGTTAGGATCGTGGGCCACCTCACGCCCCATACGTCTAATATTGTCCACTTTGCTGACCCAAGTCAATGGGTCCCCTCACCCTCACAGGGTCTATTGGGAACACAGGGCTCACGGCTTTAAAACGCGTCAGACTAGATGAGCGAGGCGACCCCTCTTATAAGTACCCAAGCCTTGCACCTCTTAGGGAATGTGGGTCATTTTCACCCACTCTATTGTGGCACAAGTGGGGGCCCTTTTTTTGTGAGGTTGTGGCAGTCAATCCAGTAGGGCGGTTATTCCCTACGAGCCTAAGGGTAACACTGGCGGGGTTCCCCCGCCACACTAGCACTGGATTGTAGGGCCCCATAACCCAACAATCCCCCCTCAACAACCACGCTAAGTTCCTGAATCTCAGACCCGCTTTGATACCAATTGTTAGGATCATAGGCCGCCCTCACGCCCCACACGTATGATATTGTCCACTTTACTAACAATGGGTCCCCTACCCCCAACCACACCCCACCCCCCCCCCCCCCCCCCCCACCCACCACCCACCACCCACCACCCACCCACATTGGGTCTATTGGGCACACAGGGCTCATGGTTTTAAAACGCGTCACACTAGATATCCCTCTTATAAGCACACAAGCCTTGCACTTCCTAAGTAATGTGAGACTTTTCAGCCACTCCCTATTGTGGCAAAAGTGGCCCTTTTTTGTGAGGTTGTGGCGGTCAGTCAACTAGGACGGTTAGTACCTACAAGCCTAAGGGTAACATTGGCATGAGTCCCCCCATATTGCTGGGTGGGGGGGGGTGTGGCATAAATTATTGAATGCCTTCGATCGTTGAACCATGGCCCACCGTCTTGACTAAGTGACAGACTTTATATTCTTGCAACTTTTTCCCATGGTGATCTAACCTGCCCCAGACTGCAACCCAATGGACTAGGCCATAACTAGGTCAGGTTCCAATTTCCTGTCGGGCATTGGATAAAAGCTCAGCCCATTTGTGCTATTCGTTGGATTCAGAATTATAAGCCGTTCATTTATATTCTAAAAGAGGTAGTCCAACCTGTGGTTATTTTTCCCAACCCGAACTTGGACAAACAAATGGTCATTGGGCTCATCCAGTCAATTCGCAACTAATATTATGTGGCACCAAAGCACCCAGTTCCCTGCTGTCAACTGGTTTTACAGTAGATGTTCTAGGCTTAGGTTCCCATGGGCTTCTGATTCACAACATATTTATTTCTTTGAGTTTTCAAAGCTAATGGCCTTGTGTCAAAATATCCGATCAGTAGCAGGATCCACATCGCGACGATTTAAAATGTTCCATGAGCAGTGAAAGGAATTTATTTTTTTGGACATAGGGCATCCACCTAACCTTGTTAAATATCGGATCCATGATCACAAAATGGATGTTGAAACGAAAAGTAGCTAATGGTTCAGTCATGACCTTGAATCCAATTGATATCAAAAACCACCCACAAGCATTGAGTATTAGATTCATCCCAAATCAATTATTAGGAATTATCCAATTTTTGCGCTTAACTTGGGACATGTCAAGGTACAAATAACAATTATTTAAGCACCTAATTGTTTCCTGATGAAGCAAGAAAACAAAGACTTTCCAAGCACCGACAGCGAGCCCGCACTGCATCATAAACCAATAAAATTATCAATGACAAACCTTTAAAAACTGGATCGCGATCCCAACACATGCGGTGCCCTACGGATTGCAGACATTCACATGCATTTTCTGGGTCTCAAGCAGGCTCGGGAAAGTCATTCCATTGCCAAAAACTTGTCTGCACACATTATAGCTAGATGAGAACTGATTTAACGCAGGCAACTCCGTTACAGACGGTGGCGTTGTCAAGAAGATCCTCACAATGAAGCCCACATCAAGTCAAGCCAAACCTCCTTGATCATACCATAATAACATCCCATGATCGCTTATGATTCATCAACTGTCACCAAGCTTTTGACCCTTAGAGTAAACACTCCCCAATCAGTGGAATAACCAAATTATCACTCTGATAAGCAATGCTAGAAGTCCACAATTAGATTAAAACAACCGAGAGATTCTATTAGGTTGAATCTATAGAATGATGCATGGTGACATCTAGTCCAAATCTAAAACAATGTTAGTGATACTGAGACACTAAAAGTAATGTTACTTGCAACAGGAAGCTTGTGAAGCAAAAAATTGTTCCATTACCACAACATGCTCCTCCATCCATTTAACCATGAAGAGACCATGTGGGTACAAATTTACCTCCTAACATTTAAATTACATATCTGCAACAAATGATCCTCCCTTCCCATAAAACAGAAAGAACAAGAAAAGAATTGCACCTTTTTCTACAAAAAAGAATTGAACAGGTCCAGGAACAAAATACACGTGCAGGGAATCGGCACAGGCTGCATCTACTGACTTGGCAACCCATTGACACCAGCTGCCTGTGGTTAGGTGCCAATGGCCAATTCAACCATTCTACTGAATTTGAGCAGTGTTATTATGGGTTTCATCGTCTGCATAATACATGTAAAGACTGTTTGCAGCAGCACAGGCAAGAACATTGGAAGAAGGATGCCATGCAAGGTGGAGCAGCTTTGTTGAGAAATCAAATGCTCCCCCATTTGCATCTGGACTTGGGTTTTCAGTTCCTGCAGCAATGTCTACACTTTTTGCAACTTTTTGTACAATGGGAATTGGAAAACTATGACTGCAGAGCTCATAATGAAAAGAAAATTTATGCTATCAGAAATTTCTAGGATAAATGAATGATGCTTGGCTGAAATCAATAGCAACAAGTTCATGTGAGCTGGCATGCTAATCTCAGTAGATTTCCACACCACCCCCACCACATGTGCATCCCCTTTTATGGATGAAGCTACAAAAAATGCTGGGAAGGACAAACATAAGCCGTTCAATTACTGGACAAAAAGCTTTTGGCACAGGAACACTGAAAGGGCAAATGTCTCGTCCACTCTATTTGCAATAGATAAACTTACTCAATAACATTGAATCTGGTAGCAATTATTAAAGTACTTGACTTTTTTGTACAATTAACTCATCATAATCATGAGCATCATCTTCAACTACTTTCTCAATCATCTACGTTGCCACACTGCCCTATCAAAAATCATGTATACCATTACTCTACAATCTATCTCTTTAACTAGTACCTTCGACGCGCAACCTTTCAATTCTCTATATTGGGGTTGTTTCTAGTCACCTACGTATGTGCCCCAAACCATCATAAACAGCATCCCCTCATCTGTTCATCCCTTTTAAGGTTCCTCTAATGCAATCAGTTCTAATTCTATATGTCCATGTTATTCCACACGTTTTTTTTAGCAGTAACATATGGATCTCTATTACCCTTTTTTTTTTTTTTTAAAGGTCTTTAATCTTTATTACCATTATTTATCTAATGAACCAGCATTTAGCTCCATACAACATTGTCAATCCAATTGTTCTCTTATACAATTGCTCTTCTAATCAACATAGCATTCTCTTATGCTAAACGACTAGAATAGCTTGCCTATGTTTAGCCCACCTTGCACCATCCTACTCGTTACTTCCAAATCAGACCCTCTAATTGGTTCAGTAATTGCACCCAAGAATATAACTTTATCAGTAGTAAACCACCACCTTCACAACTAAACTTAATCTGAGATAATGGCAAGTTCTGAAAGCATTGTTATACTGCATGAGAGTAAATTAGATCACTTGTGATACTAACCTCGTCTACGAGCACGAGCTAGACTGGTTAGTGTTCTTGAAGGCTTAGAAGGCATTGGAGCTTGTCGCCTAAATAAATGATTCACATGAAAATGAGAAATTAAAAAAATGTCAACAATTAGAACCAGGGAACTGACATTGCAGTCTCAAACCAATACTTAACACACAAGTATACCTTGTGGGGTTTTTACTCGCTTCCAGTGTTGTAGCCTCATTGCTACCAGGAGCACAACCGAATACTCGAAACAAATTGCTGCATGGAAACCAATCCCCAGTGGGCAAAAGGCATCATATGACTAAGGTGACAATAAAGCCAGGCTATCCACCAAGTCATGGCCCAGCCAAAAAATAGGCCAGACAATAGCCTGCTTTTGGCCAATGGTTTAACCTGGGACTAATTGAGACATGCCAGATAAACAGGCCATGCATGATCGTTTATTTTTGAGTTCCAGGTAGGAAAAAGATCATCTGACTCTCAGGCCCAAAAAGACTGGACTGAGGATAACTGATACTAAACATCCTGAGGCCAGCCAATTGCCACCTGCTAATAATGTGACATGAACAGGATCTATTATAATCTTTTACAAAAATGACGTGGAGAGGAATAAAACCTGTAAGAACCAGTGGCAACACGGAGACCATCACCACTCAAACAGCATTCGAATTTGTCAAAAATTGAATCATTGTCATATAGATCACAGAGCTGCAAAGGACCACCATAAACATAGGGAAAAGATCAGTTAGAATAAAATATTACAGGCCAAAAGCAGAAGGATAATTTGGATGTACTGAAATAAGAATAATGGTTAAGAGGAAGGTTAACAGTTTCCATTTTGTGTTTTGGGATATACAGTGAAAACCACATTAAGAGAGGGGAAGGGGTACCTATTTCCTGAACCCCCCAACCCCTTTTACTTATTTGAAGGCTTATGTTGATTTTGAGTGAAAGGGCAGGTTTTTTTTATTGAAATGTAATGTCAAAGAAACATAAGATTACACACATCAACCAACTACACAGTGGTAAGGGCAACCATCCATCACCATTATTGCTAAAGCCTTATCCTCCATCTGGGAAGGAAAAAAATTCCATCCAGTCAGAATATTCAAACCACCTTGACTTGGGCTCATGCCAAATCCATCATCACCATTATTACCAGACCCTTATTAAAAAAAAAAAGAGCAGCAAGCAGAATTAACACCTTAGGTCGTAGATATTCATGCACTTGGAATGTTGCAACAGGGCGAGATTCCATGTTTAAATCCCATAGCTGCAATGACAGAAAATCAAAGAGTTAATTCACGAAACTAAATAAAATTTGAATATTATTTTACAGAAAAATATATTTATTATTATTTTTTGAACGATGGAAAAAACAAACAAAAGATGAAAAAAAAAAAGAAGAGGTAAATAACATTATAGAGAAAATAATGTTATTTTCTTAAATAAATGGTTACTAAATGCTAACCAAATTTCCACCATGATAACAGTTCACGAATAATAGTATAGTAGCATTACATAGCCATTCATGGAGTACAGTGAATGAAAATGATGTGAACATCCAAATCATCAACAACTGCATGCAGTCTCAGGCTAGGAGAATAGTTAGGCAGATTTAACATTAGGGTGTTTCTGAGTGTATCTCAAATTGCTAGCAACTTGGATGCTCTGTGTCCTGATAAAAAAACATCCATCAGTGTCGCCAACCCTCTGGGGAACATCTAAAATTGGAACATGTTTGACAGTGTAAGTTTCTCCATGCTTTACATCCCATATCATTTCCACATCTTAACTTGAAATGAAAAGATGTACAGTTGATGAAGCATATTGTCAGTTTGCACCCTCTTTTCTCAGGATTTAGAAATGAAATCTTAATAAATAAACTCAAAACAACACTCTTCACAATGTGACAACTGACAAATTGAAGCAGAACAGATTTGATCAACCTCAACAGCAGTACTTTAATTGCTTAGTATCCACATGGGATTGAAGCATCCACAGCTTATATCAATAGCATTTTCAGGCTCACCTTAAAAAAACATGTTTTTAACTTCAGCAAGAACTCAAGAATGACAAACCTTCAATGTCATGTAATCACGACTTAATATATATCTTCCATCTTTCCCAAATTTAATATCCGATATTGATGCAATAATCTCTGTAAAGAATGACCTTGAACCCAGCACCTCGTGCTCCTCAAATCTGCAGAAGCAATGTGAAAATGGCCTCAATTAATTTTTACTAAACCAAATCAGAGACCTAAGAGGTCAACTTCAGGTTACATCTTCATGTCAAAGCAGGTTTTTTTAAGGGATAACAAATATCATGAATTAATCTACATGGAATAAAATGACGAACTGTAGGGTCAGGATGCATCAGGCAACATGCAAGTGTCTGATGGGAAAACTGTGGATTGTGTCAGCATCCAAACTGCAACCTACAAATAGAAAGTTAAACAGTCCGGTATGGCCAAATATGAAGTGGCTAGGCTCATCCAATCCAAAGGACACCTAGTAGACCTCCCAACCAAAGAGGGCAATCACCATCAGATCTATAATGTAATAACCCACAAAATAATGACCCCATCTGTACAAAATGAGCACGTCAGAACATTATTTACATTATATGCATCAAGACCTTGCAATGCTTTTTAATAGATATATAGTTGCATGGAGACAGCTGCACGGGACAGAGAACAAGGAATCCCAAATGGAAGCAGCAAAAGAGTTCTGCTATGGAAAAGGAACATGGAACATAGAACAGTCTCTTACAAGAGAGGTTATTTCTCAAAAAGCTGGAATTTGTTTTTAGAAACATGAAGAAACAAAAGATTTTTTTTTCAAAATATATATATATATATATATATATATATATATATATATATAGAGAGAGAGAGAGAGAGAGAGAGAGAGAGAGAGAGAATACAGAATAAATAAATTGCCAGGAGAAACATATGTTTCCATTAATAACAAAATGTGAGGAACAGCACTCATAGTACAGAGAACAGTTTTTGTTGTGAGCTTTCCCACTTAACCACCAGTAAATCTCCCATATGATAATGGTGGATGGAGATGCAACAAAGTATAAATATAAAAGAAAGGGAGAAAAAGAAATATAAAATTCTTTGAGGATAGCTTTTTCGTATATGATTGCATGAACAATGAAAATAGCTTTATGTTTTCCTTATTTTGTACAAAGGGGTGGAAATTGGAACAGTTGGACATGTTCAATGTGAATCCCTATTAACACAGGACAAATTCAACAGGCTTTCGGCCAGATTCCCATCCTAGACATGGATATGGGCTCAACCTGTGCTAAGCCCTATTATTTTGTACGGGGCTCATCAGACCTTCAGGCTTGTACAAATGGCACTCATGGCTTAGTCATT
This sequence comes from Chimonanthus salicifolius, assembly GCA_013350335.1. Classification (NCBI taxonomy): domain Eukaryota; kingdom Viridiplantae; phylum Streptophyta; class Magnoliopsida; order Laurales; family Calycanthaceae; genus Chimonanthus; species Chimonanthus salicifolius. The sequence goes on along the minus strand of CM023537.1, from coordinate 10,877,742 downwards.
TAAACCATTTATTATTGGTTTCTTTTTTGAAAGGTTGATCAGAACCATTTAAGTGATACACACCATTGTGGAAACCCCCAGATCTCCCAAAGTAGAATAAACTAAGTTCTCAATGAACAACCAACAAGTGCAAAACTGACAGATAGGAATGGAATAAGTGCAACGTTCTGCAAAATTTTACCACCTTGTAACACCCCTTATTGCCCCCACAATGACACTATGAGTGGGCTGGTCATACCATTTGGCCTTTGTGCAGCACCACAAATCTTCTAGAGAAACATGGATAAAATCTTCAAATAATTCAGTAAATTCTGTGGTCTACATAGATGATATCTTAGTTTTCAGTCAAACGAGGGAAGAACATCAAAAAGGATCTCATGACGACAGCACAAAAGCAAAAAGATCATGGATAATCTTATCCGAGAAAAAGATGGAACTCGAAAAACAACAAATCGATTTCCTTGGATTAAAAAACACTAGAAAGGAGAAACCATGTCCTTGAAAAGATTCATATGTTCCCAAACAAAATAGAAAATGCAAAAAAAAAAAAAAAAACTGCAAAGATTACTCAGATGTTTAAATTACGGAGAAATTCATTAAAAAAAAAAAATTAGCAGGAAAAACTGAAGAAAAATGTCCATGGATGTGAGATTTAGAAGACGAAAAAATTGAGGAAAACATTAAAAAAATCTCCCTTGACTGAGAATGCCTCAATTAGATGATTTTATTATACTTGAAACAGATACTTCAGACACTGTTTGGAGTGAGATTCCAAAAGCAAGAATGGCAAACAGGTCAGAAGAAGTTTGTGCCTATATGAGTGGAACTTCCAAAATTGGTGAACAAAGGTACCACTCGAATGAAAAAGAATACATAGCAATTAAAAATGATATAACTAAGTTTAAGTTATATCTGGTTCTAAAGGAATTTCTTTGTTAGGACAAATAACAAGAATTTCTCCTCATTTATCAAAAATGAACTACAAATGCATTCAGGAAAGAAGGCTATTACATTGGCAGCAATGGTTCTCACAATTCAAATTTCAAGTTAAGCATATATCCGGAGAGACAAAAAACAGTCCAGATAGCCAACAAGAGAATTTGGGGTGGGGGGGCCTTCATAGGAAGAAGATTTCCAGTTGATCTTCAATTAAACACTGAAAACAGGCTGGTAATTGACAGGCTTTGGGATGAGATAATTACACAGAAGATAAACCTCTTCAAAGAGTTGTTTTTGACATGACCTGGAATATCAAGATGATGAAGAATTTATAAAGAGTACAGCAATAAGAGAATATTTAAGTCCTCTTCTTCTCTATATGGATTGCTCATGGAAGATCTAATATGAATATAACTAACACGATCGACACAAGGTAAGCAAAATGTAAACAAGCTAATAGAATTTTGTGTGATAACCAGATAGCTTACAGGAGACACTTTTATAAAACAGTTACCAAACCTGCAAAGCTCTCTGAAGCATAGTGTTAGGCAATAAAGGAAAAGACAAATAAACAAAGTTAGGGTAATGGAGATACCCATGCTAAGTTGGATGAATGGATTAATTCTAAAAAGATTGAGTTAGAAATTACCACATTACGGATGGTTTAAAAGCAGTCTCAATCAAGGACAAAATAAGGTTACTTGTCGAGGTGATTTCGTCATGTAAGTACAAAAAACAACCCCAATATGTAGAGTTGAGAGAATTATAAATTACAAGCACAAGGAGGAGAATAGATTATTAAAAATGTTTTTTTTTTCTTTTCTTGGTTGTCGAAAGATAGTGAACTCAATAGATAGAAAAAAAAAAATAGACTTGATAGATAGTGGAGAGACTAACTTTAGGGTTTATGATACGGTCAAATGGAGAAGTAGAACTCGAAAAGCTAACTCCAAATAGATCGAACTTTGGCAATTGATGATGATGCATAGGTATGTAGCATGTATTTATGTATCACACTTAGGTGCATGCACATGTATATATATAGATGGGATTTTGGCATTTGATGATGATGATGACGACGCACATGTATTTAATTTTGTTTCTCATTGCTTGTGATATGACTGATGTTAGACGATAACCAATAAGAAAGTTGTAGACTGACATGAAAAGGAGACATGTGCACCACAAATTCAGCAATTAGAAAAGGGATGTAGACCACACCTTAGATTTGAGGCCCACGTGGTGCATGCTAATTGGGAGGGTAAGGATAGAAAGGTATTCATGTAGATACTAGATTTGCAAAAGACAACTTATCTAATCATCCTCAGCTATTAATTTAAATGGCCTAAGTTTTAGAGGATGCCTCAATCTAATGGTACATATTAGTTTGATGGGTGCCAAATTGGCTCATCAAGCGATAAATGTAGAGCTAAATACATACGAGGATTGGATTGTCATAGGTGGGGCCCACTCTAAGGTATATTAAGTGTAGTTTACAACCCATTTTTGGGGTTTAGGCAAAATCACCCACGTGAGTGACAACTTTTGTGGGCCCTTCCTGAGGCCCACAAGCTCCCTTTCCCCCCACATAAATCTAACACCCTTGCGACATGGATCCCAAGCCTATTTCATACCATTCTGAGTCAAACCCACTATTTGATTGAAATGCAAAGCTCTCTTACCCCCTTTTTATTGTTGACAATTGGAACCTTGCAAACATAGTCAACGGCTTTTGATCAAGCTAATTTTGAACCCATCCCCATGTACTGGGAACCTTCCTAGGACATACGCATACCTTTGTCTATGGACTTGGAGCACAGGTGATGTAGGGTAGATGTGTGTAGATTTGGATTGATAGGTGGGTCACACTGTAATTAAGGCATACAAGGGGTATCGTACGCCATTTTTGGACTCTACTGCATTCTTACTCTGTGTGTCGGTCGTAGATATCAATTTTATTCTGTTATAGCTGAAATGCATAAAACATTCTATCCCATTACATTCAAAAAAGAACATGTAGCAAAAAGATTTTGACCCCTCTTTAATCTGTTTTATCCATTTAAGTCATTCTAGTCTTATTATGGACTACTTTGGTCATGTTTCACCCAACTCTAAAGTTGACAGGATAAGAGACAACTTGAAAATGGCCCCAATAGAGGAAAAAATGAGAGAAACTCGATTGAGTTAGTATGGCCATGTAAATAGAAGACTTCGAATACGGCCCCAATACGTAGAGTAGAAAGGTTATAAATTGCAGGCACAAAGAGAAGAGGAAGACCACTTAAAACATGTAGGGAAGGGATAAGAGAAGACATGATAGAGAGTGGGACGACTGATGCTATGGTTTATAATAGGATCAAATGGAGAAGTAGAATTCGAAAAGCAATACCCAAATAGATGGGATTTTGGCTAATGGTGGTGGTGGTCATGTTTCAGCCAACTTTCATGCCATAGATTTTTAGTTTTTCTTAATTGAAGCATTCATATTTCTAATATGTTAAAGGTTTTGACATAAAAAAAATCTCCCATTTCAAATAGTTTTAATCTGTATATTAGAATATTAATGCAAGTTGAGTTATAAAAGCTTTACACTTTCTTTAGAGAGTAAAAACCAAGTGAAATTTCTTTTTTTAAGTAAAAAAGAGTTACATATATGCTTATAATTTCCTACAAAAAATGTCTGTCATTTCCAAAACGTAACACTGAAATAGACGAACCACCAAAACGTTCCCATCTAGAGGCGACAAAAGGCTGCCAGAAGGGAATCAACAACTACACTGTACATGAGATGGATATAGTAATACATTTCAAACTGAAATAGGGTTTTCAGAGAGAGAGAGAGAGAGAGAGAGATGTAAAGTGGTAATTACATAGATTAAAACAAAGCATTTGCAATTTTCACAACAATGAAATTTCACTTCCAATAACACAAATTTCCATTCACAGGCCGTTTCTATCTGCATCAGAAATTAAATTATTTTCCAAAATGAAAAAGTATACAATGCTCATCCTGAAAGCAGCAGTTGTACAGGCAGGGTCACTAGATTGGAAATGGAGAAAAGAACTTTCCATCTTCAGAGATCCAGACCATTCAACTATCTGTTGCACCATGGAATGGATTTGATCAAAAGAACTTTTCCACTTTCCAAGATCCAGACCGTTAATTAATGGTTGCTGCCACGGAATGAATGAAAGGAAAAAACTAACCACCAGGAAATCTTGGGCAACTGACACTAGGCTCGTAAAGCCTGGTTATATAAAAAATAATCAAATGATCATTATAAAACTGCATAAAATAGCCAACTGATGGCCGCTTGTTTGATAGATGAGACTCTTGCTCTAGTCCATCCATGTAGGTCCAAGGTCCAACCAAATGGAAGTTCTAGATCACTGACATGTTGGCCCCACCATGCCAAATGCTTGGCCAGAATAGGAAAGCCTTTATTTGAGCCAAGCTTTTTATTGCATCATTCCCACCTTGCTCTGCATTTCTGTGAATCATTTCTTTCCCATACATTTTCCACTTTGTCACCAAGGCTAGCTGTCTACAATCTGGATTAAATGATGGTAAATTGTGTAGAGCATAATCCTTACAGTTTTGCATGTGTATCGCATAAAGCTGACTGCCGCATATCGATAAGCCGAATTGTGCCCTTTGAGCTACTGTAAGCTAATGTATTGCAATGGGTGGGATGGAATTCTGCACAAGTTATAACCTCTGCAAATTGACACAAATATTACTGAGACCCTCTGTCTAAAGAGGACTGCAGAGAGCAGGAAGCAAGAATCAGCACATAACAGTCAAATGCTTTGTTAAATAACATGTGTTGGAAACTTCAAGGGTAAAAGCATGAATATAGAAAGAAGCAAGCTAAAATAGAACCAAACAATTCGTTTAATCACAACTTAGTGTTTTACATATGGCTAGACAAGAACAATGAGAATGTGTAAAGCCAATCGACGCAGAAGAACATAGCACATTGTTAAGGCTGTTAACATGCCAACCCGATGTCGTAGCATGGTGAGCAAGGTGTCTTGCGGGCGTGTGTTGAGTCCCACATCGGATGTGTGCTGGAAAGTTCCTGGGCTTATAAGCATTTTGGGACGACAAGCACTTCCGTGAGAAGTGGTATCAGAGCCAACCCAAGGAAACTATCGTGTGGGCTCCAGGGCACTGCAACGGGGATCCCCTTGACGCATGGGTCTTACACAAAGGAGGTGTGGGTCACCCTAGTGAGGGCGCCAGGGATTGGGTCGAGAAACCTATCACACGGGCGTGTGTTGAGTCCCACATCAGATGTGTGCTAGGAAGGTCTTGGGCTTGTAAGTGAGGGTAGGCACCACCCACAATGGTTAACCATTTGGGGACAGGAAGCGCCTCTGTGACAAAGGGCTCACATCTGTAGCCATAAGGGTTATGGGTTCAGTCATGTTGCCATTGAAAAAAAGGGCCAAGAGTCCACCCAAGCAAGTTGAATTTATTTGTTAGACATCAAGAAAAGCTCAGGCAAGGAAACAGCATTAATCGTTATCAAAACTAGGGCCTGCCCCTTCTTCTAAAAAGTGCTGGTTTGTCTATTGGCAGGTCTAGAAATAAGGCTAAGCACAGCCGAAGGGAATAACAATGTAGTTTGAGCTTAGATTCTGAACTTTGATGAGGGAGATCATCAAGCATCTCATTCTACAGCCACTAGAGGGAGGATATTCTTTGATCATATACGTGATGAGCTGACTCCTTACATAGCTCCCATAGCAGAGCAAGTGCTAGTGGTTGAGGATATCACGATGATGGAAACAGCATAGAGGAGGTTAGGTCACTGATAAGCGTCACCATCTCATTCTGCATCAGCAAATGAGTGAGCTGATTCTCTAGCAAAGGAGGGACAATAATGGGCTGACATCTTTCAGAAAAAAGACTAATACCATTGACCCTGACATTTTTCTTTATGCATTAGTCATTGTCGAGCCCGAACTTCAGTTTGTTTTTTCCATTGAAGGTTCTTACACTGGCCTGACCCATCAGTGTTGCATGTCTGGTGTCCCTGTGTGTGTGTGTGTGTGTGTTTTTTTTTCTTTTCTTTTCTTTTTTGTGGGTGTGGGGTTGGGGGGGAGGAAGGGGGGCACCCATTCAATATTCATGCACCATTTAAATTTAATTCGATGGAAGAATGAGCCGGGAATGCAAAACAGGGCCCAATATAACTTCTTTGGCGGCCCAATTTATCCAACTTACTGGCCCATGAGCCAGTACGATGGGCTAGGCCTTCAGTTAACAAATTACAGTCCAAAACAGGTCAAAGAAGTGGTCCATTTGCTAGATGAAAAAAAAAAATCCAGCGAGAATACATTCCACCTACTTAAACCATCCCCTTTCTCTCCACCGCCTTTCGTCAATTAGAAATAGAAACAATAAAAGAAGTTGTTGTTCAAGTCACACACATTCAAGGCCTGAGAGAAAAGAATTAGCAAAGCAATCTTCATGGAAATTGAAGTCAAGTTTGTCCAAGGAAATTGCAGGATTTTTTCCAAATTTGTGCAAACTATTTTGAGGCTGAAGTTTTCATGGAAATAGCATTCTTTTGCTGTGCTCACAACCCAGAATATCTCAGGGATTTAAATTTATTTTCTCATGTAAATTTCACATGGCAACCCATGATTGGAAGATTTAACATAGCAGTTTTTTTGTATTTAGAATGGCCTAGGTGTGCAGCCTTCTTAGTGATTTTTTTTTCTATTTTTTTATGCACCAAACCTCAATTGAAGAGAGGTTGGTCGACCCTCTGTAAGCACGAAGTTGAGTTGAATCCAATTGGAAGGAGACAAGTCTCTAAGTGAGTGCACAAGTGTTTATTCTCTTTGAATTCCAATTCAGTTTTTGGCTTGAATTTTTTTTTTTTGCAAACTTGAATGGTTTTTCTGTTGTTATTTCCCTTCATATCTAAAATATCAATTTCAGATTTCAACCAAAGAAATTTAAATCAAATTTCATATTAATCGGGCTCAAATTGACAGATTTGCACCTACACAATCAATATTCGATTCCAGTGAAATTTGAACCTATTTTATTTTTCCGGAGAGAAATCTAGATTAGGTTTCTATTTTCAAATTAAGTTTCCGCTTGCCCAAAATTGGGGTGAAACTTTAATTGCCAATTGGAAAGAAAGAAGATCCAAGGAACTTCTTAACTTTCCACATACTTCAAAGATTGTACTGGGAGGATCATCTATACAATGCGACCTCTCAAATGAAATAATTCTTACTGTCAAATTTCCTCCAAGAATTCCTATCTACAAAAATAAGTACCAAGACAGAGACTTCAAACTTGTTGATTTATGATTGCATGTTCAAGTGGAAGAAATGAACATGGGAATGGCAAATGGCAGTGACGGCTTCATATGGCCTTGTTAAGAGCCTAATTTACTGAAAATGGTTTACTCCTCAACTATCAGGCACACGTCCAAGATGCTTTATGAACCAGGCAGGTGAAGCTTGACAACACATAAAAGTCAGGTGAGGCTTGCCATCACATAAAGGTCAGGCGATTCAAGTAGATATACCAGTCAAAAACAGAAAGAACGAGATGATGATGATATGATCATGACGACGTCGATGATAGTAAAACACTAAGAAGGAACATATAACCATGTGTTGATGCAGAGTTTTATAAATCATAACACTAAGAAGGAGCATAACACTCAAAATCAACATGACCAAAAGCAAGAGATAGTGAACCGGAACCTTAAACTGCTTACCAGTAAGGTCTTCCATGTTGACAGGTTTCACATCAACAATATTAAAACTTTGATTGCTAATTTCAAGATTCCATAAGTTAATCCGTAAATCATCTGCTGATATAAATGTCTCGCCATCACTGGAAACAATAGAAAATGGACAGATTGCTAATGGGTAAGTGGAAGAACACCAAAAAGCTGCATGAGCTACATGACTACTAATACAAACCACAGTTCTCCACAAAAAGATAAAATGAAGCCACAGATTTAAAATTAAAATAGAAAAGGAAAAATGAAATGAACTCCTAACTTGCAAAGCAGATCTGAGACATGCAGAACATAAACAACAACACATCATATAAAATGAAGCCTCAACGAGAGGGAATGTGGAGCATAAAAGACTATGACTTTAGTTTTTTTTTTTTTTTTGAAATGGTAACTGTAACAATATTAAGAAAAAGCACCAAAGGTGCAAAGAGAAGCTGTACAAGACAAAGATAAATAGAAACCAAAACCCCTCAACCCCTTACACACATAAGCCCAAGCACACAGAAGAAACAGTAATCTCAAGCATTATAAGTAATCATGAAAGAGAAAAGACAAATGCAAATGCAATTTTGAATTGAAAACCAAATGCAAATGCAGTTCCCCATGATATCTTCCCTCCCAGATAAAGCAACAGCTGCAAATAAGGCAGCCATTTTGTCCATTAGAAAGAGTTTACAGATTTTCATTAAAAATTTAGGCCCCTTATTGAAGTTTGGCCCCCTTAATTAGTAAAGGTGGTAAGTGAACATTTCCAGTGGGAGGCAAGGAACCATCACAATGACATTCCACAGTCCAACAAAGCCTTTCATCTTCGATCCAAGAACTGTTTTCAAAATGTCATCACAACAGCACTTAAGCAGAGAAAAGCTGTGTTTCAAAAAAAGCAGAGAATAGCTGATACTCTTGTGAGTAAAGGACTCTTGTTTCCACCTTTGCCTTTCTCTAGTCATTCTTCTAGTTTTTAATTTTTTTTTTCAATTGTTATTTCTCCACTTAATGTTATCTACTATTTCAAAATATTTGTAAATAAGATTTTCATCATTACCTGTGAGAGAAGGCCAATGAGATGATGAGAAAACCAACCATGGTACACAAAGCAATAAAGTACCATTACCTATTGTTAGAAATAGAATTGATATGATAGTCATGTGCATGAGCATATATTCTCCGGCATCTGGCAACAAGGCTCGTCTCATGGCCAACCACCTACTCACACAAACCAATCTCAGGTTATAATGAAGAAATGAATCTAATAAGTGTAACTAAGGTACAAAACATAAGCCTGAAAAGAATTTTAAGGAACCGACAAAGAGTCATCAGAACAAGCAATATTCTCCTCATAACTTTGAGCAATATCAAGATAAATATGATGAACTCACTCCAAATATTACTGACTGAATCAAATAAATGTGCAATTCTTAGTTTGAATAAAATGAACAAGAATCCTGGATTAAGCACAACTACCATGGGTAAGCGAAGTGATGGGACTCCTTTTGGGGGCAATTCAAAGTCAACTGCTCCCTTGCAGCCAGAATGGATTCCACTGCCAATTGATGCTGATGAGTTTAGATTCATGTCACACACCTTCTTAACTCTTTTTTCTTGAACCTATTAAAAATTATGCAAGAAACAATTAGCTGTACATTACACATGATCTTAGGCAAAAGGCCAACAAAGGTATTAAAAACTCTTCTTAACTCTTTTTTCTTGAACCTATTAAAAATTATGCAAGAAACAATTAGCTGTACATTACACATGATCTTAGGCAAAAGGCCAAGAAAGGTATAAAAAACTATTATAGTTGCATATATACATAGCATTTCTGAAAAAATACTTCGTTCTCATTCATGGATGTCCAAAGAAAAGGTCTGGCACAGAAATGCAACATTGCCCCAAAGCACCATTCAAGGATCTATATAAAAGTAAATATTTCAAAACAACCCTTACCTTCCAATACTTCACTGTTTTGTCATTGGTAGAAAGAAGGGAAAGTGCTCCATTGGCTGTTTGACACCATCGAACTTTATTGATTTTCTCTTCTATTTCCAGACTTTTGAGGTAGTCAAACTAGACAACAAAAGATTATCATCAGCAGAAGAAGAATAATCAAATATCATTGTAATCATCCTTCAAATCCTTGAGAGTACCCATACATAATGTCCTACGAGAGTGTGACAGACACAGATCCATGTGGAATATGACATGGCCATTTATATAACCAACCAAAAAAGTAAAATTAGAATATGAACTTTTTTATATATCAAAAGCACAAGTTGAATATTAAAATAAGTATTTTTAAATTAAAATTCTATTTTATGTGTCTTCATAATAAAGGATTCAGTTTGAACACAGTGGCGCATGCATGCAAACACGGGAAAAAAAAAAGTCAGTCTATACCCTAATTCAGTGGTTAAGTGACTAAATAACCAGATTTGCACCTATACTAAAAGAATGGTGATAAAATATGCTTGATACCTCAGGTTCATGGCTCTGAAATTCTGTCTTGTACCGAAATTCTGGATGCCTATGTGTTGGATAATCCATTCTCTCCAGATCCTTTCGGGGCGTATGCTGCGCAAGGGACAATTTATCAATGAAACTTAAGACTGGGAAGAAAAATCAACTTGACCTTTTTTTTGTAATAAAAGAGCATTAACTGACACTTTTTCCTAATTAAACCAAAGAAGCAATAAACAAGACAAGCGTACATCTTTCCCATCTGTTCTTTCAAATAGAACAACTCGACCACCACGATCTCCAGTCGCAAGATGCTCACCACTTTTGTCAAATTCAATGGCTGAGATAATATCAACTGCAGAAAGGCATGACAATTGGAGAGAACATTCAAAAAAACAATGCAGCAAGAAATAGTTAGATGTTTCCTACTGTTAATACTGATAATCTACAAACAGAATCAATTGACAAACTACTCAAACAGTGGGCTGATAAAATTTTAAGAAGCATTAAACATAAATGATGTGACGTCTTCTACTTTATCATGACAAAAAGAGTGTGATATTATATGAAGAGGGCAAGTGAAATCTCCAAGCACTACTCATTCACTTCACAAAATTCAAATCAGTCATGCACCTGTGACTGGGAAAAAGAAGAGCAAAGAAAAAAGAAACATAATTCAAGATAGCCAATGTATTCATTCTCAATGCCAAAATTGAGAGATTTTTATCTAAATCATTATCCTTCCTTCTGTCGATATAATTGGAGTTCAAAAAAGGGAAAACACACACACACACACACACACAATCAATCCATCAAAGCCTATGAAAGTGAGGTAATGAGGGCTGAACAGAAATTTGGAGGACTAGTGAAATATGTCAATCCAAAAGCTGAAAGAGGAATGATTGGCCTATGAGAGGCTTGGCTTGGATGTAGATGAATGAAGGAGAACAAGGAGAAGAAGAAAAAGAAGCGGTGAAATATGTTGATCCAAAGGCTGAAAGAAAGCGTGGTTGGCCTGTGTAAGGCTCTGCTTGGACGTAGATGCACAAAGAAAAGGAAGAAGAAGAAGTGAAATTTGTGGATCCAAAGGCTGAAAGAAAAGAAAGAGTTGAGATAGTGGAGCTGGACATGGTTGGCCAATAAGGGGCCTGGCTTGAATGCAGATGCAAAATTAAGCTGACAGACAGATCTAATATTGGATAACTGGAGGAAATTTCTAAACTAAGCCATTTCATAAAGCTCTTTCACTAACAGTTCTATGGAGATCTTTCCCAGTTTACTGGTGTGGAATGGCATGGCACCGCCACCGGAATGGAAGCTTTATGAAATTTGCAATAGATAAACTTCATCACAAATTACAGAACTCTTAAAATATGTGGTATATCCAAGGATGAAATGATCATTTGTTGCTTCAATTTAAGCAAGGCACGTTCATTTTACAGGTACCACTTCTTTCAGTTATTTGGAATGGCACTCACATTTCTGAATTTGTTGGGGAAGAACAGCGACACAGGTGAAACTTCTGTTTCAGGGAAATGGACAACTTTTACATTGAACATGCAAGCCAATGTAATGCACTCCATTTAAAAAGGTAAAAATATAAGATTGTTCAAAGAGAGGAAAATTTTATGGCACTGTTTGGGTACATGGAAAATAGTAGCTTCTTGGAAAATAACCATTTTTAACTAAAAAAATTTATACCCATTTCTCCATATATAGATGGGAAAATGGCTGATGATGATGATGATGGTAGTGGTCTATTTTAATTAAAAATATAAAATTTCATTTGCCTATAAAGTACTTCCTTTTCCATGCATCTAAACAAAGCATAGGGATGCATAAAATGGAAATGAGTTAAAGTTGGCTCCATGGGCACTACAATGAGAAGATGTCGAGCAGTAAATGAAAGAGATTCTTCAGAGATTGGTTAAAAAGCATAGAAGATAAGAAGAGGCCAGAGAAAATAGAAAATGCACAGGCACACAAGGCATGCTAATATTCAAAACAAATGGGACAGCTAGAGGAAAATGGGGAGCAAATGGCAATTAAGACAGGTGTAAAGCTAAAATGGAAAGAGGTCAAGGGAGCTTCACTTTCTCAGGTCTGGTAGCTATAAGAGGGTTTTTTTTTTTGAAGTATTAGCTCTAAGAGAAGATCTAAGATTTTTTAACCATCTCCAATGTGCAAAGTAATGCTGGAACTCCAAAAAAGTTAGAGCATGGGTGATAGGAAAACAGAGGGAACTGCGTACCTTACCATGTATTATTATTCATCAAGAGCTTTAGTCTCTGTAGGTTTCTTAGAAGTTATCATTTTTTAAAGGAATTCTTAAATAGTGTCATTCAGGCAATGGAAAGATTTCTCGAATGAAGAATCATTTGGGAGGAAAACAATTGGAAGACTTTGGCATAATAAGGCTGTACTCACAAGCAAGTCATGATCAAGTTAAATTTAGAACCACATCATTGGCAACTGCTGAAGGATTTCTTGCACTTTGGTGCTTGTTTGTGATTTTACTGTCATCTTCTTGGGCATCTCTCATTGCCTGCTAGGTGTTTTTTTTCTTTTACCCTACTTTTATCAATAAAAGTTACCAAGGGTATCATACAGATAATTATCTAGAGAAGAAATTATTGCTAACTGTTCAGGGAAACAAGGGTTTGGAAGACCATTCATTTGGCCGGAGAATTCTTTATCAGGTTCAAACAAAGCAGTAGTATCAATGATATACTATGCCTAGTCAATGATATGGCTAATAGTTTCCTTAGTTAGCATTGCAGTTTTTTCACACTGTCAATTATGTCATCTCATTTCACATATATTTGCAATTGAAGGGCGGTATGTACATTTCGTTTTTAGTGCTATGTTCACATACTATAGTTTGGAAAAGGAAGGAGGGAGGGAGTTGTTCAGCTCTGTAATTGTATCTACCATTCTGCTTAATGAAACAACCAAAAACAAAGAATGAACTTCCAACTTTTTCTTCCGATGGTGTAATGACTCAGATGCACAACCTTTTGGTTGTGATAGTGAGCACTTACCATCAGTGCTACAGACTCTTGTCAAACTTCCACAATTTTCAAGATGAAGATGCAACCTAAAAAGTCTTTAGCCTTGCAATGAATTCCTATCAGGCATTCAATAAGAGTAACACCACAAGAAATTCCCACCAAAATAGCATGAATAAAATTTAAGCCATAAAACAAAAGTATGCATGTTGCAAATACAGATAAAGAAAACAATGTTTGCATCTAAAACAACAACCATTTATTATCAAACTTTCCCAACAAAATTGAACTTTCCATCCTCTTTAGATATGCAATTGTAGTCATGGTCAGTGAACTGGTTATACCAGATATTCGACGACCTCAATAAGTGATTTATTATGGAAGAAAATAACATAAAAGCACATACCATCTAAAAAATATTTTGATGACAAACTTAAGTTACCCACTTTCAGAACATAAATAAAAGGTGTTTATTGACTGGGTAACTCTCAATGAGTTCCGGAGCATAAGATCTACACAAGAAACAAATATCATGAACCAAAGGCAAATAGAAAGAAGCTCTGCATACTCTATTCGTTCATGTGGAAAATTCCAGTTTTCATAAGTTTCTTGCCATCGGATTGTGCCACGTACGACCCTTTTCATATTTTATGATTTGCCATTTCTTTAATGCAATTTAAATTTCCAAAAGTATGTACCCAGCATTGAAACGCTTCAAAAGAATTGCCTTTCATCCCCATCCAAAGTACAAAAGTCACATTTTCCACTTTGACATTCATACCCATTACAAAGTTATTTTGCATCAAATTTGCATACTCTACCAACAGATCAAATCATTCCATTATTCAATCCAGGCATTATTGCCACCATATTCTTCTTTATAAATGCACCAGAACAGGCATGACAACATGATTGAAATCCAATAATTATAACACAGTTGTTCACAGCCAAAAATCAATAACTAGCATTTCATGGTGGTGTTGAAGTCAACTTCCCAGTTTGATTATGCCTTGAAGCTCTCTTAAAAGATCCACCAATTGAAAGGACGACTTCTAAGGCATTGAGATACTCCCACCCCCCCTTCTCCCTTTAAAAAAACACTTCACTGTGATGGGCAGAACCACATAACCCACAAATCGAAATTACTCACAGATGAGGCATCCACAGGTCAAGAGATCTCAAACCCACTTCAGTTACAATAAGAACACAAAAGTAAAAGAAAAGTAACTGAATCCAGGAGACTAAATTTCCTAATAAAAAGAGAAAAATGCAGAATAACAAAAAAGAGCCTATTTTGATTGTGCCCGAAACAGACAAAAAATTGAAACAAATCATCAAATCCCCCAAACACGAGAGATTCGATGTCTGATGAGGAGAAAATTAAAAGTTCACTTCAATTCCAGAAAAGAAAAAAAAAAATGAAGTAAAGAAGCCAATTCGCCCAAAGCAAGAGATTCAATACATGAATGGGGATGATATCAAAAATCCACTTCACCTATGCTAAGAACATGCAGAATAACAGGACCCGAAACGAAATCGCCCGAAAACGAGAAATTCAATGCACAGAGAGTGCTAATAAAGAACCGACTTCCAATACATAAGAACACTGAAAAACAACCGAACCCAAGAAGCAAATGTGACCAAAAATGAGAGATTCAACACAAAAAACAAATTAATACCAAAAAGCCACTTCTTTGACATCAACAGATCTTAAAAACACACACACTTCGATTACACTAAGGATAGACAAAATAACCCATCCAAATGAGCGAAATCACGTCCAAAAACGAGAGATTCAATGAACAACGGACCGTTCATATTAAAACCCACTTCAATTACATCAATAGATCTATAATAAATAAATAAATGAATAAATCCTTTCAAGCCGTGTCATCACGTAGATACCTTCCTGAACTTCCTCTCCAGCAGTTCGTTCTCCAAAAACCTGCGAGAACTTCCATTCAAGTGGAGGCGTCGGGCCCACATCTCCGTTCGCCAAAGGGATCATCGTCGAAAAAAAATATATAATGATATATAAGGGTTGCCTTCAACGCATTGGCATCAACAATCTGATGGGAATACGGATTAGGAGAAGAATGCAGCTGAAAATCATCGGATTGTTCGTAGGAAATCAAAGGAGGACTATGTTGAGATTTAAGAAGAGGTTGGGCTTTGGAAAGGGAGTGGGAAGAGGAGGAAGAAGACGGGGAGATGGCGGATGTAAGATCGGCAGGGGCGTTCACCGCAGGAGCACGGATTGAGATCGTGCTACCGCGAGTTTGGGGTGGGGCCAGGCTCATCTCAACCGTTCAAATGGAAGAACCAATCATGGGTGGACATCAAATAATCGAAACTTTTTGATAAAATAGTAGTTCAATCTTAGTTAATGATTACTCGCACATGGTAGGGTAATTAACAGTCTACAAGAGAAAATCGACAAATTTTAAATGAGATAATGAAAATGATTTTAAAAAGTAATTAAAGGATCATGTAATAGGATGAAATGTATAAAAAACTGAATAAGATATCTATGAAGTTACACCCTTGTTTGATGATTATATCCTTATAATCTTGTTTTAAGACTTGTAGTGTCCTATATGGATTATTGAATGATATGAGTTAATTTAATAAGCATGAAATTACACCGTACTTTATTTTTGTGTTTTTTTCAGCTAATTATATAATATAATATTTAGTTTTAAAGATTATTCTTCATAAACACATTTTCTATAGAATTATTTCAAAAAAAAACCATTGTGAATTCATTATGAAATAGATAATTAGTCTTTGGTAGAGTTTATAATAGAAAGGAACAATGAGTATTTTTGATAGACTTGTCTTTTCCATGATCACATTCAACTTGAAAAAAAATTAAAAATTAAATATAGGTTTAATGGATAAAAAGTTTCAAATTCTCACCATAGTGGACTCACCTTGACCCATCACTATATAGTCCTCATTAAAAGATCCAATTTATGTCGAAATTAGAATTGCACCCGAAAGACATGAATCTCGAGATCAATTTTACTTGATCCAACCCCACCAAAATAGAATTACCCTAATCTAGGTAGATGTTGCCCATCTTACATAAACTTTGTTAGATTATCCAACTCAATTGAAATAAAGAAATGCACTTGAAAAATCCAAAATGTGAAATATGCCCATATGACCACAAATTCTCCAATTTACCAATCCAATTACCACTAAAATAAATCCATTTTAATCCCACATGACTTCATGACTCAACTCACTCAACTCAATTCAAGGTGAAAACAACACTAAGGAAACCTATAATATGGAATATGTCGATAAGCCCATAAAATTTTGAATTTTATATGACTCAATTTTAGCAAAAAATAATATTAGGACAAGCAAACGTAAGGAGAATGTGAAATTATAAATTGATAGATAGCTTCCATGATAGCTCCACATCAGCACCCACTCATAGTACACCTCAGTGCTCAGTCATGGCCATGTCAGTCGCCAAATCAATGGAAATTGGATTTCAAATATCACCTCATCGCCCACTCATAGTACACCTCAGTGCTTGGTGATTGCCATGTCAGACGCCAAATCAATGAAAATTGGATCTCAAATGCCATCGCATCGCCACCTAATTTGACACGTGGCAGACACCCATATCACTCAAAATCGGCCCTAGTGTTAGCCATGTGAACTACCATGTGTTCAGTGAACACAAGTTCTACAAACTAACAAACCTCTTTTAAGTTTGGATACCCAAACAAGTAAAATGGGTCCAAGCCTAAGAAAACTGTAAGCTCAGAAAGTTAGAAAAAACCACTTGCTAGCCGACCTTTTGCGAGAAGCCATGGGCCCAGCGGCGCAGTCAACCTACATCTGGAGATTTAGGTGCTCAATCATGAACACACTCAATGCTTGCCCAATCACTATAAAAACTACTCTAGATCAAGCCCAACATGAGCCTTTCACACACACATCACCAACCAATCATCATATTTTTAGCTGCCATTTCATTGCCCAATCAGCTCACTGATCTGTCTATAATAGGCACCATTTCGAAGCAGCTAAGAGGAGTACCTTGGTAACCAACCTGTTTACTAACCTAGGTGACCCTTGACCAGACTTCATGAAAAGATTAAGTCGGTTTTTCTCACTCTGCGACTTGAAAATTCTTTTCAAAATGGAGCTGAATAGAACTCCAATGGAATTGGCTCGACGATTAAATGTCTGCCTCAAGAAATGAGGTATTGAGTTCGACTCACGTTTAACTCTAACAGACCTACTCTTTATAGTTGTTTATCTAGTATGTATGGAATTGGACGGCTTCCGCATGCTGTAAGTACCAGTCAAGTTAAAATACATAACTAAATAATAATTTTCTTTTTCATCATAACCTAAACAATAGACCCATTTTAGAGAAAGCTAGGAGCAACTGAGAGGAGCAGCTGTGGACAACATCTGTATTTGCAAAGGGACTTGAAAACTTTTATATCAAAATTGAGTGTCTCTTTTATCTTCAGAGTGAGCTAAGAAATCATCTGCAAAATACGATGCGACCCCTTATTCTTCCAACAATACTTAAAAAATAAATCCATTTAAAGGGTAGTTGATCAACAACCGTGTGGCCTAATAAGTGACAAACATGGGCAATTATAGCAGCCTCTTGTTCACCAGTCTAAGTGGCCCTATTTTGATCCCAACATTAAAAAATAAGAATAGAAGTTGCTTGCTCAAGAATTGAGAGGCCCCATTTGACTTCAACATGACTTGTCCTATGTTTTTCCCCCTTTCTTCATCAAAATAAACAACTGATAGACCTTTCAAAAAAATATATATGTAAATAACTGATAGAAATGTTTGTTGACTGCACCATTCAAGGCAAACTTGGTCTATTTGGGCATCACTTACCAAACATGATGGTGATGAAAATGAACAAGAGAAGATGAAGATGAAATTGCAATCCACATCTCATTTTTTATGCTAAAATGGAGAGCTCTTGCCATTAATACAAAAAAAAAAAGTCATGGAAACAAAAATAAAAATAGAATAAATAATACAGTAATCTTGGTGTATTGGTTGAGGTTTGAGCGCATCACGTAGCCTTCAAAGATAACATATACACACAACAAAGATTATAGATTTCAAATGAAAGGTCCGTTGCATTTGTAAAGCCCAAGCTTGGAGTGGACCCAACAAATTGGCCCTAGCTCATGTGTTGAATAAGTTTTGTTTTCACAACTTGATTCTGATACCATTACGAGAGTTGATGGAACTC
This sequence comes from Chimonanthus salicifolius, assembly GCA_013350335.1. NCBI lineage: Eukaryota > Viridiplantae > Streptophyta > Magnoliopsida > Laurales > Calycanthaceae > Chimonanthus > Chimonanthus salicifolius. The sequence goes on along the minus strand of CM023537.1, from coordinate 10,859,302 downwards.
AATAAACGAGTCAGCACTTAACTCGGTCTCAAACTTGGATAACTCAGAAATTCCTTCAATTTTCTTGAAAAATATATTTTATTTCTTTCAACTAGGTTCTGCCCAAAGCTGTCAATTACATGCTCTTAAATAAATAAATAAATAAACATCCAAAAATAAACCTTAGTTTAGAGCCGACACTCACTCTTGCTAATTCTAGACTAATCAGGACTTTGAAATTCAAAAGGAAAGTTAACTAATTCCAAAAGCAACTAGGTATCCACCAATTCCACCAACGTCTTGGTGCTAATGACCAGTATGAAATTCAAATTTAACTTGCACGAGTAGCCTGATATGCTGGACCTGGTTCAGCATGAACATGAGCTTGGACTTGACTCGCATAAGGGTCTAATGCACGACTCAAAGCTTAAATCGGTTAATCTGCACATGCGTTCATCTAAATTAAAATTAAAAGTCTGACCACGTCTACCGATGTCTGCATCAAGGATTCACGTAAAAGATCACACACATATACTTGTAAAAATAAAGAAGGGTTGGTTTATTAGATGCTTAGACTGAAATTTCAAGTGTGTTTGAATTTTTGATGGATCATGTCAAAATGTTAATCTTATTTGTTGGAACTGTCAAACTATAGAAATGAAATCTATTGAATCACTTTAGCTTTAATTTTTAAGATAAAATAAATATTTTACGAGCAATTCGACCATGAGAATGCATCAAATGAACATGAATTAAAATTAATATAATTTTAAAATAATATTTCAAGCAACCTGAATTTAATATTAATAGATTCTACATAAAACTCATAAACTCATGCTGATCATACACCCAGTCTTATAATAATTTGACCTTGCAAAAAACGAATACTAATTGCACAACATTACGAGCAATATTTAAGAATATACCATATATTTTTTTCTTTCACTTTCTAGTGTTAGTGTTTAAGGAAGCTAAACTTTCTTCCCACTTCAAGAGAGGGTTGATAATTTTTGACTCAATTAATGAATTTTACTAAAATTTAAATAAAATTATATATTAAGCATGATGTTTTCAGATGATATTAATGTAAATAATCTTTTAACGTAGACTCAACATTGGAAAGGAAGATTTAAATTAAATAAATGACTAAGTCTGAATTAAGCTAAGTGTCCAATAAGGTTGTGAGTTTGATATCAAACGTCTGGAGCTGCCTCATGCCTCGGCCATCGACTGTAGCTGTGTGGGCGTTTTCGTAATTGCCAGTAAAGCGGTGAGTACGTGTCTAAGGACCCGGTATAAGTACTCACATCCTCTTATTTTCCCTCCTACAAACCCTTCTTCTCGTTTCCCTTCTCCTCTAGAGCTTGCGAGCTGCTTCTGCTGCGGCCATGGCGGAAGAGCCCCAATCTCGCTTCGATACCTGATACCGATACCAATACCACCAAGCGAAAGTTGGACGAGATCCAGATCGCGAAGCAAAAAGCTCAGGAGCTTGTTGCCCGTTTCGTCAACGATGCGGAATCCAAGCGCCCCCGCCTCGAAGATGCTGCTGCCTTCCCCATCCCCACCGCCAACACTGATTCTCATCGCCCACCTCTCGGTATCTTTCCCTCTATCCCGTTCCTATTCTCTATCTTTCTGGTGAATTGAATTTCTTAGTTAATTTTCCAAATCCTCTTTTTTCCTGGTAGCCTCTGCTTGAATGATTCGGTCTTAATGAAGAATGATCATGTTTGAAAGCCCTTACGCTATACTTTGCACATTCTGCTTTACCACGCGAGTCACTTCCTTAGATTAATGATTTTATAATACTCAAGTATTCTTTTAAGTGTTGTCGTTGTTGATAATGATAAAGGAACCTCCAGAGGATGAAAAAAGATCCAATAAAAGGAACCTCGATTAGATGCATCAGCTATTTTGGTACTACAATACAATCGGCTAGGAGCATCATAATAGATTGGTTCTCTTTCTCTCTCACCATCACTCACTCAATCTCTTTCTCTTTCTTGCACATACACAGACACTGTCACTCTCCATGAATTGAATTTCTAGGCAAATTTACCAAGCCCGTTAGCTCCTTCTTGTTGAAGAATGATTTTATGCAGAAACGTAACTTTATGTTTCACGCATTCGGCTGCTGGTGACTGACTACTTTTGTAGTTATTTATAATGGCCTGAATTTACCTGTTTGTCACTGTTGCACGTGAAAAGAAACCTAACTTTCATTTGATGAAAAGAAAACCAAATAGGAGTTTTGGATTACCACAACTTTCAGTTGATTTGAACAGCAATTACTGTTAATTCAGGTGTAAGTAGAATTTATGGTAGTTGTTGTTCCACGTGATGATGAGGGAAGCCCTTGGTGCACCTGAGTATACATATAGCCATCTCAATATACAATGGTCTGTGGAATAATATCAGTTGCCTTGTTGAATATGGGAAAAAAATCCAGGCCATATCCCAAGAAGGGATGGATAGGAAATTGGTGAGGAACCTTCTTAGAAAAAAAGGAAGGTAATTTATAATGAGGGATGTGTCTGTGAAGAGTTGGAGTCCTAATTGAATATGGAGAAGATAAATCCATGCCTTAACCCAATGAATGATAGATAGATGGATAGATTGATATATGCCATAGCCTTATTATTTTCCACTCTAGCCGCTGCCCTATCTCTGATTTTTTGTTTTCCGTCTTTATTTTCCTTTCTAGCTGCTGCCATATCCCTGATTTTTTTTGCTTTCCCTCCTCTAATTCACTTCCCCTTCCTCGTTCCTTTCTTTATGTCTCATGCGATAACTAATTGGCCATGTCATCCTTTTACCATATATTATTCCTCAAATTGGAAACTTTGAAATTATAGATTTGACCAATGAGATAATTAAATAAAGAAATAAATATCTAACCAAGTAATGGATACCTAAATATGTTAAATTCATACTTTAATTCGTGGGCCCACTGAAGTTGTTTGTGCTTATTAGCTTTTTGATGATTCTAGAGTAATCATGTCAAAACTAGTACAAGGTGTAGGAAATGATACCTTTTTTAATGTTGAATTTGGTTGAATAATAAAATTGTTCTTTTTCATCAAAATATTAAAATTTATCTATAATCTTATTTACATATAAATTTGTTTGCTGTGTCCTTGCCGTCCCTGTTTGTGTTATAATTTTTGAACATGGTGTGTTCTGTGCAAGCTCATGCCCCATATATTTTCCCGTAGCCATAACTGGGCATCATAGGCTGTACATGACTTTTATGTTATGATACTTAGAACTTCAAAAATCAAAATATCAAATGTTTCATATTTCACTGCATTTGGTATTTTATTTTTCATGTGTGAAAAATGTAAAATCCATGCTGTTTCCGTATACATAATAGCTGTGTTGCTTCTAAACTCAGTAGTTGCCAATGCAATACGTGCACATGCTCCACACACTACATATATGTATGAGGGGCATAGTAGTCAAGGGATGACCAAAACAGGTAAAGGGTTCTTCAGGGACTCAATTTCAGGTCCTGGGTCCTATAAGTGGGAGATGCCTAAGCTGTGTGCTAGTTGTGCCCTGGGCATGCAAAACATTAAGGCAGAATGAGTATAATTAAAAGTTTAAAACTGAAAGGAGAGAAAGAGAGAGACAGAAGAAGTGGATACTGTCCACTGATCCACCCAAGATGCAAGCTGCATGACAATTGCTCAAAATAGACAAAAGCACATCAAACAAAAGAAACACAATTATTCCTCATCCTTGATCTACAAGCTATTCATCAAGGACCACGAAAATTTGTATGTTTTTATACCATCAAATCAGGCTATTTGTTTGTTAGTTTAACACCTTAATATCCTAAGATTCCTTTATATCTGAATTTACAGAAACCTGTAAGAATCCATTTTCTAAATGAGGTTGGACTTTTGAGATGACAAGGGTTCTCCAATATATGGAGATACTAACTAGATTCCTTGTGTAAACAAATTGCATGTTAAAATGAGAGAAGCACGTTAAATTTACTTCCAGCCAATATGTTTTTTCATCTACATATATATATATATATATATATATATATATATATATATATATATATATATATATATATTAAATCCCTGTTGTGGATCATGGAGCTGGTAGGTATTGTTTGGCAGGTTTTTAGCATTGAGTGTTTAAATTAGAATGTTGAACCACAACTGGAAGGAGATGAGAAATCCTTCAGTTATCTTTAGGTCAATTCGATGCTTCAGGCAGAACTTCAATGCAAGTGTTCAAGATAAACATGATTCTGCATCTTTCAAAAAAGAAAAAGAAAAAAGATTCAGCTAAAATGAGTGCACATTTGCTAATTGTTACATGATTACTGTGGTTTTGGGACAATTTTGGGTTGTGTTGGTTGGTCCTATTTGAAGTTGATGCACTTGCTTTGCTTATTGGATTTTTATGAAGCAGTATGGAGTGGTATTACCTCCTTAAATGACTGGAAGGGCATTTAGCTTGTGTTTATTTAGTGGCCTGAGACTTTGATGGTCTCAGAGGCTAATAAAAAACCATTGAGGAAATCTGAGATATATACAAAGAAAGATGCTGGTTGCCTTCTACCACATTTTTCCCGAAGGCACTGGGAGCCTGGTACTTTGTTTCGGAAAGGAGTTGTGGTTATCATTCTCATGGTTGGAAATGTCTTTGCTAGAGCCTTCAATGTTTCCTCTATGGTTGGAGTTATGGCACTATATGCCAATGACTCTAATTTTTTGTGTTGAACATCTATTGTAGTACTAACTGAATTAGTTTCATTGTTAATTATTATACCTTAGGAAGTTTCCTTAAAACATTTCTCGTTTTTCTTAATAATGCTATCTTTCTATTTATGGCATAGTGAACATATAAATATGTATTTTACTTTTTAAGAGAATCATTGTTAGTGTTTGCCCCCTCTGTCTCTGTGTTTATGAGGAAGCTGATCATCTCCTTTTCCATTACTCTTTCTTCTTGTTGGTGTGGAGCTCAACCTTTTTGAGGTTCAGTGGGGCATGCTGTCCTCTATTGCCCAGCTTTCCTATGCTTGGGCTGTTTTCAGTGGCAAATCTAGATTGTCCATTCTTTGGCAGCTTGCCTTTTTTGCAACCATTTAGTAGAGTCTATGGTGGGAAATGAAATAGAGTTTCAGGAATTTGGGGAGAGCCCTTCAGATGGCATGGCAGAATTAAAGACAAATGCGCTGCCTGGGCATCTTCTATTCCTGAATTTCAGAAAATTTCCATCTTTGATATTTTAAGAGCCTGGAAGTAGTGCATTGGTTAATCTTGATGTGCTTGTATGCCTAGTGTTTTGCTTTGAGGTCCTTGCTTTTGGGGTCCCTTTTCCTCTCCTTGTACTTTTTGGTGCTTCTTGTGTCTTTTAATGAAGTTACCATTTCAAAAAAGAAAAAATATCTAATTTTATTTTTAAGGTTTTAAGTGATTTTATGTGCATTTTTGTTTGATAGAGGCTGCCTTATTGGTGGTTATTTGCTTTTCCAAACTTCATATTGGTATTTCTATCACCAAATTTTGTAAAGTAAGATATGCCAAAACATCTTCCTATGGTGCCTAAGTTCAACTGCCAAGTTTCATCTACATGAACAATTACATAGGTCTGTTTAAGAAGAGCCAAAAGAAACATCCCATCCACAATCTGTTGTCACATAATAGTAAGTACTCATTATGCAACCATAAAGGTGAATCCCATCTGCAATAAGTTTCACTGCATTTGTTCTATGGGATTTCCTTGAATTGTGACATTCATGGTGTTTCAACTGTACTTCGATTTTGCAAGTGTAATACATGTTCCTTCTATTTCCCCCATTAAAGCTTTTGTCATCGCGATACTCTTGTATCTGATTGATCTTTCATAAGTGGGAACAAAATGAAGTGACCATGATAGATAATTATTGCTTCTTATTGATTCAATATACTTCCACTGTACTGTTTGAGTTATTGCCACTTCCTCTTGAACCATACTAATGTTATTGTTTGATCAAATCATAGAATTATTTTTCTCTTGAAATTCATTCAAATGCTGTTTCCACATGTCTATTTTAGGAGGCCTATATTATTTGGCATAGGTTACGCCATGTATGAAACTTAATGGTATGGCGCTTCTGTGAGTGGCTGATAATGTTGATATCTTTTGAGATCTCGTGACTTTTGTTCGTTGTAGGCGACTTATGAAGAATTCTTTATAGGAATGGGTAATATATCTCCGAGCATTGTTGTTAGGGGAATCCTTTTCTAGCCTTTCTCTTCACTTTGTATTACCACTCTTTAACCTCATGGGTTCCTATTGTGAATTCCCTTGTGGGGGAGAGTTTTTATTCCCCCTTCAAATCAGGTTATATTGAAATTTCTTTCATGGGAACTCAAAATAATGTTCGTTTAATTTGCTGTCTAGATGCCTAAACACTTGTATATATGGTCATGTATTGTATTAGATGCACGTGTCCATGTCAAGATACCTCTACAATTATAGGATACTCAATGAGATAACGTATAGTAGTTTTAGTATACCAGTCATAAGACATTAAAAGGCTAAAGAAGATTGTGTTGAAGAAACTTTACAAAATAGACACTTATACAACATTTAGGGCTAATTCATTTAATGGCGTGGAAATAAATAATAGCATGGTGAGTAAAATATTTCCATTAAATATCATAATCTAATGTAAAATTGTCTTCTGGATGGGAGTCTCGTATCTTTATCCGTGCCTTGGATTTTGGTAAAAAATGAAGTATTGCATCCCTGTTCTTGCAACTGTTTCTGTACTTGTATCTGTGTTGATATATCATTGTTTGTTTCATCTTTTTTGAGAGGGTATCACAGTTTATTGCGTAGTTATTAGATCCTTTTTGGAAGTCGTTCTGATATGCTTGTAAAGTGGAAAATTCAGCATTTTGGATATTTTGGTGTTCATTCCAAAGAACTACACACAAAAATGGAAAATTGATAAGAACAAAAAGTATATGAAAAATTCAGATATGCAATCATTTGATAACGTAAAGTTCTATAACATGGTTAAAAAGATAACGAACTAAAATTTAAAAACAGAAAATTAGAAGAGTAAGTCACAACTCACAAGTAATCTGGAAAACTTAAAAAGGAAGTATTAGGCAGTTTGCCCTTTGGCATGTAACCTCCCTCCAAAAGAAAAAAAGAGGAAAAAAAAAAAAATGTAAAAGCGATGGAATATGTAAAACTACAAGCCATGCTATTCAATCATGGTGGCAGGTAGAGAGGGACAAGAGAAAGAGATGGAACATGTGCCATAGGAGGGAGAGAGGTTACCTTTTCAAAGATAGATCTGCTTTGTTCCTTTTTTCCCCTAACAATTCAGCCATTTTGGTGATAAAAGAATGGACCTTGTATTACTGAGATTTACTATGAGAAGCTTATATGTGGGCGATACAGATGAATTCTTGGTCCTTGTATGCCGCATATATCATTTTAAATATATGCATTTGTTCTGGGGTGTTTATGCAGTTATGCGTCATACTATGATTTGGTAGCACCTATTTTAATTCCAACTCTTTGTGTTACTCAGAGTTCTCACAAAAACCTTTTAATCAATCGACGACAAACCCTGCATTTGGATCAGTTCCCTCTATGGCGCAACCAACTCCCAATTACAATTTTCAAGCCACAAGTAAAAGAATAGATATTCCAAATGGAAAGGTACTAGTTCGACTTCCTTCTATTTAATTTAATTTGATTTAATATCTATTTACAATACTAATGAAAGCATTTGCGTTCATGATCTTGAAGTGTGTTTTGTCTAATGTCTACATCTTCATTTCACAGGTTGGGGTGGTTATTGGAAAGGCAGGGGAAACCATAAAATATCTACAACTTCAGTCTGGAGCCAGAATCCAAGTAACTAGGGATGCAGATGCTGATCCAACTTCTCAGACAAGGGAGGTTGAATTGATGGGTACATCAGAACAAATTAGCCGAGCGGAGAAGTTAATCCAGGATGTAATTGCAGAGGTGCAGTTTGTACTACCAAAATCATTCAATTGAAGCTCTACTTAAAAAAATATCATTTAGATGATGCCCGTAACTTATGGCTGCTAAAGTGTATATTGCAAGAAGTGGTTTCAAATTTCAAAAGGAAGAATTGGTGCTAAGCTGCTTTTGGGTTAGCTCCCTTCTGTTCTCATCTGAAGAGGTGGCCCCATCTTGCAGTATTATGATATTCAAAATATCCCTTTTCTTGCTTTATTCAAATCTTCAACTTGATCTCTGCAGTATCGCTTAGATGAGGGCTACCCTTTTGTTGAGAATAGAGGAGGCTAGCTCCATGTCTGTTAAGTTCTACTTTCTTAGAACAATAGTTATGGTATTCTTCCATCTGCATTTTTTTTCTGTAGAGTTTCATAGGAAAACTGATTCTCATGGACATGTAGTTGTTTTCATATGAAATCAATTTCACATGTGGGAATTCCTTTTCACGCTTCTTTTTTCTCACCTCATATCCCATTTAAAGGTATAGCAAAGAGACCAAGAGACCCACCACCTGATTATACCTGACTGGAAAAATAAGGCTTAGATATGTCAATCCATGTAGGGCATGTTTGTGCGAAAGTAAAATACACAAAATTTTAATCCTCAATGATTTAAATTACGAGAATACTAACTTTAGGGGTTTCAAATGTTTAATCATCAAAATTCTATGTTTGGTGCAGCATTCTAAAATCTTTAATTTTTAATTATTGATTAAAAATTAGATGTTTGGTGCTGTAAATTAAGGAACATTCTTTATTATAATTTAAAATTTATCAATGTTGAATCACCTAAATTGTGGTACTCTAATACAGTGCAAAGTGCTAGACACTCAGAGAACCAAGAGCAAAAGGTAAAAATCTACACATGCTACGAAGTTAGGTTATATTGGGTTATTCAATTTTGAAAATTTTATACTGTTCTACCATTAATTTTTTATAGTGTTTTTTAAGTAAATGACATTATGGTCTGGATTTACATGGTTGGTGATGTAGAACATGTTGCGGACCGATTTTTGAAGAAGTATTCCCGCCGGGTCGATAAGATGCGTAACCTACGAGCTTAATCACGAGCTGGCTCCTTTCAATTGTTTTACTTAGTCTTATGTATTCTTATTTTGCCCATGTAAGAGTCCTACTTGAATAAGGACTGAAGAAAGAATCTTAGGTTAGAATATAGAAGTCATGTTTAACTTGGAAAGCTCCAAGAATAGCTTAGGATAAGAGTCGAGTGAAGGGTATACGAAAAAGGGTCGGTAGATCCATGTAATAGTCGGTAGTTTTTATTATAAATAATATGCGTATGGTGGAGAATAGACACACCTTATTTTTCGCTGTTGTCTCTGTCTCTCTCTGCTTTGCTGCCTTGTTGAAGGATTTCCCACTGCTGGTTTAATCCAGCCACCATTCTTGACCCTTGGGCTTCATCCCAAGCAGGATTCCATCGCAAGAGACTAGGCTTCATCCTAATTACATCGCAAGACTCTTTTGCTGCTCTAATCAACAGTTCCGATCCCTACAGGTATCACCAGAATCTACTGGAGTCGCCGCAGCTCCATACAGTCCAGTTTTTTCCTTTGTTACAACCCTTCACCTTCCTTTCAGCTAGGTACCTGTCCTTTTTAATTCCTGCCAGCCTTCTCCTCCATCTTCTTCTCCTCCCATCGATTCCTTCTTCCTTCTCAAGCTTTCGCCGCCGTCTCTGCCATCTCTGCCTTCTTTTCCACTTTTCCTTTTCGTTTCTTTTCCTTTTCCTCTTTTCCAATCGCATGTCATTCAGTTGCAGCCCTAATCTCCTCTTTTCTCTGTCACACGTGCTTGACTTAGAACACACTCACACGTGTGTGAGGTCCGATAAGAGCCGGAATTGACTCGTTTCGATTTCTTCTCGCTTCTGCTACATTAAGTGGATCAGAGCCAAGGTTCCCTGCTTCCAGTGACTATCCGTGTGCCTCATCGGTGATCTGGAAAAAAAAATAAAAAAATCGCGGAAATTTCGACGGCATCCAATAATGATCAGTTTGTCACCACCGTTCAGTTCGATACATTTAAAGCAGAGATGAAAGAATTGTTCACTGAGTTTCGCGCAATCATGATTGCAGATTTCGCTTGACAGAAACGCCGGCAATAATATAAAAAAGAAGAGCCACCACATTGGGAAGATTGAGATGATGAGGATGTTGAGCAACTGGTTCTTAATACCCACCTACCCAATCCCAATCAACAGAATTCTAGCGCTTCTCACCGATCCTTCTGACAACAATGCATATCGACCCAAGGTTGAACTTCCACCTTTCAATGGACTTCTCCACATCAAAGAGTTTATGGAATGGGTCACTAAGGTTGAGCGTTTCTTTGAATACATGGGAGTCCCTGAAGCCAATCAATTTTCATTAGTTGCTTTCAAACTCACTGGAGGTGCTTCTTCTCTCCACCATACGCATATTATTTATAATAAAAACTATTGACTATTACATGTATCTACCAACCCTTTTTCGTATATCCTTCACTCGACTCTTATCCTAACCTATTCTTGGAGCTTTCCAAGTTAAGTTACACACGACTTCTATATTCTAACCTAAGACTCTTTCTTGAGTCCTTATTCAAGTAGGACTCTTACATGGACAAAATAAGAATAAATAAGACTACGTAAAACAATGGAAAGGGGCCAGCTCGTGATTAAGCTCGTGGGTCATGCATCTTATCGACCCGGCGGGAATATTTCTTCAAAAATTGGTCCGCAACATGTTCTACATCAGTTGGTGTGATAAAGAGTATTTGGATAGAAAAAAATTGAAAAGTTTCTCAATATAATATTGTAGCTTTGCAAAATGAGTCATAAAAAATCAATGAATTAATGCAGTTGAATTTTCAAGGTCTACGATTTCGAGCTAAAATGATTTGATGGAGGTGAGATTTTATTATGCCTTTTACTGTGTGATTTTCTATACATTTCAATAAAAATGCGTGTTTAAGAAAATGTTTGAAATTTTCAAAACTAAATAATGTTGGATAGTTCTCATAGATAAGATCCTTTCTCCTGTGCTCTATTTTTTCCATGATGGGCCATGTTAATAGTTGGACGTAATGTTTAAATATATTGTTATACGAGATTACATTAAATCACCTAGATGTGCTTCCTACAAAGTTTGGTACTTTTGATCATCTAACCTTTTATCTTAAGATCTAAAATTTAAATTGTCCAATAATATGTATTAAATCTAATGGTAAATATCACTTAGATGAATACCTTTCAAAGAAATCTCACTTGGATGAATATCTCAAAGTTTTTTTTTTTTCCTAAATAATACAAGAGTAATTAAGAAGTTGAAAAGGATAGGATTGAGAAATAAATGATACTCACTTTTTTAAATATGTAAAAAAATGTATATATTCATAAGTGCATAAAACACTCCATAAAAGACAGTCCTTGTGGGCTTGTTGACTGAGTGTTTGCTTTGGATCGGATTTGAACTCCCTTCTTCAAAGAATGTAATGTAATGCACACACCTGGCTGCAAGTAACTGCAGATTTTGAATGCAAGATTTCTAAATCTTAGGAGGTTATGTGAGATGACGATTTTTAGAATTTTTGATTTTTGAGTCTTTTAAGATTCAGTGAATATGGACCGCACCAAACTTAAGAAATAAAAACTGATGAGTATTTAGATTTCGAAATCCATGAATTTTAGCATGTACAAACATTCCCATAGAAGAGCATGTGCTTAAATAGTTATGAAGTTATAAAATTTGGGTCCCTTGATCTAATCCAAACCTTATTCAATCTGTCAATTTCGTTGGTGATTGGTGGGCCCTCTCATTCTAAATTTGATATTGAATTGATTGAGTCACAATTGATCTGGATTTTTTTAATGCTTTACAGATTGAATGATAGATTTGAAATCCAATTTAACCATGTGCCCTTGGTTGGTTTCTTTATGCTTCACTGGCAATGTCTTATCACTGTTTTGAAGTGTGTAAGGTTGTTTGCAAACATAGAAAGCAAGTTCTCATAAGAAAAGGTTTCTGTTCACCAGGTTTTCAGTGAAATATTTTCTTACAAATTCTTGGAATTTTTTTTTTCCCGGTAGAAAGTAAAAACAAATGGGCCTTTACTGTTACTGAAATCACATCTTACTTTTATAACTTCTTGTTCTTACTAAAAACTTTTGTGGTTTACAATAGAGTGATGCAGCAGGATCTGGCACAACTGCCTCTCAGGCACCTCTTTCCGTGCAACATGGACCTGAACAATTTTCAATGAAAGTTCCAAACAACAAGGTAACTATTTGGTCAATGATAGATTTAGTTTTGTTAAACTAAGTACCCTTATATTGCCGCATGTGTTGAAATGACGATTTAGTTATTTTATAGGTTGCATTGATCATTGGTAAGGGAGGTGAGACCATAAAGAACATGCAAAGTCGGTCTGGGGCTCGTATTCAGGTTGGTTATTTTCATCATATGCATAACATGTATGCCATAATGACCAATAAACTATTTTATTCTTGGTTTACTTGATTGATGCTAAACATTTGGGATGTTGCAAGGATTAATTTCAATTCACTGGTCATAACCTCGAAGTTTTTTATATGAAACATTTGACAAAGTTTTGACTGCCAAGGCCCTTTTCTTTGCTTCTTTATTTCTATGCTATTATCATGTGATTAGCTTCACTTAGTTGTGGTTTTGTTTTTTTTTTTTTTCTGGAAATGATATTAGCTTCACCTAGTTTCCAGTAGAGACATACAACCTTAAACTCCATGCAATGTGCCTCTATGCTGCACTTCCATGAAGGCACCTAGTTACCAGGAATTGAGGCTAGAGTCACATGACTTATATAATTCTTCACAGCAACTCTGTGATGTATATGCATGCTTACATGGATGCACAATTGCTGAATGTTTGCTTACATGTGCAAATGTAGGATGATTTCTAGTCTGGTTGTATGGATATACCAGCGTTTATCTTGAAGCATTATTTGCAAAATGCTGATTATCAGCTTGGTTTCACACAAAAAAATATTTATTATTATTACTATTACTATTGTTATTTGGTTTTGAAAGTGTGGTAGTATCCATTTCTTGTGGTTTACATTTATTGTTGTTTTGTATGAAGTTTTTTTACTCAGTAAAATTGACTGATTAGTTATTGTTGCTTCGGGCATCTTTTGGATGATATGGTACTTCCCCCACACCATAGGGTATTCCCACTTTTGTCCATCGAGATGGGCTCTGGAAGGTTCTAAGATTTAGTAATAGCCCCACCAAAAATCATATCGATCAAATCAATTTGGCCATGTTTTGAAGGCCATAAAATTCAGGGACTGAAAAAATGATTCGAAGCGATAACAAACTCGGGATGTAATGAAAGAGAGAGATTTCCAATAGATCCATCATCACCACATTTGGTGGGGGTAGTGCTGATGATCATCACTTGTGGTAGTACCAATTATCGAGAAGGAACTAGGACTACAAAATTTATGGGCTGGGCTGGGCTGGATTATAGGCTTTCTTGAGCCGAGACCTAAATTGCAATTAAAGGGCCTGAGCTCATGCTTGGGTCTGAGTTAACCCAAATTAGTAGAATGCAAGCCTTGCCCGAACTGTAGTTGCAAGGCTTGAGCTTGATGTTAAGCCATTTTCAGGCTCAGGCTTTTTGGACTTAAAATGGAAGTTCTTTTCTAGTATTCTATAAAATATGAAATATATGTTATATAAATTTTATATTTATACAAAATTATCAATTAAAAATTCGATTTTATAAAAATGTGGTTAAAAGTCACCCTTTCAGCTCTAACTCGAGCTTTCATGTAATAGGCATGAGCCCAACCTGAATTTTAGTTTGGGCTGGGTAAGCCTTATTTGCATCTTGGTCAACTTGAACATGATTTTTTTAGGTGTTTTCATGCGGGCTTGTGTTGGGCCTGTCTCAAGTTTCATTCCTTACAGGAACCTACTAAATAATAAGTTAGAAACATGGAGAAACACTTTTGAGGAAAACTAATATAGTAGAGACAAAATCCATGAGGTGTAAGTTTAGTGATTTGAAAGTAGGGGGTGACCTGATTAACAGTTGAAAATCACTTAAATTTTATTTTTCTGATAGATGGTAATTTTATTTAAAAAGCAGACAGCCAATACAAAGGCTAGAAGGCCAAGTGGTCCAAGATAGCAGGCCCAAAGACACTAAACACCCAGGATAAAAAAAAGAAACATGTAGCTAGAAGAAGCTAAAAGAATTAGGAATTACAAAGATGGAGATCATCGACAAGCAATGAAAGTCTAGATACTCCTCTCTTAGCCACCTATCCACCTCACCATTGGCGTCTCTAAGGAAACATCAATTCCCTTGCTTAAATCTCCAATTTCCTCAACAATGTCAGCTATGGCCTATGGGTGAGAAGAAGAGTTCTTTGCCACAAGCAATGGCGCAGGCCTAGTCCTCTTCAATTATAGCTAAAAGATTAAACTTGAAAAGGAGAGCAGCAGCTTCTACATAGTGCTCTTCAATTATCCCTTGCAGCCAGTGGTTATTGATCAACAGATTAAGCCCAAAAAGGAGAGCAGAAGCTTCCGCAAAGTGAGCAAAGCAAGGATCAATTGGGCTGGAAGAGGCAATCAAAGAATTGCTAGCAATGTTCCTGATTAATCCTGCCTATACCTGCAGGCCCAGGGTATCACTTGCATGCAAAGTTCAGTTCAAAACTTCTGAGAGGAGGGGGTTCCGATGATACATTTATAACTTGTGCAGTGCTGGTGTCGGTGATAACCTCATGTAGACATCTCACAATTAAGTCCACCAGCACAAATTTGAAATCTGGTAACACTGAGGCCCAAAAGGTACATGTCCACTTAATGAAATCTACCAAATCCATGAAGGTTGAGGCTTTACCCCGAAAAGATCTGTGATTTCTTTTGGACCAGATTGATCATAATGTAGCCAAAAAAGCAATGTCCCAAAGAAGCTAACCTTTCTTTAAAGAAGGGCAGAACTGGCAGATCTTGAGAAGGTCAAACAGAGAGCTAGCGGAAGGACCCATGAGACATTGAAACACTAATGTACCAATGCCCATAAGTGAGCTGCAGTAGGGGGCAGTGAAGGAGCAGATGGTTGGGTGATTTGTTATCCCGTAGATGCAGATAACAGACATTAATAATCATACATCTCACCTTTCTCTTTCTCAGGTTGTCAATGGTTAGGATCTTCTCTTGAATAGCAATCCAGGAAGCCAAAGCTAGGATTGCTATTGAACTTGTCTCACGATTTCCATATCAAAGCTAGTGAACTGGTCTCCCGCTGAGGATTAAACAGCATATTGAAGAAAGGCTAGACTTAAAACTTGCCATTCAGTTCTGGGATCCACACTGCGGTTTGGGCGGCTAGGATTGATACAACAACTGTGGAGTAAGATAGAAGAGAGCAGAAACTGTCCATCTACCAGTCATTTAGCTGTCTGCTGAAAACGACATTTCATATTATGCCATTCTGCTGAGAATAACAATCAGCAACCATCTATCTGGGTCTACAGCAATCCGAGAATCACTTGAATTCCAAAATGAGAAATTTGATTTCTTGTGATTTTAAAACCAAGTGGTGATTTTGATTGGATGTAGATAGTAGGATGGGTTAAGTGTAAATGAGCTATTGGATTTACATATAGGATATGAATGCCACACTGATAAAGAGGGCATTTTTATGTTTGTTACATTTGTGATTCTCTATGGAGCTCTATGATCCCCTGATATGGCATGGATACAACAAGGACATGGATTTTACACATGATAGTGAAGTGTTCGAGATGTCATGATATAGGGATGTTGCCTACTTTTAAATGCCCGGGCATCATAGATTGAGTTGATTTTTTATTTCATTTTTAAATTTAAGATTAATTAGAATTAGATTAGAAGAGAAAATGGATTTAAAAAATAGAAGAAAAAGAAATATAATTGTACTAATTTATAACTATAAAAAGAACAAGACATCCTTGTCCCTGTGAGATGATTTGCCTCTACATTTGTTGAACGATAATGTTCCTCATAAACAACTCTGTTGATGAAATAATATCCCAAATCTCGAGAATTGAATTTTATAACTTCAGGAAGCACATGAGAGGAACACCAACTTATCACACTTGTGGAGTCACCTTTCACAAGGCATTGTAATTGTCCAAAGAGTCAAGCAATTTATAGCCCTTATGAAGTGCTTTAACCTCTAATTCATTAGCACTGACTTCATAAGACAACTCAGCGAATTAAGTAATGATAGAGGAAGAACTATCCCAAATAAGATCTCTAATAATTCCTCTTCCATCAAAATTAAGCTTCATCGTTCCATAAGTAGGTGTTCTCATTGAGAAGCAATAAGTGAAGCCTGTGAAGGAAGAAAACACGAGTGCTAATCTCCAATGAAGTCTAGTTTGGGTATCATTTGAACTAGTCTTGAAGATGAAGCCCAAGAGATGAACATATACTCTTCCAGTGATAACCACCTAATCAGGGAAGACTTCTTATGCTCTTTCCGAAGAGATCAAAGATCTACTGCTCATGACATCATCAAAACCATTTGGCAGTTAAAAAAGCCTAGTTGTGTAGCACCAAATATTTATGAGATCTGTTCCAAAATCGTATTTCCAGAATGACATGGATGTTAACATCAGTCTATGGGCAGTATGATGTGTCTCGGAGGATTGGCTTTCTTGCTGAGATTGAATCTCTCAATGGTCGATGGAGTAATCAGTGGTGTATTTGTGGGGATGTCAACCTCATTCGATCCCTCATGAGAAGACGGGGTTAACTAGGTTCAATTCCATTATGAGTTGATTCTCTAACTGCATTTCCTCTCTTGCGCTTGTGGACCTCCCTCTATCTGAAGCTGAATTTACTTGGTCCAATGGCCAAGAGAGACCTATTTTATCTCGAATTGACAGGTTTTTTGTTTCAATAGTGAATGGATTTGTTTCCCGAGTCTCCTACACCTGCCTTCCTCGCCCCCATCTCCGATCATTGGCCTTTGGTTTTGGACACCTTTGATGAGTCTTGGGGCCCTTCTCCCTTCAGATTTGAGTTTTGCTGGGTAAAATAAAATGGTTTCAGGGATCTCATTGGACAATGGTGGACATATTCCGGCAACAAATCCTTCATCCTTCATCAGAAATTGAAGTTCTTAAAGTACAAGTTAAAAAGCTGGCGTGCAACCACTTTTAGATCCCTTTATGAAGCTAAATTGGTTTGTATCAATTCGTTGTTCCTATTTTATTGTCCCACCCCAATCTTTGAAGCTTTAATCCTAGTGATGAATTTAGTATCTCTTGTTTTGAATTCAGGATTTACTAGAATGAACGACTGTAGTAGATGTCACAATCTAAAGGAAATTATATGGAAGCTTTGCAAAATTACTACAGAGCTACACACCTAGAAGTTAATCCCTATAATAGAATTATAAACTCTATAACACAGGCTTAGCCACACAAGTAATGGAGAACATACAAAGGCCTTAGAATATTATTATTATTATTTTGAAAAGTAGCTTCATTAATAAAAGGGAACACATACAAAAAAAACCTTAGCAAGCATAGTGAGCTTTCCACCCAAAAAAAGAAGCAAACAAAAAACCACCCCCCAAAATTACATAAAATTATTTATAATTTCTGATAACAAGGTCACACCCTGATGAGAAACAGACAAAAACCATCCCCCAAAATTGCATAAAATTATTTATAATTTCTGATGATGAAGTCACACCCTGGCGAACCAACTCATTTACTTCTGAATTTGCAGAGCGGGGAACTCAAAAGACCGAATAACCATAAGCCTCAGTGGAATATTATATCCAGGCTATAAAATGAAATTCATTCTATCACAAGCTATCCCACTTCATGGAGTATTTGACTTGGTTTAATGGCATATACCTAATATTTGGGGATCCTTTCCCTGACCTACATATGGGTGTTTCATTAGGTCTTGTTGTAACAAGTTTGTCGGGAAATATACATAACCCATTATTTTTCGCTATGGTGCACATATTGTGTCATTGCTTGTTGTCGTGCTTCTATAACCCTCTCGTACCTATGGCTACTGACAAATTAGCAGTAGATGAGCACATGAGTGCGGATGACTTAGTGGAGCATGTATATCATTGTTTGATTATCGGATAGATTAGCAACCACATGGAAAGGTAAGGGGAGGGCCCTTGGTGTGAAAATCCTAGAATGTTGTGTTGAGACAAGAAGACACTTTTGAAGAGAACCATATATTGTTGAATTGGTTAGGTTGCGGAATGCATGGCCCATGTTCTCTCTACATGCCAAATTACAACCTAGTGGGAGATGTGGTAAAGTAAAGATTCCTCCAAAATGTTGGCAATGGTCCATTGGTTCTAATGGCAAGGGCCAGTTTGGACCAGGCTACGTTCTTTGGCAGCTCAGAGCCCGTCCATATATACATAAGCCTGAGCCTGCTCGTAGACCACTGGCCACTGGGATTTGCATGTTAAATCCCAAGCCTGTACATTTACCTGTTTGAGACCATTAAAAATCCAACCCTTCATATTGAAAGTTGACGTGATGACCTACAAGTGGACCAATTTGAGCTCAAAATTCATTTTCTAGCCACTTGATCTTAGTGGTTTGAGTCACTCGACGTTTTTGTCTTGGTTATCTTTAAGGATGCCTGATGACTTTGATCACTATGATCAAATGGCGACAGTTTTAAGCTCAAATTTGCTCCACTTGTAGTTCACCATGTCTTGCCCCCCCCCACCCCCACCAATATGAATGGTTTGTCTTCTAATTAATTTCAAAATATTTTTAAAAAATGGAAAATGATCCAAGTACACATACACATATAATTGCTAAATGGGCCAAAAAGCCCAATGGGCTTTTAGGGGATTTGTGCAAAAGTTTGAGCCTGACCATTTATATAAACAGACTCGAGCATTTAGCCAAAGCCTGGCTTGACGGGCTGGCATATGTGTTGAAACCTGTTTGTTTAGGGAGGGTTCAAGTGGGTTTGGGACCTAGTTCGAGCTAAGGAAAAACCCTACATTGGCAACGGGAATTTTTTCTTTTTAAATAATGAGAATATCAATGGTATGTTAAGTAGATGTTGAGGAAGATGGATGTGTTATGATGTTGGCCCAGTTGTGTTGTGAGGAAATTGAAGGCAATTATAAAGAAGTCATGAAGGTGGGACACTTGAGCTTAAGAGGATGCATGGATGTGCTGATTCTACTTCTAAAGCACTTAGCTTGTTTGTTATTACAATTAAGGCTGCCTACTATTATTCTTTTTATCAAAACAGGAAAATGAAAGGAAGAAAAGAGGGATAAATGTTCATAACGTCTCGATCAAGTAATTGTTAAGGTGCAATAAAAACATGTGCTAAGTGGTAAGAATTGGAAAAGTACAAAAACTGTTTGTGGTCAAGCATGCCAAACTCAAGATGCAAGTGGAGGATGAGTAATTTAAGGGTCGGACACAGAATTGATTTGTCATGGAGAAGACGCAATGTTGAAAAAACTTATGTTTGAAAAAGAAAATTGACAGAACGTCAGATGTGCTTGTATTTGACATAAGTACATAGTTTATAATAGAAGTTCTCTTTCGTATCTTTTATTTTCTGAAATGATGGGGATGTTATGAAAGACTACAGTAATTCAGAGGAAAACTATTTAGGACATGATTATTCAACTTTGATTACATCCCCAAAAGAAGGGTTTTGACTATTGATATCTTGACCCAACTCATGAAGTGATTTGGTTCTTGATTGATTTGCGGTGATTATCATGGTTTTTCAACCTTTTGTTTGTCTATAAAAATGTTGTAGCATGAAAGGAATCTGCAGCCATTCATACCAAGGTTGGAAATTAGAACTTGGATTCTACTCATTTGATCTAATATTTTGACATGAGCAGATCAATAAAGTGACCTAGGTGAGTCATTTTCTAGTTAAACTATTTAAAAGTATTTTTGTGAGGACGTTGATTTTTGTGGGCCGGGATTTATTGCATGTTGTGTGTACAATAGGCTGATGCTCTGGAATAAATGGATGAAGCATGGTCAGGTGAACAGAGATTGAATTTCTGAAAAGGGTCTTCATGTCTGCTTGTTTTGATGCCTTGGGTTTTGATTTTTGCGGGTCTAGATTTGACCAACATTCATATTTAGTGTGTAGTTTACCATGAATGATTGGTCCTTGATAGTTTTGAAATACATCGAGTTCAAATGCGAGGGTGAAATTTTTGCCCAGGGAATGTTAATTTATAAGGATTTGACCCGCTTTCTTTTGTTAGAGCCCCCAATATAAGCTGAAAGATGGTTTTTCTAAGAAAGTAGTAGGCTATTGTGAACCAGATAATCATTTTTCTAAGAAAATAGCAAGCCCTTATTTTGAACTGGATAATGGTTTTTCTAATAAGGTAGCAAGCCCTCATTGTAAACTGGAAAAATGGTTTTCTACCAGAGTTGCAGATCCTGTTTACTTTTTTTTAAAAGAAAATAAGTTTCCTCCATAAAGTTCCTTAGCAAAGTGTCTTGAAAAATGACTTGATTGTGGTGGAATTTGTTTTCCTGTGTAAGTGTTGCAAGCAAGCTTTCCGTGGTAATGTTCTCAAAAAATATGATAAAAAATTCGACTTTTATTTGCATTTTGTTATTCTGAAATTGCCCTTAATTGAGATACTGCATTTTTTTTATTTGGACCTTTTTTATTTCAATGGCTAAAGTATCATTTGGGTCCTTATATGGACACCACAGGTTTTAGTAAGCTGAGTGCTAGGTTTGAATAAAACAAGAACCTCTAGTACAATTGGCAAGGGTTCATTGTTCCGACCTCAAGGTGTATGGGTTCAAGTCCTATGGGTGATAGGCAGTCAGCCTAAGGAAGAAAGAAACATGCCAAATCAAAATGCAAATGGCAACCACAGATCGATGGGATTTTAAAATATTCAATTTAATATATAAGAAGATCCTAACCTCCTAAATTTGATATGTTATATTATACTCCCTGTGTCCCAATTTAGTTGTCTCATATACATTTTGGAAGAGTTAAAAGGATGTTTGAGAGAAGTTCATAAACCTTTTGAGAGCCTTTCCTTAAAAATTCAAAATTTTAAAATGAGACAACTAAAATGGGAAAGAGGGAGTATAAGAACACTGGAGACGTATTTTATTCTTTATTTTTTTACGTCAATGAAAGGGTTGAATTTCTTAACAATTGATGGTTTAGAAGAATTAGCATTGATTCAAAAACTTTTTTTTTTAAGGGTTTTTTGATGAAAAATTTATGCCATAACATGTATTTTTGTTCATGCAAATTCTTCATATATGATCTAAAACAAAATGTGAGCTAATTGGATTTAAAGAAGTGGTTTACCGAGGGGAATGCTAATATATAATTTATACCAATGGCACCAATGAATAAATTTAGTTTACTGAGTGGGGTTGTGTTTTGATTCCTAATATATAATTTTAAGAGAAAATACAAACAAATTTGGATTTGGAACATCGGTTTACATTGAGATTCAATTAAGACAAGCTTGTGTCGTACAATGTCTATTATTCTTTTCTTCATTGTTTCTTTTGTTTAGATTCTTAATATATACTATAAAGAGAAAATACAGACAAATTTGGATTTGGGACATAGGTTTACATTGAGAGTGATCCAAGAAAAGGTTGTGTTGAACAATGTCAATTATGCTTATCGTTGTTGTTTCTCTTGTTTCTTTCTGTGTGTATTTATTTTTATGTGCCTCTGCTTCCATCTCATTACGTTGCGAGTTTGCGATTGAATGGTGTATTTTATGCCCTCTTCAGGTCATACCCTTGCATCTGCCACCTGGTGATGTGTCGACAGAGAGGAATATTTATGTCAATGGCACCAAGGAACAAATTGAGTTGGCTAAAGAACTACTCAATGAAATTATAAGTCAGGTGAGGCTTTCATTATTTTGTCAAAATTATTTCATGGTGCCTTCATATAATTTCTTGTGCCGAAAAAACAAAGTGATGACTGGGGATTTTTTGTAATTATTTTTTAAAGATATGGGGCCTTGAAATTTCGCCATCATCTTCATATAGTTGGAATATAGTCTAAAGAAAGTTTGAACTCGAAAATAGTCCAACACATGGGAGCTTTTGATGCCATTTTGAATGAGACCATGCCTCTTTTTGATTCTTTAGAATAGTTAGATCCCAAAGAGAGGCAAAATAGGTAGCTGCCATAACATCAAAAATTTTGAAGGGCCCTTAATGAAAGACTACGCATAGAAGAGTTGGCGACAAAAGAAAACATCACTCACTGAACATCAAATATGCTCAATGTTGAACTCCATATGGCAGAGGAAAAAGAACTGTGGATTAGAAAAAAGGACAAGCAATGACCTTTATTCTCTTTTTTGTGTGGATGTTGTCATGGGTAAGAATTTTCCCAAGACCGGCAGTCCATAAAAAAGTTGATGGCTCAAGGAGGAGCTTTAGAAGACCAAATGCGTGGATTATCTAAAGGGATAGAATCACAATGGTTGCTCCACACATAGACTACACCGAGAATATTCTCGAAGACTCGGGCCACCTAATCCAGGAGTCCTTTGTCCTGGTTCGAGAGGATTTTGATAATTGAAAGTAGTTGATTCCTAAACATAAACAAAATCTTTATTGATGGTTAAAAGCCTGTAAAATTGTTAGTAAGTTCTTTTTTTTTGCATCAAAGAACATTGAACCCTAGATAGTGGGCTATAAAAGGCTTTGATAATGGTGATTATGACTAAAGGTCGTTTGTTTTTTCTTAGAGAATTGGAATATATCATTGTTTTTATGAATAATAGTTAATTTATATAGAGGATTGTCTTTCGAGGTTGAATCTGCATAAGTTTCTCTCATGTTTTGGGGCTTTTGTTTTCTTTGTCATACTTAAAAACTGCTTTCCATCAAAAGCATAGACTAGGAGAAACACTATCTTTTGTTCGACTGTCATGACACACCCTTCTTCGAAGGATTAATTTGAAGAACATGTTGAATTGTTTATCCAAGATGTAAGATGCCAGTGCTTGGATTGCAAATTTAAAAGGGATAGTCATGCTCTCATATAACCTTCAAGGGCATGGGTGGAATGATTCATCAGTGTTACTATGAACATAGGATATCAAAATCAATATCCATATATCTCTTTGTTTGTTAAAAGACATGAAGTACCACTATTGTCTCAATTTACATGGATGATATTCTAGTAACAAAATGGTTCAAAGTTATCAATTTTGGTTGGCATGTTGATTTTTTTTAATACGTGAATTAAATTGGTTAATTATAATGACTATTGGGTACATAAGTTTATAGTGGTATATAACATTGTAAAATGATGGATTTTCAATGTAGCCTATCATGGAATATTTTTATTCTCCCGTCACATTTGATACTAAATTTTAATGGGAAAATGGGTTCTGATGGAAGGATTTCCCCATGAAAATGACTTGGTAGAAATTTGTTTTCTAATGTAAAAATTTCCTATGTTCATTTGCCACCGTAACCTACACCCCAAAAAAAGATTAATAGATGGGTTGGGTTCATTGTAAAAAAAAAAAGATGGGTTGGGTTAGGTCTATCAACTTGGTTAATAAATATGTTGAGATTGGTGGGAATTGGATTGGGTCAACCTTCTAATATATTGCATTGATATTTAAAGTTCCTTATATATAGGTAGTAGGTTTTGGTAGCATGGTGGTGGTTACTTTATGGTCGTTTGTTCCTATGCAGTAGATTATATTTCCTTAGACACTAAATGACTAGATCCCACCCACCCACCCCCTTTAAAAAAAAGAGGAGGAAAGAAAAAGGAACAAGACATCTACCCCATTAATTCTTTTCAATACTAAGAGAAATGAAACAAGCAAAGACAATTCCCATTATTATTGTCATCATTGACACCATGGTTCTAAAAGTCAGTATTGACTTAGGCAACTTAACAAGACTTGATAAGAAAATCGAGTAACTCAACAAAGTATGTGAACGAGTTTTCTGCTTCATTCAACGGTTTCATTGAGACAAGCCAAAAACTTGCCCAAGTTGAGTAACCTCAGCTTGGGTCAATTGAGTTCGAAGTAGTAGAGAGTAGCGTGTTTTGTAGGACATGGGAATGATATCGAAGTTATAGCAAAGGCAAAATGGGGAAAACAGACCACAAGACATAAAGCTGAGGAACAGACCCTACTTTCATTTCTTTGGTGGAAAAGATGAAAACTAGAGCTAACGGGGAGAGAGAGGAGACCTGGTAATATTGTCACAATTTTGTCTTTATTATATTAATTATTTATTCTTATCCTTACTTTTCCCTCCTCCTCAATTTTCAGAGGGATCATTTATTAGGAAGTAACATGGATTTGTCTTTCATCCTTTTGAGGAGGTTGGCAAATAGAGTTGCAGCTTTTTTATTTAAGCAGAGTGTCTCATGGACTGATCTATTTGTTGATTTCTCCTTGGATTCAGGATGTTTTGTTATCTTTGATTTTATAAAATTTTCACTTATTTTGTTCTATTTGTGTGCTGGCCCAACCTTGAGTTTGCACCCTACTATTCTTTGTATTATTTATTTTTTCTTAAAATAAACTAGATATCACTAGCCTTTTGATGTACGGTTATTGTTGTGAACCATCATCTTAAAAAGTCAATGACTGCAACCAATGTATTAGTCTTTGGTAAATTGGCTGTTCATGATCCATCTATTTCAGTGGTGCAATAGGCTCCTCCATCACACAAGTTGGTACATTATGACTTGTTTTGACTGAAGATTGTGGGATGGACTTTCAATTCATTCTTAACTCCGTGATTGAGTGGTTGTTCTGGCTCTTCACTAAATGCAATCTAATATATTTCGACAAATCATTTCTCCAGCTTTATGATTTTTTTGCAAATTACCAATAAATATTAGATTATTCACTGGATTTTGAGATACACCTAAAAGGAAAGCAGCGGGAATTTGTTGTGATTGAAAGTTTCCAACTTTGCCTCACTCTTGGGAAGAGTTGGAAGGGGTTCTTATGTTTTACATTGTGCCCCCTTCTGCTTTCTTTTTTTATGCCCTAGAGGGTGCTACTTAACCGTCCATTCTGTGGCATTTAGATTCAATTGATATTTATATTCATAGCACTGATTTCTCATGAGCATATATGATTGACATATTCCCCTTCTATGTTGACACCTATTAATCCCAGGCATTACATGTCCAATAAATCCCTTGGACCAAGTACTTTAAGGGCTGGTAATTGCAATAGATTTTCCTTGCCAACATGAAAATAAATACTGCATCATGTTTTCCAGATTGTGAACAACCTTTTTCTTTTTATCATATTTGCTTGCTCCTCCACCCCTCAACAAGTGGGCTCTAGCCAATGGTCCCTATACAAGCATTACATTGCTTTTCATTCATTTCCTATTTCTTTGCTTTCCTTTTTTCTTTTAAATAGTTTGCATTGTTTAATTTTACTGCAAAATGTTGTGGCCACAGCTTTGTATATCGTGTCTGAGGTGATTCCTCCATGGTTCCTTTGATTTCTCTTCCTCTATATTTTGTGGCTTCGTGAAGGTGATTTTGAGTGGCCAAGTGCAACAGTAGACAAAACATTGTTTGACATTTAAATATGGTTAGGAAGCAAGACTTTTGACTGTCTTACTCTATCAAGAAAGTGACTTTGAGATGTTCTTTTAGGATCTGAGCTTGGGTTCAGTGGTTGATTGGTAGATAGTTGAGGACACAAAATGAGCTCATATCTTACACTTTTACTGAAAGATGTTAAGGATATGAGGCGTGGTCCTTATCCAGCTGACCCCTTGAAGGGTAAACGAGAGGATGATGCCCAACTAGTCATGCACACCAAGTGAGCAATCATTTGGTTGTTATGGGCCAAACTTCATGTGTTAGTCTCATGCTTGTCAAATGAGGAACCAGCTTTCTTTTGAACTTTGCACCTTTATCTGTGGTTCATGATTCATGGTTTTCATGGGTTTGTATTTGACCATGTTAATCTTGTTTGCATTTTCCCTACGTCTCCTACCAAAAGGCAATCTTGAAAGCTTTCATCCTGTTAGGAGTTCCATTTGAGAGGGGAATTAAAGAAGAAAACCTACCAAGTAGTTCTATTGGTTTGGTAACATGGCATTTTGGATATGTATCTGAATTTTTTCCCCTTTCTTGGGTGCAGAATCGTGTAAGGAATCCTACCATGTCTGGTGGCTACATGCAGCAGAACTACCAAACTCCAGGAAATTGGGGCCCACCTGGGTCAAATCCTGTGCAGCAAGCTGGGTATGGATATGCGCAATCAGGAACTACACCTTCTCCTTACTACAGCAACTACCCTCCACAACCAGCTGGATGGGATCAGGCAACCCCACCAGCATCTGCTCCACTTCCCCAGCAAAGTGCTGGATACAATTATTATGGGCAACAGAGTCAGACAGGATCTGCTCCAGCTAATGTCAACTATGGTTATGCTCAGCCATTGCCGGCCACTGGCTATGGTTATGATCAGGGTTACTCTCAACAGCAGCAGGCTTATGGGAACAATGGATCTCAGGGTGAAGAAGATCCACATAGCTCGTACATCTCTCCAGGATATGGAGCACCTGGTGCGACACCTGGGAAGTCAGATGGAACGACCACTTCCCAGCCTTTTGGGACCCAAACATCTACCCCTATGCCTGCACAACCAATTGGAACACCCACCACCCCCTCTGGAACTCCATCAACCCCACTACCACAAGCCCAGTCAGTCGGATCAAGCACCCCCCAACCTTATGCAACTCAGTTTTCTACCGCAATGCCACCAGGTCAGCCAGCCGCATATGGTCAGCAACCAGCTGCTCCAACTGGATATATGCCACCTCAAAACTATCCAGGCTATCCTCCATCTCAGGCAGCAAATGTTCAGATGGGTTACAGTCAGATGGGGTATGGTGGACAGCAACCATTACAAATTCCTCCATCAACATCTCAGACAGGATATGTACAAAGTGGGTATCCTCAGCCGGCTTTTACTCAATCTGGTTATGTTCAAGGCGCAAACACTTCTGGTTATGGTATGCCACAGCCTGCAACTCACCTGCAACCACAACCAGTGGCTTATGGATCTGAGAGAAGCACAGATGGAAATGCAACTGTTGGAAATTACAGCTCAACTCCTGCAACTCAAGAAACAGTTCATCCTCAAAGCTGAAGGTATTAGCTAATGACTAGCTCTTGAGTTTCTGCTATTTCCCTTTGTATTCTGGAACCTAAGATGTAGCATTTCAATCAGCAGGTGTATTCCTTTTATGTTAGACAACTGCCTTGACCAAGAACAACTGTTTTGATTGGCATTTTAGCATCTGAAAGGATACTTTTAGATTAAAATGAGCATAAGCTAGGACGTTTGATTCAGTACAGATGGTGTTGGTACTACTTAGCACATAGGCCTGGCTGTCTGGATTTTGGTATTGCTCCCTCTATTGAATCGTGTTACATAATATGATGTTTTGGGAGAACTGCATTTGACTTCTATTAGGGGTTGAAATTGGTGATCTTGTTTTGTTAGTTTTCAGAATATATTTAAGTTATTTCTCTGATATTGGTATTTGACAGTATAGAGTTATTTCTACAATATTGGTATTTGAGATGTTATATGATCTAATGTTATTGGTATTCAAGGTTTTATAGAGTGCATGATATACACATTGATAATCAAGTATATCATGCAAGCGTGTGTTTGGTACGGGCAGATTCCTGTGCCCAATCCAGCCTCCATGCAGGAGTCTTGGAAATGTGATCACTAATATAGTGTTCTTGAATTTTCTTCTATTCATTCAATTATGGTGGTTGTGGTTGCCTTCGTTGTTGAGGGAAAGGGTGGGGTGGTGATTATCAGATGTTTGTGGATTTTGCTGTTAATTATCGTCTTATTAAGGCTGATGTTGATGAATCATCCTTTCTTGAAGTCTATTGGTACTCATGAGCCTGGATTTGCGGTAATATTTGTAAACTAATTGCAAACATCTAGATTTTGGATAGCTGAAGAGTGAGTTTTGATAAGTTTAGGTAAAAAATTAAGCTCATGATACTTAATGCCTCTCATGCAATGAACTTAGGATAAGGAGTCAATAGCTGTCATTGCTTACTGCCTGGCATTCGGTTTCCAGCACTACAAATTACCACTGATACTGATGCCACTGTCAAGTTATTTGTTATTGGATGAATTGAAGGGGAGGGTTGATGACAGGTATGCAATCTTGTGGACTATCAGAATATTGGGCTTCATATTTTCTTTATCTTTGAATTGTAATCTCCAAGTTAATCTGAAATAACAAAAATTAAGGTTAATTCTCTCTTTTCACCGTCAAATTTTAATGGGTGTCTCTAAGAATGGGAATTAAGGGGTGAAAATTTGTCATAATGGTAACATTAATGAGGTTCTGTTATGATGGGAAGAAATTGGAAAAGGAAGGAATTTGAGAATTCATGGTGCATGGGACCTGGCGACAGTGTTAGGTTTTTACTTTGAAAGAGCTGAAACCATTTCCCAATTGAAAACCTTACTCAGTACCTTAGAGAAACCCAGATATCGACTAACTTGTTTGACTAGATTCAACTGGATTGGCCTTGAATCATGTCAGTCATTGAGTCAGAGCATGAGAATCTCCACTCTTGGCTGAGTTGAGGCCCTTGGGGCCTTCAGCAGTTGTTTGCCACGTGGCATCTAAGGGTGCAAATCAGTGAGTGTTGGACCAATTTTAATAGGCCAATGTATCTAACGAGCGTTTCATATCTAAGTCTTGAAATTTCTACTTCATAACGAGTGTTTTGACTTGGATAACTGGTTCATATCTAAGTTTTCTAATCCAAGTTGACTTGGATTATTACATGCATTCCAGTTTTGTGAGCTGGACCAGCCCGGAAGAGCCCAGTTTGAGTCGATTATCACAAGAATTTAAATTGGACCTAACTTGTCTCCCTTAAATTAATTGCAATACATACAATAATCTGTCCTTTTTATTTTCTCAAAAGGTTTTAATTTATATATTACATCTTGGAAATCCTATTAAGTCGTGTGAAGTATGACCAAGTCACTGGAAAAAAGTAAATCAAAATAACTCCTTGACTTGAAATTTTATCGAATTGAGTCGACTCAGATTGATCTGGCAAATAATTTTGAATTGAGTCGACTCAAATTGATCTGGCAAAGTGTGAGGAATGGAATTTCTAGTCGCTTGCCCCGTTACCCATGATTTGATGATTTAATGCGAAATGAAATACCTTTTCCTCCATTTTCTATAGAAAGTTATCTTTTTATTTTCGAATTTTCTCCAATCGGCCCAATGCAAATATGAGCTTATATTTCAGGGTTTTTTTTTTTGCAAGATGTAACCTTCATAAACTGTTTTTTTAAGTGAATTATATTCCTATTTACAGTGGGGCATACTTTTTTTTTTGAATGATGGTTAGTTAATTTCATTCAGAGAATAAGTAGCCCAAAAATGTACAAAAGAGAAACCCACAGCCTGGGCTAGGCAAAGTATAAAGACAAAATGCAAAAGAGAACTCTGCACAAAAGAATGGGCTGAAGAAACAATAGCCCAAAGTAAAAATTAAGCCCAGACAGTATTACGCCTGGAGACTACCAACAAAAAAAGGGAAAGAAGTAGTATCTCCCACCAAGTTGTTTATCATTTCCGTAGCCATAGTACGGAGATCAGGAGGAACATTGGAGTTGATAACAGAGCAGTTCAGCTTGGACAACAAAAGGTTAATTGTATCCCCATGTATTCGAAGACGCCAGCCAGTACGTTTGTGTCGTAGGATGTTGAAAATGTTAGCATCAGTGATGAAGAGCTTGTTCAACGAGATACCACCAACAGCAAGGAGGGAGAGACAATCAATGAAGAGCAACAAGATCCGGAGCGGGTCTTCGGTGTTTTGTATGCGATGGATAGCAGACCCAACGATCGTGTTGCAGTTCCTGAAATGGATGATACCAAAAGTGATGTTGCTGCCAAGGTTGGAGGTGTGAAGAACGATGGAGGTTTCATGGTGATGGAGAGATGGAATGTCAGGGGGTTTAGGTGGGATGGGTTGGAAAGGTGGAAGGTCCCAATGTGCTGAGAATTTGCTACTAATCATCTTGAGATCACTATTGGAGAGAAGGAAAATTAGACGTAATCTAATATCACTGGCAACAGATTTGCATATAAAGATTGGTTCATGGGCATGGGA
Source organism: Chimonanthus salicifolius (assembly GCA_013350335.1). Lineage (NCBI taxonomy): Eukaryota > Viridiplantae > Streptophyta > Magnoliopsida > Laurales > Calycanthaceae > Chimonanthus > Chimonanthus salicifolius. Next base: position 10,829,074 of record CM023537.1, on the reverse strand, counting down.
TGTAAAAATTCTTGAGTTACGCTCAGTCCAACAATGCCAGATCATGGCAGGAAGAGAGAGCGCAGCAGCAAGCTTCGAAAGAGTGGGAGTTTGGGAAGAAACCAAAGAGGAGGCTTGGTCAGGAGAGATGTTACCAATAGTGTTCAGGTCAAATTTGGAGAGGAGAATGGTCCAAGCTTGAACAACAAAATTACATCGGAGGAGATGCTGATGAGTCTCAGATTCCACATTGCAAAGAGGACAAAAAGCGGTGGTCTGTGAGCCACGATCAATGAGAAGCTGCCTAGTTTTGAGGCCATTGTTGAAGTAAAGCTAAGCAAAACTTGAGTGTCGGTTTATGCAGCCATTAAACCAAACAAGCTCCATCCAAGAAGGGTTGGGAAGGGATGAGTGCATGGATTTAAAAATGGAGGCCATAGAGAAAATTCCATCTGGCTCAATGGCCCATATAATCTGATCCTCCAAATCGAAAATGGATAAGCTGACAAAGAGGGCAAGATTACGAATTTGTTGCAGAGTGGTAGAGGTGGATGAAGGGAAGGTCCAATGGTTCTGGTTGATGAAGGTAGCAACAGTAATGTCAGTTGGCAAGCAAACTTCCTCAGCAGCATAGCAACCAAAGTGATCAAACAGAGTGAAGCCAGGCCTAATCCAAGGATCGTGCCAAAAAGAAATCTGTTGGCCGTTACCGACGATGTAGACAACCAGAGGTTTGAGGCGATCCCTGACTTTGAGGATGGAACGCCAACCCCAAGAAGCAGATTTGCTGATGCTGACATTCCAAAAATTCTTCTTGTGTAAGTATTTTTTATACACCCAACTGGTCCAGAGTGAAGGCTTAAGGTTAATAATGTACCAAACTTGTTTAAGAATGCATGCCTCATTTATGTCACTAATCTTCCTCAATCCCAAGCCCCCTTTCTCCTTGGGGAGGCAAACTTTATCCCAGTTAACAGTATGGATTTTCTTTAGGCCACCAATGTTCCAAAGGAAACTACGCATCAATTTTTCATTCTCCATGGAGCAAGCTTTGGGGAGGAGAAAGGAGTTACTCCAATAAATGTGGTAGTGGTTGATGGTTGGTCGGAGGAGCTCGAGTCTACCAGCAAAGGAGAGGGATTTGGATTGCCAACAATTGATACGATGCCTGATTGAATCAATAAGAGGTGCACAGTCAGCAATACGCAATCTGCTGGAGAAGAGTGGCAGACCCAAATAGCGGATAGGCAGACAAGCTTCATTCATGCTCAACATACGTAAGATAGCTTCTTTGTGAGTGACAGAGCTGGAGAAAATAATGTTACTTTTGGAGGTATTGACAGATAGGCCAGAGAAAGCATGGAAACTGTTGAGCAGGTTCTTTAAGGCCAAAGTGGATTTGAGATCCGTAGAGCAAAAATCATGAGGTCATCTGCAAAAAGAAGGTGTGAAATCTTAAGACCTTTGGAGGAGAAAGGCTAGAAGATATCACCATTTGCGATAGCACGGTTAAGAGCAGCAGAGAAGCTCTCCATAACAAGTGTGAAAAGAAATGGCGAGATGGGATCACCTTGTCTTAGGCCCTTAGTGCTGGAGAAGAAGCCATGAGGTGTACCATTGATCAGAACAGAGAATCTAGGCGTTTCCATGCAACATCTGATCCAATTGATCCAAGTATCATTGAAATGGGCCTGTTGAAGGAGGAAGTAGATGCAGTCCCAGTTGACATTGTCGAAGGCCTTTCTGAGGTCGATCTTAAGGCACATGCGGGGAGGGCCACAATTGAGATGGATGCCACGAACCAAGTCATGACAGAGAAGGATATTGCTTGAGATATCTCTGCCGGGGATAAAAGCGCTTTGGTGCATACTAATCAGATTTGGCATGTGAGGTTTCATACGGTTCACCAATATGCGCGAAATGAGCTTGTATATTTCATTTGTTAAAGCAATAGGTCTAAAACAATCAGGGTTGTCTGCATTTGGGATCTTGGGTATAAGGGCAATTAAGTAGGCTTTGATTTGTTGGAGCATCTGACCAGATTTGAAGAAGTCAAGAACAGCCTCCACAGTATCATCACCAATAATGTCCCAGCAAGAGCGATAAAAGTGCAGGTTGAATCCATCAGGTCCAGGTGCCTTGTTTGGATTTGGTCCAAAGAGGGCCTTCTCCACCTCAGAACGGGATACCTTAGTAGTAAGCAAGGAGGCTTCAGAGTTGCCTAACTTAGAGTTCAGATTGAAGCAAACATCATGGTGAAAAGAAGAGCTTCCACTGAAGATGTTCCTGAAGTGGTTGACAAAGGTGTCAATGATGACAAGAGGATTATCAGTGAGATCACCAGAGGCAGTTTTGATGGAGAGAATCCTGTTGTGGTGCTCCCGCAATTTGATGGAATTGTAGAAAAATTTGCTTCCCATGTCACGCAGATTAAGATTGAAGAGCCTGGATTTTTGGTAGAGGAGGCTAAGCTCATTATCAGAAGCCTGTTCCAGTTGAGATTTGGGCTGAAGAAGTGCAGCAAAATTGCAATCAGAATTGTTGTTGTCGTATGCAGATTGAGCTGAATCAAGAAGAGAACGAGCCTTTTCCAGTTGTTGTTTGGTGTTTGGTGTTGGGATTAGATTTGTGATAACTGATGAGGGCTTGCTTGAGAAGTTTGAGCTTGGAAACAAGTCTGTACATGGGGTATCCACTGATATCAGCATTCCAAGTGGTCTTGACCAAGTCCTTGAAGAAGGGATTCTTACACCAATGATTGATAAACCGAAAGGGTGTACGGCGCTTGGTATGAGCAAGCATACAGGTTGAGGAGGATACCTCTATGATCAGACCAGGCCCAAAGAATTGGCAGGAAGCTTGATCAAAGGTGGAGAGAAAAGGTTGGTTGACAAGGGCTCTGTCGATCTTAGATTCAACCCTCCAATGGCCATGAGAAGAATTGGACCAGGAGAAATCCGCACCAATGATTTGAAATTCAGTGAAGCCAGCATTGTCGATGCATTGGTTGAAGGGGGCCATGATATAACCAAGAGTAGAGCCACCTTTCTTATCAGTGGGAGATCGAATGCAGTTGAAGTCTCCAGCAATGAAACAGGGGAGATGGTAATTATTACCAATGGCTTCAAGATCATTCCAAAGTGGCAGTCTCTGCTGAGGGTTATTTGAAGCATAAATACAGTAAAGGAGAAGAGAATTACCATCAACAGGGAGGATGATTTTGCAGAGAATAAATTGGTCAGTAGCATGGAGGATGGTGAGGTTGACCGAAGGGTTCCACCCTATCCATATTCTCGCATAGGAACAGAGGGCAACATTGGAGAAGTTATTCCAATTATGAGGAAAGATATTAGGAGCCGATGAGTAGAGATTTCCAGCATGGATACGGCTTTCCAAAACACAAAATATGTCAGCTTTCATGGAGGTGATGCGGTCTTTAACCTCCAGCTTCATGTGGGGACGATTTAGTCCCTGGACATTCCAAATCGCACAGATCATTGAACAGGGGTGGGGTTCCCCCCTGGGCTATCTTGAGCATGTTCCTTGCTCCAGTTGTAGGCAGCAACGACAGTGTCGATTGTATCCAGAGTTTTGGGGTTGATGACGCCAGGGGATTGCAGCTCTTCATCAAAGATGTTTTCAGGTTCCTCCTCCTCCAGGTGGTTCAGCAGCTGAAAACGATTTGCTGTTCCATTATTTGTTGGGGAGCCGGGTCGTTGTTCAACATGGCTTCCAATAGTAGGAGGTGAGCATGGCTGAATGACTGCAGGATGGTCAGTAGGGGGATTATTAACGGCAGAGGAGCTGGCACAATAATCCTTTCTGAATTTTTTGTGTGTCACAGCAACAAAATTTTCCTGATGAGGAGGAGTACTGTCAACGATGACCGCTTTGCCAGTATTTGGATTAGAAGATGGGGTAGTCTGCTTGGGAACCCAAATGCGTTTGACCTTCGGTTGGTTTGGGCAATTTTCATCCGAGTGCATGAAGGTTTTACAAGATTGGCAAACCTTTGGTTTCCAATCATACTCAACACGTTGAGACACCGATGTTTGAGAGGTGACAATGGTTAGCTTGTCAGGAAAGAGGCATGAGGTAGAGACCTCCACACACACACGGGCTTGGGCAAGATTGGTGCCGTTGGCAGTGGCAGTGTCCATGCAAATGGGCTTGCCGATGGCACTGGCAAGTTTGCTGAGGTTGTGAGCAGTTCTGAGGCAGCCATTGAGCCTTGGAAACTTGATCCATAAAGGGATAGATTGCAAGTCTTCTTTCTCTAAAGGTGCAGATAGGGTCCAACGCTGGAGCATGAGAGGCTTATTGTGGATGAAGTAGGGACCATTTTCAAGAATCTTCTGACATTCATCCTCAATGTCAAATTTGAAGAGGAAGAAACCATCATCAAGGTTGAAGACTTCAAATCCAGCAGGCGAGTTCCATTGTTTAGATAGGCCTGGCCGAACATGGCCAATCCACGGTTTTTTCCCGAGGAAGTAACCCACAAGTGTAGGTTTGCAACTTTTCTCGCCAGTGGCGATTTCATCATCGGAGAAGGGGACTCTAAGAGGATTTGTGGAACCAGAGTCGATAAATTTGAGAGAGAGAGGGGTAACCTTTTTAGGTTTGAAGAGAGAGGCCCACTTGGAGGTGGGATTTGCGGAAGCAGATTTTTCGATAGCTGGAGTAGCAGAGGGGAGTTCTTTACTGCTATTTTCAAGGTTGGCTTGTGTGTGGTCCCCAAAAGGTTGATTGGAAGAGTTGGGAGGTGGGACACCTTGCATGGGATCAGCAATGACAGGTGTAGGATGGGCAGTGACATCTGTAGGGATATTAAATTTTACACCCTTGGGAGAGGAGAGAGGTTTGCCGAGTGGACTAGACCCCTGTCTACTAGAGGGTTTGGTGGCTGAATTGACGTCTGCAGGAGCTCCAGAGGCCGAGGTCGGAAACTGCTTTGGAAGTTGAGATCTGCCATCTCTGGATCTCACGCTAGAGGCGACATCGGCACCGTCGTTTTCGGCTCCAATGGTATCACTAATGGGTATGCTTGATCCGGAAGAGTCGCCGGGAGATCTTAGTTCACCACTGATACGTTTCTTAGCCTCAGCAATTAGATCAGGGTCCGTATCAACAGGAATGGCACCACCGTTTGAAGACAGGATTGCTGCCATGATAGTTTGGAATTTGGATTCCAAGCTGGCTGCATAAAATGCTTGAAGATCCAAGCAGAAATTATTTGTTGAAGGAGAGCCCTCTGAGGGTTCAATAAAAGTTTCTGAAGGATTATATCTTTTGTAGAGGGCAGCTCTATCTGCACCTTGGGCCATGATTTCAGCTGGAAGACTGTTAGGAATGCAGTCTTCTTTTTTACTACAGATGTAGTTTGCCACAAGTTCAATGCGCTCCATGTCGTCTGCACATTTAAATTTTTTTCTTTTGAAGCCTTCTTGCTTCTTGATGTTTAGTTTGACTCTAGCACGCTGGATAAGCTCCTCAGAGGCTGCAAGAGGAAGAATGGCATTTTTCTCCATAGCGGCGGCCAAAGTTGCAACCTTAACATCATCAGACCAATCAGAGAGAAGAGTTCTCTCTAAGTATTCTGCTTCAAAATGGTCATCCTTAGTAGGATTAGGGAAGTCTGACTTGGGTTTAGGCTTGGGTTTCTTAGCCTTACCCATGGGAACATGAGGTAGAAGGAAAAGGGGGTGACAGTGGGGCATACTTCAACAAAATCGAACTCTCATAAGTTATCTACCAAGCATTGCAGTACCATATAATGACTCCTATTTCGAATGATACTACAATTATATTATTATGTCTTTTATTGAAAAAGATTATATTAGTAAAGGTTTATTGATATATGGTTAGCTTTAACTCCAAGTCTCTTAAAATAATTGTTGATATATGGGGCTACTAAGAGTTCAATTGTATCAATAAGTTTATTTGAAAAGTATATTTAAAATGATGTTTTTTAGATTTATTGGATTTAAAATTTTATTATTTAATAAGTTTAGAAATCAAAAGTTAAGATGGGGCCAATGGTAAAATCACTCTTAAGAGATTCAAAATGGATAAAAATCTAATTAATGAATAGTAGTTGACTGAGATGTGGAAAATAATATTTTTAAGACACTTATGGGGCTCTACATGGAGGCATTATTCAAGTGAAACTAATTGATCATTATAACATCTCCTTTAGTCACTCCATAATTACAACATCTTAAGGTGATCGTTTAAGTATTTTGACTTAAAATTAATTCATTCATTAAATGGATATATATCTTTGGTTATATTGTATAAACAATTATAAGAATTGAGTGACCAATTTTATTTTCAACTGGTTACGTAGTCTTGTAATTTCACACTTTAGAAAAAAAAAATTTTAAACAATTAATTTTCATAACCCATCCTATGTGGAGAATTTTCCTTTGAAAATCTTTCATCTATCGTGCTCAATTTCTCTCACTCAATTATGTGGGTCTCAATCATAAAGATAATGAAGAATAATCACATGTTATCATTCTAAGTGTAACAATGACTTCAAATAGCACTATTTATAACATTGGTGTCCACAGTTTATAAATTAAAATAATTAATTAATTTATAAATACAAATGTACATATATATAGAGAGATTTTGCAAAGTTATTAAACGAGTTGTTGAATATACTAAATTGAACTTTATAAATTTTCTAATTAAATAGTTTTATTTGAATCATCTAACCATAAGTTAAATAGTTTTATAAAATAAAAAATTATAAATATATATTCATCTTTACATTTAAAAATCATATCTCAAAATATATTATCACTTCCACCTTCCGTGGCCGACTACTATTTGAATTCTAACAGACGGAGACGCTTTAATTTTTAAACGTTAGGAATTAGGATATTTGAAACCATCTTGCCCGACGAACCGCGTCGATCACCGTCTTCTACTTTTAGAAACTCGCAGAAGCTGATCTTCTCCCAGTCTCTCACCCCCTCGCCTTTTCTAAATTTGATCTATAAATTCGTCAATAGTTTTTTCTTTCAAATTTTCCCCTGCATCCGTTCTGCTCACTGAAATCAGAGCTTTTACTCCTCTGTTTCGATCCAATCATGTCGTTCCTGCCACCACCCGATTGGACGACTTGCGATATCAAATATCTGAACTGTTTCTCTAAAGAAACTTTAAATCAGGAAAGAGATGAAGAAACCGAGGTGATTCTGAAGATTGTCTTGAGAGAGAAACTGATACGGACTGCCGTTGTCTCAGGAGGAGACATAACAGTTCTGGAGGAGACACCGTTTTCTGATACCACCGCTGTCTTTCCCGGCCAATCCCACACTCTGTTGCTGCGAGAGGCAGCAGAGCAATACATTTCCCTATTGCTTTCCGAGATGATGCCACTGGAGATTAAAGACGATGTCATCGGAGCTCTTGCCAGGCATTTGCACGAGGTTGCTATTGTTGCTTGGGATAACGAGAAGATGAAGGTGGTGATTAATGCTGTTATTGAACTGAAGAAGGAATTCCTCTGCAGCTGTATTGGATTGGTGGACACAAAGGGTTCAAGGAAGACAACCATACATGCATCTTGAAATCAAATCATACTTTGATCTTCTTGATTTGGGTTTTGTAGTCGTTTTGATTTGAGTTTATGTAAAAGGGTTTCTGTCTGTTTTGATTCTATAGCCATTTACTTGATGAAATCTATTGAAAATTCCCATTGCAATTTTGATTGTTTTTGTTAAATTTCTTCCTCATAAATCAAGTCATTCATTCACTCAAATTCGTAAAATCTGTGGTCCAATTTGCATGAAGGGAGATCAAATAATCTCCAATTAAAGTAGAGGAGAGGTTCCCTTCAGATTCATTCACTCACGAACAGACATAAAATATGTGCCTCCAATTTCTGTCTCTACGCCTCTCTGTTGGCATGCTTGTTGTCAGTTGAATCTGTTTTCAGGTCCTGTTGCGTTTATTTTGTGGCAAAGTAATGCTAAATTTGGGAGCCCAGAACCTATTAACCATGTCATACCAGTTCCATTGTAGCAGCCCCATTCATACATCATCCTTCACTGAGACTTCCAAGCCCTGGCAGACCGACCACCACCTCCCCATGTTTTCAACCACAATATGTGGAGTAAACCGCTAAAAAAAAAAACCCCACAACATGTAGAGTTGAGCTTGCTAGGGAGAAATCAAATGGACGCTGAACAAATGTTTATTTTTCAAATGGGTGTGGAAATTGAAACAGACGTCAATCGGCCATTGGTTTCTGAAACATTTCAAGACATAAGTTCATTCATCATGAACAGCATTTTTCGCCTATTGAAATAAACACATCATCTATCTCATTCATCAGTGCCAATGTGTAAGCAAAGCCTGTAACCACAGAAACAAAAATTTGCATCCCAAAGATAATCATCTGAGGCCTTCCTGAATATTTTGTTCAGGACCATAGATTTTGAAGATTCTTCTAATGGATGTTCAATGGCAATGCTGCTTCTAGAATTTATTAATTTTCTCACTTCAACATTCAGTCGAACTCTTATTAGTTATGGTGGCATTAAAGGTTAGGTCATTTCAATTGAGACAGATATGTAGTCTCAAATTCGATTATAATATAAGAAAGCACAGACAATTGGACTTTATCTCTGATCTGTCAAAAGAATTTTAAGGATTTCATTTCTGAGGGACCTCGACTTTGCCAAGGGAAACTTTAAGGGTGGGAATGTGAGATTCTCCACCACTGATAAGCTAATACACTCCCTATTTTATACAGATTAAGGCACTATTCCAGTAGTTCTCCATGACATTAAGCAAGCTCCATTTACTTAAATTAGAAAAGAGTAATTTTCAGCTTTCACCCTTTATTAATTAAGGTTTTGAAATAACATACAAAAGATAGATACACCAAGCCCCCAACATACTAAAACATGATTCAGAAACTACAGCATGCTTGCGAGATAATGTGCAAATGGTTGTTCAGGTTAATGAGGAAATGGAAATCAAGGTAGAAGGAATGTGCAGGCATTATATCTGAAAGAAATACAAGTTTGAGGATATTGGGCTCATTGACCACTTATCTTTCTGGTGTCAACATATGCTCCTTGATATGTGGTTCTGTTTTTAGGGCTTATTTTATCTTGTTTTACTGCTTTCTTTTCTTCTTTACAACCGAAGGGTGCAACTCAATTCTACCAAGGGGGTGGAATCACAAAACAACATGAGCTAGTTGACGACTTGATTTTCTCCTTTATCTTCCCAATCTAAATTGTGAACAGCCCAAAATATGGCATTTGTGTAGGCAGAGAGTTTCATCGATTGTGTTTATATGTTCAAAAGCTTATATATCAATTGACAATCAAATAGATTGCATTGAACCCTAGTTGCATGATGTATGGGTTGATAATTGAATGTGTTGTGAATTAGGTGTGTTTGATGATGAATAGATTCTTCTGCCAATTTTTTAGGTAATCGAGAATGTGATGTTGCTTGGAATTCCATGACCTAGGGCTGTTTGATAATTCAGGCTGCACTCAGAAGCCTCTGAAATATTTAGATTGCAGAGATTGCAGGATAGAAGTTGCCATACTTGGTCTGATTCAAGTCGAAGTATTGGATTATCAGAAGTCGAATTTGGATCGTTTAGTGCTCTAGAAATTGAAACTGCAATCGACATACATTCCTATGTCAGGAGGCTTGACTTTTGGGCCTGTGGATAGCTAGTTTTTGGCGTGACCAAGCCCAAAAAAACTGGGTTGGACTAGCACAAGCTTCAACTTGGCCCATCAGCCATACACATTTTCCAGGTGAAACATCATCTACTGTTTTCTTTCTTCCCTTTCTTTCACTATCTTCAGTTACCATATGGGATATGGTTCAGGTGGTAGCATCATTCGTCGTTTGAACAACCCTATCGATGAAGGTCTTGGACCTTCAAAATTAGGATCACCTATATAAACTGACAGGAGTTGTTCTTTGTTGGATTGAATATGGTATGAGATACAATGGTTTCATTGTTTAGAACAACGAGACTCAGGCTTGAATCAAAATGTAATTGGTTCTAATGATTTGACTACCTTGATCTTGTCTGACCCAGCAAATGTTTTTTAATGATTTGCAGTACTAAAATTCAATGGAGTAAGAGTCCACTCCAAGTGTCAAAGATACAAGTGGGCATTGCAGGGTCGATTTAATTTTTTTCCTGTAAGGTTCATACGATGAACTGTAAGAAATTCTTACTGATTCGTTGTCAAGTTTCAAAGAAGGACCTTAATCATCCAACCATTTTATTTTGTAGTATATAGGTACAAATCTGTATCCCAAATTACCAATTTCATTTTATTTTTTTCGAAAGGAGTACAAATGGACCCTATGTGTTGTTATTTAATGATCCTTCTGTCCCAATATCATAGCCGAAATGTTCTTTCGACCGTTTTCCTTTTTTGATAATCCAATCATGGGTTATCATTCAAAACGAGAGCCATAATTTCCATCTATATCTTTTAGATTAACCCCTGGCCACCATATTCAATTGTTTGAATTTACGTGTGGGAAACCGCGGGATACCCAGCGTAAAACTCCTACGGGTGAACTCACTACCCCTACGGCATACCAAGATTAGGCCATGAGAGCTCGAACCCACAACCTCCCGCTTCCTGAGGCGGGAGGCAACCAGTTGAACTACACCTATGTGGGTATTTCCTGTAATGAAATTTAAGGATAAGGAAATACATATTTCCCAGTGTATAATTTCTGACTCACTAATCACAAATGAACCATATGAGGGCAGGCCTGAGTTCACCAAAGTTGCAATTTAAGGTTCCATGTTTGAATCCTAAGTTTCAAATATAAATGTATCCATGTTCTGGTATCATACTTTTTTTGTTTACCAGTTCTATGCGACCAAATTATAGTGCATCATTCAAGATGAGGTTATTACCGAAGAATACGAAGAAATTGTTGAATTGTCTTTAAAAATTCATGAAGAATTTATCGGTGATTTCGTGTATCTTTAGAATTAGTCTAATCTCCAATGTAGAGTGGGGATACCATGTTCTCCAAAAGAAATTAATAGTAAAATAAGAATCCATTCAAGAAGGCTTTGGGCCAAAAGACAATGAGATGAAGGGCCTTAAGCTATGGCATATGTAGCAATGCTTCATTCATCATGTTTTAGCTTCCAAATACAAGGCCCATGCCAATAGTTTTTTTTTTTTAGATTTACGTGTGAAAAATTTAGACACAGTCATATTAAAATCCTCACAAATGAACCCACTACTCTTAGGGAACACCAAGGTTAAACCATAGGGACTCAAATCTACAATCTCTCGTTTCCTAAAGCAGAGTCAATAAATTGAGCTGCACCCATCTATGTTAACCTAATTAAATTAAATTATTTCATTTCTCTCCAAAGAGTTGACCTAAGTCAAAAGGCCGCAACATAGGAGAGAATCAAGCGAGGAAAGGGACGCCAGAGGCAAGAAGTGGCACACAAGCATATGCCCATCCATCTATTTTGGTGTTTTTATTTTTTGTAGGACACTTGTCAATGTGGAATACAAAGAGAATATAGAATAAATGATGTGTCAATTTTTCATTGATAGGATAGATGTATTTACCCAAAACAAGCCATGGGTGGCCAGTATATTGCAGTGATATTTATTTTTAATGGTCCACTGTGAATCAGAGAACTATGAGATTTTTTTTTTAATTAAGGTATTCAAGCGTCTCAGCGCTTGAATTTTTAAAATATCTCACATGACTAATTTTTGAAATATGTGTAAATCTCTCGATCCACATTAAATACAGAACTAAAGAAAGTGAGCCTTTTTGTATGAAAGGGGGCTAAATCCAAGACCTCTCACTAAGAAAAGTGTGCATTTGACTTCTCTCCCTAATGAGGTGAGTTTATTAATTTTATATATTCTTTTTGTTGAGTTTTAACTTTAAATTGAATTTCATGCAACTTTGATTTTTCAAGAATTCATAGGTTTCCTAGAGTATAGAAGCACGTGTCTACACTATTCATCAAAGTAAAAACGTAATCAAGCTGACAACTACCAACCTGTACCTGGGTTGAAGAATGAAGATTGCCCCAATTGGCAGTGACGAAGTTAATGGGGCGGGCCCCCTGTACCCATTTTCTAAGTGGGCCCCAAATCTAGTACAGCTAGTCCCTGTGTGTTTTAGTGAGTGGATAGAATTGACAGAGAAATAGATTACTTGTCCCTAATTTCTTCCTTCTAAGATGACCACAATAATTGAGCAGGACAAAAATATTGTAGATGGGCCTTGTTGTTGAGATGAATCCAGAACATTTATCATTGGACATAATCATTCTCTGGGCCAACCTTACTTGAGTTGTGGGTGGACAGTGAACACCCATGATTTCAAATTTCAATTCATTAGGGGAAGAATTTTTAATAATATATTATTAGTTTTTAAAATTAATTAAATGAAGTATTAAGTGTTTAAAGGTTCTTCTAAAAAATAATGCAATATACATAGAATGAAGACTTGACACTCCCCCGTCAAAATATTTTGAAAAATGGCCAAAAATTAGTATTTTTTATGAGAAAATGCAAAACTTGTCATTTTGTCTATTTCGTATCATTTAAACAGTAGAAGTAGAAAGGTAGACTAATGACCTTTGAAAGTTCGCAATGAGACAAAACTGTTTCTCCATAGTTCCATTGCTGTATCCACTTAATTATTGTTTGTAATTTACATCATGTTAAAATTTTACTGATGGTAAATAATGCCTGTTTTAGATTCAGTTTCACACCTTACAAATTTGTTGTCATCCATCCCTACTTTACCAACAAATGGGCCTATATAGGCCTTAATTTCAGGCCCATCAGACCACTTTTCACTTTGCAAAATATAAAAAGTAGTGCTCTGGTGGGCCACTCTTCCACAGAAGGCAAATCCCAAGACAACTCCCATTTGTGGGTCCCTCTGGTGTAGAGGTGATGAATTAGGGAAAATAGAGAAAATAAATTGACAATAGAAATTTTAAGAAAAATTTAGTCATTTCACTTACTAAATAAGAGGAAAGGAAACACCAAATAGTTTGAGACACCCAGCTTAGCTTCACAAGTATATTACTGTAGAGACCCCTCCCTAATTAACATTTAACAGAAAGCCCAAAGTATTTGAACTCTAAAGCCCTTCTACAAAATCAAAATAACAAAAACCACCCTTCGTTACGTACACTCCTCTCCCCTTCTTCAATTTTTTCATTTTTTTTCCTATCATATCTAAATTCTTAAAAACATTTAACATGAAAAAAAAAAAAAAAAAGCACATCACCGTTGAATTACGAAACTGCCACTGAGTTGTTCACTGTTTCACTGCAAGCCACTTGCACTGGCAGGGGTGGAGATGGCGAGATCGGGCCAAGGAAAGGAACAATCCACGTCGCCCAAACCGTCGCCAATTCCCAAATGCCACGTGTTCCCGGATGTCATGTCACCCACTTCCGGCAGACTCATGGATCCGCCCCGGCCGAGACCTAGCTCGAAGCCCAAGCCATCGAAGCCCAAAACAGGGCAGGCCCTGTTCGGAACGGGTTCAAGCAGGCCAAGGAAACCGGTGGAGGAGGAGGCAAGCAGAGAGGTGAAGCTTCCCAAGCTCTCGGTGCCGGACGTCGGGATATGGGTGGCCAGGAATTCGGTTCCGGAGGCCGGAGGAGGAAGAGGAGGAGAGAGTACGGGCGGAGAAGTAGTCGTCTTCGTCGTCGAGGAGGAGGAGCGGGACCGCTTGGTGGGCTTGGAGGAGGAGGAGGAACGGGTGGAGCCGCCGACAGGGACGTCGCGGAGAGTGCCGCCGTGGGTCCAGTAGCGGCGGCAGGACTTGCAGAAATGGCGGGGCTGAGAGAGGTTGTAATTGTTGTAGTAGCAGAACTTGGTGTTCTTCGATTCGCAACGTGGGCACTCCAGCTGGTCCTGCTCCTTCTTCTCCGGTCACAGACAACTGTGCCACCCCTCTCACCACTCTCCTGTCGCCGGAATCTGACGGCATGGCTGCAGTCCCTTTTCTCCTCCTTGTAGTTAAAATCAAGAATCAAGACCCGAAGAGATGAAGAAGAAGAAGACAAGAGAAGAGGGTAAAACAAAGGGATTTCTTAGTTTTGTTGGTATTTAGTTTGAGCAATTTGGATAGGAGAAGGGCTTGATGTGTTTATTTATAGGGAAGAAACAGGGACATGGCTCTGGGCTTAAAGTTGAGGAAGTTGGGCCCATCTAAGGGTGACATGGACCGTTGTTGATGGTGATGGATGGCAGATAAATGGCAGAATAAGCAAGTCTATTGTCCAGCGGGCTTGGGGGAACAAGGAAAACACAATCAACGGTCCAGATTTAAGTGAAATGATCCAATGGACAGGATGCGAATGAAGTGTGTTTGTAGTTCTGTACGGGTTTGATGAAGTCCATGTCCTTTCTGAACATCAAGGCGACACATGTGCACAGCGTGTAAGATCCACACCATTGAATACTTCAAATAATTTCCCAATTCAACAAATCAAGCGGTAGAAAATAAGTCTCTTAGTAGTGAAGCACGTATTTTTTTTATAAAATATATAAAAAATTATAGACATTTTTTTAGACTAGAGCTATTGAGTTGTCTCATCTTCCTAATACTTGGGTATTTGTAAACCAGGCCGAATACAATAATAGAGAATGACCTTTTTTGTATTGAGGATTGAGGATGAATAATTCAATCTTTATAGATGTGCATTATTAAACATAGATGTTCATTTTTTACACTAATTAAAGAAGACGTTTTTTATATATCATAATTTATTATGTTATTAAACTATTTTCTCCACCAATTAAAATATTCAACAAGCAAAGTACACTGCAATCAATGTACATTGAATGTATAAATACTCTCAATCAAGTGGTGGAAAGTGAAAAAAATACTTCTTGTGATACAATGTCTCTAAATCATAATTCATTTTTTTTAGAATTTTTATGACTCACTTTCATGTATATTGAACAATAATAAAATACATCAATTTAATGATTATAATTGTTCATGAAAAGTAAGTAGAATTCCATATATAAACTATAATTTATACTATAAATAAATCAACAACCTCCGATAGTCACTCCAGGGGTCGAAATATCGTATCGGCCGATATTTATAGGTTTGGAAGAGCCCTATATCGGCCGATATATCGTATCGGCCGATATTACCTCCTCGGTCAATATATTGGTCGTATCATATCGACTCGAGAGAGAAAAATATCGGCCGATATATCGGCCGATAACGATATATTGGTCGACATATCGTATCGGCCGATAACGGTATTTTAACCCCTGAGTCACTCGATATTCGTAGTTTATAAGAAGTTGTGTGTATTTGAAGTACTCATAAAGTTTCATTCATTGTAAAAAAAATCAATCATTAATCAAGGGAGCTCATACAGATACCCGGAAAATCTTTCTCTATACACCCGTTTTCCAAAACTGGAATAGAAATACCTTTTTGCCCTTCCATCTAAAAATGCCGCATCCTCAACAGGTGATTCGTTCAGACGAATTCAAAAATTCGTTCAAACAAATGGGCTATGAAGTGAGATTTTCAAAAAAAGTCTTTTTTTCGACCTGATTTCTACAAATAATGTATCAAAATTCATCTATTCTAAATTTTATGAACTCCGAGACTCATTTTAAGTAAAAATTGTATAATTTTAGGTTTAAAAAAGCGTATCCAATTTTTTTTTAAAACGGGTATATAGGAAAAGATTTCCCAGATGTCTATATAGGCTCCCTTAATCAACCACTATAGTAATATAAGTTTGATTTGATTACTTCATCCATGTTTAAATCATCTAACTACCATTAGTCTACTAATACAGTTAGAAATTCTCCATGACAATGTTTTTCTTTCATGGGTGGATCCATCATGTGGTCTTTTCATGTCAATCATGCAGATAATATAATAGTTAAAATTTTATAAAAGAAACGTCAACAGTGAATCTAAGTTGACTTAATGATTTGATGAGCTTCATCAAATTAATAAAAATACAAAAGACATTTTAAATTATTTAATTAAATTTTGAATTAAGTTTAAAATTTAAATTTGTAACATATTTTAGATTGCTCAGTAAATTTTACTAATATCAAAGGAGGTACAAATATATTTTTTTCCAAATCTTTCCCCCTCTTAGATTTTCTCTCAAAACTCTCTCCTCTCTCTCAGAAACAAAAAAAAAAACCTGTGTGTTCCCAAGATGGGCCACACACGGCCAAGCCAAAACGAGAGTCCCTCTCTGTTTTATAAACAATAATTAGTTTCCTAATACAAAGAGGACTTCTAAACCGACGAAAATAGAAGGAGAGAAGAAATAGGAGTCCGAGACAAGACTCTAAATTGAAGACAAAATTCCCAACAAGGGGTTGGAGTGCTGACTAGGAACCTGAGTTTTGAGTTTCATTTCTACTTCACACTCCACTCTAAAGAACTCTATAGAGTTATCTTGTAATTGCGAGTGTTTATTCTTTTAGCTTTTTCACATTCGCATAGCGCTAACACTAGGGCGATAATTTGAGTTGGGTGGGTCGGGTTCTTTAAAACTTAACCCAGCCGAGTTGATATATATGGAACTCGATCCCGAATTCTCAACTCGACTTGACCCGAATTCTAATCCGAATCAACTTGAATTTTGACTCGACCCGCATTTTGAACCTATTTTAACCTAATTTTAGCCAGTTGGGTCGGGTCGGATCGGATCGAGTTGGGTTAATTTGTAAAATCCTCAACTCGAACTGACCCACTGATCTGAAATTCTCGACCCGGTCCGCATGATTTCTCACGTCAGGTCATGCGGATCGGGCCAAAATCCGACCTGAGTTGCAGTACAAAGCTTAAAAAATAGAAAAGGCAAAAAAAAGAAGAGAATTTATAGCAAGTATAATGTTTTTAATTTTGTATGATCATTCCACTGCCCTACTTTATTCTTTACTTTCTAAATTCATATTGTGATTAGCCCGATTACTCGTCTATATCATTAGATAGAGTATCAAAATATAATGACTTCGATAAACCACATGACTTTAAATTTATATCATTTTACTAGATTATAAGATGGAGCATAGTCAACAGCATAGATCATGATCTAACATAAATTAATTTAAAAACGATTTATGAAAAATTCAAATAAATAAACAAACGACATTAGCAATTACAACACTAAAAAGAAAGGAGAAATGATAAAGAGACCTCATCATAATTTGATGAAGTTTTACATTTCTGTCATTTATTTTTAAAATAATTATATTATTGTTTTTCAAATTTCATATATAAGTAGAGGAAATGTAACACCTGGCTGTATAATTGTTTATAAAATATTATTATTAGTAAGTATTTATTATTACAATTTTAAAATTATAATTTCAAATTTTATAGACATTAAATAGTGAATAGATAGGTTAAAAAAAAGACATCTAATTGAAATGAAAATATCACCTCAAAAGTAATTGAACGAATAAATTTGTTGAAGATAATGATAATAGTATACATCCATAATTGATAGACAGCAAATATAGAAAATTAATAAAGATTATAGTGTTTCTCTTAATATAGAATGGTAATATGTTATTATTTAGACAAAAATAAATAGACCACAAGAGACAAATTCGCTGTTTGTGGCCGTGTTGTGTTAAGTGTTTTGGCGAGGAGCGAGAGCCGAGCCGAGCCGAGAGTGAATTGATTTGAAGCGACTAAGTTAACCGCCAGTGGAAGAGAGGGGGGTACCGACAGCATGATGCTGTCGGGCAGCGTGGGGAGCAATAATTGGAGTGACCCGCATCAGATTCTCTCCTTCCGTACTTTGACGCCGTATTTCTCGGTGCCCTCCAATTTCACCTCTCCCGTCTCCTTCCCGTGGGCCCGTCCACTCACCAGTTTCTATCCTTCCATATCCAACGTCAGATCCGACGCGGGATACAATTTCTATTAACGTCTATATTTTTTCTTTTATATCAAGGTGATTTTTTCTTTAAAATAATGGTAATGATACGTGTACTGTAAGTTTTCACCATAATACACTATTTTTTTTATAAAAAAAAATTATCATTATTTTTCTTTTTCTTTTCCTTCTTTCTTCCAAAATGAGAGGATAAAATGGTCTTTACTTATAAAGGTGATGCACTATGATAAAAACTAATGACGCACGGATCATTATTCTAAATTATATATAAACCTCTTTATTCTCACGTTTTAGAGTAGAGTTTGAAAGCTTGTGGTTGGATGCATCTAAAAATGTAATTCATCAACTAAAACAAATTTTAATTTTATCTAACTCGAGAAAATATGGTACAACTTGCTCACTTGATCAACTTAAAATCTTCTAGACTCAACTCAAACTAACACGCTAGAGTTTTTCTAAACTTTTAGTGTATGTTGCATGTCTAAGATCCTTAAAAACAAAGAGATAGAAAAGAGAAAAAAGTTCAGTCCAATACAATTATTTTTATTAAGAAGTCATGTTTAACAATGACTAACAATGACAACCGGACTTTTTCTCATAAAAATAAATGATTTAATCTCTCTTTTGTAATAAGATAATGTAGTGTTTATAATGTGCCTTTATTGTTTTTTAAATTATTATAGTTACTACCTTCAACATTGCACTTATATTTTGTTTTTCAGTTAATTTTGTATTTTTGCTACATAATAGGATCTTGACCTAATTGCATTCAAAAACATTGTTAGAGTAATTTAGATTTAGTAATGGATTATAAGAAAAAAAACCCTTCAATAACCCCAAAAATAAATTGTCATGGTTGGGGTCTCAGACTATCATGTCCAACCACCTCTGCACATGTGATATGTTGGCAAATGTGCGGCAAATGTGAACTCTTTTCTGCTTAGATGACTCATACAATAGGGTTTAGCATTAGAGGGGACTCAAACTAAATTTAGCCTATTTTCCTCTTTAGGATAGGATTATGAGATTTATTTTAATTGTAAAAATATAGAATTACCTAAAATAATATTACTTCATTTGATAGTCTAGTTAGAAATTCTTTTCATTTTCTCACATTGTTTATGCTATTGTTTCTCTGCTAACTAAGTCTTTTGGGTGGCATAACTATTTTCTTGAAAGGAATTTTTATTTTTATCAATAAAATATGGGAAATTTTATAGAGAATGAGATAAGGAGAATGTCTTCAAACATTAATTAGAGGGCTATGTAATTGGATAAAATTAGTAGGAGAACACATTAGGTGGAAGTACATGACATTATATCCTTATTTGATCATTTTAGTCTTGTGATCGATTCTTGAAAATTCATCTACGTAAAACTATTAAATTTTAATGGTTCATTTGGCAAGGTCAGATGATTAGGGAAGCATGAAATTATATCTTCACACTAATGATGTGTCGCCCTTTACGTATCTCTCTTAATTATATGCTCCAACAATCATATTTGAGGGCCATTCTTCTTTATTATCTTTAAGCACATTCTTCGTAGAACTATTCATAAAATATGGTGAAAATCTAAAAAAATGGGTAGAGGAGAATGCTCTTAAAATTTAATTAAAAAGCTTCATGATTACATTTGATGTGTACTGAATCATATAAGTAAGGTATGATTGCATTTGATGTATACTAAAATTGTAAAAAATATATACTTTATTTTTATTTATAAATTGATCTCCAATTTTTTAAAGAAATATGCCTATATATCTCAAATCAAATCATTTGATGTCACTCTTACTAAAATCATTCCTAATGTCTAAAAAAATTGAGGGAACAACAACTTGGGCCTGAATACTGAGCCCGACCCAATCCCTACAGTTTGCCATTCCTACGCATGGGCATGCATGCGTGTAGACTTTCGTCCCGAGGCTGATAGAGAATGAGGGAAGAAATCGAGAAAGGCGTGTGGGAATATTAGGAAATATTAAATATCAATATATATTAATATCAAGAAATTTGAATGGAGGGTCCACTGATTTCAACCGTCCACAAGATCGGCAGATCAAGATCGTCGAATGCCAGCCTTTTAAGGTTTAAAAGAATTTTAGGGTGGACCATGATTGGCTGAGGATATGGCCCACACGAAGAAGAAGAAACTCAAGGCTCGAGGAAGAAGGGAATCCTACCCGACACGCCTCGGGCAGAGAATCATATAATTCCCAGAGATTAGAGAGAGAAAGGATCAGAAGAGATTCGAGGCCTGCCCGACCTGACCGACGAGGGAAAAGAACGCAGCAGGGGCTGCTGCGGCTCAGACTCTGTTTAGACGCGTGTCGGTCTGTGGCAGGCTCAGACGAATCGGCCGGCACGCGAGGGGAAGGACGTAGACAGCACCGCGCCTTATCATCAGTCCCTTTCCATTTTCCAAAAATACCCCTCTCAGCTGGGCCCCACAAATAGAAGAAAAAAAATTGAATCCGACCCTAAGGCGGACTGCAATTTTCATGCGACGCTCAATCTAAATCAACCCTCGATTCGATCATTTTGTACATTGTCTTCAATAAACTAATTTATTTATTGAGTACCAAATTAATAAAAATTACAACTTTAAAATTAATTAAAATTATTATAAATAGTGATATTTGTATTCCCTATTTTCTTTCATGGTACACCATTTTAAAATGAATTTTTAAATCTGTTCTTATTTTTAAGAAAGATAAGAAAAGAGGAAAATAAAGAAATATAGACAAATTTAAAAATTTCTTTTAAGAGAAAGCACCACTGGAGAAAATGAAAATGTAAAAATCATTACCTTTATTTTATTATTAATTGAAAATTCTTAGATTTTGATAGTTTCTGTTTATAAATATAACAAGAAAAATGTTTCGAAAGTAATAGATATTCGTGATCTTATTATAATTTAAATTTTACATCTAATTATTTTTATATAAAATTAATAAATGCATTTAGAAATGAATTGTGATTACTGTTAAATTTGGTAGATAATAATAAATATGAGAATAAGAAAGTTAATGTTGAGGTCTAAAAAATTACCTATTAATTAATAAGTAAAAGCTTTTCCTTTTACTATTTACTCTGTATTTTAAATTTTTAAATTTTGATAAAATAAAGAGTTAGTTGAATGATTTGTTTTTAAATTCATTGGGTATTTATTATTGTGATATTTTTAAATATGTATAATTTTTTATTTAAATATTATAGCACCGATTTTTGAACTCTCTGAAAATAGAGTAGGAATTAGAATTTTTTTTTTTAAGAATTTATATGGATTGCATGTGGGCCCACTACTGAGATGATAGAAA
This sequence comes from Chimonanthus salicifolius, assembly GCA_013350335.1. Taxonomy (NCBI): domain Eukaryota; kingdom Viridiplantae; phylum Streptophyta; class Magnoliopsida; order Laurales; family Calycanthaceae; genus Chimonanthus; species Chimonanthus salicifolius. The sequence goes on along the minus strand of CM023537.1, from coordinate 10,807,844 downwards.
ATCATACAATGACACAAACATGGTTCCCCACAGCTCTGACTCTGACTCCCTGCCCTTTGACGGAAAACTAGGAAATCGACCCTGTAATATTATGGAATTACGGGCTGTGCCATTGAGCCTAGTTCGAGTTGTGTTCCCTCCTTCATTTATTTCAATTTAGTTCAAACGCCACCCACTCGTCCGATAATCGCGGCCCTCAAGTCAAAGTCTCCGGCGCAAACTATCACAAACCGGGCCCCACTCAAAGTTCAATGTTTGACTGACAAGTGATGGGGATGCCTATGGATTGGGTTAAACGGTTAAAGATAATAATAATAATAATGTAAAATTCTATTATAAATGAAATGGAAATGGGCAGAAGTTTGAATTTTAAATTTTAAATTACTCAAATGTTATGAATTTCAGAAAATCTAAAAATATGCAGAAATATACATTTTTTGAAATCATAATCAATATATGGAAATATGGTCAATATTTGTTTTTAATGCAAACTAAAAAGGATTATCTGACTGAAATTTGTAACTCAAATGTGCTTTAGATTGTCTTATTTTCTTCATGATTAAAATTTGAAATTCTAATTGATATTTTTGTCTAAATTTTAATTTAAATAAACACTGTTAAATCTTGAGTTTTATTTGCAAATATTGGGTTTTTTTCAAATTCAAAATCTTGACAACATATGGCGTAGGAGTGAAACTTGAGTTAGGTTTTGACTTGACTCACATGACTCAATTCAAAAAATTGGTGAGTTGGGTTATAATATTTTAAAATTAGAGTCGGAATGAGTTGAAAAAAAAACTTTAAATAAATTTAGGTTGAGTTGGGCCAAGCCTTTTTAAAATTGCATTGACTTGAATTCTCTCACTAAAAAAATTTAATATATAACTCACGATTCTCTAATCCTGTCATTTTGTGATTGAGAGTGAACAAGAGCAAGAGAGAGACAAAGGGAGACCAACAAAGAGAGAGAGTTAGACACAGAGAGAGATGTCCTAATCCGTTCCACTCCCTTCCTCGATGACAAACTCTATTTCCTTCACTCCATGTAGGGCTGCAACTCAGGTCAAGTAGATCGGGTTTCTTAAAATCCAACCCGAGTTGATATATATGGAACCCGACCCGACTTTTCAACCCAAACTCTAGAACCCAACCCGACCCGAATTCTAACCAGAATAAACCCGAATTCTGACCCGACCCGCATTATGAATCTATTTTACTTTAATTTTAGCCGGGTCAGGTCGGGTCGGGTTAACTTTTAAAATCTTCAACCCGGCCTGACTAGAATTTCATGCTGGTTTTTATCTTCTCAACCCGACCCAACGCGCTGGCCTAAAATTCTCGACCCGACCTGCATGATTTCTCAGGTCCTGGTCATGCAGGTCGGGCCAAAACCCGACCCAAATTACAGCCCTAACTCCATGCAACCGCAACCTCGGTCCTCCATTTCTTTCAATCCATCTCTGACTTCGATCCTTTCAGCTTCCAATTCTTTCCCATTCTCGTTCTTCATCACCGTCATTAGAGTCTAGTCCTTTCCCCTTCTCCTGAAACTTTGATCCAGGTATGTTGTTTTTAATTTAATTTAATTTTAAGTTGTTTTTCTTTAAAAAAAAATTGGGCTAAAATGGGTTGGGTTAATTCTCGAGCTCTAGGTCCAGGTTGAGTTGTGCAATTTTGGTTACCAGTTTGGGTTAGGCTGGGCTGTGTTCAACCAATTTTTATATGAGTTGGGTTGAATTTATCAAAATCTGACTTAACCCGCCTAAGTTTCAACCCTAATATAGTCCAAAATTTCAACATAAATGGTCTCAAATGTCTATTCATTTCAGCCAATATTTTCAAAAATTTGAGTTTCTTTTCTATTGAAAATAACAAAATACTTAATTCAACAATGGGTCATAGTGAGTAATATTTAATTGAAATCCTCTGTTCCTAAGGACAAAAATATCAGCATCAAAAGACATAAAATTCAGGTCAAGATTTTTTTTTTTTTAGAAATGGTTCATACTTATTTTATAAAATTCGTATGTGCTCTTAAGTAGGGCCTATTTTGGTCCCATTTAGACCTAAGAATGGATTGAGCTGAGGTTGACGCAAGTTTGGAAAAAGATTCATAATATCTTATGAACGTTTATCCATTTAAACATATTTTTCATTAAGACAAAGAAAGTGACACTTTTTTAAATTTCAATTTTAAATAAAATATATAAAAATTTTCTAAATTAGATTCAATAATATCAAAATGACTTTAAGTAAATCAAAATTTACTAAGATGGAATAAATGGATCGACACAACAGAAACCTCATGTATCCATTTATGAAATAAGCAAAGTTCACTTGACTCAATTATGACCTGACAGACCCATCCCCTTGTGTGTAGGTTCAGGTTAACCTGACCTCATTTATAGATAAAACTATGATAGCTATATCCCTCTAAATGCGATGGGCTCAACGATCTATATTTGTCGAGTCAAATTGTGATACGAGGTCACCTAAAATCATCTTAATTGAATTAATGAAACTACATTTTTTAAACCTCTAAATTGTGATCACTTCGTTTATTGTATTTTTTGAACTTTTATTGTCTCTAAACCATCGTTTGACTGATTCAACTAAAGTATTTTTGGTAGACTCACATTCAAGTATAGACATTTTCAATAGACTCATGTTCGTTATCCTTGGTGGGTCACACATAAAGATGCATGCAATATTATTGGCTCCAAGAATTAAACATAAACATGTATTGTACAAGTCCTGTCTTATGCTTGGACTTGGATCAAATTGAACATAAGATTAGCATATATTTAGCATATATTGATCAAATTTAAATCATACTTAATTATTAATCAAGTTTGAAATGTCAACTTGATAGGTAATTACAAGTGGAATTTGATCGAATCAGAAATTACCACCACCAGGTATAAAGGAAGAACAGACAGGAAAGTTTCATTGTGTAATGATCCATTCGTTGGCCCAATCATAAATGGGCTAAGCAGGATGGATTCAAAGACGGGCTAAAGCTTATATTAAAACCCCTGAGGCTTTTAAAATTGACTTGAAATTGAATTGAGTCAAATTCTGGACTAAATCTGAAGAGTCACGCAAACTCGACCGTGTTTCTCGAGTCTCCGAATTCATGAACTACAGACTCAATAGTGTGCACCCATTTACAAAAACTGGCTCAAATGTTCATGCCCATGCTTAACCTGCGACTATACTGATTGCGTCTGGGTTGGGACACGCACTTTCGACTTCTAAGCCTGAACCATTTAGAAAACTGGTCCAGAATTTAAGCCCATATGGCTAAGCCTATTGCTTAGCCTCAGTATAAATCACTACTAAATGGCCTGGATGGGTTTTAATGAGTGGGCGTTAGTTACAAATCCAGCTAAGAATTGGGTTGGGCCAACTTCCTATAGGCAGTGGACTTTTACGACCTTAGATTTAAATTTCAATTGCTATTTGGAATACTGATTCATAGTCATTAGATTTTTAATATATTGATATAAAAGTTTCAGTGCAATATATATGGATACTATACAAGACTGAAACATTCGACGATGATGTTAATGGACAATGACGATGTATAGCCCGGACCTGATTTGAGACTGGCTCATTTCCATCTCTTGGATGGGAATTTGATCTATTTCCAGCACAGGGCGAACCCAAGGCCCATTTTCTCCAAACTCTAAATTAGCTAATGTAACTCAAATTGAGCCACTGTTGGGATGTGCCAGGTCGGGTTAGTAGGGTTGAGAGCGAGCTGGCTTGAGTGCAACATGAGCCCAGCTAGGTTTAAGTTGGGCCTAACTCAAGTTGTATCCTACCGAAAAGTCGAAAACTAGCATATACATCCAAATTTCAGAAGCACTCCAAACTGCATGACACATTTTCCTTTTGCCCAAATTACATGCTTGATTTAAATGAAAAAAACTTTTCTTAAATGTTCAATTGGATCACATCCTTATAAACAGAACATACAAAAAATATATATAAAAAAGAGAGAGAAGAAGAGAAGAGAGAAGAGATTAGTTTCTCTTTGAAGCAGTGCAGAGACTATGAAGGTGAAATGTATGCAACAATGCTAGAACACTACAATCACTTGTCTTTCAGTTGTCTTAGATTCATTGGGGAAATGCATTTTGTGTCTCCATCAATGAGTTTCTTGGCAATTATAAGATTGGCTGCCTCACTTGGATGGTAAGGATCCCAGAAGACATACTTTGAACGATCGTCGCACAGAGACGAGGTCGGCCCGCAAGGGATGATCCCTTGGAACTGGCCCCCATTGCCACAACAAGCCGAGCTTGCCGATCGAAAACCTGCATTGATCATAAAATTATCACTGTTAGCTATCAATGAGACTGTTAAGCCAGTAGGAAATGATAGAAATTAGGCTCTTTACACCGATGCTAGCTTGGACCATACTCTAGGCCGAACTCTACCAGACGTGGAAAGCCATTGATGAATCTCAACAATTGTATCGTAAATTCATTAGAATCTTAGATATCTCAAATTAAATGTCCACCTTTCCTACATGCACTAGAGTAAAATCAGCTTTCTATTAGTAAGGAGAAAGTAAAACTCACCATATTTAGCATAATTAGTGATGAGTTCCAAGACTAGATCATAGACATTTGCAAGGGCAAATGTGGCTCCTGGAAGGTTTTCATTTAGTTCTGTCAACAAATCTCTCAGTCTGCCATTGTACTGAACTGCAAGTTTATTGGGTAGCTCTACACATTGATCCTTGGTCGCTCGATTTATAGTCTTCTGATAGGGTATGCAGCCAATGGGCCCCACATTTCCTATCACAAATTTTCGGGCATCCAAGTTGTAAAGCCTCTGCCATTAAAAAAAGAACCCAACTTTTAGTGAAAAACTATATAAAAAAAAACATCGTAGAAGATGGAAGTATCAGGATTTTTTTTTTTGATAACGAGGGTATCTTTGAGGTATTGATCCAACAAAACTAATCCCCCAGAGCCCGCACTACCATTGCCCACACAGCAGGCCCGAATAAGTCAAGTGGTAGCACCAAGGTTTGATCTCGGGATTCGAGAGAGCAAACCCCACACCAAGTATGCCAGTAAAATGACGACCTTAGTGAATGATATGAATTTTTGAAGATAATAGGGTTTTATGGGCACTAATCATTTCCAAGGAAGAAAAAGTAAACGATAAGAAAGTTGCACTATTAATGGTACAATAACAAAAGAAGTCAATCTAATAGGGTTGGTCCGTTGGAGTGATGGCCACGAACCCACTTAAGAAGTGGGAATCCTGAGTTCGATTTCCACTCCACCCCAAAGGACAACTTCCCTTAGAGTTACCAAATGTGTGTGGATAAGAAGGCTTGCAGATGTCCCAAGGAGTAGTTGAGTGCTCTAAGAGCCCTGGACACCTTGGTCATAAAAAATAATAACAACAAAAGATTGTCAAACTGTCAATGATTTGCAAATTATTTAACCATGAAAAAAATGGCTGGATTATATTTTGTATTCTTTTGCAAATTGAATTGTCAAGTGTTGAGAGAAAGAGAAAGAGTCTTACTGTTAATTGACCCCTTAAGTTGGTGATTAGGTGATCAATGAATGCATCAGGAGATTCAGATATTCTTTCACCAACAGAGAGGAGTGGGAGGAGATAGTTGTTGAGGAAGTCATTTGCTCCAATTGTAATTGAGAAAATAGATTTCTTCATCACATACTCTTTTGCTTTGGAGGGTCCCAGCAATCCATCTATCTGTTTTCTAGTAATATTGAAGTAATCAATCTGAATATCCATCCCAAGTCTGTTAATCTGCAACAAAGATCATCAATCTTTGATATTTCATTCAAATTTCAACTCTTACCTAGAATGAAAAAAAAAATGAGTTCAATGGAGAAGATTAAAGGCAAAAAATGAAAAAGTTGAGTGGAATTACAAAAATTCTTCCCGTCTGGTTCATGATTCCTCCTCCACCTGAAGCATAGTTTACTCCGTTCAATATTGTAGAGCCCGTGGCATTTGGAGAAAGGAAGGGGAGAGCATAATTGAGTTGACCCAGCTCCTCTCCTGCGGTAGCAAATGTCACGGTTAGAACATTTACTGAAATATGGACTCAAAACTATATTCTAAGCGTAGAATATATAAAAAGAAACAATTAGATTAGGTGTGAGTGAAGTCCCAACATTCAAGATTTCGAACTATGGATAGGAAATTTGCCTGATCATGAAGCTACTTTAAGGCCATCGAGAACCAAACGAGGTGCTTTAAGACCATCAAGACCATTGGTTTGGTGGATACATGGTAAATGGATGATAAATTGAAAGCTCGACTGATCCCAAATTCCATAAACACTAGACCATACATTCGAAGTGAAATCAATTGAATATTGGATGGTCAGAAATCTCCGAACCTCAATTGTTTATGGCAAGGTGAGATGCCTCGTTAGTCAGGTGAGACGTTTGGACACCTTAGTCTTTAAAAACAAGATATATAAGCTTATGGCAGGGTTACAAGGATGTGATTCGTATCTACAAATTCCAAGGTTCAAAGATATTGTACAAAAGCCTCATGGGGTAAGACGAAATAATTACTTTCTTATTAAGCTGTTACTAAACTCGAGTACAATCTTATGCTTGTTCTAATAAGCACTGTTCAGTTGTCCCATAGTTGCCTTCTGCTACCCGTATTTTACTTGTGCATGCATGCACCTAAATGTTAAGTATTTGTGCAATATAACAAAAGCTCTAAAACTGATAGAACATAGAAAGTAAGCCCTTTAAAACCCACCAGGCACACGACAACTTATCGATGAATCTCAACAATGTGTTCATCTAAGTGTGTATGAGAGAGAGAGAGTCACTGACCGACAATGTCTCCAATGGTCCGTCCATTCGTGTACCGTCCGGTTGGGTTCCCTCCAAAAGCCTTGAAATCAATACCATTAGGTGCTATGTTCGCCTTCGACAACGTCGATAGGTAGTTGTTGTTTCCGGCATCAACCAATGAATCTCCAAAGATGAAAGAGGCTCCCAAGCTCTCATTCTCACTTCTGGTAGCGGAAGTCCATATCACAAACAACAGCGAAACTAAAATCGGAACAAACGAGTCCATGGCCATTGCACCAGTCACTTCCTAAGCCAATGTCAACAACAACAGGTTAGATGAACATAGTTCTGATCCTCTCTGCTTTGCTAGCTTATATGTTACAAAACCTTGAAAGAGACCTTCAATGGACAAACTCAGTGATTGGATTGAACCCTTTTCTAGGAGAGACGATAGAGGGCTGATGGACAAGATTTCTTGGGGTAGTTTATCAAACACTTTGCATTTTGGGTTTCTTTTGGATAAGTAATGTGACTCAGAGTCAAATGGATTGTTCTATTCCAAACTTATATGAATAATTTATGCATGTATTGGTGAACTGAAACCTTTGGGTGTTGTATTGGTGGGGGTGTTTGCATCCAATCGCCAATTCTCTAACATTTGCAGGTGGCAGCAAAGGGAAAAGCATACCAACCATTACAAACCATGGCTAACAGTTCAAAACAGATCAACTCTGTTTTGTTTATTATTGGTAACCCTATTAGAGTAATATAATCATAGGCTAAAAACTAGAGTTACACTGAACTTCGATGGTTTGATTTATAAAAAAAAATAACAGTAACCAGGTGTGGTTTGGTAGGTAAGTGATCTGCACCTTACTCTATGTGGAAAGCCTGTAGTGGGCTTGTGTATTAATTGCCTTTTGATACCAAAATGATTCGGTACTCCAAACCTTGACCTTTTGTAGTGGGCCTCATATTTTTTTGGCTCATTAAGTTGTTCCTGCTAGATTTCGAAAAACTTTCTTCTTTGGGGTTGTAGCGCATGAGCGACAATGGGCTTTAACCCTGTCCGAGTATGAATTCACACTCTCTTTTTCACAATCATTTACTTCTCACGAATTGTATTCATAATTAATTTGACCAAAATCTCTTCCTCAACATAAAAATAGTCACTCTTCATTGTTTTGTACTCGGTGTATGCTGATTAAAAGGTTTATACATGTCCAAAAGATTAGTCAAGCAAGACGCTTAGATACCCTAGTCTTAAAAAAATATTTATATATAAAGACCAAAATCATTCTCCCTATCCAAATTATTAATACTGCACACAGTCCAAAGTAAGTGATGTATGAGAAGTTTGACCAATCATCCCAAGGTTTTGTTTATCAAAGATGGGCCCACAATGCAGATTTTATTAATTTGTAACATAACTTGTGAATTATGATACCCTTCCGCATGATCTGAATCTCTCTTGCTTGTGTGGCACTTAGAATCCCAGACTTTGAATCGACCAACACTTTTATTTTATTTTTATTTTGATAAAACTTGTTGACTCTCGAGTCTTGACTGAGTTAAGTTGAGTTGAGTAGAAAACCAATCAGAACGACTTGGCAGATTTCAATTGAGTTTTATTAAGTTTTTAACTATTGATTAAACTTCGTTTTAATGTGATTAAATTTTATAAAACAAGATCAGTCGATGTAATTTAGAGCCAAAGTAATTAGTAAGAAAATATTTGTCATTCCTCACAGAATTTCAAGTGATGAGCTGTGCAACTGTGCTTTTGTTTCGCGTACACACCATCTTCCTTCTGTTCAGGTCGCTCAACTAAACTCTTCCTACAAGGCAAGGGAGAGAGTTAAAGAGACTTAACCAGGGATTAAACTTTTATAAGATTATTTTATATAATAAGAATGAGTTGGTTTGAAATATTTTTATTTTTTTTAGATGATTAAGCCGTGTAGAGCCTATGGAGTGAAGATTTTTTTATCATGGGTGAATTTAAAGATATTTTTAAGATAATATTTTTCATAAAAATCAGATTAACAGAATTTGAAAAATCATAATTTTCAAAATTTGAGAAGTCAACTGTAATTTGAGTCAATTTTGAATGGATTTTTAATCTAATAGTTCAGATCAAATTGAGTATGAATACAATTCCTTGAAGGTAAATAGGTGCGAGAAGAGAAAGTACTGATGTTGGGTGACATCAAATTTAATAAATTAAATTTTTGTGAAAAATCTGCCCTTGCATATCAAGTGTAGGTCAGCTGGCTACCATTTAGGATTCGAGATACAACACGTAAATTTAAAAAAAAAAAAAAGTATATCAAAATTCGACTTAAGTGAGTTAATTCAAATATACTTTGAAGACTTTAAAATCTTAATCATTTAATAATTTATTTATTTTTTTTGAATTTACACGTGGGAAACTCAGACACAATCCTAAAAAAATTATAATTCAAATTTAATTTGCAATAAGTTTATTTGGAGTTGACGTTAAATTATTTATAACAAAATAGCAAGAATATGAAAAGAAAAAACAAATATAAATATATAGATTCAAAATTTAGCCACCAATTTATATGAAATGGAGCTTTTGAGCACTGGTTACAGCATTTATTTTTGCTTCTAATATCTTTTATTGGGATTCGCGATACAATAATTCGGCTAAAGTTTCAATCAAATTTCAGACATTTTGAATTTTATTTCAAAATTATGATTGTATACTAAATTTTAATAATTTAATTCATTTATAAATTTTAATTAAAATAATCAAAATATCCGTCAAAAATTTTGAAGTCTACTTCAGTCCAGGGAGAGAATATTTGGGCACATCTTCTCGTAAAGCCACGTGTCTTACTCTCTGGAAGAATCCAGGTTAGCCAATTTTTGACGTGTGGCCCACTAGAATCCAGGTCAGCTTAATTTTTGCAGTCTAGATTTTCAAACTTATGTATGCAATGACAACCTATTTCTTCCTTTTTACGGCGTTCGCTATTTTAACCGGTCTATATTAAAAGAATGGGATCTACTGTGTCAAAGTGGTAATTTTCAAAATCTGAGGCAGTGTTAGATTTTCTTTAGGTAGTGCTGAAACTTGGTTCATTAAAGTCGACTTTCATATAAATCTAATTTATCTCTATAAAATATTATTGAATTTGACATAATCTGATTTGAATTGCTTATACGAATTACTCAATCCAATCAGACTAGAATATTGATCCGACTCAACCCGAATTATTAGTCCAATTCAACGTAAGTGCTATATTAAATTTTTTGAATGGGTCGAATTGAGTCAATGAATCAGGTCAATTTAAAAAAAAATGTTAACTGGATCCGAGTCAAATTTAATTTGATTTTTTTTATATTTAATCTAATTTTAATTTAAAAATGTAAAATCCAACCCACTTAATTTCTTAGTCAGGTCATGCAAGTCGAGTTAAAACTCGACCCAAGTTATAAATGGATCTGGATTCAGTCCGTCGACTAAGTCCGTATCTAAAACCCTTTATAACAGAGTCTAGATCCATCTAGCACAGTAAACTAAGTCCATTTATATTCAAAAGTGGACCTTCTGATTCATTAGTCTTAACATCCAAAAGCCCATTAAGGGTCCAATTATTTATATGAGCTAATAGCAAGACCAGAGTAATACAAGTAGGCCCAATATCAACTTTTTACCAAAATTTACCTGTATTTTCTCAAATATTTACAATTTGTCTAAAATGGCTCTACTCGTTCCCTTGTGTTTTTCATATGGATGTTTCCACGTGGCCTGAAGGGCCTGTTTTTTATGCTGGAAATCAAGTTAGTTGTACCGCCGTTTTCATCTCTAAATAAAATCTCTTTTTTTTTTATCAAAAAATATATTGTATTTTAAGAATTTAATTAGTAACATAACCAGTAAAAGCTCATTATTATAATGTAAAGGTTGTGATTTCAAATTTTATGAATGTCAGATAGATAGTTAAATAGACAAATAATGGATGGAGAGATTGAAGACCCAATCTTAATATGACACAAATCTAACCCGATCTATTACCAGGTCTAGTATTCCGACCTACTTGATTCGGTGCAATTCAACTTGTTTAATAAATGGATATATTAGACTAATGAACCCATTTATAAATTAATAGACCCAATTAAACTAACTATTACCATATCTATATACATCAAATTCAAATATGAAATCTACACCTATCTAAAAAGTAGTCTTTGTAGATATTTCACTGGAAAAAGTCGTCTTACTTTCTTAGGTATACAAGTAATCCCACCGAGTCCAAGCTTAAAATAGATCCAAATCCATATAATCACGGAACCATGGGTATAAAATTCGGTATGGCCAATATATCAGCCGATAAATTTCTCTTTCCTCTCTTTTTTTTTTTTTAATATTGGTATTTTTATATATTTTATTTTTTATTAAAAAAAATAAAAAATCCTAAGAGAAGCTGATTTTTAAAGAAAAAAAATTGAAAATGTAAATATCGGCCGATATTGGCCCGATATAGACCGATATCGGTCGAGATGTCGGCCTGGGCTCACTACCGAATTGAATTTTTTTTTTTTTATAAAAAAAACCAAAAGATATTTTTTTCCCTAAACTAAGAATTGAAATAGAGCCAAATCCAAAATAGATCATAACTGAGTAAGAGCTAACCTGAACCCAATTCATTGCCTGGTGTAATCCCAGCCCAAGCCACCCAGGCGTCCCTGGTAGCCTGAGTAACCAAATAATTCTTCCAGCACAATTATTCTATAAGGACAACGTGGTGTAATAATGGATGTCCAACAAGTGGACAGCGTGTCACCAATGAATCAATCCACTAGAAAATTAATCAATTGATTAATATAATCAAACACCCTGTAGATTTCAGTGCCTTGTGATTCTGTATTTTGACAATCAAAAGGCCATGTGAACCATCTAGGTAGTCCATTTTTATACATCCCATCTTTCACAACTCTATTAGGAGATACCGCATAGTAGTATTTTTTTTTACTAAGTTGTCCGACCTTCCGCTATCCGTAATTTTTGAGACATATGTAAATTTCTTTTATCCATACACACTAGATAGATGTATGAAGAATGGCCTTTTGAAGTAAAGTAAGAATTAAACTCAGAACTCTCACTTCATGAGTCAAGTTCTTGACCATTATTTCAATATCTTCGAGTTACATATAATAGCATTTTAATTGTCTGATGATTAATTTACAAAAAAAAAAAAATATATGGTAGATCTAACTAATCTAGAGGCAAAAGGTTGTCATCAATGAATGAGCAAATTCTGGCCACTTGTACTAAAATTTGTCCAGTGGTAATTGTGGTCTAAATTTCAATTTGAATTCATAAAATTATACCACTTAATGAAGTATGAGGATTGTTTCAAGCTTTCATAATCTATTTTTCTTTTGAGATCGAGTTAAATCATTTTTTATATAAGTGCACTGAAGCAAAAGTATCCTTGTCTAATGTTCATCATGAGTGGGTCGGCCACCAAGCACTTTAAAAAGTCCATTTCACTGTTATAATAATGAATCAATTTTCGCAAACCAACATTACTTGAAAACGAAGATAGTATTTTTTTTGGCGTGTAGGAGTTCACTGTATTCAAAATGATGCTTTTTAATAAAAAAATAGATTTATTAAATTTGAAAAATATAATTTTCAGGACTCTAAAAATCACTAGTCAAAATAAAATAAAAAATTTATTGGCTCGTGGGTGATGTTCGGTTCGAGCGCATCAACTGACTTCCTCCTTCTATCTATGGAAAGTCGCTTTCGCGAAGCGAGGGGCATGGAGTTGCTCTACATCGTCTGCTGTTTGATGGCCTGTGCCCGTACCCTTTGCGGCAATGACTTCTTTCTGCCGACCGATATGTATCGCCGAGAGATCCATGTGAAATTGAATGATCGTAGACTCATTAGAGCAGCAGTGGAAGTGAAATTATATGTCATTGATCCATCATTTGCTACACTAGAGGGACTGCTTCGTTTGGTAGCAAATGATGGCCACCGGCAAATGGATGCTTCCCCTTCGTAGTTTTGCATACATTTGCATTTGCTTTCCCATGCTCGGCCCTGGCCTTAGGTGAACTAGGCCGTCGCTTAGGGCCTCCAAATAGATAGGGTCCCCAAGTCAGTTTCAATTTTTAAGTTACCGTACATTTATAGTATAAAATCATTTTAATATCTATTTTATTAACAAATTAAATTGTGGCATAATGGTAGTGTGTGTGATTTTAAATCTAAAGGTTCTGTGTTAGATTGTTGTTAAGTCGTCTTCTCCATGTTGTTAAACTTTTTGCAACAATTTCTTATAAATTTAAAGATAATTTTTCTTTAAGTAAAACAACTTGGAGAGTATTTAAAATCAATTTCTTATAAATTTAGATATAATTTCCCTTTAAGTAAAATAATTTGGAGATTATTTAAAATCTACTTGACAAGACTTGTTAACTCGCTTAACTCGAATTCCTATTGAGTTTAGTCAACTCAGACTGATTTGGCCAAATTTTTTTTATTTTAAATCTATAATTCTAATAAAATAAATTAAACATCATGATAAAACATTTATCCTTTAATTTTATTTTTCTTTTAAAAATTAAGAATTGGGATGATTAATTGATTCTATTAAAAGATTAAAATGATTATATAAAGGTTAAATTTTAACTAATCATTATTCTTATCATTTTTTAGAAATTTTAATAAAAAATGTGACCTAAATAAGTCCTTAAATGAGGAAACTTAATGTTCATTGTGATATAAATAGTTGAATGAAAATAAAATGTGTTTAAATTTGAATGACTATTTTGTGCTTTATAGTTTATAACTGAGTAATAATTTTTTAATTTAATTTTACTTTATCAGTTATTTTAAATGTATTATATACTTTATCATGTCAACTACTCTTTTTAAATACAATAAAATAGTAATAAAAAAAAAACAATATGCATGACACAAGTGGAAATTAAATTTGTCACAAGAAAGATATTAACTATTTTATCTATTGAAAAAATATGTTAAAAAAATTTAATATAGTAATTTAGTTAGTAATTTTGTATCTCAAAATCCAAGAAAAAAAATTTAAATATTAATTTATTATAAATTTGATTATGATATTTTATTTGAATGTTTCACATTTTGTAAAAAAAATTATGTAATTTTATTTTTTGGGAGTGCATAAAAGGCCCATCTTAAGAGCTCGCCTAGGGCCCCTGAAATCTTAAGGCCGTCCTAACTTCCCCCACTTCCTTGGCAGGACGGTCAAATTCTTGCATACTACACTTTGAGAGGTCCATGCGTGTATATTCAGGATTAATGTATATAACTTTATTTTTACCACCACGCAATATATCAAAATACAAGAATCTTACCATGCGATTAGTAAAAAAACAAAATTTATAGATACATCTACTAAATGGAACCACAATATTTTCATCAACATGAAGAAAATATAAAATGCATGCATATTGCACTAATCAAAATGATAAATATAAAAATATAACTTTCTTACATATTAGCATTGAGCTTACAAAAAAAGTTGTAAAAAAAAATGAACTCACTAGTGTTCTCTCAGACTTCACAAAAATACTTAATACGCTTGTGAGAAGGTGAAAAGAATACCGAGATTAAAAGAATAGTTAGGAAGGAAGAAAGAGTTGACGACGAAATGAATAAAGTGGTTGTGCCAATCTACTTTTTTTTGGCTTTTGCATTGATGAAATCGTGAAATTGATTAAATTAAAAGGATTTGATGGGATTGCAAATTAACTTATATGCAAAACGATTTAATTACTTAACTTTCAGAATTTATGTGTGTTAGGACTTTGTATCCATTCTAAAAGACTAGTCTAATATGGAGTGATATAAGTCTCTTATAAGTCCCTAAATTTCCTCCTTCACAACCAATGTGGGACTCGTTCGCTGTCCCAACATTTTCCCCCTCGAACGAACCTTTCCTGTGGATAGAATGTCTCCGACCATCCTGTTCGCATAGAGGATTCTTGAGTCTACATGCATTTGCCTAGGGATATGGATCTGATATTACTTGTTAGGACTGGGTATCTATCCCAAAACACTAGTCTGATAGGTGGATGACACAAGTCCCTTTTTAAGTCTGTATATCTCCACTCTTCACAACCAATGTGGGACTTGTTTGCTGTCCCAACAATGTGTTGTATATTAACTTGCGATGTGCTGCATGTATACGCTGTATATACCAGAGTTGCGCGTATGCATTGTATTACCTAGTGTCGCACGTATGTGATGCATTGTCTTAGCACTCCTCATATTAGATGTATTGCCTTTAGCGCACATTGTTCTGTGCATAGTCGTATTCTTAAAAGGGCAGTCGCATGTCACGAGTCGATCATCTGAGACCCACAACCAAGGCCAGCAAACCAAGATTGTTGTAAGAGAAAGCCAAAGAAGAAGAACAAGAGGTTCAAGTAGACTCTAGAAGGTTGCTAGAATGTTCCGAAGTAGTTTGGAGTTCTCTAGAGTTTTATAGAACATCGTAGAGTATTCTAGAAGAATTTAGAAGTCTATTAAATGTTAGAGAATTGTATGGGAGTGTGTGAAAGTCCATGGAAGAATGTAGAAGTATAGAGATTCTTAGATATTTCTAGAGTGTCTAGAAGTATGTAGATATTTTAGAGAAAACACTTAAATTGTTGCCATTTTGTACAATCCTATCCACATTTGTTCCAAGACTCAAGTATGAATAAGGGTGGAGAGTTCATTTTCTCCCAAGTTAGCTAAGAGTTCACGAGTTTGCAAAAGTTAGAGTGTTTGTAGCCTTTGAGTGATAGCCTTGTTGTTGTTCAATACAATTAGAGTTTGTGTTGACAAGTTTTGGTGTTTATCTCTTTCTCAAGTTTGTGTTTGGTTTATTACCTTAGTCCAAAGTTTTACCAAATTGGCTGTTAGCCCTTGTTCGCTTAATGATGAAGTTATTGAGTGAATGCCGCACGAGTTGTATCGATGAAAGATTCACTAACCATGTGACACGCAGTTGTCCTATACGTGGTTGTACTTATGATTCTAAAAAGATAGTAGTTCTCTTCTATTGCGTTGAGATAATTTGGATGAAAATGATTAATTAGACATAACAAGACCCCTTGACTCTTGGCGCAATATTCTTTTTCAAGACATTACTAACACAAAGTCACAATATTTGAAGTATTTGTGTACAAAAATCTCTTAGTTATATTTGAGTTCAATTTCCACGTTAGTGACTATGAATAGGAAGATTTGCATGTGTATCGAGAATTATCATAAACCGTTTGCACCTTGGTCTTAAATTTCTATAAATGCACGTGTGTTTGTTAGAAGCTTCCTCGAGTCGATAGGATTCGATGCGGTTTAAAGTTAAGACTCTTCATTGCATTTCACAAGCAGACGACGGCCATCTTTTGTTACAACGTAACAGGTCTGCGACCTTAGATTAAACTGAGAAGAAAGAGGAATTTTAGACTCCAAAATCTTCGACAAAGAAAACGAAAATCCCAATTTCTAGGGTTTTCTCAACCAATCCATTTCAAGGAAAATTTTCTTCATTTTCCTCACAGCGTCGAGAAATCTCTGCTCCGAACGAACCTCAAATCTCCATTGGAATCGTCTTCTGTTTGAAGGACGAACGAATTGAAGAAATTGCCGACGTTATCGAAATCATGAAGGCCATGGGGACACTTCAAGATCTGATCGAGGAGGCCAAGGTTCGGACGCTTTGGTGGGCCATTTGCGTCTTCGGCATCGCCTACTTCTTGTCACGTATACCCATCCTTTCTTCTTCTTTTCCTTTCAGTTTTCGATTTTTTGCTGTTCTCTTTTTATTGAAGGATCCATTGCGACCATTTGGTTTTCGCAATTAAGTTTTTTTTTTTTGGTGCTGTAATGATGGAATGGTTTGCTTCCTCTGTGCCATTTTGGTGAAGTTAGGAAGAACCTTGCAGTTTTAATTGTGAATTGTATATGATGCGACTGAATTGGCAAAATAAAGTGTTGCATTTTTCTATTTAGTCGATTCAGCTGGCTATCTGTGTTAATTATTGTGAAGAAACCTGCTGGTGTAACTTGCAGATTGAAATAAATATGAAATTTTTAAGGTTCAGGATGATTCAGGTTTCACTTGAGGGTCGCATGCAAGGGAGGGTTTGGAGGATTCTTTTCTGCCGAAGATATCATCTGATATTCTTTGTGTCTGACATGGAATGAAATGGATGTTGATCACGTGTATGAAGGCAGAAAATGGTTCCAAATTCAGTGAAGCCATAGCTTTCCATGCCCCATTGCCTCCCATCCTTAGCACATGGTGGAACTGATAGCTTTCCATTCAGCTATTGGCCACAGCCATCATCCTCAAAATCTGATTTTAAAGTTTCATTTAAGAAAGTTAAGTAATGCCAACTGCCTAAGTATGAATCCATTGACAAGTTGTGGCATCCAATTTGCAGTAAAGCGGGGTGCAAACTTAGAAGGGTATTTACAAGCTTGCCAAAGTAAAATACAGGAGGATGGAGGCCTTGATCGTGTATGATGCACTAAGAGAAGAACTATAAGGGTCTATGTGAAAATATTGAACAGGCAAGTTGAAGTTGATAATGAGTCAATACCAAATGAAGGGATGGTTAACAAAAATATTTAAGATAGAAGAAAGAGGGTTGGTATTATGGTGTATTTGTGGAAATACAAGTTTTGAAAGGAGGCTGCAGATTTGATCATCAGCCAACAAAATCCTCGAGTACAAGTAGGATTTTCAAATAGTGCAATAGAACGCATTGGGCTCTTTTATAAGAGAATAAGGGTGTTTTCTAATTATGCCATCCATCAAGCTATCAAACTTATCAGCCACATAATGAAACTTTGGGAAAGTAATAATGCCTAAGAAGTAGGGATGCAAATGGGTTGGATTTGAGTAAAATCTGCATCTATACTTGAATCCGATGTGTGGGATCTGAATTTGAATCCAATCAAATGCCTGGTGCAGGATCCGAATCCAAAATCATATCTACATAGTTATGTCCCAATCCGTATCCAAGTCTAACTTATGATCTGGTTCCAGATTCAAATTTAGATTTATCTATTTTTTATACTACAATACTTATATTACATGCAGTTTTTTTTTGGTATGTTATTTACACATATTCCATTTGGGTTATTGGGTTTGGATTTAGCCTTATCCAAATTCACATCCAAAACAAGCAGATATTAAATTAGGATGTGGTTTTGAAACCAAAATTTTGAACATATCTAAATTTTGCATCCCAACCAGTTTATTCTTGATAGGATTTTGGGATTTTTGGACTTTCAAATATACATTCATATCTTTACCAAGAAATGAATACAATATTTCAGACAAACATTTTGAAGGCCAGAAAAAGTATAAGAATAGACTAAGACTTGTAAAAGGGGAATGGAGCCAAGGAGTTTCTATATAATAGATTGAAGGGGCTAAAAATTCTCACAGGGTTATTATGCTAAAGCTTGGGTGTGCCCCATAGTTTAATGGGCTTGAAAAATGAGCCAAACTGTGGCTTGTCAAGTTTACATGTTCAGATGTTCATTTAGCTGGGTCTGGGTTTGGGGTGAGCTCTAGTCACCATCATAAAAGATGTAAAAGATGGAGAGAGAGAGAGAGAGAGAGAGAGAGAGAGAGAGAGAGAGAGAGAGAGAGAGAGAGAGAGAGAGAGAGAGAGAGAGATGTTCATTTAGCTGGGTCTGGTTGTGGGGTGAGCTCTAGTCACCATCTCAAAAGATGGAGAGAGAGATTCTGCTAAAGCTTGAGACAGTCTCAAAAGAGAAGAGACAGACATATATTGCAGACATGATGAACATAGGTTGACCAAACTGGAGATAGGTTAGTGGAGTGTTGTTGCAATTATCAAGTACCACTTCAATTAAAGTCATTTTTATAAGATGAAAAGTGTACTGCTTTGTTTTGTGAAATTAAATGATGGGCAACAAAGGTCAAGTACCACTTCAATTAAAAATTCATTTTTATAAGATGAAAAGTGTACTGCTTTGTTTTATGAAATTAAATGATGGGCAACAAAGGAACAGATGATCAGATAAAGTAAACAGAGCTGATAGTCAAAGGCATGCCTAGGCAATACCAAGTATGAGGGTAGTCTGCCCCTTTGCACTTGGTTCTGAGGCTTTAGTAAAAGGATCACACTTTCCATGAACAACTTTGCCATGCTTGCACATTTCCCATGTTTTTATATTGAAATGGTTAACATGACTTGAACATCAAAACCTTTATGGTTGCAATAATGAGCATTTACTGACTTTTTTACAGACTTTTGTTTCCTCGATCTAATATGAAATTAAAAGGTAACTACATTTTGTCAATTACTAGCAATTTAAATTAGTTTTGTAAGTATACTGCCATTTTCTAAAGAATCTGACATTAGAATATGTGTTGTTATGTGTCAATGCAATATATGTTGTTGATTCTATAGAATTAAAAACGACGTATTTTGGAAATTCTATAAACATGCTATATCCTTGCAATTTGGGAATCTTATGTTAGTTAGTGCCTATCCTAGTTCTCTGTCTTCATCTTCTTCCTCTTCTTCCTATATTGCTTAGACTAGTTTGTTTTCTATTATGTCTTATAACGTATTTGGTTCTTTCCTCATTAACCCCACTTAAACCATATGTGCTGTCATCAATCCTGCATTGTTAAATGTCTTCGCATTTTTTTTGCAGACACAAGTAAATCATTGTGGGCTAATATCCCCATATCTTTTCTTATGCTTTCCGCATTGCGCCTTCTATCTCATAAAGTGGAGTTCAGATGGAAAGTTCGATTGCTTCGCCAACCAACGTATCTATCTCATTTGCAAAAAAAACAGTTGTCACTTGATGATCCCCGTATTGCACCTTTACCAACAGCAACAAAAAAATGGAAAAGGAAAATTGGTTCACCTCTTGTTGAGGCCGCAGTGGATGATTTTATTAATAAGATTTTACAGGATTTCATGATAGATTTGTGGTACTCAGAAATTACTCCAGATAGAGAGGCCCCTGAATTGATACACAGACTTATCAAAGATGTCATTGGTGAGATATCTGGAAGGGTTAAAGAAATCAACCTTGTCGACTTGCTAACAAGGTGCTTTTATGTGACTTTTGTAGTCACCAACATACTTTTTTAATTGACCGAGTATTGGGTTATCATACTGTCTGAAACAAATTACTTTGTATGATTCAGGGACATGGTAGATTTAATAGGGAACCATATAGATCTCTACAGAAGGAATCAATCATCTATTGGTGTGGATGTTATGGGAACACTTTCTTCTGAAGAAAGGGATGAAAGGTTGCGGCACCATCTGATAGCTTCTAAGGAGCTTCATCCTGCTTTGTTTTCTTCTGAGTGTGAGTACAAGGTGTGTGTGAGTGAGTTTTCTTATCAGTAATATTTGCTTTTGACATTTTATTTGAGAGAGAATATTTTCCTTTGATATGCTGCATTGTATACACCCACGAGTCACTTAGACCTTTGATGTTGGTTTTAGGTTCTTCAACGGCTTATGGGAGGAGTGTTGGCTGTAGTCTTAAGACCACGAGAAGCTGATTGCTCCCTAGTACGTTGCCTTGGCCAGGAGTTTTTAACCTGCTTGGTGATGCAACCCATTATGAATTTTGCCTGCCCAGGGTATGCTTTTTCTTTTGTTTTTCAGGTCCACATTCATTCATTATCATCATCCACATTTTTTGAGCCTTGTCCATCCAATAATTTGTTAGTTTTATGTCTTTCTACATTCCTATTGAGAGCTATGTTAGTCACAAGACAATATAATGTCTCTTAATTGCTTCATCTTGATTCTTCATTGGCCACTTCCTTACACATATATCTCACCTCCAATTTGTGGATGGGACATTACTTTTCTGTGAGGTTAAAGTGGAGGAATAAATGGTGGTGCATGCAATCTTGAGGTGCTTCGAGTTGGTCTCTGGTCTTAGGTTTAATGTAGGAAAGAGTTTAATAGTGGGTCTAGGTTCGGAGGAAGTTTTGCTGAAAGAATTGGCTAGTAGAGCACTAGAGTTGGGTGTAAAGTTGGGAAGTTACCAATGACATACCTTGACCCACCTATTGCCGCTAATCCTATGTCGAAGAAAATCTGGGATCTAGTGGTGGAGCAATTTGAAAAGAGATTGGCTAGCAAGACAAAGAACTAATTGTCATTAGGGGGTAGATTGATTTTAATTAGAGCCATCCTGTCTAACTTACAAACATGTTACATGTTACCCTTTAGGATGTTGGTGAGAGTTGGAAAATGTTTAGAGAAGTTACAAAGGGATTCTTTTATGGGATCGATTTGGGGAAAAACGAACACATTAGGGATAATTTAAAGATAGCTTAGATAGACAACAAACTGAGAGAAACTTGTTTGAGTTGGTTTTGTCATGTTAGTAGAAGACCAAATATAGCCCAGTGCATAGAGTTGGGGAGGCTATGAAAGTATGAATTGAAGGCATTAGGAGGAGAGGCGACGTTTGAAAACATGGAGGGAAGGGATAAAAAAGGTACATATTAGACTGTAGTCACTGATATGGTTTATGATAAGGTCAATTGGAGATAAAAAACTCATGAAGCCGACCCCAGATAGATGAGATATTGGTTGTTGATGATGATGATGGATTAGGATAAAAAAGAATGTTCATTTAGTTAATTGGGATGAGGTAGCAAAACCAAAAGAGGAAGGGAGCTTGGGATTGGTTAAATTTTGAGTGAGAAACGAGGCTCTCCTATGCAAGTGCTCATGTAGATATAGGAGAGAACAATCAACCTTATGGTGTAGGTTCTAAATAGGGCTTTGGGGGATGGCGGAGAGGGCAGAGTGATGAGTGTGGTTGGTGCATGAGTGAGGAAGTTGAGAAAAAAAAAATTCTCAATATTGATTACGCATGTGGAATGGTGACATGGGAGAGATTTTTGTGAGGGGTTTGAGGTTTTTTGTAGGAAAAGGGTATAGAGTCCTTTTTGGAAAGATTGGTGGGGGGATGTAACTCTTAGTGATAAATTTTCTATGTTGTTTAGTTTGGTTGTGGATAAAAAATCAAAGGTTTGTGATAATTATGACTTAATGAGTTTTCATCACATGGCAAATGCTAGAAGACGTAAGAATTACTACATTCATTCTATCACAGTTGATGGGGATGTGGTGGAGAATAGGGGTGGGGTATGTGAAGAAATTGTTGATTATTTTGATAATGGTGAGGCTGTTGTTCCTGCTTCTCTTCCGTTTCGGGTTCTAAATGAGGATCAAGTAGTTGCATTGGAATCTCCCTTTGAGGAAAAGGAGGTGAAGCTTGTAGTTTGGCAATTGGGTGAAGATAGAGCTTTGGGCCCGGATGGTTTTCCTATCATATTTTTTAAATATTTTTGGGAGCTGGTAAAATCTGAGGTTTTAGAGTTCATCTATGAGTTCTTTGATAAATGAGTCATTTCCAATGGTTTGGGTGTTTCATTTATTGTTTTGATTCCGAAAAAACTTTGGTGCTTCGGAGTTAAATGATTTTTGGCCTATTTCCTTGGTTGGAAGTCCTTATAAAATTTTAGCTAAAGTTTTGGCTAATCGGCTAAAGGTGGTGCTTCCATATCTCTCCTAATCAAAGTGCTTTTCTTGAAGGGAGGCAAATTGTGGATTCGGCGGTGGTGGCCCATGAGTGTCTGCATTCGAGATTTCAGTTTGGGGAGTCATGGGTAGTATGTAAGTTGGACTTTCAGAAAGCCTATGATAGAGTGGATTGGTCTTTCCTTGATTTTGTGTTGCAATGTATGGGCTTTGGTGATAGGTGGAGAAGATGGATGCGGTCTTGTGTTGCTTCGGCCCATTTATCTGTTTGGTAAATGGGAGTTCTAAGGATTTTTTCAGAATGGGGAAGGGAATCAGACAAGGTGATCCGTTATCCCCTTATCTCTATGTGATTGTTGCGGAGGCTCTTCATCTTATGCTTCATGTTGCATCTACCCAGGGGTTGATTCATGGGTTTCATATTGATCATATAAAGATTGATATTACGCACCTTCAGTACACTGATGATACTATTTTGTTCCTCATGGCTGATGTTGAGGAGTTGAAGATGGTTCGGGCTATCCTCTTATGGTTTCAGATTTGTTTAGGTTGAAGATTAATTTTCTCAAGAGTGAATTGATGGGGGCTAATGTGGCTCACAGTTTGTGCGCAGAGCTGGCTTCTGTGTTGGTGTGTGGAGTTGCTTCTTTTCCATCTTATCTTGGCCTTCCTCTTTGTAAGGGTAACCTTGGTAAGTCTTGTTGGGATAAGGTTATTGAGAAAATGGAGAAAAGACTATCGATATGGAAGGGAAAGCATTTGTCTATTGGTGGTATGATTATTCTTATTATGTTTTCTCGAGTCTCCCTGTTTACTTTCTGAGTGTGTTTAAATGTTCAATTGTTGGTGTTCAAAAATTGGAGAGCATTCAGAAAGTTCTTGTGGAAGGATGACATGGATAAAAGAAAGTTCCACTTGGTCTCTTGGTCTCAAGTATGTAAATCAGTGAAGGAAGGTGGGCTTGGCATTCGACCCATTTGTATCTTCAATATTGCCTTATTGGGAATGCTTGTCGAGATTGGAGGATTCTTCAAAAGGTTTACGGAAGCATCTCATTATAAGAAAATACAGGTTGAATAGTGTGGGATGACAGATTGTTAGTTCTAATAGAAGGGCCTTGTGGTGTGTGCTCTATCTCTTTGCTATTTGACTCTGGTTCAGGAATAGTGCTTACTCTGGGCATGGAATTCTTTTCTGGAAGGATAAGTGGTTGTGTGATGTCTCATGGTTTTCTAAATTTCCTGTTCTTTTCTCCTTAGCAGCTAATAAGGAAGCTAAGGTTAAGATGTGTTTTGACATTCATCAGGGTGAGGTAGTTTGGTGTCCTCAGTCTAGAAGATCTTTGGAGGATTGGATGATAGAGGAGTGGTTTTCTTTAATGGCCCAGTGGAACAATGTTTTTGTTGTGGGAAGTGGTGAAGATAGGCACACTTGAGAGCCTAATCCTCATGGGGTCTTTTTGTATTAAATTGACTTGTGTTGGTGATGTGCCAAGAATGCATTTGAAAATTTGGAAAGGTGTTGCCCCCTTTAAGGTGAAGGTTTTTGGGTGGTTGGTTTGACTGGAGAAGATTTTGACGATAGATAATTTGCGATTGCGACGAATGCTCATTGTCAATACATGTCCTCTATGCTTGGCTAATGAAGAGATGGTGAACCATCTTCTTCTGCATTGCAGTTATGCGAATCAGAGTTGGTGCCACTTCTTTCAGATTTAAGGATGGCGTTTTGTTTGCCAAGAGCTTGGTAAGATATGTTTAATGAGGAAGTGTTGATGGTTGGTAGTTCTTTTCGGTGGAATCTTTGGGCAGTGATTGTTCTGAGTATAGTATGGTCAATTTGGTTGGAAAGGACTTCTAGAATTTTTAAAGGTAAAGAGGCTTTTGTTATGCATCTTATTGAAGTGATAAAGAGGCTGCTTAGTGGATTGTGGGGTCGGGAAAATTCCGAGGTGCTACCATCTCAGATATCTGCAGGGTTTGGGATTCGGTGGATCATTCTACGTCTCATATAGATTCTGTGACGAATGTTGTTTGGATTCCTCCAGAGATGGGTTTTCTCAAGCTTAATTTTAATGGAAGTTGTGTCCGTTATCTTGACTTAGCAGGTTTTGGGGGTGTGATTCAAAATGCATCTGGTGATAATTTGATCTCATTTGCGGGCCCTTTCTCCAATGGTTCCGTTCTTAATGTGGAATTACATTCTTTATGGAGAGGTGTTCTGGTATTGGAAGGGCTAGGGGTTGTTGGGAGTATCTTAGAAGGTGGTTCTAAGATAGTTGTTGGTTGGGCTTCAGGTTCTCTGTGTCCATGGATTTATTTGGATAAGGTTGAAAGAATTCGCCATTCTATTGAGGTTTTTGGTTATTCGGTTTCTTGGGCTCCTCACTCTGCCAATTCGGAGGCAGATGAATTGTCTCGTCAAGGAGTATCTTTGTCATCAGAAAGTGTAAATAATTTTATGTAATCTGGGGTTGTGTGTTATTTGTTTCTTTTCTTTGTTGGCAGGCTTTTTCTGCTTACTTTGGTCTGTTTTTATTTTTCCATTCTTTGATCAATGAAGTTAAATTTTAAAAACAATTCTGACTTACGAGTTTCTGGGAGGTTCTATTGTTTTGCTAGTATCTTTTAGGAGACGGTTAAGGGATGAGAAACAAATCATATTTTCTTGAACTATTGGAGTCGCTTAATTATGTTTACATAAGATTGTAACAATGAGGATATTAAGGTTGGGGATGGTGATCCATTAGGTGAATTTTCTATAAGAGATGGAATTAGAGATATGCATAAAGGGAGTAGCAATACCATCTCACTTGGACATCTTTTGGAATAGAAAACCCCCAATGTACAGTCTTTTTGTTGCTCACATGTACCAACACATTAGACATGCATAGACAATCTCATCTCGAATATCAC
Source organism: Chimonanthus salicifolius (assembly GCA_013350335.1). NCBI lineage: Eukaryota > Viridiplantae > Streptophyta > Magnoliopsida > Laurales > Calycanthaceae > Chimonanthus > Chimonanthus salicifolius. The sequence continues at coordinate 10,782,523 of CM023537.1, read as the reverse complement.
ATCATGTTCACACTCACGCATGTGTAGGTTGTACCACATATCACTCACTAATGCATGCCAACCACGTCATGCACATACACACATCTAGCATATTTATCTAGTAATGGAAGGCAACAACATAAGCGATAGCGTAAGGCAATAAGATACGGGTGGGCTTCAACCTCCTAACATATCTCAATCATAGACACGAGGAACTTCTCATGCTCATTCTCAGCCCAACAATCAACTAGCACATTGATTCCCATCATTTAACCCACTGCTCCGCGATCAATCCATCCTTAGCTACTACTCGTAGGCCTAATCTCTCACCAGTCACAGAAGGCCATCGCAAACCAAACACAGCTTCATATGTAACATTAACATGATGTGTATTTAGCAACCTCTAATGGGAACCCACACATCCAATCATAGCTCATAGGTAAAGATCAACACACTGTGGACTTGGCGATGTCCCATATTGACAATCCCAACCAAGTACACGCCTAATCGACCATGCCTACCGTTCCATGCTGCACAATAACGACACCTCAAACGTGAAAGGGCGTCTCATCAAGTACATGGGCTAAGCTGGGCCCTTCGGGGCATCCACACTCCCACTCACAATTTCACAATCATACACCATTAACACATTGGACACACAAAACACCCAGTGTCCCATTCAATCACGCTATCAACATGTTCACACATACTTTCGTGAGAAACAACCACACATGCTCTATGTATGGGGGGCTATTTGTAGCCTGTCTTTTTGTATTCTTTGACTAACTTTTAAATTTAATAAAGTTACCTTTCAAAAAAAAACCACACATGCTCACTGGTTTACTCAACATCATCTACACATATGCATGTTATCAAGATACAAATAATGTATTACATGTAATGCATCTAACAAAATAACAAGTATAAGATCTACTCCCCTCATAGATTTCAATTGCAGCATGATGAACTCCTCACTCTCGTCCTCGGCTCAACAATCAACCACTCCATCCATTCCCATCAATCACTCCATCAATTGCAATTGTAAATCTAATCGCACATCGTGTGGAGCAATCCCACATAGGTCACGCATAGCTCATAGGTTCAATCAACATGCTATGTGACCCAAGCCATCAACATTCACACTTAAATACACGTGTAATCAATCCGCACATACTCGTTTATCACGAGTCCCATCCACACATTCCTCTATCACCCACTCAATCCATGAATATCTACCTATATCATACAATAGTCATAAGATCATTTGTGCAGGGCATCCCACCAAGTAGATGGGGCCAAGTCGGGCCCTTCAAGGCATTCCATAAGTTTCATTTAATTTTGGTGAGCAATGCTCGTTATTAGACCACGGCTCCGTCCACGTCATTCCACATGGCCCCACACACATCATTCATCACTTCATCACAATAACCTCATTCCCAACAGGCCTTGGAATGACAACCACTCAATCCCCAAATTCTCAAACCAATCAAAGGGAAAATATCCATTTCAAAAAAATAAAAATAAAATCAAAAGGAAAACATGACAACATGGCCAGATCTATACTACCACATCAAAACAAACACCTTACAACAAGCACTTGGGGAAAAACAATATGGCATATCAAAACGCCCAAAGTAATCTAACAAAACACCAAGTATTTCATGAAATAAACCGTGCAAACCAAGTCTCGAATCTCCCTACCTCGAAATCATGAAGCCTAAGGTCCTCCGAAGCCAAGGGAAGCCCAAACGCCACCCATGCCGCAAAAAGCTGGTCCTTGGTCGTCAAAACGTTGCCGGTGGCGGCTACAAACAGAAGGAGAGGAGAAAGAGAGAGCATGAGGAACCTCCAGTGAAAATGGGATAGGGATAGGGAAGGAAGTGGATGAAATGATCTCCCGAACCCTAGGGCACACGAGAGGGGAGAGGGGAAAAGAGGAATATGCAAAACCCTTGCTCGTGGCTCCCTTTATACTTGAAACTGTCTGCGCTGTCGAGCGATCCGAAGCAAGTCATCGTACGATCCGATGGCTCATCGGATCCTGTGTGACATTCCAACAGTGACTTGGAAAACTTACTATAAAAACCAGTCTCTGATATATCGTCCAATGATCAATCGGACGATCTGATGGGTCCGTTCGACGATCGGTCGTCCGAAACATACTTTCAGTCAATTGATTTCTTTGCACCCATTCACTAAAATGGCAATAACTTGGGTTACAGAGCTCGGATTTGGGCAAACTCGGACTCGTTGGAAAGCTCTTCAACTCAGCTATCCAATCACACTTGTAACTTCACCAAATTCTGACTCTAGTTTCCTCGAAAATCCTGAATCTCAGGGCGGGTCACTACACCATCAACTAGGTCTTAAGTCGTGGAACCCTTTGTCCTGACCATTGTAGCACGTGTGTCACTCAAGGCATAAGGGGCATGATGACTTAACGTCATCCTCACCTTCCTACAGGTTATCACCGACAATTTGTTCATGGTTCCAAACTCAAGGTGGCAACTAAACACAAGGGTTAAACTCGTTGCATGACTTAACCCAACACCATAGGCGCGAGCTGGCAATAACCATGCACCAACTGTGCCCGCGTTCCCGAAGGCACCCCTCTCTTTCAAGAGGATTCACAGCATGTCAAGCCAAGAACCGCTCGGCCTATGTTACATGCAATGGTACCTAAAATTACTATTGGAGAAAAATATAAAAGATCATTGGGCGATGCTAGTTCTCCGTAATAATAATGCTCCATTCCTTTTGGTCAATTTAGCTCTTAATACAGGATCATTTAAGTCAGGTTTCTTTGTTATTGGGAAAGGTGAATTCTTATAGATCCATCCCCCGAAGGAACCAAACATGATAATTTTTCATTATTCGGCTCGAGCAAGAATCAAAAGAAGAAAATGGATCCATTTAGTTCATAAGTTTGGTTAAGTTGACCATGAGAGAAGGGTTAGATTGGTTGGATCTTGGATTGGTAATGGATTGAGTCAATTGGCTCATGGGTCATGGATTGGGTCAGGAGTTGTTTTTGGGTTGGCTCTTGGGTCATGGATCCGGTTGGGCTATGGTTAGTCCATGGGTTGGTTCATATACCTTAAAATCCACATGTCGTAGAAATTGCTTTCCGACCCCTCTTTCTAGAAATTCATTTTCCAAACTTCTTGTGGAAAATGACTAGTCAGGGAAACCATTTTCCATGGAAAAGATTTGCACGAAACAATGGAAAACAATTTCAATGTGGAAAGCATTTTCCATTTCCATAGAAAATGTTGTGCACAAACATGACCTTAGAATGAGCCCTCTTATTGGTGGGGTTTTGTATACTTAATCCATTTTGTATAGTTTTTTTGTACTTCTATGAATTTCTTTTGATAAAAGTTCTCTTTTACTTTTTTTTTTTTTTAACGAAAAGAAAAGTTGTTCTGGAAATCCTTGTTGAGGTTTGAGTTAGAGGAGTATGTAAAATTGCTTTCTATTCTTATTGATTTTTTTTTTTAAGACCCACCTGACTAATCCTTGGGGCATGTGTAAACCTCCCAATATGCACACACCAGGTACAGAACTAAGGGGAGTGGACCTTTTTGTGTTGAGGGGGGCTTGATCCCAAGACCTCCCACAAACAAGGGTGGGAATTGACCATCAAGCTAACCCCTCAGGGTTTTATCGATTTTTTATTTGTGGTGATGCTGAGGATTCTATCTGGGTTTGGGATATCTTTGGAACTTATAATGTGAAATCGTTCAGAGGGCTCTAAACCCTAGGTTCTGGGACTCATCCTCCTTGTGTTTTGTCTTGTGAAAGTCTTGCCTTCCAATTGTGGCAGAGTTTTGTTGGACAGTGATTTCAAGCAAGATCCTGACCAAGTGCATTCTTGTATGGAGTAAGATTCTATATAATGCTAACACATCACTTCCATCAGGTGTAGAGCAAAATGAGACCACAAATCACTTTTTCCTAAATAAGTTTTTATCTTCTATGTGGGCAATTTTCTTGCTTTACGTGGTGTTACATGGGCATCTCAGAAGCAGCTAGGTAGGCTGGTGGAAATTTAGGTAGGTTAGGCAATTTTGTGGTCTACGTGGAAGGAACATAATGATCGGGCACTTAACAATACTTTCTCGTTCTTTCATAGTGTTTTTTTTTTTTGGGGGGGGGGGGGGTGGGGGGCGCGGGCATTGAGATTTGAATTCAGTTATCCTTCATTTTTTTTTTCAGAAGCAGCCAGTGGCTCTAATGCCAATTAGATGGAGGTCCTCTTCTCCCATGGTGCAGATTATTATCCAATTTTAAGTTGTTGCCTTTAGTGCAGGTAATTGGTGATCTGCGGAATTTGACTATCCCTCCTCACCTATCTGATTTGATTGAAGAAATTAGAGAGAACTTCCAATGCCTCTGTATCTCCATTTGGAGGATATATAGGTCATCTAAAGATGTGGCTGATTTGTTAGCTAGACTTGGAACGTTTCTATCTTCCATGTAGTGATTTCTTTATTTTTCTAATTGTTGTGATATCTGTTTGTTGGCCATTTAGTTTCTCTAAAAACTTAGGCCTTCACTATTTTATATTTCTTCCTTCTCTCCTCTTATAATTTGACATTTTATTTAATAAGATTTTGCACCAGCCAGGAAATTTCAAGGTGCATTAATGAACTGACCTTGAACAATAATATGTAATTTGCATACTTCGTGGAGAGCTCTGAGAAAGTGAGGCTCTTGTACATTTCTGTTCAGTTATAGATCTCTCTTTTTCCGAGTGGTTAACAATATATATGTACATGAAGAAACTTGTAATTGCTCACTCTTATGGATAATAATGAGAGTGCTCCACACTTTCATTCTGTTATGTTTCGCACATCTCTTTCTAGCTCATGTTGAACTTTAGAGGGCAAGGTTCAAGGATTGAAGTGATGGCTGCAAAATGGGTGAGCAATGTACCAGTTCTAGTGATTTATTGTTAGAATCAATGTTGCCGTCCTCGTGTAACTTAGTTTTTTGTTGTTCAAAAATTTTAATTAGAAAATCTAAAAACAATAATTTTTCCTGGTTTGCAGGTATATCAATGAGTTAATCGAATTTATTATCCTAGCTCTTAAAGATTACAATGGAGAGGTCATCCATGATAAGCCAGATGATATCAGCAGCCATCTACATGATCATTCCACTGTGGGAATAAATCAGAGTGGGGAAACTCAATTGAAGAAACCAATATCCTCTTCTAATCAGCTGAGTCATGGAGCACTGACAAAAATCAGTGATCATGGAGAGAAATATTTGTGTGCTTCTGAGCCTGGCCATATACACATGTACCAGGGAGATTCTGTTCGTAACTCGCATCCACCTTCAGCAGATTGGGCAAGGGTTCTGGATGCTGCACAGCAGAGAAGAACCCAAGTTCTTGCACCTGAGAACCTTGAAAACATGTGGGCTAGAGGAAGAAACTATAAAACTAAAACTGAGAAGATTTATAAAGCAGCAGCTTCAGGACCAAAGAAAACTACACTAGCCTTTGAAAGCAGTCCATATGTTTTAAATCGAGGGAATGAAAAATTAATCCACATGCATGGAAATTCTTTGGGAGCAGAAGCGAAGTCAGAGGTGCAGGAATTGCATGGGTCTCCTACTGTTGACGAAATTGGAAGGGTACATGTCAAGGGTCATTTGTCTCAAGATTTAAACAAGGGACCATCTATTGAGGGAGGTCAACTTGCTGATGAATGGGATGATGCCAGTCAGTCTGTGAAAGGCAACAAAACTACCCTTAGGCGATCTAGTAGTACCTCTGATCTGAAAAACCACCTTGATATTGATAAAAAAAATTCATCAGAAGGTGAAGCAATGGGTTCCAAAGAGTTCCATATCCCATATTTGGGCAAAGAAGAGAGAAGTCTCATATCCGCCTCTGCGTTAAAATTCCATAATGAAGGATTATCAAATGCTCCCAAACTCATATGCCGGGTTAGCACTTCTCTTTTCTTTTTCAATATTCTTTAGATTCTTGCATCCATCACTGATGTAATTTGAAAAAAAAAAACTGTTTGTTCACCTTGAACACTTGAAGTCTGGGTTTTAATACTGTTTATTGTGTATTGTTTATTTTATTTTTTTATGTTTTTTGCATGTATTAAATGCTTTCCCCTTATTTCCTCTCTCAAAGGTTTCATTTGTTAATGAGCATTTAAAATTTTGGCAATAATATTAGTTTTAGTTGTTGATATGTGCTTATTGATCAATCATTGCTACTGCGATTTCAAGTCACATTACCTTTTGAAAAAAAGGAGGCCTTTGTTCTATTTTAGCGCATATTAAAAAATGGATTGTTTGGCTACTTTATCTTAAGCTCTACTATGGGTAACAGTTGAGAAATTTTTGGGTGTCTTTTCCCTTAATTTTTTCAATAATTACTAGTTTCTTTTTGTGTAAGTGTTGAATGGAAACCACTTTCAATTAAGTTTATTTAATGCATCTACGATTTGATTTCAAACTTTCTGACCAGGTCTGAATCTCCTCCTTCAAACCATCTATCTATAACAATCAGTGTGTAACTATGTATCTTTACATCCCATAAATCATGCTTTGTCTCAAAACCATTTTAGCAATTTTGATATTTTGTATAATGATTTAAAATTTATATTGGTAATAATATTGCAAGAAACTACACGCGAACTGTTGAGATCAAGACAGTTCCATTGACATGTTATCCTATCTGACTGAATGGTATCTTTATATGGAACTTAAACATCTTATATACTTGGTATCATGGTGCCACTTTTTTTTTTTCCAGGTTGTGGGGGCATATTTTGAAAAAATTGGATCAAAATCTTTTGCTGTTTATTCAATTGCTGTGAGAGATGCAGAGAACAAGATTTGGAATGTGAAAAGAAGGTAGTGTTCCTCACTTGAGGTTTTTTTTTTTCTCCCTACTCCTCTGAATTTTATGGTGTTTGTTAAGTATGTTTGTAGCATCCCATCATTGAATTCTATGCTTGTACATACAATCATGAATTTTAATAATCCTTAAGATGTATTTCTGCATCTACTTCGTTATTATCTCTCACATGTTTGTTTGATTTTGGGTCTCTGGCTTCCAGATACAGAAACTTTGAGCGACTGCACAGGCATCTTAAGGATATACCAAACTATAATTTGCATTTGCCTCCAAAGAGATTTCTTTCATCAAGTATTGACGATTCTTTTGTGCACCAACGATGTATTTTGCTTGATAAATACTTACAAGTATGATTTACTTACCCATTCTATGCTCCTCTTATATGCTATGTTAGTTTGGTTCAACTCTTCTCTAATTACCTTCTTTCAGGATCTTTTGTCAATAGCAAATGTTGCTGAGCAGCACGAGGTGTGGGACTTTTTGTGTGTTTCCTCCAAGGTATGCAGCTATTAAACAAGATATGGTTAATACATCTCACAATGGACATGGATGTGTTCTTTTTATGGCATAATTTTGTTTCTTTGGATCTGATTGAAAATTTTCCATTTCTAATGCAATCTTCTCTTGCCCCCTTTCTTGAAGAATTATGCATTTGGTAAATCCACGTCAGTGATGAAAACATTAGCAGGTATGTTGTCAACTGTGATTACGAATTGTATCAATATTAATTATCTATTTCCCTTATGCATAGTATTTCCTAGGAATCATGTCCACTTTGTCATGTCACTATTTGCATGATGTGACTTGGATAAACTTGGTGTCAACATCATTGTATTGAGAATGCCGAGCAGCCAAGAGAACTACCTTTTTTTTTTTTTTAAAAGGTTACTATATTAGAAGAAAAAGAGGCACCAGAGGCGCAAATACAAAATCAAAAGAGACAAAACACCGATACAAAATGCCCACAATCCTTATACACCCGCCAAAGCTTGACAATTGGAAACAAACAAAAGGAAAGGAAACCAACACATTCTTTCCAAGCAGGCAAGATGTCATTCATAGAAATATTCCTGAATTCCACGAGAGAAGAGGCCCATGATGCACACATGGCAAAGACTCTAGAAGAAACTGCTTCGGATGAATCAGCACAATCCTTAAAGATAATATTGTTTCGTTCTCCCCATAAGCTCCACACTATGGCAAAGAAAGCCCAGCGCCAGAAAGACGAGCATTTTGGGGAGACTGAAACAATGTCCCAAGAATAAGATAACTCAGCCACAGTAGAAGGCATAACCCAAAGCACACCAAACTTTTCTAGCACTGAGATCTACACTGAATAGGAAAACGGGTAATGAATAAGGAGATGATTCGTTTCTTCTGAGGCTTGGAGGCACAAAGGACAACACTAACAATGATTCTTCCTTTTCTACACAAGTTGTCTTGGGTCAGAATTTTTTTCATGCCAGCCGTCCAAAGGAAACAAATTGCTTGGGGAGGAGCTTTGCATGTCCAAATATCTGGGTTGACAATAACAGATGTAGTCATTCGGTTATTCCACTTGAAGAAAGACTTGACAAAGAAGCAACCAGTTGGGTTCGGCCACCAAACGAGGCTGTCATCGGTAGATATTCGAATCCGGTAGGAAGAAAGGCTATGTAGAAGAGTTGAAAAGTCATCTATCTCTGAGTCCGAAAGATTACGCCGAATGAAAAGATTCCACACAACCTGACCATTGCAAATGGGATGGAAATCTGAAATGACCTCTGTCGGAAACTGAGATATCCGGTAAATGGAAGGAAACCGGGATGCTAAACTGGTACTGTCATACCGAGGCTCTGTCCAAAACTTAACTCTATTACTACATCCCACCTTAAATCTGATCCCTTTTTAAATTTCTCAACACAACATGTGATAGCTCTCCACATACCGGATGCTCTACGGGGGAAAGGATTGATCTCCCGTGTCTAATTTCCCACTTTGTATTTCTGAGTTAGGATCGTTTTCCAAGGAAAATCACCCTCAGTACCAAGTCTCCAAAGCCACTTTGAGAGAATGACAACATTAACTTCCTTGATAGGCCTCACTCCAAGTCCTCCATCACTAATTGGAAGGCAAACTTGCTCCCAACTGATCAAGTGGTATTTTCTTCTATCCTCTTGATCGCCCCAAAGGAAATTCCTCGTGTTCCTTTCCAAAGACTGTACAACTTCACTTGGGCATCTAAATGCTAATAGGAAGTAGATTGGTAGTGCAGAGAGGACCACCTTAAAGAGAGTGATTATGCCAACGAAGGACAAATACTTTCCTTTCCAAGAAGCAAGCCGCTTGCTGAATTTATGAATGATGGACTCCCATTGCGAATACCCAGGGGAACCAATGCAAATAGGAAGCCCTAAATAAGTGGAGGGGAGAGAAGAAGATACACATCCCAAAATCTCTGAGAATAATCCAAGTTCATTGTCGTCCACATTGATGCCGCAGATTTCACTCTTTTGATAGTTGATGTGGATGGAGGAAGACAACTCAAACCATTTGAGCAAAGATCAAAGAGTCGTAGTAGACTCTCCGGCTCACAAAAGATGATGGCGTCATCCACAAACTGTAAATGGACCTGTAGTGGAGATTCTCCAATTCTGAAACCATGAATAAGAGAGAAATCAACAGCTTTGGTCAGGAGAAGGCTCAAGAACTCTGCCACCATGATAAAAATAGCTGGAGAAAGGGGGTCACCTTGTCGAATACCCCTGGAACTCTTGAAGAAACCTCTAGAAGATTCGTTAATGAGGATGGAATAGTGAGCAGAAGAAACACACTCGTTGATCCATAAGCACCATTTTCGGCTTAATCCCATGCAGGAAGTGCTAATCCACCATATCATAAGCCTTTTCCAAATCAAGCTTGCAAATTATTCTTTTCCGGTGAGACTTATGTTGGGAATCAATACACTCATGCACATAAATTATTGCATCCATAATTTGACAACCCTCAAACAACAGCTGATTGAGACGGGGAGATTAGCGTAGGAAGGAAGTGCTTGAGTCTATTTGCAAGTACCTTGGACAGAACCTTGTAGGGACTTCCAAGAAGATTGATAGGCCTAAAGTCTGAAAGAACTAAATCGTCATCCTTCTTAGGCACCAAGAAAGGTTGCCCCTAACTCCTTTGAAAGAGACCTCTTTGATGAAATTCCACTATGAAATCAATAAGATCATGCTTTCCTAAAGTCTGAAAGAACTAAATCGTCATCCTTCTTAGGCACCAAGAAAGGTTGCCCCTAACTCCTTTGAAAGAGACCTCTTTGATGAAATTCCACTATGAAATCAATAAGATCATGCTTTCCTAAAGTCTGAAAGAACTAAATCGTCATCCTTCTTAGGCACCAAGAAAGGTTGCCCCTAACTCCTTTGAAAGAGACCTCTTTGATGAAATTCCACTATGAAAGATCATGCTTTACTATGTCCCAAAAAATCTTGAAGAAAGCAATGGGGAAGCCATCCGGTCCAAGGGCTCTATCCTCATTGAGGTCCCACACTGCATTTTTTATTTCATCCTCAGAAAAGGCTGCTCAATGAAGGAAGCTTCCGTAGGGGAGATAGATTTGAAGGGAAGCCCAAAAATTGGTAATCTATCAAAGGAGTTGGCTGTATACAACTGCTTGAAGTGATTTAGAATGGTCGCAATGATCTCCTTATCTGATACTATCATATCATCAACTGTTAGTGATCTGATTATGTTTACCCTTCCGTGGGCTGAGGCAATGGCATGGAAAAATTTGGTGTTTTTGTCCCTTTCCTTATTTCACTTATTCATTGTCTTCTATTTGCACAATTTGTTGTTGATTACTACCTTAATGTTCATTGGCTAAGTTGCAAGTGTATCGGTGTAAGTGTTAGGTCCGACGTGGGTGTGAGGTGTTGGACTTAGCAAATGAAATACGTAGGACTAGGGGACTCAACACCATATTTAAATAAGTTTAAATTTAAAATTGTTTTAAATGAAACTAAGGTGTGAAAATAATAGTGATGGAAAATAGTATATTAGTTTTACTTGAACAATGAAATGACAAACATATTAGTATTTAATTAGTTACAAGAATCTCTTGCATAGTTGGAAGTGCTCATGGTTATAGCCTCAATATTGTCGGTTCAAGTCCTACGGGTGTTAGGCAGTTGATCTATAGAAAACATAAACCTGCCAAATCCAAATACCAATGTCAAACCCAAATTACGACTTTGATGATGATGATGATGATCGATATTTTAATTAGGTTTCAAAATGAGAGGTGTGGTAACATTTGTCATCTTGAAAAACAATGTTGGAAGTACTAGAAGAGTCCATGAAGAATTCTTGAATAGTTTGACATGGGTATGCATGTATGTCACAGGTCCGTCACACATTTTGTAGAGTTTGTGCAACTTAGTTTATTGGTTGTGGGGATCCCTAAGTGCAGCCTTTGTTGTTACAATTGTTCATCTTGCAATGAACAATGGAGATGGACCATGATGCAGAAGTGACAAAGATCCAGTAATCTGGCACCTGTTGACTGCAAATGGAAACTAAAAGTGAAGTCATGGTTGGATCTAAGGATTCTTGACCTGTGCTGTGCACTGTGAAGACCATGGAGTTATGATGCCCAGATACAGACTCAGGAATTAGCATGTACATGGGACTATCATATTTCAAAAAATCTAGGGGACAAGAATGGGTGCAGGAAGAGACAGTATTTACACATACATAAAAAAATAAATAAAAATTACACACATATCTATTGTTGAGCTTTAGTATTTTATTTTCTTATTTTCGGGCCTTCTGGTCCATTTACATAAGATGAAGTCGAAAAGTTCGAAAAGTTTCTATTTACACAATTCTTCGGACAAAGTGGCCCAATTATGTATAGATTATTTGGGGTCAATGTGATCCATTTCCATATCATACCTAGGATAATGTGGTGTGTTTAAATGGTGGTTAGAAGACTAAGCCCTAGCACTTTTAGAAAATAAGTTTTTGCTAACCCTTCCTCCACAACCCTAGATGGGTTCATCTCCTCTGAAACCTCACATTAAGAAGAAGATGGTGATGATGATATGAAACAAAGCACGAATAAAGATCTGATCTTCCTTTTCATGGATAACCTTCTCCTCTTTTCTTCTTTTTTTGTTTGATGAAACTGATTAACCTTTATCCTTACAACTGTGTTCGACAGTAAATGTGGATGATGCCATGGATGACTTTGTTCGTCAATTCAAAGGGGTTTCAGGTGGTCTGTTGCGTGCAGTTTCTGGATCTTCATTCCACGCAGCTTTTCCACCGATAACAGAAAAACACATGGCGTTATATTGGAATGATGACGAGTTAAACAGGCATAATCCAAACTACAGTAACATGGAGACATCAATTAGCTTATCAGATAATGATGAAAGTGTCAAAGATGGAGCGCATGATGTAGGGTCTGCCATACTTGCCAGTGGATGGCATTCAGATAATGAGTTGAACTCCAAAGGTTTCCCACCTCGAGTAATCAAACATTTTGAAGAATCTAGAGGTGCAGCTTCTGAGAAAAGCCAGCACCCAGAGATTAATTTTGGAAGGTCTGGTTTTGATGGGCATTCACCAACAGATTCTTTCACAAAATCTGATCTTTTGGATGATCCTGTTAGAGTGCCACCTGAGGTATCTTGTTCTTACAAAATGTTTTTCATTTTTTTTGCTTTCGCTAATTGATTTGACTTTTGATGTGTTTACTTGTTGTTTTCATGTTTTACAATGTCAATGGGTTAATGTTTTTATACATACTATATGGTACATGTGACACTTCAGCCACAAAATTTAAAAGATATAAAAAAATAGGTGCTTAGATGGGGACAGATCTTCTCAATTCTAAGGTGCCCTCATGAAGTGTGGCATAAGGTGTGCTTGGGTGATTATAGGTGTATGCACGCACACAAACACAAACAAAAACACTAGTAGTTAAACATGCTTCTCAGATCTTGAAACGTCAAGATTCATAATGACAATATTTTTGACAATAGTGGTATCCCAGTTGGATCTATCATATGGATAAGGGAAAAAGACGATAAATATTTACCTCTCAAAAAAAGATAATTGAAAATTTATCATAACATAGTACAGAATGTGTACAACTTCTAGATTTCTATGGGTTTGAGAAACTTCAATATTTTTTTTTAAATAAGAATGTTGCATCTTTCAAATCAAGAAAACTAAGGGAGCCATCTTCTGTAAGGCATAATGTGCAAAACTAAAACAATATAGAAGACTATCAACAACTTAACCCATTCCAACAAGTTTTCCACTTCAAGAAAACATCATAAAATCCACAATTTTAGGGTGTAATCCTTTTACCTTTGTTTAATATAAAAAAGAGAGTTTTAGGTGGCCATCAAATGGAACATGGCCTTTTTTTTTTGAAGGAATGAATCATGAACTTTCATTTAATTCACAATTCGTGCAAAAATTGGCCAAAAATATAACAGATTTTAGGATTCATTTTGTTGAGTTGGATTGTTTTATCGCACTTTTCTCATGTCAATAATTAGAAAATATTCGAACTTTTTGTAAAAAGTTGGCTAAAAATATAACAAAATATTAACTTAAAAATAGAGCAAGTTTACAAAAAAGGGCTAAAAATAGAAACAAAGAATTTTAGACTAGATTTAGTGAGTTGGATTGTTTTATCATTTTGTCATGTCAATAATTTAAAATATATATGTAAAGTTTGTGCAAAAATGGCTAAAAATGCAAAAAAGGGATTTTTTTTTAAAGGTTATGATTCTTTTAAAGCTTTTTATATATGTATTTTTCAAAGATTGGATTTGGTGAGTTGGAACAATTTAGCTAGTCTTGACCCAAAAATAAGGTTGTTAACATTGCTCCTATACCTTGATTATTTGTTTTTTGGTATGTATGCTACTCTTCTTTTTGAATTGGTTATTTTTTCTTAAGTTGATTTTTATATATAGATTTTAGATTCGATACATTATTTATTTCACATTGATATTAGAAGTTTTATTGATTAGATTATGATTTGACATTGACAGGTATTTGTTAATTGATTATTTACTTCAATTACTAAATAAATTAATAAATGACCTTATGTTACATCCAGTGCACGCACCCTAACTAATGAAACAAATTAGATTTTGATAGAACTGCATCCACCAGTGAATATCATTATTAATAATAAGCTGCAGTATCTTTCATATGAGAAAAATGGAGACTAACATAATTCCAAACTTGAAGTTCACAGCACATTTTTGTACCAGTGAAGAATTATAGAGATGAACTAGGGAGCCTGTTGTATTCTCAAAGAGGTGACATATTATTCCTTTCTAATGTAGGCCAAAAGGTTTAGGACTGGTCTACATGCTAAAGGATCGTTCTTTCACCAAAAACAATTCCCAGAGAGCCCCTTAATTTCTATTAAAACAGTTGGACAGCAACCTTTTAAACAAAACAAACTTGTAGGATGTGTAGTAGCTCTCCTGGTTCGAGACCCAAGGGCAAAACACTCCCAATACGTGGCTGCAGAATCTCCTTGGATTCCAAACCCATCTCCAGCCAAAACCCTCATAAACTAGAAGGGTTTTGTCGCCAGACAGCAGTTGAAGCAATCCCTAGGATTTGGTTCTTACCACCAGCCCTCAAGGTCAAAATCTCACAGAAGGTTTGTCTCATAAATCCCTAATAATACTGCCATTTGCTGCCTTGGGGGTTCTTTTATTGATGTCATGCTTATTACCAACCCTAAAACACATACCTACAACTCATCTAGGCTTAAGATGTTTTAATCTTAGCCATCCATTGTAAGTAATACATTGGAATGACATAAATACCGTCAAATTGTCTCAAGTTAAGTAAAATAGACAAGGTGTTGGCACCACTTGTGCATGGTTTCTTGAAGAATGTAACTGTATCTTTAATTGGTGGGAGCCGGGAGCTTGGGACCCACATAAATGGGCCAAGACAGCCCATGTAATGGTCCATTAGAGGCCAATTAGGCCTGATTTGATTAGAAACTGTTTTGGACTGAAAAAACAGTTCATGAAGTCATTAGATCATGTCCAAACATGATCAACTAATGGGACCACTTGGGTTTAGACCCTTCATACGATTATAGACTCTGTGTTGGCGGTCAACTCTCAGAGTACCTTGGCTATCAGTGATGTGTAATCTGGCTTCGGATCATTATCAATTGGAGTGATCCTAACCCTTCAAGTAACCAGATCCAATCCAAACCCTTTTTCCTTTTTATAGCTTTTTTTACATGGATTTTTCTTTTCTAGGTGTTGTCGTGGCATTCCTATCTAGCAGTGGGCTAAATTTTGATGACTCACTAAGCCCAATCTTAACTCTCATTTTCTTATTTTTAGGTACCTTTCAAATGAATTTTCCCTATTTTTGGTGCTGACATGACAATCTTATCTAGTGGGGAGGGCTGAATCTTTACAACTCACTAAATCATTTTCATTATCAAAGACAAAATCCCATCTTTTAGGGTCAGCTTTCCAACTTACTACAATCTAATGCTACAGTTTTTTTTTTCAAAAAAACTTTTTAGCCAACTTTACACAATTTTTATGCTAAACTGTAGGCTATGTTAATGGCCATATTTGATGGATATCAAGAAAGGTCTCTTTTTTAATAATTTTTGCTGATATTTAGCTGGGGATCCTCCTTCATGGTGTGTTTCCATCTAGAGAGTTGGTAACACAACAATCCTAACCATTGGGATTCATCCCAATCCTTAAAGGTTAGTTATGTTTTCTCAAAATCTCCCCATTTTTAGGTGTTGATATGACAACCATCCAATGGGGTAGGCAAATCTTTTTGACTAACCAAATCCAATCTTATCAATTTTTATCTAGGCTACCTCCTGCGTGATGTGTTCCATCTAGAGAGATGACATAATTATCCTATCTTTGGGGTGGACGAAATCCTTCCAACTCACCAAATCCAATTCTAAAACCTCCTTTCCCATATTTTTTCATGAACTTTCCGTATTTTTAAGCATTGAGGTGGCAATCCTATCCATGTGGGTTGTGAGCCAAATGTTCCCAATTCACCAAATAAAACCAAAATCTTGCTTTTTTTTTAGTTTAGCTATTATTTGCACGAAATTTCTCCTTTTTTTGGCGTGTAAGCCAACTTCTTCCAACTCATCACATCCAATTTGAAAAACCTTTTTGTTAGCTATTCATTACATGAGCTTTTCCTATTTTGGCTCTAGAGGATAATCTCAATGTTGGTCACATGGATGGCCAATAATCATTTAATTAAAACCAAAGTGTTGCTAATCATCGAAATGGAAAATAGGAGAAAGAATTGCGTGCAATGAGATGGTACTCCATGTGTTGAGCCGTGATGTGATGGCCACATATGCGAGACGTGTTGGGCTGCATCAGGGTATACATGTGTGATGTATGTCTTTGGAGAATATTGGAAATGGAGAGAAATCTATACTTCTTTACATACCTAGGATTACCAGTGGAAGGGAACCCAAGATCAAAAAAGTTATGGGCCTCGGTGGTGGAAAAGTTCGAAAGTAGATTGGATGGATGAGGTAAGAAATACTATCTATTAAAGGTAGGCTAACGTTTATCAAATCCGTTCTCATCAATCTTCCTACTCACATGTCCATTTTTCAAATTTCTAGAGTAGCGAGGAAGAGAGATTAGTTGTTTAGGAATTTCCTATGGGGTGATAAAACAGATAGGAAAAGAGTGCATTTGGTGACTTGGTCCGAAGTTACCAAGCTTAAATCGAAGGGTGGCCTAGGGATCGTTTCCTTGGAAATCAGGAACCAAGCTCTATTATGTAAATGGAGCTAGAGATTCGAGAGGGAGAATGGTGCTTTGTGGTCAAAGGTGCTAACTGCAAGTTACAACTTTCTAGATATCAGTGGGTGGACTTTGGGCAAAGTTTGGAAAGGTACGGTCACAGGTGGTAAAGGTGTGGTGGAGAGTAGGTAGCGGAGGAAGCTGGTGGGTCGCATCTATTGGGATATACTAAGGTTGCTAGTTGGAAAATGAGACAAAACCCTCTTATGGACAGATTTGTGGCTTGGAGAAAGATGCTTGAAAGATGTCTATCCTAGGCTATATAGGATCGCTAGGAACAAGCAAGCGCTATTCAAGAACTGTTGTAGAGCGGAAGATGGCAATGTCTCTTGGTAGCTAGACTTCAAAAGAAATTTGAGGGCTTTCGAACAAGATAGCTTCGATGAGCTGAAAGCTTTTTTAGGGGAGTTCCCTCTATCCATGGAGGAAAAGGATGAGTTATGGGTTGGAGGCTCATCGAGAGCCTTTTCAATCAAATCAATGATTGGTTTGGCTCTTAATGGGCAAAATGAGGAGGATCCTATATTGTGCCTAGCTTGGAGAGATCTTGTCCTCCCAAGAGTACAAACTTTCATGTGGTGCACCTTGAAAGGGAAGGTGCTTTCCAGAATGGCACTCAATAGAAGAGGACCCCTCAGTTCAATGATGACCTATATTGCACATTATGTGATCACATGGAGGTGTTTGTCGATCACTTGTTCGTTGAATGCCCAATGACTAGGAAATTATGGATAAGTTTTGCAAACTTGATGGGAGTATCATGGGTATTCGAGAGGACTTGTGAAGGAATCGTCCAATCCTGGTTCCTTTAGTATCTCGTCCCTACTATGAAAGCAATTTGGAACACCATTCCAGTAGTTGTCTTGTGGGATGGGCTTTTACAGCTCCTGGTATGGGCTGTTTAAGTAGAGGATCGAGGAAGGTCAAAGCTCAAGCCTCTTGGTCCCTCCTCAACCTGGAATCCATAAATTTAACATTGATGGGGTAGCAAGAGGAAAATCGGGTCCGGCAGACATAGGTGGAGTGCTTCGAGATTGCAATGGTAGGACATCCATAGTTTTCTTCGCGCTGGTAGGACGAAGGGATTCAAACGTATTAGGAAAGCTTGTCCATACGGTCTCCATCAGTATTGTTAAAATCGGACGATACTCAATTCAAATCGTAAGATTCGAATCGAGTTTGGGGTCCGGCGATACGATGGCCCTAAAATCGATTTTTCCCCAAAATAGTGTGATCTTAGGGTTGAATCGCAAATCGTACAATTCGACTCCCAGAATCGCAGAATCGGACGATTCTGACGAGACTGCATGGATCTAGAAAGAGACTATTTTGCATGGCTTTTAAAGAGAAGGATATAGGTGTGCCTATTCATTAGGACTCTTTTACCAATAAATCTCTCTTTAAAAGCTTCTCTTGGAGACCCAACAGCCAAAACGAAACCATTCCTTCCCTTTGGCTTCTTCTGCAACCAACATCTTTATCTGTCGAAGGTTGAAGCGTGCTTTCGGTCCTCTCACGGACTCTCAGTAAGCTATCAAAGCCGCCTTTTGTCGTGCTTCTTGCTTCCAGCCTTCGAGGTATTTTTTTTCCCTTCTTCTCTGTTTTCGTTTCTTTCTTCTTTTTCTTCGTTTCGTCATCTTTTTCCACTCCTTCTCTTTCTTCTTCTTCGTCTACTGCTCATTTTCCATCTCCCATGTGGTCCTTCGTCTTTTTTTCTTTCGTTTTGTAGTTTATTTCATTTCCAGAAAGTCCAGAACATTTAACTTACAACTTCTCAGGTATCCTCGGATGAGGACTGTTAAGGTTTTTTTTTTCCTTTGCCCTCAATAGGCCCTCGGACAAGGGCTGTTTTAGATTTGTTTTTTTTTTCTGTTGTGACACTTTTTTTTAGATTTCTAATTTCTTACCATCTTTTTTTTCTATTTTTATTAAAAAAATCTTTTTATTTTTTCTTTTCAATCCTTTGTATCTATTTAAAAAAATAAATAGCTCAATTTTTTTAAAAATTTATTTCATGGATGCTATTTTAAAAAATAAATAGCTCTAATTTTTTTTTTTTTTTAATTATTTCGATGCTATTAAGGTTTATTTAAATGCCTTTGATTTATTTATTGATTTCTTAAATTTGTCAGTACTTAATATTTATATTTAAATCTCATATTAATATATTTGTGTCTTTTTTTTTTTTGTGTGTGGATAGTTATTTACGATGAATGATAAATGTCAAATTTGTGGATGTGGCTTTAGAATAATTTAAAAAAAAACCATTATGAATCTTACGATTCTACGATTCCCGATACATGATTCACGATTCACACCCTATACTGATTTTCCGATACGATTCGATTTTCACAACATTAGTCTTCATTCAGGGGGCGGGGAATTAATCATTGAAGGGGACTTAAACGTGATCAAGTGGGCAAAGGGGTTAAAAGGGCCTCCTTGGAAAATGATCACATCGACTGGTACTATTCACAGGCTTATCTATAGTGCAGACCAGCTACTAGATGATCTGCCAGTGGCTTGGTACATTGACTGACAGTGCAGAACTTGATTTTCTTCAAATTTGACACAGTCTATACTGTGTTTTCTGCTGGGAGATCCTCCTGGATCATGGCTCCATTTGTTGAGGGGATTTAGCTCCTGCTAAATCTCGAAGTTGTAGATGAAAAACTCAGTCCTCCATTTGTAACTTGATCCGATTACGGATTGTCTTGGATCTGAGAGTAGGGAGGATAAATGATTAAAATTGAAAATGCTTTAGACCCAACACTGGGTATCCTAACTGGTTGCCTCCCACTACTTTCAGTGAGAGGTAGCAGGTTCAATCTCTGGTGGCGTTAACTGGAGGCACTCTATGTGGGTGTGGGGTCTCTCCCCAGGGTTTTAGGAGGGCGAGACGTAAGCACCCTTTGACAACATGACTACTGACTGTCGAGGTGGGCTCGCGGTTTCCCTAGGTCTCAAAAAAAAAAACAGTTAACAAGAAATTTCAACACTCAGTTGCAAGTGAAGAATAAAATGGAGGGTCTGACTTGTATATGGCTGATAGGATGTGCACAGGGTGGGCAAAATGCACTGAAGCTAGTATTATGTAATAAAAGATTACTATATTGATTAAAATGGGTATTTCTACAAGACTATTTATTTCTGCAATGCTATTGGAGCTAAATGCTAGGCTATGAAGTAAAGACAGGTCTGCACAGTATTGGTGACAAAATGCCTATGTTAATATGGATGTGGTGTAAAAAAGCTTTAAGGTTACTGAAGAAAATTTGAGGGAATGTAATGGAGGATAGTTTGGGCACATCCCAGAAGACCAATAACAGCACCAAAACATAAGAGTTGGAAAGACATTGAGTTGAAACATTACGGGTGCGTTTGGATGGGGGGTAATTTTTATAGGGGTTACCCCTAAGTAGGGGTCACCCTTGAATAGGGGTGACCCTTGAACTGGAATTACCCTTATCTTGTTTGGTAATTGCAGTGGTAAAGTAAAATCTTACCCTAAGGGTAAAAAATCTTGTTTGGTAACTACAAGTAAGGGTAACCTAATATATTAATATTTTTTTTTATAAAACATAATTATTAAATAATATTCATGAAGCAAATTCTAATAATATAACTTATAATAATATTATCTAATTTTTATAAATTATTTTTCATAATTATAATTTAAAATGAACACTTGCATTCTAATATTAAAAAAATAAATAAAGATTTTTTTTTATATTACTATTTTAAATCCCAATAAATAAATAAAAAATATCAACATATCTCTTCATAAAAATTATAATTATTATTTTTTATATTATATGAATTTAATAAAAATATTAATTCTCATAAAATTGTTAATATGTCAGTTTACTCCTATTCAAGGGTAACCCCTATAAAAATTTACCCCTCATCCAAATGCATCACGTTGAAAATGTTGCAGAGATTTTATTTTATATTATATAGATTTAATAAAATTATTAATTCTCATAAAATTGTTAATATGTCAGTTTAGCCCTACGTACAATTATTCCTACTCAAGGGTAACCCCTATAAAAATTTACCCCTCACTAAAATGCATCATGTTGAAAATGTTGCAGAAATTTTATTTTTATATTATATAGATTTAATAAAATTATTAATTCTCATAAAATTGTTAATATGTCAGTTTACCCCTACTTATAATTACCCCTGCTCAAGGGTAACCCCTGTAAAAATTTACCCCTCACCCAAATGCATCACATTGAAAATGTTGTAGAAATTTTATTTTTATATTATATAGATTTAATAAAATTATTAATTCTTATAAAATTGTTAATATGTCAATTTACCCCTACTTACAATTACCCCTGCTCAAAGGGAACCCCTGTAAAAATTTACCCCTCACCCAAATGCATCACGTTGAAAATGTTGCAGAAGTTTTATTTTTATATTATATAGATTTAATAAAATTATTAATTCTCATAAAATTGTTAATATGTCAGTTTACCCCTACATACAATTATCCCTTATGTTTATATTATATAGATTTAATAAAATTATTAATTCTCATAAAATTGTTCATATGTCAGTTTACCCCTACGTACAATTACCCCTACTCAAGGGTAACCCTTGTAAAAATTTACCCCTCACTAAAATGCATCACGTTGAAAATGTTGCAGAAATTTTATTTTTATATTATATAGTTTTAATAAAATTATTAATTCTCATAAAATTGTTAATATGTCAGTTTACCCCTACTTACAATTGCCCCTACTCGAGGGTAACCCCTGTAAAAATTTACCCCTCACCCAAATGCATCACATTGAAAATGTTGCAGAAATTTTATTTTTATATTATATAGATTTAATAAAATTATTAATATGTCAGTTTACCCCTACTCAAGGGTAACCCCTGTAAAAATTTACCCCTCACCCAAATGTATCACGTTGAAAATGTTGACACATTTTTAAAATAATCTTCTAACAGAATAAATTGTTAATTACCCTGAAAGAGATTATCATGAATCTCAAACTTTTTCAGAGTTTTGAGACACTATCGAAATTTCGACAGAATCACCCCTTAAAAATAGAACATTTTGACAAATACGTTTCAGAAAATTATATAATATATAATTGAAAAATAGAGGAAGGCAAGGGATAAATAGGGGAAAGGTTTCCTTAAAAAATAATAAATAAATAAAAAAGCACTATTATTATTCTAAATTTCAATAAATGAAAAAAAAAAAATCTTCATATCTCTTCATAAAAAAATATAATTTGTTGTTTGGTGATATGAAATTTATCAAATAGAAATAATGGAGTGCTTTTAAAAAAAAAAAATAAAAGCCAAGTACTCACCAAAATAAATAAATAAATAAAATGTAAAAAAAAAAATTCTCATGAGCAAAAGGGAGGGTAAGGAGGGGTATTCAAGAATGAATACCCCAAGCCCCATGGGGGTATTCAAAAGGGAGACAAGAGGGGTAAAAATTTGAATTTTTACGCTTACCCCCTTGTTACCAAACGAGGGCAACAAGGGGTAACGGGGGGTTACCCCCTCTTACCCTCCCATCCAAACGTAGCCTACAAGTAGAGGGTATTAGGAGAAAGGGGACATCATTAGGTCAGTGGAAAAGCAGAGCGAAGAAAGTATTAGGAGAAAGGGGACATCATTAGGTAAGTGGAAAAGCAGAGCGAGAAAGTATTAGGAGAAAGGGGACATCATTAGGTCAGTGGAAAAGCAGAGCAAAGAAATTCAACTTAGGTAGATGGGATAAAGGGTCTAATGATACCTTAAAGAAAGAGGCTTCGAAAGTATTGAACTATCAATCATTCCCCTCAAAACATTTACTATAGAATTACATGATAACACCTACTATAATTTAGAAGTTGCATACAAAGGGGAAATTCATACTTAATTTCATTGACATCAACCCATTTTTTAAGGCGAACCGAGACTTCTCAAAATCAATTTTGAAGCATAAAGTAGCTAAGAGTTACATTCTTGGCTATTCCTGGGCTTGTTTATTTTTCATTTACAATGATTTTGTAAGTGAAATAGCTATTTCGTTTGCAATCTCCAACTTTCAATGATGAATCCATGTTTAATAGCTATTTTGTAAGTGAAATAGTATACTTATTTGAGAGAGTTAATCGATTGTACAATTGATGTGTTAGTTTTGTTTTGCTGTTACTGTTACCTCCATCTTTATTTCCATTTGTTATTATTCACAAAAGAGAAATCTTTGATTTTCTTTTTTCGAAAGACCATCAATTGGGACACCATTGTTTTAGAAATACCAAAAGTTCCCTTTTTTTTTAATTCAAATGACATTAGAAAAAGACAAAACAACATTGGTTACTGTGTAAAAGAAAGGGTACTTTTGGTATTTTAAATAAATAGTGTCCCAAAAATAGAAAAAATGGCATCCCTATTGATAGCCTTTCAAAATGAAGGAGAGAAAATACATTAAACATGACCAATATTAATTTTGTCTTGTTTGATGTATGAGTCCTTGTAAATGAATGGTTTTAAGACACTAATCCAACAATAATGCATTGGGAATTTGGCACCAGTTTTTGTTTTTATATTCATCAATGATTTAAAAGGCTCATAGCAGTTTTTTTATTTATTTTTATATTACCTCATTTTAGCTATGCTTGTCATTGTTTTGGTACTTGTTTCTTTGTAGTGGACGCCGCCTAATTTGAGTGTGCCGCTGTTGAATTTAGTCGATAATATTTTTCAGCTTAATCGAAGAGGTTGGCTAAGGTATCTTATTTGTTGTTTTGATTCTTCCTTTAATTATTATTATTATTTTTTATTGGGGGTGGGGATCATACATGAACCCTCTCATATTTTATTGGGCATGACACAGACACCCAACACCCATGTGCACACAACAAAGCAACAACAATCAATCAATCAAATGCTATAAAAACCAAACCATTGATCGAACCCTTTTTTTTTCTCATGTTCTGGTCTAATCAGGTTCATTCATTGGATCAAATCACTGTGAACCATTATGTATATTATACAATGAATATTTATAACTAAAATAATATAAAAGTAAAAATATAACCAAAAAAGGAGAAATTTAGAAGGGATAAAATAAGACAATGATGTTGATAAGTACATTAAAGTACAAAGGATTAAAAAAAATCTAAAAATAAAAGCAGTTGGTGGTTGAAGATGAGTAAATAAAACATTTGGCATGTGAGTTGTGAAGGACTCATGGTTAATGGATTGTCTTTTTGTTCTTTTTTTTTTTAACTTTCATCTTTAATCTTCTCCAACAGATTAACCATCTTTTAAGAAGTTGAGGAGCATAACCCAAAAAAAGAAGTTGAGGAATGAGTAAAAGAAAAATGTGAGATATTTTTATGGAAGCCGATCTGGTGAGTTTCTGCTCTGATTTCTGTGGAGATTATGCTGTTGAGGGGAAAAAGAGAGGAGGAAAGTAAAAAAAGAGAGGAGTATTAAGAAAAGATGAAGAAAAGATCTAGCAACAAAGACGGAAATATTGGAAGTCGTGATTGTCGTCACCTTGTTGTACTGTTTCATCACCAGCGCTGCAGATCGATACTGAAAAGTGGAATAAAAGTGTAGATGAGCCCTAAAGCCGACCCTTTTTCCCCTTTTCCTGATGTAAACCATGATTCACCAGTTCTTGGTTTTTAGCAGTAAAAAAAATCCAGATGGTTTTGCTTCCCAGTGGTTTTTTGCATTATACCAGACTGTTTCAAGCACCGGTTCTGGTTGAACTAGGTTGAACTGGCCAGTCTAATTTGAGTTTGTAAGCACTAACAGCAACCCTGAGAGTTGATTTTAAAAGAGTGGTGGCAGAATTTGTTGATAGAGGAATCACTAATTGGGAGGTGAAACACACCTTTATTACCCTTGTCCTCAAGAAAGAAGGTATATCTGAACTTTCGCATTACCACTCTATTACGTTAGTGGGATGTATCTACAAAGCCATCTCCAAATTACTAGCTAACAGATTGCGGTTGGTTCTTTTGAGTATTATTGGAGTGACACAGGAAGCTTTTATTGGTGATGGGCAAATTCTTGATGGGGCTTTTTATTGCCATTGAACTGATTCACACTAAGAAGAGATTGAAAAAAGAGGGATTGTTATTAAAGACAGGCATGGAAAAGTCCAATGATCACATTGAATGGGTTTGAGTTTCTTCAACAAATGGGATTTAGTGTCAAATGGATTTAGTGGATGAAGGCATGTATGGCATGTATACTGGATGCATCATATTTGGTCTTGATCAACGGATCCCCAAGACCTGTCTTAACTTCAGGAGGCCTTTTCCACTTTGGTTGCATAAGATTTTAACAAGCTAATGATGAAACCCAGGGATAGTAATTTGATAAAGGGATTTGAAGTATGCAGGGATTGATTGGTAGTATCTCATTTACAATTTGCAAATGACACTCTTGTTTTAAGCAAACATCGAAGAGATACAAACGCTTAGAAGAATTTGAGACTATTTGAGCTGGTCTTTAGGTTGAAGATGAATCTGGGCAAGAGTTTGATGATTGGAATCAAACTGAGTGAGGATGTAGTTTCTAACCTTGCTACAATCATGGGTTGTGCAGTGGGCAAATTTACTATTAAATATCCAGGTCTTCCCATTGGTGTGAACCTAAGGTCGTAATCTTTATCGGACCCTGTGTGGAAAATTTTGAGAAGAAACTGTCCATGAGGACAAGAATTGTTTGTCTAAAGGAGGAAGACTCACCTTAATCAAGCCCTCTTTTTATCTCACAGTATACTATATGTCCATGTCTCAAATTCCTATGGCAGTGGTCAAGAAGCTTGAGAAAATCAAGTGGTAAATTTGGTCAATTGAGAGGATGTATCAAAACCAAAAAAGCAGGGGGACCTAGAATCACTAAACTTAGAGATAGAAATGGTGCACTCCTATGTAAATGACCATGGAGATATGAAAATGAAGTTCATGCTATGTGGAGGAAGTTCTATGCTCTCTTTATGGGGAGAGGGAGTGGGGGTGGGATTTGAGTAAAAGTTTAAAAAAGGGTCTTGGGTGGTGAGAGTAGCTTTTGAAATGGGTAGTGAGAAGTCTTCCATTGGGAGAGTATATAGGAAAAGTTTGACGTTTTTGGTGGGAAATGGGTTTTGAGTGTCATTTTGAAAGGACCTTTGGCTAAGCGAGTCAAGTCTTAGAGAGTCCTTTTATTGGTTATATCGGGTGTGCCCTTATAAGGCGGTAAGGGTGAGTGACTGTTACCAAATTTTTTGGGGAGTAGTGGTTTGGTGTCTAGAGTTTAGGCGTCTGGCGTCCCTTTTCTAAGGGAGAATTGATTGAATATGTTAGTCTATTGTTCTTAACAATGTTTTCATATGCAGGGATGAGGATGACATTAACTTGTGGTCAGGAGACAGACCCTTCAAAGGAGTTTAAAGTATCTTCCCTAATCAGTCATCTAACTCCACTATCTCATCCACCACATTGTAGCTCCTTGGCTTTGGCAGGAATTTTCCCCTACCAAGGTGGTAGATTCTTTCCTGGACCATTTTTCACGGCAAAGCTCTTCACTAGATACCTTCTTAGGTGAAGAGTGACGCAAGACAAGGGATAGGGTGACCCTAAATGCCTAAATTTGGTTCCCTAAATATTAGGAGGGATGAAAATAATGCACCCTAAGCTAAAATGAGCTGAAATTAAATATCAAGTAATATATGCAATTAATTAATATAAGATTTATCACAAATAATCATGTAAAAACATCCCCAAAATCTGATGTAAATAAATACATGAAAAATTAAGTAAAAGGGTGGAATGATTTTGACTGAAATGGGGCACATGTGATTTTTAATTGAAATGGCCTATAGTCTTAAATAAGTACATGGTTTAAATAAGGAAATAAAGGAAGAAAAAAGGGACGATGGATAGCACAAGGATATGAAGGGACATGCGACGGAAGGAAAGATCAAAAGGGCTGGCGAAAGCTTGGAGAAGGATGCATGGGTGGGACAAGGTGATGCGAATGTGAGGTGAGACTAGTGGGTAAAACCACTGGATCATGGACAGGTGCATAGCATGGGTCCTGGGATGGGTCGGGAATGTCAGGTTGTGGGTCGAGGTCATGCTGATGTGGAGAAGAAGAAAAAAAGAAGAGAAGAATGCCTGGAGAAGATAGAAAGATGGTAGCCTCACGCTAGGCTTCATGCCAAAGGGAATCACTCTAAAATCAATCACGCCACTCATTGGTATTTGCGAAAACTTTCAATTCTTATTATCAATCGTCTGTAAAACTAGCTTACAAGAGGGGCTATAGTTTCTTCTTACCCCAAAAAAAGAAACTCGAAATTTACATTAATATCCTTTTCTAAAAATAAACTAAAATATCTACTAAAAAAAAGACACGGAAACACTGTGGGACTGATATGCTCCGCATCAAACTCCCCATTTGAAAAAGAACTCGACCTCGAGTTCAAGCAGATGAAAAGATAAATCTACCCACGCACGCGTCTTCCTAGTGTGGGGTCTACAAAATGCAAACTTGCATGTGAGGTCTTCAAATGTCAACCAGGCAAAACATCATCGGTCCACAATAAGAATGGTGGATCAACTCTCCACCATCGATGGTATACTCGAAAACCAAAGCGGATGTCACGAGCAACTCTGGGTGTCGGCAGCAGAAAAGTGTGAACAACATACTCCTCCGATGAAACAAGACTCTGATATCTCTCCAGTAGATTCGGGGCAAGTCGCTGAGGCGCTCTCACGGTCAACGAAGTGGCACCAGTCATGGACTTGGTATTCCACTTCACGGGATATAAGTGGTGTCCTGCTGCAGTGATGGAAACATCTTCCTCTACCAGGATAAATTTTATCTTTTCTCTTTTGGGAAAAAAAGAAGGAAAAGAAGGACGGACCGGTGAAGGATGCATCGGTGGGACAAGGTGATGCGGATGTGAGGTGAGACTAGTGGGTAAAACCACTAGATCATGGACAGGTGCATAGCATGGGTCCTGGGATGGGTCGGGAATGTCAGACTGTGGGTCGGGGTCATGCTGATGTGGAGTGGGGCTTGGAGGTGAAGGTGTTAGTTCTGGATTGGGTGTGAGGTCTACCACATTATTATCCACATCATTTTCCTTGGATCACATTGAGAATCTATAGTAAACTCATATTGTTCATCACATCCATTAGTGTGACTTTTAATTTCAGCGTGCGATTCATGAATGTATGGTGCAGATGCATGTACAGACTCAGATAGACTGGGTGGCACTGACACCGGAATAGGATCTATGGATGGGGATGGTATGGGGACACACTCAACTTTCTTAACCTGAGTGGGTCACTCATCTGGGAAATGCCCATAGATTCGGCATTGAAAGCAAAATGCATGTTTCTCCATTTTGGTTTCGATGTTGATTAAACTGGTATTAATGTCTTCAAGAATCTTAAGAAGTTGTGCGGTGTCCATGTTGAATGTCCTAAAATGACCAACTCTAAGAATGATACAATGCAATTTTTTTATAATTAATTAATAAATTATTAATTACTTAATTTTTTTTTAATATGCGATGCAACTTAAGACCGTGGGTGTTTAAGAAAACAACCCAACCTTGGCTACTGATACCAATTTGACGCAGGAAAAGGGATAGTGTGACCCTAAATGCCTAAATTTGGTTTCCTAAATATTATGAGAGATGAAAATAATGCATCCTAAGCTAAAATGGGCTGAAATTAAATATCAATTAATATATGCAATTAATTACTATAAGATTTATCACAAATAATCATACAAAAACATCCCCAAAATCTGATGTAATAAATACATAAAAAATTAAGTGAAAGGGTGGAATGATTTTGACTGAAATGGGGCACATGTGATTTTTAATTGAAATGGCCTATAGTCTTAAATAAGTACATGGTTTAAATAAGGAAATAAAGGAAGAAAGAAGGGACGATGGATGGCACAAAGATATGAAGAGAGAGGCGACGGAAGGAAAGATCAGAAGGGCTGGCGGAAGCTTGGAGAAGGATGCATGGGCAGGACAAGGTGATGCGGATGTGAGGTGAGACTAGTGTGTAAAACCACTGGATCGTGGACAGGTGCTTAGCATGGGTCCTGGGATGGGTCGGGAATGTCAGGCTGTGGGTCGGGGTCATGCTGATGTGGATTGGGGCTTGTATAGTTTCTTCTTACCCCAAAAAAAAGAAACTCAAAAGTTACATTAATATCCTTTTCTAAAAATAAAATAAAATATCTACTAAAAAAAAGACATGGAAACACTGTGGGACTGGTATGCTCCGCATCAAAGAGCTATCACCCAGTCTGATGCAGACATCTATTGTGTTCTTTGTGGTGTAGCTCAGGAAACTGCAAATCATTTTCTCCTCCACTGACCTTTCACCTCAGCCTTATGGAATTACTTCTTAGCTCTATGTCTGGTCTCTTGGGCTATCAAATCAAGTTTGGGAGACCTTTTCTTGGGTGGAGAAGAAGTTCATTTGGGGGAAAGGAAAATATTTGTGGAAGATTGTTCCTATAGCTATCTATTGGTCAGCAAGATTTCTGAAGGCAAAGAGTGTAGTTAAAGACATCTTCGAGCTATCTCTTGGGTAAGGTGTAGATCAGATTTTTGTGATAAACCTTCATTGACTATTTCCGAAGACTGGAAATCAATGTTACATGACAATTGGAGACAGATAACATAAAGGAAAGATACATGCAGCTAGAGCTAAGGACACTAAAATTCAATGTGGATGATGTGGCAAGGGGTAAACTGGGTCCAACATGCATAGGAGGTATCTTACGCAATTGAGGGGAAGGTATTTTCTTTCTTTTCAGGCCCGGTTGGGGTGAAGAACTCATATAAAGCGGAATTACTGGCAATTAGACAAGCAATGATGATTTGCCAGGATCATTTTCATGGGAAGCTTATGTGGGGAATGACTTGGCTAATGTTGTGATTTGGGCTTCAGGAAAGAGAAACTGCCATGGAGGTTCATTCTTTTGTTTGGAGAGATTAGACAATATATCCTTCATGCATATTCAAAGACAACTAACAGAGTGGCAGACTTTGCGGCTAAGCATGGTGTCTCTAGATTGAATATATTTTAGAATTTCTGTTTATTGATGTTTTACCTTTTTCTCATCTTTTATGTTTGTGTCCATCTCTACCAATATTAATTTTTACTTGACATTTCCTATGAATGAAGTTATTTTGTTACCTTCTCTCCTTCTCTTCCCCCCACCAAAAAAAGAAAAAAAGAAAAAAAAACAATGACAATTGCCACAAGAAAAGTGAAAAAATCAATGCTCCTTTAGCAAACTGAAATTTATACATTGTGCCTATTATTTATTTTTGTTGGGAGTAGGGGATCACACATGGATATGTTTTAGGGTAACATCCCCAAATCTACACCGATATGCCACATGCACAGAACAACAACAACAATGGCAATTGCCTCAAAAAATAATGCAAAAGAAAAACTCCTACAAAGAATTTTACACAATGCTCCTTCAGCAAATTGAAATTTGCTCATTGCTCCTCAAGGGATGTGAATTTATCCTCTTAGGGAGTCGATCTTTTAATTCAACCGCTAAGTGAATTTTGAAATATTTTAAGGTGGACTTCGCTCATACCCAAATCATTGTCACCATTAAATTCATTTATCCCACCTATCTAGGTTTGTGTTTTGTGTTTTACTTTTCCACTTTTACCCTTTCAAAAATCATATATTTCTCACTCTACAGTTCATTTTATCCCTTTTTCCCACATCAATCCAAGTCTTCAATGGCCTTCCCTTTTTCCAAGTACCTTGTAATTCTTTGATTCTTTCTATTGGACATGCTTCATTTTTTTTTTTTGGAGTAACTTTAGGCTTTCTCTAGTGCACTTCTTTTAAATTGTTTTTTTATTGCACATCCATCTTAATATTTGCTTCTTTATCCATTGTTTAAAAAAAAAAAAAAAACATTTGCTTCTTCGTCACCACTCCTACATCTACTTGTCTATTAGAACTACTTATTGTAGATTTTGTAGTTGATGCTTAAAACAAGGACATTACTGATCAAATTTGCCCATTGCATACTAGTTTTGACTTAAAGGATCCTCACCACACTACCATTACATCCATAATTCTTTGGTGGCATTTGCAAACATATTTCAATATGTGAATTAGAGGGGTAGAGTAATGTGATGCTTGTCTTTCCGAGATAATCATAATGTTACAACTAAATACCTTAGCTTAAACAAGAAATCAAATTTAAAATACATTTGTTGCTTACATCTAGCGGCATGAATATGGGGAGTAGAAATAACTTTAGTTTGCAAAGAGTCGCAAATAAAATGACTAGCACAAGTGGTCTCAGTTAAAATGACAATCAACTTCCATATGTTTCATGCTTTCATGAAAGACTGAACTGGACACAAGTAGGATAGCAACTTGATTGTTAGGTTGAGAGAGAAGAAAATCAATTCCATTTGTAAGTGTTTTAACTACAACTATTCAAATGAAGTCTTTGCAATTGCTTGATATTTTGCTTTAGCACCAGATTGAGCAATTAGAAATTGCTTTTTCTTTTTTTGGTTGTGTCTAAAAACTATATTACTGCTAGAAAGGCACAACTAGTTGTAGAATGACAATCATCTAGAGATTTGGCCCAATTGACATCAAGATAACTATGTATAAAAAGATTACCATAAGACACACTAAGAATGCTGTGATTTGGTGACCCTTTGGGATAAGAAAGAAGTCTAAAAATATCAAAATGGGTGGTGTAGGGAGAATACATAAATTGACTAACAATACCTACAACAAAGTAAACACTAGAAAAATTGTTGATAAGATGAATTTATTTACCAACTAATTTCTAATATTATCTAGGATTAGGTAAAAGGTCACCAACATCATGGCAAAGTTTCTAAGTTTGATCAAATGGAGCATTGGTTGGTCTACAACCAAGATATCCTGCTTTTTGGAGATATGCAAGAGCAAGAGGACCCCACAACCAAGAAATGTGTTTCTGATATCCAGTTGATTAAGAGGCCAATTAAAATGAGTAGTCAGAAACAATCCGACTAGTGGCAAAAAGGGTATCATGAATAGTAGTAAGAAGAAAGCAAAAACAATAAGAAAACTAGGAACCCTACCATGATCCTAAGCAAAGCATGTCTGTGTAAAGTGGGCCCTGCCCGTTAGCACATCCTAGATCAGTATAAATAGATACAGTTCTTGCCAAAAAATAGCAAGGGTATGTACTAGATGTAGCTTTACAATAGTTGATGCATGAGATTTTAAAAGAAAAAAACAAGATGGTTCGTATTAAAATTGCAACAACCATTTTCGAGGCAGTTTTTTTTTTTTTGTTTTGTTTTTTAGAGGTAACAAAGATGAATTATATTAGTAGAGAAATTACAAGTACAAATACATCAAGGGGAGAAGGGTCTAAAAGGGGTAGACCTGGAAAAATACATATGAGAAAATACATCTGATAAAAACAAAATAGAACAACCAAAATAAATGCAGTCAGATAAGCTTCAAACGCACTCTAATTCTTCCTTTCTCAAAGGTGAAAGACGCTAGAGAGTGTATTGTCGACTCCGTTCTTTGCAAAGAAATCTGCCACGCCATTAGTTGTGCGACTGACTTGGGCAAAGGATGCATCGAGTCCTGAAGCAAGAGCCCTAATCTCCCTAACCATGGTAATCAATCTCTAGGGACGTCGCTTCAGACCCTTTGCCTATTTGATTGCATTTTC
The DNA here is from genome assembly GCA_013350335.1 of Chimonanthus salicifolius. Lineage (NCBI taxonomy): Eukaryota > Viridiplantae > Streptophyta > Magnoliopsida > Laurales > Calycanthaceae > Chimonanthus > Chimonanthus salicifolius. The sequence continues at coordinate 10,750,072 of CM023537.1, read as the reverse complement.
TGAATCCCCTTCAATCACTAGTTTTTCATCCCCAGAACATGCCCAAATAGTCAAAGATCTTTTAAAACTGAGGAGTTTTGTCTCATTTGAATCCCTAATCCCCACTGACTCTGTGAAAACCACGAATATTTGGCCGTTATGATCTCTAAGAACATCACCTATCCATGTTGGCCCCGGTTTTCCCCTAGAAGCTCCATCCACATTGAATTTCAGGACGCCTCTTTGAGGTGACCAATTGACTAAGGTCTTTGGTTTCCTAGTGTGTCCACTCATGCAACCTTCCTATGACGAAAATAAATCATTGGCTTTAAGACCCTTGAACTCTTTACGAGAAAGTAGCCAAACATAAAGCCTCCATTTGACTTTTAGAAAAAGCTCACTAAACTCGGTGGACTTCCTTAAAAGATTTTGGAATTTCTCTTATACCAAATAGTCCAAAAGACAATGGTTGGAATTGTGTTCCAGGCCACCTTTCTCCTAGGGCAAAGTCCAAAGAGAAACCACAATCCCATTAATCCTTCACAAAAGTTCTTGAAGACCCATGGTACGTCCATAAGGTTAATGAAATTGATCCATAAGTTCCAAGCAACTGGACATCTAACAAAAAGGTGATCGATAATTTCCTCAATTGATCCATAGAGTGGACAACTAAGGTCCTCCTCAGATCGCAACAACCCTCTCCTCACCATTCTAGTGAGAATCTTTCCTAAGTGCACACCACTCAAAGGTTTGAACCCTTGGAGGAGATAGACTAGAGAAAGAAATCTTGTTGTATTGTTGTTGGAGGGCCAAATCTGCCATTGTCTTTATCGAGTAGGCACCCGATGAATCACCCATCCACACTAGCTCATCCTCTTCCCCTATATTACTATCTTTTGTTCCATATTTAGCGCTCAAGACTGTAACCCACATGGCATCCCTCTCTCTTCCAAAACACCAACCCCATTTTACATAGGAGGGTTTGATTCCTAACCTGTAATGGGACAATTCCAAGGCCTCCCGTTGACTTGGGCTTAATCACTTTCGACCAAGCCACCAAATGCACTTTGTTTTTTGTCTCTTGATCTCTCCAAGAAATTTCCTGAATAACTGTTCTAATTTTTTGGTAACTTCTCTTAGCATTTCAAAAAGTGACAAGTAGTATGTTGGGAGATTAACATGGATATTTCAAAAAGTGACAAAATATCAGAAATTTTGGTACATCCTGTAAAAAATTGGTTCTCATGTGGAGGTTTTTTTTTTTTGAAATCTCACCACAATTTGGAACTGATCTTGGTTTAATTTTCTTATGATAATATCATGATATTTTAAAGAAAATTGGCTATATATATGAAATCACTTGTATAAACAAGACTTTGTAATATGGATCACCTTTCATTTCTCACAATGCTCCCTGAACCTTTTAAATTATTTTGGGTATGGAAGCTCTTGGCTTCTAGAACTGATGGCACACTTATATCTCACGACATCAACTCCATATTATCTTGCTTCTGCTTAAATTCTTGGAGTGATTTAATTGCATCAAGCCTCTTCATTGAATTTTCTGCAGAAGGCAGGTCTTTTGGATTTCAAAACAAATACTGCAATTAGTGATGGAAGATGCTATAGACGACTGGCTTTTAAGGCAAATAAATTGGCTTCGGAGGGATGACATTATTGCTCAAGGGATTCGTTGGGTTCAAGATGTATGTACTTGATAAATTTTCTTTCCTTGTTACTATTGCTTTGTGGAACTTGATCCCTTATGTTTGCATTACATAAACCATAAAGCATTTCAATTAGTTGTTCCATTGATGTGGAATGTTGAATGCTTAATTTCTGAACCTTTTGTGTTATGCTGATTATTTTAGGAATCATTTTCTGTTTGTCTACATTCTTTATTTCATTCTCAGTATGCCTTTCTGCTAAGTTGCAATTCTTTATTGATTTTTCACTTCTTTTCTATACACAAATCCATATTGTGATACAATAATTTCCACGTTATGATGATATAGATGCTCTTTCATCATTCTATGCAAACTCTGTTAATATAACAAGCTGCTCTTGTGCTTTTCTAATTTGGTTTCCATTTTTATCAGGTCCTCTGGCCTAATGGCACATTCTTTCTGAAGTTGGAAAGTAGTCTAAGTGAAGATGATGATGATCATTTCAGTCATAAACCAACACTAAATGCAAGCAGGATAGGTGGAGATAAGTTCTATAGACCTGGCTCGTTTGAGTCACAGCTTGAGGCTGCTCGTAGAGCTAGTGATGTTAAGAAATTACTGCTTGGTGAGAATTGCTGTTTTTTATTATGGTTTCCATTTAGTTAAATTGCATTTTGTAAATCTACAAAGCATGATTCTACCTTTTCCAATGATAAACTTGGATATTTTCTTGAATTTTTTTATATATTTTCTGGATGAATCACAAAAATGATTAAACAGTGAAAGTTGTCCCTGAATTTGCCAACTTTCTCCTCATAATATACCAGTGGTTTTCTAGTACGTGTGACACATGCATTTGTTGTTGTCATCATTATTAGTCATTTTTTTCTACCTATTTGGACTAGATTTTCTTTTACATTTACTGTACCACATCAAAGATTACATTTTCCATTCATCCACAATCTATCATGTCCATTTTACCATCTCAATCCAAATCTTTAATGACCTCCTAGCACTTTCTACTTGTGCCTTGTGTTACAAATGTTTTGCTCTTCTATTTGTGTGTCTAAACCGTGGTTCAAAAACTCAAATTTGACTTGGTTGACTTGACCAAGTAAACTCAATTCGAAGTAAAAACATGTAGCTTGAAAAAAAAAAACCGTATCCTAAGAACGAGTTTTGTGTGAATTGCCACGTCAAGTACGAAACTCGGTCAAGTCGAGCATTCAGTTCATCTGAGTCTTTAAGAGCAGCTAATGTTTTAATTGTAAGGACACAAACATCTTATTTGTATATTCTTTTAGAGCATAAAAGGAATTTATGAAATAAAATAAGGGTAAAAGGAGAAAGACATTAAAGCTAGGAAACCCTAGTAGATAAGGGAAGAATAGAAGAATGAGTGAAGTTGTAAATGAGATTCCTATGTATCTTTTATTATTTTTCCTTTTTTCTATGATTTTCTTCATCATTTTCAATTTCTTCGTTCTTCATTTATTTTTATTTTTCTAGTGTGATTTTATTAAATTTTTAGATATTGTTATTTTTTTTTTTGAAAGTTAACTTCAATTAAAGAAAAGGAAAATATACAAGAGCCTAAAATAGGCCAAAATCAGCCTACCAAAACAAAAGAACTAGCCCACCCCAAAACACAATCAATTGTTTACAATTTCCGAAGCAAGAGACACCCCCAAACAAGCCAATTCATCGGCTGCCGAATTTGCCGATCTAGGAACCCAAGCAACTTTAAGATGAAAAGAATCAATGATATGACGAATCCTTTCAATTTTATCCAAACAACTCCACGGACATTGGGAACCCAAAGCCCACCCAATGACAATCTGAGAGTCACCCTCTACTAAACTCCCATGAACTCCAACCTCCAATTTTTGGATCCCACACCATAAGCCAAACAATTCCACATCAACAACAGAACTATTAGGAAGAGGGCTAGCAAACGATAACAGAGTAGACCCAGAATCAGTACGAATGAGCCCCCCATAACCTGCCAAACCTAATTCTCTCAAATAATTGCCATCAAAATTAAGTTTAAGACAACCACCAGCAGGAGGAGTCCAAGGAACTTGAGTTGTACTCAATGACGAATGAATAACTGAATCAACAGAAGCCCAATCTCTACATGCATCGGAAATAGACACATCCCAAAAAGTAGAGGACCCAATCAACCACGAAGCTGCCCGAACCTTAATGATGTCCAAAATAGATGTCACAGATCTCTCCTTACCACGGAAAATTCTATTATTTCGTTCCAGCCAAATGGACTACACAATACTTAAAGAAGTCACCCGCCAAAGGCTTCGCCGAAAAGAAGAACAAGCATTCATGATAATCATCTTTCGCAACCTCAGATTATCAATAGTTAAAATCTTCTACAACCCAACCAAATATCTTCACTTTAAGAGGACAGACCCCCACCCAAATTTTAGGATTAATATATGGAACATCACCCACCAACAGCAATTTCTTACAGAAAGATTGCACAGAGAAATAACCATGAGGATCAATCTCCCAAATCCACCTATCTTTCCCAACTCCTTTCATAAAAATAGTCTCCAAAAGGGACATTAATGATAACCAACTGTCCACCATCCAATCCTCCATCTGTCTACGAAACCTTAGGAGGACCCTACTATTATTATTATTATTGCCATAATCATCATCGTCGTAGTCATCTGTCACCATCTCCTTTTTCCATTTCTTCTCATTTATTTTCCTTTTTTTCTTATTTTTCCTCCGTTGTTATTATTTGTCGCCTTCTCCATGAGTGATAGTTGCCCCTAGACCCTATGAGGCCTCCGGTGGTGGGGTCCTTTGAATGGGAATGTGTGGGCTAGAAATGCATTTTAGGATGATACTTCTCATAAAAGATTGGGTCTAAAAGATTTGAAAAGTCACGATTTTCAAGGGCCCAAACATCAACAGTCAAAATGGCATAGTTTGGATGGATTTTTAATGCATCGGTGAATCAACTCGAAATGGGTTCAAATTGGATGTTGGATACAATGCACAGGTTTAGATTGGTGTAAGGAGGGTGTAAATTTGGACATTGCTGGGCCCACATGGGGCCTTGAGCTGACTATCACTCATGGGCGACGCCTCACCCCGCAAGTGATAGATTTCCCCTTTTATGATTCATTTCTATTTATACCTTTTAATGTTACTTTGGGCCTTGATATTAAAATAAATTTGCACAATGAGTCTCTCTCTCTCTACTATATATATATATATATATATATATATATATATATATATATATATATATAGGGAATTGATCGGGTGCGACCTTGCACTGTTTTTTTTTTTTTTTTTCGTTTCCTCACTTGAAAATCTAACCATATAGATTGAAAGTAGAGTTGGTGACCTACAACCGGTTAAAATTTTAATCCAAAATTCAATTGTTAACCACTTGATCTTATAGTCGAAATTACAAGGCGTCCTTAAATTTTTTCAAGAATGTCTACCAACTTTGATTGTTAAGATCATGTGGCTAAAATTAAGTTTTATACTGAAATTTTAACTGGTGGTAGGATATCAATCTTTATGGTTAGATTTATTGGTAAAGAAACAAAATTTAAAAATAAAAAAATAAAAGCAGTTCCAGGTGCGACCTTGTGACCAGTCACACAGTCACACCTGATCACTCTCTCTCTATATATACATACACACAGAAACACACACGGACACACACATCCTAAGACTAGCTTGGATAAAAGTACTTCACAAAGAAATGTTTTGTTAGCTATTAAATATTTAAATGTTCAACCCTTTTTCCTAACCCTATTGTGAAGATTCGTTACCATGGTATCTTTACTCACAAAGATTGTCATCGTTGTTGTTATTGTCATCATCATTATTGTCATTTTTCTGATTTATCTGTGATAGATTTTCTGACTTCTACTTTTTCACTTTACCTCTTAATGATCTTCTTATCTATTATTTAAAATAAATAAAAAATCTGAATGTTAACAGATGGTGCACCAACTGCTTTAGTCAGCTTGATTGGGCATAAGCAGTATCGTCGTTGTGCGAAGGACATTTATTACTTCCTTCAGGTAAAGCCTATTCTCTTGCACTGCGTCAACAGTTTAACGTGGAACTCTCTTTTCGTTATTCCCTTAATGCTCTGAAAAGTTCATCTATTGTCTTGTCCATTGCAGTCAACCGTCTGCCTGAAGCAGCTAGCATACTGCATGCTGGAACTGGTTCTTGTCTCACTATTCCCAGAGCTGCATGATCTTGTTCAAGAGATACATGAAAAGGCGCAATTCCAAGCAGCTTAAGAAAGTGGATTAATTTTACAAGCCTGGCATTTGTACACCACCTTTTGCCAGTGGTGGTTGGACCATAGCCACTGAAACTTCCAGAGATTGGTTTTATTCTGTCCGCAGTTGCTGTCCTTTCTACCCATTTTATGCACATGCAAGCCCAGAGGAACAGATAATGAATACTACGATGGGTAAGAATCATGTGTTCCTCATCTAAACTGTATAGATGTACATTTGAAGCTTGTATAGAATTCTTTCTCAAGTATTACCTCGTCATTGTGGCATACACTGTCGTTCAAGTTTTTTGTAATCAGATCACAAAAATGTAGTAAAATTGCAGTATGCTGAAACAGCATTTCTGTGAGAATATAGTGAGTTCTGTTAATGTATATCATCTTGATGTATCTTTTCTTTGTCATCGATCAACTCTGCATCAAATAGTTCATCTTCTTTGTAGTGTTTTCTTCGAAGAGTACGGCCTATTAGAAGATCAAATTGAACTCTGGTTCATGGAGGTGAAAGGACCACTGCTTTTAATCTTGACCTGTGGCTCATGTAGGTATTCTCTCTCAACCCAGATTATAAATTTTGGCTGAAATTTTTTGGTCCATGTCGGGGTTGAAAAATTTCTCCCAACTGCAATTTGTAACTAATTGCCCAAACGTTGTCTGAGCTGAGTCCACCAAGTTGGCCCATGTAGGTGGTATTAGGACGCTTTAATTCATTTAAATCATAGCAATATTTTTTGGGTAACGGGATGTTTGTAACTTTGTATAACCAATCACGGGTTTTAGTGTATTATCAATTTTACCCTTCGTCTGAATAGTAAATTTTGGTGAGCTGATTTTACTGTTCATGTAAAATTTCTGTGAAGGATAAACTTTTGACAAGTCGATTTTACTGTTCATGGAAAATTTCGGCTGTTCATGCAAAGGATAAAATTAACAATACACTAAAATCCGTGTCTGATTACACAAAATTCCTGTAGAATCGCTGCCCTATTTTTTTTTATTAGATCATAGCGATATTATTCTTTTTTTGGTAGCATAATAGTCCCCGTCATCATTATTGTTGTTAATTTCTGTCTCTGCTTGGTTTGTGTTCTCTTCTATTCTATCCCATCATGCGTTATATATTTGTCCTTTTTATCCCCTTCATCCAATTTTTTGATGGATCCCCTATCCCCATTTTACTTGTTTTTCCGTCTTTTTAACCTAGTATTTGTTTTCTGTAACCCCACTACTTGTCTACAATTAGCTCATCATATACTCTCACTCTATATTGATCCTCTATTTGATTCAACAATCAACTCCAATTATCTATCCTTATCATATAATGATACTAGGTTATTTCTTATTTTATGTGGCTCATTCTCCATTTTCAATTACTAAAATTGCACGTATTTTTTTGTGTCCCATTGATTTTTAAGACTTTTGTCTTGAAAGTGTCCTTGAATAATGACATCAAATTGAGTTGATTTGTTGTCTTTACAGCTAAAATTACTACAATATCATTCGCAACGACATACTTCACTTCCTAGAGTTTTGAAGTTTTGTCCATTGTTACAATAGCTAAATAGGAGCTTAAAATGTACTATTGTCCATATGGTGTAGCTCAACTAGTTAACCTCCCGTCTCAGGAAGTGGGAGGTGTCAGGTTCGAGCTTCCATGGCTTAACTTGCTGTACCCTAAGGACAGTAGGTATCATTCATGGGAGTTTTATATTGGGTTTCCCACGTAAATTAAAGAAACAAAAAGTTAAAGTTGGAACATTTCACTGTATATTGTTTTAACACTAGTTGTCACATATAAATATATACATCAAGTAATTGTCGGGGATATATTTCATTTTCAATATTTTTATCACTTTGCATATATAAGGTTATCTCTTCTTCTTCAATCATCCTAAAACAAATATGGCTTTCATACTACTCTGTTATTCTTTTGCAAAGTTTCGTAGTATGGTTTATAAATTAATACACTAACAATTTGCTCAATCTTGAATATTTTTAAGACATTGGGAGTTTTAATTGCTTTAGAGAATACAGGTAGTTGATTTTTTTTTAAAAAAAAATTAAATAGTTGTCTACTAAGATGGGCTTCAACCAACATGCAAAAATCAGAGTTCACCCTAAAAGTATCACACCGACTCCCTTAGAAAAAATGATGTGATCGGTGGCCCACCTCTATGTTACCTTAGTTCACTGAAAGGACGGTGGTATTAAGCTACAATTTTTGGTTTGGAATTTTTTTGTCCTTGTAGGAGGGTATTTTGGTTTTTATTATATTTGTTAGTTCTAATGGTTTAGATTTAAAAAAAAAATTGTTATCTTAGTTTAGCCCAGGGGTTGAAATATCGGCCGATATATATCGGTTTTGGATATGTGAATATCGGCCTTGATATCGGCCGTATTATATCGGCCCGATATCAAAATATCGGCCGATATTTAAAAAAACAAGGAAGAAAGAGAAAAATATCGGCCGATAACGTGATATCGGCCGATTTTTCTCCATAAACTATTATCGTATTCATAATTTTAATTCGATTGATTCAATCAAGAATGAGAATCACTTGAAGTAAGATTTTCTTGTAGTATTTTATGATGCATTGCAATTATAGGGATTTTTGGGCACACTAAAACTTTCTCAAAATCAATCATATGTTAAAATTTAGTTAATTTTAAATGTCGAAGAGTTCAATATGAGGACATAGAAAGGATTGTAGATTAACAAATGAAATATTGACCATTCAGTTTTTATTATATAAGGTGGATAAAAAAGTTCAAATATAAATTTATTTTTTGTTTTCAAAATAACTCAACGAATAGAAAAACACAAACATTTCAGAAAGCAATTTAATAAAATTCTAAAGGTTGGAAAATATATGAAAAGAAGAATCACACAATATTTCTAATGTATGCACTGGAATGTTTAGTTGGTTAAGCACTAGAATGTGTAAGTAATTATAAGTTGAGAATTAGTTTATCATGAATTTGGTAATTAGTTTTTAATTTGATGCATAATAACATAATATTCTCTCTCATATTTATTATTGTCTCATAAAATGACTTTATACTTAATTTAAACTCCATTAGTAGGTACACATCCAGGGGTCGAGATATCGGCCGATACGTATTGTATCGGCCGTACAACCTTCATATCGGCCAATATGGCCGATATATCATCGAATTATATCGGTCTGATATCAGCCAATATGATTAATATCAGTATTTAAAAAAAAAAAAAAAATCAAAACGGTGATGGGCCCGGGTCAAAATATCGGCCGATATTTACATTTTCAATTTAAAAAAAAAAAAAAGAGTTTCTTTTTCGGTTATTTTATATTTTTTAATTAGGAAAAAACAAAATAATATCGATATTTAAAAAAAAAAAAAGAGGAGAGAGAATTATATCGGCCGGGCCATTTTTTGAACTCTGTACAGATCATTGTATTAAACAAGTAATACATAGTTAGGTGAATTTATTAGAACTGACTTTTTTATATTATGCATTATAAAAGTCTAGGTTACAATCGTTTAGCCTAAAAAACTATACCTTAAATGAACTTATTGAAGCTGATTTTTGACATATTCATCATACGAGTGTAGCTCTTTCAAATTAGTTGATCTCTGTAACTGTCGTCGGTAATCGTTCACAATTCCATTCAATATTTTGGGTTTAAATAAATGAAAATAAAAACAACCCAATACAAGGAACTCAAAATGCATTAATAATAATACTCCCTCTGTCCCAAATTAATTGTCTTATAGGAATTTTGGAATTGTCCCAAAATAGTTGTCTCATTTGTATTTGAGTAGTATAAAATGTGTTAAAAATGGATGAAATCACATGAGTGCTAGCATGATAATATAGAAAGTTCCTTAAAAAACACAAATACTTTAAATGAGATAATTAAAATGGGACGGAGGGAGTATTATTATTAGAAAAGAAAAAAATAATGGAAAAAGTGCATTAAATTAACCCTTCTCCTCCAAACTTGTGGGTCTGATCTCTCTTTTGCTCTTCTTCTTTCTCTACCATTGAATAATAATGATGAAGGTGAAAAACCTCTATCGAAAATTCTCTTTTTTAACACTTTATAAGTGCTAATCAATTACAGTTTAACCCCTTCTACATACAGATATTTACATATTGACCCAAAATACCCATGTATAAAGCCCTCTTCACAAAGTATGGCTAGAAAACCAAGTAGGGAGCGAGCAGTAATACTTCATGAAACAAAAAGAGAAGAGAGTGGCTTAATATGTGGTGAAACAAGTTTGACTTAGTAAATGATGAATGAAATGACTGATGTTTGAGTCATATGAGATGATACTATTGTTACCAATGAATGCTGAAACTAAGCCTATCAATGATAAAAATAACTGCTGATAAGTATAATAAAGAGATTATCCATATAAATGAAAGGAACAACAAAAGGAAATGCTAAATTGATTACTGATTCATGTGTCGAATGAGATTTCAATCTAATCAATGACATAAGATCAACAATAAGTTTAGAGTTTTCCATGGAGCATGATTTTTATTCAAAGAGAAATAAAAACGCTTATTACAAAAGAGATAATCAATGAGTTTAAAAGCCAAACTCATTTCCTATTCAAAGAGTCCTAAGCAAATTCTACAACACAAGCCCAGTTGTTCCACCTTGCCTTCCTTCTCAGAAAAGCTAATCACTTGTCTTTAGAACTATGTTTTCTTTTTTTATAACATGAGTATCTCCACCCTATATTGGAGGTGAGAGTAATCACATGACACTGATAAATCGATGAGGAGTAACTCCATGAGTAGTACTCCAGAGAGATTTGAGCGTGAATCAAATTCAATAACTCTCTTCATGAAGGGAGTTTCTTGATCGTCAAGCCAACCCTCCTCACTTTTTTTCTTTTTTCTTTTTTTTTTTTTCTTTTTTAAAGATTACATCCAACTATCCAAAATGACTTGAACTGCTAGTCTGGCATAGAGTTCTAGGGAGTAGTATTCATGCCTCATATTGTTCACAGCTACTCATTGGACTAAAAGAGTGTTGAGTTGACAAAAGAATTGCGCTTGAAAAGTTTCTTCTAAGGCCTTTTAAAAGGAGAAGTTTGAGCTGTGGACACTGACATTAAACATTCACATTTAGGTTGTTTGATGTGAGCCCTCGTACAATAGTATAGGACAATCAATTAAAGGACTTTAAAATTGTTCTACATCATTATCATGATCAAATATTGTTTAAAATACATGATTTACAAATAACAAAAAAACCCTTTTAGTTTCTTTCAAATCAACACCGCCACCATACATCTGCAACAATAGAAAAGGAAAAGGAGCCTCCAATTACATAGGGAACAAAAAAAATAAGGGCTCTTCTACATGGAAAGTATGCTTGCTCAAGCAGCAGAAAATATGAATGGGAATTCAGGGTGCTGAGGGTCAAGGAAGGTTTTGTAATTGTACTTGTGCGGTGAACACATCGATGCTGAACTTATGGTCCATGACTGATCCTCCAGATTCGAATCCTGCAATTGTAGGTGAGAGTGTGGGAAATCCTCTTACCATTATCTACATTCCCAAACCTTGGGATCCAAATGAACAAAATGGCCCCATCCATGAGATGTATTCCTCAAAGTTGACCACAACCCTCATTAAGCTTTCCATGGGCATCTGAACCATCCAATCTTTAGGTTTTTTATCTGAGCACTCCAATGAAAAGCAGGTCCAATAGTGGGCAAAATAATCTTAGGGGTCCATCATCTTGATAAGGAAAGCAGCCTCCAGTGCTGATTCCTTGCACTGCAAATACCTGTTTTCTTCCACTATATCTGTTGTTAAATTGAGAAGTATTGGATGCTGTGGATCATAAATACTATGTTGGCGCACTTTTGCAACCCATTTTGCTGCTTCCCATACTCCAAACCTGTCATCTCAAAAAATGAAATGGTTAAAATATTTAGGCTATATTCGGGTGTCAAGCAGAAGACACAATGACCCAACTGCAGTAGAACTATGAAATGTATAGGGTGCAGCACAGATAGGAACCTTATTTTTTAAAATGATTAGGCCCTGAATATTTTGATCATGCAATACACTAACAAAAATTTAAAACAATAAATAAAAAACTAGCAATATTCTGAAATATTTTGTATATTATTAAAACCTAATACTAGGGTGTTCCCCAAAAGCAACATGCTGCGACAAAACTTTGTTATAAGAACGAGAGCAATTGATGCAGTATCGGGTTCTTCCATAAACCACAACCATGATCATGGGATCTGATGTAGGACAACAAGCGGTTGATCCAACCCGGCCAAAGAAAACGAAAAACCCGGCTGACCCAAAATCGAAGAAAATGATTTTTATTTAGTTTCCTTTTATTTTATTTTACTTCCTTATTTTGTAAAATTCTTATTTGTTTTTTATTTTGTTTCTTTTCTTTATTTTCTTATTTCCATTTTTAGAAATTGGGTTTTCTTTAAAAAACCTTCTTGGGTTGTAATCAAAGACAACAATGAATGAAATTTGAAGTTTCTCTCATTTGGGTGGATTCCCTGTTCCTCTCCTCTTCTCCTAGGTGGATCCTACTTTCTCCTCATCTCTCATGTGGATCCATGTTTTTCTCTTCCCCCTCTTCTACCGGGTGGGCTCCACATCAGACGGCCGTTTGTCACTCAGATTCACCGGACGGGCTTTTCCCATTTGCCTAAGCAGTCCCTGCCGCTGGCCAGACCTGTACCCACCTGCAGCCTGCTTTGCTTGCTGTCACACGCCATTTGCCCAGACCCGCCGAGATCGACGCCGTCTCCCACGCTGCCAGTACTCCACCCATCGCTCAACTCTGCTCCGTCCTCTATTCCTTTAGCAACCCACGTCCATTCCCTTTCACTGTTAATCCCCAACCACAAATCACACCTATTCCATAACATCCACGCTAGGGAAGAAAGGACTTTGAGTAGAGTGCCCAAGCACCATCCTCTCCCATCGTGGGCTCCTTTGACCACTTAGCCACCGTTTGATCATTAGTGGGACAGTGGGACCCATTGGAACCAATCAACTCGCCTGATTTGCTTGTGTCGACTGAGTCACCCATCCCTAATTAACCTGATCCTGTTCCGCTCCTCGTCAAGATCTCTTCTAGAAATGCCTTCCTATTATAAAGTCTTATGGACACCGAAAAAACACCTGCAAAGAACAATGGAGAGGCCACCTAATCTAGCGGTCCAAGTCCTTCTGGAACTGATCATTCAAAAAAAAAATCCTTCTGGAACTGGCTCATGGACCATAGCGATTTCCCAATGGAGAGTTGTGGGGACCCAATTCCTCTCTACTCTTTTCTTTTTCCTTTCCTTTTCCTTTTCTTTTTGAGAGAGAGAGAGAGACAAAGTAGAACATATTATTAAAAAGAGAAGGAAGAATGTATAATCTAAGAGGCCCAACGAGCATCTGTAGGATTCCAAACTGCCCAACACATATATACAAAAAAATAGAACAGTTCATCTTCATATTTAGGATATCAAGGCACAGCTGTCTGCACAGTGGCTTTGTGAAAATTCCATACAATTTAATTTATTAAGCCCTTATATATGGGAAGTGATTTGTGCACCCCCCATTTTACCTATGGTGCACTCCTTCAATTTTTTTTTCCAATTTTGCCCTCCACCCACCTTTTCTCCATTTCCATCGTTTTTTGGATGGGGGGGGGGGCAAAATTGAAAAAAACAATTGAAGGAGTGCACCATTGGTAAAATGGGGGGTGCACAAATCACTTCCCTTATATATTTGTTTTAATTATGAATAACTTAACATCAAAAAGTCCAAGATGAAGTTCTTGAATAAATGTTTGCATATGATATAGTACAAATTAATGAGACCAAAAATCAATTAAATAGCAAAGAGTTACAAATGAAGCATTTGAGGTGAAAACTTTGAAATTTGTAAGAACAAAGACAAAATCAATGGAGCAATATTGTGAAAATCAAATCACATGGGGTAAACCAACCAACTCCAAATTCACCTAGCACACTCCACAAGTTAAGCTTTTAATAAGTGGGTTTAAGCTTGGTCATCTACTCAAATTGAGTTGGCCCATTAAATAAATGGGTTGAGACCCATTGGATCAATGTTAGAAAACCATGAGTTGGTAACATTATTGAGGTAGAACTCACTCTCAATGGTTTTCTAATATAGTATCAGAATAGGTTTCGCGTGCAATCATTCTTGAGGTAGAACTCACTCTCAAAAACTAATCATTAAGAGGGTACCTCAAGTGTTATATGGAATAATTGATTTCTTGAATTAACCGATGTGGGACTTTGTCACTTCATATCCGCCCTCACGTGCAGTTATGCCCTACGGCTGCATGTGACAACTTCAGGCCCGCCCTCATGTGCAATTGGAGCCTATGGCTGCACGCAGAACTGCTCTGATACAGTGTTAGAAAACTATGACATGATAACATTCTTATGGTAGAACTCACTCTCAAAAGCTAGCCATTGAGAGTGAGTTCTACCTCAAAAATATTATTATTAACTCATGATTTTCTAACATAGTATCAGAGCAGGTTACATGTGAGGACGAATGTGAAGTGACAAAAAGTCTCACATCAGTTAATTTGTGGAACCAATGACTCTACATAACACTTGAGGCACCCACACTAGCTTTTGAGAGTGAGTTCTACCTCAAGAATGTTATCAAGTCATGGTTTTCTAACAGTCAACCCATTTAATCTTAGTCGGGTTGGTTCGTTCAATAAATAAATGGATCAAATTTGGTCAACTCATTTAAATTTAGCTGTGTCATATCTACCTATTTAACAAATGAGTCAAGTCAGGTATACAGACAATCAAGGTGATTAAGAATTATCAAGTCCAGTCCCTAAAGGTGTGCTTCATAAATTTTCCCAATAAAGCATTTCTCTAGGCCTTCATAGGAAAATTTCTGGACTGTTTTCGTAAGGAATTTTTTACCCTCAAAGTCTAGATTCCTAGAAAAATTTTGCAAGCAAAGATGGAAACAAGATGTTTCTTTGGAAAATCAAAATTTCCCAAGAAAATTTTGTACAAATAAACATGCCCTTAATAATAATTGAAAATGTTGTCATTTTTTCTCTTGAAACGGTAACATAAATCAACCCCAAATTTTAAGGTTGCACAACAAGTACCCAGATTCTACTAAAAGCTTTTAGAGGCTTTAAGTAGAACTCATATAACCAACCCCTAATAAAGGGTGATGTTGTGATGGTGATGATGATGATGAAGACAATTATGAAAATATTTTGTTGGGACTCATACCCTAGAAAACTAATTGACCAGGTTAAAGGAGAAAATAATTCATTAATTTGTCTGGCAAATTCTCAGTGTGGTTTCATTGCATTAGTTGAGAATGCATGGATCAGATGCACATGGTTCCTCTTGAGAGATGGTAGAGCCCCTGGGGCGCATTGTAGAGGTTCCTATTCTTTTAATTGTAGCTAAATTTTTTAAAGGAGGGCACAGGAATTGCACAAAACAAGAGAAAGAGCAGAAGCTGCAGCCAAAAGAAGAAAAATCTACATGAGAACCCCAAGGAGCAATATCTCGATGACAAACCTGACCCACCCAACAATTGAAGTAGCCAAGTGTATCTTTTCCAGGAATGGAGTGCAATATACTGCACTTATAACTCTAAACTCACTGGTTGGATTCTAGAGTTAACTACTTAACCCTACTTATCATTATTATTGGGCTAGAAGCCTGTTTGGTAATGTTTTAGGGAAAATATTTCATCCTGTTGTAACCAATCCTTGTGCTAAAAGCATTGTAGTATTATATTGTAGACTAACATTTTCTGGCTTACAAGGTTCACCATTTACATGTATTAATCAAGCCAGCACTTTGTTTATGACAAAATATTAAGGTCCTACAAATAATTAAAGATTTTAAACGAAAATTACCTTGTATTAAAAGATGATGTCACCAAGACTGCTGGGTAAAGAACATCCTTCTGAATATTATCATAAGGTGAATATTCCCGTATGGCCTGAAAATCTTCAAAATCACCAGGATACCCAAATTCTTCATAGTCGATAGGTGTCAAAGGTATAATAGGATACAGAAGAGTATTGCAAGGATCTAAGAAAGGAACCTACCAAAAAAAATCCACAAGAAGTTACTTGTAGGATAAAAAAAGAAAAAAACAGAATTGCACATATAGTTTCTCTATGCTGTCTGTGTAAATGGTTTTCTATCCCATTATTCTTTATGGTTCCCTCCAACATGATAGAACATGTCCCAATATCAGTGATCTGTTTAACTAATTATGATGAATCCATTAGCTGCTACCAACAAGGCCTCTAACTGATAGAATAATTAAGGGTGTGTTCAGATGCACTCCAATGGCCAATGGTTTTGCATATTTTGGCCAAAAAATTGATGAATCCACTGCATAGAGAATAGTGTTAACTGAAACATCATTGGGTTGGGTACTATTTTCCTATCTTTCAGCCAAAATTACTGTCGCTAATTGTCAATGTTGATTTGACAATCTATTTTGCCGAAGTATACTCAAGTTAGTCCAACTAGAATAGATCTGAATGCATACGATGAGCAGAATGGGCAAGATGGGACCATGAATCAGACACTAGAGCATCCAAAATACCTTCAAAACCGCAGCACGAAATAGATCAGGGCATGAATTAATAGCTGAAGCAACTAAAAGACCCCCAGCACTATATCCCCAACCAGCAAGCTTGTTATGTTGCACAATACCCTTCTCAATTAGGAATTTAGCACAAGAAATGTAATCACTGATGGAATTATGTTTCTTTGAGCATATACCATCAAGATGCCATCTTTTACCACCACCACCTCCACCTCTAAAAGCATACATTCAAAATGTAATAGTTAACCCCAAATGGTACAACTAGTACAAACAGGCTCAAATTTCAGTATGACACAAATAAATGTATGTGTTCAGCAAAATGTCACAAAACAAAAAACATGTCTTCAAAGATGATACATAAAATTAGCATTTAGTTATTAATGACACAAAACAGGTACCTAGCTTTTGGAAATAACTGCACATTTAAGGTTCCAATGATGCTACTGTGTTAGAATGATGATATTGGCTAACATTGAAAATGGGCAATTGTAGAAAAAACATGGGCTGTTCAAAAGTTAGCTTGTCCTTGCAGGGTTTTTTTTTTTCCAAATAACAGGGTTATTCCCACCCCACATGGAGGTGAGACTAATCCCACAGATGCACAAAGTTGTCCTTACAGAGAGCCATTTGAGGAAAACCCAACAATGCCTAAAAAGATTTAGTTCATTGATTGATGAGTGGAAGATAAATCTGGACAATGGAAAGAATGGCCTGATCAAGATTAGCTTAGTTAGGTAAAGATAATTCTTCAGAAAAATACCCCATCGAAGGTGTCAGCTGGTTTACAAGCAGAGATCCAGTGGTTTTCTGCTATTTGAAAAGGTATCATGAGCATTGCAGAGGATGTTTTACCAATATCAGATTCATAGTGGATCGAACAGGATTTTATTCTGGAAAGCCTGCTGGGTATCCAATTAGACTCTGGAGAAGTCCTTCCCAGTGCTTTTCATGACAGACTCAAACCACGGCTCTTGTTTGGGAGTTCTGGGTAAGGCAGCAAGGGTCGATTCTATGGCGCCTGTCTTTTCACAGGGATCTAATCAATTCGAAACAAGAAATTTTCTAGGGCTCCTGCAGACTAACGGTGGCAAATGTGTTGGGTCAGGTCGGGTTGGCTATAGGTCAAAACAAACTTTCTGCCAGACACAACCGGCCCAATCCAAATTTTTTAATTACTGACCCGACCCGAACCGATCCGAAGAGGAAAAAATAATTTTCAATAGAAAATGAAAGATAAAAGGGCCTCTCTTTCATGTATATACATTGTGCTATAGAAAATTGAGACAATAGACTAATATCTTTTTAACTTGGGTTAGGTTCATTGCTAAAATTAGTAAATTAATTAATTATTAATTTTAATTCAATTCAGCTCGAATTCGGGTTCAGGATCCCTCTTCCCAACCAACCCAAACTTATTTCGGGTCAGGTTGGGACGGGTCGGATCAATTTAATTTTTTTTTCAAAATAATGCATGACCCAAACCCAATTTTTTTGGGGTTAGGTTGGGTGGGTTCACAAGTCGGGTTAAAAATTGCCACCCCTAGTACAGACTATAGAGGAATATTATATTTCTATGAACAGGGACCATCAAATCTGGACCTAGGACGGAAACATGAAGTTCTCGTTGAGTACCTTCTTTTTTTAGAAAAGGTTACTTTTGAAGTTTTTTTTTTTTTGGTTAAAAGGGGATCTAATCCTAGTCCTTTATTCTCACTGTGGTAAGTGCTTGCTCCAACCAAATAGTGCATTATCTGCTGATTGGCATTCCAAAAAAAGAATTTTACTGGATGAAGGCAGAAAAGAATATAAATGAATGGGTGCATAATGTGGTCCAAAATGAGGGACCAGTGGAGCATTTATGCTTGCTCTTTCCCATTGGTTTTTAGGTTATAGAAGAAGAAGCATCATGGTTTAATGCATATGGGTGCCTGCTTGCTAGTGATTGGACATCTGCAGAGTTGGGGATTTAGATAAAAGTCTACACATAAGTGCGGTGTTACAGAAAATGGATGTCCACAAATAGTCTCTCTGGATGGAGAGAAGACAAAAGTAATAGAAATAAATACAGAACCTTTCAGGATATGGTGCCCAGCTTTGTGAGGAATGATGACATCTATTAGTACTTGAAATGAGAGAACTTGTAAATGTCATGGAAAAAGAGAGAACAAATGGTATAGCATATCGAAACAACTATGACAGTAACCACTCGATCTAAACGAAAAAGAACAATTGAAGTGAACAAACCTAACATCAGCATATGCAACCACCCAACCACGATCAAGCAAGCTTTTCAGCTCACTGCGCCAACGCTTGTCTAACAGCTCACCATAAGCTCCATGGCCATGAAGCAAGCCAGGACTTTGGCCCTCTTGCCTGTTTTTGCGTGAGTATACTATAGTCAAAGGTACAATGACATTGTCTTTGGAGGAAACATTATAGTGCTCGCAAGCATAAAACTCAGAAAGGTCATTCCACAAGCCATCTGTACCATCAACTTCAGCCATGGTGCTCGAGTTCTTTGAGCTTGGTGAATTTTCAATATGGATAGCAGTTCTCCCATACAAAGTTTTTGTGCTTTCATGAAGCACATTTTGTTGTTGTACAATAACAAACTTGCCATTTAATAGGTTATAATCAACCACAGCATCAGGCATCTGCAGAATTCATGATAACTCATCATATAATGAGGAACAAGAATGCACTTCAAATAAAGGTCAAGCAAAAATAATGGCTAAAAACATTAAAAGACAGACTGGCATGCAATTTATCCCAGAAAGTAAGGCTTCTTTGGATCCCTGTTTAGACAGAATGCCTTCTCCTCAGCCTCTGTTGTTAGAAGCAACAGACACAATAGGTGAAAGACAACAGCAACAAGGTGATCAAATAGAAAAGCTAATCTGAAGATAATCTGGATCGGGAATGTAATGAAACAATCAAGGCTCAATTGAACGTCCCAGATGGTTATGATGGTCTCGATGAAAGAATCAGAAGAAGAGCCGGATGACCTGGTTGATTATCAGGACTAGGATTTAAATATCATTAGCAATGACAGTGATGATGACTCCAACTATGGTGACTCAATGAGTAGCAGCTCTAAACCTTCTCCCTGAACCATCACAGTGGATGACAGTATCATCCATTGCTTCGGGCCTTAGTTTGGTTATGACTTATGTCACAATTCAGGCCCTCCCCTCTTCTTGCATCAAGACGTATTACTGCCACGACCTGCTAGTGATCAGCAGGATAAATCAAAAAGAAAAGGGCTCTCAAGCTGAAAGGTATGATTTCAACAATAAATTATGACCTGGGAAACGGGGTTGAAGTGGCATGGGGTAGGTAAGGGAAAGACGTGAGTGGTGAGAAGACCTTGTGGGGGCTGACATTGAAAGCCAGCACAACGGAGATTATAAGTTGGAATTCCGGAGGTTTGGGAGCAGTAGAAAAGAGGAGATTTCTGAAGGACCACACCCATCAGAGTAAACTTGATGCAATTACCCTTCAGGACAGAAAGCCAAAGAATCTACTACATCAGCCCTATAATATCTGGGGCGTGGAAATCCCCATGAAGGAGTCACTTCAGAGTTGATGGGTAATCCGGAGGGACTTTTGGACTTTGTGGAATCCAGAATCAACTTTGTTGGAATAGGCATCTACTGGCAACTTCTCTGTTTGACATGAATTTAAACCTCTTTTTATTGGAGACAGATGGGTGAATGTCCGTGGACCAAACGATCATAGATTGAGGGAAGTAGTAAATGCTACTGGTAGGTGGTCAACTGAGTAGGAGACAAAGAAGAATGAAGAATGGATGAGAAATATTTGTACATTCTCTTTGTTTTCACTGTTATAGAAGACCTCTTTATAAAGGAAATGGGTATACAACATTTACGTGGTGAAAATAAAAGCAATGTCAATTGTGCTAATAACAGTAGTCCTAGTGACTATACAAAGCTGCATATACACAGATACAGAGGTCTTGATGACTACTTGAGAGTGTATTCCTTCAACAGTGGCAATCTCCTTGGTGTCCTGGTGGGGGCTCTAATAATTTGTTTCTCCTTTGAGAGGTTTAATAGGAGTAGGATGACAACCAGAATGCAGGAAATGTTAGAGGTCATTGTTCAATGCAATGTTGTGACAATCGAATTGTATCGTAAATCGTTAATACATCTTGAATCGCAAATCGTATATCGTAAATCGTAGAATCGTAAGATTTATAAGTGTTTTTCCTCAAAAATATTTAATATATGAAATAACGTAAAATATATCTAAAATATAATAACATGAGTAATTCTCCAAATTTCTTTCAATATTAAAGACATCCAACTATACTGCGAAAAGTCAATAATGAACTAAAAAGCCTTTAAAAAATCAAAAGGTCTTAAATGCTCATTAACTCAAGCCTTAAAAACTATTAAAACGAAATGTTTCATGCTTTCACACTCCTAATAACCCCATAATTCTATTATTTATACGAATCGTAAGATTTGTTGATAGATACAAATCGTTCCTCTTATCATATCGTATGAATCGTAAGATACGAATCGTCATAAGATTTTAACAACCATGGTTCAATGTAACCTCGTCAACTTGCCAGTGCATGGTGAGTGTTTTACTTGGTCTAGAGGTCAAATCCCTACCACTAAATCCACGACAAGTTCTTAATTTTGGTTGCTTGGGAAGCCTAATATCCTTGCTACCTAGTATTCATAAAGCTCCCAGAGTTTCCAGAACACAACCCACTTTTGTTTGATTGGGGGTATCAAGAGCAACCCACCTCCTATGCAGTTTGTGAATGTGTGTCCGCATATAAGGAACTTCAGGATTTTGTCCAAGAATAGTGGTCAGAATGTGAGGTCATGGTTGTGCAACTTCTACATTTGAAAAGAAATTGCAGTACATAAAGAAAAACTCAAGGTACAGAAAAAAAAGGGTAAATTTGGAAAGGATCTAGACAGAAGGCAGGAGTTAGCGAATGCAATTGATGAGCTAGTTTGTGAAGAGGATGAAGAGTAGCTCTCTTAGGATGAATATCAAGTTTTGGTATATGAGAAGGCTGAATTGGAATCAAGTCTCCGAAAAGAAAAATCTAATTGGAGATAAAAGTCCAGAGCTTTATGGTTGAAGCACGGGGATACATATACAACTTTCTTCCATAGACAAAAGTACATTGCAAAATTCAAGATGGGAGAGAAGGTAATTAAGTAAGAACTAGTTAAGATGATGAATTCTTCAAGGCTTGCAACACTTGTGCTCTAAATCCAATATCTCTAGACCGAGAATTGATGGAATTAATTTCCTGGAGGTAGTCAGCAAAAACAATACTCGTAATTTTTAGTACAATCAATTACAGTTTCAATCAAAAAGGGTATGATCAAAAGTATGGTGTGACCTTGGGAGAGAGTTATATATATATATATATATATATAGAGAGAGAGAGAGAGAAAGGAGGCGTCTCCCATACATCATGGCTTACTACATTTTTAGTTTTTACAAGCCCTTTTCAGGTCCCTTTTTCAGCCTTTTCATGCCCTTCTTCAGTCAAAGTAGATGTTGATGTAATGTTTAGTGTATACAAGAAATTCCCTATAAGATAATATAATATACATGTCAAATCTCTCAACTAGATAGAAGGAAAAAAAAGATAATGAAGAGAGAAATGAGAGAAACTTCTTGTGAACCTCTCTCTCTAGTAAATGAATGGATAAATAGCTTTCATGAAGAAAAAGATGATAATAACCAGAGAAATGGTGTTCATGGCTCTCTCCCTCCTCCCTCCCTCTCTCTCTCTCTCTCTAACATATACTGAACATTTTTTTTCATGTGTAAATATTTGGAAAAAAAAATCTTATTAATATAAGTGTGCAGGCTCATGAACCCTATTTTTCAAATCAATATATATATAATATTTTGAAATAAAAAATTCTAATGTGAATATAATTGTGTGCAGACTCTCTCTCTCTCTCTCTCTCTCTCTCTCTCTCTCTCTCTCTCATATATAATATTTTGAAATAAAAATTTTCTCATATCAATATTAGTGTGTGCAGACCCATATTGATGTGTCTATAAACCTAACATAAACAATTAACATACCAGAGGTGAGGATATTACAAATCGCATTGTTGATGAATAGTAGTCATAATTTTGACCAGGCGAGATTTGACAAACATGTTCTGGAAGAGGAAGGAAATAAGGACTGAGGTCATTTAGGTGCGATGCTCCCTGAGACAACAATAAGAATTTAATTAAAAAAAAAATATATCAACACTTAGAAGAAAATTAAGAAGCCATGGCCAACAGAATTAGATGGATTTCAATAAGGATAACCAACAATAGCATAAAGGAAAACATTTTTAAATAAATAAACCAGTGCCAGAACTCCAGAAAAGAAATTTGAACCATAATTTACATAAATAAATAGAAACAGCTTATGTTTCAGAAATAAATTAAAAGAAACAGTTGATCAAGACTAATGACCAAGTTGAACAACTTGAATTCATGTGATAAGACATTGCCACAGGCACTCACAAATAGTACTGCAAGAGGAATGTAGCACTAGCAAACCTCTAATATAATATGATCTAGGAGGGAATACTTAGCTCCAACCACTTGGGAATGGAGGACAACACTATATTTAAAAAAAAACTCATAGCAAACAACAGTCAATAAGAAATATTCCATTTCATTACATAAAACCAAGCTTCGAAGACCAACATATTTACAAATGCAAAATACAGAACCACGAGAAAAAAACACTGCTTACCTTTCCATACATGGGCAAAGGTAGAGGAATTGAGCAAATCCTGAATTGCTGGCCTTCCCTCAAAATTAGCACCAAATGTGAGTCACAGAAATCAACGTCCTCAATGTTAATAGTAGGGTCATCAAGGAATACACTCTACAAAAACAAAACAAAATGCAAGAAACCAGTCTAAGAGACTTTACCTTTCAGAATGTGTAAGAGAAAAAATACGAAATAAATTGAAAAAAAAAAAACATTAAGCAACCATCATATAAAAAGAGGGCTCATGAAGAGCATAAATTTTAAATCATCTCAAGATTAAAATAGAAAATATAATTTTGTAAATCTCAGCAACTGCTACATTTTGTATACATATACAGCACTTTATCCTTTTTGTGTGCGTGATATGTCCAGCACTTCCACTTTAAGCATAAATGACATTCTGACATGTACCCCTATGCCTCACCCCAGCAACAATAGTCACAAATCTAATTAATATTGCCGGATAATCTACAAGGTGATGGCTCCTGATCAACCAGTTCATAGGGCCAAGGGTCACTGATTGGATTTGAGATGTTTTCCTTGATAGATCATTTGCACATGTGTTGGTTAGCTGCATGATGGTGGCCCTGAATCAACACATAACCCTATTTATCAAACAAAACTCACTATTTAAATTACTACCAAGAAAAACTAAACATGCCCCATTTAAAAAAATGTTTTATTTGAAAGTTCGCGTAGAAAATAGAATTCAGACCCTTTAATGGACTGAGGACCTGACAATGATGGTGGTGATGGTGATGACAACGGCTTTCTTATAAAGGGTAATCAATTCATTAGAAAGAAAGTTGTACATGATTAAGGAGATCATAAGAATACAGGAGAAATCCCCAAAAAAGGTAAAAGCCTGCTAGGAGTAGAATGACACCAGGGAGAGAAATATATCATTATGAGCCCAAAACCTCGCTATGGGTCAAAAACAAATCCAAAAGAGGCTCTCCAGTCACGGCAAAGAACTGCAGCACAAAAATCAGAAAGGCCTTCCGTAAAAATAGCCCAAGAAGGCCCTTTGAAATTCACTCTTTTTGATATCTTATCTGCAGGTTAGAACAGTTGTTTAAGGTCCCGGTATTCCTCTCCACCCGTTGTCCATAAACCCGACCATTGACCCATAAAATGCTGCCCAAACCCGAAATAGGTCTGTCCCCTGGAGAGAGTGTGTAAACCCAAAACAGAAATAGATCAGAGAAGTTGGCTCACAGTTTGACCACCCAACCAATGTCAGCGCACGAAACACAAATTTTGCATGGACATCATACTGAACATTATCTTATCAAACAAGCAAAACATAACAATTTAACAAGGCACACTTGACATTTTGAAATTTTACTTGGAACATTGGGCAAATTTGTTAATACCACTGAGAAAACCAACCACCGACCATCGAGTACTGCCAAAACCCAACATAAAGGTGCGAACCAACTGACCCACCTTAGAATGACTTCCCTACAAGCAGACCAAATTTGGCATGGGAATCCTACAAGATAGTATCTTATTAAAAAAACAAGAAAAACATTGTAACAAATAAGAATATAACGGGGCACACTCTACTTGAGATTTTGAAGCTTTACTCAAAAATTTGATGCACATGGCAATCGTCCAGTAAAACTCCTAGGACATGGATGAAGCACAACCATGATTCAAAACATTAATATTGGTCATCATCTCAATCCCTCTTTTTTTCCTTTTTTTTTGAACTGCTACGAAATTTTATTGAAATTAAAATTAAAACAAAATTATAAAAAAAAGGATAATATTATACAACCCCCCTCTATTGGATAACATTTTCCTCACAAATTCAAGCTCCTGACCAATAGCTAACTCTTACTCCTTCCTCTTTTTTTTCTTAGTCTCACACCCTTTGGTAAGCCACTAAATCACAGCCTCTACACGATCCCTTTTTAATATTCGAACAGATTGCATACCTCTTCTATGGATATTACCCTTTTTTTCTAAAATCTCCTGAATTTTCCTCACCTTTCTTGACACCTTCAAAATTAATCGAGTCCCTAGCTAAACCATTTAGGCAGTCCCCTTCCATCATCGACCAATGTCCCTCAAATAAGATCACACTCCATCATCATCTCCTGGCCCAAGCTACGATCTGACACCAAGGGCCCAAGACCCATCTGGATCTTAGTTCCCTCCAGCTTACAAGAGCCACTCACCACAAGCCCACTGGAGGAAGAGACTTCTCTCGTAGCTGATGAAGCATCATCCAGCAACGAAATGATAGCTGTACTCCTTTGATGCCATGAGTCCACAGTCTTCGCAAAGGATTTGACAAGTGTTTGCTTCTTCAACACCTACGTCACCACCATCAAGTTCATCAAGACCGATTGAATTTGGAACTTCTTCCTCCCACTTGTCGTCTTGTAGCTCCTTTTCCTCTCCTTTGTCACCGTCGAATTCCTCTTCCTCTTCTCCGACGACATCGACGCCACTTCAGCTCCTCTGAAATCTCCTTCTGCCATACGACCTCCTTCACCTTCACTCTTAATTCCAAAGTCGTTCTTCGAGAGAAGCCCACTACATCGATCGTCATTGTTGAGAAAGTTAGACCCATTGCGCCTAACTAATTCCAGCCTAGGCAGCTAGAAGATTGGGCCAAAGCTTTCTCAAGCCCCATATCCAAACCCTAAACAGGGTAACTATTGCTCTATGGTAACAAATGCATCAAGTAATTCCTCCGGAGTCTTCTAACCCATCACAAGGGATAAAAATCCCTCTTCCTTTCCTCGATCAAGATTTCAAATCAGAGCCTCTCATTTGCCTCCTTCGTCGCATCCGCTTTCATATCCACAACTGCCACATTTTCCGCCATCTCCTTCTCTTTGGAAACTTCAATGGTCCTTGTTTCTTCTGCGTGATCCCCACGTGTCATCGAAGAAGTGGAGCACTCTTTAACCACCAATGTCCCTCTGTCCTTCTTCCCATTGAAGATAACGAAAATCCCCATCCCTTCTGCATGACTGCCGAGTGCTGCCGAGACTTGGAAAGGCACACGGACCTGCAAAATCCTTTTGTTCTTCCCTTCGAAAGCATCAATACCTTCTACATGGGTTCCACGTGTCACTGAGACATGGGAAGGCACTTCCGTCGTCGCCGGCCAATAGTCACAAGCACCATGCAAAAAGCCACCACCCTCCACAACCGTCAGCAACATAGCAGAGACATGGGAACACCTCAGTATCTCTCCATACTAAAAAAAGGAATCAAATTCCTTGATCCTAACCTTGTGCCTTTCATCATTCCACCAAATGATGACCTCTGATGGGATTTGTTTACTCAATTCTAGCTCTATGAGAAGTCGTAGCACCGACAGTCTTCTCTCCTCAAATTACTATAGTCCACCTCGATTAGTCTTCCCAGCCAATTGCCGAAAGAGCAATCATTTTCTCATTCTATCTTGTGAGGAAAACCATAACAGAAAACACAAGTTCTCCTACTGTATGAAAGTAGTTCGGGTACCATCAGAAATAAGGCAGAGAATCGCATTCTCCACCCTGCTAAGACATATTTATCCAGCAACTCCACCTCCTCACTCATTTTAAGGGAAACCAAGTAGCAGTTCTCCCTTGGCACTATCACCTTAGAAATCAAGGCCCAACTCCAGACATGACTTTGCAAAGTTCATCAAGGCTAACATTCCCAATCGGTCTCACCACCATCGATTTAGACTAGGGGTGAAACTCGGGACGGGTTTTGGCCCGAACCCGCATGACACAACCCAAAAATCATGCGGGTCGGGTCATGAAAGTCGAGTCAGCGGGTCAAGTCAGGTCGAGAAGTCAGAAACCTGCATTGAATAGGTCGGGTTGGGTTGAGAGATTTTTAAGTTAACCCGACCCGACCCGATAAAAAGTAGGCTAAAGTAAGTTCAAAATGCAGGTCGGGTCGGGTTGAGTCGGTTATAATTAGGGTCGGGTCAGGTCAAAAGTTCGGGTCGGGTCGGGTTGGGTTCCATATATTAGTAACTTGGGTCGGGTTGAGTTTTAAAAAACCCGACCTGACCGGGCCCGATTTCAGCCCTAATTTAGACTGCCACTCCTTGGTTTCCACTTCCTCCTCTGGCTGAATCATAAACTCAAGAAAGTTGTTGCCGTCACCCAGTCGTCTTCTTTACCCACCTTGGAAGATTCTCCCACTACATCAGCCCATCTACGATCTCGACCTGTCATCCCTTTTTTGCCTAGTATGAGCCTCTTCTCTTCAACACTCTTCTTCCCCTTAATCTCTGCAGCAGCATCTGCAAATCCCTCTCATCCAAACCATCTTTACTTTGATTCCTCATAAACTGAGCTAACTGCACCTTTAACCTTCGATCTTCCAACCAAAACCCATCAAGCCTTGCAATTGCCATTTCACCATGTGTCCTATTTGCCATCCTTACAAATGCAAATGTTCTTCCTGCTGAATCCTTCTTGCGAGGAACGAAAACATCCCTAACCACTGCCCATCTTCTGAAAAAAGCCTGCAGCCAACTTCCTGTCATGAAATCAGGAAGATTGGTTGCAAAAAGCATGACTTGTCCTCCATTCTGCAGAAGCTTCCATCTCCTGCTACTAACTGCCTTCTGATCCATTGGTTCCGTCCTCTGTCTGTGCTTTGTACGTTGTCGATGCCACCCAAGATCGTTTCTTCTCTCTTCTCCATCTCACGACTACATGGCTCTCAACTCTCTCTCTCTCTAGAGTTCCATTATACATCTTCAATGACAAACTTAAGTAAGAAGTTGCTTTAAAAAAATCTTGAAAGTGCATTTTAATTTGCAGTCAACCTTATTGTAAATATGTATTTGACTATCTGGCAGTCTGAGCTTCTGCTTGACAATATCTCAATCCCTACCGATATGCAATACAAAACAGCAATAATATCAGTTATTGGTCAATCCATCTGTACTACCATGAAATCTCAAAACCACTAAAAAATTCTAAAAACAAGTATTAAAAAATCCAGTATTGGAAAATCATAAATTGTAAAATTTGTTATAAATCTAACTCAGTATGTGGGAAAATGCCAGTCCCCTTTAGAACAAGTATGACCTACATAACAGTAAGATTATAAACTACACTATGTTGATAAACTTGATGATTTTGAGTTGTAAGTCATTCTAATATCAATTTTGGTCCAAAGATACGTAAATAGAAACTAGTAACTATTAATTAAGTACTAAGGAAAGATGATGCAGCGGATGCAGTGTGGGATTTGAGAAAACTAGTCAGTCCCAACGAATATCAGGCCACACACACTCTAGTTTGTTCACACGTGTGAGGGTTAAGACTTAAAAGAGTTTTCTGGCATGTTGGAAGTAATAAAAGTTAGGGCTGACTTAGGGGTAAAGGCACAGGTAAAAGAAAGGGATAGAAAGAAAAGGGAAATTAGAGAGAAAGGAGTAGCGGAAGGGGTAACGGTTGCAGAGGGTTGCGGTGATGGAAAAGGAAAAGAGGGAAGATGATAGGGGCCTCAGGGAAGAAGGCGAAAGTAGAAGTACATGGATTTTGGCAAAAAGAGGAGGCGAGACTAGTGGCAGGGGCGACAGCTACAAGAGACGGAAGCAGCGACAGAGTTATACTTGGGATAAAGCCCAAGCAGTAGCAGTAGCAGCAGCAGCGATGGATCTCCTCTGGGATTAAGCCCAGAATCAACGATGACGAATGTACTGGGACTGGAATAGGGCCAACAATAGTTTGTCTGCAACTGGGGCAGAAGATGGAGGATAACCCGGTGCTCGACGGCAAGGAGATAAACAAATCTTAGTTTATTTCATAATTTCTAAAGAGGTATCCCTCTCCTTTACATCCGTAGGTATTTATAAGAAAACAAACAACTCAAAATAGAATAGGACTCTAAGACCGACTATCCTAAACTATCTTTGGAAGGCCACAAATTTGGAAGGCCACGTTAGTGGATTCCAACTTGCCTTCGACTTCCAACTCTATCTATGACTCTTAAACTTATCTAGGAAAGCCACCGACCTGACTTTCTTATTCTACTAAAACAATGGACTCTGGATCCTAAATAGGATTGAACAAAAATAAAACTAAAAATAAAAATAAATATGCTAATGCTATGAGTGTCCTACATCAAAAGAAGTCTGACATTAAGAGTCGGAGACTTAGCATTACGTTTATAAAGTCATACTTTAAGCACTAAAGACCTAACACTGATATAAACCTAATAGCTATCACAACATATAAGTCATCATGGTTTCAAAACTATGTTGAGGTGCAAAATATCTTCTTCAATGTTGTGGTTATAGCGAACATGTGCCTAGAACCAAACCTGACCTGACCCTCGAAATAAATTTGGGACGAGTTGGGTAGAGTGGCCTAAACCCAAACCTGACCTGACCCAAATTAAATTCTTTGCTCCATATCTATCTTATCACAAATAATATAGAATATGCAATTGGTTCAGAGTTGACTTAGGCCCACAAGATGTTCATTATGCATTGTGTGATGTGCTGCATCCAAGCCACACAACAGTCGACCTCACCACGTAGAAGGCCAGTCCAAGACCAGGAAATCATAGACTGTAGGAGATTTTTCCCAAGCAATTTCTTTTTAAAAGTGTGGCCCACCAGTTAGTGGTTGGCTTTCAGGCAAGAGTAAATGCATGATGAGGCTCATATAGCTAACAACTTGGATCTCACAAGCATGCCTGGGACGCATACAAGGGATTTGATCTACATTAATGCATGAGCTTAGAAAAACCTCTTAAGAGGAATAAGGCCCAAACACCAATTGATAGATATATTCTATTGAATGGGAATATGAATGCCTTACAAAACTTCAGTCACTGATGGTCTAAATTAACATGACTGACTAGCAGACCTCCCAAGTTCTTGAACTGGAAGCTTCAACTGGACAACGAAGCAAATAATGGGAATCAACAGGACGACCCCCTCTTGTAGCATCTGTAAATAAATAAAGATATCCCCGATGATGCTCAATTATGCAGTGAGCTTGTGATTCACATTCAAAAACCAATGTCAATCCAGATAAAGGATTATCAGCATCTATCAAGTACACCTACAAATAAAAAAGCAAAAAAAAAAAAACTTCGGCTGTAATCAGCAACATCACAATAGTTATAAAAAAAATAAAAAATTGTTCCAACAGCAAAAAAATGTTCACTTTAAGAGGTACCCTCGAGAAAGTTGTTGAAAATGAATGCACAGTCACAAATCGGAAATCCTTGGTGTTTCTGATATTAATATAAACATTTTCATCGGATTCATCCAGAATTAGAGTATCATCCTTACCGGACCCAAGCATGCTACAGAAGATCCTAATGACAAATAAATATCCAACTATTCACTCATCAAGAAAGAGCAAACCAGAAAATAGAAAAATCTAACAGCTGAAATGATAATCTACCAACCGATGTGGTCTCTTGTTAGTGTCAGTAACAGCATAAAGCAATGCCTGCCCACCCATTGCCCATGCCACATTTGAAACTCTATCAGCTTGGGGCTTGGTACATAGTGAACCATTAGTTAAATCCCTCACACATAAAGTAAAGTAGTCCTCATCCTTATTGTACATGGTATATGCAAGAAAACGGTGATCTGGAGACACTTCTGATAGTTCTTCATAAGCATACCCTGTAAAGAGACAATCAAAAAACAAAAACAAACATAAGTGTAGAATTCACCCAAAATATAGAAATGATAATGCATATACGTTTCATGATTTAGTGCTCATCATGCCAAACATTTATTAATCAATTCTTTCAAGGGCAATATGAATGTGCATTGCCTGCAACAGAAATAGAAATGCTTACCGATCTATTGCAACGAGTGAATATGCTGGGAGGATGCCAGATGTACGATTTTAGGCTAGCATTAGTGGCACTACTCTTATTAATCATATCTGCCAGACCCATTTCAAAAAAAAATATCTGCCAGACTCATAACACACTAGCATAATGATCTAATGTGAAATAAACATCACTGACTGAAATTGACACCTGAGTAGCTGCTTGGGTGCAGCACATATATATCTTCAATCCACAGATAAAGGGATAAGCACAAGTTTAACCAACCACTTGGGGCAAGCATGATTTCAACTTTTGAATTACTCCAACCCAGAAATCACACTTGGATCAAACTCTGCCATTGGGGATATCATTGCAAGAAGTGCCTCTATCTACCAGGAATAATGAGGACACACAAACAGGAACTCAGTTAACAACCAACGGGAATCCTGACTGGCAAGTCCCCATAATTTCTATTACAGCACTGAAATGGAATTTTATCATATAAAATGCCTTCCCATCACATAAACTGATGGAAATCAATTCATCCTGGCACCAAATGAGTCTTAGCTACAGAGGACCCAGTATGCAATAAATTAATCTGCATCATCATGATTTAACATATTCCATGGGTAAAGAACATTACAGAACGTAGACTGCCAGAGAATCGTCTTTGATAGGGTATAATGGAAACATCAAACTCAAAAAAGCAACCCAGATAGAAGGAAAAATGACAGATGACAATGTGTTGTAAAGTCTAAACAACCAATGGAAAAAAAATGCATCACCTCCAAATCTCTCAGCTTCTTGATTGTAATCAAGCAGCTTCTGCTCAATCCTCTTCCCTGAAATAAAATCAAAACCTGCTGAAGGAGCACTGTACGATATGAACTCCTCATTCATACTCGCCAACCTCCTACAGAGCACAGGATACTGCTTTCCTTCTTCCACCCGTTTGTAATACAACCTGTAACAAAAGACATTTCATCACCACCATCATTGAAGTTTTGTCACATTTGGAATTTTTTTGGTTGAAATTCAGTGTACTATGTGAAAATCATACTTCTCATTGGAGTTTGAATTTGCTACTGTCAAACTTAAACTGTATCTGTTTTAAGGATTTTGATTTAGGCAGTTTCTATACAAGAAGGCACTATCTTAGAGTTTATGCACACGTGACATCATCATTTATATAGTGACTTTGTATTTAAATTGTCATTGCCTCAATCGCTGTCTTGTTTTAACGCATAAGCTCAACAATACAGATACTTTTGTCAATCCAAATTTTTGCCAGTCGAATAAAGAAATTATCTGTTGTGAACTGATTCACAAAAACTGTTGTGAACTTTCAATTGCAGGCCTTATATGAGCACGTTTCACTTTTAAATTCATCCAATAATTTAATCAGAAGACTGTGATTGAAAGTTCTCACTGATTCATTGTGAAATTCTGGGACTGCCTACGACAGTACGACCAACCATATGAAGAGAATGACGGAAATGTCCTGGGAGATGCAGAATAATTACAGACCAGGGACCCCAGCGAAGGGGAGGGGTGGAGAGGTTGTAGGCCAAGCGGCTGGCCATCTCGGACTGAAGCTTGTTCACGAGACGATCTAAGCCGCTCATCACTGCCTCAGTGTACTTCTCCTCCTGCTCCATGTACACGTCCATGTGACGCATGGCCACCTTGTCTGCAAGATCCGACATCCAACTGTAGGGATCGATCCACTTCACCCCGTGGAAGGTGAACGGAACGGGCTTCTCTGGAGGCTTCGGAGGGGTCGGAGGGGGTGGAGGCTTTGGGGCTTTTTGGGCTTTTGGGGGCTTCGTATGGGCCAGACGATAGAACGTAACGGTAATGGAGAGGCAATAACGGCGTTTGGAGAGAAGAAGAGCTGATGCTGAGATGGAGGGCATTGTTCGGAATAGAAGAGATAAAGGGACTGTCTTCTTCTCCTTCTGCTTCGTCTAAAACCCTTGTAAGGGATTTTGAACAGCTGCACGTTGAAATTCAAAGTTCAAGCTTTTTTTTAAGTTAAGTTCATTCATTAAAAAAAAAAAGTTAGTCTGATATTGAAAATTTTTTAAGTTAATTTTGATCCGGGAGTGGTCATTCTACTTTACTATGTTTATATATATATTTAATTTTTTATAAATTTATATAAAATCCAACTATACATAATAAAATTACACTCAATTAACTATAATATTATTAAATTTAAATTAAAATCTTAAATTATAGTTGTTTTATTTTAATGGTCAAAGTAATCGAACGTTTATAATCTGAGTGGTCAAAATGAGTTGTCAAGAAAGAGAAATCGCTATCATCATTAAGATAAAGTGATTAAATTTTATATTTTGAATTAAAATTTTAATATATTTGTGCCTTATATTTTAATATCATGCAATTGATATTTTATAGAAATGATAAAAATTGGAGAAATAATGAAAACGACTTAGCGCCGTCATGTGTTTTGAGTTTTGATCTTTGATTTTAAATAAAGTAAGAATTCAAGTTTATTTTTTTAGATATCTCTT
This sequence comes from Chimonanthus salicifolius, assembly GCA_013350335.1. Taxonomy (NCBI): domain Eukaryota; kingdom Viridiplantae; phylum Streptophyta; class Magnoliopsida; order Laurales; family Calycanthaceae; genus Chimonanthus; species Chimonanthus salicifolius. Next base: position 10,716,402 of record CM023537.1, on the reverse strand, counting down.
AGATTTTTGTCTTAGTGTTAAAATGAGAATTTTGGATAAAAGTTTTTCAATCTTTTTGGTTATTGTTCAATGCAGAGAGAAGAAGAGCAAGAAAGATATCCACCATCTCCCCATCATGGGTGCAGAAAACGCATAATTCGGCCGCTATGCAAATATCGGTCGATATGATTCTCTATCCTCTTTTTTCTTTTTTCTTTTTTTGTAAATATCGATATTATTTTATTATTTTATTTCTTTTAAATTAAAAAATATAAAAAATTGAAAAAAACTTTTAAAAAAATTGAAAATATAAATATCGGCTGATATCGGCCGATATTTTGAATATCAGCCAATATTTTGACCCGAGTCCATCACCGTTTTGACTTTTTTTTTTAAAAAATACCAATATTAATGATATCGGCCGATATCGAACCGATATGATTCGGTGATATATAGGTCATATCGGCCAATATGAAGGCTGTACGGCCGATACAATACGTATCGGCCAATATTATATGATTGTTAAAAATCAAATGATATCATGTATCGGCTGATATCTGCACCCTGCTCTCCATAAATTTGGAGGTGGAGAAAGGTCAATTTAATGCATTTTTCTTAATATTTATATTTCTTAATTTCTATTATTATTATTGCATTCTGAGTTCCCTTGGATTGGGTTGTTTTTATTTTCATGAATTGACCTTGTATTTGAACCCAAGCTCGAATGTAATTGTCATCGACAAAGATTAATTAATTTGAAAGACCTACACTTGTATGATTAATGTGTTAAAAATCAACTTCAACAAATTCATCTAAGTATAGTTTTAAAGGCTAAAATGTTGTAATCTATACTTTTAAAATGAATATAAAAAAAAAATCAGTTTTAATAAATTCACCTAACTATGATTTGGAAGGTTAAAAAGTTCTAACTATTCATATGACTTGTTTAATACAATGGTGTGCATCTCACAATGGAGTTTAAATTGAGTATAAATTCATTTTATGAGACAATAATAGATATGCAAGAGAAAATTATGTTAATACACAATTAAAAATTATTTATCGAATTCATAATAAACTGAGGGTGGTTATTTAGACACCTCACTTTTCTTTTAAGAGACACTCCATTTTAAAATTTTATATAAAAGTTACCATTTTATCCCTCTATTTTTTTTAAAAGATTATTCCTCTTCATAAAACTGAAGGACAAAATGATCATGTCACATAAAATTTTAAAATGAGGTGCCTCTTAAAAAAATATGAGTGACTAAATGACTACCCTAAATTAATTCTCAACTTATAATTTCGCACGAGTGTTTAACCAATTGGACATTCTAGTGCATACAGTAGAAATATTGGGTTGACTTTTAGTGGACCGAAAAAATCCTATAATTGCACTGTATCATAAAATATCACAAGAAAATCTTACTTCAAGTGATTCTCATTTTTTACTGAATCGATCAAATTACAGTTTTGAATGCCATAATAGTTTTAGGAGAAAAAATATTTTAATTAGACTATAATCTCTTAAGCAACATGAATTTGTCAATTAAGGATAGAGTGAAATCATTTTGACATTTTAAGTCAAGAAGCATATCATTTCTAAATCATTTGATTCAAGTTCTATTACTCTAGAGGTGGATTTTATAAGATTGGTTATAAAAATGATTATTTTTTAAATTTCAAATCACAATACTAATATTATTAAATTTAAGTTTTATAAAAGAAATGTTCTTGTCCTTTTTCTATAATCTATAAAAAAAGATTCATTATATACTTAAATATTTAAATAGCAATCTCTCGATTGTGTCTTTTAATATTACTCGGCTGAAATCAGATCGGGTCTCGTTTCTTAAAATCTAATTCAACATGAGTCAATAAAATATAAACCCGACTTGACTCGAACTTTTTATCCGAAATTCTAAACCTGACCCATCTGAATTCTAATTCAACTAAACCCTAATTCTGACGAACCCACATTTTGAACTTATTTTAATCGAGCTGAATCAAATTTGATTAGGTCAGGTCGGATTAACTTGAAAATTCCTAAACTTGACCTGCCACAAATTCTATACTAATTTCAAATTTTCTCAACCCAATCTGCTGACCAACTCACATGACCCAACCCGAGTTGCACCCCTAAATTGTATCATCCTTTTTATCAGTCACATCTTAAAACTTAGATACACGGACATTTAAAATTATCAAATTTAATATATAAAACAAAAAGTTTAAAAAAATAAAACTCTTCCGTATCTCCGTACTTATATGTCACTATCTCGTTTGATTTGAATTCTGTTGCCAATGGCCCACCGTATCCACGTATGAATCCCGAGAGATTCTAGAGTCTTTTCGTAGCCACGGAAGAACCGACGGTTGCATTCGTTCTTCTTCTTCTTCAAAGTTTTTTTTTTTGGAGGATTTCTACTTGCAGGTCCAACGCCAGGAACCGACGATCCAAGAACCGGCGATTGCATTTGAAGATGAAGAGAAGTTTCTTCAAAGTTCTTTTTGGGGATTTCTCTGAGAGGCTGGTGAGTTTTTCTTCTTCTTCTTCGGTACAACGGAAATTTCTGATTTTTTAAACTTCAGATTCTACCCAAAACAATTTCTTAGAAAACCTAAAAAACTGTTGAATAAGGAGAAAGAGTTTGAGTGGGTTTGTGTTTCCTAATTTAGTTAGGACTCTCTTTTGTTCTCTTGTAAATACAAGACTGCTGTAATTATCAAATACATAATAAAATCTCTCTTTGTTAACATAACATCTATGGTGTTTCAGTTACATCTCCTTTTAATTGGGATTGGGGGATACACCTTCTTGATTTACAGTTAACAATTTTTTTCATTTATTGTATATTTTTCAGTCACTGTATATTTTTCTATTTATACAAATTTATACAAGGATCTTCCAACATTGAGGAAGACACAACAATTCCTGTCTCCAATCTCCAATTTCACACTCTTTCTCCAGTGGTTTTTTCCCATAGGGGTTTTCCACCAACACTTTAAGTTTATAGTAATAAACATGAACAAATGACAGCGAAAACCCATTTGCATAAAAATCCCCTGGTCTTTAAAGTTAGAATTGAATATGGGTCTTTAAAGTTATATATATTTTAAAAGAGCTTAGCAAGAAAAAAATCCATTTCGATGTGTCCAAAAAGGAATTGAATATGGGTCTTTAAAGTTAGAATGCACCTCACTCAACCAGGGGAATAGAATCCTTTCATTCTGTTGTGAAATTAAACCACACAAACCAAATCACAAATCACACAAGAGATACGTGGTTCGGCAAAACCGTTTGCATCCATGAAGTGTGGTGAATCCACTAAGAAGAAAATCCAGGACAAATAACAAGGATTACAAGCCCTTTCCTCTCAGGCACTCTTTCCTCTCTGGTTTTTCCTCCCTAAAAGAGAAAAGAGAGCCCTTATAACTTGGGCTTTACATAAACACAGTCTGGGCCCGCTGGGCCTTACAGACAACCCAGACCCAATAAAGGCCTTTTGAGCCCAAAAAACCAACACATTCATTAGATTTCTTCAGTTTGGATGGAATCCAAACAGAAGAAATGCAGGCTAAGAAGATATTCTAGTATCTAAAGGGACCTTAAATTTTTTACTGCTAAAAAAGGGACATTAAAGAATAAATGGAGGAATTGAGAGAGAGAGGTCTGGAGAGGAGAAATGGCAGAACGTTGGGTAGAATCAGAAGTAAAAAAAAAACAGTAACTTGCAGTGTATGTTAATTCTGGTTGGAAGTGTCTTTTAGTTTGGTCTAGTTGTGTACTTGTCTCCATGGAGCTAAGTTTATTGGTATTTTTTCTTTTTTCTAAGAACCATATTTCTATTTGTATTGAAGCGCATTCCCCCAGCTTTTGTGAAGTATATTGCAATTGCGGAATCTCAAAGAGCCATACTGAAGGGTCCTAGCGGTAACATTTGGCATTGTCGGTTAAGTAGAAGCAGCACTGGCATGTATCTGCAGGATGGTTGGGCACATTTTGTGGAAGATCACTCTTTGAAAATCTCTGACTTTCTCCTTTTTGGATATGATGGTAATCTTTGTTTCACGGTAAGAATTTTTGATAAAACTGCATGTGAAAGAGAGGATGCATTTACTTGCAAAAACCGTCAAGCAACACCATCCTGCAGGGGCAGAAAGAAATGCAGCAGAGCAAAGAAGATATCTTCCACTTCTAGTGACCACTCTCAGGATGCTTGCAAAGGTGACACGAAAGACTGGAAGATCGGCCATATACATGACCCACACAATTCAAGATGCATAAATACTGATTCAAATCATGGTAATTATTCAGCTAGCAGGTTTGGATATGTTTGTATTTACCTGTATGCTTTGACACATTCTTGATTGCTTCTTTTCATGTGAAATCATGTAAAGAAATTGTTCATATGATACTTGAGCAAGATGTATGGCGAATATTTCCCCTGTATGTTCATCTATATCTTGTTTCTATGTGTTTGAAATGAATTTTAGTGGCAGCTGAATGTCATTGGCATAATCTTAATGTTTTTTTGTTACTATTTTGTCTCTGTTTCAGGCCAGTTTCTCACTGGGCCTTTCCTTATTTTTGCACTGTTTGATTTTGTTTCAATTTTTTTTGTTAACTTTTAAAAAAATAAGGTATTTTGCAAACACATTATGTTCATGTGGCTACGCATAATAGTACTTTATTGGCTTATAGTAACAAATTTAAGTGCATATGAAATCATTTGACAGTAGACATTCAGAAAGTCTGAAGTTGTTGGCAGCACCAACTTGTTACAACCAAAGCTGTCATTAGGCTGTACTTGATCCCAAAGACCAATTGTACTTGGTCCAAGCTTCGCTGGGGCCTGATCCATCTTACCATTTCACCAGCTTTTCCATAGATAAAATTCAGAGATTATTAGCTACCATTTTTCATGGAGACCCTTAGCCTAATCTCCGAATCCATTTGTCCCCGTGATTGGTTGCCATTTGTTGCAGTGCTGGACTACATAAGTGGCCCAATCCTTAAACTGAGTCACGGTTTGAGATTAGCCACTAGACACACAATGGTGGCTTGTAGCTGATGTTTTACATAATGAATAATGATAATATATGGAATTTCTAAATGGTATATAAACGCATTGTTTTTTGTGTGCTCCTTTGAAATGCTTCTTCTTCCTTGCTTTACTTCAAAAATTTCCTATAGTGATTGGGATTTTGTTTATCTTCGTTCCCTTCCTGTGATGCAGGTCAAGTCATGCTGTCTCTTGAAACAAGTGACCATATGAAAATAGAAATGGATGATGTTGCCATGCTCACCCCTAAAACCAAATTTTATTCCATGGGAGTTGGTGATGTTTCTAAATGGTGCCCTCCGGTAACCAAAGAGAGAATACAAGTCTATGAGAAAGTCAAGCATTTTACCTCAAAATTTCCATGTATCCTCCTCTGCATGAAAAAATACCAAGTGAACCCACCGCGTTTTTTGGTAATCTTTCTATGATCTTTATAATGCTATACATGAAGATAATGCATTAAAGAACCTACTTATTTCACACGCTATTTGCAAAAGGCATTCCATTTACAAGGGTGATAATGTGAACATAATTTTTTGCTTGTGAGTTTAATTTAAGAATGTCGGAGCTTTCCCCAATAGTGATGTTTCAATAATTGCATGAATATACAAGTGTTCAGTCAAGTATTTTTACTTTTTAGACCTTTAAAGGATGAATGGTGGATTATTATTTTCCATGAGAATTTGTCCCAAGTCGGGTAAAATCTACCTTTCAAAAGAAAAAAGTCCAGTAAAATCTCTCCAAACAGGAAAAGAAAATCTCAGGAAAATATAAACAATCTCTAGAAGCTCTTTTGATTTTATGATCACCATTGTCATTGCATGAAATTTCTTTATGGTATACTGTGATTGAATGTATGCATCTGATACAGGTTGTTGTAAGATACAGATTATGATTAGTAAACTTGTTTTGTCACTGCTCTTTACTGATAAAACATACCTTATGCAGGACTTACCAGCTTGTTTTTCTAGAGTTTATCTTCCAAAGAGAAGAATGGACATGGTACTTCGAGATCCAAAGGGGAGAGAGTGGGAAGTGAATTTTATTGGTCGGGGGTTTTCTGCTGGGTGGAGAGCATTTTCCCTTGGTAATGATCTTCGTGAAGGAGATGCCTGCATATTTGAGCTTGTGACTAATTGCCAAATGCAAGTTCATATTTTTCAATTGGTTTGAAGAAATCATATGACGTAACCAAGACATGGGAGTTTCTATTGTGTAATTCTTGGATTAGCAACAACTATCAAGTTGGATTAGGTTGGAATTTTGTGAAAGCCAATGCAACCTTTGCATGTCTTTACAATGTTGTTGCCATTAATGATATGTAGCTGCTAGAATGCTTTTATAGTCCCCTTTGAATGTTCTGTAAAAACTATATGATAGTTGACATGAGGTAGGAGTCGAAAAATCGGCTGAGCCGAGATTTTGACTGAATTTTCATATCGGCCGAGATCTTTTTCTCTTTTCAATTTTTTTTTCTTAAATCTCGGTGGGGTTTTTTTTAAAAAAAAAATCATTTAAAAAAATAAAAAAAGGTTGTTTTAAAAAAAAATTAAAAAAAAATAAATATCAGCTGATATTTGTCTGATATGGGCAAATATCGGCTGAGATATTGGCTCGGGCTTACAATCTATATTTGTTTTTTTTTTTAAAAAAGAAGAAGAAAGAAATCGATCGATATTTGACAATATTGGCTGATTTTTTTCCCCTTTCGTTGATATTATCGTATCGGCCGAGATTTAAACCCATGACATGAGGATATACATCTATATTTTTGGGCCTTAGAGTTTGCACATGTGGGATTCATTCTTTAGTATCTAGAATCATAGTAATTCATCCTATGTACCCCCACAAAGACAATAGCATGTGCAGGATTCATTGGTCACTGGACCCATAATGAGAAATCTCTACTGGGCTGGCTAGCGATGGAAGCCCAAAAGGCTCACGCGTAGGCCCCTAAAGTCGCAGATCCAATTGGTCCCCTTTTCCAAACCGAGGCTCAAGCCAAAGCCCACACCTGCCTTATTCTTTTGATTTTTCCTTCTTTTCTATTTCTTTCTTTTAATTGCTTTTCCATTTCTTATTACTTTTCCTTCTTTATTTTTTTACTTTATTCTTCTCAGATTTCTTCGTTCTGTCTCTCTGTTCATTCGTTTGCAGCCGCTTCTTGCCTTTGGATTTCTTCCTTTTATTTTCTTTTCCGATTTTTGTTTCTTCGATTTCTTCGGGACGATAGGTTTTGCAGTGATTTTCTTTCCATTTCTGTCTGACTTTCCAATTTTAGACCGTTTCCAAACTTGTTTTGCTGGCTTCTGGCTTCCCACCCGAGCTGGCCCACCTGACGTGGGCACGGAGTAGAATTTGAGGTGCTAACCATGGTCTCTTGGCTGCTGATGTGTCACTCGGAAGGAGATCCTCTCTTTATTCCAGGGCTCCAATCATTGTCAAATATCATTTTCTGCATATTAACGACAATTCATAATATGGAAATATTTTCAATTTTTCAATTTTTTTTGGGAAATTTAACGAGAAAATATCGTAGAAATTATGATATTTTAAAAATAATAAAAATAGAATAATGAAAAATATTAATAAAATAAAAATAATAATAGGAATTTACTAAGATACTATCGTGATATTAACATTTATCGCATTGTAATGTGATTTTATTAGGAATTTATCATCGTGCTGAAAAACGCATTTTTAACTAGGCCGATAAAAATCTAGTAAATTTGAAAATATCGTCGATATTTGTGATAATGGTCCCAATCATAGATTGAGAAGATCGAGACACCGTTGAATATATAAAGTCTGATGCCTACCACTGGTAGATTAATTATAAAAAGTAAATATTAATTTAAATTTTTTTAAAAAAAAATCATCAAAATTTTATAATTTTCATAATGATTTATCTATAGTAAACTAATTTTTATTATAAGGTGGGATGTACTCTTGAAACATCATGAATAAAATTGTTTTGAAGCTATATTGTTTAGGGAGAAGTGAGTACATTTTTTTTTTTTTTTTTAAATGAACGAAGGTGTTTAGATGTGGGACCTTACTCTGTACATATCTCATGGAGAATAGCATTTCATTGAAGTTATCAGGAGGGAATCAAATCCAAGACCTGAATCCTGAAATATAAGTATTTCATCCATTAGACTAACCACTTGAGATTAACTGTACTATAGATAGATTAGACTTTTCTCTCCTTATATGATCTAATGAAATAAATAGAGACATCATTCATACATGATAAAACTCAAACTCAGGAGAAATTCTTTAATATAATTATTATATTTTTATTATATAGCTAATAAAAATTTAAAATCACAAAAATATTATTAAATTCAAGTTTTACAAAATAAATGTTGTTGTCCTTCTCTATAATCTATAAAAAAAATATTCATAACATACTTCAATATTTAAATAGCAATTTCTACATAGAGACTTGATAAGTATGCAAGAAGTCTTTTTATATCTTCCATATTTGAGGGACACTTGACCCCACATTATTTTTATCCATCACATTTAAAAGCTTCGAACCGACATTTGAAAATATTAAATTTAATTTATAAAACAAAAGTTAAACATAAAACTCCTCCATAGTTCCCTACGGATACGTCACTCTCTCCTTTGATTTGATTTTAGAGGAGAGATTTGAGGAGATTGGAGACAGCGCGAAGATCAGTTTCATAAACACACGCAAGAAATTTCTCAAAAGCTACACTCTCCGTAAGAAGAAAGTTGCAGGTCGAAGGCTAGACGACGATTGGATTTGAGGATGAAGAGAAGTCGGTGTTTTTTCAAAATTCTTTTGGGGGATTTCTCTCAGAGGCTGGTGAGTTCTTCTTCTTCCGTTTGGTTTTAGACCTAAGAAGTGAGATGTTGTTTGGAGCACACGTGATAACATGTACACGTGTGAAAGATATGATTCGTTCATCCTCTGATGGGTCACAAGTGCATGTGGAAGATGGACGGTCGTATTCGTCTGTCTCTATCGAAATATCCAAAACACATCTAAAACTCAGTAATCCTGCAGCGAGATAGGTTTTGAATGATGACCCAGTTGAGTTGACTCAAGGACTAAAATTTAATAGAATTTTATTACTCTCTCAATTTAGTTTTATGAATTTTGGTATTATTCTAAAATAATTGTCCATTCTTATTGGAGTACCATAATACTAGAGTTCCTTTAAAAATATAAATATTAAATAGGACAGAAAGAAAGAGTATATATATATTTTTTTTATAGGCTATTCAGTTTTGTCTACTCGATAAACTCGAGTCAAACTCACAATCTTTAATCTAATTTTAAAAATTTAGACCAACTAACTATCAATTGTCAATTGTTTTAGAAATCAGTTTGGGTTCTATCAGTTTGAAAGAGATAAATGATTTGAAGATGTCAAACTTAAGAGAAAAAAACTCTTAAAGACTTGAATATATAATAAAAACTAATGACTTTTGGCCATTTTCTCATGTTTTACTAGTTATGATTGGATTTATGCTGACTGTCCACGCAGAAGGAACCTGGTTTAATAAGAATATCAATGTTCGAAGATGTTAGAAACATGACTTGATAACATTATTGAAGTAGTGCTTTAAGTGTTATATACAGTCATATGTTTCACAAATTAATTGATGTGGGACTTTCTCATCTATCTTTTTTAGTATCATTAATATTTATCATTCATTTATTAAATGATTGATCCATTTTTATCCAATATGATTTAAATCTATTGTAAAGATCTTCAATTGAATAGAAAGATCTTCAAAATCACCTGATCGAAGTATAGAAGTCATATTTTAAGCTTTCCAAATTTTCATGACTTTAAATTCTCTCTTAATCACTAAATTTCTCATCTTGTATTGGGCTAATTTTGTCTTATATGACGGGTTAGATCTTTTCATCGATGAATATAATCACACTGATCCACTCATAGAAGCCTTGTTAGGTTCCTCAAATGTTAATGGCCACTAAAGAGTAATCCTATTTGATTGCCATGGGAAGAAGAATCTTGTCAGAATCAAAATCATAAGATCCAATATTAGGAACTATGTTTTTTCAAGTTTTAACAATTTTGGAGACTTTGAAATTTTTTTTTTGAATCTCTAATATTCCTAGATGCTCTTTTTAGTAGTAGGATAACTAATATTACACTTAGCTTAGACCTAGTTTGATACAATTTTAATATGTAGATGCATATACATATAAATTATACTTTGAATATCCATATAAATTTAAATAAATTATACATATAAAAATCTTTTAATTGCTTGAATGACCTTAGATAGATGCGAGTTTTAGTGGATTGTCCATACTCAATACATACTGGACCTGTAGGGTTATCTGACAGTACGTATATTAGTACAAAAGCTCATCCCCTGATCCATGTGAAATTTTGTAATCAAAGCTTATGCTGACTCAATTAGTCAATTAGTTCTAGATTTAGGTTGGTGATAATGTATGCCGTGTTTATATAATACAACTAGATGGGATAAATAACTTTGATGTTGATACATATAAGACGAATTTGTGGGAATATTACTTGACCTAGACAGTTAAGGTCTTGTTCTTGGTAATGGACTTTCAACTTCCTCAAGTGAAATTTGAGATTCATGTTTTTAAACTGTGTACATAGTTGTAGACTTATAGGAAGCAAGTAGTTTTTTTTTTTTTCAAGTATGCGGCATATGGTTAGCTCCTATGTTACTCAGTTTAGTCATAAAATTAATGGATTACAGGAGTAGAATGCAAAACATTGTAAATTTCTATTCTTTACTAAACACCCTTCGAGACTTGCTTGCCCATTTTGCATTCAGATAAATTCAAAAGTGTTCTTTACTTTAAACTAGATGATCAGCCTTGCAATGTGGTGAAAGCTGCACACAGATCATGTAATATAAATCTATTGGGCTTGGAGTAATTCTGGTTGGAAGTATCTTCTAGTTTGGTTTAGTTGTGTACTTGTCTCCATAGAGCTAAGTTTATTGATGATTTTTTCTTTTTCTAAGAACCATTTTTCTATTTGTATTGAAGCGCATACCACCCGCTTTTGTGAGGTATATTGCAATTACTGCATCTCAAAGAGCCATACTGAAGGGTCCTAGCGGTAACATTTGGCATTGTGTGTTAAGTAGAAGCAGCACTGGCATGTATTTGCAAGATGGTTGGGAACATTTTGTGGAAGATCACTCCTTGAAAACCTCTGACTTCCTCCTTTTTACATACGATGGCAATCTTTGTTTCTCAGTAAAAGTTTTTGATGCAACTGCATGTGAAAGAGACGATGCATTTACTTGCAAAAATTGTCAAGACATCACATCCTGCAGAGGCAGAAAGAAATGCAGCAGAGCTAAGAAGATATCTTCCTGTTCTAGTGACCACTCTCAGGATGCTTGCGAAGGTGACACGAAAGACCGAAAGATCGACCATATGCATGACCCACACGCTTCAAGATGCATAAATACTGATTCAAATCATGGTAATTATTCAGCTAGCACATTTGGATATGTTTGTTTTTACCTGTATGCTTTGACACATTCTTTGATTGCTTATGTTCATGTGAAATCATGTAAAGAAACTGTTCATATGGTACTTGAGCTAGGGAGTGGAAGTCACTTCTATTTGTTAAGCAATTCCTTTCTTTTTATCCTTTTTAGCTTATTTTATACTTACATAGTCAGTATTAGTCGCCCTGGTTATTTGCAGTATAATAATTGTACAAAAGGTTCTACATTCCTTTGATGTCCTCCTTTCTTTCCTTTTAATTTGGGCAAAACTTAAACACGTCCTCTTGTAACCTTTGATTAGAAAGTTTTAGACAAAGATGTATGGCCAATATTTCCCTTGTATGTATCATGTATGTTCATCTTTATCTTGTATCTATGGCTGCGTTTGGATGGAGGTAAAGAGGGGTAATGGGAACCCCCATTACCCTTGTTTGGTAATGGAGGGATGAGGGTAAGAATTCAAATTTTTATCCCTCCCCTTCCCTTTTTGAAAATCCATTAGAGTATGGGGATTTTCAAGAAATCCTTACCCCTCTTTACTCCTATGGAGCAAAAATATTTTAAAATATTTTTTAATTGATGAATATTATTTAATAATTATGTTTCATAATTTTTTTTTTATATTATTTGGATTTAATAAAAAATATTAATTCTCATAAAATTGTTAATATGTCAGGTTATTCCTACTTATAGTTACCAAACAAGATTTTTTTCTTTCAGGATAAGTTTTAATTTTATCTCTATAATTACCAAACAAGATAAGGGTAACACATGCATAAGGGTAACCCCTGTAAAATTTACCCCTCATCCAAACGCAGCCTATGTGTTTGAAATGTATTTTAGTGGCAGCTGGATGTCATTAGCTTAATCTTACTGTTCTTGTTACGATTTTGTCTCTGTTTCAGGCCAGTTTCTCACTGGGCCTTTCCTTATTTTTGCACTGCTTGATTTTGTTTCAAAAATTTTTGTTAACTTAAAAGAAACAAGGTATTTTGCACACACATTATGTTCATGTGGCTATGCATAATAGTACTTTGTTGGCTTATAATAACAAATTTAAGTGCATATGAAATCATTTGACAGTAGACAATCAGGAAGTATGAAGTGGGTGGCTGCACCAACTTGTTACAACTAAAGCTGTCATTAGGCTGTACTTAATCCCAAAGACCAATTGTACTTGGTCCAAGCTTCACAGGGGCCTTATCCATCTTACCATTTCCTCAGCTTTTCCATAGATAAAATTCAGAGATTATCAGCTACCATTCTTTATGGAGGCCCTTAGCCTAATCTCTGAATCCATTTGTCCCCGTGATTGGTTGCCATTATTTTGCTGTGTTGGACCTACGTAAGTGGCCCAATCCTTAAACTGAATCACGGTTTGAGATCAGTCACTAGGCAGACTATGGTGGTTTGTAGCTAATGTTTTACATATTGAATAATGATAATATATGGAATTTCTAAATGGTATAGAAAATCATTGTTTTTTGTGTCCACCATTGAAATGCTTCTTCTACCTTGTTTTACTTCAAAATTTTCCTATAGTGATAGGGATTTTGTTTATCTTCGTTCCCTTCCTGTGATGCAGGTCAAGGCATGTCGTCTCTTGAAAACCATGTGAAAATAGAAATGGATTATGTTGACATGCTCGTCCCTACTAAAGCCAAACTTTATTCCATGGGAGTTGGTGATGTTTCAAAATGGTGCCCCCCGGTAACCAAAGAGAGAATACAAGTCTATGAGAAAGTCAGGCATTTTACCTCAAAATTTCCATGTATCCTTATCTGCATGAGAAACTCCCACGTGAACCGACCAAGTCTTTTGGTAATCTTTCTATGCTGCTGTTTATTGTTCCATTCATTGCTTGTTGCTACTTGCATCTTTACTGATAAAACATACCTTAATGCAGTCCATACCAATTTGCTTTTCTAGAGTTTATCTTCCTAAAAGAAGATGCAACATTGTACTTCGAGATCCAAAGGGAAGAGAGTGGAAAGTGACATTTATTCGTCGGGCGTTTTCTGCTGGGTGGAGTGCATTTTCCCGAAGTAATGATATTCATGAAGGAGATGCCTGCATATTTGAGCTTGTGGCTAATTGCCAAATGCAAGTTCATATTTTCCGATTGGTTTGAAGAAGTCATATAAAGTAACAAAGACATGGGAGTTTCTAATGTGTAATTCCTTGGGATATTCAACAGCTATCACATTGGATTAGGTTGGAATTCTTTCATAGCCAATGCAACCTTTCTATGTTCTTGCCGTTAATGATATGTAGTTGTTAACCCAAGAAGCGCTCCTCATAAAGGGATGTCTTGAGTTCGATTCACGTTCAACACCACTTTGGGCCACTCCCTGTAGATGCTTACCCAGTGTGTTCGAGATTAGGAGGCTTGCGCATGTCCGAAAGACTAGTCGGGTTAAAATGTCCCCTTTCCAAATACAGGTGAGACCCTTGGACACCTTAGTCATAAGAAAAAATGATATGCAGTTGTTAGAATGCTTTTATAGTCTCCTTTGTCTGTTCTATAAAAACTATATGATATATGACATGTGGGATATACATCTATATTTTAGGGCCTTGACTTTGTACATGGGGATTCATTCTTCATTATCAAGAATCATAGAAATTCATCCTATGGACTCACAGTGACAATAGTACGTGCATGATTCATTCTTACTCACTGGCCATGCATTCTTGTGACAATTTAATATTCGGATACCGAGCGCCTTCCCCATTCTCTGTATTTCCTCTCCATCTTCCTTGGAATGGCCACGTCTTTGGTGAGCATCGAGACCACTGCCATGGAAGGAATTCAGATTAACCTGACTTTCAAACAGTTTCTGAAAATCCCGACGACGTTATTGACGTTTTCTGGACAAGAAATGCAGAATTTGAGAATTTTGCAATGACCATTTTATCTTTTAGTACGTTTGTTGTTACTGGCTAGAAAATGAGAATACTTGCAAAGGAAAATGACTATAGATGTATATCAGAATTCCATGATCGATGCAGGTCAAACTTTGGAAGTTCAGAACTTACAAATCCGGTGGAAATTGAAATTTGGGGCCTCACAATCTCCACTGTAGACTTCATAAAATTCTTGGGTGCAAATTCTAATTCAAAGAATGTGACTTGAGACTTAGGTGAGGCCAGCATGAATTTCTGAGCTGAAGAATTTATTGCACGACTTTCTACCAAATGATCTGTGGGTCATGATCATCTAACTTTATAATTTTGCCTTTTCAAGTTTAAATGAATACAAGTCACTCATTTAAAAATTTAAAATCAAAAGATAAGGTAGCGTTTCGATGGGTGGTATGAGGGTAATCCCCCATTATCATTGTTTGGTAACTAAGGGATAGAGGGAAAAAATCAATTTTTTGACCCTCTCTTTTCACTTTTGAAATCCTTCCAAGCAAGAGGTATTATAATATCCATGGTAACCCTTGGTCAAGGGTAACTCTGGATAATTCCCGTAAAATTTATCCTACATCCACACACAGTGTAGGATGATATGATAAAGGTGAAAGATCAGTCCCTTTTACATTTCATCTAATTAGATAGAGTTCAAGATCTATTTAAAAGATAGTTCTGATTTGATATTAAACTTTGGTAAAAAAGTTGTAGGGCTGAGCGCAATCTAAATTTTGATCCGATCTGCATTTTGAACTCATTTTAGTCGGGTCAGGTCGGGTTTGATCGGGTTGTGTCGGTTTAATTTGAAAATCCCTCAATCTGACCTAATTCGAATTCCATGCAGGTTTATGTCTTCTCAATTTGACCCGACTCACTCACTCAACTACATGATTTATTGGATCGGGTGAGGATCGGGTTCACCCCTAAAAATTCGCCCTCGAAAATGTTCCTGACAAGATTCATTCGGCATTTGTTTGCCCTATTGGAGGTTCACATGGGAGATAATAATTGAGTGTGTAAAACTTCATTAATTCTATCCACATGACGCTCTCAATGCATTTCACGCATCAGGAGAACATATGAATAGTTTAGTTCTAGTCAATATGCAATATCCGAAAGAAAGTCTCTCTCACAACTTTTGAGTCCGAGTTTGAATTTTGAGTTTTTAACGTAATAGTGATTTTTGCGCTCCTATTTTTTTCATGGTGTATCATTTTAAAAGGAATTTCTAAATTTGTCCTTACTTTTAAGAAAGAGGAAAAGAGAAGAGAGGAGAGAAGTAAGGATAAATTTGAAAATTCCTTTTAAAAGAATGTTAAAAACCATAGAGGTGTACAAATTATTATTACTTTCACTTGTTTTCACTTGTTTGGCATTTAATTTGGGGAGAAAATCGAACACCATAGAAGAATTTTTTTTTCATAGGAAAAAGTGAGTCTCTAATAGATAATCTTAAAAAAATAACCCACTTATTTCTTTCAGGAACAAAAATCTGCATTAAGGAAAATCTTAATCTTTTTAAATCACATAAAACTTCATTATTTATTTTTTCAAAATTCAAATGAATTGTTATCAGTTTGTTAATAAAAATCCACCTATTCTCTTGGCATGAGAATCTCTTAAAAGGAAAAATCAACCCCTTGTTCCTATCACTCAAAATTCACAAGAAATTTCTCTTGATCCAAATGACCTTAACACTGTATATGGGAAGGGGCCATCTGTTATAGATCAGTGGAAATGATAATCAGCTGTCATTGAACAAGTGCAAATCATCCCACAAGCTGTTGATGGCAGGAACACAAGCTCTTCAATGAATGTTAGTTTCCAATGCGTACTACTCAATCCATGTGGGTCCACACGAGGTTTCAAAAATTTGAAAAAACTCGAACTGAGTTCGTTTCAATTTGATAGGATATTGAGTCAAAGCGAGTTAAGAAGTTTTTTTCGAATTTTTTAAGTTAAGTAAAAAAAAAATTGTCTGAGTTATTAGATCCACAAAGATTTTGATTAAGATCCAAATTTTCGAAATATGTCAACAAACCATTTATCCAAAGATCTGACAACTACTATTAATGAGATGTTTGCACTTTGCACTCTTAGATGTAGCACTCACCAAATGAGGTATTGATAGATTCATTAGAATGATCTTTTGTTTAACATGTTACCTAAAAAAAATTACCATGATTTGATTGATGAAGCATTATTTGTAAAGCAATTAAATTTATTATTTTAAATCATTTTTTAATCCCTAACTTTTATGGCCTTTAAAAACATAACTTCATCAATCTGATTATGATGATTTTTTGTAGACAACATATTGAATGAAAGACTATTCCAATGGACCTATTACGACTCTATTTGGTAGACCCAACTCTTAGGTTTGCATAGTAATACCATGCGACACAGTGCATAGGTGAATATCTCATTTACTATTAGCTATGATCTGAGTGATTAATGTAATACCCTGACTTAGATTAGGCATAGTTTAGTCTAATAAATCTTACTTAGACCGGTTAATCTCGAAGATTACGGTTAGGGCTTTGTGAGAAGCCCAGGTGTGGCCCAATCTAAGCTTGGAAGCTCAGTGATGCAGCTCATCCAGTTGAAGGGGTAAAATGGTAATTTACCGCTTATTGTTATTATTTATTAATTGTGTTATTATGTGATTATTATTGGATGATATTATTCTCCTTAGTCAAGGATTTCTATTTCTGATTTTAAAATAGTTTTATTTTCAGAAAATAGTATTTAAAACCACCATTCAAAACCCCGAAAGGGAGAAATAAATATTTTTAAATGGTTTTGGAAATGAGATAAATTTTGAACCAAGTATATTAGGTTAGACCATTTTAGTATGGTCTATTTTATTCTTTCAAATCCCAAAAATGAGGTCTTTAAATTGTTTTATTTAGCACTAGTTAAATCATGTAAATAGTGTTAAATTATGGTTTTGATTTAAATCAATGATTTTTAGTGAGTTTTAAATCTCCAAATTTGTATAATGATTAAAGTTTTTAAAAAACCAACTTATCTGAAAGGTTGGATTAAATTTTTGAACTTTTAAAATCATATTTTTAGTTAAAAATCGAGTTTTTATCAAAATAGGGATTTATTTGTAAAACCAAAAACCTTGGAGGACTTATTTGCAACCAGACTACCGAACAGTCGTTACATTGTTCGAGACGTCCGCAGCAGCTGCATGCAGCAGCATGCAGTGGCCATTCGGCCACCATCCACGGATCAAATGTCTATAAATTGGCCTCAACTCAGCTTAGTAAACTCCCACCAATTTGCTCTCTCTCTGTGCTCTCTGCTCTATGTGAAAAACCAGCAATCCTTCTCCCTCCCTTGCCTCTGTTTTTCCAAAGTTTTGCTTAAACCGTAACTTAGAGGGAAGATTTTCAAAAGCGGATTTTTTAGCCCAGGAACTCCAGTGAAGGTAACCATTGTGTTCCTCTTTCATTTTTAGTTGGTTAAAAATAATAAAAAAAATTGATTTTGGCCAAGTTTTAAGTGTGTAAAACCATTTTAAAGTTTGAGGAAAAACTTGGTTTTCTTAGTATCAGTGGGTTGTTGGTGTTAAGATCTAATGGCCTGCCTAGTTTTAAAACTCCAAATCACTCCTTATGGAAAGAGGACTCCCGGAGGAGTCCATTTGACCGGTTGGATGTGAAAACCGAATCCGGGAAACCCACTGTTTGCATATTCGTATTTCATACAGTGACTACCCGTCACTGTCTGCTGTTGCAAATAGTGGAGGAAGACGGCTCTCGGACGGTCCGAGAGTCGATCTTCGGACAGTCCGAGAGTCACACCCTTTAGACTGTCCGAAGGCAACCCTTCGGACATTCTGAGCTTCACTCGAAGCCCGAAGCATCCAAGGCAAGTTTGACTCTCCCGGATGTTTTGAGCCGAGTTCGGAAGGACCGAACCCCACTCGGACGCTCCGAGCCTCACTCGGCATGTTCCGAGACACCAGACCCATGGAGACCTATTTTTCGGATTTTATCGGTTCGAAAGGACCTTCGGATGATCTGAGACCCGATCTTCATAAGATCCGAGGTCAGACACAAGGTCCGAAGTCAGTGACTAGTTTAGGCAGTGGTTCGGATGATCCGAAGCCATAGTACCTGGTTCCGAGGTATGTTCTGAGGGACCAGTTTTTGAATGTAAACTCTTGATTGTTTGATGTTGCATGTGATG
Organism: Chimonanthus salicifolius; assembly: GCA_013350335.1. Lineage (NCBI taxonomy): Eukaryota > Viridiplantae > Streptophyta > Magnoliopsida > Laurales > Calycanthaceae > Chimonanthus > Chimonanthus salicifolius. The sequence continues at coordinate 10,697,725 of CM023537.1, read as the reverse complement.
TTATACCCCATTGATAAATTACAAATGTACTAACCCTCTTCTCTTATTAGTATAGTGTATATACTATTGTATTCACTTCCAGGTCGACTCTATTGGTCGGGTACTGAGTGACTTCACTTCGAGGCCAACGCTATATTTGTCGAGCACTGAGTGACCTCAAGGCCTTACTTAACATGTCAAATCTGGTCCTATCCAGAAGACAACCGAGAAGTGACTTGAGTATCTATACCTAACTAAATAAGTCAATCTGGTCAATACCCAGAAGACAATATGAGTTTTGGACTGAGTACCTTATTATTATATATTGTGGATTATTGTAACTTAAAATAGTTAGAAACCAAGTAAGAGGATTCGATTCCATTTACCTTGGAGATTTTTGGGAAAACAAGTATGGTTTTGAAAAAAACTACTTGTATGTATACATGTGTATGCTATGTATGTTGATCTGTTAATGATTGTGCGCTTGTTTGTTTGTTTAAACAGAGACCACGATACCACACATTTACAGTGAAGGAATTTAACTTTGCAGTAGGTGTAAGCATGTTTTTATTATGAGATGAGTCTTGAACAATAAGTGGTTTCAAATTTGATGAACCCACCCATGTGCCTAGACATGATGCATTATTGTAAGAAGTGTTTATGATGCTTATGAATGCTATGATGTTGATCATATAAAATGTGAAATACTGCTTCCACGTGCCCTTGACTATTGAACCAATATCGGCCATGTGTGTGAGATGGTTTAGACCATGGGTGTCGACTGTTGCTGACTTGAGGAGTGTCAGTATCGGCTATGTGAGAGCCGAAGATGTACTTGTAAGGATGTATTTTGACCGTGTCGGGACTTAATACGATGGTCTCAGCGTAGTATGTAGGCGTTATGTTGGATGACAGCAGTAATGGAAAAGATGATGAAATGTGGAATGATGATGATATTATACTTATTTGTTATCAAGCATGAGATATTATTGAAATTGTTGATTATGTACTAACCTGATGTTTACTTAAACTGCACTGTTATATTTCCTTCACTGGGCTAGTTAGCTCACCCCACTCATCTTTCAGGAGATAACCCGAGGAGGAGAACCCTCTATTTGAAGCTTAGGGTGGATAAGCTGCGACGTTGCTTTGGGATTTCCACTGAAGGGAATACCCTTATCTTTGCTTGTTGGTTCTTGGAACCGTTTGTCTTTGTAAAGTATCGGGTGTGGTACTTGATTTATGTTAACTTGATGTATTAAGATTACCATGTATCCGTAGTTACTCTGATATTTCAATGATAATTCAGTGTTGGAATTATGTGTTTATGCTATGTGTTATTGATTGTGTTATATGGGTAGATTTATGATATATGTTTGAGTCCACATGATGAGATCATGTGTGACCTTTGGGCCTAATTGTTGATCCGACCCAGTTAGACTTCTTGAGTATTGTTTTAGTTTTCAAAAAAAAAATCTGTCGCTTTCTGGGCCCACCATTCGAGTCAGGGCGTGACAATTAAAATCTTGTTTTAATCCATTGATCCATTACATCAATGTATTAGTTAAAATTCTTTGTATTATTTTCACCATCTATCATTTTTGTCATTATCATCAGTTAAAATTCTTTGCATCATTTTCACCATCTATCATTGTTGTCATTATCATCATTTTTATCATCATAAATATTAGTATCATTTAATTGAGATTGACATTTAAAATGTTAAAGATTTTTTGTTGAAAAATCATTAGTAATAAATTTTAAGATTTTTTTTGAAAATTCTTTAATAACAAAAAAATAAGGTGAGAGTGCTTAATTTTTTTGACTTTTAGACCTTTAAACTATGATTCACTCTAATTTTTGTTAGCTATATAGAGTTGGATAATTAGAGATGTATTGTTGATCCGAAATGTAATGTCAATCCAATCTACACTATTACGATTTAGGAGTCCAACTAAAATCTGAATTAGAGTATTTATAATAGTTGTGTGAGAAAGAAATATATATAGTAACGAGAAGAAGATCTGTATTTTTCTATTGCCGTCAGAACTTCTTCTCGGCCTTAGATCAGGTGATCGGAAAAGTTTCTGTCGACGAGACCCACCATATCCCTTCCTTTTTTTATGATCTATCCATCTGTACCATCAGATCTCTGATCGGACTCGCGTGGGACCCTCCTCTGGCTAGTTTCTTCCGTTGTTGCTTGGGGCGACTGAAATCCAGTGTTGTGGGGTTTTTTTCTTAGATCCAAATGGATCCTTCACTTCTCTACCTAGGATCGACACCACTATGGTCGCCCCTCGCCCACCTCTTTATGCGTAAGGAAGACCTTGAGTTTTGGTCAACGATGGGGTTGTTTGACCGATTTTCTTCTCCCCTCTGCTAACCCATTTGGTAGTACTGTCCATCGAATGAAAATGAGTTGGGTGGATGCGACTATGATTTGAAGTGGAAGGGTAAAAAGATAATTTCAACTAAGTTTTTTAAAAAATGATATGTATGAAAAGAAAATCCGAATGTCTGTGTGACTCTCCAATAAAAATATGCAGCAATGAGAGCGTCTCTTTTTTAACTTATTTTTACACCTCGGGACTTTTTTGAAAAAATTGTGAAAAGTCCATTTTACCCTCTCCAGTTGACACGTGTTCACACGCACGAGAGTCCCTGAAGAGGAAAATGAGAATGGCTGCCGTCCGTCTCCCCTTGCCACCTCCATGGCTGCCTCTCGACGCACACGGGCAGCCTCCTTGCTCGTCTCTCCCCTTGCCATTCGCCACCATCGCAGCCCCTTGCTGGTTAGAATTCCGCCCAGATCTGTCGCCACTCAACGCCGCCAAGTCTGCAACCAATCTCCATCAGCTCCTCTTCTGGCTGCCGTCCATGCGAGAGTTGTTTTTTTCTGCATCTGTTGTTGGGGAGGGGGCTTTGGGGTGTGACCATTTTTCTTTTAATTTGGGCTTTGACTTGATGAGTTGATTCTAATATGTAGTTTTTGTTCTTGGATAAGGGTAAAGTAAGTTTCTTTGATACTAGAAAGAAAAATGCTAAGAAAAACGGCAGCGAGAAGAGGCGCTGATGTTGATTGGTTGCAGATTTGGCGGCGTCGGTCGGAGACAGATCTGGGCGGAATTCTGACCAGCAAGGGGCTGCGATGGTGGCGAATAGCAAGGGGAGAGTAGTCTCGTATTAGAATCGCTGCCGTCTGAATAATTCTCGGAAATCTAAATATAATTGACCCCACTTACGAGGTCAGACAAATTTTCCCCCGTTCCAAGATCATAAAGTCTTGAGAGGGAATGCTCCAATATCCGTTCCTGGCTTCCTTTCTTATCCATGGCTCGAAACACGAAGTACACAGGGGTCACCTGCTCACCGACACGGCTAAAAGCTGTCCCACTCCAACATCTTACCGTTAACATGCTCTTCGGAATCATTTTAAATCGTACTCTCAAGTTATAAATATCACCTTTTTTTAAAAAAAAAAAAAAAAAGATAATCATTAGTCATCTAGGCTTAAGTGTACGAGTTTTTGTCCTCGTGGGAGGGTAAGACATGCTTTAAAAATTATACACAGTGCTGTAACTGTCACATAATCCAAAGTAGAGTCCACTGAGTTATTTTACTAATTTATTTTAAGATTAAAGAAATTTAAATAATGTTTTATCTATAATATTTAATTTATCAAGAAGAATGTATCAAATCAATTATAATACAAATTTAAGTTTAAAAAATAATAAATTTAATTATTTAAATTCAACATATACAGTGAGCTTTAAGTGAGGATCAAGAAAAATGATCAGGAGTAGAAAATTAAATTATAATAAAATCAAATGCTTCGTATCAACTATTTCTTTAGCAAAATTTAAAATTTTAAATATGGGACTTTTTTAATAATTACTGGATATACACGACTTAGGGTTCGAAGAAAGTATTTTGGAGAATGATTATTATTTTAGAAAATATCAAGAAAATTGTTTTATAGAAGTGATTTTGAAGAATGGCTTTTGTTCTTAGATCAAGCTGGGATAAAACAATTTTCCTTAAAGAATCTAACTGATAACGGATGAGTTTGAAAAGAGAACATGCGTAATACACACATATATGAAAGATTTGTCGTAAGATATTTTTTTCAGAAAAATTAATAAGAGTATTCTCTTGTACTAATTAACCATGAGAAATCAGATGTCTTTGCATCCAACTATTCATTTCTTCATGTATATCTGAAGTCTGAAGGTTCAAATCATTATAAAATCCTATCTTCTATTATTGAAAACGATTATGAAGTTTTGTCCCATAAAGAGAGACACTGCTTATTTGTATTCTTGAAAGGTGTTTGATTTTTATTTACTCAAATCTCAGCAATTAGTATAATCTTTTCTAATTTTGATGAATTGAATTAAAGTGAAATCCCTTTCATTTGAATGTTTATCTCTATTTTCCTCTATTTACATGCAATAGCTTATGTATTTTAACCGCATTGATTATTACAAGATTTGAGTAGGAAAAAACCATTAGAGTGAGAATTTAAAAAGTAGTTTGTTTCCTTCAATCATCAAACTTAATCCATTCATTTTCCCCAATCAACTCATTCACCCATTTTCCACACCATAATCTTTGGAGTTTCCTCCACCGAGTCTTCCCTAAATGGGTCACCTCACTCACATAACCTTATTAAAATCTGATGCAGCTAATAGGGTTGAAATTGGGTCGAGTCGGGTCAGATTTTTTAAAATCCAACTCGGCCCGAATTACTAATATATGGAATCTGATTTGACTTAATCTGTACTTTTGACCTGGACGTTTTGACCTGACCCGATCCGAATTATAATTCGACTCAATCCGAAACTCTACTCGACTCACATTTTGAACCTATTTCAACTTACTTTTTACCGAATCGGATCGGGTCGGATTAACTTAAAAATCTCTATACCTAACCCGATCCGAATTCAATACTGATTTCTGACCTTACAATCTGACTCGACCCACTTACCCGAGTTTCACCCCTAGCAGCTAATCATCTCTATCATTTTTTTCTCCCTTGCTTTGGAAACCTCTCCCAGGACATATTAGTCCTAAATTATATTATGATTTTTTTCTTCCACATACTATTGGTTTATTCTAATAAACTAATGTATTTTAATTACTCGTGTTATATTTTGAAAAGTAAAAGAAAATCTTACTGAATTAGCCAGAAATGACCTCCCTTTTTCACCCCGCCTACTTTCCGTTTTAGTATCCAACATTTTCCGCCTGATGTTTGAGTGGGTTGAACCAGACCTACATTAAAAGCAAGGAAGTGGGTTGGAATCAAATCTAATCTAGACAAGTCTCTCTCCCTCTCTCTCTCTCTCTGAACCAAATGGGTAGAAAGCCACTGATCTTGAGGAAAGCTTCCTTCTTTAAGGTCTTGCTGGGAGATTTTACACACAAACTGGTACACACACTCTCTCTCTCTTTCTTCTTGTCTTGTTAGTTTAATGGGTATTCTATTCACTTCTTGCAGTGTTTAAGAGAATTGGAGCTGGTAATTATAATTGCTATGTGATTTTGATAGTAATTGGCTGAACTGAAACTTTCGTTTCCTGATTTTGGTGACTTGGGGTTCTGGGTTACATTCACAACAAGTGGCCCTCGTGACACTTTCTTTTAATCACATGCATCATCAACCAGGACCGTCCATTTGGCTGATTTCACCATTTATTATTTCATTGGGTTCACTAGATAACAGTTTCGAGTGGATCATATCGATTGTGTCTAAGAATGTGCATGGCATTTCTCTTCAGCACTCTATGTGAAAATAATATTAGCTAGAAAGGGTTTGATTCCACTTTGGGGTTCTTCAAAGTTTAAACACAACTTTTAAGGGCCTTACTTTACTGCTTTCAACATGCATGTGTGATAGTTGCTGTTCTTATTCAGATTTCAGACCCTTGCATTTGTAAATTGTAATTAGGTGTCTCTGAGATGTTACATTGTTACCCCATTTAGCAAACTGTAGAACCCAGATTCTCTTTTCACCACTTAGACTCTGTTCAACATTTGTGAAAAAAGGGAAAGGAGGATGCCCTTTTTAGGGCAGTGATGTGCACTCCATCGAAAGGAAATTCCAATTTTGCCCTTGCTTTTGGGAAAGAGATAAAGAGAGGTGAGGAGAGAAGTAAGGGCAAAATTAGAATTTCATCTTAAAGGGGGTGCACCATGATAGAAAATGGTGGTGCAAAAATCACTACCCCCTTTGGGTGCTTTTGGAGAATCAGGATCCTCTGTTGACTAGAATTTGGCATTTGTGCAGAGGCATCTAACTCACTGAATAAAAGGACATACTCTCCAACTCAGTTAAATGCCAAAAGTTAGGTTTTGGAAGTTTTGTTATATCATCACTGAAATAACCAGTTACTGAGAAAGCTTTTAGATGTTTAAAAAGCTATCTATTTCATGTCCATGGCTAAAATTTTTAAATGATTGACTTTTGGCACTTAGTAAATGGAGATAAATTCTTAATTTATTTTGTAAAGTTTCTGTTCTCCGTCTACATGCCACATGTTCCTGTGTACCACTTAGTTAGAAAACATTATCCAACCTAATGCATTTTTTGAATCCCACCGTCCCAAAACTAGTGGAAGGGATGACCATCTGCTCTGCCAAATTAAGGATAAAATTTCACCATTTGATGTACATACAAATATATACCCTAAATGGATGGAATTAGGCATTAACACCATACACTTGTAAGATTGGTCTTTACATCTCTGTTCTACATGAACACAGTGGCGTTTAGGGAATTTGATTTGCATCTTTAGTAGTTACAACATTGAATTGTCACAGCATGCGCTCATCGATAGTTTTCCTAGTATTTAAAGAAATCTTATTTAATGAAGCCAAATTTAGTCAATTAATTTTCTGATAATGAGAAGCTTAAGTGAAATCACCAAAGATCACTGTTTATCTGAATGTTTTGAGAGAAACAATGCTGACCCATTCCTCTACGCATTCAGGGTGGCATGAAAATCAAAATCATATCTAGTGGGATATTTTTTCCCCTTGCCTATCCCATAGCAATGTCTGCAACTGTGCCATTGATTTATGATGGAATTCTGTCTAATGTGATTTCCACGTCCTACTTATATTATCTACATTGGATATCCATTATGAAGTACAGCTATATACATGTGAGTACCGCTGTAAGGTTTAAAAGCACGTGGTGTTAAACTTGTAGCATTTTGTAATCAAATGAATGAAATCTTCATTTATGTATGATGGAGTAACATTATGAATGATTCAATCGTTTACCTATGAGTTAGATGAAGAAATTGAGGATGGAAATGCATATTAAAGACCTCAGTTGTGGGATATGCAAGTAAAGTAATCATGGATCTGATGAAAATGAAGGGAGGATTAACAATATCTAGAATATCGATGAATATTGTCTAGGTTAAGTTGAAGAGAGACAGACCATTACAACTAGATCGTATACCTTTAGGAGTATAGGTTTTTGTTGGGTGAGATTGAGTTGCTTAACTGAACTCTTTAACAAAATTTTGAATGTCAAGTGAGTGCCTCAATAAGAGAGTAAAGGTATTTTGGTCTCTTTTTATAATGGTAAAGGACATTAATAGTTGTAAAAACTATTGAGCTATTGGACGTATAGGTCATAGAATAGAACTACATGGGAGAGCAATAGTGAATGATGAAGTCGAGACTAGTATTTCTAATAAATAGTTTGGGTTTATGCCATGTAGATGAAAAACAAAGCCAATCATCCTATGAAGATTAGTCATGGAAAGAGGAGAAAGATTTTACATTTGTCTTTATTGATTTATAAGGGGCCTACAATATGGTGTTCATGCAATTACATTAGAATATAATGAAGGGAATATCATCTCATATCATCATCATAAGCCAGAATCCCATTTATCTGTGGTCGACTTTACGAGTTCTTCTTTCCAATTGACCCTATCAAAAACCAAATAATCAGTCACTCTACAATTTAACATTTCCTTCTTTATCCATTCCATCTATGTTTTTAGAGGTGGCCTCTCCTCCTAGTGCTTACGATTTGTAGCCCCTCTACTTTATGCATTGAGGCCATGTCTGGTCTTCTATTAATATGTCCAAACTGTTTCAAATGAGTTTCTTTTAATTTGTCATCTATCAAGACTATTTTTAAACAATCCCTAATTCGTTCATTTCTAACTTTATCATTTAGGGTAAATCCACTCATCCACAGTAGCATATGCATTTCCACAGTCCTAGCTTCGTTTATTTGTCTTTTTTCATTGCCCAACATTCAACTCTATAAATCATTGTAGATCTAATAACTGTTTTATAAAATCGTCCTTTTTAGACGAAGGCGGTCTCTTTTATTGCATAGAACCCCACTAGCTAGTCTATATTTCGCCCATCCCACTCCTATCATATTAGTTATATCCAAGTCAAAACTTTCCCAGTATTCTACCATAGACCCTCTAAACTTATCACAATGTGAAACAACAAATCTAGGAATGGTTGATATTATCACATTTTTTGATATTATTAAGGATATATGAAGGTGCCACAATAAATCTAGGAATTTTTTATTGAATAATAGAATTTGTAGCTGGAGTTAGAAAGCCAAGATGTATTTCCATTAGTTATGGACTAGTAAATTCCAAGATGACTTGCTCTAAGTTATTTGTAGATGATGTGGTATAATTAGTGAAACAAGAAAATAAGTAAACATTAGCAAGAACGTTGGAAGAAAGAATTCAAATGCTCTGGAAACTAGTACAATGTATGGCGTGTTACTTTCATGCATCTAGTAGCAGGGATGCTAAGTTGGTTAAAATTGAAAATGATATCGTACCACCTTGTCAAAAATTTCAATACTTGAGTGAAAGCATAGAGCAAAATGGAGGATTTGATTTAGATATTGCAAGTGGGATTATTGAAACGTGGCGAAGATAGAGAAGTTAGTGGATCTTGTGCCTTTGAAATGATTGTTTTGCATAGACCAAAGTGATTTAGAAAACAGATTGTCATCATTATACAGAGCTAAATGTTTTGCAAAGAATAAATGCCAAATTGATGGAGTTCCTTCTGCAGAGATGCATATGTTAATGAGTTTAAGATGGTTTCATGGACTACTAAGAAACTATAGAATTAGGAGTGCCTACATGGGACAAGACCCATAAGTTGCTTCAGTTGAAGTGGAAATGAAGGAATATCGACTTAGATGGTTTGACAATGCATTTGTAAGACCAAACAACCACAGTTGAAGGGTTATGAGTGCAAGGAGCTAGGAGAAGGGGAAAATTGATGAAAATTTTGGAATGTAGTGGTGAGAAAGGACATACGGGATTGTGGAGTGATGGAGAAAGTGATTTTTGATAGGTTGAGCGGAAAAATAAAACTAAGAAGTTGACACCAAATAGATGGGATAAGGCTTCAATAACGGTGAAAATGACAATTATCATGTTGACATAATGTATCTTACCAACACCAATTCACATTGAAAAATAAAACAACATGTTCCCCCAAAGCATTGCAATGTAGATTTTGTGGTGTCTCTAGATGCATTCCTTGGCAGTACATCTTTTCTTTTTGAACAAAAAATTTGGAATTTTCTCAAATGAATATGCACAATCCTCTGATGTATGGATTCAAAGGAGCTTGTGAAGTCAAGTTGATCCATGTACTTGATGTGCCTGTGTTTCGAACATATCATCTGGCTGATTATTGGACTACTAATTTTAACCATTTTATCTTGCAGCGGATACCGCCAGCTTTTGTTAAGAACTTCCATGGAAAATTGATCAATGAAGCAATTCTTGAATGCCGTACTGGTGGAGTTTGGTCTGTGAAGGTGGAAATAGATTCTGGCAAATTCTTCTTCCAAAATGGTTGGCAGGGTTTTGTGGAAGATAATTCATTAGAAGCTGGAGATTTTTTAGTTTTCAGGTATGATGGCAAGTCATCATTTGGTGTTGATATTTTTGATAGAAGTGGTTGTGAGAAAGTCAAAGGTTACTTCCAAGAAGTGCAACGGAAAGAAAGAGTGTTACGGAAAGGAGGAAAACATTTTGTCCATGGTGCTGCTGTCTGTCAGTGTAGATACATCCAAATGAATGACATAAAGAAATCACTTGCATCTTCAAAAAATATCTGTGAGTTCATGCAGCTATTTTCTTCAATCATATGTTTACTAATTTGCTGGTTTTCACATCCAACATTATACTTTACAGCCTTACATGGTGTAGGTGGAAAAAATAAAAAAGTAGCTGTTGATATTGAAACCAAAATGGTATTTGAATCTGTTTCCTGTCCCTTTAAACTAAAGCATCCACACTTCACTGCAAGATGGAGATCGCGTAAACCATATTCATTGGTAAGCTTTCTATCTTCTGTCATCATTGTTCCTCGTGTAACAGTTGTGCAGCTGTTTATATGAACATTTGGTACCCTGTCAACAAAATCTTGATGTGCAACACTTTTGGGCATTGTGGCTTCTCCCATTGAGAATATTTTCTCCTGGTTTGTGGGGTCCTTTCTACTTGTGGAATTCCCAAATCAGAAGGAAATTTTCTGTGCTTACAAAGAATCAAAGACCAGTTGAAGACTCATACCTGATTGCCATGTCTGGTTTGTGTATAGGCTTATACCATATCATGTACCAATGCAAAAATTAATACTTGATAGACTCTTGATTGCCATATTCTTTATAGAAGTTAAGAACTACTTGTACACTGTTACTTGTTTTGCTAATCAAATATAAACTTGAAATTATGAATGTTACAACCATGCAGTTGGGAGTTATCTGGTGCAAAGGGTCTTTGTGAAACCACTGCATCATCTTGTATCGATTAAGGTTGGACCACTAGTGGGAAGAATGGTGCTTTCGGAACTGCTTCTGTGTTCTACAAGTGTAGCCAACTTCCATCACTATATATGATGTCTGATTGGTTGACTTGCCCAGTACCTCAGAGCTCAGGCCATTTCCTTGAATTGAGAGTGTTATTCATGAGGAAACATACAACTCTTTGGAATCCATAAATGCACAGTTCTGTGAAAATACTACTATGAAGTCTGTTTCTTTAAGCACCATACACATTTAACAAGAGAAAACCATTGGATAGCTTGTATCTTCCATAAGTCTTGAAGGTTTTCTTTGGATGGCGATTCACTGTGAAGCCTATCATATCAACAGTTAACGCATTGAATTCTGTGCTCCACTCATACAAACTGGAATTTTAAGTGAAGTGTAGATCTTCATTTGTCAAACCTCTATATTTTTTTCACAGTTAACCATGGATTTGAAATTTTGTCCATGCTTTATCTTGTATCTATTTCATGGGAGAACTTTGACTCCCTAAGAAAATCAATTTTCTGATAATGCATCTGTTAGATATTGAGAGAAACCATTAAACTTGCCATTTTCACTAGACCAGAATGGTATGTAGATTACATGGAAAATGTGGAAATATATCAATAAGATCTTTATATGATCTTATGTAGATTCAACTTCCTTATACCCCAACCCCAGACTCAAGTGGATCTACTTGACTTGAGATTTATTTAACTAGATGATTGAATGGTGCCATTTGGCGGCGCAGAACATGGATGTGATGGAGACAGTAGGATCAATTTTCCATACTTTATTCAATGGTAAAAATGCAGAAGAAAGTGATCAGCATTTTGGTTTGGGAGAACAACTGATTTCCAATCTCAGCAACTGGAACCACAATCAAAGGATTTTTGAGGGGAAGGCTAAGGAGTTGGGGGATGTAATGGAGGGCGTGACGTGGCCAGCGGTTGGCTAATAACGTATAAGGATTTTGAAGGCTATACCATCTCTGATTTCATAAGTTCTTGGGCTGGGTGCATGTTGGGGAGGAAGGGGGCCACTAAGAAAGTAATTAAGGAAGTTTGGGTCAAACTGGCTCAGCTGACATAGGTGGAGCAGTTCATAAGATAAGAGGGGAGTTTGTTTTTCTGAGAATTAGTGGGGATTAAGAAGTCGATTGAGGCTCAACTCTTAAGTATTTGGAGGGCTCTTATTCTATGGTGTTCTTATCATTTAGATAACTTGATTATTGAAGGGGATTTTGCAAATGCCTTAGCTTCGGCAAGTGGTAAAAGAAGACCTCTGTGGAGATTGATCATGTTGTTATGGACATTAGGAAGGTGTATAGGAGAGTGGTTCATTTTAGATAAATCAGGAGATCGATTAATAGTGTAGTAAACTTTTTGGCAAAATCTGGTGTTGATAGGAGCGAGGCTTTTGTGGAATGTTTGTGATTGGGTGTATCGGATTTAGGAAGTTTTGCTTTTTTGGTGTTGCCTAGCTTTGTTTTTTCTATTAGCTGCAGTACAGGCCTCTTATACGGAGCTTGTACTACTTGTACCTTTTCTTTTTAAATATAATTTTCTTTGCCTCTTCTAAAAAAAAGAGATGCAGAAGATCTGGGGCAAAAATCCTGATGAAGCAGGTTGATACAAACAAGAGAGCTAATCTTTTAACCCAAGACCGAAGCTCTTGTTAGTAGAACATATCCAAAAGAGACAAGTGACTCAAACTAAGCTGACAAACAAACGGATCCAGGTCTTAAAAATGGGATAAATAGATAATAGTGCTGGTGGCAGTGATGGCAGAGAGGGGCGATGAAGACTTTGATGGCTTGATGGTGGTAATGATGGTTGCATAATGGGTGCAGCAGTAGATCCTTGGATAACAAACAAAATAATGAACCAATTTTTCAAGTAATATGTAGTGGGATTGAAATATGGAATCTGAAGTTGGATTGCAGCATGTGATGAAATGGAGACAAGCAAAATGGTGGAGGTAGTTGGCTGTTGAACAGAACAATTTATGAGTATTGGGTGCAGTGGTTGTGAAATAGGCAAAGCTAGACAGGTAGGGTAGATCAGGTGGGGTTGATATTCGGAGGAGATGGGAACTGAGACATGGCTAGAAATCTGATCAAGAAAATTCAACAAAATACACCAAGGTGTGGACTGAGAGAGATTAAGAAAGGGGTTGAATCATGAGCTTGATCCTGGGTGGGACAGATTGGTGACAGGTGGGGCTAATGCATGGGTTCAGGGTGGTGAGGATGTGGCTGCCCTGATGGTCCAAACGAGAGTGGCAACAATAACACGGATGGGTTACTTGAAAAGGGTTCTTAAGTCTGGTTTACAGGTTTTAGATGGAGAGGAAATGGTGGGCTGGTGGGTGATGGGTATATTGGCGGGGTTAGTAAGATCTGAGTGGGGCTGGCAGAGGGGGACAATGAGAGAAATAGCGCTCCGGTGGGTTGTGGCATGGCTGACTAGTGGGGCTGGAAATAAAAATAAAAACAGTCTGGGCTGAGAAAAACTGCGAACAAGGGGTGGGTTGAGAGCTGACTAGTGGGGATGGAAAAAAAAATAGTCTGGGCTGAGAAAAACTGAGTACAAGGGGTGGGTTGAGAGCAGAGATCTGCACAGCAAACAAATGTGTGAGATCTTACAACATGCTGCTGGAAAAATAAAATCTACTTTGCACCATGTTAGATGATGGGAAAAACCATAAAAATAGTGTCGTTTCCATTAGAGCACAATGCTATATATAAATTACATGGAGAATCTAAAAGTATATCATTAAGGTCTTATATGATCTTATCTAGACTTAACTTCCTTATTAAGAGATAATCATATCATAATTTTAATCTTACTAGATACCCTGACAATATCCTAATAGTATCATGTTGTCAAGAGCATTATTACATTCTGAATCCCTGAAACAGCCCAAATTGTCAATATGTTGTGGACAATTTAGACCAAATGGTTCAATCGTCTTCTGTTATAGAAAATCAGACAAAATATAGATTTATGCAATATTGGCATGTAAGCATAAGCCAAATCAATTTTGTCAGACCTTTTTTGTTTGAGAAACTTCATCAAGAACATAATCAGCGCATACCATGTTCTGATTTAAATGAACTTTAGACCATTGTGAGCTAAACAGGGTGCACAGATACAAACACAAATTGCTATCTGTTGGATATTTCTGCAGAGTGGAAAGGCTATCATTTTTTGTAGTTGAAGCAGTGTGAAAATTAGGTGGGATATAGGCGGGGTGCACAGATACGAATGCAAGTAGTCAAGTACAGACACAGATTTAAGAGAGGTGGATTTGTAACATCACTAACTCAAAATCACGAATATTTAGTATCCCATTTTCTATGTAGATTTTGTAGTTTGTTCAGAATGTTGCTTTAAATTGAGACAGTGAGGATCTTGATCAGAGGGATATTGGGTTGTAATTATGGAAATCCAATGTGGGGTCCACTAGATGGAATGCTTCAGATAGGCCGAGAGCATGTACTATAGGATGTGATGCACCAATACGTACTGCAGACTAGCAATGTGATGACCTATCAGATCTTCGGCGTAGAGTTGAACTTCTGGGGCCAGTTCTTTGGTGGATACAGTCCATACCTCTTGCCCTTCACCATGGATATATCGGTGTTGTGACCATCCCAGATTATTGCATCACAGAGATTTTTTTTTTGTTTATGAACAATCAATGGTATGGCACATACAATCAATTAAGTTCTAGATCAAATACTTCAGCTGATCCAATCGAATCCAGATTGCTAGTTTAGTTTATAAGGTTATCAGAGAAGATGAAATGATGTTTACCTTATTTATTCAGAACACCTGAGTAGCAGTCAAATGAGGTTTCCTAATTCATGAGTTTGCACTTTGGCTTTGTTTAGATTCATTGAAATTGGCCGAATTGCAGATCCTGTGGCTGAGCAGAAACAAAAATAAGGGCTGATTTATTTATTTGGCAAAAAGTGGGACTAATGGGGACAATTGCTCGTATTGGATTCTATTGCGATGATTCTTTTTTTTTTTTAAAAGTAATGGATGTCTTATCTCTTATACTATCTTGTAAAGTTTGTGTTAGCGACGAGCCTTTTTATTCAGATCCATACTAGATATCCAAGTAAACTTGCCATCATTGCTATTATTTGTCCGGCTTTTCCTGTTGCTACCAACCTGTTGACTGCATCTACATCTCATTGCCATTTGACACACTTCTTCAGAATTGTCTTGCACTTTTTTTCTTTACATTATATTAATGATGGGTCCTTTTTCTTTCCTTTCCATCGTAGCTATGGTATTGATAATCTACAGAGTGGACTGAATGTTCTTTACTCATTACTAATTGTTAAAAGGAGTTCATATTGCCTATGCATTTGGACTGCAGCCGATTCCAAGTGTTTTTGGGAGAGAATATGGACTCAACAAAACACAGTTCAGATTCCTATGTGATGCAAGTGGGAAGTTATGGCCAGTGAAAATCAACTATTCCCATAACCGTAGCGATTTTGGGACAGGTTTGCATGATTTCCGGGTTGCAAACAACGTAAAAGATGGAGATAAATTTATTTTTGAGTTTGTCGAACCCAGTGTCATAAGGGTTCATATTATTGGAGCCATTAAATGAAAAACATCCACATGGACTATATTTGTTGATATGATTACAGTGGCTTGCGGTCTCTTTCATTTCTTCAGTGTTTTGTCCAGCAGTCTAATAGATGTAAATATGAAGTATTCTGAACCTTTCATCCTTATTATTTTAGTCACTGTTGCATTGTACAAATTGTTTTTTTAGATGATCTGAACAATTCTTCGACAAAAAATTAGTAATTTTGATGTTGACTTGTTTACGCGAATGTGCAATGCACACACACACTGACTGGTTTGGCTACAGACTAACCCCTTTGAATGGTTCGTACTTTTTTTTGGGCGGTGAATAAAAATTTCATTAAGAGAGAAAAGATACAAAAGAAGAACAACAACAGGGAAAAAGGAGGTCCCCAAGAGATATAGGCCATAAAGATAACAACCACCACCCAAAACCCAATGAATTCCAAGAGAGCACTACAAGATCAAAATCACGTGGCTAAAATTTGACGCGATCTGATATTTTAGCCACGTGATTCTCGATAATGAAATTTTGATTGCTATAAATCGTTGATTTTTTTTAAAAGACCAATGCATCCAAGTATCACGAGAAGACAACGTTCAGTCGATAACAGTACCCTGAAAACTTTTGGATAAATTTGTATTCTTTATGAACAAAATCTTAATCTAAAAGCAAACATATTGATGCTTTTCATTACACTATTTAATGTTACCAACGAAATTAAAAGAATTAAAGAAAATAAACTAAAATTGAAAGATTTAAAGTGAAAAGTAAAGACAATACACAACTTGTCATCATCTTGATCTAGTATTGTATTTTTCTTGTATTTTTCACAACTTCCAGTAGATGCCCAATTTATGCAAGATGCCTGCCACCACTCCCCAGAAGGTTATTTCAGCAAAAATCACGTATAAAAGAGTTCCCAACCTTTCAGAGTGCCAGACATTTTTGAATACATGCTTCTGTATCCAGTAAACCTGTGAATTATGCAATCGAAGATTCAGATGTGAGTGTTGTAAACTTATGAAAATATCATTAAGAAGTGACAGAATACAAGGCATACCAATGTGTTATCTTCATTTTCATAATACCATCCATTTATAAATGCTGCGAAGATGCCTTGTGCCGCCATTACGAAGACGAGCATTGCATTCATTCCAATCCATTCTAGGAATAGAAATGGCATCCTCATGCTCCATACATCAATCTGTTTTTCAAATAAGAAGGTAAGAAATTAACTTTTATCGAGTTTCGGATTTTGATAAATATTTTTTTTCAGCGGTAGATGGAAAAGTCTGATATGCATTCATTGAACTACAGCGTATTAATAAAGAATCATTGCAATACCAATATGTAGATTGCAGAAAAAACAATTCCGGCAGCTCCTGCTGTGAAGCAAACATAGCTGAAGCTATAGAGCTGTTTGTTGATAGGAATAGCTGCAAGCACAAGCTCTTCATCAATGTCATTTCCAAATAAGATGACCCGAAAGATGGCGCAAAATATATAAAAAATAAATAAATTGGCAGAACCAATTCTGGGGAGCAGCATTATTCAGTTGTTTCATTTTTTTTTTTTTTTCATTTTCTAACATATAAATCAGAAGAAATTTACCATCTGTGAAATGAAGAATGATGCCAATGATAAGCAAGCCAACTCCCATCCCCAACCAGTGCTTTAGTCTCTCTGAATGTCCCTGCCAGTAACCATGGTTCCAAATCTATCAGAGTTGCATATATGTCTTGCTGACTGCTTATACAGGTATTGTGTGCTACTGATAACATTGTTACAGTCTCTGATTACAAGTAACAACATTTGTTTCATTTTTTAGCGATATTGTTAGGACTTGGGTATCCAGTACAAAATACTAGCTTGTTAGGTAGAGTGACCCAAATCCTTTATAAATCCCTAGATCTCCCTCTATACTTCTAATGTGGGACTTGTTTGAAGCCACCCCCAACAATCCCCCTATCGAACAAGGTCAGCCATCCCATCTGCTTAGAGGGATCTCCTGAGTCCACATGAGGTAGCCTGAGACCTGGCTTTGATACCAATTGTTAGAATTTGAGCATCCAGCCTAAGAAACTAGCATATTAGGTGGAGTGACCCAAGTCCTTTATAAATCTCTAGATCTCCTCTACATTTCATGTGGGACTCGTTTGCAGCCAACTCCACCAGATATGACATTTGTTTCTTTTGATCTAAAGAAAACTTGAGATATTGATAGAGAACTTCAATAATTATGTCCCCATAACTTACAATGCATCAAAAGGTAATTAAATTATTAAGGTGATATTTCATTCAACTAAACTAAGAAAAGTATTCATGATTGACCTTGAAATGGATCAAAACATGCCCGTAATGAATCCCGATGGTGCCGGAGAGGATAGCTGAAATTGAGCTGACAAGATGCAACGAATGCTTTAATCCGCCTTGAGCTCAATGAATATAGTATAATCATAGAAAAGATCAAGGAGAAAATATTTTTCTTTTGAGTTGAAACTACACAAACCTCAGCAAACCTTCTGGTTCAAATGGGGCATGGCACCAAGCTGGAACCTCCTTTTCTGTCGAACTACCTTCACAAACCTGTTGATTTGTCAAGCAACAAAGAAAATTTCAACACATACTTGAATCTCATGTCTTAATTGGCTTTTTTTTTTTTTTGGAACTAAATTTAACCTTTAAACGTGTCCACACGGGTTGTGAATACAGGTGGTTTACTCCCCAAACTTCCCTGTCAACATGGCCTACTGCATTGCAAGCTGGTCCAAGGTGCCCTCTCATGCCACATTTTACCTGAGAGAAGAACTGCTCAATCCACTTCTCTAATTATATTATGCTTGCCCAAGTAGATAAGAAATAAGCCATATACCATATATCTCTTTGCACCGTGATGATTATGTATTACAAAACTCCAGTCTGGGACATAAAGAGCATACGTTGTTATGAAGTAAATGAGAAAGGCAACAACTCCTCCAATCCTGGAAAGCAAATTAAAGATTAGAACTGGAAAGAGATGAAGGAAACAGAAATTTTAAGGTTACAATTCTCTGCTTTCAATGTTTGCTTCTCATTCATGTCATCATCATTCAGAATAGTAGATTCAAATGGTACTTGTCAGTGCTCATACAGAAATTTCCTGAACATCTCATGAATCTTGTAGTACATGTCAGTACTCACAAGCTTTAATATTGATATTTCCTAAATGGGTGCACCATGAATTTTCTAGTGCTAGTTCGTGCTAGGATATATTAGATTTTAGATTAAGTTAATCTTTAGTTGATCAAGATGAATCAGCTAGATTGATCTCTCTGTTTATAATGTATATAAAAATGTTTAATGAATGATTCAACAAGTTTTACGAAACTATCTTTCTTCGCAGTTCACTAGAGGATCCTCATTCTGGACATTTTTGCTGTGTTGTTAAGTTGGTCTCATTCAAAACTTGAGAAGACAGGTTAGGAATTAACTCGAGCAAAGTTTCTATTGATGGACTTCATAGTTTCTTTTAAAACAAAATTGTCAATTTTGGGAAAAGAATTTTTTTAGATAACATGGGTATCCTCATCCCCACATTGAAGGTGAGACTAATCCCAAGGGCATGTGTAAACCTCCAATCTACATACACTGGTTAAATCTATGGGGAGTAGCCCATTGGGATTGAGCACGATCGAACTTAAGACCCCACTTCATAAGGCGGGTATATTAACTGTCAGGCCAACCCCTTAGGGTTAATAGCCAGGAGCTTTGAAGTGAGGTTTGTGAGAGAATAAAACTTCCCTTTTTTTTTTTTTTTTTTCTTTCTTTTTTTTTTTTTTGGGATTTTTGTACCATCTTGCCCTATCTCATAATTCAACTTTTCTTTGGGGCCTTCCAAATTCCACTGCAAGAAAACAATAAGATAAAACTATGAATTGTTTTAGTACTAACATGAACTGAGGGTGCCAAGCTCTTTGAATCACTGTATATAGTACATTGTAGAACAGAAATCCATAAAATGAAGGTGGAGACCAACTGAAAGTTGAAATTTACCATTGCCAGCGGTATGCACTGAATATTGAGAAATGGCCGGAGCTCAAAACAACTGGCCTGATCTTTGCCGTGAAAGTCTCTATTAGAGCCACAACCAAATAGACCAATGCTATTCTCTGCTTACAAAGTAAGTTGATAATCAGTAAGGTTAGTTTTCTAAGTGTCTGCAACTGCTTTTCGCATGAAATGTGAGTTGGTTCAATCAGATTCAGTCAAATACTTTGATATTTTTTCTATTACCTGCCTGTACTGACTCTGTTTTTACTCTGCTCGATCAAGATTCACGACTATGAAGTCTTGAAGTTGAGTTTAGGCAGTGAATTTTTTAGTCGAGTCAGGTTGAGTTTTTAAACTTTTGAACAATGATTATAACAAAAGGTAATGAAAGTAGCAGTGACGAGAAATTTGGGACCTGAAGAATGCCGCACCAGCGAATTTGCTTCATGTCGACGCCATAAGATAGATCGTCGGGAGCATGAGAATATCCACCTTCAATTTGAAAATCGGAGTAAAAAATGACATGGGTCACACGTTAAATGAAATTATAATTTCAAAAATAAGGCTATGGAGCCTTGATCTTCTTACCTTGCAAGAGAATTCCCCAGAATAGAAGCTTCAATGTTCTTAGAATTATTTTTCTTACAGCATACTTGACCTTTGGGATTCTCTGAAAAAAAAGGAAAAAGAAATAAACATCAAGCTTCCCTACAAATAATTACACATTTGTAGTTATTCTTTACACAGGTATCTAATACGCTTACCAGGTGATGCATGTATTTGTGTGAATAAAAGGAATGGAATTGATAGGGATGTCAAACTTGTCTTTTCGTCCACTCGCATCACTTAAGTGGTGAAAAGATATATTGATATCTCTAATTATAAAAAATATAACAAAAAAACCCTCTTATCTAAAAAATCTAAATTAGGATCCCCACCATTTTATTTAATGAGAGCTCATCAAGTTGACTAAGTTTCATTATAATTGTAGTATAAGATATTTAGTCAAATGGAACTTCTCCTTTCTGAAAACATCTACTTGTGCACAAGTGGTTCATGAATGGGCTGATCCCTTCTTCATATTAAGTTATGGTGAGCAGGAGATGGGATAGGCAGGGGCCTATAAATGTTTATAAATAGCCCCTCAAATTTTAGCCCTCCTAAGCAATCCCTTTCTATATATTGGAAGTAGAGAGTGTGTGTAATAGTAACAATAATTTCACCTACTAAGAGTTTAAAACTTATCATGAAATTATACCCCTTTATATCTTATGTTGATGTACTAGGTATTTTAACGACTCTTGAAACGACAATCAATTGTAGCTTGCTACATGGGCTTGAAACCATAAAAAAAGTATAATTTCAAAGTAAGTGTAGCATCTCCAATTCCACTCTAATAGGTGCACCATCAAACGACACGAAAATGCTAAGATTCTACTTCGGGTAAAAAAATGCGTTGCACCCATATGCCTGTATCGGCGCAATGCAACGTATCGGTCATTACAGGCTGATACATATCTGTCCGTCACCCGTTTGTCACCCGTTTGTCACTCGTTTGGACTCCAACTACAACACACTGATGCATTGCGGCAGATACATTGTGGCCAATATGCAATGTATCAGCCGCATTTTTTACACTTGAATTCTACTACTAGTTATGTATCTAAGTAGAAAATACCTTGAGAGCAAGGGCTATGGCCACACCAACAATGAAGAGAAAGAAGGGCATGACAAAATCAGCAAGACTGCAACCATTCCAAGGCGAGTGGTCGATCTTTTCATAGGCACCACCAGCATCATCAACCAAGATCATTAGCTGCATCCAAAATCATTATTATTAGCATTAGAGGAGGGATTCTATTTCATTTTCACCATTTCATTTCCAAAGATGTTACAAGATTGGAGCATATAGGTCCACCCTCCACCATTAATGAATTCAAATTTGTTATATATTTTCTCCATTATCAATTGATCTTATCCAAACATGAATCTCACAGTTGAATGGATACAATCGATAGGGTTTAGTTAGTGGGTCTGTCAAGCTATTTCTAGCTCAATCTGAGCCGGCCCACTTTGATCTAGAAACTTTCTAGAAACTTGAGTTCGATTAACTTATGTCCATGTTTGTATTGTAGTTGAACTAGTAATTTCCCTTCTCAAGAAGTGAGAGGTGTCAGATTCGAGCTCCCATGATCTCATCCAGTGTGTCTTAAGGGTAGTGTGTATCACCCGTGGAGATTTTTCACTGGGTTCTCCATACGTAAATTCAAAAAAAAAAAATTATGTCCATGTCTGGACTCAAATTTGAGCTAAAAAATGTCGGCTAATTTAAAATGGGACAACTTCTGGATCGTGCATTTTTAAGGCTCAACCCAACTCAAAAGCTTAAGTTTAAGTATAACTAACACTTCATTTTATATCATATAAAAGGATATAAATGACATAAGCACATGCCATTTGTAGAAAATAAAGTATAATTTCTTTTTTGGTATAAAAGTTGTTTGTCATTTTCCATCGTTATAAAAAGTGAAGATTAAAAAAATGGAAGTTTTACCTTTCTTCCATGGAGCAAAGTCTCTTCACTTTTTTTTTTCTTTTTTCATATAATCCATTTTCTATGAAGAGAGGAAAATTTGATAAAAAAAAAAGAAATAAACTTTTTTTGTTTAGCAAAATGAAATCCTCATTCAGTTTTTGTGAAAATGAAAATTTTAATTAAAAGTAAACATTAGATTTTATGTTCTGTCGAATAATATGGATTGTATTTAAAATAAATTTTCCTTTAAAATTTAAATTTTCAAAAAGGAAATTGACAAACATCTATGGAAGTGTAAATAAGCTGCGCTGGAGAAGGATTATGAATCGTGGTGAGTCCATTTTTTTCATGGCCACCTGGAATTTCTTTTATGACCGAAAGTGTTCAAATGTCCTACTCAATTATTCACACCTCTCCACACACTCCTTAGACATAGGGTGAAACCAAGACCTAAGGAGAACTTCTTAACCGCGAGGCTCAAAGTGGCCGCACCATGTAATGAGTAATGGGTCCCACATTTTTCTCGACTGGAGGTGGGTCCCACTCTCACCATGAGAGAGAGAAGAAAGAGAGAGGAGCCTTACGACGATAGTAAGGCCTCTGAAAGCATCTAATGCTGCGACCCTCTTGTTCTTTTGCCTGATGAGAGGCTGCTCTTCTTGCACCTGCAAGTGCTGAGGTGTCTCCTTGTTGCCATGGTCCTTGTCGGTGTCGATGGAGCTCTTGTCCTTGTTCTTATCTTGCTGCTCCTCCTCCTCCTCCACCATGGCCGGACTATGTCTACCTTCTTCCATCCTCCTCTCTTCTGCCATATTCTTTGCCACTCTTCTTCTTCTTCGTCCTCCGCTTTCAAGTCTTTTTGAAGAGGAGAGCCACAGTTGCCTCAACTCTTAAGAGCTGGCTGGCATTGCTAATGAGGTCAGAGGTCTTGACCGTCCATCTTGTAAAATCCTCGTTTTTGTCAATTACTCGAGAGCTCATCTCAGCAAAATATCGTGTTTGGATATTTCTCATAACATCTCGTCATGGTTTTCCATACTGTAAATGCTAATACAAAATTAAGATATTTGGAAACAATGTATAAGAGGGATGAGAGGTGATTCTATTAGAGAAAGATTTAAAAATTTATAAAAGATTTGGTCACTTCTCTTAATGGACTAGCGTTTTTAAAATAAATACTAATTTCTAGCCGATTCAAGTTTACGTCCATTAATAATTTTGGCTAACATATAGAGCTATACAAAATATTAAGAGCTTAAAAACTGAATGTCCTCATTATTTTCATCATTATAATTTTAGAGTATAAAAAATACTATATAACATCAGGGGGTGAAAAATTCACTATCAGCTGATATCTCAGTCGATATTTTTCTCTCTCTTATTTAAAGAAAAAAAAAAACGTATCAATATCGACTGATATCTTGACCCCTGTATAATATACTAGTACGACAGGCAATAACTAAAAAAAATAATTTCAAAAAGATGGGATTAAACATTAATAATATGTGAGCGTGTTATTAGATGTGACAATAAAGATGCAAAATTAAATTTGTTTTGGTCATTTTGCAAAGTTATTAGAATCAATGGTGCAAGTAAAAATCCCAACAAGTTATTAGTCAGAAACATGTTCAATAAGTTTTTTTATTGGAATATTTTAAACTTAAAAAGTTCAATAGCTTTTTCAAATAAGAATTATTAAAACTGATTAAAAATTTAATAAGCTTGTCATTTGGCGTGCGCTTGTATGCGACCTATACTCTTGAATTAATAGTTGTAAATCCACATGAAAGATTCAAAATCTCAAAAGAAAAGACTCATTTATGTTGAAGAAGTAAAAATATAATAAATATCTCTATTTTCTTTTGATTACTACGGTATCTAGGTCTCTTAGAGCACTTGACTAATCTTCAAAACTTGTGCAAGTTTGTTTACCTACAGACACAACGCAATGCAGTGAAAAAAAATTATACACAGAGATAATATTTTAAGACGTGGAAAAAAAAAAACTCTCCCCTACATAAACTCTCATATTCTCATTCAAATGATAATTTGTAAATCTCGAGATATTAATCTCATGACAGCCTGAGTCCACCGTACTCACGTTAATTATTTTTTGAAATTTTGTAAACACCAACAGCGATTGCAAAACCCACCCCTAATACTTTCAAAATCTCATTTTAAGGAATTTCTAGCAAGAGATTTAAAGAATGACTTTATTTTTTAAAAAAAAGAACTGTTATTTTAACTCAGAGTTTCAATATTTTATACTTCTAAAGAATATCTTCAAAACCCCAATCGAATGATAAACCAAAATTACTAGTATTTTACTAAAAAAAAAATGTTTTCCAATAAGAAATCAAAACAGTTTTCTCTTCTGTTGATATTTCTCAATTCTCAGAATAAAAATCAAAGTTATTTTGGTCTGTATAAATTCCAAAACGTGTGCAATCTGCAGCTTAATCAAGCACGATTGATAGGATTAATAAATGGAAGAGAGACAAGATTGACATCCACAGCCGGCCTTCCTACCTATGTAATGTAAGCCGGCAACAAATGTGGAGACCATCAAACTCGTCTTTCTTCTTTAGAAGTTTGCAATTAGACGGTATCTATCTAATAGATTCTAAATCAAACCTCTCTCTCTCTCTCTCTTGAGGGAAGAATCCATTGTCCTGTACTGAATAAAACACAGAAATCACAAGATCTGATGGAAACCCATCTTTCTCTTTTCACTTTTAGTTTCATTTGGATAATTGGAAAAAAGGAAAAGAAAATGAAAAAATTGAAATGGCTGTATAAATGATGAACAATATCTTCAGACTTTTTAGAACATCCGACGAATCTTTGGACATATACAAGCCTCTCTATGTATAGACCAGATAATTTTACAAGAAATGACCATTTAGAGTGAAGTAGAAATCGAACTCTGAACTCTTATTTATTAAAGTAAGTTTCTGTCTATCATTCCAACCCTTTTGAGGTCAGCATAAATGATCATTGGCATCCATCAGTTAGGACTTAGGTATCAATCTCAAAAGACTAATTTGTTAGGTGGAGTGACCCAAGTACTTTATAAATTTCTAGATCTCCTTCTACACTTTCAATGTAAGACTCGTTTGCAACCCCAACACTCTCATCATCTGACATCTCCCTTATCTATCTGGCCCAAAATTTGAAGAACCCAACCCACAATAATGGGTCTTTGTCATGTTTCGTTTAGATGGCTCTGGCTGTCGGATTGGAGAAACCAGAATAACCTGGGAATGTTAAGCTTCTTGAATTTTCTTGTCTGCTGTGATCCCTTTTATTCTGGACTGATCTTGAAGGAGAAAACCACTCAACAGTCAGGAGATAAAGATAGGTAAATTGGCCTTTACATCGATGGTTATCAACAAATAATTTTTTATATGTAATAATTTAATTTTCCCATCGCATTCATGCAGTAGATCTATGTTATAGCTTAGTGCCGTAATGCAGAAAATCAAGACATAGCTAGGAAGTCTCAATCAAGCAGCAAAATTAGTCGACATGAGGGGCCTATGGTGTCAATTCTTTACCAAGTAAGTTAGAGTTTCACTGATATTTTGAAATATATTTTGTACCTATTCTTTTTATGGTTGTTTCCTTTTTTATATTTGTGAATTTACTTCCTTAGCCTTAACCCTTCAAACTTCATTTCTTTGATCACAAGAGAACAAATTTATTTTCCTAAGAAAATTCCTGAAGCACATTAACCCAAAGAACAATCTAGGCTCCACATGTAGGTGGTGCTCAAGAAAGAAAAATATTTAAGTTGGATAATTTGCCATATGGGTGAATAGGAATGCAAGCTGTTGATCAGGTGGACTATGATCACCATTAATTGGGCTTAATGAACTTGGAGGCTACATTCAAAGAGGATAATCCGCTATTAGCTCTATAAATTATAAATTAATAGAATTCAAAGGGGTTAGAATGATGATAATGAACCCGTTTTACGAAGCTGGAGTTTTGAGCTCGATTTCCACTCTACACTAAAGGGGCACTCTACATAAAGTTACCTGATGTGTGTAGGTAGAGAGGCTTGTACATGCCTCAAAGATTAGTCGCGTGCTCCAATAGATCTGGACATTTTGGTCATAAAAAAAGGCTATAAACTAATAGATGTTAAACAAAAGTTGGCAAGGTAAAAACATATATACGTCAGCAAAATTTTATAATCCTGCACAATTCAATAAACTTAAAAAAAAAAAATCTCTACTCTATTGTTTGGACCAATGATAGATGTTCATTTCATTTATACCATTTAGGTTCTATTACTTTTTTTAAAAAATAATTTTTCAAGTATTTTATCATTTTATTTAAAGTGGAATAAAGTGTTCACTAACACTTAGTTTATTGGAACTTTTGCCTCTTATAATACTATACAAATAAAGATATGCGAGCAAATAGTCCTAAGGTAAAATAAAGCCACCCACTACTTTAAAACAACAGCTGCATTTCTAAGAGATATATGACATTTGATTATTACTGTTGTTATATCATCATCATGTCATTTCATGGATTATTTTAATTCAAGACATATCAGGTCTTATTTTCTTTTGAATTATATCAACTGACATATCAAGTCTCATTTTTTTATTTTGTTTGTGTGAGACAATTTTTTCCCTCTACCCTAATGGATCTATCTAATCTAGATTACTTGGATTGAGATATATAGATGATATTTGTAAACTGGATATATCTAGGCCTAGTGCAAAGAATGGTCTATAGGGTCTAAATAGGAGTTGTCTAACAAGGGTTATGTGAATCAAGATATATCATGTCTTGATTTGATCTTGGTCATTATGGATATGTGAAGATTTTGTGGGTCTCTATGTATCTAAGACATGTAAGATCTAAATGTTTGACACATCTATATGGGTTATATCAATCAAAACATATTGATTATTGTTTATATTTAATTTTTATAAATGTGAGTTATTAGGGCCTTATACTATATATCCATATGGACTATGTAGGTTATGTCATGTTGGAATGGAAATCGTCTGTCGACTTGCGGGGGTATGGGTCATGCAGGCCCAGTGGAGTAGTCGGTCTCCAATGTGGGGCCGGATACCACTGAGTTAAAAAAAAAAAAAAAGACTGTAGGTTATGTCATGTTGGATGGATTTTATAAATTAACATGAAGGGAATTGAAAGATTTCTAAATATCAAGCCATATGATGACCTAATTTTTTCATATAAGGTTCTAATATTGTTTACTGGATTATGTTAAACAAATCAAGAACATGTAATTTTGACGTTCAAAGGTCAAGCCCATAATGTATGGGGTGTTGATATAGTTTAAACTATGCTGTAGACCTTCCCATGTAATCCATGGGTTTAAATCTCGGTTTTCTAAAGGGCCGAGATATCTCAGTCGATACGGTAGGTATTGGCCAAAGCTAGAGGATATCGGACGATATGGTTGAAATCTCAGCCGATTTCTTCCTTTTTTTTTAAAAAAAAAAAACAAATATAGGTTGTGGACCCGACCAATATTTAAATTTTCATTTAAAAAAAAAAGGCTTTTTCGATTTTTTTTTAAAGAATTTTTTCAAAAAAAAAAAAGCATCAAGAATGGAAAAAAAAATTGAGGAGAGAGAAAATTCTCACTCGAGATCTCGACTGAAACCGATATTTGCACCCATGATGTAATCATCAAGTTCTTTTATATCAGTGCTAGAGATTCATCAATTTTTGGACTCGAAGACCAGTGATAGCTTTTGGTCCTTACCAGGGTATTGCATTGGATCCACCAACCTAAACCCATGTTGACTTGTGGGCCCTTGTAAGCCCATGTTTTGCCTTGATGATCATCCTTTATTTTGTGATTAGTTGGTGGGCAAAGGTCATTAATTTATCTTGAACATTGTTTATCGAACTTTAGATGCTCATCTCTCTTAAAAATCAAGTCATGAATTCGGTTTTCTTTAAAGAAATGGGGAGAAGTAAGGATGCAATCTGAGTCAGCTCTAACTCGAGTCTCTATGAAAATACCAAAATGAAATTTGGATTTTGGTTGACTTGGATCAAGGTAAGCTTAATACATAATTTATAAGATATAGTTTATGTAATATATAATTTATATTTTAATACAAAAGATTACATCTTAGGCCCAAACAAGCCTGAGCAACAATAAACCCACATTGACATTTCAAGTTCGGATCTTGAATTCTAAAAATACAATTTGGGCTAGATTAGAGTTTGACTAATTCAAGTTAACCAGGGCCTAAGCACTAGCTCAAGCCCTTTAATTGCAATCTAGGCCTAGGTTGAACAAACTCAAAATCCATTCCAACTCACCTGAGTTGCAACCCCAGAGAGGAGCTACTTCAATTGTGTAAATGGAGGTGGGCATCCTGAGGAAGAAGAATAAAATAAGAAAGAAGGATAGGCCCAAAAAGTGCCCAATTTATACTCTACTGGGCCTTATGCATATCATTTGAGATGAGCTAAGACGGTTCGAGTTCGAGTTCCTGTGACGTAATCCAGTGGTTATCTTGTGGGAGTGTGGTACGTCATCCGAAGAAAAGGTTTAGTAGGGCTGTGCTCAAGGTTCCCCGTCCGTCTTAAAAGAAAATAATTCACAAATATTGGGCCGTACCTGATCCTTGACCATATTGGGCTCCAAGGATATGTATTAATTGATTGGTGACCCTTCCAAATTTGATAGTAATCGGACAACTTTTTTAATGGGATATGTGAAAGAAGCTCTAACTATTTTGCTTATCTGAGAAAGGCCTTATTATTTAAGTTGAAACATAAAAATTTTGGTTGGAATTTTTAAAAATTGGCATAATTCACAAGGAAAAAAAGAAGAAAAATGAAATCTTTTCGAAAAAGTGCGGACAATTCAACAATGAATGGCAGAATTATTATTTTTTATTAATTTAAAAGAACTCACTCAAATTACTCGATTTGTCGAATTTGAAGACGAGTCCAAATCTGAGTTTTCCAACCATGAATGGGACATTCAAATTAATTTGATCTTCCATTCTTTCTCCAATAGTGCCATATGGAAAATTGGGAATTTGCATTTTGGGTAATGCCCCAAATTTTAGAGCCCACTCTCAAGATTAGGACTCAAGTTCCTCGGATTCTAAAGGACTAACAAAATCTTTGGTTGCACCACGTCTCAAAGTACTCAACTTCTTCACCAAAACCCACTACAAATGGGCAGAAAGCAAGTCATTAACAGATTCTTCTTTATGGGATTCGCTCATGGTCCCCTGTTTTCACCACTTTTTCTCCTTTCTTCTCTTTTCAAATCTCCCTTCTTCTCTTTTCACCTGCTTTTGTTTTATCATAGTTTATTAATGGGGAATAAAGAAGGGGTTTACTAATTTTACAAGTGGATTATCTTTCATTTGAATAAAATATAAGAAGCTAATGGGCTATGTCAGGATGATGTTTTTTCAATTAAAAAACTGGGTGCAAAACAAAAATTGGGTTCAACTTGTCCAGTGAGACTGATATTTATTATTCTTTCTGTCCCATTTTAGTTGTCTCATTTGAAATATTTGTAATTTTTAAAAACTCTCTATATAGACTAGCACTCCATGTGATTTAATATATTTTCAATACACTTTATACTACTCTAATATAAATGAGACAACTATTTTGGAACGATTCCAAAATCCATATAGGATAATTAATTTGGGATGGAGGGAGCATTTTCTATAACTTGAATACTTTTTCGGTAAAATCACCATTTGTATGAGGAGAGCATTGGAGAAAAAGGCTCATACATCCTTAATAATGTTTTCCACATGAGAAATTGCCTAATCTAATACTATGTTATTCTATAATCTTTCACTTTTATACTAACTGATATGGCCGATATGTATCGGTCGATAATAAATATTAGTTGGTTTTTTTTTAAAATCATTTTGGTGGAGGGTCCGATATTAATGATTTCAATTTTTTTTAAAAATCGAGTCTTCTTTCATTTTTTTATTTTCTTTTTAATTCAAAAAAAATAAAATACAAAAATCTGAGCCCCCATGGCCTCACCTGCCTTAGGAAGTGGGAGGTGACAGGTTTAAGCCCCCATGGCCTCACGTGGTGTGCTCTAAGGACAATGGATATCACCCATGGAAGTTTTACGCTGAGTTTCTCACAATTTCCTATACATAAATTAAAAAAAAATTGTAATAATTAAAAAAATAACTATATTCTAACTAGAACTTGAAGACTTAATAATTTCTCTGTTTATAATTATATATTTAAAATAAACATTAACACTTATGTCTAATCTATTTTATGCATTTTTAATAATTCCATTTATATTCTGAACTTCCAAATAAGTCAAAACGTTAAATTTTCGAAAAGGGATCAATTTCTTAAAAGGAGTATTTAAAAAAATAAATCTCAAATCACATTAGTGCCAGCTGTCAAGAAATATTTTTTTAGAATTTTAGATAAATATATAATTTTAAGGACGGTCTCTTCCTACTGAGTACTGAGTGCCTACTGAAAAAAGTGTAAAAAAAAGGTGTAGAGAGGGAAAGCCATTTCTCTCTCTTTCTTCTACCCTTGTTCTGATTCCTCATTTCTGATACAGTAGTTAACCCTAACCCGAGAAAGAAAGAAGAAGAAAAGCAAGAGAAGAGAAAAATGAAGAGGGGAAACGAAGAACTCGGCCTCTGTCTCGGTTTCCATGCTGGTGATGCGGCACGCCATCCTTCCCGTTTCACCATCACTACTTCAGGTATACCCGATCTTATTTTCCTGCAAATCTCCCAATATTTTTTTAATAAAATAACCTTCAACGATAAGGGAGTGAGCGATCAAGGATTTTTATTGTTGCTTTTCGGTAAAGTAAGTTCTCTGTATCAGTTCTCTCCAGTGAAGATCAACTTTTTACATGGTCCTCCTCTCCTAGAGGAAATAACTAGTTTGGTTCCTGTTTGGATGGGTCTGAAATGAGGAAATCGACGTTCCTGGGATACCGAATTTCCAGGTGGATTCTGTAAAACAGCCTACTTTTTCTGGAAACTGTATCCACGTAATAAAACAGCTCTATGGTTATTTACAGGGGATTTAATTCCGGATAAATCCATTTTTCCTGTTTTTGTTAATTTCCTTTCTAATTGCATCTGTGAAACTAGATTGTAACAGTAGCTTCTGTTTGTATGCATGGGAGGGAAAGTACTTACTTGGAAAGTAATAAATTTTTAGCAAAGAAAAAGGCTATACCCATTTTATTGTCAGCTAAAAACGGTTATTTTCCAGAGAAGTACTTTTCTTTTCCATACATCCAAATGAAGTATGAGGTATGCTGGATCTGGACTCCGGTGTCGAATCTGATTCTTACAGTCATCGCCTCTGTGTGTTATTGATTTGTAAGAAAACTTTCTTCAATATCTCGTGGATCTGTTCTTTAGAAAACCCGATTCAAGAAATTGTTAGCATCTGATTGTATGTATGCAAATGGAAGTTCTTTCCTGGAAGCCCACATATATTTTTAGATTTTAAGAATGTTTGTTTTCCTGGAAAATACAATGTAGGTTTAGATCTGGTTGATAGTGTCTCCTTTATCTTTTGAGAAGAAGAAGATAAAGTGTCTCTCTTAAAATATTTTTTTGACTTTTTCTTTCTTACAACGGTTTAATTGAACTTGCATTATTGATTCCCGACACAGAGAAGATGCCTGAGAGTTCTTTCTCCATGCAATATGGAGACAATTTTCTGATTTGATCTGATGGACCCATATAAGTTCATGTGGCATGTTTTTCGGGCGCACTTGTCACCAACATAGGAGTACAGATTCTGGAGGGGAGTTTTTGTGGAGAATTGAGAGGGGATTTTCTGTTAGAGTGACGTGGAATATAGGTGGGCAGTGGGACTTGACAACATAAAGTGAGGATTGTGAATGTTCTAATGAAGAAAAATCGGACTCTACTGTTAGCCATTTGATATAAGAATATTACAATTACCACCCTTCTATCGAATGTCTAGTGGAGCCGATGTTTGTCCATTAAAACATCCACAACTCTCCCTTCATGTTGGTGGGACCTGCAAAATGTGTCACCTGTTGCTTTAAGAAAAAATCTACTACATTTTTCCAAACATGCTATGTCCTCTGTATGCATCCAATTCAATTCCACCCACTTGAATGAAGTCATGCTTCCATGTGATAATGCTATATACGTGTTTTGTATGCAATGATTTTTGGCTGAGGAACATCTGTCACCATTTCTTTCATGTGGATCACCTTGTGGTGTTCACCTGGGGCCACCATAATTCATATTGGTTGGTGGGTTGGGAAGCTTTTATTGTTAGGAGGGTAGCACAAATTACCTTGATTGGGTTGCTCTGGGCATGGTTTTGAGGGCTTTGAAGGGCAATGTTATTGTAAGTATGCATAAAAACATCCACAGCAAACTCATTTCTTGCTTTAGATGATTCCCCTGTTTTTTTTCAGATCAGCATGGAATCTCCTAGAGTCAGAGCCAAATGGTGCTAAACCTCAGCTGGGATCTGGATGTTGCTCTATCTCTTTTGGAATGAGGTGCATTGTTAAAAGCCTTTAAATCCCTCGAGCTTCTGAGCTTCTCTATCTATGGTCGGAAGATTTCTATGCTTATATGGGATCTTGATGAGACCCATCTATGGGGATATATGACTTACATTTATGTATTCTATGGGTCATTTGGAAATTGTGGCAGGAAAATTGACATGTTGCATACAATCCTTTGTGCATGGCATTTAAGGATGTTATTGAAGTCACTATCATTCATTCCCATGGTCAGGCTTTCTTGTTCCACTCCTTTTGGTGCATGCCGTCCACCAGATAGCATCTCTTGATTCAATGGCTGTGGAGCAACACATTCAAAGGATATTTGGCTCCTGCATTTTCATGCCAGCTAACTAAACATCATTATCTTTTCCATGGAACTCTGTTGATGAATGTAAATGCACTAGCAGGTGTTGACTTAGGTTTGTGGAGTGGTGAGGGTGCTTGTTTTGAGGCCTGCTCCCACTGTATCTTATGGTTTCTGCCTTTGGTTGGTTGCCTTGTTGTTGGCCTGTTTGTCTGTGTTCTCTAGCTGTTCTGCCTTTAGTGCTTTGGAGTGTGATATTTTGAAATAAAAAACATGTCCGTCTAATCCAATGGTAGAACAAGTCAGAATGGAATAACATTGGATAGAGTGAAAATTCATGTGGCTTGGGGTTTTAGTGGTTGAGGATGCATATTAGGCCCTGAATCTTAGCAGGTGGTGCATTTGCCAAGCTACCAACTTCTGTACATGCATCATGCATCACTTGGGTTGGTGATCCAGTTTATAGACTGTTGAGTTCCATCATGGATAGTAGTTGATGCAAAATTCTCATACTGGTAGATCCTAAAATTAAGAATTATAACCTACTAATAGATGATTAAGAGAAGAACATAAAATTGATCCAAGGAAGAAACTGAAGAATAAAGGAGGCTCTATCGATGCGTTGCAGTATATTAGGACATGCCTCAGCAACAGTGGGGTATGATAACTTGATGGCCTGGAGCTCTGGACCCATACATGGTCAAAAGATCACTTCAGCAAACTGTGCTCTTGCTAAGATTCTGGGGCCTGTTATACTCCTGATATAGATTGCTATAGCTTGGTACTTATTCCAGTTCACGCATTGGTTGAAACATGCAGATGGTCTCTATTCATCTTCAAAATATATGGAGCATTCCCCAGAACAAGGAGAGGGTGTCATGCCTATTAATGGAAGGGGTCAAAGTGGATCTGGGCAGGAGAGGAGAAACATGAGAAATGATAGAAAGCCAAAGGCATTAGCAGAGGCCAGAAATTTTGACTCAAGAAATCCCTTCTTTACAGTTGTTATGAGGTCGTCCTATGTGAGAGCTCACTCGAGCATGGTGAGCGTAGCATATTAAATTCTGCTTTGCATTTTGGCTGTGAATTGTTTAAAGTCTAAGTTACATATTATACTGTTTTCCATATATGTGTATCTATCTATCTGTCTATCTATCTGTATCTATCTGTCTGTCTGTATATATATTATTATATTACATTGAAATAGTGGTGGTTGGCTGTGGTAATTATGGCTTAAAACCCTGAAGAAGGAAATAGCATCTCAGCCTGTGAACCTAGTATATACTTTACAATCCTACATTTGATTCCCTTATTCGAAAACAGATTTGCATCCATAATTGGAATGGGCAGTGCATCTGATACTTAAGATGCACAACTGACAACACTTTTTTGTAATTAGTTCTTATATTTTGGCAGAAGGATGATTATGCGTTCTGCTTTGCATTTGGGTACTGCAGTTCTTGGAAACCACATTGAATGGTAATACGTAAAAAAAAAAAAAACACATTTTCTGATACCATTTTTCATCTTTTCCATGTGAAATTGTCTGTTTTTTGCTGTGATAAGGAGTTGAGATGGAAAATTTTAGAAAATTTGTATCCAACAAAATGTGGTTTAAGAGTTTCATCATTTTATGACATTGTGGGATGTTAGCCATCTGTTTTACCAAAATATTCAATACTCTTGCATCCAGCACAGAGTGCATTGGCGTACAATAGTCCGGTAATTGATTGCCCTGCATGTTTTCTCTCTGGGGACTGTTTTGCCCCTTTTGTTGTTTTGGCTTGTATTATGTACAGTTTGTCTGCTCGTTTTCTCATCATTTCATGTTACTGTTTTTTTTTTTTTTAAAATAACTCTTGTAATTTGGAGTACATCCTCCTTTTATACCATAACAAAATAACTGAGGTTTTTTCTGAGGAAATTGCTGGTAATTGATAAATAATTAAGCAAGTACAATATTTGAGTATTTAATTTGTACCTCAATAATCTCTAAGTAGCTGGTTCAGTATCAACACTGGCTTCTTATGATACTGGTACAGTCATGTGGTAGCTGGTGCTCATGTTGCGATACCCTTTTTGGGTTTAAGTTTGAATGGGTAAAAACTTGAATCTGGACTATTCTGTACTATTTTCTTATATCCATCTAATAGATACAAGGACACTACTCTTCCTTTGTGTGCAGTACATCCCATCCAAGTTTGCCAAAGTTCATCTCCCAAACCAACCGCATACTGTCACTCTTGAGTTTTCTGATGGGCAAAAATGGCCTGTAAAATGCTGCATCAGACCAAACATAGCTGTACTGTCTAAAGGGTGGGAGACTGTTGTTTTGAAGAATAATATAGAAGAAGGTGATGTATGTGTCTTCGAACTTATTGAGAAAGAGAAAATGGGCTTCAGAGTTATCATTTACCGCTCTGATGAAGAAGGGCAGAACATATCTGCAAAGAAGCGCAAATGTATTGGACTACTCTGGCATTAGAAAATTTTATATTAACTTCCGTTATTAATATTTTTGTAAGAGGGCAAGTCTGGTATTATATGCATTAACCATTTTCAAATTTATGGCAGCTTAATTGGACAAAGTGGGACTAAGGCAGTAGCTGTATTGCTGGAGCCTGGAGAGTGTTTTAGAAAGATGAAAATGTGATAATCAAGGTTACAGATTTGATATCCCAGAGACCTTACAATATGGTAGTTACTCACGTTTCTTTCTTTTTCTTCTTATCTGGTTGATCTTCCAATAGGATAGTTTCAACTTCAAGCCACTTGTATATTGGAATGCCGATTTGTAGATTATTGATTTCTGGTAGGTTTAGTCATTTGGGGGGTTATGGCTCTTTTTGATGTTAACCATTTCATGTTTACACTGGTTTCCTGTATAATCTACACTACTCACTAGTTGAACTGAATTTCTACTCACAGTGCATCTCTTTTGCTACTTTTATTGCTCGCTGCTCGGCTTAAGGTATAGGCTGTTGTTCTCTGCATCAAGTACCAGCTCCTGGCGTCCACAATAAATAATTCATTCCCATTTTTACTTCATAGTTGACTGTCATAGTTGTGTTAGACTTCTTGTGTTGGAAAGCAGAGGCAGGTGAAGAATCTGAATCCTTTACACTTTCATGAAGTGGCCATCTATGGTTGAAACTGAAGTGTTGTGGGGCATGGTAGTGGGGCTCAACGACAATCAAATGAAAAGGGACTTCTAGGTTTATCTAAAATTCATTCTCGTCTAGACTTGTGATCCAAGGTTGGCATTTTGTATCACAGCTTTGTATTGGAGACTGAAGTACTACAAAGGGACTGAGTTTTTTCATTTTGTTAAATCTTGAAGCCCTTTTTTATTACTTGGTATGGTATGGTCGGTGAGCCCCACAAGTCTGCCATGTGTTCCTATCTGGTTTTTAGAGGATTTCTACATTTTAAACCATAGAGGGTTGAGCTTCAAAAGCTAAAAGATTCCATTGAGGGGAGTGGCAATTGAGCAGGATGGTATACTTAGGGTCGAAGGACATAATAATGTGTGAAGTGATGGAGAACATAATTTTGATGGATAAGAGTGGAAATGTAAACTCAGAAAGTTGGTCCTAGATGGATGGAAAAATTATGATTACGATGATGATGATGATTATGATCTCATCAATATATTCAAAAGTCTTACTCTTTTGTATTGGGAAATCATTGACAAATATCTATTTTACCCATGTCATTAGCATCACCATCAGTATCTTTATCTCATTTATCTAGTGTTAACTTTTTGAGTTTTACTTTTCCACTTAAACCTATCTACAATTATGTTCTCCATTATTTAATATTTTATTTTGTCATGTTTTACTATGATAGGATCTGTGGATTTTGATATCTTAATGGTTTTGTTTTACAAGCTTTTAATAGAGCCAAGGTAATGGTAATAAATGTTCTAAGATGGATGAATAGAGTTACACTGAAAGAGAGAATTAAGAATGAATGTATTAGAAAAATCTTTAGAGGAGTCCTAATAGATGAGAAATTGAGGAAATTTGTCAGTTTGGACATGTACACAGGAGACCAGTAACAACTCTGGTTAGGAAAATTGAAAAAAATTACAAGTAGAAGGAATGAGAAGATGCAGGCAGACCTTTAAAAAGTTAGATGGAAGGGGTAAAAAATTTATGAAAGAGTGCAGCGTAATGGAGTGTATGATTTTGATTGGGTGGAGGAAAAGAACTGAGAAAGTACTTCAGATAGATGAGATTTAGTGGCTACTATGATGATGATATCTATAATAGGGCTTGAGTTGAATTGCCATGCTATCTGCATGTCTTCAGTTCTGCTAAGGATTCAACCTTTCCAGGGATCTGATCAAAGACAGCCCTTGTTTCATATCTAAAGAAAATATTTTGGTAATTTAGTTTGGGATAGTGATTTTGCACTATCATTCTCTCGTATTGCACTCTTTAAAAGGAAATTACAATTTTAACTTTAGTTCTTTTGTCATCTCTCTTTTCCTCTTTTTCAAAAGCAATTGTAAAATTAGAATTTCCTTTTAAAGGGGTGCACTATGAGAAAATGGTGGTGCAAAAATCACTACCCTTTAGTTCGAGGTTGTATAAAATATATTTTAGATACACGGCCCGTGGATTCAACTAACAAAATGAAGTATCTTAAATCCATAACTTAAGTAGTCGTTAAACTTGAATGCTTTAAAATCAATGGTCAAATGAGTAATGATTTCAAAGCATATGAACTGAATGAACTATCAATAGTTTTAAATCTTAATTTTGATCCAAGAGGGGGTTGGTTTGATGGTCAAGAAGCTTTCCTCATGAAGATAGGTCTTGAGTTCGATTCACGTTCAGCTTCCATTTGGGCCACTTTTCTGTAGTTGCTTATCTGGTCTTTGGGATTTGGAGGTTTTCACGTACTCTAAGGACTAGTTATGTTAAAATGTTCAAATGTTCTCTGCCCAAATATACAGGTGAAACTCGGTCATTTTGACCTAGGGTATTTTAGAATGCTTTATTAGGTATGGTGGTGGTCACTGGCTCACTAGATGAAAGATGTGTAAAATATAACTTTTGTTTTCTTAATATGCTCTAAGCATTCTTGGGTGGGAACATTACTGGTCCACTTATAATGTAGGCATTAAAACTTTAGATGCGAATAAAGCATGTTTTAATTTTTTTAAAAATGTGTAAAAAATTTAGTAAATAGGACACCAATATGAGAGAACATTTAATATAATATTTTTGTTTTTTAGTATCTTATAGTGATATGTATATTCTATTAGAATTTATAATTTTTTTGAATTTTATAAAAATGTTTGGAATATTAAAAAAATCACACAAATACTATCAATCACATTAAATAGTCTTTATTTAATATAAGAAAATTTGTATATTATTTTAATAATTTCTTTTGCAAAAAGAATTATCTTTGAAAATTTAACTTTCATTATTTTTTCTTTAAAAAATGAATGTAGCATATGAACTCTAGATCATATTAATCATAATAATATGTCTATTTAATTTTATAGGCATTCAATATTATTTCATTAAAAGTTTTTACAAAAATCACAAAGTTAGGATTATTTGAGGATTTTTTTTTCAAAGTTGGATAAATATAACTTTATAATGGCTAATTTTTTTTAAGGAAATATTTTAAAATTTACATAAACCTTTCATGCTTGAAAAACTTGCATCTAAGTCTTCTTAAAATCATACTGATATAAGATTCAATTTCCAAAAATTGTTGAAATGTTTTTTATTTTTAAAAAATAAATATGACCAAATTTTTTATATTATCACTCGATCAGGGGTCAAAATATCGGAAGATACTGTGCGTATCGGCCAACATCATTCGGATTTTCGACCACTGCATTATATCGGCCGATACGTATAGTATCGGCCATACCAAAAAAAATTCGGCCGATATGACCGAATTATCGGTCATGATATGGGCCGAATTTTAAAAATTCGTTTTTTTTTTTTTAAAAAAGCCCCTTTTTTTATTTAAATATCGGACAATAATGTAAAGAGAAAAAAGAAAATATGGAGAAAAGATTGAAGAAAAAAAAATCGCACACCTTTCACAGCTTTCTTTTCTCTTCTTTCTCTTCTTCGTTGATGGGAGAAATACAGAGAGTGGCGGTGGCTGCTAGGGTTTAATAGAGAGAGTGAAAGAGAAGAAGGGCATTAAAACATGAGCATTAGGGTTTCTAAGTGAAAACCCATTTGATAAAAAGGAACTCTTGTGAGCTTCATAAAGAACTCACGTGGAAACTCTGTGTATTCTAATATTTTATCAAAAAATAATTTTTAATATGAAAGTAATACTTTTTTTATTTTAAATATAATATTTATTTATGCTAAAAGTAAAAAGTATAATATTTTCTTTTATTTATCTTATTGTCATAATTTAATATTATATTTACCATCTAATATTTTTACCATTGTCATTATTATTAGATGGTATTCTTTATTTTTATTATATTAATTTAACATAATTAACTATAGCTCATAATTTTATCTAATAATTTTATTTATCTAATTATTATTAATGAAAAATAAAATCTATTTTCTCAAATGAAAGAAAAAATTATATTATTATGTATGTCATTTGTGTGGTTATCAGTTCAAGTGATTAGGACTCCATTAGTTTCATTTTCTAATATTTTTTCTACATTATTATGTAATTTTCAATCATTTTATTATTTATTTATTTTATTTCTATAATTCATAACTTAAAATAACACTCATTGACTAAGAAAATAAATTATGAAATTATTTCTACAAATTTTCCTCATTTATATCCTTTTCCTTTTAATTTTCACCATTTTATTACTGATTATATAATTTTCCGTTATTGTAACTTCAAAAATATATTAGAATATATAAATGTCCGATATTTTATGAAAAAATTACATATTCAATAAGTCCATAATTATTTGCATTTACTGTAATTTTTTTGAATTTTTTTTTTTAAAAAAAAAGGGCAGGAGAGAGAAAAAGTTCGGCCGATATATCGGACGATATGAAAAATTGGCCGGCATATCGGCCCGGCCGATTTTTCTACCCCTGCACTCGATACTGCCTACAATAATAGGGTCAAAAGCCCAAGATGCATGTATCTGTATATTGAAAGTTAATACGTATCTGTAGATACACCAATGTATTAACCGATTTTTTTTTACCACTGAGCCTAAAAGGTTGGATGCTTTTGATTCAAAAACTACTTCTATTCTGTAACATGGTTATCCTCATCTCATCTCATATCGGAAGTTAGATTAATCTTAAGAGCATCTGTAAACTTTTTAATTCATACACACTGGTTTGTTGATGAGATGTAACCGTATGGGGAGTGGTCTAAAGAAGTTTGAGCTTGAATCGAATTCAAGACCTCCCTTTATAAGAGAAACTTCTTGACCTTTAGGTTAATCACTTAATAAGCACATCTATTTGAATTTTAAAAAAAATCTATGAAACGCTGAAATTATTGTAGCAAATACAAGATGACTGAAATTCTGGCTCATATTAAAAAAATTGGCTTGATTTATTAATGTTTATTTTAAGTTTTAAAACTTACATATCAATGGGATATAAATGGATGCTAACTCAAAAGTAAAAGATTTCAATACAATATCTTTATTTGTTTCATCTCTTTGGATCTGAATCTAAAATGTGTATCTACAATATGCTTGTTTTTTATGCAGGTTTAGCTTAGCCACACTTGAATTCAATAGCCTATTTATTTAAATGAGTAATGTTAATATATCTATAATTAATAAATATGCTATGTGTTATAAAATTATATGCCGAGCAAAACATGAAACTTACCCTCAAACATAGGCTGCCCATACAGACACTCCCATTTCCTGCTAGCAGACACTGCATTTCAAATTCTTAGTAGAAATTACGGTTCTGCCCTTTCGCATGGAATCGTACGATTGAACAGACTGTTCATTTTCACTTCGATCGATCAATCTTAGGTGTATACAATCGTGTGATTGATTCTAGAGATCGTGCGATCGATTCCAGGAATCGTCCAATCGAACTTCCAAATGGAGTGGAGAGGGATTTTCAAAAGAGGTCACTTCTTGACCGATTTTTACAAACAATGTATCATAATTCATCTGCTCTGAATTTTATGAACTCTGGGATTAATTTTAAGTGAAAATGTTATAGTTTTGAGCTTAAAAAATTATATCCAAAGAATTAAGAGGGAAGTTCATTTTTTCTTAATTCTTTGGGTATGATTTTTTAAGTCCAAAACTATACCCTTTTCACTTAAAATCAGCTCCGGAGTTCATAAAATTCAGAGTAGATGAATTTGATACCTTGTTTGTAAAAATCGGTCGAGAAATGACCTCTTTTGAAAATCCCTCTCCACTCCATTTGGAGGTTCGATCGGACAATTCCTGGAATCCATCGCACGATCCCTGGAATCAATCGCACGATTGTGTACGCTTAAGATCGATCGATCGAAGGGAAAATGAACTGTCTGTTCAATCGCACGATTCCACGCGGAAGGGCAGAAACGTAATTTCCACTAAGAATTTGAAATGCGGTGTCTGCTAATAGGAAATCAAGGTGTCTGTCCCAAATATATCATCAATCACATCCAAAATTAGAAAATGCTATCACATGTAAGACTTTTAAAACTTTCTTTTTAAAAAAAAAGTTTAAAATTAGTTTTCTTCTAAATATTTTGGCAAAAACAAAATTAAATTTAAAACAAAGTTTTAAGCCACTGTTTTAATTTAAAATATTTTACAAAAATATGTAAAATTTATATAATAATTTAGTCAAATTTTTGATCTCTTAATCCTACAAATAGGACATAGCATACTTGTACAATATCCATTTCCGAGTTGATATGGTCTAAATGACTCAAATTTTGATAGTGTTTAATGTTCACTGATGCAAATTAATCTAATAAGGGTATTAAATTAAGTCACAAATACAATTAGTTAAAGAGGAACGTGTATGAAGGTTTAGATTAACAATAGGTGAATTCTATTGTAAAGCATATACATGATGCCTAGTCTACTAGCTGGGACTTTAATATCCTTTTTTTTTTTTAATTTATATATATTGGCCGATATGATATCTATTTGCCGATATTCGATATATATCGTCGATATCGGTCGATATAGATGGTTTTTGTAAAATAAAAAGAATAGAGGAGAGAAATTTATCAGACGATATCTCGGCTGATACCGAGATTTCCTTTACTCTCTTATAAAGGATTGCGGCCTAACATTATATAAGGAAAGAGAGCATAAAATTGATGAAATAATAATTTAGGTTATGAATATCCACGTTAATGTCTTATATTACGTGGTGATCTATTGAAAGAGGCATGTAATAGAGTGCATTATAACCATGTACTTGAAAATAGTGAACTCACTCTCATGTCACTATGAATGTAGGCACATGTTAAACCACATAAATCACCCTTGTTTTTTGTGTAATTGCTTGTGTTTATTGTATATGATTCCTTTGTTTTTAAAATGAATTAAATAAACGTCTGTTAAGTATTTCATTTTTTTTTTTTTTGGATAATTTTGGGTATCTTTATCTCGCATTGAAGGTGAGATCTAATCTCACAAATACATAAAATCAAGTCTCGTGTGTTAAATAAGCACAGGAGAGAAATTGAATCCAACAACTTTTTTTCTAGTAAAAATAAAAAATAGTGTCTCATGTCTACTGTTGGTGTTTGGGACTAAAAGGGGGTTATATGGACAAAATCAGATTTTTTTTAACCAAACATGCTAAAAATCGCTAAAATGAGTTTGTATATTTGGGCTTTAATAAATAATGTGAAAACAGGATACAAACTTTTTTAAAAAATTACATTGGATGTTTTTTATTAATATTAAAAAAATGTTACATTCCTAGTATTTCAAACCAGGATGGACCCCACCAAGCCTGTTACAGCCCTCGTTTAATAGATCATTACCATACTTTTCTAATAATAGATTTAATTTAGAACTAAATTACTAACCAATGATGCTGTCTTAGAGAATAGGGAGTCCAACTCGTTTACAGACCTAAGATGATGATAAAGTGGCAAATGGCAGAGCAGTAGTTGAGAGTGGAGAGAGTCTAGCAAGATTCCAAGCCTGTCCCTTCTCCTTAGCCAACAATCTTTTGTTCTTTTACCCATGTCGTCTTACCTTCTCATCCTCTCTCTCTTTAACTTCTCATGGCCTATTTTATTTTACTTGATAAGCCTCTACATGCCGTCTCTCTCCATTCCTCGATGCTCCACTTGCCTTCATCAAATCAATCTAAATTCTCTCTCCCTCAATTTTTTTTTTTTTTACAAAAAAACTCAATATTTTACCTCTCTCCAAATACGAGAATGTTGGATTAAACACCGGTGGTACGCATGTTGGGAAGCCGAACAAATCCCATATCGGTTGTGAAGGGGGAGATCTAGAGATTTATATTGGACTTGGGTCACTCTACCTAATGGGTTAGCCTTTTGAGTTGGATACTCAGTCCTAACAAGTGGTATCAGAGCTATGTCTCAAGTTACTGCATGTGGACTCAAGTGATCCCCTAGTCGGATGGGATGACCGCGACGTTTTATTCACCGGAGAGCCTCGTTCGAGGGGAAATTGTTGGGCAGCCGAACGAGTCCCACATCGGTTGTGAAGGGGGGAGATCTAGGGACTTAGATCCCTCCACCTAATAGGCTAATCTTTTAGGTTGGATACTAAATCCTAACAACACAGACTCTCACAAACCATGTGTATCTAGTTAATACAGGACTTGAACCTCTAGTTTTTGAACCGGAGTGTCTACCAATTGAATAACGCATGCGTATATCTCCACCTTTTTAATATCTCTAATACATATTTTCTTCCAGTCACCTTAACTTAATAATCTAATTTATATTTTAAGTTTTGAACCACTTTGTGTTCCTACACTAATGAATATATTTCAATATACTTTTATTATTAGTTCATGGCCCACTTCTATTAACCGGATAGATATATTCAAAGAATGTCTCTTCCTCTAACTCAATTAACTAATAATAATTTTCCATTTTATTCCCTTTCAAATTGGAATATCTTCATTTCATGAAGTGGGGGCCATGACCACTAATTGGAATATTGGGCAGACCTGGAGTCGTTGAAACTGAGCAAGAGCTAGGCCCATAGAAGGCCATAGTCCTAAAGGCTACATGTTTGGATGATCGTAACCCTTCAACTGATGGATACTTGATAGTGACATTTGTTTAGTGATTGCAATCATTTGCATCATATTTGTGAAACACACTTTCTCCCTCACAATTATTTATAAATCTTTTTTTCTTAATTTCTTAAATTTAATTTTATGTTTTTTTATCGTTAAGAATCATATCAAAATGCCAAAAGTTTTAGAGTTGATATAATTCAAAATATCAAACCTTCTATCTTATGTGATATTGGGT
Source organism: Chimonanthus salicifolius (assembly GCA_013350335.1). Taxonomy (NCBI): domain Eukaryota; kingdom Viridiplantae; phylum Streptophyta; class Magnoliopsida; order Laurales; family Calycanthaceae; genus Chimonanthus; species Chimonanthus salicifolius. The sequence continues at coordinate 10,653,444 of CM023537.1, read as the reverse complement.
GGGTCTAACTCGATGCCCATACCCCAGAGTAGGTCCTCACAAGCACATGCCAAATCGCATTTATGCCAATGGAATTTCCTTGCATTTGATCCTCTCTCTGATTTGTACGTCTATTTTTTATATTTTCTGTCTCAGGTTCTAAAGGTTTGGCTTTTATCATATCTATGGAGGATCATTAATCTGTGGGGACTTGTATCGCATAACTCTATAAAAAGTGACTTTTTAAAGTGGAGTGAAAATTGAACTCATAACTCCTACTTTAGTAAAACAGATTCTGAACCAACTCTTTTACACTGTATGAGTTACCCTAAGTACCAAAATCAATAAAAAAGGGAACCAACTTTTTCAAAAGAAGAAAACATTCAAATAACATCAAACAAAGAAACGACTGAAGAGAATATATTCGAACAAATTCCCTTTCATGTTTCTTCTTGTGCCTATTCTCATCTTATTCCCTCCCAACATCCCAATCTAAACAAATAAACAATTATAAGAGGTACCCACAAAAATACAATCACAGTAGAATTAAAATACCCAAGTCCAAAGTTGAAACTCCCCATACATACGTCACATGAAAAATTAAAATGTCTTCCATGAGAAAGGGAATGTGATTTCTGCATAGATGTTGACATTTTTTGAGGCCTGATTTTGTATTTGATGTGGATGACAGTATGTGAAAGCTTTTTCAAAACTTGGTTTAGGAAAGAGTCAAAATAAGGAAAATTTTTAATTTTATTTTAATAAATGGGTCTAACTTAGGTTTAGGACCCAAAGTGTGGATGGTCCATGTGACAGCTTGGGACATGAGAATGAGACAGTGTCACGGGAATATTTGAGGGCTCTCGAGACCCTAAGAGGGATAAAAAATAAATGTGTTCATGTCCCAAGGTGGTATGGATCTAGGGCAAAGAATATCACTTATTACCCAAATCTTTAAATAACAATTAATTAAGAAAAGATTTCTATCTTTGCCACTTGGAGTTCTTGACAAGAATATGTTTGACTACATTTTTGTAAATATTCTTTTTAAAGGTTTAAATTTTTTGGGTATTTCATTCATTGATCAAGATAAGAGAGATGTTGACATTCATTGATGAGTTAAAATCAAGGGCATGATTTTATGTAGGGAAATAAATATCGGCCGATATTCGATATATATCGTTGATATCGATTATTTTAATTAAAAAAAAATAAGAGAGATTAAACCCTTATTTCATGTGTTTCATTAACTTTAAATTTTTTGGTGTATTGATCAGCTCCTTAACAATTGATATTCGAGGGGATTGCAGTTCTCATATTTAAATTCTAGTGAAGACAATTAAAGATGAAAATAGTTACTGCAATGCTGCAATTGATGTAATGAAATTAGACTAATTAATGTATAAAAATAGCATAATGAAGTAATTGAGAATGTTTAATTAATTAAATATCTTATTTGAGTTACTTTAATTAATAATAAATATTAAAGTATTTATTTAATAAAAATGTATTAAATAAAATCATGATTCATGAATGAAGGGGAGATTTGGAGGATAAGAGATGTAGTGCGATCAATTGACTTTAAGGTATGGAATTTCCCCACTCATAATCCAAATAAAGTGAGATTCTATTTTTAGGGTGAGTTAACTTTTTCACCTTTAACTTACAGTTTTTATTATTCAAAATTACAAGGCCTACACAGTCTTATATTACATAGGAAATTGTATTTTTCAAATAATTATTTTGATTAAATAAAATAATCTCAATAAATTTTATATAAAATACTTATTAATCTAATATTAGGCAAGTTTTCTACATGCTCAAGTATAAATGCTTAAGCATTTGGAAGTTAGCTGATTGTATATTTCTCATTAGTTTCTATTTTAACTCTTGATTTTTAGGTTAAAATAAAATGATTAGATAAATATTATTATTTTAAATTCTCGATTCAACATAAATACATTAAATGAATATGAATTTAGATTAAGATTAAATTAGAAAATAAAATAATATTTTAACATTTTTGCATCTAATGATCTGAAAGAGTAGACACTATCATTTGCAATAAGTCAAACATTATATGTCCCGCTGGCGTCATTCGTTGGTTGATATGTTTCATTCAAAGCAAGCCTTTTTGTACGTGTGGCCCAACTTATGAGGGGAAAGTTTGAATGACTTTTTTGTGTGTAATGATAGGGATGAGGTCTATCGAATCTTTTAGTCTTTTTAATATATATTTTTTTATATTTTATTAGAAATGATATTGACCTAAAAGTTAATCAAATTGAATTTAATCAGATAATTCTAATTTTCTAGTTTAAAATTTTAAAACTAGACTATTAGATCTGTATTTGTATCGTATGAAAGATAATAAAAAATATACAATACTCTCTTTTTTTATTTCTTTTATCACAAAAGCTCACGTGTTTCAAATTTACAAAATTATTATATTTGTACAATGATTATGTAAACCCTCTTAATATTTAGAGAAAACACACAATATTGATTAACAACTTACAGGAGTTGAAGTGATATTGAGGAACCCGCTTAAAAAAGCACGAGTCTTGAGTTTGATTCTTATTTCGCAAAGGTTTTGTGTCCATTTCCCCATGAGCATTTATGATAGAATTTTTTTTATATGATTTTGTTTATTTGTAGAATTAGTCTGACTTCCAATATGGAGTGAAGATATTAATGTTATAAAAAAATAAAAATCATCTCATTCTTGTGAGATAGGCAATGATATACAATTGTTTGGAAGCAAATTTTCAAAGATTAAAATAGTAAATCTAGAATAATAGGATGGCAGTGAAAATGTAATCATTGTGTAACTGGTCTTCTCACAGTAGTTTACTACCTTAATTGTTCTACAAATTAAGGATAGACTTTGTTATATTTTATAACATAATAATAAAAGGACAATATATCTTTTCGATCCCACATGATTTAATTTTTGTGTGTTTTAAGGGTACTGACTTCATTTGTACGAGTTTTAGTAAGACTGTATCTAAATTTTTTAAACGTAAATCCCAAAAAAAAAGAAAATATAGTGTTTAAATCCTTTACGAATTGACAAAGCAATGCTTTAAAAATAAAATTGAATGATGTCGTTTGACTTAGTTGAAATTAAATTGGTGCATAAAGCAGTTTGGTTCTTAAGATAGAAAGAATAACAAGGGATAAGTGAATGTCATTCAAAGAGTGGGAAACACTCCAAATAGTTAAAAGATAGGCATAAAAAAGGCCGACCAAAAGCAATAAGCACTGTAGAAAATCACACAATTAGATGACCTAATATATTGGATAAAAATTAGATCCCTAGCAAGCACCAATCAGATAAAAATTTGAAAACTTCATTTTACCAAAGGGAAGGTATGTTCCTCATAAGTAATTCTAGCAGTAGAGTGGAGTTTTTTCCGTAAATAACTTCGAGTTTTGAGTTTGAATTGATTTGAGTCGTAATGTTAGTATATAGTCAATTTCCACTCATATTTGTAAAAAGTATTAAGATTAAGTCCTCTCAAATACAAAAAGAGACACTCTCCATTGTTTGTACTCGGTGTATGCGAATAAAGAGATTTACACATATTCCAAAGATTAGTCAAATGATGCATTATGCTAAGTTAGATAGGACGCCTACATACTTTGGTCTTAAAAAAGCCCATAATATCATAATTCACTCTCATAAGTCATAATAACTACAATACTATGATAGTAAAAGAGGAAAAATGATATTGTAAGTGAAAGTGAATAAAAAAATAAAAAAATAAATAAAAATTATAACAGTTTTGAGACCTGACGAATTATGTATTTATGTTAAAAAATAGACAGCCTATATATTTGATACAGTAAAAAAGATTACTTATTAGATATCATGACCTTGGTTTCGGTACACAGACAAAGATGTACAGAGATCACAATTGTTGGGTCCTTGGACCCCAAGTTATCATTGTATATTCCAAATAATTAAATGTAGGGTTGTTGTCATTGGGTAGATGAAAATCATGAAATTCCTGTGGAACTCTCTTTGGTGCCAGGTAAAAAATTATGAAAAAAAAAAAATAGGTGAAAAGAAATTTTAACCGGTAGAAAAATAATGAAGCAGAGGGCTTATAATTGCAGATGCTCATAATTGGAGGGAGATGGAATAGAAAAATAAAAATTAATACTTCCTTTGTCCCAATTTAGTTGTCTGATATATATTTTGAGACTGTCCTAAAATAGTTGTCTGATATGTATTTTGGGACTGTCCTAAAATAGTTGTCTGATATGCTATTTTGATATCTATCTCTTCTTTACTGAAAGAGTTATAGGATGTTTTAAATATTTTTTGAAGAGCCATATAGACACCTTGGAAATCTTTCCCTACATACCCATTTTTCAAAAGTTGAAGAAAATTATCCTTTTGCCCTTCCACTTAGAAGCGCTGTTCGGATGAATTTTTATGAAGTGTGATTTTCAAACGAATCCGTTTTTCGACCGATTTCTACAAACAAGGTATCAAAATTTATCTACGCTAAATTTTATGAACTCCAGAACTGATTTTAAGTGAAAAGGGTATAATTTTGGACTTCAAAAATCGTATCCAAAGAATTAAGGAACTTCTCTCTTAATTCTTTGGATACGATTTTTTAAGTCCAAAAATATATACTTTTCACTTAAAATAAGTCCCGAAGTTCATAAAATTTAGAGTAAATGAATTTTGATACATTGTTTGCAGAAATCGATCGAAAAATGACCTCGTTTGAAAATCTCACTATACAACACTTTCTTCAAATGAATTCGCACTTCACGTGTGTATTACACTTGTGTATTTTTCTTTTTTCTTTTTAAATATTTTATGAAATTCATTAAAAATGTTAAACATGATGAAATATAAATGAATAAAATTTTCATTTAAAAATTATTTTTTAACTACTTGATCTTAATAGTTGAAATCACCAGATATATTTATTATTTTAAAAAAAATAGTGATTATTATTAAGATAATAAGCTACAATTTAAATTTTAAGTTGAAATTTGATAAATTTCTAAAATCTTCACGTTTTCTTTTAATCTAAATTATTAACCTTGTAATGATTTCAAACAATTAAATTTAAAACACATATTTTTTAAAGAAAAGACGAAGTTTTACTTTAGAAAACCTAACAAATTATGTGTGTTATGCACTTTTATATACTAAATAGGCCATATGAGACCCAGAAAAGCCTGTTAGAAGCCTATCTCAAGCTTAATTTAAAACCTATGCACTCATGTTTACATATGATGGAGTTAATATGCCATTTATAAAATTTAATATTAACTTGAGAAATTATTCATGATGAATTTATTTATAAAAAAATAATGTAAATTTTGAATTTCAGCTTTGGAATGAGTAAATAACTGTTCTATAACCCATATGAGTGTACTTTAATCTGTTGTCTCTTCTATCAGAAAATAGAAGATTGCGATTTTGAATTTCGATAGTCTAATCTTGGTGTGCTATAGGGTAGTGGGGTTATTCGTAGGAATTTTATAATGGATATCACATGATTTCTCACATGTAATTTTTTTTTTTTAAATAACTCTTCTATTTTTCTTTTTCAGTTAATAATTTAAATAAAAATTTATACCTATTTACTATAAATAAGTTCGCATTTTCCATTATTAACTTAGCTTTGCAAGAAGTTGTCATGATTCTACTCTCTGGTGAAAAGATGGTGAAAAGATGAAATGCAAAAAGAGTATGGCAGGTTTGAAGAGGGAAAATTTACACCAGTTGTTTGACTTTCATTCCCGAGGGAGTGAGAGGAAGAGAAGAAGAAGCTGCTGAACCTCTCTCACTTCTCTAGTCTCATCAGTAAGCAAAAGCCACACGAGAAGGACGAAAATGCCCACTTCCCCATAAATACCACCGCATCACACGCTGACTAATCGATTAACAAATGATTACACCCATTTTCATCATACCAATTCCACCTCTACTTTCCCCTCCTCATTTTCTCCCCTTCTCCTTTTCTACCCCTGCTTACATTCTTTGGGAGCTAGAATATCTACCATGGTCTCATGGACCACAAACACAAAGTGTCTCATTTGAAGAAAATAAATCTCTTTCTTTGTAAAAATAATTTTTTTAATTTACATACGGTATATCTAGTGTAAAACTCTCATGAGTGAGTCCACTACTCCTAAAGTATACTAAAGTTAGATAATGGAGGCTCAAACCCGCAACCTCTCATTCTTTTTTTTTTTTTAAGTTCAAAGTATCTAGGTATGTTAAAGCATTTTACTGAGTTTATGATTTATATGCAAATCTCTCTATCTACGCATACTGAGTAAAACTCTTATTTAAATATGTTGAAACCCTAATTTAATGTAAGACATTTGCATTCAATTCTATAAAATTTTATTAAAATATTTTCACGAAAAACTTCAAAATCATGATTATCTTAGAATAAAAAATTTAAAAAAAATTGATAAAAATAATTCGAAATGAACAAATTTTAAGGGAAAAGTTTGAAATTGAAAAATATAAGAACTTATTTCTAAACTTTCTTAAAATCATGCACAATATAAGATTCAACCGAAAAAATACTCAAAATTGTATTTTACTTTTTAAATAAATAATTTATTAGTGTTAGATGGAGAAGATGGCTCAAAAGAATAGACTTTTATATTAAGGGGCAGGGTATGTAAGATACTAATGTAGAATGAGTTGAGTCAAAATTAATCCAATTTCTTCTCAACTAAAGTTTCTGATTTGATTGTTTCAAAGAACTTTTATATTATTTTTAAGACAACGACATAGAAATTTAAAAGGTTGAAAATTCTTAACTAAAAGTATATTGTAAAACAGTTGCCATGATAATCACTTAAAAAGAAAGACTTATATAATAAAAAAAGGGTGCCTATGGATATTATCTTTTAGGAGGCACAGGTTTTAGTGAATTTTTCATTTTGCTTCCTATCCATCTGTAAAAATCAGTTTACTTTCCAGTGAATTAGTTCATTCATCGGTGTACCGGTCGATGCACCGAACTGGATTCTTTCCATTTCCAAGTGAATCGGTTTACCCATCGGTACACCGAACAGGTGAACTGATTCACTTGAAAAGTGAACCGATTTCTGCAGAGAAAAATAAAAAATCTGAAAAATCCATACCTTGTAAAAAATAATGTCTATATTAGAATCGACTTTCTAAAAAAACAGAGAGTAAAAATCCTAAATTAGATATTAACATGATGACCCATCCGTCCAATGATGACCCCCAACTATTATTGGCAACAGGCTAAGAAGAATTATTGAATGGTTTTACTTTCCACTTAGGGGCCACCATGCCCAATGGGACCCATCAATTATGTTGATTTTGCCATGTTAATGGTGGCCCAATGTGGGGTCCTCTGTAAAAGCTATCTGCCTTTTCCGACATAGAAATTGACTAAAAATGGTGGTCCATCGGAGCTTTAGTATTTATGCATAAGCACAGTAGTTACAGTAAAAGCCAAAAGGAAAAAGAGATCCCATCAAGAGGGAGACCCCACGTGATGGAAGCATGTGGAGGCCCGGCTTCATCTACGGCGGGATCTTCGCCACGTGGGCTCGAGGGACTCGAGGGGGCGAATATTGTCGGACAAGATGTAGAAAGTTGAAACTGCAGACAAATATTAGCCGTTGAAAATTTAAATAAAAGGGTGACCGTGGTGTGATAGTTTAGTTTAGGGAGGGTGTCCTGTTACTGTATATTTGTTGTGGGGCTGCTTTGGGCATGCATCTGCCTCTGCAGGAGCCATGTCGCCACACTACCTCCTAAAGTCTCCATTCCAATCATACCTTTCAGATTCTGAAGATAATGAAAAGTGACACATGTGGAAGGAAATTCAATACAAAGGTTGGGTAGAGAATGAGAGGGGTTAATAAGAGAGAAATTAGAGTGAGTGATTGTATAATTTTTGAGTAAACACACTTAAAATATTTGATAAATTGATAGAGTTGAACTTTGGACGAGTCAAGTCGGGTTTCGGTTAAACTTAGTTCAACTTAGTGTTATGTATCGGCGAGTTTAGTATGAATCAACTCAATCTCAAAGTCCAATTATCACGTCTCACCATCTAATCTAACTTGATAACTCAGCTGACCTAGAGAAAAATGGTAGGCTTATTCAGGATGTTCTCCATCAACTTGATTTTAATATTCAATGATAATAATAATTTAAGTGAGTCAATTTAAATTTACTCATCAAAATTTGTTTAAGATTTATTGACCACATAAAATTGAAAAATTTTCATCAAATGAAATAAAAAAAGGCCCATTACCAAATTTCCGCCGTTTGATTGGGTACGAGAGATAGAGAGTCAAGATCACATGTAAATGATAGCCAAGTTTGCAAGAATTACTATACCTTGGAAAGTGATTGGGATATTGGTGTTTTATAATAAGAAATGCAGAAAATATTGTTTTGTTCACTAGTTATTATTAAGGTGGTAGAAAGCCGACACTCGTAGTCCGTGTGGCCATAATTGGTGGTTTCATGGGATTGGGCCAGAGCTCAAGTCTTGGTGAAGTGAAAACGTAAAAAAAGAATGGTAGAAAGATACATGAGTGCCCTTTTTTATTTTTAACAAAAACATTGGTGTCTGTGCCATTTGCCATCTGCAAAACTTCATTTTCATTATAAAAACAATATAAAGTAGAACCTATAATAATTGTGAGGGACAACTTTCACTTGTACCATAAGCATTTAAAATACTGGTATAAACTCGAAAAATGATCTATTGTAAATCGGTTAACAAAGTTGGTGAGAACTTTTAATGAAAACCTTTGGATAAGAATGAGATGTGGATTTTACTTTATAAGCACAATTGATAATTCAATCAAAGGGCTAATCATTGAAAGTTTACAACTAATCAATGTAAACTCTACAAATTTACTTTATTAATCACTTCTATGATTCTTTTATCAAGATTTATATTTTGTTGATAAATGAATTTATTTCCCATGTGTGGTCTCTCCACTATCTTAAAGTTTTGATAAGGACTCATTTACTTGGATGATTCCACTCTAGTGCTTATTTGAATTGAACCAGCGATCAAACTTAAAAGAATTACTTGTCATGTAATACTTGATTTAGACTCATGAAATGGATATTGAAGACTATTATAAAATGATCGACCCACTTTCATCTAGTGTGAAATGTCCATTGCAAAGATCGTTAATTGAATATATGACCTAAACAAAATCATCTGAATCGAGTTATATAATTCAACTATTTAAGTTATTTATATTTTTTCAGAAAGTGAGAGTGCTGAATTTGATTTCTACTTCATTCTAAAGAGTCATTCTCTTAGAATTACTCAATATGTGTAGATAAGAAAATTTGTATATGTTTCGAGAATTAATTGAGTACCTATTATTTATTGAATATGCTATCCATGTTAATCATATAAGTTCATTTAACTTCGTTTAAGATAAATGCACATTCTCCTCTCATAATTTTTTTCTCATACAACCTTTTCTGACCACTTTATTTTTTTAAATAAGTTTGTTCAATTCCAAAATAATCATTCAAAACTTTAGATTATACATTTAATCCTTGAATTTATGATAGTGGGGTTCTTTAATGCGATGATCCAAACCATTGTTGTATCACATAATGATGATAGGTGGGCCATATACCTGAAAATTCCAATTAATTGTATATGGATGATGAGGGAAACAACCAGTACTTCCCACGTGCCAAGTTGTAAAGATCGATTCTAGGATCTCCCAGAACTTAGAGACTTAGAGTTACATTTTTTTGGGACATTTTCGACCCATTGTGGGCCCCACCACTTCGATGAACTCAAGGATTGAGAACATATTGAAAAACCTCGGGCCGAGTACCATACGTGTTACCTCTTCCCCAGTTTTCTCCCTGAGACACCACCATAAATCTGTGCACCTCCCTTGTCTATTCTGTCATTCTCATACTATCATCTATCGATTAAAGAAAAAGCTATTATCAAGCAACCTCTTCCTTAGGTCTGATACCTTAGCTTTTTTAAAATGCGCTTTTTCACTGTAGCACTTGCTACATAATTTTGCAGTCGTATATCATATGCTTCGATCTCCGACATTCATGTCCGGAAATATTTTTAGATCGATTAAAATACTATAATTTCACCATTTTTTTTATCTATCTCATGAGGAGTATCCTATAAATCACCGTAATTTCACCATTTTTTTTTTAATCTATCTCATGAGGAGTATCCTATAAATCACCGAAATGGTTATATATATATATATCATAGTCAAAATCAAAATTTTATTCTTTCAAAATGAATCTTTGAATTTTACTTCTTCATTTAATCTTATTATAAATCATACTTTTAGTTTCACCATTTTCATTTATCCATTTCTTCTACATTTTAATTTTCTCTCTACACCTGCAATAACTTACCGTATATGTCGCTTTGAAAAAGAACTCCAATCAAGCAATTCATATAAAAAATATCATGGTTGTTAATTGTGTTAAAAATATCTTTTATCTAATGATTTTAAAATATGATATAAACAATTCAAGTTTTAGCCTTTTTTAAGAGTTAAGTTCAAATTCAATGGTGCATATTAATATGATGAACGCGAAACCATGTTGCATGACATGAGGCATGCGTTGGGATTTGAATTGATTATAAGTGAATGACTTTATTTGTTTGAGAATAGTTTATATTTTATCCTTTTTTTCAAAGATCAAGGGTACAGGTCTTCTAGAGCATTTGTGATTAATCTTGGACATGTATAAATTTTCCTATCCACGTACACCAAGTAACTGTATGGAGAATGATCCTTTTGTGTTGAGAGTGACTTGAATCTAACATCTCGCATATCTGAAGTGGGTTTTTGACTGCCAAACGAATCTTCACATAGCCACAGGTTACTATTTTAAGCTAAGTATCTAATTTAATTATAATTTTTTTTTTTTACGTAAAAGTTTTATTCATGTGCAAATATTGATGCTCTTTTTCATTTGATATGATTAATAACCTCTATATTAACAGTGATTAGTGATTTTGATTTTGGTTATTATAAAGGTGTTTCACACCTATACAAGTTGATACTTTAAAATATTATAGAAAACAGTGCAGCAAATGCTACATCTGAACCCCTCTCTCTCTCTCTCTCTCATTTAGTCATTTTTAAATTGAGGGTTTACTGGTTTAGACTAGTCATTTATGGTCCTGACCTCTTTAGAGCCGAAGGAGAAACTTTTCTTATAACTAAGGCTTTTGCAGTCTAAAAACACATGCAAATCATAAGCCACTCATGATATAATCACTCTATCTTCGATCTTCTATCCTCCCTTGCTATAACTCACATTCTCTAATTCCATAATCCATACCTTCTGTCGTTCCTCTCTCTCCCCAACTTTACATCGTTTTCGACCTTTTCTTCCATTCTCTAAAGCCATTCTTTGTAGATCAACCCATTCATCTCTATCTTTGCATGATTTGGTCTGGGTCATCCTCAATCGGCTCGTTAAGCTCTAATCGAATGAGAACCGGGTCTGTTTTGCCTGATCTCTCTCTTCAGATCAGCCCGCCATCGCTTACCGATGAAAATAGCGATCTCAGCTTATATGGACCAATGGAAAGGGCAATTTTCGGCGACAAGAATTTGTTCACGGACTCCAGTAGCAGCGGGAGTGATATGAGCAATGACCAAGGGCTACTTCACCAAGAAAGAGATTGCAGTAACCATGGCAGACAGCTAACTCTGAGCCTAGGGTTTGAGATGGAAGCATTTGACCCACCATCTTCACAAATCCATAGACACGTTCACCACCTCTACCGGCCTCAGATTTATGGCTGTGAATTTAAGCGAAGTTCGCGATCGGTTAACGGAATGAAAAGAAGTACAAGAGCCCCTAGAATGAGATGGACGACTACTCTCCATGCACATTTTGTTCATGCAGTGGAGCTCCTTGGAGGCCATGAGAGTAAGCAAAACATGGAAGAGAGAGAGAGATTGATGCATACAACAACAATAGTCTCATTTGGTTAACCCCCAGGGGTTATCTTAGATGATCAATTCCCACCCTTATTTGTAGGAAGATTAGTCAGAGACACTTAAAATACCTTGATCTTAAAAAAAATAGTCTCATTTCGATCGGGATCTTTATTTTTCTAAAAGCTTGTTCCTATTATTTGATGATTTGGTCGACGCAGTCTAATTGTTCTTTCGATTTACCTTTGAATTTATCATCACAGGAGCAACACCCAAGTCTGTTTTAGAGCTGATGAATGTGAAGGATCTAACACTAGCTCATGTGAAGAGCCACTTGCAGGTAGAAATACTAATATAGAAGAAACTATATTTTCATTCTTAGAAACTGGGACACTAATTCATCAGTATTATCCTTACCATATATCTTTTATTTTCTGTTGTTATTATTGTCATATACTGTGGCTATGTTGTTGGGGTGAGATACAAAGAGTAAGGACAAAAGAGCATCTTAAGAGTAATCTTAGCTGTGGACTTTTTGATTTATTTTGTGTGGGTGTTCTTGCAGATGTATAGAACAGTGAAGAGCACTGACAAAGGAGCAGGTATTTGGATTTTCCCCCTAATGGCCTTCGTTTTTTTCCGTATGTAGGATGCACTATGTTCTTCCTATTGATTACTGTATCCACCACCTATGTAGCTGGGACTTGAAAGACCACCTCTCTTACTTGAATTATTGGGTAGATGTCTGATAAAGCACATGAAAATGGCTGTGTGCTGAATGTTGCAGGCCAGGGGAAGAACGTGGGTTTTAATCAGAGGGCAGAAATTTCTGAGATGGATGCAGGATTGCCAAGTGAAAGAACTGAAATCAACCCTTCTTATTCTCTCCAACCACCATCATCACCATCACCATCACCACCACCACCACCACCATCACAAGTAAAATCTTCTAGGTACATTAATCTCTATCTTTAGTTTTTTCTTTCTTCATCATTTTTTAAGATGAGTTTCCACACTTGATATTAGACGTGACTAATTCTACGAATACAAACCTACAACTTCCTGTATTGGCTAAGTTTAGAGAGGGTAAAACTTGAGACGTTTAATCCTAGGGTAAAACTTCAGACGTTTAATCCTATTTTTAGAAACTCAAACCAACCAAGTTACACCCTGTCGACAAAGTCAAAGAATATGTGCTTACATGACAATGTGAATGTTATGTACATGAGCATATGCCTTAGATCTGTTGTTTTATTCTTGCAAGCCTGATTACTATCATTTTTTAAGGAGCTTTATTATGATACTCCTTCAGAAAGTATTTAATATTGATGGATATGGTTTTATGGCTGGCTCTATGTTCATTGTTGTAGAAAAATAAAACTGTGTATTGTATTAAATACCTAGGCTATTACATGTATATATAGCTCTAGCGGATTCTAGGGCTATCACAATCAAACTCAAATTCTAAATTAATCATAAATCAAATACACAATTGTACTAAATCATTCCTCTTGGTGCTTGAAGATGTCACCCTTCTTTCTACTTCTCATAACGTTCTTCTATATTTCTTGAATTTGCGGGATGGATCTAGCCATTGTAACCTTTAACACCAGTGATTTGTAACTAATCTTTTTATACTCTGACGAATGAGAATTGTCTTTCTACTGTCCAAAAAAAAAATGAGAACTATCATTAGTACGATTGCCTCAAGTGGATAGTTTCTCACCTAGGTTTGGTTCTTGGATTTTGTGTTTTTTTTTTTTCAAAAACATATGATAAAGTGTGTAGCAATGAGGACAGTTTCTTTCAAGGTCAAGTGGAAATGAATGACTCAAAAAATTGAAGTACATAGTAATGAGAAATGTCAAGTGAATGGTAAAAAATGACTTATGATGATGATTTTGTATTTTTATGGACAAATTATCCATTTGAAATAGTTTCCTTTCCTCCTTACAACTCAAAGAAGATGTCACTAAACTAATAGCAATTTAGAGTATCAATTCATTCTCTATGTGCTATGAAGTCCCTTATCAAAAAGATTGATTGATTCTTCTTCTCTTTTTCTTCTTCTTCTTCTTTTTTCCTTTTTTATTCCCCTTCTTGATAACATTGTGAACATGATTGCAAGTTCCTCTTGATGTAAGCTAGTATGGTGAAAATGTCTGGCATCTTGCATGGCAGCTCTCAAATCATTTTAGTTTTTAGTTCTTAGAGTTGGCCAATAACCCTAAAATATGAATTGACAATCTTCTGACCGATGTACTGTGGTTTCTTTAGCTAATTCCTGTTCTCATAACCTCTCTCTAGCTCATTTGGTAGGGATATGAATATATATTGATAGTGTGGTATCATGTCTTAAGTTAAAACTGTTAACAAAGTTTCACATCGCCAATGGACCTTTAAGTTATGGGATTTATAAGCACATGGGTTCCCTCTCCTTAATAGCAGGTTTTTAAGGATGAGTTCTACTCACGTGTTCTATCAAAAACATGAGGTAGGAGTTGGTGAAGAAATTGAATCTCATGTTTTACACTAAGAAGGAGAGGAAAATTCGGATGTGTTTCTTAAAACATGCCAAATACTGCAATTTATTGAAATCCACAAAACACTTCATTTATCATTGCTAGAATCTCCACCAACTTGATTTTTTTTTCTTTTTCTTTTTTCTGGGGGTGAATCAGTAACGAAATGAATTAGAAAAATGGTTTTGTTCTCCAACGTTCAATGTTCAAATGAACTATCATTAGTTTTTTTACTGTTTTCTCGCAATTGAGTACAACATACTTGTCCACAGAGAGAGCTGGTCATCAATGGAAGGAAATGCTTGGAGTCCATATATCAAGGAAGATGCCTCAAAAGAGTCCTATTTGAAACAAAATGATTTTATCAATGAAGAAAATAAGGTATGGATTGCACTTGGTTAGAAATTTATGGTTAAATCAATATGAGGCACTTGCAGAAAATTCTGAAAAAATTACTAATTGTATCAGAAAGCCTGAGATTGAGTGTAGTTTATCAACATGAACAAGTGCCACATGATTCTCTTCAAGCTTCCTCTTTTGATAAAAATTAGGTTATGCAATATAGTTGTCTGTAATTTAAGTAATAGTTTTTACTAATAATCACTGTCATAATTTTCTATTAAAGCAGGTGGATGAATATAAGGAGGCCTTCACTTCTCCCAACAGTGACAGTGAGAATTTATACTCGAGTTCTTTCTCATCTTCACATGCAGGCTCTAAAATGCAACCCAATCTGCCTGATCTAGAGTTCACATTGGGAAGACAGAGTTGGCAAATGGACTGTACTGAATCTTCAAATGAACTAACGCTATTGAAGTGTTAGATACTTGTACATTATTATAGTCAAGGAAAACTCTAAAAGTCTGCATGAAATTGGTGCATGGTTTAGATTGCTTTATCAAAGAATTCCTATCAAGGAAAAGCAATTGGAAGATTGTAGTAGTACTGATGAGATGCTAATCAAAAGTTCATCTATTTAACTTCAATTTTCATCTTATGATGCTTTGGATTTTTTATTAAAACCAAGGTATCCAGATCTCTTAGAACAGCTTCAAATTTCTTGGAGCATGTGCAAACTTCCATATCCACACACCGAGTAAAACTACTGAGAGTATCCCTTATGTGTTGAGAGTGACTTGAATCCAAGACCTCCCACATCTTATATGGGTTCTTGAACATCAAGCCAACCCTCACGAGTTCAATAAATAGACTTTATTTGCTACATCTAACTATTTTGTTTTAGCATGTGTCCTGCAAACATCATCATGTGATTAAAAGACTTACGGCCAAACTTTATCACCCTGAAGAACAAACTTGTATCTACTTTTTTTATAACATGGGTATCCTCACCATTCATACACACGGTTAAGTCTATAGGGAGTGACCTGTTGCGGTTGAATGTGAATCAAACTCAAGACTCCACTCCATGAGACATGCATCTTGACCGTTAGACCACCATATTTCACTTTCTACAAATCAGTTAATGAAGAGTGTGGAAGCCCCACCTAAGGCCTCTCATGGTCACATCTCCATCATCCAAATGGGCATCATTGCCTCATTTATTTATATGTATATATGCAGTGACTAGTTGACCGATCCTTACAAAGCCCAATTACATTTAAATTTTTGCTTAGGGTTCAAGTAGCCCTATTATATTCATTTAAGGGCCCGTCACTTGACTATTTCATTCATTTGTGTTCATGGGCCAAATTGACATGACTCAAAACATATTTACATTCGTGGGTCATAGATGGCTCTATTACTTATGGGCATTAGCCAACCCATTGTCTTTGATTATATTTACGAGACTAATAGGGCTCATAACATAATTTTTGTTGTCAAAAGCTTCAGAGCTTATGGAAAATAGAAAATTAGACAGCTTCTCTTATTCTATACTAGATTGTCCCAACTCGACACTTAAGCTCCACACCTCTAGAGTGGACCCTACCAGACATACGATATCAATAAGGTCTAACAATTTGAAATCTAGATGACCCAACTTATTTACATGGCTCTTTCAAGGGCTGGATATGCACATGAGTTAGCATCAATCCAGATGAGTCTTAGACTTTAACCGGTCTAAAGGATTCTAAACTGTATCCAGAACCAAACCCAAGATCGACAAGGCTCCACATGGGAGGTTGACCCATGGAACATAATGTCCCAATTCAAATTGAGATGCTTAATTCTCGTACAGGAGATACGAATATTTCATAGTAAATAGATACTTGTTTTTTTTTTTATATATATATATACTGAATTCTTTCTTAAATAGGCTCTCTTGTAAGGACTTGCTAACTACATCCATGTCTCTATGCCGACTCAAATAGGATGATACTTGTTCCTTGAAACAGAAACTAAAGCTTAAGTAAGAGGAAGAAGATAATATGAAAATGTGCCACTGGGAGTCAACAGTCAACACCACCTTGGTCACCATAAAGAGATATTACCATAAAGATTATAGTTGCACTTATTACCATAGGAATTACAATGGAGAGAGAGAGAGAGAGAGAGGTGGGTGGGTAAATGGCAGCCTTTCAGAAGGCACTAGAAATAGAAAGAGAGAAAGAGATGGATGAATCAATGTTAAGATCTAGATTTAATGATCCCAGAGATGTGGTCCAATGGATAATGGGCTGAATCGAGACTTCATCCAATAAGTGGAAGGAGAATATCTACCACTTAAGGGGGAGTGCTCTGGTCCTTGTGAACATACGAAACTGAGTTTGATGTGATGTCAATCTTAGAAATATACGAAACTACCCTCAAACCTCGTGAATCAGATTATTTTTCTAGAAATTGAACGAAAGACTTTTGGTTTATTCAAAGTAGCTCAAACCAACCAAGCTACCCATAACATTTGGAGATCATTTGTTCATGCGTATGGGGCGCATGCATGTTTTCGAGTGTGTGATGGCCATTGGCCAGTTGTAAAACTGATATGGAGGTTGATCACATCATTTACAACTTTTGCTTCTAATATACTCCACAGGGAGAGAGATGTAATCCAAATTCTCTTGAAAGGTGACAATACATTAATATGATAAGGCAATTCTTAATCACAGCCACCTTGATCCAGGCATCAGACCTTTGTCCCATGATTGATCCAATTGCTCCAACAAATGACTTTGATCATCTAGCAAACTAACATTAGATAATTTATAGTGGTGTAAATCTCAGAATTGCTACATGAATCATAAATGATGACCAACAAGCAACGAACCAAGATCAAATCCATAGTTCTACTAAGGGTGTAAATCTCGATATATATCAGTTTTTAAAACCTTTATATATCAGCCGATATGATTTGTATCGGTCGATATTGGTGGGTTTTGTATAAAAAAAATAGGAGAGAGAAATATATCGGTCGATACTGAGATTTCTACCCTTGGTTCTACTTCTATATATTCATGGTAATCCATGGTCTGTGGAGATATTCAAGCTAAGAGAAGAAAATGGTGCTTAATATTTAAAGCCTTAGTCACAACAGCAACAATCTTATGTTTATATCCCACATGTGCCGTAGAGTTTGTCTAAATGTGTCAGTGTGGGCTAAATTGGGCAGGTATATTCTCTAAGCCCAAGCTATTGACATGCTATCGCCTATAAAATTTTGTCACCACTTTGCAATAATAATGATAGTAAAAAGCCTTACTAACCCATTTCAGGTTATATGTTTCTGCAAGTCCATAATCTGGGCTTACCTAGCCCATGTTATCCTAGGGAGCCACAGCCTAGGCCCATGTTGGCCCAACCTTTTCAAGCCTGAAGTCATCTCAATTTCTAATTTTTTGACTTGAATCAGATTTTTTTTTATATTATCAAATCTCATAAAAAAATATGAATACCTTAAGGAGGATGGATTGTAATACCCCTCCTCCAAGAGGGGGGCTGTTATGAGGGGAATGTATGGGAGATAAAAGGTTACATACTGTCCAAGGAGTTGAATGTGTTACGGCTTATAAGAGGGAGTACCCCTCCCTTCTAGCCAGGGGTCCAAAATTCGGTGGGGCTGAGATTTCGGCATCTCGGTGATATCTCAGTTCCACAATATCGGCCGATATTACTCTTTTTTGGACCAAATGTCGGCCGAGACCGAGATGTATTGGACAAGATGGTGAGATCTTAGTCATATCGACAGAGATCTCGCCTGTACGGCCGATTCATCTCATATCGGCTGAGATTTGGACCTCTGCTTCTAGCACAAGGCCTATTGAGCCCAAGGGTGAGACGTGGGCCAATGCAAAACCGTAAGTGTTTTGCAAACTTAAAACGGACAACTATTATACTAGACGTACAGGTTGTTACACTGTACATAAACTTTCATATTTCTTGTTATTTGCTTGAGTTTTTTTTTTTTTTTTAAATTAGATCTCCATTTGCTTCAAATGGACCTTTAGATACTGAACCCATGACCTTCCAATGAGTCAAATCTATATATATATATATATATATATTGTCCCGTGATGGGGTCGAGGCATGGGTGGTCAGGACAACTAATGGCCTTATATTTTTTATTCTATATTCATTATATTATACCTTATTTTTATTTTAATAATGCATACGATGTTTTTATTACTTATTTAAGTCAAAAAGCTATCACATGTCATAAAATGAGATGTTATTGAGTTGATGCCGTTAAATTTTATTTTTTATTTCATCTAGTTCTTTAAATACAAATATCGAATTTCACATTTTGGATTTCTGATTTATATTTTCAAATAAATTTATATTAATTTCTTCATTGGCATCTTTTGTTATAATAGAAGTTCTACTTTTAAAATATTTTCTTATATTAATAACTGTTTCATTTTTTATTTATTTATAACAAAATTTTGTAATTTACTAAATAGATGTTCTTTTAGAATTTAGAATTTAGAACTGTCTGAAATACGTTACTTGATGAGTGTCAAATCGAGTGAATTAACCTTCCACGCACTTCTTCCTTTTCCTTTCTCTCTGTTTTCGTCCGTTTGGCTGTCGAGAATCCGAAATGTCATGGTTTTCTCGATCCATCGCCAATACCCTCAAACCGAATCGCCAGATAGCGGAAGCGATGACGAAACCTCCAAAACTGTGAAAATCAGACCAAAAGGGAAAATGAAGGTGAAAAAGGAGGGAGCGAAAGTGGAGAAGAGGAGAATCCAGGAAGAGGCGTAAAAGAAGATATCTCCGAACTCACGAAGACCTTTACCCGTCAGTTATGGGGCGTCGCTTCCTTCCTAGCCCCTGCGGCGTCTTCTCCCACGGCCCATTCCTCCTCCTCTGATTCATCTCGGCCGTCCGTTTCTCAAGATCCAGATCCAGAACCTGAGGCCACCAATTCTCCGAGACTCGCTAGCATCCGCAACGATTTTGCCGAGATCGGCGGACGGTTCCGGACCGGCATTTCCCGCATCTCTGGTAACAAGGCCGTCACCGAGATCTCCAAGATCGCCTCCAGCTTCCTTCCCTTTGGATCAGAAGACGAGAAATACGGTGATGCGGTGGGAGTCACTGATGAGGTGCTGGCGTTTGCACGCAACATCTCGATGCATCCAGAACATGGCTGGATTTCCCACTCTTCATTGATGACGATGATTTGATGGTATCCTTCTTTTTTTTTTTTTTTTAATTGTCTTTCTGGTGTTTTAATTCTTTTGATTGGAATAATTCTTCGCGCATTCATGTACTGGATTTTGATGGAGAGCGATGAATTGCGGCTTGTTTTTGATTGGAAAAATTAAGGGTCTTTTTGGTGGCATGATGTTCGGAGGCCATATTGGAATTGGAATTTGTGGATTTAATTAACATTTTCGTATGAACAATCGCTTCCCCTCGAGTCATTGTAGCCAAAACAGTCCCCAAGTTTCATTAAAAGAAGTTCTAGATGTGAATCATCAGATTGTATAGAGTTCTGATTTTCTGAAATTCATAAGCCAGTATGAATATTATTGTGGACTTTAAAGACTGAATATTATTATTTAGGGGTGTCGAAGTATTAGATCCCACCTAGTAACTGTAAGACCACCAAACATAATGCGGTAGTTAGAATTCTCCAGATTACGGAATTGTTGAAGTAATTTTTTACCATAAATTGTTTTTTATACCAAGCAGAAGGCT